>OX392469.1:2500000-5000000 GCA_947623365.1 Achlya flavicornis
TTAGAGGTGTCTTTCTTAATAGATGGTTCTGGGTACTTATCACGGTTCGGCGATTTATAAGAGCTTCGGGAACGTGAGTATCTGTACTTGTTGGATGTCACAGCATGTCGTAGTGTATTCACGAGAAAACGTTTGTTGGATTTTTGTTGCGGCGCTTTGATCCAACCGGAGGGGCCGACAATTTCTGCTCTTGCGGCGCCTTGGACTGCCTCTCGCATTAGCTCCTCTACAGCTAATCTAAAATTCATCAGAAAAAAATGTGTTTATAGTTACGCATTTGTTTGCTTGGCAACATAACTTATAAATATAAAACCAAGAGTAAACTATTGATTTTTTCACGAGAATGTAGATTTAAAGCTGTTTTATTCATAACAGTGGTTATTTATACCAGGACACCTACTTTTCTAGGGCTTCGTCATCTATAGGTTCGCTTTCGGGTTTTTTGGTAACATCTTCTTTATCGGTCATAGTTTTTAAAAATACCTTATTCTTAACACGCTACTTCACTATAAATACGGAATGCATAAAGTAAATTTATGAATTCTTACAGAATTCCATTTTCGCAAATTTTCACCATACGAGAAAACAAATCAAATACGTATTTTTGACAGCTTGAAAAAATTACGTTCAAAAACTTCTTTTTTATTTTAATTTTTGTTTGGGTGATTCATATTTCTATGAAACTGATGAAAAGTATTATTTTTTATTTCTTCTACCTCTATTAAAACTAATTATACTAATCATTACTTTCTAGCAATAAATCGTAAATCAACTATCATGTAACGTATTCATGTAAACACTGAATGCAGCTGTAACAGTAAATTCACTTGCTGGCAATAATTTGGACGCGTGGAGTGGAACGTCAGCCACGTACTAACATCTGTCATTGTCATTGCGGTTTATTCTATTGCAATCCAATAAGTTTCTCGTTTAGTTTTAATAAAATAAGGACAAATATAGGTAAGTTTCAATTTAAAATTAAACATACTTCATTAACATCTGTTTACCATATAAATAATGCCAAATAGGCAAAGCTTTCATTCAATTTTCCACGTATATCGCCTTTCACCTGTACCCAATTTTCGTAACCAACAATTTTACGTGAACATTTATTTATTCCAGATACAATGGCCGTGAAACTATTTTCCCTGATCCTCGTAGTCGCTGCAATGGCTTCAGCAGACGAAGAGCCATCGATTGCGAGGCTATTAGTATCCAAACAAGTGTTGAATAAATACCTGGTCGAGAACATGGATATCCTGGTGAAATACACGTTATTCAATGTTGGAACGGCGCCTGCTGTTGACGTGAAGCTGGTTGACAATGGTTTCCACCCTGAAGTGTTCACGGTGGTTGGAGGACAACTGAACGCGCAGATCGACAGGATTCCGCCCCAGACGAATGTATCGCACGTCGTCACCGTTAGATCGAACAGATATGGTTACTTCAACTTTTCATCTGCTGAAGTTACTTACAAGGCCAGTGAAGATGCCAGTGAGGTGAGACTATGTTTAATTTACCTTATCAATTGGTATAAAGTATGCTCCCCTATTTTTTTTTATGACTCAATATATATATTCTGAATTTAATACAAGTAGAGCTACCTTATGTTATTCAACATCATTTTCTAAATTAATCTTTCCATAATACTTTTGAAAATACTTTGCAATTTTAGCTTATCGAACCAGTAATGATATATGTGCTAAAAACTCAATACCTGTCAGTTAATTTCCACACTTATGACTCTCAAATCTCTGTACAGTATGAGGCATGAGTGGTGAGCACAGATAGGCAGTAATAGGGGCAAGCTCTGCACTTTTAACCAAATCACAGGAGCCAAATGACACGCAAGAATCCAATAGACAACTAGCATTGACTGACGAACCAATCGTGTGCAGCTTGGCGCTCCTACGTTATGCAGTCCACAAAATTTACTACTGCGCAGGTGTCAATCTGTGCTCACGACTAGTGCCCATTACTTAACATATTTTGATACAGTTTTTACAATTACCTAGAGGGTTCCTTTGGGATGGTTTTGAGCTATATTTCATTGATCTGTGACTAAACAGAGCGACTGGTGACTGATTTTGTGTATCAAGTCAGGAACAAGAATATGCCATGTAAGTGGTGCATAGGCTAGTGTTTAACAATTAGGTATGTTAGATTATGACATTTTTATTTATAATGTTATGTTTTGTAAGCCTTTCATCCATTAATGATTGAGTTTGAAACATTCTATCTTTCCTCTGTAATTTTTTTAGTTTTTAGTAAAATAGGTTCTTGTAAACAGATTCAAACTGAAATAGGATGGTAGCCAGTCTTGGGCTGCAGAATACCTTACCACCAAGTTATGGTCCTATCTGTTACAAACAGTCAATCAATCAATCAATTATATTGTCAAAATAACTGCTTTTTACTATTATGCATATGAAAACCTACAATATGCTAAATATACCAATAAATCTATTTAAAAAAGGGTTTAGT
Source organism: Achlya flavicornis (assembly GCA_947623365.1). Taxonomy (NCBI): domain Eukaryota; kingdom Metazoa; phylum Arthropoda; class Insecta; order Lepidoptera; family Drepanidae; genus Achlya; species Achlya flavicornis. Next base: position 2,502,485 of record OX392469.1, read on the forward strand.
GCAAAAAAACCTCCAAGGCTGAAATCTTTTTTTTTTTTTACAACTAATGTGGCATACATACAATACAATATATTACAAGCTCTGCTTAGTTTGGGATCAGATGACCGTGTGTGAGGATTGTCCCAGGATACAACTAATGTGGCATACAACCATACGGCCCGCCTGATGGTAAGCAGTTACTGTAGCCTATGGACGCTAGCAACACCAGGGGTATCACTCGCATGTTGCTGACCCTGAAGAAATCTCTTCAGAGCTTTTTTGAAGAACCCCATGCTGTACAGTGGTCAGCTAGTCTACTTTAAGTATAATTAATGAAATATCTCTTAACACGTGGCAGAAGCCTAATTTATTTCTTTGTCATTGTTTTCTAATAAGATTCTTGTTTGATTTTCTATTGAATATATATTAAATCAGAATCTTTGATGAGACATAACTGTTATACTGTGATTTAAAAAAATTGTCTGATATAAATTTAACTAAACTCCATATTCCATAATTTCAGGTCCAGTTCTCATACAGCAGTTCTCCTGGAGAAGGCGCCATTGTTGCCTACAAAGACTACGACAAGAAGTTCTCGTGCCACGTCCTCGACTGGGCAGCCTTCGCAGTGATGACCCTGCCATCTCTTGCTATCCCCTTCGGCCTATGGTACTCTTCTAAGAGCAAATACGAGAAACTATCTAAGCCTAAGAAGTTGCATTAGTTAAGATTTAGTTAGTTAAGTTGTTGATAATGTTGTATGTATTAAAAAGGTATAGAGAATTTAATTTAAATGAATATGAGCGATATCAAAGCATTACAAAATTTTGTACCTCTTTTTTGGTGCAAAATATATTTTTTTTATACAATTATTTCAAAAATTGTCACACTAATATATAAATCATGTAAAAAAGAATAATAGCACTTAAAGGATCATTGATAAATAGCTTTGATATTTTTAAGTATCCATGTACGGTCCAAGAAAATAATGCATATATACATATAACATTAGCAGCAACTTTCATCACTCCATTAGTTTATGCTCATCTCTAATTTGTTAATATAATTTATATGAACAATAAAAACAATTTTTGTATATGGCGCTTTTAATTTATTTAAATAGCAATTTATCATATCCCACACAAAACGTAACTTTCAAACTCTTTGTCGAAAAGGCAGTAGTTTGTGAAATAAAATATACCATTATGTGTAAAAACTGTTTATTCAAAGCCTATATATAAGTACATTTATTTTATGAAACTATAATAAATTTAATGAATATGTAATATATTTTTCAAACTCAAAACATTGTTAGAAAATTACTAAAGTTAATGCTAAATTAGGCAAGTAAAACGTAAGTATAATTTGTATATATATATCTGTAGGTACTGTGAAACATGGAGATTTTTAGAAAATATGTCGACAGCTCATAGTTCTAGTTCCTAACATTTCCGCAACATGGCGAAGTTTTTATCTTTTTGGTTGGACTTTAACACAACATAAACAGCGGCGCCCGACAGATGTCACCATCAGTGCTTGTTTAGTTTATATTAAATTAGCTTAATATTAAAATTAGCTAAAATAAATACAATTAAAATTTGCTAAAGTTGTTTCCAACATAATGCCATTGACTAAAGTACAATCTGATACTAGTTTTTTTGGTTTTATGACCAAAAAACAAAATAGCTATCGCCCGAGTTTCGCTTAAAAGATGAAAGATAATGATCAGACAAAAAATGTAGGTAAAGTTTTAAGTTTTATCCATCATTGATCGATATTTAGAGGATTTTGAACGTTATCGAATACATTACCAGAAATATGTTAATTTAAGTAGGTAAAATGAACATGATCAAATGTTTCGACTGTTGCCTACATCCAATATTTTGATAATAATTTACATATTTTTATTCCGAGGTTCTAAAAATATTTTTAAAGCTATTCGATCATTTAACATCATTCTAACTTTTGCCAGTCATGATTCAAAACTACTAAATACTAAACAAATACTTAGCTGTACCACGCGGTTTCACCCGCGTCCCAATGTTAAAAAGTAGCCGATGTCCCTCTCCATACCATAGGCTATCTTATCTACGTGCCACATCGCAATCGGTTCAGTCAGAGGTTTAGGCGTGAAAATGTAACAGTTACTCTCGCATTTATAATATTAGTATGGATAAAATACCGGTCAAGGAAAATGTTTTCAACGTAGTAAACGTACAATAAGTACTTAGTACTATTTGTACGTAGTATTTATCTACTCTGAGGTACTATTCTATAAAATGAAAACAAACAATTCAACAAAGTATGTAAGTAGTAATCTCGAATAAATATTATGTGGAGATAAGAATACTACAGGGTATCATATCAAACCATAGTTTAAAAATAGTAGGTTTAAAAAAACCTGTAGTACAAGTCACCATAGAATGTAAAAAAAACCTCTATAATATAATGCCATAATAAAGAATAGTACAATCAACGCAAAAGCTTTTTTATACCTAGTACCTTAGCAATTTTTCAGGGATAATAGTACACACGGCTACACATCAAGCTATACATTTCCAGTATAAGCTGATCTCGCATTGTATAGGATTTCCGTACGATTAGAGGTCAGCTTATATTGGAAATACATAGCTTGATCTGTAGCCGTGCGTACTACCACCTACCACGGTACATTTATCTACTACTATTGAATATTCTGTGATAATAGTCAGTTATGCGGGTACTACAAAGTACCCTCCCACGCTCATTGTAAGATGCTAACCCACGACAATTGAGGCATTCGACCAAAGACTACATTAGTATACTCGACGACACTACCAATTGTACGTAGTATTTATATACTCTGAGCTCCCACTGAACTATGATAAGTGTTGCTGATTCGCAATATCATGCTATCAATACATTGTGAATTTACTAGATTAGCTATATTTGTCATTAGTGGCGAGGGCTTTTAGGCGAGAGAGAGATAGAGCAAAGCTATTTTGCGACACCTTCACTTTTTACTTTACAGTATAGGTGCAGTGTTTATATTCTCTTTGGGTGCAACCAAATAACTGAAACTTCTGCAAGGATTTTTTTATACTATACGTAACGTACCTACTACTACTACTTCTACGCGCGTGAATGATGCACCGGGGTGTCGCGAGGTTGCAAGCGATAGCAACACGGTATTGTAAGTGCTTACCACCATGCTATACTTAGTATACTTGTTTGCCAATTTACCAATTACCACTGCCTGTTTGACAGCATTCTGATATTGCAAAACAATACTAAGGTATATAAGTTAGAGCATAATATTGCTAAATTAACTATCTGCATTGACATCAGTAACTGACTAATGATAATGATAACTACTTAGCTAAATCCTGCGAGACATTACGAATCGATTAACATAATTCGTAAGCCAGTTATCATCTATATGCATGCAGCAGTATAATAAATAATGAATCATATAGTTTATCTACATTTTGTTGCTACGTTGCAACCGTATTCTGTAAACAAAACTTTAGTTAAATATAAATATGTAATTCGCAGTAGGTAGCTGTTAAACCACACAAAGTAACTATTCTGTGCTAATAGTGGCCCTTTAGTTACGACTTAATCTGTGCTTAAGTGGCCGTACTTTTTTAATACATTAATTGAATCGTCATAAATGAAATGTGAGAAATTGATATAGTAGGTCCACCAGTCTGTGGTGGAATACCTACACTGAATAACATCAATAAATCGACGGGATCGGCATAGAAAAGGTACCTTTAGAACTACCTACTGCTCTGAGGATCACCACCTTCTAGTCTATTCGAGAAAAAGCTATCTAGCGTCGCATCGCGTCGTGCACATTAGAACTCGTCAGTCAGGGATGCGTCACTGGCATGCGCCAGCGCAGCACGTCTAGCGTTAGCTACGCACATTGGGAGATGTAACATAGAGCCGACCCTAAATATGGATATTATTGATAAAGCCGGGATAACAGTAGATGAGTACAAAGCTAGGGACCGTAGCTGTTTGCAAAGACCCTAATATATGTCACATACAATCTATATTTATTCGTCACGCACGCCCCAAAATATAAAGAAAAATTGCAAATATCCTAAAGGAAAAAATGGCATAAGTATATTTTTATCTAATCAAACAAGCAAAGATTGCACGTAACGGTGACACTCATCGCCACATCAAGAATTAAATAAATTTATGTTTCAAATGGCGTGTTAACCATTGATTCGTAATTACATTATTAAATTTATAAGCAGAACCAAGAAGGATTATAACTTACTCACTTACATTTTACTCTACCCAATTAGATAGATTCTCTTTCTATTTTGAAATTTTTTCTCCCACGTAATTTCCACTAAAATATTAGTAAGGACGTTTTCGTGTAGATCAGTGGTGCCTAACCTTTTCAATCTTGTCACCCTTATGACTTAGCTAGGGAAACTGATTCCCCCAATGTCAACAATGAATTGACTTTATTAAACATAAAAATACATTTTGAGAGAGGTAGAGCCAAAGGGTAGAGCATAGCGTTTATTCGCTCAAAGAGTTACCTCCACCTTACAGACAAACTAATTAGACAAATAAATTACCGCAGCCAAATTACTTTATGGTGTCTAAAGTTTTGATCCTGGGTAGGTATAGGGTAGGGGGAAAGGTCGGTAACGCGTTAGCGATGCTTCGTGTGTATCAAGCGTCCATATGGCTACGGTAACCACTTACCATCAGGCGGGCCGTATACTTGGTTACCGACTTAGTCGAACAAAAAATAAACAATGCAACAAAATATTGAATAGGTTGCAAGTTTTTGAATGTTAAGTTTTGTTTAATCTCCCATCTCAGTAACTCATGTTCCACATTGAGACGATTTCTGTTCTTTGTTTTTAGTGTCATTAAAGTTCGGTGTTATTGGTCTAATCGTTGTTATCTACTGATTACCCCCGCAGAATACCTACCAGTTTTATGCCCGCTGGGGTAATTACCCCAGGTTAGGAAGCGTGGGTGTAGATGATACAAATCGTCTACCGGTTTCCAAAACCAGTACCTATACGCAATACATGAATCGCGTTTCGTAATCTATTTGAAGGTATAATATATAGAAAGGCACTTAAATATACATTTAATTATTCCAAATATTTAGGAAATGATTACTGTCATTTCATTGGTCATTGTAGCTTTGTATAGAGCGAAGATTAACCTATGTAGCTAAAGTATATCAACTGTTATCAGTCGTTGTCCGATGGAAAGATAAGATTTTTACCAGAAATAAATATTTCTATTGTAATAAAAACAATCAAGAACCTCAGTACCTACCTAATGCAACGTAGCGCGCGGATCAAGTTTTGAGTTAAAATTAAAATAATTGAATTTAGAACCAGGCTCTATGACTAAAGGTTTATTTTCGATGAACATAAATCTATTCTTGAAACTCTACTTGAGTTTTGATTCTCGTTCTATAGCACAGGACAGGCCTAAGAGAAAATGTATCATACAACTAGCTGACCCCCGCGTTTCACCCGCGTACGTTTTTTTTTTGCGCGGACTCCTACTAGTTTTTCTGAAATAAAAGTGGCCTGTTACTCTTTATAACATCAGCTATCTGCCATTGAAAGTTCCGTCAAAATTGGTTAAGCCGTTTCGGAACAAAGAGACAGACAAAAAAACTTTTTTTTGTATAAGTACCGTAACTACACACATACAATGAGTAAAAAAAGCTGTTTTTTTGATAATCAAAATCAAAAAGTAATTTATTCAGTTTAGGCCCTGGTAAGGCACTTATGAACGTTAAATTGGTACAAACAGTTGAATTTACCACCGGTTCGGAATACACTTAAACTGAGAAGACTCAATAAGCAAAACATACACTTCAGTTTCATTTATTTGTATAGATAGGAAAGATAATGTATAACAAAGAAAACTAGAAACGTGAACGACACACATGATGACCGATATAAAATCCTATCTCAGAAACGAACTTACAAATATTTACGCTAATTATAGTTGAGTCATTCATTCGCTAATTATAACAGATATATACGGAACGATCTGTGTTTATCAGCGTGAAAAACTGTGTCAGACACGAAACAACCGACAGATTTTATGTAACCGTTTAAAAATATTATTCCTTGATTCCGTAAACAACAGATGACGTGGACTCTATTTGTTAATTTCATTGGAACTTTCAGAATTATGACTCCGTATTATACAACGAGAATCGTACTTCCTACTATTATTAATGCGTGTTTGTGTATATGTTTGTTACAAATCAGCTGCATAACGGCTGGATGGATTTAAATAAAACTTGGCATGTAGGTAGATCATATCCTGGAAACACGGGAAATGAGAGTATAAATCGCAGGGCCGAAGTCGGAACCGAAGTTCAAGTATCAAGAATAGATTTTGTTAATAGAAAATAAACCTTATTCTAGACTTTAGTAGGTCTACAACGTCTACAACTAACAGAGCCTCTAGTTACTGGAGGCTCTGTGAGTTTTAGACCTCGTAAGTCTCGAAAATTCCATATAATCACCGAACCTGCTCACAAAATCACGACAATCGGTGATCACGAAATGCGAAGACTTTAGAGGAGAACAGCCGGACATCTGGACAGACAAGAAAGCATTTTTGCCCAAGCTGAAAAGGAGACACTTCGCCCGCGCTTCGCGCTCGCTTCGTCAACTTAGAGCCATAGGTCCAAATGAAAAACTTGACTTAGCTTGAACCTTTTGAATTCAGGAATGATTAGTGATATTATAGCAGGACATGAATGTTGTCCCAGAGAGGAATAAGACTAATAGAAGGTAGAGTCAAATAATGTCGCCAAGATATAATATGATGATTTGTTTTTTTTATACGTCTATGGATTTATCAACGTATTAGTAAGACATGACATAACTACATTTTTTGTCACGCATCGAATACCTACGTTTAGTCTAGGTACCTAGGTAGGTATATCATGTTGTTTTGTTACGATGAGCCATGTAAGAATGCGGCTGTGCAAACAAGGTTGACACGTCACCCTTCCTAAACAGCGTAACTAGCTCAAACGATATAAGAGGCTAATAGACTATACAAGGCTTCACCAATAAACTCCATTTCGTTCACTTGTGTGGCGTGTACAGAAATAATAGGAACACGTCTTTTAATGTGTTTTTGGAAAACATCGTCTAGAAAATATGATAATTAGCAAGCAATTTGAACAAAAGAAACTGAATCTCGTAAGGCAAAAAAAACCGGCAAAGTGCGAGTCACACACACACAATATTAACTAACTCAACTTTGCTGTGAAACAAAAAACGCCAAGAAAAGACGTTTCTTGTATGTGCGCTCCTTTTAATTTTTCATTTTTACTATTTGTTGAATATAGGTATATTCAATAGAAATACATATTCTCTGAACATTTCAGCTGTCTAGCTATTACCGTTCATGAGATACAGCCAACTGACTGACATTTATAGTTAGACAGTTTTATAATTTAGGTAGGTATAGGTATATGTTATATCTGTAAAATTAGCACATGAATAGTAATGTATAAATATAATTGAGTAGGATTTTCCTGACATTGTTTGTAAACTGTGTTTAGTTTTTTTTTCGGTATGTGGAGCTACGCTTTTCTTTGACCTACAAAGAAAAACATTTAATAGATTAAATAACAAAATTTTATTACTGTTATAAAACACTGGTCACATAGGTAATACCTAGCAGTTAATTCAATATTGTGTATAATTTGTAGAAAATCGTCCAGTGTGTTCGCGAAATATAATTTCGTAAACGTAGATAAGTATATAATTTGTAAAAATGTGGATTCAAAACAATTGTTTATGAATAGATTCAGGCACAAATTACTACACAAGGTAAATTAAACATTATCCTGCGATAATAAAATAGTTGTTATTATCTAGAAATATAACAAGATATAATTAAATATACAAAATAAAGCGAAACAAACAACTTCGAACAATTTACATACAAAAAATTAAACCATAAAAAATAATGACAGCCATAAAAAATCACAAGGAAATGTTATGTACGACGCCTGAAACCTTATGTACGGGACATAATATCCAGGCAACCTACCCGTTTTAAATCCTTCAACATTATCGAAACAAGCCTTTATTGCTTGAAGAGAAGAGAAGCAAAGTTTTAAGTACATAAATATTATACCTACTAGTTTTCTTTATATGCAAGATTGGTGTTCCTCGATATATACATATAGAACTATTCTACAAAAATATAGCTGTTTTGAATTCCTTGGTAAATCGCTTATCAGTTACTTCTCGTGTCTACCGGGAGTTATGACTTAGGCGTGTGTGTGGAACGAAGTGTGGAAAAACGCATATTCAAAGATAAAATTAAAACATAAAATCTCAGATATCTACAATACCATATTATCATACTTTATTTAAAAAAATTGCATTATAATTATTTACATCAGTTATTTAAATAAATTTCTTATCGTCGCCCTCTAGATAAAGAACAAGATAATCTGTTCGTGTTTTAATCACTAGTTATGTGACAAAATCAATTAGTGATAACAAAATAGGGGGAATTTGCAAGTGATAATACTATTCTTTATATATTTATTGGTCCTGGACTGTAGGAATGATTAGTTACAGGGGAAGAAGCTCCATAATCTGGGGTGGTAGGAGTCGTGCTCGGGGGAGTATCGATCTTTGTTAAAGCTGGCGCGACGTACTCCTGGAATCTAACACTGGATTCCTGCTGCAGCGGCGCAGGTGGCGTGCAACTCGGGAACGGACTCAGCAACAAGAACGTTCCGAAAGCGACTATCGACGCCATTATCAGGATGATTGTTCTCGCTTCGAATCCTGCCCTAAGGCCGGCCCAAGCCGCCATATTAACTAAGAGAAGGAGCACGGAAAGACGGATCAGTCTTACGGCCGACGAGTGTATCCTGCCTCCACCGACACCGCTCATGTCGCTTGGCCCGTAAGCAAAGAACAAGTTGTGCTTATCTCCTACATGCTTCAACATGAGGTAGATCAAGCCGAACGGCGCAATCAGGGGACAAGCGAGACTGTAAACTATCGTTATAGTTATAATAGCAACGCTCCATGCGTAATGCACGCCGAAAGGGAACTCGTATAAGATAGCCTTCTTCACGTAACTCTTTTCCGCTTTCGATTTCGACTGCAATAAATACCACACGTAAAGGAAAAGTTCTGGGAAACGGATCAATTCTAAGGCGGTACCGATGAAGCCCGAGGTTATTACGTAATTGACAAAGAACGCGCCTTTATCGGGCAGAAACACGCAGTCCCACCGCATCGTATCGTTCTCGTGATGTAACGTCCACGCTACAAACGCCTCTGCACTAGCTAGCCCGAGTGAAGGTAGAATCAAGGTCATGAGTAGAAGGTAGGAAACAGTTTTTGTCATAATAGAGTAGTTCTGTTGAGATTTGGTCCAGTGAGAGAGAAATTTGTCAGAAAACGCTACAATAGCAGGCATCACAGCGGCCATAGTCCAAAGTAGCAATGTTGGAAGGAATTCAAAAATCACAGTGCTGATTTTACCCAGGGTCTCGGGCTTAACAACAAGTGTGTTGAACAAGTTCACCACAATGGCTGGTGTTGTCATGAAAAACAAAACAATGAACAGAAAGAAGTTAACAAATATTGCTTTTATATACCAAACACCAGGCTGGACACTTAAGTTCTCCCAGATAATATCTGATGGATTTGTAGCATGCGATAAGACCCAACCACGATGCAAGCTGAACTGATTTATCACATGTTCGGCCAATCTGTAGGATGGCAAGGTCAAAAATGCAATACCGAGAGGATCATTGAGTACAATGGCACGGCACCTCTTAGCTTCATCCTTAAGCCGCTTCTCTTCATTGGTATAAAACTCCAGGGCGTCAACTTCAGGTCCACACCAGGTCGGCCTCATGGTGATGCGTTTTCCTGTCTTCTTGAAGTATGTATCCGAGTATGTCAAAGCTTGTGTGACCATCTCCTTCTTCTCTTGAACATCATTCAGCTGGTTAATGTTATAAGCAAGTCTCAGGTCAACTATTTGTATGTGAGGGAAGTTATGAGCAAAATATGCTCTTATTGTAGACTCATTTCTGTCAGCTTTGCCTATATTTGTAATCATAATAGTGCCAGTCATAGATGTAGGCACGGGTTTACGGCCCGTACATCTCCGCATAATCAATACTGATATAGGAAGGAATGAGATACTTATCAGAGTATGCACCCATAGCCAATAAGATCTCCCAGGTAGATTAGACAGTGTTGTCCTACTGAAGGTACTTGTGTCTACATTTAAATCTGTACCTTGAAAGTTTATAGGTAGAATTACGCCGATAGATACCAACATAACAATGAACATTAGAGTTATTGCATGTCTCTGGAATGACAAGTAGTGTACAGCGTCAGGGCCACACTTGGCTAGCACTTGCTCACGCGTGACGCGGAACACGGCGGGCAGCCACGTGAAAAATCCTTCGTCGATACTGAGGGATTCATCGTTAGTTCTCCTCCTCTCTACTAAAGCGTCGCCGTCGCCTCCTCGATAGAATAGGTTCGTCCACCGGTTCTTGGAGCGCTGGACGAGCGCCATCCGGCCATAGTTCCACGCCGTCCGCCGCAGCACAGAGAAGATTAGGATCAGACATGTCCAAGATATCAAGTTAAGAATCAATGTTTGCGGTATACCGTTGTACGCGCCAGTTATAATCACGCTTTGTGCCGGGTTGAGCAACATACAGCCTTCATCGGAGCCGTTGCCGCTACTGCCGTTCGACACAATTAAGGAATCCACTATGTTTGTTAAACGAGACATTTTTGATGTCGCAACACGGTTCGTATAACAGTAGAGAAAGTGTTCACATAATGAGGGTCCCACAAAGCCGCGATTTATTGAACGAACACTTCACCAATATATGTTATTCACTTTTGTGTATACTGATCATCCAAAATTAAATACCATCTGGAAATTCTATTGTTGTGAATTAATTTTCGTCTGAATGAGATAACAAAATATTAAATGACGTACTGTTGACTGACTGACTGACTGACAGACAAAGTTGCAGTGTAGCCAGATGACCATAAGATTTTCCCTCCCAACTTTTTTCGAAATGGATATAAGATAAGTTAAAATGGATTAAATATCATGTTTGAATATTGGAAAAAAAAAAAATGCGTGCCTCGCAAAGGCAGAATATGGTGAGACATATATATACTGTATACTACCTGCATAACCTACCTAGGTATGTTCTGTGCAAATAAATGATTTGATTTGATTTGAAATCCTCCGAAAATTAGCTTTTGAAAAAAAAAACCCCAAAACAGTTTTACGTATTTTAAAGGAGAAATACAAAAGCAAAAAATAATTATTTCAATTTTTATTCTAAATAAAAATATTCCAACTCTCCCATAGCGTCAACTATCATTAAACTTTTCAGTTTTATTTTTATACCTATATACCACAACTATATACCACAGACACTATATACATGTTTTCGGAAAGTTTTTTTTTAACATTTCCGATGTAGGGACAAAATGCATTTTATAGAGCTCTACATACGTAGTTATAAACTGTACCTACTTGATGTTCGGATTGCTCGGTATTACTTCTCTAAGGGATTGTTCCTCGATGACTGACCAAGAAGGTCAAGCAAGGACATTGTGTAAAAACGTTAAACTCATGGTTATATTACCGTGGTACATACAACGGTTAAACTTATCTGAAAATACTGTTTCGTCTTCCCACTCGTTCCGGTATGTTCTGACATATGACATGGATTTAGAAATTTTCCGAAAAGAAAACGCGGCGAAATAAACACGATATTAGACAACACTAACTAAAAAACCAAGCTCGAAAGAAACGGACGAATTCAAAGTGAATATACCACTGGTTAAAATACAACTGGTTCAAATTGGTTCGTATTCAACAGTTTGAAAGGTATTTTGAGCATAGCAGAGGTATCATAATTAAGAAAACTCCTCATCCACGACCGAACAAATTGAAAGAATAGAATTAATGAATGATTGAATTGTAGTGCTGGGAATTAAAGTCAGTAGGTAGTAATGATAATTGTATTTGTGGATGTATGATAACGGTAAAAAAACCTCCAAGTTCCCCCCCCCCCCTTTTTACCTACCTTAGAAAATCCCCCCAAAGAACCTTTCCCCCCAAAGTTGAAAAAGAAACCCCCGAATTTGCAGGGAATCCCCCCATCCCATGTTTTAGTAAAATGGTGGTCATTGTACTAAAACTTTTCACGGACTTTTTGAGACAACTTGTAAAGTCACGATACACATAATTCATTGCATTTCACATCACTGGTGCACATGGATTGAACTTTATTGCATAAAATAGGTAATATGCAATAAAACTCAAAATACACGAAAATGCAACGTCACTCTGCAAGTTCCCGCCAAAAAGTCCTGAAAGTTATTTCTTCTTCTTCTTATTTTTAATTTTGGCAACTAAGCCCAAATTAGGGCTCATTTCTGCCAGTGTCGAGTTATATTATAGTTTCCAGTCACAATAAATCACTTCACATTAAAGTCCTCAGTCAGTCACCGTCCATAAGTCATGTTTTACTACAATAGTGGTCATTGTACTAAAACTCTTCACGGACATTTTGAGACAACTTGAAAAGTCACGATACACATAATTCATTTCATTTCACTTCACTGGTGTACATCGATGATCTTTATTGGGTAAAATACCACCAAAAATACACAATAAAACTCAAAATACACAAATTTATGAAAATAAAAATGAAAATGCTACGTCACTCTGCAAGTTCCCGTCAAAAAGTCTGAAAGTTATTTATTGTGACTGGAAATTATAATATAACTCGACACTGGCAGAAATAAGTCCTGATTTGGTTGCCAAACTTAAAACTAAAGAAAAAGGAAATGAAAATGAAAGATTTTCTGAAATTCGTTACCTTGTCGTTACCTACCTATCCCAAGTTCGACCATTCGATGAACTTATTTTATGAATAATTAATGAGTCTGAAATACGAAGACTAACAATTATGGAGTTTGATTGGAATAATTATTTGGACCTAAACAAAAGTACTGTCGTCCCTGAAGAATTATTTTTACATGTAAGTTGCGAAAATAATAATTTTATGAAAAATGTATTATAGATCATAAATTCATATTGATTAGTTTTTAAATAACTTCATACAAAATATATTTTAGCTTGTAATAGCTTTTATAAATTTTGAATGCCTTATAAACTTAGTACCTACATCATCAGGGCAGGACAAGGAAGAAGTTAGGAAGAAATTAATCAGAAACATATCTTAAACAAAATATTAATGGTAGTTATATATTGATAAGTACCTTTTGATAATAGAGATAACTTAAATAATATTCATGTAGTAATTTAACAAGGAGAACAATTTTTCAGAATTAGTAATCAACCATATGGCCATGATTTTTCACACAAAAAAAACTGGTACCTTCTGGAGATGTTATTTTTAGAAATATTGCATAAGATTTCAGTTCTTAAGAAATAATTAGGTGCTTACACATACTGCTATCCTTGGCACTTTTATTTATTATTAATATTTTTTTTCGACAAATCTTGACAAATCAATGCACTAAAACTTTTTTAGATATCGCAAATTGTTTTAGTGCCTATGGAATTACAGGAGGCATTTCAAATATTTGTAGAACATGATACTTTAAGAAAATTATCAAAAGGTACAAGAAGGTTTGAAGTGAAATCAAAAACTATACTGATTTTTTAAAAATATAATCATAACATAGAAATACATAATAATCAGTTGACTCCCAGTTCCCGGAATTTTATTTTACATAATGTAGTTATAGGATGCATCCCAAGTACAACCCAATGGGTTAAATAATCAAAATCTTTACATTGAATGGTTACAAATATTCCATCCATTTCTAAATCCCAACAGGAAAGAAACTTAAATGAAATATTTTCCTGGAATATAAAATCCCACCTCAAACATTCATGTTGAAATAGTCAAGTTTACCTTTAAAAGTTTTGAAATCCAGTAACAGCCAAGTTCACATCTTATTTTAGGTCCTGGCTAATTTAAGGACACATTCGCTCTGATTGGCCAAGTTAAGAACACAAGATGCAGTGATTGGTCTTTACTGTTCAAAATCAGTGACAAATCACTGACTAGTTTCAGAATCAGATTGCTCGGTATTACTACTCTAAAGGGATTGTTCCTCGAATGTAGTATATGTATTAAAATAGTACCTGTGCCTTAAGCTGTAAGTAAGTGATTCTTGTTAAAATTAATAAATAGCACTGTTGGTGTCCTTCTACAAGAACTGCATCTCTTTAAAAACTTTTAATTCCTCTGAATAATTTCAGTCATGTAACCTAACTTGCTTCAGATATACACAGGGGTTGAAAAGGGCTTCAAACGTTTAAATACCGCAAAGTGCGCGCGCAGCGTGTTCCGAGAACTTGGCCAGCGCACACTAATGTACACTATGATGTTATCATCATCAGCATCATCATCATCATCATCAGCCTATAGCAGTCCACTGCTAGACATAGGCCTCACCCAATGCGCGCCATCTCGCCCTATCTTCGGCTCGACGCATCCATTTCCTACCAGCAGCCTTTTCCCCACCGGTTATCGGTTCTTCGGCATATGTGCCAGTTCAGCTTGCTAATTCTATGAGCTATGTCGATGACCTTGGTTTTTCTGACGGATTACCTCGTTCCGGATCTTATCCTTCAGAGAAACTCCGAGCATAGCTCGTTCCATAGCTCGCTGAGCGACTTTAAACTGGTGCACTAACAGTACCGTGAGTGTCCACGTTTCGGCTCCGTATGTCATAACGGGTAGGACACACTGATTGAAAACCTTCGTTTCCAAACTCTGCTGTTATGGGAGACGAGAAGACCCTACGAAGTTTCCCAAATGCCGCCCAGCCCAGCTGGATCCTTCTCTTGGCTTCCCAATCAAAATTGATTCTACCTAATTGCAGAATCTGCCCGAGGTAGGTATATTCCTGAACAAATTCGAGATGGTAGCCATTTACGACGAGATTGGTCCCGGATCAATGTGATCATTGATCATGACTTTGGTTTTATCCAAGTTCATGCCGAGACCAATACGTCGTAATGATGTTATACATATAACAATTTATAATAAATCAAAATAATTAAATCCTTCACAGGTGGAATCAAGTCTCAACAATGGCATCAAGCAAGGGATGCTCCTTGAAGTGTGCCATAAGAACAACCCAGATATCTACTGGATTGCAGAAATCACCATGGTGTGCGGTCACCTCCTCAGAATTAAGTTCATTGGTGCCGATAGTGACTTCTGGTGTGACATATCCAATACAAAGGTTCATCCTCTAGGCTGGTGCGGGAAGTTCGACGAGCAAATTGAACCTCCAGATGAAATAAATGAGAAATATGGAGACACAATCATAGATATCATGGAAAAGGCCTTGCTGCACGGCCAGTCGGTTTCTATTGAGGCTTTGAACAATAAGGGCTTGTCGCCTATAGATAGAATAAAGACAGGGATGAAGGTGGAAGTACAGAATATCATTGATCCTTATAGATATTGGATTGCTACGGTAAGTACAGAAAAAAGGTATTTTTTCTAGTACAAACCAGTATAATATTGATGATGTGTGGCGAAAAGTGGTAATCATTATGTCTAGAAGGAAACTAACTCTCAAGTCAACACACTAATTGCTGATGCTTGGCGAAAGATTTTCCCTCATTCGGACCTAGTCCGGCCGTAGTTGCTATTTCCGACAGAGGATTTCGAGCCCTTTCCGGATTTATGGATAAAACATTGGTAAAATTTCGGTGTTTTCATTTATTTGGTGACAGACCCAGACATAATGGACTACAGACAAATTATTACACCAAAGAACTACTTACTGGCTAAAACATTAATTTATCATTATTATCAGTATTATAATTGGTACTTAATTCCAGGTATGTGAGAACGTCGGTGGTCGTCTTCTGCTTCGCTATGACGGTGCAGATGATGACTTGCAGCAGTTCTGGATATTCTTCTCCAACCCAAGGCTTAGCAGCTTTGGATTTGTGACCAATAAGGTAAATAGAGATATATGAAAATTATTGTGATTCGCAGTTTTAGCAAAATTAATTAAAATCGTTATTATGTTACAGGGTTCCCCATGGCAATTCAAGTATGCAGGAAAAATAAATAAATTCTCATGTAAAAATAAACTCAGCACTCAGTTGAGATTGAGTGCCGAGGAGTCTATCAAAGAACCCACACCAGCTGATTTATTCCAGGTATGTTCACTTCCAGCTTATTGAACTTACCCAATATTATTTACTTATGCAATTTTAATATAAGTACATTATTATGCTGGTTATACTGACTGACAGATGGACGGTACCTATACAGGGTGGAAATATTAGACGGGTCAGTAAGGGCAGCTACCTTAAGGGTTGAAGTCACGCGAATATAGTCTTAAGTGACTGTCCTTAAGGTTTTGATTTATTACAACCGGAATTTACATATTTTTGAAAAAATGTACAATGAGCGAGAAAAGGGTGATTTTTGAAAAAAAAAAAATATTAGCTTATTCGATCCTGTCTCAGACAAGGATCAAAAAGCTCTATGACACCAAGTTTGGTTAGGTTAGGTGGGATATCCAAAACCAGAAGACTACAGGCACATATCTCCTAGCCTCGTTGTAAAACTCATGAAAAGGGTTTTCAATGAGACTGGGGAGGAGGAGCAAGTTATCTAGGGAACCACAATAGATCCCAATGGGTCGAAGTGTCCGAGCTATTTCTCGGCCCTTGCACAAGATAAGATAAGGTTAGGTGTTAGTTATGGTCAGAAATTGAAAAAAACTTTTCGCATACTTTCGCACTCGCTTCCTCTAACTGGCTTTGTGCGCGAATTTTACACGAATAATTTTTGTTTTTCTAATTTCACAGCCAAACCAAAACTTGGAAGCGCACAGTTTCGTAACTGGCATGAAGCTAGAAGCTCTCAACCCTCAAGATATGAGGACAGTCCGAGCAGCGACTGTTACAAAAGTCTTCAACAACTTTCATTTCCTGGTCACAATCGACGACCATTCGGACGATTACGAAGACACCAAGATGGCCTGGCTCTGCGACTCAATACACCCCTACATATACCCTATTGGATGGGCAGAGAAATACAACTTATCTTTCAAAGCACCGAAAATCTGGAAGGAATCTACTTTCGATTGGGACGAATATCTTTCTATGACATCATCCGTCCCTGCACCGGACTACTGCTTCGGAAAAAAGGAAGTCCTAAAAGACATAGAAGTAAATATGAAATTAGAGGCAGTGAATCCACAGAATCATGAAGAAATACATGTAGCATCGATAGATTCCATTGTTGAGCACATGGTTTGCGTTGAACTGCTGCCAATCGGTGAGAAATACTGGTATTCCCAGGACAGTGATCTTTTATTTCCAGTAGGTTGGTGCGACAGTAACAATTACGCTTTACACATTCCTAATTTAACTACTGTAAAGGAGACCGTAAAACCTGTCGAAGAAGTAAGTGTGAACACTAGGAATTTAAAGGAGGACATGAAAGGCTCAGATGAATGGTGTGATAGGATATTTTTCAACTACAAGTGTTACGCTGGTCCGTCTATAAGTAGGAACAAATTGTCTCAACTGCCAAAGCACGTTGGGCCCGGGCCGCTATCTTTAGTACTGAAAGAGGTGTTAAATAAGATAATATCGGCGTCGTATAAGCCGGCCAAGCTCTTGAAGGATTGGGAGACTGAAGGACCACCGGAGGAAGGGATGCGGCTTGAAATGCTGCGGGCTAAGTAAGTTTTTCTTTTTACTTTCAGAGTTGAGTAATAATGCATGCAATTTTCAATTTTGTGTTTATGCTGTAAGATCCAAATAGAAAAATTAAAGTGAAGAAGTTGCTAGTTTAATCCTTCTACGGAATCTTGATTTAATGGTTTGACGTGTTTTGATTTTGGAACTAAGAATATTATTTTTAAAATAAACTTTCATGTTTCATGCCGTATCTAAGTTGAAGCCGTCCAAACTGTTGATAACTTCATTAGATAAAACGAAATAAATGATTAAGATGCAGTGCAGATGACTTTTTGTGCGAAGGAGTATGCGGCACAGTCTGGGGAAAAACCAACAAAACTGTGAAAGAGTGCACGCTTACAAACTTGCGACTATTAAAATAAACAAAACATGTAGGGTTTTTTGGAAATAAAATTATAAAAAAAGGGTTTTTCGCCGGACTTCTTGCGCGTCGTGTGCTTTACTGCCTAGAATTGTATAGGTTCTATTTTTATAAATTAAAAAGTGCGACACGGATTGTCTGCACTGTCCAGATTTTTTCTAAATGGTAATACCCGTTCCACAGACTGAAAAGCAGCACGTACCACGCATACGTGCCGATAGCTTGCGTGTCGAGCGAGACGGCGCAGTTCTGCCGCGGCGCGTGCGTGCGCCTGCAGGCGTGCCCCGCGCTCTTCGGGCCCCGGGAGTACACAGACCGCTGCCCGCACTCCTGCCAGGTGGTCGACAAGTCCACATTCCGTTAGTACCTAACCTATACCGACTGACATCACATCACATCACATCACACCCGAAACGTCGAACTTTTTTTTTTTTTTTTTTTTTTTTTTTATTATACAAAAAATTTACAATAGGGATTAGTATGAAGTCATTCTCAATAAAACCACAAACGTTTATAATAAATGGAATGACTTCTCGATCGACATTCGTCACATTGTCATGCAGTAGGTAGGTATATAAATACTACATCGCAGCAAATAAATTAATTGAAATTAAACATACATGTAACATAATATAATAGGGCCGCACTCAACTCCGTACACACTGGACTGGCTATAAGTAGGTATGAACAAATGATTTACAGGTTGCCAATCCAGAGTATAAAGAATCCAGCGGGCCTATAAGTAGGTAGTCCTAATAAAAAATAATAAAATAAATGTGAACATCTACGGTGGACATGATTATAAATCAATGGAGTGACGGTACTCACTTGAAATATCTACAGATGGCAAAAAATGTTAAAGATTCGATACAAGGTGTTGTTTAAGTTTTCTTTTTTTGTTAATGGGATATGGTATGGATATGGAATATGGTAGAAGCGAATCTTATTCGGCCATGCGTGATTCCAACTCGCACTTTTTAAATTATTAAACTTGTACTTTTCAGATAACGGTACCGAACGTAGAGGACGGCCAAAAGGCAGCGTGAACGGACGCCGGAAGAAGAAAAAGTGCGTTCCGGAAAAAAGAGAGAAGGAGCAGCAGCCGTCCCAAGAAACTGAGAGTATTAAAGACGGAGAATCTGTGGAGAGCGAGCATAGCGCCGGGTCGACACCACCCTCGGAATCTGGCACTCGACCAAACTCGCCTGATAGTGTTTCTGAATATAAAAAAAGCCAGCGACGAAAACGCGAACCAAAGAATACTCATCCAAAATTGGAAATGAAAACTCGCGGAGCGAAGCTACCTAATTTCGCTCTGCAAATAAAAGAAGCTCATTGGAACAAAAAAGACGTAGAGACGATATACAACAGTACTAACGCAACCAAGAAACAGGGTTCACCCGATAGTGATTCAGAAAACGAAACAAACGAAAGTAGCTCGAATTCCAGAGATGCTAAAAACATCTCTGACGTATCAGATTCTGAGGAGCCAGAGTTGAAAAAATTGAAATTTAGCTCATATGATCCTCTGCCATCAGATAACAAGATGTTTGAAAAGGATATGGCTATGTCTTGGGTGAAAGGAAAACTTAAATTGTCACCTAATCCTTTAGATTGGTCTGTGGATGACGTGTACGCTTACCTGAGCAGCACAGAAGATTGCAAACTGATAGCAGAGAAGATGAAACAGGAAGAGATCGACGGTCAAGCTTTCGTAATGTTAGATTTACCATTCATCAGGGAGTTTTTACACATGAAGAAAGAATTTGCTCTACAGCTCACCAAGCATATTGCGATGATACGTTGGTATACAAACAATTTTGAAGAGAACGGCGATTCGTGATTTGTTCCTTGTTTAATTGTTATATTAAACTAGTCTAGTCGAATAAAGTATTTGTTAAAAACTATTATATTTTTTATTCAAAACATCACATTCACGATCAACTAAAAGAGTTCTTGCGGAATGTTTTGCACAGAAAATTGCAAATTTTCGATATAAATGACGGCTTGTTGTCTGTAGACGCACCGGTAAAATCTTCATTCAAATAAATATTCTTCTTGGCGTACGATACTTTTACAGGTATTTCTATATCATGCATATCTTCATGATGCTGCATAGTATGCTCCTCCATTTCTTTTCTTTTAGCAGCGAAATTGGTTAGGTTATCTGCAGATACAACATTTCCCGTCTTGTCTTGAGTATTTTGATCTTTAAAATTCATTTCTGAACGTAGATTGCGACCGGTCATTTTAGCACAAGCAGAGCTTTTAAGAAAAGTTTTGTCACTAATTGCGTAGTGTCTATGAGTGCTTTTGTCATCGAAAGTAGAATCTGTCAGATAACTGTTATTCTTGTAAGCCTCTAAAATGCCCGATGTGCCGGTAGTTAATTTGCTATCAGTATACAATCCTTCACTAACTTCGCTCACATTTATATCTTTCTCTGTAAATTCCTGTTTGGACAAGACTGTCTTCTCACGACTTTTATTGGAAATAGTGTCCGTAGATATAATATGCTGAATCATATCTTTTATAAAGTCTTCCATATAAGTTACCGAATCATCCAGATTTTTACTCAAAATCTCTTGATATCTTTTTTTGTAAAGATCAAAATCTTTCATGTAGGTGTAGAAGTTATCAAATATTTCTTCAACAGTTGTTTGAAAAAGTTTGATGTTCGTTTCGAGACTAGGAGTTGAGCCATCATCCGATTTTAATTGTTGGGAAACATTTTTGAAAATTTTAATTTCCATTCTTTCCAAGTCTGAATTCGTCAAGGATCCAGCTACACTAATATTATTTTCCTTAGAATCTTTTACTGGTATCTCATCGTGTTCATATCTTTTGTAATATTCCTTAAAAATATTTTTCTGTGGAAAATTTTTTTCACAATTTCTTGAAGCTACAGAAAAATCATTTGGATTTACATTTAATTCTGATTTACAGATAGTATCCGATTGTAACTCTTTAGGAGGTTTTATGACGACATAGGAGCTGCTATATTTCTTGAGATTTATTTCATGGTTGTCTTCTATAGGAGTAAAAAAATACGAGGTAAGTAATAAGTAAATGAGACACCTATCTTACTATAGTACAGAGTAAGTAACTCTGTATATTATACGTACCTACACGTTGGATTACATGTACAACTACAACTCTCAGTACGATCTCAAAGCGGTTCAGAATAGCAGGGAGTAACACATGTATTTTAAATCCACCAGTTTACTTCATTTCCTTATTATTACTACGCAGGTAGTATAAAAATAGCCCAAATGTTTATTCAATAAATTTACATAAAAACAATACCAGTAAGTTTCTTGGCGTAGCTTGCCCTAGACGGGCCCTGTATCAAAATTTGTTTGGGGGCCCTTCTACCTGACTTTTTTTTTATACCACTAAGTTGTTGTTAAACAAGCATAGGGCCCGCCTGGCGCAAAGAGTACAGTAACTATCCATAAAGGAAGCCTGGCGGTCAGCGGTTACCGTAGCCTATGGACGCTTGCAACACCGGGAGTATCAAACGCGCGTTGCCGACCCTGCAGAAATCTCTTCACACCCTTTTTGAAGAACCCCATGCTGTACTCCATTGGGAAAACCACGGACGAGGAGCTCATTCCACAGTCTGTCTGCGGCGAAACCAAATGGAGGGTAAAATTTTTCGTAATTTTTGCTTAGACACGATCGCCCCGTATCATTGACACGGGGCGGTAGGTACGCCCTGAGTAAGGTCATAAATGTCTCTAAGTATACCATAATACCTATATAAATAAAGTACTCTGTGACTGAGACCATGTCAGTATACTACGCCAGTATATAAGTTACTCTATGTACTACGCCAATATATAAGTTACTCTATGTACTACGCCAGTATACTATTATAGTCTTTGACTGAGACTGCCACACTAATTGTTCAACGCCATCTATTGACGCATCAAGGAAACTTTATTGTCTTTAAATAAACTGTCATTAGTAAATTTAAAGATAATATTTACGTACCCATTTTT
Organism: Achlya flavicornis; assembly: GCA_947623365.1. Lineage (NCBI taxonomy): Eukaryota > Metazoa > Arthropoda > Insecta > Lepidoptera > Drepanidae > Achlya > Achlya flavicornis. The sequence goes on from OX392469.1 coordinate 2,524,649, forward strand.
TAATAGTTTCTTTCATGAAATCCTGAAATAAATACAAGCTCTATTAGCGCAAAAATATATAGATTTAGCTTGCACACAACATACAATCATATTATCTCTCTGACTCTTACAAAGCTCGAAGTCACGAAAGCCTAGAATAATATGCTCTCAAGTGCAGCTGTCGGAACACACCGCTTGGCGACAGATTTCCAACACGCTGGTTGGCAGCCAATCAGGCGCTACCCTACTATGCCGCTATGTTTTTCTCCTATTCGACACGCGACTTCGTTACGGCATTCGAATTCACTACCCTCCCATATGGAAGTAGCTATCACAGGTAAAATTGGCTAAGAAATGATTTATATGCCCAGTTTGGCAATAAAAAAACCTACCATTGGTAAGCAAACGATTCACTTTTGTTTATTGAAACCGGGCATTAAACATCAGTTACGAGGCGAGAAATTTGAATTTATTCGAGTTTCTATTTATTTTTACCTTCGTATAACAATATGGATTGATATTTCAGTGATTCGCGACCATAGTAGGTAGTTATCATGTCATATAGCATATTGTAGAATTGATACTTTTTGTCTATTTTTGTACATTTCCCAAAATAGTTAGTTTCACCGATTTAGAGAAACCGTGAGAAATGTTCAAATATGGCTCATATTATACAAAAAACATTCATACCACGATGTGCCAAAAATGAACTTCTACTGTCGCTAATCACGGAAACATCTATCCATATTGTTCTACGAAGGAAAAAAAAAACTCGAAATTCAAATGTCCCGCCTCGTACTAATGTCATAAAAACAATAAAAAACCGGCCAAGTGCGAGACTCGCGCACCACGGGTTCCGTACCTGTAGTAGATAAGTAAATGGTAGTATAGACCTGACTATTTGATATGAATTTAAATTTATGACGTATTAAAAAGAACTACTTACTAGATCTCGTTCAAACCAATTTTCGGTGCAAGTTTGCATCGTAATGTTGTACATCATATTTTTTTTTTAGTTTTGTCATTCTCTTATTTTAGAAGTTACAGGGGGGGTGGACACATTTTACCACTTTAGAAGTGTCTCTCGCGCAAACTATTCAGTTGTACACACGGCTACACATCAAGCTATACATTTCCAGTATAAGCTGATCTCGCATTGTATATGATTTCCTTACGATGAGAGGTCAGCTTATATTGGAAATGCATAGCTTGATCTGTAGCCGTGCGTACAAAATGATATGAGAAACCTCAATATCATTTTTGAAGACCTATCCATAGACAAACTTATGGGTTTTATTAAAACAAAATGTTTGATTTTCAGTTCTAAGTATGGGGAACCCCCAAAATTTATAGTTTTTTTTCTATTTTTGTTTGAAAATCTTAATGCGGTTCACAGAATACATCTACTTACCAAGTTTCAACATTATACTTCTTATAGTTTCGGAAAAAAAGTGGCTGTGACATACGGACGGACAGACAGACAGACAGACACACATGACGAATCTATAAGTTTCCGTTATTTGCCATTTGGCTACGGAACCCTAAAAAGGGATGAGGCTATCTTAATACCTGGATGATCCAAGACTGACTTACACCTTATTTATTAATAAGGGGGGTGACTGCGTATTTTTGACATCAGTTGAATTAAAGACTTCAATCGTGGTCGTGCGTAACTCAGGTGGTGGTGGTAGTGGTGGGAGCAGAGCTGCTGGATACAAGGAACACGAGTATGTTGCAATCCGGGATGTGACAGCCAATCCTCGTGGAACCAAAGAGGATATAATCACTTGTGGAACAGAGGACATTCCTACTTCCGAAACCTTTAGACAGAAAGCTTCTCGAGTGGTGAGGCACTATTTATATCGAATGCTAGTTAAGTTTAAGTGGGTAGGTACTCACTAATAAAAAAATAATAATATGGGAAAATTTTAAATAAACTTGTAAACAAACTACATTTTATTTAATCATAATGTCAATTTAAAGTGTATTTGTTGTTTTTATTTTACTTTATGGCTATTTCACAGTAGCTACTGACTCTAGTGTTCAAAGAGTATAGTAACTATACCCAAACTATACCAAAAGCTAGTGTTCTTTCCAAAAGCCCAGATTAGGGCTCATTTCTGCCAGTGTCGAGTTATATTATAGTTTCCAGTCACACTAAATCACTTCACATTATAGTCCTCAGTCAGTCACCGTCCATAAAAGTCATGTTTTACTACAATGGTGGTCATTGTACTAAAACTCTTCACGGACATTTTGAGACAACTTGAAAAGTCACGATACACATAATTCATTTCATTTAACTTCACTGGTGCACATGGATGATCTTTATTGGGTAAAATACCACCAAAAATACACAATAAAACTCAAAATACACAAATTTATGAAAATAAAAATGAAAACGCTATGTCACTCTGCAAGTTCCCGCCAAAAAGTCCTTCTTCTTTCTTATTTTTGAGTTTGGCAACCAAATCCAAATTTGGACTTATTTCTGCCAGTGTCGATTTATATTTTAATTTTCAGTCACAATCTTTGAATATTTGGATTATAATAATCTAAATACTCTAAGGTCACAATAAATCACAGCCAGCAATAAATCACTTTCTTCTTTTTCTTAGTTTTAAGTTTGGCATCCAATTCCAAATTAGGACTTATTTCTGCCAGTGTCGAGTTATATTATAGTTTCCCACCGTAGCTAAAGCTAGCAGTTGGCAGCACTGTCAAAGTCATTGAACCATTGAACCGTCAATTGTTGAACGAACGAACGACAGCGAATCTCAGAGGCCCCGCCTTTATAATCCGTAAATTTATTATTTCAGTTGGTTTCCGTGATGATATTATTATAGAATAAAGTTTATAGGTAATTTTATTTCGTTCTTTTAATTAATAAACGTTACTCATGTCAGTTATGTGTTCGTATTGGCATTTTTAGAATGTAATTATCGATTTACCGTCTACTGCAACTAATAATGTGATCGTGCGGTATTCTAGCGCTAGTATGTCCTGAAATTGTGAAATTCAAAACTCTTAGGGTTTCACGACAAATAATAACGTCGCTAACAACTTTCAAAGTTATATGAGGGCGGCAATTTAGTGATTTTCGTTGTACTATTTTTAGTGGGTGTTGTCATTGTGGTAGAAGCTTTATTCGGATTAGGTCATCGAGCGCCGTGAACATGTGTGCCGGAGAAATGTGTTTTTTAAATGTTTAAAGTGGTTTGTTTGGTTTCTTGTTAGATTTACGAGTTCAACGAGGCAGTGGACTCTACCAAACATGGGTACATGTAAAATACTATGTTTCGTTACATTCATTGCGATTGTATCGCATGCAGCGGCGTTATGTGAGTATTATTTACATTTTATTCATATACTATAGTATCAATGAATTTTTATCGATCGTTTATCTCGTTGTAACAATAGTTCATTCAACTTTTAATGATTTATAGCCCTTTAGCTGAGATATAGGTCAAAGTATATGTTTTAATCATTCCAGCTTTCTCTTTCAAAACGATACAATAAATTATTGAATCTTATACTAATTATTCAAAGTAGTTTTGTCACACAAAATAAAGTGGACAATACCTCCCATAAATTCCCCTAAATACCTCTTCTAATTCCTTTACCCCCTTAGTAATAAATAAGGTGTAAGTCAAGTATAGTTACCTAGGTTTTAAATATGTCCGTCACTTTCTAATGTCATATAAACGAAAAGGGCAGGAGCTATCTTAATACCTGGGTGTTACAAGACTGACTTACACCTTATTTATTAATAAGGGGGTTGATGTTTAGGAAAATATACTCTACTCCATATTATCCATTTATTTCACCCATTTAATGTACATAAAAATAATATAATTAATTGGTAGGGCAAGCTATTATATGTTTATTCAATAATTATTGTATTCTACAATAATATGTGATTATTTACTCACTTTTAGCAAAAATACCTATGAGATGGTATAATAATAATATAATGAATATTAATCCTTTTACTGTTTGATGACCCGCACGGGCGGGGAAAACATTTGTTAGTTTTTTACCACAAGTCAAGGGATTAATTAGGTTTTAACATTGATTATTTATTCAATATTGTCTGTTATTCTATACCAAGTCCCTTAAGATATGCCGTCCTAATCCAACTGTCCACAAAAAAGTCCATCCTCACCAACTTTGTGTAACGCCCTGAGCAAAGGTCTGTGCCCCATACAGGGCTGCCTATAGGTATTGTTACCTAAAATTATTTCATTGTTATCTGAGCCTAACACATTCTTGTCCCTTTGGAAAAATATCATGTTACTAAAATTACATTATTATTATCCTCATTTTTCAGTTTTCGCATAAACTTAATCTATCTTAGATGCAAACCTAACTTAAATTCAAAGATTTAAATAGGTCATTCTATTTTAAACTATAGAATTAAAAATGTTTTAATTTTTTTTTAAATACTGTTTTTTTTACTCATGTTACATATTATAAACATGAAATTTATTAATCGCTTAGATCACCATTCATTACATTAATAGCAACAGAATCACTTCTAATTTGTCATTCAATGTCCTAGATAAGTAATTTTTTTGTCCTTGTCAGACCCAATTGTTTACGATGTTGTTTCATATAACTCAGACATCGTCTGATTGCTCACCTGTTACTTAAAATAGATTTTCTGTGAAGTTATAAAAGAGTTCAAAATTCAATGGAATGTTTGAATTTAAAAGACTAATGAAACATTCATAAGACTATTTAAGACATCTTTCTGAAACAAAATATCACAAAGAAATGCTACTAACTCATACTCCTCTTTGAACCAAAGCATGGATAGTTAAAATTCACCTCTAGATACGACTTTTATTTACAATTCATTCAATTCAGTTAACCTAATCATTCACAACATTAATTTAAAACACAAAAATCTACTTTATCTTGATTATTGCTGTCAAAAGGTTAATCCAAATAATTTTTGCATGTCTCTACCCAAAATCTTATATAATAAAACAGTATGTGATGTATACATTTTGTTAACCAGTGACCTCTCCACCGAAGATTGTCAATCAGCCGACACAAGAAGAGATACTTTTCCAAGTGGCACAGGCTGGAGAAACTGACAAACCTTTCATCATTGAGTGTGCTGCTGAAGGGGAACCTGCACCTAAGTATGTATTTTTTTGTATTGTCGTACCTGAATATGCATCTTGTTTAAATATCCAGATTCTAAAGTAATACTCGTCAGCCAGCTCTTTTGATAAAGAAATTATGAACCACTAAATTATGGCACAAATTGTGGCAACAAGACAGATGAGACCTTGATGTCCTGAAATCATCATATAGTGTCCACTTCTGGACTCGAGCATCTTTTTAATGTGCACCACTTTCTCAAGAGTATTGCGTTCTGCATCCAGCTATTTCTATGTGACCTTTTGAGATTCATTGTCTGTTGAACTTAGCAAACCCTTAGCAGACTTCAGTTAACTTACTTTCACTCTTATGTTCACATTTAGAAGACCAAACTTAAAAACTTTTTTTATTCTATTCTATGAGTCTTATCTACATATTTACATCCAAATTGTAAATGGGAAGTCATATAAAATCTCATGAGCTGTACAAAGAATCATTCAAAAAGTAATTTAAATTCCGTTTGAAATGTAACCTTGAGTCAGTGCATAACAATAAGGCTCATATAGGTACGTACTCGTATTTCTTATGTTTATTATTTGTCGGTCTCGCTACCAGAATGTAGTGTCTTCTTAACCAATTGAAGTTTACTATCCATATTACATATGCACTGAATATATGTATCTACTGGCGAGCCATTTGGCGTGGCTGTATTTACTATTAAAAAGCTGTTGTATAAGGTCAATGCGGCGAAGACCGTTAGGTGGGGTCAGACCGTACCTCCACCTGTTATATCATAGTAATAGTTGTAAACTGTCCTCCGTGGTTGTAACTTATAAACCATGAAAGAAGGATAGGTTCTTCGTATTGCGTAGGGATGAAAAGCTTATATGAAAGCGACTGTGGCGACTGCCAACAACTGTCTGAGTATTGATGAATTCCCTTCGTTAATGCAGCTATCGCAAAAACCTACTATATGCCTTATTTGTCGTCAAACAACCTTGTGCGTGTGTACCACTTCCAGTAGCCTTGTATAATGCTACCACTATATTGTACTACACGCAACCGCTTTTTTACCCGATAACCAAATGATATTGTCAATTGTTGATACACGTTACGACATCTCTACTTCTCAGACATTCGGAAATTTTTAGTCTGATGGAACCATACCAAACAATATTAGTAAGTAGGTACATCGAATAAAGAAAACATTCAAGGTAGGTACTTTAAATAAAAGTAGCAAAAGCTGTCACGCTTTTCCGTAAATAGCTTTCTTTAAAAGGAAAACAAAAAGGATATTCGCAATATGAATACAAGTCTGGCTTCCGCGGTGCATAGGTATTGTACCTACCTACCTACTCCATTTGTAAACGGATACCTGCCTGCACAATGTAATCCTCTTAGAGTCAGGCGTTCCTGATATGAATCAGTTCCCCTACTTCCTCACAATGCAGGCTATTCTTAGAGTGTTTTAAGAATTGCGAAGTTTTCCTGTGCTGCGCCTTGAATGGATAAGAAAAGCGGTTTTCTTTGGCCCAGCTATAGCTACGAGTATATAGATAGGCGTACTTGCGACTTCGCTTGGTTGGAATTTAGTTTTATGGTGTGCTATAAAACTGCTGTTCAAATGGCAGATTTTACTTAAATTCTCTAAATGATTATATGTATTTAACGAATAAACTAAACATAGCGAATAATCAGACAGAAATAGCGACTTTATAAAAAACTTTGTAAACCTAATATATAAAAATAATTAAATCCGTAGACTTCAATCAAATTTTATCTTATAATTTATCGTTGATATAGAAACATACAACTAATTAGTTGTACTTACTATATCGAACTTGATCTTGCTCAGTAGATGAACCATTACCCACTTATGTCCACACTTAGATGTGTTCACATTGGTACTAAGTCATAGAAGTGGCCGAGTGCCACTATCATTTGCATCGTACAAAATGTCGTTAACCTACATGGCGGCTATCCAATAAATGTCTCTTAGCTGGACAAAAGATTGATGTGGACATTTGTCCTGGAATTAATCAATTAGAAGGAATTGAACTAAGTCTTTTCTCTTTGTTGCTTAAATGAAGATAAGTGTTGCTCGCATAATTAATTTCCTTGCTTATTTCAATTTCAATTTATTAATTTGCTTCATGTAGTATTTAAGGTGTTACAATAAGTTTAGTCCACAACATGAGCCCTGCAAGGGCATTGCAACATTAAATGGTGATTAGATTAGCTATATAAATTAGTATTTATTAGTATTTTATTAATTATGAATATATTAGTACCGGTTAGTTATTTTAGACATATGAATTATTATAGGATTATTATTAATCATTAATATTATTTACAATTATATTATTATGGACACTCCGTAGAAGATCGCGAGATCGTACGATTATTAAAATTTTCGTGATTACTTGTACTCCACTTTATCTATCACAAACTCGTCAATTGAATAATAGCATTTTTTTGTAAGGTGGTCTTTTAATTTATTTTTGAATGTTAAATCTTTCGTAAGCTTGGGCTTATTAAGTCTAAGCTATTTCTACCATGCAACACGCAAACAAACACAAAAATACTTTTTGTGTGCCAAAAACAAAGTGTTATTCGTTTAGAAACAACACAACTTCATTCGCAACTTTGTTGAAAACAAACTTGTTTGCAAATGACTGTAACATGATTGACGTAAATCTCTATACATATAATAAAACTGTAGAAAAGTCGTGTCTGTACATTGAATATATTTACCAAAAACTGATTGGGGGTGATGTAGAATGACTAAAACAATACATAAATACCATTTTAAAAAAAAAAAACTGTCTGTCTGTCTTTCTGTCTGTCTGTTTGTCTGTTTGAACAGGATAATCTTCGAATCCACTGAACGGATTTGCATGGGGTTTCCACAGGGTGATTGAGCGTTGCTTGGCGCTTCAACTAGGCTTTGTTTCATCAAAATCGGCTCACGGGAAAAAAAGATATCTCAATTTATTTATTTACAGGCCGTCTCACGGCTATGAGACACAGAGGGAGAGAACTACTAGATGGCGTTGTCTTTTTCCTGAATCGCACTATGGTTTCGTTCTCACAATTTTATGACACGATCAATGATTCTAATATAAATTTTTGGTTGATGAGAGCATGAGAGCCATCAGCGCTCTTTCCGTTTGACCTTTTAGTTTTGTTCACTACAAAAAAAAGCTACAAATAAGTACAGCTGCTTTGACGAACTTATGAAAAAGGCTTACCTAAGTAAGAATCGAACCTGCAAAACTTCGCGATGTGTTCTCATTTAAAGTTCTTTGCCTACATATTTATGGCATAACTCTGGGTCGAGTAACTATTCCAACTGTACCACCCTCGCGGAAACTCTCCCGTGATAAAAGGTATCCTATTTTAACCGACTCAAAAAAGAAGGAGGAAACTCTAAGTTGGACGCGTATGTTCTTTTTTCATGTATGTTCATCGATTTCTCAAAAACGACCATGAACAATTCAGATATGATGAAATTGCTTGACAGACTAAGTGGGAAATAGAAAACAAACAGAACACAAATAAAAATAAAAAAGAGACCAGCAGTTCACAAAGAGAATATAGCTCATCTAATTTGCTGTCAGTTAAAGCTGATGAAGCAGAGCTTTTAATATCGTCATATATTTCATTCATCATTTTCCAGCGAGTGGATTTGTAATAAATAAATAGATATTAAATTATTCATGAGTAGTGAGTCAACCTTGATGAGTCGATGCAGTCATCTCGCGAGGTGCCCCAGTGCCCAGTACCTCGAATACGATTATGTCATACTAAATGTGAATGTCATATTCATCTATTTATGCGTTAACGACGATTTTGAAATCGTTTTTACTATGTTACCTTTTGTTCGCTATTTTATTTTTAATAATAATAAAAACTAGATAAACAAAAGTGAGGCTCGTATAAAACCATAATATTCACCATGTTATGTGATGGTGTGGGCGAAATTAGTATGCACAAATTTCAAAAGGGAATTGTCTATCAAACGCATGTTGTCACAACCAAAGATCTTGTATGGACAGACGAATAAACAGAATATAGCTTGAAACTAAGTGTTAGGGATTAGTATGGGAAAAATAAAAACTGATATTTTATTTTATGTTGAATAAATAAATAATAATAAAAAGGTACCGCTAAAAAACAAACTTTATTTGTTTTTTTACCGTTTATCTACATACCACATAAACCTACATAATATTCATCAACCTATTATTAAATAAAAATATGAGTATAACAATAGAGAAAAAATAATAATATGTTAGTCACACGTGTTGCGGTTTATTATTCTTAGGCATTTAATTAATTATTATTGTGCAACATGTGACTTATGGATAGGGAAAATGTTATAATGTAATAATTGGACTGTTTTACAAAAAACTTAAACCGACTTCAAAGTAAACTAAGAAGTAATCAAATCCTGATCTGATGACTGGGAATGGGACCAAACGGGAAGTGTACCCTACGAGACAAAAAAAGAATTTTCCAAATCGGTCAATAAATGACGGAGTTATCAGGTAACAAAAAAAAATAAAAAAAAAAAAACAACCGAATTGAGAACCTCCTCCTTTTTTGAAGTCGGTTAAAAATGCATATAAAAACCAAATGGTCTGTAATCAGCAGGTTGCAGGATCAAACTCTGTAACATTAAGACTAAGTCTCATAGGCGCTTAAATTGGATGTAATTAATTAAAACTCATTGATATATCCGATAATTGATTCGGGTTAATTATCCTGAAACCTTTTTTTGATCATAACTAACGTTAGACGTTTATTCGAAACAGGTACAGATGGATCAAAAACGGCAAACCCTTCGAGTACACGAGTTACGACAACCGAATCTCCCAGCAATCTGGCAGAGGCACGCTTGTGATCAGCAAGCCCAGGGACGAGGACCTCGGACAGTACCAGTGCTTCGCGTTCAACGAATGGGGAACAGCTGCATCTAACTCAGTATTCGTTCGAAGAGCCGAACTGAACAGCTTCAAAGAAACAGATGGCCAACAAATCGTGAAAGCGGAGGAGGGGAAACCATTCAAACTCACTTGCGAACCGCCCGATGGTCACCCCAAACCGAAGGTGTACTGGATGTTGCAAGGCGACCAAGGTCAACTGAAGACCATTAATAACTCCCGCATGACTTTGGACCCCGAAGGCAACTTGTGGTTCTCGAATGTGACACGCAACGACGCGAGTGTCGACTACGCGTACATTTGCACGGCTAACTCGATATTCAGGAACGAGTACAAGTTCGGTAACAAGATCTTCTTGGATGTGACCCAGACGGGTATAGCGCCCACGTTGAACAAACACCCGCCCGAGCGTCAGTACACCACCAGGAAAGTGGAGAAAGCTCTTAAAGGGAAGCGTGTCGAGTTGTATTGCATCTACGGTGGAACGTGAGTATTCTTTACATTGTTCTGTTTATCTTAAGGCTTTTCTTGTCCTATCGTTTAGCTAGGCTTCTGAAAAACGGCCTTTAAAACTCTGCAATTAAACTTCGGAATATATTCTATCCTTTTAAAATAATGTTCATAAGAAAGAGATGTGATGTGGCTAAAATTAGTTTAGTGCGATTTACAACATACCAGCTTGGGCCTTTAGACTCAGTTCAGCGACGTGCCGCCGTCAGAATTGTTGACGATCTCGAGCTCACAAGCGATTTAGAGCCCCTCAGTCTGAGGAGAGACTTTGCCTCCTTATGTGTGTTCTACCGCTTGTACAACGGAGAGTGTTCTAAGGAATTGTTCGACTTGATGCCCACGGCTACCTTCTACCATCGCAACTCTCGCCATCGACGGGGAGTCCATCCTCACACATTGAAACCAGATTTGTTTCGAACTGTACTAGCTAAAAGGAGTTTTCTTCCGCGGACGCTCTGACTGTGGAATGAGCTCCCCGCCGTGGTTTTCCCAATGGAGTACAGCATGGGGTTCTTCAAAAAGGGCGTGAAGAGATTTCTTCAGGGTCGGCAACGCGCGAGTGATACCCCTGGTGTTGACAGCGTCCATAGGCTACGGTAACTGCGTACCATCAGGCATGCCGTATGCTTGTTTGCCACCTTAGTGGTATAAAAAAAAAAAAAAAACAACAGAGTCGGCACCAATAACTGTTTTATTATATTTAATGTATGGAACCCTATCGTTACTTGTTTTCGCTTAACCACAGGAGAATATAAACTATTATTTTGCTATAAGTTAGGTTATTTAAATAAAGCCTGGCGCCAAGTATTTATCGCGCTGACACAGAGGGACCCTGATATGTACATGTACTTTCTTATCCTTTGCAAATGCTTTGTTTCTTGCACCCAACAAAGTGACACTAAGTGATTTTAATGATTCATACATACCTACCTATAATAAATAAGTTTGGCTTATAATATATGCTCTGGCGTCTCTGGTAATGAACCGTGGTATTGATAAGTCATTACCCTGGTCAAATACAATTTTGCGGACATATGATAAGTGGTATGGAATTACATACATAGTTATCTTAATCTGGATAACAGACTTGTATTTTTTTATTATTATTTAATAATAAGTTTTTTGTTAAAAATTTCATTTTAAATACAAGCTTTTTTTGTTGACTGTACTTGCAATGTCAGTATACTAACGTATACCAAATATCAAGTCAATCCGACCTCTGGAAGTGGGTGAAATACGACTTGCAAGATTCCACCCGAACGAACAAACATAGGCGTCGTCCTAATTGGCGACGATTGTACGATCAAACGATGCGATTTCGTCGCACGATCGCGCTGATGTTGCTGTTGATGCTCGCGCGATGACTTGCGAGCTTCAATTAGGACACTCTAAAGCGTTTTGTGTATTTAATCTCGTCGTGCGACGAAATCGCATCGTTTGGTCGTACGATCGTCGCCAATTAGGACGACGCCATACATACATCCATTGCAAGTTAAATAAAAGCTTGTAAAAAAAATATGATGCGAATGTCTTTGTAAAATGTAATTTTCGCGTCGCGCAGCAAAGTATCGACTTGATTTTTTCCATTGAGATTTTTTAATGGCCGCGGAGTGATATGCTTCTTTTTATCCCTAACGCGGGTGAATTCGCCGTGGAGGTATAGCTGTCCCCCGCGGTTTTACTCGCGTTGCTGAGATGAAAAGTAGCCTATTACAATTGGAGATTATGTAGCTTCCTATAAGTGAAACAACCTTAATTATTTCAAAGGATATAAGAAAGAACGAAAAAAAATGTTGCTGGTAATGTTATATCAACATTGGAAGATATTTTAAAACACAAAAAATCTAACCATGATTTATAAAAGTAATCTAACTTTGACGACCACAGATTAAATAACTTGAGCATATTTTTATCTACAGATGTTTAAAGACTATTCATATTTGCAGGCCGCTTCCTCAAATAGTATGGAAGAAGAACGGCAGAAGTATCCTGTCTTCTCAAAGTATAACACAGGACAACTACGGCAAGACCTTAGTCATCAAGCACCCTTCGTTCGAGGACAAAGGCACATACACCTGCGAGGTCAGCAACGGCGCCGGAACTGCTCTGTCTTACTCCATAAATCTTAATATTGAGGGTAAGTCATTTTTTTTTGGTTTTTAGGTTAGATTTCCTTAGGTAAGGGGGCGTCCATTAATTACGTGAGGCATTTAAATCGCACGTGAGATTATGGGGGAAGGGTAAATCAAATCTCATGACATCTCACCAAGAGGTCTAATGGACGCCCCCTAAAAGTAAAATAGGAAGCCGCTGTTCAGTTGGTCGAAAATTGTATCCATTGAACTCAATTTGATATTGCTATTATTCGTGTTGATTGCTGTCTATATTATTCCCACAAAATTAGATTCACTGATGTAAGAACATTCCGTATCTTCCTTATTGCTTTGTTCTAAGTTCCTTACAGCTCTCTTTATTGGGTGAATAGTATAGGTACAGTCGAGGACATAAATATGTATACACTTTTTGAAATTCAAAAGCGATTTTCTCGCATGTTTAACATTTAAGTGTTAAACTATTACACAAATCATAATAGTATATGTTAGAAGATTCTGCCTTTATAATATCTCATAATTTCAATCAGTAGTTTAAGAGGAAACCGTTGTTGAATTTTACTAAGTGTATACATATTTATGTCCTCGACTGTACATCTAAGAAGAAAACGGTCGTAGCTCGTGAATATTGTTTTTCTTTGTTTTTAGAAACATTAACTTAAATTAGACCTTCAAAATTTTAGATAATACTTGAAAGCTCAACGAATGGTCAGTTTTATGAGACCATTCATGTCTGATGATCGTGACTACTGAGAATCAGGAGGATGTCGTTTTTAAAATGAGCTTTGGAACTTCTCATTTGTTACATTAGTAACATTTAAAGCATAACTTTGGGGATAAGAAATGAGTACGATATGACAATCCCTACTAATATTATGCGAAAGTAAGTCTGAGTGTCTTTCACGGCTTTCTGAACGCTATGTTTGACACAGATAGCCTATGGTATGCGTGAGACATAGGCTCGTTTTTATCCCGGTAATGCGAGTGAAACCGCAGGCGATATCTAGTAACTACTCATTTGGCTAATCACATGAAATAATGCAACAATATCGCCACAATAACATGTCCCAAAGCGATCTATATGTTTTTAATTGTTAATTCTTCATACGTCTGTAACAATGCGCGGTATATTGTTCCAAATACAGGGCGCATACATATAAGGCTGTTGGCATTCGGTACGTACTTCCTTGCCTTGTGGCTGCCACAATTAGTGTGGCGCCGGCTTTTGGAAGTACAGAAAGGTTAGAGGAGTAAGTACTTACTTAAGGGTGCTGCTTGGTGGAATGTTTTCCAAAAGTGTCTTTAAGCAAGTAAGCATGGGGTTCTTCAAAAAGCGTGTAAAAAGATTTCTGCAGGGTCGGCAACGCGCGAGTACCCCTGGTGTTGCAAGCGTCCATAGGCTACGGTAACTACTTACCATCAGGCGGGCAGTATGCTTGTTTACTACCTTAGTTGTATAAAAAAATATTGTTCTAAAGTATCTCCAATCCAATAAACGAAGGGTTTAAAGGTTTGAATCCTATAATGTTCCTGAACCAACGAGGAAAGTCCCTTTAAAGAAGTAATACCGAGCAATCATATTCCGCAACTGACCAGTGATTTTGCACTGATTTTGAACAGTAAGGACCAATCACTGCATCACAATTTTTAGTGTATCCTTGACTTAGTTAATCAAAGCAAATATTTTTCGAATCCTCATTTGATTTTACGTAAATCAATCCAATATTTTTTGGTCAAATTCTCATTATACATTCAATTCATTAAAAGATTTGAAATTGATGAATTGCATTAGATCTACTGGGAATTCGAAAAATTAATTGCATTTGCAATATTGCTTTAGTATCCTTTTTAGCTGAGCTTATTTTGAAGGAAAACAAGGATATGTTATGTATCCATATTCCAAAGTTAAATATAAAATTACGAAAATATATACCTATCTAACTAAAAAGATACGTAAAGGAAAAAGTCAGATTTTTGTTTATTATTATAAATTTTAAATACCTTATAACTTACATATTTTTAGAATTATAATTAGTTATTTTTATCAGGCACGGAAACTTTTGTATTTTATTTCAATAGGTTTTATTTTGTACTTTATCAATCACGTTGCATTAGTTTACAGGAAGTCGATATGATGTATCAATTATAGCTGCATAATAATATTAATTAAAAATATAATAATAAATGTGTATGTGTAATACGTCCGGTAATCCACTAGCAAGAGTTCCAGAAACAAAAGTAAACTATTTCAGTTTTCGTTCAGCTTTACGGAGCTGTGTGGTTGGTAAAGCACATACATACACTAAACACTTCGCTTCTTAATCGATCTTTTTAAAATAATGTAAACCCATAAAAAATATCGCCCCCACAGATGAAAATAATCGAAATAAGGTAAAGCTTAAAATTATGTTATTTTTTTTTATAAACTAAGTCGGTAAACAAGCATACGGCCCGCCTGATGGTAAGCGGTTACCGTAGCCATATGGACGCTTGCAACACACGAAGCATCGCTCACGCGTTACCGACCTTTCCCCCCTCCCCAATGAGCTCTGGCGACCTTATTCACGCGCAGGAACACAACTTTACACAACATAAAGTTATTTGGCTGCGGTATTCTGTAAGGTGGAGGTACTTCCCCAGTCTAGCTGCTCTTTGAGCGAATAAACGCTATGCTCTACCTCTCTCAAAATTCCTTGTTATTCATGGGAATAAAGTATAGTTTAAGCCATTAGTAACAAATTGAAACTGGAAGCATAGTTACAGCGTCACAAATCATTATTTTGTAAGGTTGTTCAATGAACCAATCTCGTTGATTGCATCAAATATCCTATGTCATGTAGTTGACCTGCAACTGGTACTCAAACTTTTATTATCGCGGAAATGTCTAAATAAGGGTAGGCGATCGACTAATCCTTTACGTGGTTCCCAAAAAAGTATGCCTCATATACATATAGGGACAAGATGGAGATGGGATATTTTCTACATTGATTTCTTGTTGAGTTATGGACAAGTCTTCCTCAAAATCTTTCCTTCAATAGTTTGAGAACCTTGCCCATAATATCATGTTACTCAACCACTTCGTATTTCTTCGTAATATATGAAATTTGACGTGTCGTTAGAGGATTAAAACGTAGGATACTTATACTACGAGAAAACATTCCCTCTATTACAAGATGCGGAATCTAACCTACAAATAAAACCAGTTTTCATTCGTGGTAGAAACCAACAAGTACCTACAGACATACATGGCATTACGAATCGTTCAGGTCATACCGTTAGTGTCCAAGGTAATTTAATTATATCATTACGGGGCAAGCTGTACGTGTGACGCAATTTCACTTGTCACGGACGCAAATAACTCGGTAACCCGGTTCCCGTCGTTAATTCAGGAGCGAGTCGCAATCCGGCCCTCCAATCGATTTGGGAGCGGAAACATCGACCTTACTGAGGTGGTGTTAATTGATGTAAAACCCGTGATTGTGTTTTATGGGGGATGAAGGAGTTTTCATGAATGTATTAAAGAAGATAAGAATCTGGAGGCAGTTTTCTTTAAACTATGTATTTATAGATTTCATGTCTCTTACTTAGGAGCTGTAAGAAATATCTGGTATAGAGCTACCTAGCCCGAAAGACCCTCTTTTTACAATCCAAAAGAAATCCTCAAAGCCATACCGTATATATGAACAATTTTATTTTGTCCCAACAGCCTCCCCATTCTTCACTGTGGAGCCAGAATTCCTGAACTTGGCTGAGGGTGAAACAGCCGAGATTAAGTGCGAAGCCGGTGGCAGTCCAGTACCGAAGATCACGTGGATTCACAACGGCAAACCTATCGAATTTGCTGAGCCGAACCCGAGGCGCCAAGTGACGGCCAACACTATCACCATCACGGACTTGGTGAAGAAAGACACTGGAAACTATGGGTGCAACGCTACCAGCTCCATTGGCTACGTGTACAAGGATATCTACATCAATGTTCAATGTAAGTTGATTCTTATGTTTATATGATTATGTTTTGTTTTAGGAAAAAGTTTGTGTGAATTCAATCTTTTCATGTTTTGGTATTACGGCATTTATGAACTTATTACTAACCAGTACGTAATATACTCTTACTGAGAAGACTCCGGTAATCTCAGGGAGGATTTTTTTTATACACCGCATTTGTATTGAACAATTTGAAAACAGCTCAGCTATGCTATGGACGTCGGTGTCATAATTATGCTGATTTTCAACCGAAGCCAAGTGTGACGGCAGACTGAACGTTAAAAATTAAATATCTGTATTATCATAATAGTAACTCTGCTTACCAACCTATAGGTACTATATAAGCGAATGAAATTACATTTTTAACCGACTTCAAAAAAAGGAGAAGGTTCTCAATTAGGTTTGTTTTTTTTTTTTTTTTTTTTTTTTTAAATGTTTGTTACCTCATAACTCCGTCATTTAATAACCGATTTGGAAAATTATTTTTTTGTCTGGAAAGGTACACTTCCCGTTTGGTCCCATTGTCATCAGATCAGGATTTGATTACTTCTTCGTGTACTTTGAAGTCGGTTTAAGTTTTTTGTAAAACAGTCCAATTATCGTTTCAAAAATTGCCAATTCATAAAGAGTGAACGTTGAAACAGAAGGTCTGCCTTGTATCTAGACGTGCCTATATGCTGTTGACTGATTGATTTATGATAGTTGTCAGCTAAAGGTTATTTCTGATGTTTTTAAGGTTTATTTTTGGGGGTTGTCAATGGAGAAATATTTTGGACCTCTTTAAAAGAAATTGTAGGTTTTATATTTCAGTACCTGGAGCTTTGCTCGAAATCTTGTTTTCCCAGTGATGAGACGTAGACTAGATCGATTATCCGTCCCCAAAATAGCAAATTTCATTGAAATTGTTAGTGCCGTTTTCAAGATCTCTAAACATACTCGACAGGCCAGTTGGCGCAGTTGGTTAAGATTCTGCATTAAGCGCCGCAGGTTGTGGGTTCGATTCCCACACAGGACATGCATTTGTGTGCATGAACATGTCTGTATGTCCTGAGTCTGGGTGTAATTATGTATATTAAGTATGTATTTACAAACAAAACGTAGTATATGTATTATATCAGTTATCTGGTTTCCATAGTACAAGCTCTGCTTAGTTTGGGATCAGATGACCGCGTGTGAGGAATGTACCAGGATATTTATTTATTTTATTTATATAATATACAAATATTACTCGTTTAATAGGGTAGGATAAGAAACAGGAAAAAAACAGATTAGACTTAGATACCGCTAAACAACAGAGCGTGTATTTTTTCCTACCTACGATGGAATGAGTCATTCCTGTCGACTCAGCTCACTACCCTTGAAGAGATTTTACAGTTGATAATGGCACATGTTGGCAACGACATTATTTTCCACTGGGGCAACTGAATTCAAATCGCAAAATAAAGTAATAACTAAGTCAGTGCCCATCAACTTGCCGGGCATGCTTCGACGGTCGGCTTGCGGCATCTAGTCTGTTCAATTCAAGTTTTGAGTCGAGATTAAAACAATTGAATTTGGAACCTGCACGATTGATATTAGGTTTATTTTCGATTAACACGATCTATTCTTGAGACTGGATCTCGTTCTATGATAAATCTGTGTGAGAAAAGAAAAATACAATTACCTTTTTTAAAAGTATATGATGGGGTGGATACGACAATTAATGAAACCACGTAAAGTAATCATAAATACGATAAACTTTTACTATGGGACTAACTTTTGAAATCGCAAAAAACATACTGCTTTTCATACAAAAGGTACATGTTTCCTCGGCAAAAATGTATTTATGAAAAGCCGTATTTTTTTTGCGTGGTTTCATTGTCGTATTAGCGTATCCACCCTGTATATTTAAAAGCCAATTGTATTTACAAATAAAATCTAGCCAAACTAAATCTTTTCCTGTGTTTTACCTTCGTTTGAATATAGTACAATAAAGTAAACAATGTATCTCATTACTTGATATTTTTGGCCGCTGTACTTGGCACAGAGACGCAATAAACAAAATATCCAAAGAGAAATGTATTAGTTTGTAAGCGAGCCCTGGCGCCCGCGTTACCACACGCTCTACTTGCGTCTGTGCTATTAAATCTACATTTTACAACATGCCTAGCTTGATAAATTGATGCTTTTTTATATTTAATCATTTTAATGGTTCCTTAGATCAGATGACAGCTACATTCTTCACTTTTTCCGATGTATGAGCATGAGGAAAGTTAAAAGTTGTGGGTCCGAATCCTAATTAGAACAAACATTTATGTGCATGGAAATGTCTGTTTGCTCTGCATTTTTATGTATCAGATATCTGATTACAATAATACAATCTCGGCTTAGTTTGGGACTTAACCAAAGATTTTAAGTAAAATGTCGTCTTTTACGATGTCATACTTCAACATGTGGTCTTACCCGTGTTCTAAAAGCTTATGTCCCTCTCTATACCATAGGCTATCTCTGCATGCCAAATCATGATGATTCGTTGAGTAGTTGAGGCGTGAAGGTGTAACAAACAAACAAACAAACTCACGTTTTCATTTATAACATTAGTTAGGAATTAGGATTTGTAAAATCTTCTTATACGTAATCGCATTAGAAAATCGATGAGCATAAACACAATTACTTATGCAAAAAAATCTCGCGAATATTGCCTAGTAATTACAGGGGAGTTCAAGCAGACACCCTTCTACTCCAATTTTAGCTAATTAATTCCGAAGGAAGCTAAGTAGACTGTCAAAATGTGTAGAGGATACTCCCAATTTTCTCCACTTATTTAATTTTAAAATTGTGAATGAAATTATGGAGCATATGCGCCTTACTAGAATCAACGTTCCGACTTTAAAGAGTCTAAGCTAGCAAAATGCTATGATGGCTGTTTTGACAGTCCATATCTGAGCCAGAAAGAGACGAGGCATAGCGAGACAAGGAGATATACACTGTCAAAATTGATTTAATAAATTAAATTGAAAAAAAAGTGTTTTAATTTTAGACAATATTCAACTCAAACAGGTTCTCAGACACAAGACTGGCCGGTTACGAACTGTCAGTTTCCGCTGACCAAAATGTTATTCTGCTACCGGAAGAACATGTAGGTCGATTATAAGGTCCCGAAGACTTGTTAGGGCAAGTTTGTAAAGCAGCAATTCTTTTGAGGACAATTTAATACAATACACACACTCCAACAAGATTTTAATGCGAAAATAATGTATTTTAAAATTAAGAAAAAAATCTTATTATTTCTAAGCAATATGCATTAGTATTGGTTTGGCACAATACCACTTATGGAGACCAGTTCTACTGTTTATATAGAAATAATACTGTGTAAAATTATCGACACTAAAAACACATGTGGTGCCGGGGTCTTTTTTCTACATATTACCTCATTCGCTGGTTACGTGCCTATCAAAGGAAATCGCACATGAGCGGTAGTCTCTAGTTATATATCTCGCTCAAATCTGCTTGGGTAACCCCAACTGAACGTCTCCTGCGACTGACAGTAATATCTATAAAAGTGGGTTAAAAACGTATAACATTTTTTTCTCACATTCTCCGTCACTTGAATATACATTGTATGAGGAAACAACCAAGCTCCGGTCACCATAACTGTCACTCATAATTAATTATCACTCAGAGGCGAAACATACATGCGGTCAGCTAAGCTTCAAACTGACGCCGATAGAAAAAGCAACCTTAAAGCTTTTAATATGAGTCTAAAATTGTGTGGTGTAAATAGAACACTACTGAAGCTCTGAGGATGGAGACGTAAAGTCAACACTTAGCTTCGCCATATAATAGGTAGTAGCCGCGTGACCTGCATGAGTGTAATCGATAGGAGTCGGTGAACCTTTGAAGTACAGATGCTACAGATAAGTTTATGTATATATATGACTACGGGTAGAATACTAAAGACTTAATTAAAAGGATATGTCGAAAAATTCTGGTTTATGTCTCATTTTCGTGGTTATAGAGAGTTGTTCTGTTATACGCGAGTGGTTCGTGTGACGAGAGTCTGAATTTAATGACATCTTTGGAATATCAGACGTCCATTCGGAATGACCACATGACACAGTTGATCGGTGTACGACTGCAGCTCATGAAGAATCATCATCCGCAAATTTTAATAAAATTAATATCGTACAGGATCGCAATGGCAATCGAGTTTACCGAAATGAGTAAAGATCGTTCGGAAATTGTAAGTTTTAACTAAACTTGTAATTTGTGGTATCAAATGACATAATTTCGCTTTTTGTGCAACAACACTCAACATGTTCTGGTTTAGTATGTTTCCAAAACTCATCAAAGAGACGAGCAATAATGAATGAATGAATGGTTTATTTGCGAGAACATAGGTAGGTACATTAGATGTTATCAGATACAAGATTCACTAAATTCAACCTTTCGGTCGTGCAAATTTTTGAATGTTAGAAATTAAGTGAATACACAACAATAACAAGAAATCAAAAGCTAATTGGATACATTCAAGATAATCAATAACACAATAAATTAAAATTAAATACAATCAATACATTAAATTAACATACAGACAATCAATACATTAATAGCAAAACAGTCAGAGTAAACAATATTAATATAATTAATTTTATAATTTAAAATAATCATTAATGGAATAAAAACATCCGTTACATAACCATATAAAAAGTTTTCTATTAAATTCTGTATAACTTAGACCAGCATTAGATAACTCTTACGGTAATTTATTATATATTTTTATCACACAAATGAAGTCTATTTCTTGGCAGAAATTTGAATACTTATTAACCCAGCATCTATTAGGAGCCAGGCAAAGATGACATTATGTTTTACTTGTACTAACACTTAATAAAATAAGAAGTCACAGAAATAATGAAAACACAGATAAATATCTAGAAAGTCTAGAATCTAGATATCATAACTAAATATGACATTTATCCTTGACCTAATTACCCAGGTCATGGGAACTTGTCGGTCCGGGCCAAACGGTTGAGTTTTGTCATATAAGTACGCGTACACCACAGAGAAAAGAAATATAATAGAGACGCTATGCTAGCAGAGCCCGCGCGCCACACATGACATCAAATGGGCATATATCAACCAAAACACGCGTCAACGCTTCGTAGTATCCGCCATACTTAGCAGAGGTGCGTAGCTCCGCGAAAAATATTAATTATGTCGTGATGCGCTATTATTTCCTGTAGGAAACGAAGTGAGGAGTCGGAGTGTAACTCAAGGAGGGATTTCCTTTCATCGATGAGTCTACAAACCTTTATTTAATTGTGATATTTATAAAAATGTATTCGAGATTATGATAATTTTAGGTGTAAACGATAAACTCTGATACTACTGCAAAATTATACATTGAAGGCAATGTACTCACTTTATTTGTACGCAAGGTAGCGAGCGCAACTCCGCACGTAATGTATTGCGTTCTTTCACATTCGTCGTGAGTCGTGACCTGTCGTGACCCCAAAACACGTGCATCGATAGTTTTGTTCGATCAATATCGATAAAATACATCTTTTTATCACTGATTTGATTAAGGCAATAGTTGAAAGTTATATCAATATCCGCATTCATCTGTTAAAATTAAGCTTTCAAAACGAGAATATCGAAACAAATAAATTTTATTTCAAGGGCAATAAACCATGTAAAAATAACTTTTTTTTAATTTACTTCATCATGTTACACGTTTTTTTTTACAATTCAGTATTCTTTGCACAATTATTCTTATCGAACGTGAATTTTCTTCCGGAATTTCTAAAAATATATCGACGAAATTAAAATATCGATAATTTTATTGATATTTTATCGATAACTTTCGCTGCATTAAGCGAATAGCAATAAGTGTTGCTACTCGACGCCAGTCGACGCAGCTATTACGCAATTATCAACATTATGTCTAATGCGTTTGAGTTCAAAATTGCGTTCCATGAAAATAAGGCCATCTAGTGCCGAGTGGCAGAACTTTTTCCTCGATTGAATCTAGTTAGTTTGTAGATTACAAAACGACGTAAATACATTGTACGCTATTGAAAAATAAATTTTATATTAACGTAAAGAAGTATATTTTCATATGTATGACCTGTGTGATTAAAGCTATTTTTGAGTAAAATAGAAACGACCAATCAAAAGGATTGTTTATTTGTAGTACAATATATGATTTAACATTTATTTGTGTGAGTTTGGCGACGCTGGTTCCGATACAAATTCTAAAGCATCACCCTTCCAGTGTATTCTCTTTTCCGTGGCGTACACGTTACGAGATAATTGTAGTGGTTTTACCAATTAGTAGCAATTAAATATCCTTGACAATGAATTATGAACAACTAGCTGTCCCCCGCGGTTTCACCCGCGTTCCCGGGATAAAAAGTAGCCTATGTCCTTCTCCATACCATAGGCTATCTGCATGCCAAATTTCATGATGATCCGATGAGCAGTTGAGGCGTGAAGGCGTAACAAACAAACAAACAAACAAACAAACTCACTTTCGCATTTATAATATTATATAGTTAGGATGGCATATTATAACACTTCCTTCCCTAATAGACACAAGCTTAAAACTATTGGTAATGTATGGATAGGACTGATATTTACCATTCCATTTAATAAAAGTTAATCTATGGTCAATCTTCAAAACTAAAAGGGGACGATATGGTATCCCAGGTACAGAATAAATAATAGTACTAACGTCCCGTTGATAGCAAAACTACGTCTTCCTACGCTTGTTTTCGATCTAATAATCTACGTCAGTATCTCCTTCCCCTTTTTATATTATCTTTGCATAAAACTGCGTTTTAAATAATGCAGTGGCTATATGTTGTTTTGTTCCACGCGCTGTGGATTACTTCATTATTTTGAGAAGCATATGTTTAATCAGATTAACATCGATTAGGCTTCAAAATATATTTTTACAGTTTATAATTTTATATTTTTTCATTGATGAAAAAGGTTTTATGATCACTGCTTCTTTGTTAACGTTTTAACTATTCTTGAAAACATTTAATATGGCAGTAAGTATTCTGTTAAGGCCTTACCCCTCCTCAAAAGTGCTCCTTTGATCCTGCATATCAATAAAAGTAACCAATCAATAATTTTGAATAAAATATATAGTACAGTTGAGGATATATACTGACTCCTGTATGATGTGAAAACACGATTCCTAAACATTTTCTCGATAGAAAAAAATCTCAAACTTCCCTCTGAATTTTACAAATAAATCGCATTAGTCAATTAATACTTTACCTATACTAATGAAACTTTTTATATAAACTGTAGTTAGTACAATACGTGTACCATATGATTTGAATTTAAAATAATGTTTTATTTTAATTTGTTAGAAATTAAATCTCAAATATTTCGAGTGGTACGATGCGCTGCCGCACAGATTCAGTCGCGCTCCGGCGTTCGAACGGGGAAACCCGTGTCTCTTGCTCTCACGACCCACGTAGATACGTACCTAATAAATTATAAGTGAAGTGTATTTTGTTTTAAATGGGAAATGATCGAGACAAGAAAAGAAAAGATGGAATTGGAGAAAAGAAAATACTACATATATTAAGAATAAAATATTGAAGTAAGTACCTACCTAAAATGAATCATAATATGTGTTTTTACCTAGGAAGGCATTTTGGTTTGTATCTACCAATAAATTCTGAGTCTGATTATTGTAATGGGTAAGAAAAGTAGGTAATTTCCAGTATAAGCTCCTCTGATCTGACCTTCCATTGTACGGACATCCTATACAATGCGAGATCAGGTTGTACTGGAAATTTATATCTTGATGTGTAGCCGAAATAAAGAAAATATAGGTACCGGACGTGGACCCGTGCCCGTAAGTATCAACCACCTAGCTAATTAGGTTAGATACTAAAATGTTTTCACAACAGCGTAAGTAAAGCATGTACATTTAGGTTCCTACCTACTATGTAGGTATATATTATGCAGTAAATTGAATTTCTACAATAAACATTTTATTGATAAATATTAGGGTAGTCGTCCAAGTAAATGGCCACGGTCACATATTATTTTATTAGTATAAGATAAAGAGAAGTAAAGCCTATTTTGTTACAGAATGCAAATACCAACGTACATACCTAATCATAATTGTACCTACTACATACATTTTTCATTTTCAGAAATAAACAAATACCCGATTCTGACTGCAATACAGAAAATGTACCCCACGTGGACCCGTGGCCGTGAGTATCAACCGCCTAGCTTATTAGGTTAGATACTAAATGTTTTCACAACAGAGTAAATAAAGTTTGCACAGGTTATTAGGTAGGTATCCAACTTCTTGGTAGGTACCCACCTACCCACCTACTAGGTAGGTATATGTTATGTAGTGAATTGAATTACTTCAATAAATATCTTATTGGTTATCCTTACTACTATTATAAATGCGAAAGTTAGTTTGTTTGTTACGCCTTCACGCCTCAAATACTCAACGGATCATCATGAAATTCGGCATGAAGATAGCCTATGGTATGGAGAAGGACATTGGCTACTTTTTATCCTGGGAACGCGGGTGAAACGGCGGGGGACAGCTAGTTCTAAATATAAGGGTTAAATATTAGGGTAATCGTTCAAGTAATTGGCCACGGTCATATTATTATATCATTTTAGTAGTTTGTAAGAAGAAACGTATAGCCTATTTTATTACAGATTGCAAATACCAACGGAACACATGGATGCCAGTAGTTCTAAACATGCAAACGAACCTGATTTGATGGCTTTACAAACTGTAGAATTGTGAGTTTATCTAACTATCGTTACCTATTAGTGTGTACTTTAGTGTAAGTAACTTTTTCTGTCTATTATCTTTTTACATCTTAACTTTTTTCAATACATATAATTCTTAGTTTACATACATATAATATATTTACATACATTTTTTTCTCATATATAAGTTTGAATGTAATTGGGTACCTTATTTCTGCGTTTCTTAACTTATTATTACTCACTTAGAACGAAGTGCTAGTTACATAAATTACATAATTAATTTATTATTGAAACTGGTTATTTCAGGTACGTAATAAACTATTGTGGAAGCGAAGCAGAGCATATTCAGTGGCGTGCATTCCATATAGGCAAATAAGCAATGCCTACCTCATAAGATTCAATACAATAATATTTTGATTCAATTAAACTACATAATCACTTTGAATAAAAATCTAACCTAACATTCAATACGAAATTTTAAACTTTGCCGCGCAGGCACTCGCAAGTTCGCCTCTCAAATTCACGCACACTAAAACGATTTCGGCATATTCATACACACACACACACTTCTTTAAGATAATACGACGAAAGCATAAATGACGCTTTTGCTATGCGTAGCATACTGACATTTGACATTCGCGATTTATGGACCAAAAGTAACCTTACCTACTCTGTTGTAAGTAAGGTAACCCATTCAAATTAAAAAAACTACCTTAACCTAAACTACCTAAACTAGTTTACCAACATTAGAGCAACTCAAATATAACTTCGCAATTTATTTGTGTTGGTTTGTTTATGGTTTGGCTGGCGTTGTATCGTCATTGTATGCAGTGTTGTTGTTATTTACTTATTGTGATTTTGCGAAGTGTATCTGTGTGAAATTAAGGAATTTTGTGGTGATGATGCAAAATGTATTGATTAATTAGTCCTTTATTCAGTTTTCGTTTGTTGAAAATAGTAGGTAACTTGCTGTAGACCAACTCCAAAACATTCATGGATTCAAACAAAGGTAAACATCTTAGATAATTTTATTAATTGTGATTTTGCGAAGTGTATCTGTGTGAAATGAAGAAATTTTGTGGTGAAGATGCAAAATGTATTGATGAATTAGTCCTTTCCTTTAGTCAGTTTTCGTTTGTTGAAAATAGTAGGTAACTTGCTGTAGACCAACTCCAAAACATTCATGGATTCAAAACAAAGGTAAAAATCTTACATTTTATATTATGTTTATTAAAAACACATGGCTACCTGGGTGCTGTTATTCGAATCTATTATTCTGTTATTATGTATTTTGTTTGCTAATGAATCATACCAAATGTGTGTGGAATGATACGCTGACCTAAACAATTTTACGAATTTGGTCAAAAAACCTGATCTATCTAAGAGCCATATTTAGGCGTATGGCCAAGATTTCTTCTGCCTACCTAGTCCGAAAACCAATGCACGCCACTGAGCATATTATTCCCGTGGATGGACGAAGAATCATCGATTTGGATCATTTTTTAAATCACTTCAAACAATATGTAATCACAACAAAGCGTTTGGATGTACATTGAGTAATGTCCACATTATTGGAGAAAAAAGAAAAGGACTACTTTCCAAATACACGTTGAAATGCAACATGTGCAATTTAAAATTTAGTCTCGACTCGGAACCCAAATCAAACCAGAATTTAAATAAAGCTGCAACATCTGGCATTATATCTACTGGTATTGGCTTTTCCCAATTTAACGAATTATTTTCATCAATGGATTGCCCGTCTTTTACTTACTTATTTATTTTCCCGTAAGAGTCTTCTCAATAGAAAGATGAAGTTGGTAAAGTCGTTCTCAAGTTATTGCATGACCAAGGGAAATAGGGATTAATTTTTATATATACATAGAGATCTCTAATAGGCATGTTTAGTTTTTCTTACATGCACTAGAATTTGACTTGAATTTGATGTTTTCCCTTTGAGACCGCACCCGTAGCTGGTATCAATAAGCCAGGCCGACACACTTATTAATCCATATTTTGAAAACTACTGAACCGATTCTGAAGAAACTTTCACTGTTCCCTTAGTTGAAGTAAATGTAAATTAAGCCTACAATTTGTACAATTGCAATTATTTAAATACATTTAAAAAGATAGTCAAACATAAGTTATGCAAGAAAGGGTACTATAAAGTTTCAGAATTTGTAGATATTGACAAGAATGCATTTGAATGAATTGTTCGCTTCGCAGGCTATTGTTATATAATAATATATCGTTTGTAAATTATAATACTTCTAAGTACAAATAAAAAGCTTGCTGAGTTTTTTGCCGGAGTCTTCTCAGTTCAAGTTGTATTTGGAACCGGAGTAAGTTTACGTTCATAAGTGCCTCATTAGGGCTTATATTGAATAAATACTTGTAAAGTAATTAAATACTGTAAACAAGAGCTTAGCCCGATTTTAGCTCATTTAATAAATCTATCCTTTGAAAATGGTGAATTTCCAGACTTATTCTCTCTGGTCAAACCACTACACAAAAAAGGCGATAAATCGAATATAAATAATTATAGACCAATAACGTTAGTACCGATTCTGTCAAAGTTATTCGAAAAAGCTATGCATAAAAGGATTATGTCGTTTGTAAATAAGCTGAATATTATTAAAGAGGAGCAATTTGGATTTCAGAGTAAAAAATCCACTACATTAGCTGCACTGGTACGTGAAATAACAGATTCTCTCAACTCAAGACTGGCAACGTCTGTTATATTCTTTGATATGTCGCGAGCTTACGATTTCGTATCACATGAGCTTCTAGTCACTAAATTAAATAATATTGGCCTACGAGGTACAGCGCTTAAGTGGTTGCAGACTTATTTACAAAATCGGGAACAATATATCGAGATAAATTGTTTAAATAAAGAACTGGCACTAGTTTCTCATAAATCGATAAATAGAGTTAATGGCTGTGGTGTGCCTCAAGGTAGCGTCCTGGGGCCGTTGCTTTTCTTGATCTATATAAACGACCTTCCGGATGTGACTACAAATAAATGTACCCTTTTTGCAGATGATATATCAATAATTATAAGTTGTAATAAAAATTAAATAAATAAATTCATATACGTATAGAACAGATTGAAACAAACATCCGCGCGTTCTACTATATTAGCAGCGAACCATGGTCACATAGCATCTACATTAAAATATGGGTTACTTATTTGGGGAAATTATCCAGATATACATAAAGCATTCATTGCACAAAAGAAATGCGTTCGAGCAATATGTGGTGTACCACCACATGCCTCATGCAGGCCCCTGTTCGATAGTCTGGGTATATCTCTTCCTTGTATGTACATACTTGAAGTTGCATTATTTGTAAAATCTCATCATAGTTATTTTAAAACAGGGCAAGACATTTATCCAAGAAGCACAAGGCATCCAGATCGATTGGTCTTTGACAATCCGCCTCGAATGGCTCTTTATCAAAAGCAATGTTTTGCAATGTGCATAAAGGTATATAATGCGATACCAAATAACATTAAAACACTTCCACTGATACGTTTTAAATGTAAATTGATACAGTGGCTAAAATCCCAACATTTCTATAATATTAATGAATTATATGGGTACAATTGTTTGACATAGGTTTTTCGTTTTTTTTTTTTTTCGTTGTTCGTAGGCTAAATTGTATTTGACATGTGAGTAAAATAGACAAAAAGTTAACATAGTCAATTAAATTAATATAATACCTTGTTCTTATATGTCTGTGTATAATACTTAATTTTAGTAAATGAATATTTAAATTGATAACGTGTTTTTGATTTAATAGTAATTTGTATTTTATTTAATAATTATACCTAATGTACCTAGTGTACCTATTTGCATGCTTATTATGAAAGCTGAATGTGCTGAATACTATAACAATGAACTGTATAAATTTTAAGACCTTGTAAAACCACATTTAAAGCAAATAAATGATATTCTATCCTATTCTTTGATTTTATTTCCATACCTAGTAGTAACTAGGTATGGAAATCTAGTAAGATGTCAAATACTGGTGTATTTACCCTATCGTGCGGCGCTTTAGTACTTTTCTACAATCGTTTTATTTTATTTCCATACTTAGGTCAAATAACTGTGTATTTACCCTATCGTACGGTCGACTCGTGAGTCGTGCGTGACTCCTGCCGGGCTGCCGTGTCATGAACTCGTGCGAGTGAGATAGTTGCGACTGCGCGATGCGGGGGCTGCACGGCCGAGCCATGAAGCGGGGGCAAAATGTGGATTTGAGCTGGGGTAGTATAAGCTCTTAAGTGATACCTATAAAAAGTTCCTCTTTGAAAGCTCTAGACGACCGAAACGAAGATTTGAGAAAATCAATAACTCAAGATACAGTGAACCGTGACATACAAAAATATCTGCGTGAAATTAACTTCCACATTTCTGAACATTAGTGTAATCATATAAATTATACTTATCGATTTTCGTATACTCACCTCATTCCATAGCCGGGTACTATTAATTAACTGTTGTACCGGTTATGATTTATTTATAATGCTGGGAAAATCAAAAGAGTTTATTTTGAACACTTGTGTTTTCGTAAAACGTTTTGTATTTTGAACAACTTGTTAAACCAGAATTCGCAGGTAAATAAGGTAAGCGAGGGCAACCTAATATGCACCCACGTATGATGTTGTTCAGACACATATTGCACGGATCTTTAAACATCTAGGTCGCGAGGACGAACCCTAAAGATTCCATCTACATTTACCATATACTGTAGCAAATAGAGAGTTGCACTGAAAAAGGGAATGTCGGGAAAAGTAATTTCCGACGCCTTTTTCTTCCAGCCGGCTTTTGAAGCTAAGATTTGAATGCAAAGAGCAGAATATCTGAAACATTCAATTCATGAGGTAGATTTGTTTTCGAGATTAAACTGTATAGATATTTTAATCTTAGCTGTCCCTCGCGGTTTCTCTCGCGTATTCTGGATATAAAGTAGCCTATGTCTTTCTCCAAACCAGCTAGGTATCATCGTAATCGGTACTGAGGTTTAGGCATGAAAAAATTAGATATACATACTACTTTTGCAGTTATAATAATAAATATGGAAGCGTGGATTAGCGTGTAGCATGACGTCATGTTTTTCAATGTGAATACCAATTCGATGTCGACATTTAACTCGTATGATGTCATATCCGACCCGACCTTACGTTCTATCCGATTCCAAATGCGGTCGCGCACGATACCACGCGATTAAATGTACGAAAGTAAATGCAGCTGCGCTCGGCTAATTGTATTATTGCGTGACGTCAGATATCTACCTGACGATTGCTTCTGGGATCCCCTGCTGGTAGGGTTGTCAAAAGATAAGATTTGTTAATCTCGGATTTTCCACAAAACGAATAGGTACTACGTATATAAACCGTAGAAATAGTTGTTACAAGTTCTATCAAAGAAAGGATTATTTGGTGTTATCATTTACTTCTATTGAAGTAAAGAATCTAAGCAATTTATTTGCGGTTTTCTTAAAAAGTCATCTGCATAATCAATTATCAGATATACATTTTTCTTGACAATATGTGTATATTATTTAAATGTGACAACCCTATTACTACCCCGAACAATATCTATCCGTAGGCGCGGCCATATGCATTTGGGGTGTAATATAATATAGGAATTATTTCCTCGCCCAGAGTTCGACAACCCAGGGTGAGTCATCCGAAATGTCCACAATTCGGAATACCCACATGTATAAGGGTCCGGGGACCGGGGACGGTAGATGAGAATCGGAAATACCTATTACTTTATTAGATTTCGTGCCGCCCACCGCTTGAAAATCCTCGGGAAATTGTACCTTACATACGTGTAATATATGAGCGATATAGGATTATTTATCCGGAATAATTTTATTGTTAGCTTTCAATATTTTATACAACTTTCCACCCTCTATTTCACCCGCGTTACCTTGATGTATCCTACTAAGTTTTTTGATTTGTCTATAATTAAATACGTTTGATTCTTTGCGGTCAATCTTTGTCAGACCTTATCCTAAGACTATGCGAAAGTACCTCTACTAAGTATCTGTAATAAGGCTGAAAGTCAAAGGTAGGTTCTAAGAAATTTAATATTTAATAAAGTAATTAAATATGGAAACAATTTGGTCATGTGCAATCAGCAGAACGTGATAAAATGAAGGTTTGATTTATCAGTACCATTGGTACTGAATTATAAAGACGTTTGAGATATCGTTCAAGTACCTACATTGTATAAAAATGTATGTCGTAGAGAATCTAGCGGTTAATTATTATATTGAAAATACGTAAAAAAAATGACATAAGTATACAGTTATATCCAATATAGATTCAGATCAGTTAGGCAGAAAACAAGATGGAATTAAATCCATAAGGATCGATTCTACTGGTGATACAGGACTTAGCAAACTAATTTGACTAAAACTGTACCCTTGCAGTTTATGAACGAATAATTGGACTGTTTTACAAAAAACTTAAACCGACTTCAAAGTACACTAAGAAGTAATCAAATCCTAATCTGATGACAATGGGACCAAACAGGAAGTGTACCCTTCCAGACAAAAAAGGAATTTTTCAAATCGTTTAATAAATGACGGAGTTATGAAGTAACAAACATAAAAAAAAACATACAACCGAATTGAGAACCTCCTCCTTTTTTTGAAGTCGGTTAAAAAAGTAATTTTAAAATACATATAGGTTGGTATTTTAATTATAAATTATTAACTCCTATTAATCTTCTTGGGTTGTGTCGGTAATTTTATGTAAGTACTAAGATTAACCTTGTAAGTATTTAAAGACTGTGAAACTTGCTTTAGTTGGCCTAATACTTGCCAAATGTTAAGAAGTTTATCGAATGTTTGTTCCAACAATCCGTCTAGCCTATGGCCAACATGCGAGCGTCTATTGGGCACATCCTCATGAGAGCGGATCATTCACACGCCCACACCTCAATCTGCACCGAAATACTCAGGATATACGTACGAGCATTGTATATTGTGATTTATGACATGAGTTGTAGGGCACGCTATTAGAAATACTTTATTAAGCTCATAAAAGTATGAGGCGTGGCGTAAAAGTTTGAGTAACGGTCGTATGTTTGTATAGCTCGTTTTAATGTTTTTTTGCGTTACCAATACTGGTCATATAAACCTATACTGACTTAAAGTGTAGCTTTAGAGATATTGTTGGTTCCATAGATTGTAGAGTTTAGGATGTTTTGTTCAAGTCAATTGCCACCGCGCTGTAAGTTTGGGGTATAAAGTTGTGTTGTTACAGTTACCCATAGACTACGTCGGACATATTCTCGCTAACAAAGAACTGTGTCTATGAGAGTCGGCCACCTCTCACGCACACATTAGTTGGCTATTCCGCGGGAAACGAGACTATGTCGCCGTTTACATAGAGCCGTTTACCCGCGCTCGACTAATGTGTGAGTGCCGGCTTGTACGTACTGGCCGACTTGAGCGACACAGTTTTTTATTAGCGAGAATATATCCGATATTTTTAACATCTTTGCAGTTATCATGTCTTTGTATTCTGTCAGACATAGAATTCGTCACGATGTATTCCTTCGGCCAATCCAAAACCTTGTGAATCACCCGTCAGTTTTCGTTAGTCATGGAGCCTATATCATACTTATCGGTATAATAATGTGTTGTATGATATTTCCAGCGATCCCGCCAGAAATCAAGGAAGGACCTGAGAATCTGACCAAGGTGGACGGTTCCGAAGCTGTGTTGAAGTGCAGAGTGTTCGGAGCGCCGAAACCCATCGTCAAATGGATGAAGGACGACGTCGACGTTACTGGTGGAAAGTACGTACATGTAATTTAGATTGTTAAGTCATCATGTGGCCGGAGATGGGACACTTAGGTCTGTATGTATAAGGTCTGTTATTATAAGACTTCTAGAGGTGCGATCGAATTGGGATACGGTAACAAAAATAACAGTCAAAAATGCTAAAAACGATCACATCTGGCCATCGAGGAACAATCCCTTAGAGTAGTAATACCGAGCAATCCGATTCCGAAACTAGTCAGTGATTTGTCACTGATTTTGAACAGTAAGAACCAATCACTGCATCATGTGTTCTTGACTTGGCCAATCTGAACGCATGTGTCCTTGTCTTAGCCAATCAGAGCGCATTGTCGATGGTGGCAAATTGGCGGAATAGATTGCAAGCAAAATCGACGTCATTACGCTTCTTTGGGTTAATTGTTCGATGCATCTGGCGTTCGATTTGGAAAGTTGTGGCGTTTTGAACTGTTTTCGTTCACCGTTCGTTTTACTTGGAAACAGTTAAAAACGACATCGTGTGCTGCAAATTTTGACCCACCTCCGAGGCAGGGTCGTTTGTGATCATAATTTGACATCTTTGAATCTGACAGATAATTTTTGGAAAATTGAAACGGAATGCGAACATTATAATTTTTATTTTAAAATTTTATATAAATACTAACAGGCAAGCTTTGTTTATAGATTAACTAAAGGAAAAAGTTAGTTTGAGACAAGTGACTATTGTGTATAGTGATATATACTTTTACAGGTACAATATAACTCCTGAAGGTGATCTGGTGATCCGAGACGTATCGTACACGGACGAGGGCACGTACCAATGTTACGCCAAGAATAAGTTCGGCGAGAAGTCCGCTTTTGGCTCTTTGGATGTTAAGAGTGAGTGTTTTTTGTCTTTGATATAGATATTTCCTCTTTGTATGAAAATGTATGATGGCAACCAAAGCAATAACGTTGGTAGTCAAAGGAAAGGCTATAAGGCTGCATGTCAAATTCAAATTCAAAATAATTTATTCAAATAGACCTTCGCAGGCACTTATGAAAAGTCTGACTCTAATACTCTAATACCGGTTCGGAAGGTTGCATTTGCTGAGAAGAGCCGGCAATAAACTCAGCAATTACTCTTTTCAAAACAGGCTTAGATTCATTACATAATATTTACATTCTAATCGCACTGAAAACATTTGCGTGCCCCGGCGCGGCGGCAAAATTACAAAGTAGACTGAATAAATATTTAATAAGTAAATAAATAGCAAACTTAAGCAGACCAGCCCCCACAAGCAGCACCTGTTCATAAGTATGACGCGTGTGGCAGCCATCGCCCTCCTATTGGAGGGAAGTGAGGGACCCGTCACACGACGCCGCCGCAAGAGATGTGTAGCGAGGAATGTATTTTAGCTGACAAATATGATCGGTTCATTTACACAAACAATGAAGCGATCCTATTGGCGGGTGACACATCTCTAGCTATACATCTCTGGTGGAAAGTTAACCTAAAACATGATGACATACTGGTTTTGAGGTGGATGGACTTTGAATTTTTAACGCAACATTTTTTCCATTCCTTTTATATATAACATTAATTTTAAGGACTTATCGGACATAATTTTATGATTCGTGATATGATGTTATTCACCATCAAATGGTAATTGAAATTCCAAAAATGTATGAACATTTTCCCCTATATATAAGGTGTAAGTCAAGTATAGTAATACATAGGTTTTAAATATATCCGTCACTTTCTAATGTCATATAAACAAAAAGGGCTGGGGCTATCCTAATACCTGGGTGTTACGAGACTGACTTACACCTTATTTATTAATAAGGGGGTTTGAGTTTTTAATGTTTTATCTTTATTTCCCATAACAATTCCATTCATTTACAAGAGAAATTACAATAAATAAAAATACACATAAATTATTGGGCAAGGCATACTTAAGACTAACAATAAACCCCCTTCCCTTACTCATAAAACGTTATTTAACTAATATACTGTTTAAAGGGTCACGTAAATAACGTCACTCTATTGGCATTGTCAAATAATGTGACATTATTTACGTGACCATTTAAACAGTATATTAGTTAAATAGCGCTTTATGAGTAAGGGGGAAAATATATAAAACTAAGTAGTTGTTTGTAAGTTGACATTGATTTGGCCTCTTTGATATCTTTTGGTCATCATACTTTTTTGCCGTAATTTGTTCGTGTGTTACAGTTTTAGTGTTTGTATTTTAGGACACCAACCAATAAAGTGCAAGGCTATGAAATTCTAACACTAAACACATTCCACAGAGCGCACAGTGATAACTGACAAGCCGGAGCACTACGAAGTAGCCGCCGGTTCGCCCGCCACGTTCCGTTGCAACGCGAACGCGGACGAGTCGCTCCAGCTGGAGATCATCTGGCTAAACGACGGGCAAGTGATCGATTTCGACAACCAGCCGCGGTTCCGCATCACCAACGACTACTCGCTGCTCATCTCCGACACGACTGAGCTCGACTCGGGCGAGTACACTTGCATCGCTAGAACGCCCATCGATGAGGCCAGGGCGCAGGCCACGCTTACCGTTCAAGGTACCTACATTTCTATATCTTGTTTCTAATATAATTATAATCAATGTATAGAAACTTGAAAAGTAAAATAGGCTTTTACAGGTTCATATGACGTCTTAAACCAATGAGTTTGAAAAACTTGTATACAACGTGTAACGCAAATGCTATATCTAACCGACGTGTGTGACGGCTAAATCAGGTATTCTCTATAAAAAGTTTGAGCTCAAATTAAATCACTCAAAAATTCAATATTGAATTATCTTTTCACGTTCTTTCAATCTTTTGTGATCTGTGCGCAGTGTCTGTATGTACCAAAGAAGTTATGTATACTTTTATGGATACATAGATTTTTCCGTTACACATGGTATAATAATTAAAATTCAAAAAGCATTTATTCTATTTAGGCCCTGATAAGGCACCTGAACGTTAACAAATGACTCTACACCGGTTCCAAATACAACTTGAACTGAGAAGACTCCGGCAAGAAACTCAGCAAGTTATTTTTTTTTAATGTGTACTTATAAGTATTACAATTTACAAAATATATATAACAATAGCCTGCGAAGCGAACAATTCATTCAAATGCATTCTTGTCATCTACAAAATCAGAAACTTTATAGTACCCTTTCTTGAATAATTATCTTTTTGAATCTATGTATAGTTAGCTCTTGGATTTCTTTGGGTACTTTATTATAGAAACGTATACATTGCCCCTTGAAAGAATAGTGAAATGAGATGTCATATTATGCACCTAAAATGTTACTTTCACAGAATGACAGCACACCATGGTATAAAATTGAATATATCCCTCGGTGATAAGTTTTTGGAAGCTAAAAATAATACAAATTCAGATGCTAGTAATTTATGAGTTGCCACTTAAATTCCTTAAAAAAAATTGAAAATTCCTTAAAAAAATTGTTTGTTCCAGACAAGCCCAACCCGCCGGCGCTGGAGAGCATCGAGTGCCACGAGCGGACGGCCACGCTGCGCTGGCACTCGATGGGCGACAACCGCGCGCCCATCCTGCGGTTCTCCATCCAGTACAACACCACCTTCACGCCGCACACCTGGGAGCTGGCCAGCGAGGCCGTGCCCGCCATCGACACCTCCTGGGTCGTGCAGCTCAGCCCCTGGGCCAACTATACCTTCAGGTCACTCATACTTACTGTTTAACAGTGTTAGTCCATAACGGTTTCTTCACTTAGAAATTCGGAGCAGCCCGACGGGGGTATCCTAACTAATATTATAAATGCGAAAGTTTGTTTGTTTGTTTGTGTCAACTTCACGCCTCAACTACTAAACAGATCATCATGAAATTTGGCATGCATATCCTATGGTATGGAGAAGGACATAGGCTACTTTTTATCTCGGGAACTTTGGTGAATCCGCGGTGGACAGCTAGTTAAATAATTAAAAAAACTGAGACACGTGATAAAAAGTGGACCAAATTTTGGTATGTGATAGCTGAATATACGCTGTGGCCCCCCTTTGGACGCCACAACCTGTATACATTATACAGATACCGAAAAAGCTGCAATTAGAATTATTGTCTGTTTAAGTATCACTCAAAAACTAATTCACCGATTGCGATGACATTTTGAAAATCATGCAGATAGCCTATGGCAATGGATGATGACATAGGCTACTTTTGATACACAGCTAGTTAAAAGATAGTTTGTTGTGCAGGGTGATGGCGTGGAACAAGATAGGTCCGTCGACTCCCTCGTCCCACTCGGAGGTGTGCACTACTCAGCCGGACGTGCCCTACAAGAACCCGGATAATGTTAAGGGGGAGGGCTCCGACCCTACTAACATGGTCATCTCATGGTCGGTGAGTAAATATGTTGACATTTTCAACATGATAACCTAATCCTATTAGTTATGACGAGCCCATCAAATAAAGTAAAGAAACGCAATGACGTTATTTTTAACCGACTTCAAAAAAAGGAGGAGGTTCTCAATTCAGTTGTATTTTTTTACCTCATAACTCCGTCATTTATGAACCGATTTGGAAAATTCTTTTTTTGTCTGGAAGGATACACTTCCCGTTTGGTCCCACTGTCATCAGATCAGGATTTGATTACTTCTTAGTGTACTTTGAAGTCGGTTTAGGTTTTTTTGTAAAACAGTCCAATTATGTTTGAAACCTATTCCACAAATTCCCTACCACTGATAATGCGCTCCGATTGGTTACACATTTAACATTTAGATGTGATTTAGGGCCAGATCACACCGATATGTGACGCGATTAGACGCAACGCGCACTTTTTAAACCATACGTTTAACAATAGAATATAGAACTTTATTTAGTAAACAGAAAGGTATACATTTCAGGGAAAGAAATAAGATACGCCTCGCGGCGGTGCGAGTCACTTGTCACGAATTCTCGCACTGTAATGTGCACCTATTAGTGTAGTAAATAAAGTTTCATATTCTATTCCTATCTAAGACCCTGTCCAGAAGGGGCGATGTGGCCGCGATTCTCTCGCGCGTAGGGCGAGGTACTGGGAGTATAGTCTGTATAACTATTGTGAAGGGATTCTTCGTCGATGTTTAAATACAGGTTATGTGAGTGACACAAGAATATGTTTGTCCAGAAAATGCCCCAGATCGAGCACAACGGGCCCGGGTTCTACTACCTGGTGTCGTGGCGTCGCAACCTGACCGGCCACCAGTGGGAAGAGCACCAGCTGCGCGACTGGCAGCAGACCGAGCATGTCGTCACCGGCACGCCCACCTTCCAGCCTTATAAGATCAAGGTCAGTCACTATCAGCCCCCCTGCACTACAAGGTTTTTTTGGTGACTGTACTTTTATTGTCTTCCAATATACAAATTTATACCAAATACCAAGTCCATCCGACTACTGGATGTGGGCGAAATTCGACTTGCAAGATTTGACCCGAACATACATACATA
Source organism: Achlya flavicornis (assembly GCA_947623365.1). Taxonomy (NCBI): domain Eukaryota; kingdom Metazoa; phylum Arthropoda; class Insecta; order Lepidoptera; family Drepanidae; genus Achlya; species Achlya flavicornis. The sequence goes on from OX392469.1 coordinate 2,563,306, forward strand.
GAAAGTTAATAAAAAGCTTATGACATGGACGTCGACAATCTCCATCCTACCTAATATTATAAATGCGAAAGTGAGTTTGTTTGTTTGTTCGCCTACACACCTGAACTACTAAACGGATCTTCATGAAATTTGACATGCATGTAGCCTACTGGAGAAGGCAACTTTTTATCCCGGGAACGCGGGTGAAACCGCGAGGGACATCTAGTACTTAATAAACGATCAACCTTTGCATGGAATTAACTTCGGAAATAGTTAAAAATCAAGTAATAATTCGATTTAAAATCTGTCATTAGTTAAATATGCTAAGTGCATTGTTTTTTTTTATAAAAAGGCCCAATAAGAGATTTGTTTTCTTTTTCAAAATGGCGACCTCTAAAGTTATCATATAAATAAATATTACTTTATTATATAAATGTTTGATTAAATACTCAACGAGGACCATTTACTCCCAAAGGTTACGGCAGTAAACTACAAAGGAACCTCGAATGTTACCCCAGTGGAAGTAATAGGTTGGTCAGGTGAAGACAAGCCCACCCAAGCACCCGCCAACTTCAGCCTCGTCCAAATCACTACGGGAACCACTGCTGTACTGAGCTGGAATGCAGTTCCAGCAGAGAGCGTACGAGGGCACTTCAAAGGTTATAAAATCCAAACATGGACAGACGGTGAAGAAGACAGACTCAAAGAGATCTTAGTCAAACATGACGCAACAACAGCTTTAGTCACCAAATTCAAGCCGTTCAAAAAAAACCATGCCAGAGTACTCGTCTACAATGGACGGTTCAACGGACCTCCCTCGGATACCCTCAGCTTTGACACACCAGAAGGCAAACCCAGCGCTGTCAGAACATTCGAAGTATACCCCATAGGCTCATCGGCTATGCTTCTCAAATGGGACAAGCCAGTTGAAAAAAATGGCATCTTAACCGGCTATAAAATATACTATGAGAAAGTAACAGGGACAGCTATTGGACCATTACAAGAGAGGAAGAAGGAGATTGATCCTGAATTCGACAGGGCAAAGTTGGCCGGATTAGAACCGAATACGAAATATAGAATTCATATCCGCGCGAAGACTAAAGGAGGGGAAGGTGACGATTATTACGATGAGAAAACTACACTGGCCGTTGTGTATGCTAAGCCGGATGTACCATTGTTTGAAACCAGAACATTAGCGGCTAAGGAAGGTACTACGGCCCATATTTTGGTCCATTGGATTCCATCGCTGGAAGGTCATGCGGGGACCCACTTTGTTGCGTGGTATAAACTCAAAGGGCATCCGGATTGGTCTAAGACTAATGAAGTAACGGAAGATGATTATGTGATCCTGACTGGCTTACAGCCTGGACAGGTGTACGAAGTGAAGTTGACTGCTCACGATGGAGAGTATTTCAGTTCCAGTGAAATTAAGGACGTGGACACGACGATTGGTAAGTGATTTTTTAGATTTTCCTTAGAGTTAGTTTTCGTTATTTCTTTTCATTACAATTTGTGGATGTAGATAGTGCCATTTTGAACTCCAAGATGGTTAATTATAATGATTTTTGTCTGAAATCTAGTATACTAAATTCTCCGATGGAGGTTGACTAAACTTAGTCCATTTCAATCCTACTGAGACAAGCCTGCGCGTTAACCGCAAAGGTTCTGTTATTCCAGAACACGTCCCTCAACATCACGAGAATCATCGGGATTCTTGGCTTCGATATTTTTCCGAAGTTTTGTTCCGTAGTTATCTAGAAGATAACGTCAAACTGGCATCCATAAATCTCGCGAGTGCTTAACAGAGCAAAGCAGTACTTCTAATCAGGGGAAAGACTGCAACTTTGTAAGAATTCATATAGAGTACTGCTATCATCTGCGGACGGAAAGCACTTGGATACGACTCGGTTCAGCGATGTGCCATTAGAATTGACGACGATCCTGAGCTCACAAGCGGTTTAAAGCCCCTTAGTCTGAGGAGAGATTTTGATTCCTTCTGTAGAATTGTTGGACCTGATGCCCACGGTTACATTCTACCACCGCAACTCTACATCGACGGGAAGATAATGCTCACTCATTGGAACTAAAATGGTCTCGTACTGTGCGGTCTCAAAGGATCCTCCTATCGTGGACGCTTAGACTGTTGAATGAGCTCCCCGACGTTGTTTTCCCAAGGGAGTACATCATGGGGTTCTTCAATGCCACGTGCGAGTGATACTCTTGGTGTTGTAAGCGTCCATAGGATAAGGGGTCGTACATTAATCACGTGAGGTTTTTAGACCACTTTTTGACACCCCCTCCCCCTGGTGATATATGGTGAGGTTTTAGGCTACCCCTCCCCCCCCTACCAAAATCACGTGTATTTTTTACCGGCCTTAAAAACAAATAAAGATAGTAAAAAAAAAAACATGAAATTGAACCACCATGAGTTTACTTGGCTGTCTTCAATGGTGAGGAGTGGACAAGCATCATGTTCCTCAGCAGTTAGCGTGGTTAGATTTGCATGGGCGCATAAAAAAAATACACGCGATATGCCTCAATAGCCCCACCCCCCCCTACCGTGATTTTTCGTGATATTATCCGAACCCCCTCCCCCCTATTCGGGACTCACGTGATTAATGGACGCCCTCTAATGTGTTCTAACCTCTAAACCTTCTCGATAGCTCGTTCAAATATTGTTTTTAAGAGATATCAGTTTAGAAAGTATGTTTAGAAATGGCGGACTTTGTTGTTTGGATGAAGCTATTTATTTGCTACCATTCCCAGACGGTCCGACGATCCTCCGCGAGGAGAAGATGGCGACGGCCGGGTGGTTCATCGGCGTGATGCTGGCGCTGGCGTTCCTGCTGCTGGTGCTGATCGTGGTGTGCGTGGTGCGGCGCAACCGCGGCGGCAAGTACGACGTGCACGACCGCGAGCTGGCGCACGGCCGCCGCGACTACGCCGACAACGCCGCCGGCTTCCACGAGTACACGCACCCGTTAGTACTGACCACTGACCACTGACCACCGCCCACTGCCCCGCTACACACACACAACACTAACTACTCCCTGACTTTTTATTCGTCTTAGAAAAGCAGCCCACATAATGTACACTATGAATAGGTAATAATACGGGCCAGTTGGCGCAGTTGGTTAAGACTCTGGTAAAGATTCCACCTATTGCGCCGCAGGTCGTGGGTTCGATTCCCGCATTGGACATGCATTTGTGTGAATGAACATGTCTGTATGTCTGAGTCTGGGTGTAATTATGTATGTATTTACAAACAAAAAGTAGTATATGTATTATATCAGTTATCTGGTTTCCATAGTACAAGCTCTGCTTAGTTTGGGATTTATTTATTATTATTAATAATAAAAATAATAAAAAAAAAAAAATGTATGTATTTATATGATCAAAATTACATGATAGGTACATAGTTTTACATTACAGTAGTACCCAACTGATATGGCTTACCGATGTACCTGCGCAGAAGATACATTTTCAAAGCGCGGAAATCGCTATCGGTCGCTATGTCTGCGGATGGGCGTGACTTGCGAGTGAGACGGAACTAACAGTTGCAGTGTATTATGAACCTTATAGTAGTGATCTAAGGTAGATTGTAAGTTTTAAGCATTCTTTCGTTAATCTTCGGGCCATACTTTCTTTTCTGTGCGAACGAAGATTCACTACGCGCCTTATCTGTTGGGTACTACTGTACCGGTAAAAGGTACTAATCATTCATACTGTACAGTCGAGGACATAAATATGTATACACTTTTTGAAATTCAAAAGCGATTTTCTCGCATGTTTAACATTTAAGTGTTAAGCTATTACACAAATCATAATAGTATATGTTAGAGGATTCTGCCTTTATAATATCTCATAATTTCAATCAGTAGTTTAAGAGGAAACCGTTGTTGAATTTTACTAATTGTATACATATTTATGTCCTCGACTGTACATGAAGTGGGCTGCGTTTCTATGACGAATATAAAGTCAAGGTGTATAGAAAGTCATGTTCCTGCTGCTGGTGCTGATCGTGGTGCGGTGCAACGACGGCGGCTTCTGAATTATTTAAGTTTTCGGTGTCCGTTTGCTTCCAAATTGTAACAGTGTACTTAATTTTTAGGGTTCTGAAACCGAAGGTAAAAGAACCCCTTATGGTGCCACTCCATCCGTCCGTCTGTCACAGCGGTATATTTCAGCAACCGCTAATGCTATTGATTTGATATTTGGAAAAGTTTTAAATATTGCTGTAATATAATCGAAAAATCTGAAATAATTACAGTTGATAGACATGTATAAATATTACAGGAAAAATAGAACGAAGGTTTCAAGTAGAACAAATTTTTCGAAACAAACAAACATAGTTATGATGATTTTTTACAAAGTTATGGCCCAAACCAAGAAATATACGATGAAGGAAGGTCGGAAAACTCACACTTGGCCGGTTTTATTTAACTTGGTGGTATTTGATTGGAATTTGGCATGCCTGTGCGATCACTACTATTCTATTTCATCATCATCATCATCATCATCAACCTATAGTCCCACTGTTGAGCACAAGCCTCCATTCACAAATCAGGGTCTGTCACCCGGGATCGGTGGAGGTAGTATAGTGGTCAACCTACTGTTGGAGTTTTCAAGCCGCCTAGAAGGCCTCCAACTAGCTTAACGACTATCACAATAAAGTGATAACCGGGACCAACGGCTTTACGTGCCTTCTCATTCACGGAAACCTTTTATTTGAAATACCACTAGGCGTTCACCCATCCAGGTACCGACCACGACGATGGTAGCTTAACTTGCCGATCGATTAAGAACGGCTTATCATTCTACACCACGAGCACTTCATTCGCGCCATTGTACAGTCAAGGACATAAATATGTATACACTTTTTGAAATTCAAAAGCAATTTTCTAGCATGTTTAACATTTAAGTGTGAAACTATTACACAAATCATAATAGTATATGTTAGAAGATTCTGCCTTTATAATATCTCATAATTTCAATCAGTAGTTTAAGAGGAAACCGTTGTTGAATTTTACTAAGTGTATACATATTTATGTCCTCGACTGTACTTACTAACACACAATGTTAAGAAATCGTGATGTATCTCTTGTTTTCAGATTGGACAACAAATCCCGTCACTCGATGAGTAGCGGCACGAAGCCGGGCCCCGAGAGCGACACCGACTCCATGGCCGAGTACGGCGACGGAGAAACTGGTATGTCGCGGCTTGTCTTGCAGCTTGTTTGTGTGTCTGTGCTGTGTGTGTGTGTGTCTATGAGCATTCATATGAAACAGTTGGATATGATTTGATGATTTTTTAACTTCGTATTATTAAAGTTCTTAAGGATTGAAAGCGAAGTGGAAAGAAGAAAGTTCCAGCAGTTGGAACGTTTAAATTCTTCTAATAATATAATTTGCGAACCTATGTGGATGACGGACGAAGAAATTTAATATTGGACCATAATGAGACGTTTTCTTTCCATAGGTTTTAATAGTTTGGTTGAAAATACCTGTCAAACTGTTGATAATTCGAACTAATTTGAACCTTATGTACACGATTTGACAGGTACTTTCAATTTACTACATAAAACTCTCTATAGAAAGAAAACGTCTCATTCCTTGACAGTTGTGTGAGTAGGAGTTAGTACACACGACTACAGATCAAGCTATACATTTCCAATATAATATGACCTCTTATTGTACGGTAATCCTATACAATGCGAGATCAGCTTATACTGGAACGAACCATACTAATCGAAATAGAATTCGAACGGAATGGAAAAAATATGAGATAAATTTATCGAGCTATTTATGAATATGTTAGGCGCCATCCCACATCGAGCGATCTAGAGTTCTGCGTTCCGCGTTCACTGTAATCTAAGTGGCGTATTTGATCATTGCACGCAGCGACCGCGGCGGTCAAAGAGAACTCACGTAGAACTCTAGAGGGCTCGCTGTGAGATCGGCGCCTTACTAATTTTGTTAATATTTTGACGAAGACCCCAGGTTCGAAACCTACTATGAACTTGAAATTACGGTGAAGGAAAACATTATGAGGGAATAGCACGATGATAAGAGTTTGTAGTTTCCACCTGACTGGCAACTATCTGTCGCCAAGCACCATCTGGTGTGTTCCGTCAGCTGCACTTGAGAGCCAGTTCCTTGTAAGTCTCATCACTCACCATGTTGAGATTGTATTCAAAAACACAGGACCGAAAGTATTGTATGTCTATCTGTGTAACTTTGTTGCAATGAGTTTGAATTGAAATCTGCAAACAGTTCTTTATAGGAAATTGACCATTTTCAAGATTTACGATTATGAGATTTCAATCTGATTATGATTGCAACACAGTTACGTAATCCACGTACTCATTACCATGTTTACATTACTGGTACGGTTTTGATAAAATGTTCCGAGGATGTCTCCTAATGAATGTCTACTATTGACTTCTGAGCGCGATTGAAACCTCGGGGCGTATTACTCATGCGAAGATGACTTGAGTGTGTTTGTTTAGCTTTTGTTTGCTTGAATATATTTTTATTTCCACAGAAAATATAAATTGCATGATTAATTTTGTTTTGTTGTGCCAATATTTTCAACTTTATTAGTGAGGCACGCATTGTGCTATTATTACTAAGTATAGAGAAGCTATAATATATAATAAGCAAAGGTTATGCAGTGTTGCCAACTGCTAGCTTTACAAAGTAGCTAGATATCTTGCAAAAACATGCTAGAGTGCCAGATTTTGGTATCCAAAAAAGGTGCTAGAAGTAGCTAAATGTTTCTAAGAAGGTAGATAACAATAAAATTGTTAAACAGAATTAAAAATCAGTAAATTAAATAGGTTTTTTTTTCAGAGGTTTAAATTTTTTTTGTTTAAGTTTTTTTTTAGCATTAGTTTTAAATGAGGAGTTTTCTTATGATACCTCTATGGTCAAAATATCTGTCAAATCGTATACTTAAGGTTCAAATTGGATCCAAATTTTGGCAGGTATTTTGACAATAGAGGTATCATAAGAAAACTCCTCATTCCCGGACACCGACCTATACCCTCACCTAGGCCAATAGCGTCGCGTTTATTCTTTTTCTTTCGAGACCCAGTGCCCTATTACGATCTATCGAAAGTATTGAAAAGTATCTAGAAAAAGTAGCTAAATAAATTTAGCTACAAGTTTCATTAAACTGTAGCTGCCTAACATCAAAAAAATGCTAGATCTAGCTATAAAGTAGCTAAGTTGGCATCACTGAGGTTATGTCCCATTTTTTTAGAGTCAACTAAAGGTTCTCTTTAGCGCTGAAACAATAATTAGTCGTCTAAGCAGACAGTAGAAACACGTAGCGCTATCAGAACGCTTTCAGGAGTATTTTTCTCGCAAACACCGTGATTTTCATGACGCTTACGCATTTCATTCATCGTTCTACAACAACAAGTGTGGCTGAATGGCCTCACTTGAACGGAACATAGTTGTGATGTGTGGCGTCTTCTCTATACGTAGTAATAATAGGTCAATGGAGGCACGTGAGTTTATTTTGCGTTGTGTGTCGTGCGGTCGGCTGTATGCATGGTTACTTGCAGCGGGCATGAACGAGGACGGGTCCTTCATCGGCCAGTACGGCCGCAAGCGGCGCCCGCCGGCCTCCACTCAGCCAGACTCAGCCTCGCAGGCCTTCGCCACCCTCGTCTAACTCCCCCCTTCAATCCTATGGACCTCACCTCTTTTCCTATGCACGAAAATGCTAGGCTGAATTGCCGATGACCTTTGCACAAAAAAACTAGATACCATGTAGTTACTTCAGCTAAAAAGTACTGCCACTGCATCACATTTCGATTAAAAAAAATAACAGTCTGGTACTGAACCAATCACCGTAAGCTTTGTTTTGATCTTCGTTCTGATTGGTGGATTATTTTGACGGTGAAATCGCCCGCCAAAATTTTATATTTTAATTTTACTGATATTGAAAGTTGTGAATCTCTTGTATTTTTATTTTGTTTAGTTTAATATATCGGGCGTTCAGTGTCTTTATTGTACTATTTCAGAAATAGTTTTAATAAAGGCTTTTTCACTCGTTCATAAAATTTTATGACGCACGCGAATCCCTACTTGCAGAATATAGGTTAGTTTTTAAGTACACACTAGGTTAAAAGTTGTAGGTTGTATAAAAATGATTGATATTACGGAGGTTTATTTTCCTTTTCTACTTAATAGTATGTTTTTTATATGCTTTGATTTGTTATCGGTTTGCATTTAAATAAGTAAAATATATTTCCCTACTGCCGTCCCTGCCTTATCCATGCCTATTTATTTTGCCTGCACGAGCGGATGTTTTTGTTTATTTTCTTAAGGTATGATTTTTGTTTGCTTTTTTATTATTTGTCTTTTATTTTTTTTATGACGATAATTGTTTTAATTTTATTCCCTTAGTATTTCTGTTCATAGATTATAATTTAATATAAGTAGTGATTTGTTTTTTTTTTTTAAATGGCTTATTTTTTCTAGAGTCGAGTAACGTTAAAAAAAATCAAGTCATTCACTAAACTAGTACGATATCATGATCATTTTCACCGCCCAATATGAGCCAAAAAACGATACGATAACCAGACAAGGAGAGTAATTCATGTCAAAATGGCCATCACACGTGATTTAGTGCCACAAGCTTACACAGGCCTAGTGAGAGAGTCGCTGTTATCGCATTTGGTGGAGCAAACAACCAATGAATGTAGTATTTCAAAATGGCGTCGTTAGTTCCTCTTTTGACCACAGGGTCAGATAAGTTTGTAGGACTATATGATATTTGGACATTTAAGGTCCGTATTCTAGAACGTCCAGTCAAGTTTAAAGTGGAGATTGAATTGAATTTGTAACTTGCACCAATGATATTCCTCCTATGTGAGATAGATCTAGCAAAACCCAGGTTTTAAATATGTATTTAAAAACTGGGTTTTAGAAATAAGGGGAATAAGGTTTATTTTCGATTAACACTATCTATTCATGAAGTTTTGGTGCGTAACGTTATCTAATAGTAGATTTGTATCGGCAGGTCGGTTCACGGAGGACGGTTCGTTCATCGGTCAGTACGTGCCCGGAGCGCGCGTGTTGCCCCCTCCCCCTCCCCCCCCCTCCGCCCGCCACCGCCGCCGCCGCGCCCCTCTCGCCGCCCTCCCCCATGCCTCTGGGGGGCAACCAGGCACCACCCACTTACGTCTAGAGGCGACCCAAGCGGAGCGGACTCTACCAGAGCGTCCATCTTGCGGTAATGTGGATACATTATAAGGACACCTTTTCGGAGATTGGATTATTGACAAAAATATATCGGTCTCTTTCGCATACTGAAGTGGATTATTTACGCGGTGTGTGCGAGGGAGATGGTGGTAGCTGTTGTTATATCGGATGTTTGCTTGAGAAGCTTCGTATGCTTGAGAAGAAAAGGGTCCAGTTTCCATGTAAACACCTATATTTTGGATGCCATTGTAATATCTACTTTATGTTCCCAGTAGTACGGTTCACAATGTTATTGTAAGTGGTACCGTTTGTAATCACGTTTCAATTTCTAACCGCATTACTTCGAGTGAGGACGCGTATGTAATATTTATGTAAAAGTTGTACTGCCACTATGTATCGGGTGAAAAGCAAAACTTATGTATATCTAAAACGTTTATCATGGGAAAATATGATTTGAAGTAGAACCTTATTGGATAATTATCCTTTAAGTTCATAATCTTAGGGTTAATTTTCCCACGGTAAACTAAAATACGTTTTAAAGCCCAAAGTTGGCTGCAAGCAACCTTTTTTCATCGGTATAGCACCCAGCTCAGCAAACGGCAGCGTGTATTTTCAGAATTTTAGTTGAAATTTATTAGCGTTTAGGGCCAAGTTAGGATAAGCTGATAACGAAGCCTACGTGTCTAAATTAATTTTTGGACCTACTAGTGTCAGTAGTGAGGACTCGAAAAAAATGGATTTTTTATGTATCAACGCAAAGTTAGACATTTTGTATTTAAATTATACAATATCACAAATTTACCCCGATTTTTGCACTAGCAACATTAATTCTGATACATCTGTTGGATAGAAATGACTTGATTTTCGTTTATGAGACTGATTTTGAGTAATAAAGTAAATGATCTGACACTATGATGTACAGTTTTTGAACTGATTTTCAGTCAGCTATTGCCAAGAGTAGACAAATCACTTATTTTCAAACGACTGTGCTTCCTTACTTGTTATAAATTATCGTTTCAATCTGTATATCTGTTAGTACGCCTATCGCAAATGCAGTTCCTTAAAAAACTGCTATTCATTGATGAAAGTTAATTCAAAAACTGTCGTATCAACACAACGGCTTGGTTAGAACGTAAGCGGGTGTTTCGGCTGGATATCAATTAAAACTTAAAATTAAGGATATGGTAAGGTGATGATTTGAGAAATTAAGAAATGCTATTTTTGTCACACATGATAAGGTTAAGATTAGCTCTGGGCTCCGGTGGTCAACCGTGCTAATATTTAAGGCTTTTGAACGAATCTCCTTAGTCTAATGCAAGGTATAATTAAAAAACTTGCATTTGTCTATGTCTACAGATAGATTCATAGAGTCGCAACTATCGTATCGCAATTATTTTTATAATAAATAAAATCATATCTATACATGATCTAGTTAGTTATTCCAAATTTACAGGACCATAAAGAATATTTAATTTATTTTGTATGACTAGCAACTTTGTTCTAAAATTATTCCTATATTTAATAGCAAAATTATAATCGTTTTAGGCGTTGACCAAGACCGTTCAATTATATCTGCAGCCGTTTACAAGATACCATTTAATTGTCTTAGCAACACGACTAATAACGGTATTAAATAATCTATTTTTCATAAAAAAAATGATATTTTTTATACTGCACGTAGCTTGACCACCGGCACACTTTGGTGCTTTGCGACGTTGGAGTGGAGCGGTTAAGTTCGGTGTTGTGAGTGTCGATACGTAGTTATGTAGCAAGGATGACGTCATATATCCCCCCTTTCCTCCCAGATACCACCTGAAGTCAGTGCGGGTAACATCAATATTACATAAAGAATCATGGTGAGATTTGTACAAAAAAATTAAGATTTTTAGAGACGTTCGAATGACGTCATAAATGATCCTTGGTGCCTAAGGAATAACTTGAGGCAATTAAAAAAAAAAAACTATGCCATGCCGGCGAATCGCGAGTATCGCAACCAAAACCGTTATGTTGTTGTTATGTTTTGCGGGGCTTATAAAATATTTCATGTATATTAACATGTTGCTGGTAATGTAATCTCAACATTGGAAGTGATTCAAAACACTCTAAACTTTTTTTTTTGTACAAATGAATATATGGATCTCGCCATTATTTATTCAATTAAACTTGAATTAAATTATATGTTGTGTACTGCTGATGGTTGACTGTGTATCAATGATACTGAACAGAATCTCGTTTTGAACTATCAATATGTACTATAAATTCCATCTTTAATAAGATAAGGTTTATTTTACCTCGATATAGAATATGGTAGTTTCCACTAACCTAGAAATCTCTTTATGAATTTAAACGGATAATCCGACTGGTAAACATGTCTCTCTTGCTTAGTATATTAAGATCTCTTTATAGGCTTTTTTGTATTTAAACTATTTCTATATTTGACAATTAATTATGAAGTTTATTCGCACCAATCACAAGTTATCCCAAGTTGATGTTTCTAAATGATCAGTGAAGGGTTGAGGCGAATGGTGTTATACCAGTGTACCAACAAGACGAAATATATTTTCTATGTGGTTTAAATTAGACATTTGTCCTCGCCCTGTATAAATGCAAAGAATATCTCAATTGTATGTCGTGTTTAGATTGTAAGGCTAGGGTCTCGTGTTATCTAATGATAGGCAGCTATCGCGTTCGCTTCACGCATCTGTAATTTAAAATTATTCTTTGCATTACTATTATGTACTGTGTACCATATTTTCATGCTAGTACACTGCCGGACAAAATTATGTGCGTCGCAATTTATAATCGTCACTTCAAATTTTATTTGTGTATATTTATTTATTTGTTCGCCTGAAAGGTGTCGGGTCCTTAGTAATACATACATTCCACGCGGTATAACCATTTTTTTAATTTAATTTTTCGATTTTATTTAAATAAAGTTTCACGTCGCGTCTGTCAGATGTAATCTGAACATGGTTTTTAAAACTTACTCGACTGCCGTTTCGACGTAAACTTTACAGTGTGTTACTTATATATTTTTATTTGTATTTATTTTCCGTTTGATTAAATATATGATTTGACGAACACGACGTGTTTGATGCCATTTACTCGTTCCGATTTAGAGCTTACACTGTAACTAATGGTACCTTATTACATTGCATTATATTTATATTTGATGGCACTGTTATTATAACCCTTTAAGTTGTTTGTTAAGAAGTCTTTATCATGTCTATTGTCTAGTAAGAATTTAATATATATTAATTAATTAATAGTAGGAGCCTTGTTCTATTCGCGTCTGTTTTTGATTCGCTTTTTAAACCGAGCTGTTAACAATAAAAAAAGACTCGTGTCTTGATTGATATTTATCACATAAAAATATTTGACGGTTCTGTGACTCAATTGTTGATTGTAACTCATCAAAATTACGGTGATAATGTCACTGCCTTTCCTCCGAAATTCATAGAATGTGTTCATGTTATTTTGTCGTGTAATACACTTTGCCTTATTAAAAAGTCGTTGAAATCGAACATGAAAATGTGATTTTCATTCGAAATTCAATATTCACATGCACAATATCTGCATTTATTTTGTCAGTGTCACAATATTATAAATGTAATCCTGGCATTGTATTTTAATTAAATCATTTATTTGGCAGTCAAATAATAGTTCCATTTTACTTGTCCGTATTTGTAAAACAATACAACATATTGACAAGATATCGCATACCGAGAAGATAGTAAATTGCGGTATCTTAACTTTGACTTTAAAAATATTCTTTGTAATTTGGAATTGTATGTAAGAATAACTCAAGTTGACTGACGCATCAGAAAAGGCGCATTTATATGGAACGATGTTTTCTTAACCCCACCGCGGCCATGAAGGTATGAATTGGCACCTATTTCCAAAATTAAATCTTAATCTTTCTTACCCAACACGTTATATAAAAATGCACCTTTTCGATGCAGCCCTAAAGTTGTTTTTAACTTGATGACTATTTTAAGCTATGTATGTTGTAGTTATTGGAGTGTCAGTTTTCTAGAGTTATCATATAGCTGAACTATTGTTACAATTTATTGACAAAAACTGCGTTTTATATTCTGGTAGGTTACTAATTGTTGTGCGGTACATACAGTTAATTGTGAATGCAGATATTTAATTTACTTCGCTGAAGACTTTCATGTCTTTGAATAATTGGTCATCAGTGAAAAAAATTAAGTCGCATCTGCATTATTAAATATATTTGCTAAGCAAGCTTTTTTTAATGAATATTGGAGGTGTTTTGTTGAATTAGATGATAGTTTGCATTTACGAGTATATTATTATCATTTGAAGTTGTATAATGTCATGAAAACGTAATTTGTTTGCAACTCTCTCGACAGTAAATGTTCCGATCTGACCCAGTGCGAAGATATTCTGTTCAGGAATTATAATAATTTACATTTTAGTTCGCATTAAGTAACTGTAATTTATTGTAACTATGATGAATATTTTTTTATGTTGCATAGAAAATAAATTTTAAGAAATTTCATGTTGGTTTTTATTTCTTTTTAACTATGTAGACTTAATTATCGTCGGACACGTTAATTAGAATTTAATGTCTGATAAAAAGTATGTATCCCTATCTTTGTTTATTAAATAGTTATAGAAAGGGACAGCCTAGAGACGATCGTAATACTTTGACTTAATACGGCCGCAATCCTTTTTCGAAATTAAATGAGCATAGGCATCTATTATAAATCAAGTTTTTAGAAACATTAAGCCGCTCGCATATCACAGAGACTCGCAAACTGGGAATTCACGATCTAGCTATTCCTAGGCCCTAGGGTGTCAGGTTTCCATCAGTATCGAAACATTTTTTAGTACAGAAGGCTTACTATAATATTACCGAATATTTAAATGATAAAAATGCTTGGGTGTAGGGCTCGCTCTGCAGGAAACATCTGATGTAATAAATTTAAGTATGATTTTGAAAAGAGTAATTGCTGAGTTTATTGCCGGCTCTTCTTAGCAAAAGCAACCTTCCGAACCGTGCATTAGAGTATTAGAGTTTGACTATTCATAAGTGCCTGTGAAGGCCTATTTGAATGAATAAATGATTTCATTTCATTTGCCATTTTTTTAGGGATTTTCCTGGGAGGGGTATTTCCACCTGGTACCTACGAAAGACAATTTCATACATTATTTTGTCCGTTGATGAAGGTTACAGGCTATATGAGATCACGCTAACGCGCGGGTGACACTGCGGGGCTAGTTATACCTAAAAGGAAAAGTCCTGACTGACTCATTCGCCCAAAATCGCTAACAATAGAAAGGAAAGGATGTTGATTTTAGGCATCTAAGGAATTTCTCATCAACAGAGCCCTATCACACTCCCTCATTGTATGTAATTTTTTGATTCCGGCCGGGCGATGCATTTTAATTCGGCGTGATCTTCCTTATAGTGAATGCATAGCTACACAACAGAAGTGTGTCTTATTAATTGAAGATACACCGGAGGGTTAAATATGTTAACCCGTACACGAATCGAGCGCTCCAAGTGAATATGCTCACAATTAATTTACAGTCGCTTCCTTATTTATCTTCTATTAACTTACACATTATTATTTAGTAGGTACTTAGATATGTTCGAACTTTCGACTGATTCCATTTAACCACAGCACAAGAGCGTTGCAAGCCGTTGGGCTAGTTGATATTATGGTGGATGGGAAAAGTTAATTGTAGGTATAGTCAACAGCACATGAATCTTTACACTTGTTTGTAGTGCGAGCCTTACTATACCTACTACCTCTACCTACCGCGATTGTAAATAAGAACGGTACAAAGGTCAGGTAAGTGGACTTACGACTTTGGTAGCTTTGCATTTGGCAATTTTTAACCGACTTCAAAAAAAGGAGGAGGTTCTCAATTCGTTTGTAGTTTTTTTATGTTTGTTACCGCTTAACTCCTCATTTACTAACCGATTTGTAAAAATCTTTTTTTGTCTGGAAGGGTACACTTCCCGTTTGGTCCCATTGTCATCAGATCAGGATTTGATTACTTTTTAGTGTACTTTGAAGTAGGTTTAAGTTTTTTGTAAAACAGTCCAATTATTTCTAATCTCTAGGGGCCACAGCTGCCCCTCCCTGCCCTGGCGACACCCATGCCACAGGACGCAGTAGTGCATAATGTGTGGTTACCAATTGTCATGATATAATCCTATATGAGTTTTAGGGAAACATCGTGACCATAGCATCTCGCCTGTCTGGCAACCACCGTCAAATTGAATATCTGTCGCTAAGCATAGATCACTTGCGAGCTAGTTGCTTTCTAGGCGGCAGCACATAACCCCTGCCATGGTATTATTATTATTTGTGTTGAAAAATTTATCTTTAAGAAGGTTGTAATTTACTTTTATATGGACAGGAAGAGTATTGCAATGTTTAAACAAGAGAATATCATTGTTAGAACAGTTAAGTTTCACATTTGGTGATAGGTACTATGTGTTTTAATATTCTAGTTTGCAGTCGGTAGATGCTATTAAGATAAGTTTGGTATGTACGGCCGTAGTTATTTATCTACGTAAGAAACCCGGATTTTGGTATACTATTTATTATTTAATGAAAAAAGAAAATGCCAATCATCATCTGCCAGCCCTGTTCCTTAGCTTGTACGTAAGTAATGTACTTACTTATAATTTCAAAAAATATTTAAAAAAATATCCTATTATGTTCTTTGCCGGTTCTTCTCAGTTCACTTTGCAGTTGAAAGCAGACTTCAGATTCAGAATCGGTGGTAACTACAGTAGCTTAGATAATAAGTACCTACCTTCATAGGCCTCAATTTAATAATAACTTTGATGTATTGCGATATCGTTTGATTCAAAAGGGGTGTGAAGAGATTTCTGCGGAGTCGGCAACGCGCGCGAGATACCATTACCATCAGGCAGGCCGTATGCTTGTTTGCCACCAAAGTTGTATAAAAAAAAACGTTTATTAACACCGTGGATTTACTTTAAAAATCATGCTTTAAGTACTACAACAAAAATACCTACTTCAATCTATTTTTATTAAATTAGTGATATAATAGCGTTATAAGAGTCAACTATATAATATTGGTAATAAATGGCTATATTATTAATAGTATGGGGTACTAATAGTATGGGGTTCTTCAAAAGGGGTGTGAAGAGATTTCTGCAGGGTCGGCAACGCGCGCGTGATACCCCTGGTGTTGCAAGCGTCCATAGGCTACGGTAACCGCTTACCATCAGGCGGGCCGTATGCTTGTTTGTAAAGTGGTATAAAAAAAAAAAAGTATGGGCAAGACTAAACAATACAATAGCAGGTAATATAACGTAAGTAACGTTTATAATATCCCATTGATTTTGCTAAACTATATTATTGTTAGGTAGAAAAAAATACCCTTTGTTGCACCCATGCCCATGCACCCACTCCAAGAGGCTTTGATTAAGACGCCGTACAAAGGTCAAGTGATAAATAGTTCGTGACCACATTTTCCGGCGATTTGCTCTTCAATTTGGAAAAAAACCTAACTATGATTCAAAGATTTTCATAGGGCATCGTGCCTCTATGATTATAAAAACCACGTAAATACCACGCTAAAGTTTACTTTACCGTGTAAATACTCTTTTACCAGAGTACAATGAGCTATTATTACTACTACCTACGTATAGAAAAGCTATCATAAGCAAGTATGCCCCTTTTTTTAGGGTCAAGTAAAGTTCTCTTTAGCGCTGAAACAATAAGCAGACAGTAGAAACACGTAGCGCTATCTACTCCGATCGAAGCCCTAGTGTGATGTCCTAGGACTTGTGCTTTGGAAGGCTGTAGGTACTAACCAGTCTGTCGCGACTTAGAAGAAGAAAAAAGTCAATGAAGTTTGGTAGAACTTTTATGGTGCCCTCTCATTTCCGTAGTCTGTCTCGCTCTATGATTAAACGTCATCTGTCACTTGTTGTTTCCCTCCAGTTTTAAATAAATGAAAACATTTTGATAAGTTGAGAATATTATATTATATTACAGAATATTATACAGGATAGTGGTTAATCTAATTGCTAAGTAGAATAATAAGTGTTTTGCTTACGAAACCGTATCTTTTTTAACTAAGATTGAAGTATAGAAAATGCGAAGTGTGCGGATTAAGATCGGAAAGGAAAGATGGTAAAAAACGTGTTTTTATGGCCAAATTTCCCCTGGATGCAGTTCGGTAACTAAAATATCATATTATTTATGAGTTCTATAATTCCTTTAATAAAAACATCTAAATATAGTATCTACCATAATAATATATAAGAAAATAGAGTTGTGCAACATTTATTATCGAATTCGATATCGATATTTTTATATTTTTAGGTGCCGAAAATGGGTGAAAATGACAGGCAACGAGGACTTGGCTTACATTCCAATAGAGAAACTAAATGAATTAAAATATATTTGCGGAAACCATTTTGTTGAGAAGGACTTTCAGAAAAAAAACACGGCTAAAGAAGACTGCAGTTCCATCCATAAGAATCTCAGCTCAGCCACTCTCTAAAGACAAACTTAAGGGATTTCCCTGCTACCTTTATAAAGAACAGTGAGCATCAGGTCAGGAACACACATATTTAAAATCAATACAAATAAAACGATAATTTATTATATAAATTTTAAATATTTTCACATTCATCTAGTTTATCCATCTACTCCTTCGGCCCCAAATGCTTCCCTGGGGGAGGCCGAAGATTGAACAATCTATAAATTTAAATGATAATTTATCTGTAACTTGCAATGAAATTTATAGCGAGTATGATATTCCAGTAGAATATACTATAGAGGTGAGCCATACAAGTGAGCAGCTGCAAGGTATATAGCCACTTATTGATTTTATTTCACAAGACTTAATAAAATCAATTTGATATAAAATAATTATCATCTTCTATTCCAGATATTCCGCATATTCATACTGTTCCTGCTAGCGGTAGAGCTAAAGGGGTCATTGGGGAAAATGTTGTTAAGTGTAAAGCGTTGAAAGGTTCGGTCTTTAAGGGTCAGTTCACACCGAGACGAGACGCGACGAGACGTGTCGCAACTACGCCTGGAAAGGATACAATATACGACTATATCGCACTAAGGGAATGGTGGAAGGATACACTATCTCTTACGTACCCGACTCTGGATCTATGTAAAACTGTTGATTCATGTGTTTCTGTATTTGAGCATAATGTAAGAGAAAATCATGACTCTATCAATATTGCCAAATATTGCCAGTTAATGATGATTACAGACCTAAATTTATCATGGTTGTGTGTGAAGCAAATTAAAAATGTATCTGAGGCTTTGCTGTCTCGATTGGCAGCTTTATTAATAATTTAGGATTCATAAAAAAATGCCTTATCAGGGCCTAAACAGGATTTACTTTTTGTTTTGATAAAACGTCTAATTGCAAATATTATGTAGTTTTAATTAAACTCCAATCACAAACCTTACTGTATATTAATATAATGTGTATTGTATTAGTTAGTTCTTTGTCTCGACATTTTACGGTTTTCTTAAATACCCCGGTCTGTGATCCACAGGAAAAAATGCATCTAATTCCCTTTCCTATTTAATATAATATTTATACAGTAAAAAATATTAATATTTATTATTATTATGTAACCTTGTGTATTAATATATTGTATGGTATATTATATTTTTATACAAGTCATAATCTGAACAAAGTACCACTGGTTTTGTTTTGGTAGTGCTAAAACATAATCAGAGGATCTTAAATATCTATATTATTTACAACAATATATATATAGGTATATATATATCGATATCGATAGATTTAAATATCTACTAAGCAGCGCATCTCTATTTCGTTCTAAGGTTGGTAGTACTGATTCACTGATTGTTATTATTCATTCTCAGTTGTTCTCATTGTGGCTTTTTTTGGTACCCAATTGATATTTTATCATTTTTATCTTGCTCTATGGAGTCCCGTCTCTTCTTACGTACCTAGTTATTGAATACTCTTTGGTACTAACCTACGAATATTCTTATTAGAAATTAGTTTTTTTTTTTTTTTTTTGCAGCAGTACTCTATTAGTCTGGTAATTGATTTATTTAACATGATACGTCAAGCCGTTTTTGGGAAATAATTCCTTGGTCTACGGATAGACGGACGACAAGTGATCCTTTAAGATTCGATTATCATAATAAATAACGAACCACCTAAAACAGCTAAAATACAATAAAATATTGCTGTCATCTGTGCTAACCAAATAATTGAAAAATGTTATGTGCGCTGCCAACAAATTCCATAATTTGACATTACACGAAATGTCCAAAAACAATACCAATTGATAGATGGGCATTATGGGCAAGTAGGTAGTAAAATTTTTAATCATAAGTATTATAACTTTTTATAAAGCGATATCAATTTACAGACTGGTAATTCATGTTGTGTAAAGTTGCATCCCACGTCTCCCGGATGATTTGCTATCATTTCAAACTTGCTAAAAGTTGATCGTAAATTATATCCACGAGCGAGATGCAATCAAGCAAATTGTTGTTACACCCAAACGTTGCGTGTATTAACACTGCGGTTTCGCTGTTAAAGTATAAAATCGTGTGTCTTTACACAACTCACACGCAATATAAACTTGGTGTTCACTTGTGGAGGAGCAGACAGAATGTAGGCAGTCTGTGTTCGGCCGTTGTCAGTGCGGCACATATTCGAAGTATTTTTTTAACGAGTTCGCGAAGTGCCGTGCATTTTTCAATTATGAGCGAGTGTGTTGTTACGTTTATTTTATTTTGATTCCTCGGAACCAAATATTTCAGGTAAGAAATAAGATCTCACAAAACTATCGATAGGCACATCGCGAAATTAGTTCAGGATAACAGCAGTCGGTAAATAAAAGATCGTTGATCCCACTTAAAAGTTAATTGTTCGATGAATTCGGTGAACGAGTATATTGCATTTAGTCCTTAATTTATAAACACTCAATGGCTTGACGTTTTCTGGGAGTATTGAGACAAAGGAAATGACTCCCGAATTCATTAATCAGCGCCAAATATGAGACACGAGTTTGTATATCGGTATCTACTTAATTCAATGTGCGTTTCCACACGTTAGAAAA
The DNA here is from genome assembly GCA_947623365.1 of Achlya flavicornis. Classification (NCBI taxonomy): domain Eukaryota; kingdom Metazoa; phylum Arthropoda; class Insecta; order Lepidoptera; family Drepanidae; genus Achlya; species Achlya flavicornis. The sequence goes on from OX392469.1 coordinate 2,583,599, forward strand.
ACAGATTAAAGCATAAAAAATGTAAACATTGCTATCGGGAATATGTAAACATGTTAACACGATGTTATTAATAGAGGGTTTGGGATCATATGTCGAGAATACGGTGCACCGGTCCGACTAATATAAGGCTGACTATAAACACATAAACTTGTCCTGGGATTTGTTGAGTTCAAGGTGCGAAGGATAAAACAAAAACCGGCTCCACACCTAAGGCCCGATCGTATCTCAACCATATCTACAGCTACATCGATAATTAAACATTTATGGACGTTTTATTCCAAAACGATTGGTTATGCATCCTCAGAAATATTCACTTTAATCATGTGAGGATCTAACTAAATAAAACGAATACATCGAATATTTAAAAAAAATGACAATATTGGTTAACAATAATTGGACAACAATAAGTTCCACATAACAATTGAGTTTTGTGGAACTTAAAAACTTTGGAACATACGTTGATATATCCTCGTATATTCTGTTTTAATTCCATCCTTGAAACCTTTCTAATAAATCAGCCAACTTTATTAGTTTCTTGTAAAGCAGGTAATCTACATTACATTAAACTAATATTTTATTAGTAGTCGTTGGAGTATTGAATAAATAGACTTGATTTGAAGCTTATTTATTTGGTGTGTTACATAATTGATTAAACAACAATAAAATATGTACGTCCTAAGTAGTAATTATCGAAAAAAAAACATGTAAAGGGTTACTTTTGTGGGGGCTAATCTTGTTCAGTTTGCTATTTAATTATGAAATATCGACTCACTCTAATTTGTAGTTTTGTTGCCGGGGCACGCAATTATTGTCAGTTCGAATAGAATGTAAATATTATGTAAAACTAAGCTTGTTTTGAAAAGAGTAGCTGAATTTATTGCCGGCTCTTCTAAGCACAAAAAAAATATTCATGAAATGATATCAAAACTAAAAGTTTTACTTTGTTTAAACTGCATATGACATGTCATTAAATTACATGATATAACATAAAAAAAAATAAAAAATCCTATAATGAACAGCATGCCTTAGCCACATCGGACGGGGGCGACCGCGGCTGTCAACTGGCCGGACTTCGGAGTTTTTTTTTTCACTTTTTACTCGGTTACCTGTTCCATGAACGGGTATCGTATCGACTGAGCGGCTTGTTAAGTTAACAAGTGCATCTGACAGAGGTGCGAAGCCTTTAAACCATTTTTCTGAGTTGAACTTGAAGAGTGAAATTGAAAACAATTATGTCGTCGCAACCGCGTTTTTGCACCTATACAGTCTTATGCTGATAAATTCGCAATAATAAGTAAAAAGATTTCTTTTGTGTCTGGGACCCGGGCCTTTGTTGCTTAAATGGCCTTTAAGTTGTGATCTGTATTTCAATTTTATGTATTAGAGGATTAGATATAGAAGAAAATAATACCGATACACCAAACAATATTTTGATTTATGGCTCTAATCTACTTAAAATTAAATTGAAAATTGAAAGCAACTTTAGTTTTTTTTGTTGTTGTTTAATCACAGTAGGTTGTTTCAATATAGTTAAATTGAAAGTTGCAAAAAAACAACTGGACACTTTCCAAATCACCTAAATTTACATTTCATCCGCGACCCTTTATATTCCTAATACCTAAACATTGTGTGCTATGGCTATATGATATTTATATATGGTTATATTTTAAGTAGGTATGTATAATTCCGCCTTTTTTTAAATATTTGTCGTTTTTCGATGAGCTTTAAAAAGCGATACACACCGCCCGTTGGCACACGGTCATTTACAATATTTGCATCTGCTATCACAGGATATGACTGTCATTTTGTGAAATATACACTCGAGAATATTCTTTTGTTTTTAATTTGAGTACTTATAAAATAAAATAACATTGATTCGTAAAATTTCCACAGACAAAACACTCCTAAAGACAATATTGTTATTAATAAAATTACAGGATCGTTTATCACCTACTAGAAGTATCCAGCAACTGTTCCCCATTAGCGTATAAAGGGGGGAGGGGGGCTCCTTATAAACTCAGCTATCTGCCATTGAAATTCCCATCAAAATCAGACAAGCCGGTTCGAAGATTAGCCGGAAAAAGCAGACGTTTCACCCGCGTACGAATGGTACGGTACCTAATTATAATTTTGCGCGGAACTCTTTTACTAAAATAAGAGTAGTCTACGTTACTCCTTATAACATCATCAAGTTCTCATATAAATACGCATACGCGCACTCGGGGTACAGACAGACTGGTAAACCGCAGACTGGTAAACCTACAAGGCTACAACTATAGAGATAGAACATGAATAGAGAGAATTTAATAGAGTATGTGCTGTGTGTGATGTGAGCACGGATACGAGTATGTGCAACGCTGCCTTGAAATTGAAAATAACTGCACGTTCATAGTTTGCGCAACTAAATACAAATGCCAATTTCTCGTTTTTCCATTGGAGCAAATGACAAGGAACTCATATTGTTTTTTTTTCTGACGGTATGTTTGTTTGGATGGATGTTTGTTACTCAATCTCGTTTAAAAAACTGGGCTCTACCGCGTATCTTTGGTGGTAATCGATACTAACACCATTATTTAAATTCATCCAATCAGAGCCCACCAATGGTCTTCGTAGTAGCACGTCATTGGATGAAATCATTAATGGTGTTCGCTGCTCACGCTTCGCACAAGGTAATGTTGTTTATGCTCAATCTATAAATATTCTTACTCTATGGTTAAAACATTAAAACAGAACAAATATTTACTGTTGCATTTACTACCTAAGGGGATTTCTTTAGCTTGGTTGGTTGGTTTCGATAGGGATAAATCCTCTGTGGTACCGAGTAGGTGTTTCATCATCTTTTATCAACGTTAGTATTTGCGCGCATGAGTTGTTCCGAGTCTGGATGTAAGTAATTAATGAATTTATATAAGTACCTTTATTTATATATAATTATTGAAGGTTTATATTACAGTGTAAACTTATAGTTCGCCGGCTTGCAGGGTAACGCAACCAATTACAGTCCAATGCAAAAAATAATGTTATTTTCACTTGATTGTTGTTGTTACTGAATGTAAAAATATATCAAACATAAACTTTTAATTCTGACAACTGAAATTGTGTCACATTTTGACGTAGGTACAAAATACTTAAATAAATATGTAGGTACTAAAAACATTGTAATATCAATTCAGTTTGTTGATAATTGATGTAAAGGCTAATTTAGGGTTATCTCAATGTTTATAACAGAGAAATGTAATTATGTTAGTTATAGTGTACTGAATACCAATTAAAAGATAAATGGCGCCTTAAAAAATAATTGTTTCAACATATTTAAATTAACATATTTAACCTTTGTGCACGTAATGATGTTCGATTTAAATAATCACTGATCTTTTTACTGAAATAGCTAAGTAGTTCGTTCTCGAAAAATTTCTAATTAATTATTTTAATACTTAAATTTTATAAACTACCTAAGATGAAATTGTTGAGCATCTCTACGCATAAATCCATTGGCGAGTTTTCTTTTTTGTTAACACCTTTTGTAAGTATAATTTGACATCGGGAGCGAGTAAAAAAACTAGTAGACATTACTTTTGACAGGGGATATTTAATGAAGTGGTCGGTTTTTTTACGTTTGCCCGTAGTTTCTCACGATAATACCATTGTGGAAGCACGTCCCAAACGGTCCCAATCAATTATGTTAACTGTGATAATTTAGTTTTTTCTTTATTTTTTTGTGGCACGTTGTGTCCGATTTAGTATGGTCGACAAACAAATTATACGCCAGTTACACGCTCATTATTAGTCAATAATTTTGGGTTTCTTAAAGTAAAGCACGAATCAGTGTTCTTAACATGTTATGACAAGTGAAAATGACTCATTTAATCCTTTGACTGTTTGGCGATACGCGCGGGCGAGGAAAACAATAGAAATCAATTGTTATTTTTTAACCGCAAGTCAAGAGATTAATTAACTTAAATGTTGAATTTAATCTGTTTCTATTTCTTTACATCATTTGTGAAGAATACTCTCTTAATTCGTTTCATCGTATCATAACATTCCCAATTTGTGAATATTCCCCCAGAATGTGGCGATCGGCTTCAATGGGCGCGCGTCTCTGCGCAGGAGTGGCGCTAGCGATGACACTGACGCTCAGCGCCGGTCGCCGCGAGTACAAGGACCCTGATTCTCGACACCATGACATATCTCTATGGATTGACGAACGACAAGTTCGCATGTTTAGTGGTAAGAATTCTTTATTTAAACAAAATAAAGATTTACAAGAATTTCACTCACATCATGCATTGTCATGACATGTTACCGCATGTGTACCATCTTTGTTCTATAGATAAATGTGATAGTTACGTTCTTGTTTCATACCTAGTTTAACAATTAACAAAGTGATAAACTTGATAAGTAAACAATAATTACTTTCATTATTGAATTACTTGGCTGTATATTTGTATATCGTATTAAGATAAGACATATTTTATTGCAGGCATATCAATGCAAGTATTCGCAATAATAAATGGCCACATATCACCGTACGTGTTAGACCCTAACTTCTCACATAAACTGCCCATCATACCTTCGGAAGTTGGATACGTGAACTTTACATGGAAATCGAAGAAGAGATATTACTACAATTTTGATACACTCACTTCATCTGATCTCAAAGTACTTAAACCGCCGTTGCTGTCGATCAAAACACAGGGTCGTGTACCAAAAACACCTAAAGGTGATTTCAAATTTGAATATAATTTGCTGTCTTATAACATGCGTGGACGCCTTGAGCTTTTGCAAGAGGATGTTAATTTCCCGGCATATCTGATGCATGTGCGTTTTATTATAATAGCTATGTGGATTTCAATGTTCAAAGATAAATTTACGTTTTTAGTGATGTGTTTTTATTAAATTATGAGTTTTTTCACAGAATTCAGTATATTTTTACCATGTGTTGGCAACAGCAGCGGCGTGGCCACATTTGAAATAGGTTTAGTTCTCAAAAATGGGAGGGGCGTGATGTTAAAAGGCACCCCATTAAGGTTAAACCTAAAGAAGGAATGCGCACAGAGAGGTGTGTATTTAGAAAGGACAGGTATTGTATCGCCAACGCATTTTTAACACTTACATGCTTGTGTTTTTGTAGATGTTCAGTATTTTTTTATTTTAAAATAAGCAGTAATATAACATAAAAATAGCCCAATAACAACTTCAAAAACACAGGCGTAACGCTTTTAATATTTCTTCAGCAAATCTTTATGAAACCATAACAGTATTACAACTTCTATTTTCAGAAATGCGACTTTTTACTTTTATATTATTTTAGGTATTAAAGTGTCATTATTAGCTTATTAATTAAATTTCTGCTTAAAACGTTTAAACAACGACAAGCAGTCGCGGCGATAACTTGGAGAAGTACTTCGAGTGTTTCAGGAGCACTAAAACATTGCATTTCATCTATTTTGAGCTCATATTGTTTTGCTTACGCTACTAATAATACATTTATGGGTAGTTGGTATGAGCGACCGCTGCGCGCTGTTACCACCACCGATTACAGTTTTACAGCGTTATTCATCATACGTGTTTGTGTTCGGGCTAACAATACAGCTATTGACATTTTATTAGCGTTTTGTTTGAGACCTTAGACCTTTTACGAGGCATTATTCAACTAATAAATATCATAACGTTTTGAATTTAAATAAATTTACATATAATTACGTTTGGCACTTACTGCATTTAATTACAGCAAAATTTGGAATCACCTAACAAAATCAATGACAATTTTATCCTCTCGTAAATCGAGGTGTCAATAGCTGTGCGGTTTACCCCACTGTAAACTGTATACTAATGTTGTGTGCAATACGCCTACCCTTGTACAGTGTGGCGATATTAACATGAATGCATTATTTTCCGGGCCTTTCCTCCGAGTATGCTGACTGGTTGATATCACGGTGCCTCTACTCACAGCATTTTCGTTTTTAGGTGTGTATCATTCGCTTGCTTTTTAATTAACTTTATCATTATTATCGTTATAAACAGACGTTTGACGACTACGTACATTTAAGTATAATATTATGAAGAATGGTATTTTATATAGCAGTACAACCTCCCTCATAAAAACTATGGGCACGTCAACCTGTAGCGGTGGGGTATAGTAGTAGGTAGTAGCACAATATAATATTGACTAATATAATATTGGCTGACGGTGATAAGCACACAAAGCCTAGAATGTAATTGACTCACAAGTGCAATAAAAACAACGGTGCGTGCTATAAAGTATCCGACGACCGTGCTGTGGTTTCCTTCACTGAATGATCAAGATCATCGTAGGATTCGAGACCCCAACCTTCCAGACCACACACAGTATACCAGAATTACCAGATCACTACTGTAGCCTCCAAAATATATCTATACTAATATTATAAAGAGGAAAGATTTGATTGTTTGTTTGTTTGTTTGTTTGCATTGAATAGGCTCCGAAAGTACTGAACCGATTTGAAAAATTCTTTCACTGTTGAGAAGCTACACTATCCCCGGTTGACATAGGCTATATTATATTTTCAAAAAAATTAGGGATCCTTACTAAAACTCCAATAATGTAACCCAAGGTGTAAAAAAAATACCTAAAATATTAATTACATCGCGTGCGCTGCGAAAACTATTGATGATAGAATAAAATAATGTACTACGACTTTGTAGAACACATTATTATTTACAAAAAGTGTCGCGACACCATATGTCTAACTATTATAGTTATGCCACAATAAGTGTTTTTCTATTTTAATTTTTTTATTGAAATGCCGCCGCTAGAAATGGCTCTCTATTTGTATCTTGGTATTAATATTTATCAAAATAAATCACTTCATATTCAAGACTGCTTCAATAAATTTATATAACTTTTTGAATTATTCAATTCGGACATTCCATTCAAAAGATATCACGAGTTTAAAAATATAAGTATTAGCAGAAAAATCACGTCACTGGGGTACGGGCCGTACGGGAGGGAGTCAATCACTTTGCGTGTGGCTCAGTCAAGTGTTTGTAAAAAACGGCTTGACCGATTCTTATGAAATTTTATGTATATAGGTCTGAGAATAGGACGTAAACTATTTTTCATAACCGTAGGGTAGGGTAGGGTAAGGTAGTGTAGTGTAGGGTAGGGTAGGGTAGGGTAGGGTAGCACCACGCGAACGAAGTCGCGCCGGGCAGCTAGTACATATATATAGGGTGACTGGTAATTATACACATGATAACAAACAACTTTCCCAAAGAAACAAATAAGGATAAATAATTAAATTAAATCATACAATTACATTTCCATTTCATGCTTACACATCTGGTGACTACCTGAGACACTTTTTTTTAGAGTTATCATAGAAATTGCCTCATCAAAACTATTATAACTATATCCTACTAACAAATGTCTAAAACTTGCAGGCCCCGACCCTGAGTGTGACAAGAAATGTGCGAATCAAGGCTGGTGCAACCAGGAGAAGATTTGCCAATGCCCCGAGGGCTACATGGGGCAGCACTGTCGCACGGCGCTGTGCTACCCGCAGTGTATGAACGGGGGCAATTGTACTGCACCCGGAGTCTGCTCTTGCCCGCAAGGTTATCAAGGACGGAATTGTGAAGGAGGTAAGCTTTTAAATTATAACTTACTAGCGACTCGCCGTGCCCCACTGTTTCATTCCCTCAGGAGTGAAAACACGTGTTTAATATTTTTTTAGTGTTTCTACAAATTGTCGACTAAAGAGAATTTGGAGTGACATTACTATTAATAATTGGTGTCTACGGAGTAACTTGTTTTAATGCATCAAGTTTCGAAATCGGTTTCGAAATTTAAAGGTGATGATAGCTCTTTGGCAGTTACGTCGAATGCCGAGATTGCCGAGACGAAGGTTCCGGGTTCAAATCCTACAATGAACTTGAGCTTTTGGTGAAGGAAAACATAGTAAGGAAACCATAGCTAGGACGTAGGGTACTTTGTAGTGCCCATCTGGCTGGCTGAATTGACACCCTCATGTTGAAAACCACCAAGCCCCTATCAGTGTGTTCCGACGGCTGCACTTGAGAGCCAGTTCCTTCTAGGCTCTGTGTGCTTACCACGTTCGGCCACATCACCATTGAACATGGTGAGATTGTGGTCAAACACAGACCTATACTTAGTTTAAAAAATCATGACTAATCAAATCTTCTGAAGTTGTAGCTGAAAACCAATGCATGATAATGACATTGAAGGAAGTCATGCTGTAAGACAACAGAAATATATATATAATAGACCATTGGTATGTTGTAAAGTGAAACAAAACTTTTCAACATATTATTATTTAATCTGAAAATAAACTTTGACACTTATTAAGTCAGACTCATTCACTAATAATAGAAGCACACTTCCATACAATTTAATAGTTTACGCTTACACTCTTGAAACCCGACAGTTGTCTTTTCAACAAGCTTTCTGTTTCTATTAAAAAAGACAGTACTTGCCGCGATTAAATTGTAGCTTCATATCTCAAACTCGTTTGGAAATCTCAATGGCCGCCTTGCATCCAGTCTTGATGACTTCAGTCAGGGCTTTGTAAAACGGTGCTTGTTCAGCCCCATGGTTGATGCCAGTGTCGTGGTGCTCCTGCTCCTCATCACGGAACTTGGTGATGGTATTCAAGATGTCCTTGTCAATGTTGGGATCCTCCATCAAAGTGCGCAGCTGGTCGTTGTAATGGTCGACTATCACTGTCTCTACGGCTACAGTACAGGCCATAGCTGCTTCTTTGCCCAGAAGGGCTGTACCTGTAAAAATTAAAAAGAAATGTAGAAGTTGGAATTTTAAATGGTAAGGTGTGCAGTTATCCTTACGAATGATAGAACACATTTATCTCGAGAAATATTGCACGGATTTTGTTTGATGCAGTTATCGCTGTACCCTAGTAGGGGTTTCCCTTTGGCTATGACTACACGAAGCTGTGTTGCGACCGTTTTATTATAAATACGAGTGGAGCCTCGGGCATAAACTAGTCTATTATAATAGGAAATTTTATTCATGTTTTGCTGTCATGGACCCAGGATTGTAAAATAAGTATTGCGTAGATATATCTCGCTTTGAGAATTTGTTGAATAAATCAACATGAGTAGTCGACAGTCAAATGAATCTCACCAGCGCCTAGCACAAATCCAGCTACATTCCAAATGGGCGTCAAGGCAGTAGGTCGCACCCTGTATTCATTGATGAGCTCCTCGAACTTCTCCCTATGTTTCTTCTCCTGTTCCCACATGTGCTGGATGAGAGGGCCCTCGGCCGTGTTCCCGAGCACTGCCATCTGACCCGCGTAGATCCTGTCCGCACCTAGTTCACCAGCATGATCCACACGGATTATTTTATCTAGCTGTTGAAAAAAACAAATTAAAAGCTTTTTTTTAATCAAATCCATCTGGATCCTCATCGATTTATAGACTATTACTGAGCCATTCAAATCTCAATTACAAGTCACTTACGTGAGGATTCTTCTTCCAATAAGGCCTGGAGTTGTGGGTTCTCCTCACTTGTTGGAGTAATACTGAAGGGCGCATCATCTTAGCTTATTCTGAAACAAAATAATACCCATTGCTCGTTTGTTTGCAGGTATTTGTTCACAAAAATGTTTGAACGGCGGGAAATGCATACAGAAGGACACGTGCGACTGTCCTAAGGGCTACTACGGATTAAGATGTGAATTCTGTAAGTGGAACTTGAAAGATTTATGAGAGCATTGTAGTGGATTCCCGCGAATAACTAGGAACTTTGGTGTTTAGAATGTTATAGAAACACGTCAATAAGTTTGCTGATGTTGAAATAACTATTTATTAAAATATCGAATTCGGTTTCTTACATCAGTTGAGAGCATAATTTAGATATATTGTCTACGTAAGGGTGACAAAGCTCCCAGAGCGAACTCTGTCTCTTGTCTCCCTAAATATACTCTCTTAAAATACTTGAAACCTGAAAGCTCAACGTAAAAAAGGGCAATTATAGTCGCACATTTTTTTTGTATTCGCATTTATGTCATTTTTACGACGCATCATTCCTCTAGCACTTTTTAAGCTTTCGCGAACTAAAGTCATAGTTATAGTATGTCTGGTCTATTCGCCAACATATAAGTATCAAAATATTATTTCGACACACCTCGTCGCATTGATCGTGGTCACGAGCGAAGTGTGCGGGAATAGACCCTTATCTATAATAATTATTTTTCTAGCAAAATGCGTGATCCCGTGCCTAAACGGAGGCCGGTGTAAGGGCGTGAACAAGTGCCGCTGCCCGGCGGGTCTTGGTGGGAACCACTGCGAGGTGGGTCGGCGCGGGGGCGAGTGCACGCGCGCCTGTCGTCACGGCAAGTGTGTCGGTGGCGTGTGCGTGTGCGAGAACGGCTGGCGGGGCAGGTTCTGTCATCGGTCGCTGGGTAAGTTACCGGACAATTTACCCTTTTTTGAATGAATAAAAAGTTTTTGTCTTCCCTGCTGATGGTGGTTTTTCCGTTGTTTACAAACTGCTAATTTAGTCTTAGTATATCTCTAACTAGCTGACCTCCGCCCGCGGTTTCACCCGCATACAGTTTTTTTTTGCGCGGAACCCTATAAATATTTTCCTAAAAGAAAAGTAGTCCAAGCATTGAATTCAATGAGTCCAAGTTACTCCCTACAACTTCAGCTAAGAGTGAAATCCACGTCAAAATAGATTCAGCCGTTTCAGAGATAAACCAGAACAAACAGAGAGATCTCAGAATAGATTGTGTTAGTCGAAACTAAACCTAATATCATTGGTACAGATTCCAAATTTATTTGTTGCAATCTCAACTCAGAACTTGAATTGAGCATTGATTGAATTGTTCTAGAATATGGACCTTATATCTCAACAAGTTTGGTTCATAGCAATTTGTAACAGAATTAGCACCGATTGCTAAAGCCAATGGCTGTTTTTGATTTTGAGGGCCTTACAGGTTTCCAAATAAGTATCTGATAGCTTATTTGATACATAACAGTTAATATACTCATTTTCTTTCAAAATCATCAAGACAACATTGTGAAAGTGGCCACTTGGAAACTCAATAAAACAAAATTATGTCACTCATGAATGAATGTTCTACATTCAAACGTGGACCTACTGAAACTGAAATAACGACACCATTGTCTTATTTCTTCGGCCGTTTTTATAGCTGTCACCCTTATTCTAGAGTAATACTATATCAATGTTCAAAATGAATAGAATGTGACAGCTTGTAAAAATATCTATAGCTATCAACTAACCCGTGAGGCAGGTTCATAATGGGCTCAATATACCTAATTAGTCATATCTGAAGTTTGCAATCTGTTGAGGAAGGTAGGTCGATAAAGAAGCAACACACAACATTGTGTCTGGTCAAGTAATTTAAAAGTACAATTAATTATTTATACTTTCACAGGTTCTTCCGAGGAATCTGGCGAATACAAAAGGCCACGATGAAACAAAACCTATTGACGTTTGATAACTACTTAATAATGATATGTGATTTCATTAATTTAATTTAAATATTAAATTTTATACTTTTTTAACATTAATAAATTAGTCATTTAGATTGTAAGACAAATGCCATTTAGTATATGTAATATGTGTAAAATTATGCAATAATATAAATAGATGATAAAATTGTTGTTTTATTTCGTCCTATACAACTATCATTCTTAGATTTATACTCAACATTTGGAGTCTTTTATAGGTAGCACATATTGACAAAATTAAATGCAACCTTTTTTATACTCGGCCTCAAGTGGTATTAGACTTATAGGTTGTATGTAACTGGGCGAGCCTATAATTGGATTAATAATAAGAACTACTATAAAACATCTAAAAAAAGATGGAGTAAAAAGAAGTCTGAGAGTAATGCTTAGATTTAGAATTTTCTATAGGAGTAAACTTTGAACATGAAATTCTATACCCTGAAATTTCTGGTAATACACCATACTTATTTGATGAGCTCTTCAAGTCTTATTTTCTGGAAGAAAGAAGCCGGAGAGCCTCCTTTGCATGTTCAGATACGAAGCTAGTAAAGTTTGAACTCATGGAAGCTTCATGGAAAATATTTTTCTACTATTTGTAACGTTTACAAACTTTCCCTTGCACAAAGTGATGATTTCATAGGTTTAATAAGGTTATTCACAGATTACAGAAATTCCTTATTCTGTAATCTGTGAGGTTATTATATACTGACAAAGATATCTATTGACAGTTTATTGAAATTATTGATTATTTTAGGAAATGATAATAAGAATCATGGAGTTTTCATTTCCGTAAGTTGTTAAAAAGTCTATGAAGTGGATAGACAATTTAGGTTGGTATTGGCAATTGAACCAAAATACTATATAATAAAACTTACAATACAGGGCTCCAATGTTTTATTTATAATTCACTGTTATGTAATTGAAAAATTGGGATATAAAACATAATTTCTCAATATTTTTGCACACTGCTACGAACTCTGTTTATTTACGTTAACGAAATGTCAAAATTAGTTCCTGAAAATTTCACTAGATGACACTACATTTCTGCAATATGACGTGAATTGATCAATTTCGAAAATAAACTTAGGAATTTTCATGCACGTCCGTCACATCAGAACGTTAGATAAAATTATAATAATTATTTTACCGCAGAATTCGGTGAGTATCTTCTGTGTTTTTGTGTTTATTTACCTACAAAATGAATATTCCGATCCCCCCTCAGGCAGAGGGGTAATTTCCCTTTCCATACGAAATCCACACCGCGCAGACTCGTACAAAATGGCGAACCGTAGATATGAAGTTTATACGGTCCACATACCGCGTTTACCGATCGATACTAATGGAGGACTCGGATTTTTCGGGGTCTCTCGTGCAGTCCGCAAATTTTGTGAAATCAGTGTCCGGCTGGGCGTGAAAGTCTTAAAAAGTGTCATTTCGAAGGGGTTACATCACAGCAAGTTTGCAGAACTTCCAATTGGACTGCAAAATGTGTTTCAAATCACGCAGGTGCGTACGCAGCCGTAGTCTTTCTTTTCTGTCTGGGCCTGCTCGATCGGCGCGACTCCCCTTCATGATGGCCATTCATTTGGGTTTATCCTTTACGCCGCCGCAAAGAGTTTGTGTCATGCGTCTTTGGGAATTGACCCGTTGCGAGCCATCATGCACTGCATAAACAAAACATTCAAAACAAGATGCGTCATTTTGTTGCACCAACTAATCATTTTATAAGTCAAATGTGTAATATTATCTTGATATCAATGATAGATTTTCAGCTTATATTGCAGATGTTCTTAGCGACTCATAGTTGAGGCAGTTCCACCTCAGGATTATTAAAAACCTAGATTATCATACTAGGGTTCGTCTAGGTACATAATAGTTTCGTGTGGGAGAGCTCAAGTATTGATTTTTCTTTGCTAGCTGCTTACACAATAGGAGAGTCAAATGCGTTCTATCTACTCTTATTTTAGGGTCAGCGATCGATTAATCGTCGTTTTATATGAATCTTACATGATATTTGTATGTCCCATTCATGAAATCATCCAGACTTTTAATTTCAGATTCTTATTAGACTTATTGATTTTCTTGAATTGAGCCTAGGTGTTTATATGGCATTACTTCTATTGGGTGTTTTATATAGGTCACAGTTCAATGGTTATGTAGACATCAGCATAAAAAATATACTTAAACTAATGATGGACATAGAATTGAATCCTTAGATAATTATATTTTATTGTTTCTGATCACATAATTGTAATCACTAGGTAGGTACCTTATAAATGAAAAACTAATCTTACCTGTGAATCACCCTAATAATGGGAGAAGGAAAAAGAATGGTCTACCATAGAAAAATAAATGTATTGATTTATAAATTATCCTTTAGTTCAATAGGTATACAGAGGAAAAATATTGTACCTAATAACTGTTCAAAATTAGAATGACAACATTTTCTAATAAGTATTCTAATTGTATGCCAGAATAATTTATGAAAGAATTAGTGCCACTTACATGACTTGTCTATATGCTAAAATTCCAAGTTATTAGAATTCTTAGACTAACAAAATACCTATATTAATAACAAAAATACTGAATAGTGGCAGGCAACATTGAATAATATTGAACAGTGTTGTGTTTGACCACAATCTATGAACAATGAACATATTATGTGGTAGAAGGTGGTAGCTCACAAAGCCTAGAATATACCTATAATCTGGGTATATATATATAAAAATGATTAAAACAATTTGGCTAATTTTGGTTTTAAAATATTTGTGGCAGGGAAGGTTTAAATGTAGCGTAGGGCAGGGCACCATACAAATGAAGTTGCACCGGGCATCTAGTACTAAATAAAGCATTAAAGGTACCTCATATAGTTTCTATACCTACTGCATCCATTCATTAATAATAGTGAATCATGACTGATAATTCCATACAAGCTCTTGTGTAGTTATAATAACTTAAATCAATAACTTATTATGTGAGGAGAATACAATGTATATTTTATGTAACATAAGGGCCAGTTTTTCAATCCCTTATAAACATCAGATAAGCGATTGAAAACTGAACTGAGAAAACTGTTCTAATTGCAAATTTATAGCCTGATAGGTACCTACTGCTTTTGTGGCCTATAAAAAAATATGCTTTCAATTTCTAATACTTATTTTTTTTAATAATAGGCTCAATTTAGTTTACTTTTGCCACCAGATTAATTGATTCCCATAGGTGTTTTTCCATTAATATTTAATGCACTTTTTGTTAGGAATTTACTTTAATTCTCAGTTTGAAGTTTAAATATTTATATGAAACTATTTTTATTGTTTGAAATTGGTTCTAGGTAGTAACATTTTTTCTCTTGATATAGTATTTTTTTTAAGTTACGGCTATTTGCATCTAGGTGTTCAAAATGATGTAAACCAAATTGACTTCTTCTTTTACCATCCTAACAATTCATTCACACTGCATCATTTCTCATCAATTGTCTCGTAGCATTACACTGGCACATGCCAGGGTCCGCTTTCCGACATTTGCAATGCGACTTCACATCCTCAACCAGGATCATTGGCCTCACAATAAAATACATTACAATATTAACTTGTAATTTTCCGAAACAGGTCGTAATTGCATAGCGGTTACAAGCGCGACACTGGCACGCGTCCAATGGTCCTGGACCCGACATATCGGGACGAAGAAGGTGACAACGAATTTGACATCATGAACTCTGCAGTCAGCACCGAATCCATGGACATGGCCGAGGAGGTACGTGTTGCCGCGTAGCTGCCAGTAGATTTTGTGGTACTTACTAAAATAATAAAAATAAGAAAGGGCAAAGAGAATAAATAAAAATAGACATAGTGAAAACTCATTGCTGGTCAAATATGCTTCTGAAGAAATCATTACAAACATGAAACAACCTATTAGCTATTTCAATTGTTTCTAGGATGCCTTATGGGGCATCGCTCGTTCAGTGTTGGTAAAGAGAAAACAACAATCTACTCAAAACATTATTTATTGTGGTTGCCAAAAGGAACATTCAATGACATGTTAATTATGACTGTAAATATTTATTTCAATGCAGATTGCAGTCTAGCTTTGTAGCTAAAGATACATCATACATAACTCAAATACCTAAACGCCCTTCAAAAACTCGGCAATATGACGTCTGCGGCATTACATTACGTCATATATTTGCCTGAAGACTACGCCATCTTTATGATTTAAAAATGGTGTTGGAATTAAAAGGCTACACCCCGTCATACTATTTTTAGGAGCAGCATTTTTATTTCGTAACAAGATAATGCCACATATTGTATCGGGTCTATTCGCGTTCAGAATACTATCAAAATATTATTTTGACTAACCTCGACTCGTCTCGTGCGCGAATAAACCCGATACATTAACATAACTATAAATATAGTTCGCGATGACTTAAAAAGTAATAAAACCATAAAGATTTCAATGTTTTGAAGACTATACGATGTGTAGTTCACCAAAATGTATGAATCGGTGTGAAGAGCAGCGAATGTTGATAGGACATGTCCCAAGTGGAGGGGTGCGGGCTGAGCGGCGCGTCGGACGAGGACGACGAGTGCGCCTCGTCTCCCGCCGGCTCCAACTACGACGACAGCGCCGACATCATCAAGAACGCCATGAGCGACGAGGTCACCAAGCAACTCGCCGCTGCTGGTAAGTGCCCGCCGCCCACTGCCCACTCTCACTGACCATCGAATTTCGAGTTTCCCTACCTTCGAATTTCTCTTAACGACGTAAAGGAAGAATAAACACAAACTGTAATTTTTTTAAGATTGGTTTTGAATTTTGAATGGTATAAATCAAAATTTAGATAGAACTCGCGTCTATACAGAGGGAAGAAATTGAGTCAAATAAGGCGCCTTGCGGAACCCCATAGCTTTTTCATAGTAATGGTAGGTATATAATACCTTGGTGACATCGTAAATCAATTTGGAAGCTAGAATACTAAACATTTACGTTGTTTCGTTGCCGTAATATGGAATCGTAGAAAATCTAAACAATTATATTTTCGAAACGTCTACGATTCTACCTAGCACTGGCTAAATATGCAGTAAAATTAATTATGTATACATATATATTATATATACAGTGAAAGAATTAATATGTATCGGATGAAAGTTGTGACCTAGTTAATGATTTCATTCCTATCTATATTAACCTAGGGATAGTTGGTTCAAGCTCCGGTGGCACTTAGATATTCGATACGTGCCATATGACCTCATCAAAGCTTAGGGTAAACGTGAAAGGGGTGGGATAGTAGACGACGAAGATTTATAAATCTTATGAAATTAATTTGAAATGTATTATTTGTGCCAAAGCCTAAATCACGCTTTGACTAAACCGATATACGTGAAACTTGTTGCAGAAAATACAGGAATAGGCTAATAATCTGTATAAGCACATAACGAAGTTGTCACTTTTAAAATAATAAATAAAATAAGTATCTAATATTATATAATGTATCCTTCCTTTCTCTGTTTAACCCTCTTTCCCGGGATACAATGCCTATTTTCCTCTCCATACCATATGCTATCTGTATATCTTTGATCACGATCAGTTCAGAGGCGGAATAGGTTTCACACAGGCAGTCATTTACTTTCGCATTTTTAATATTACCATTATTCTGTGATATTAGTAGATATTTGAATTTGTCTGTATGTTTGACATTCAATCACCCCGTGTAACTAATAGATTAAGCCTGGAATAAAAAATATAAAAATAAACCGGGAAAATTAAAAAGTAATATATCGGATTAGAAACTAGTTACACTAGTTGTCTA
Source organism: Achlya flavicornis (assembly GCA_947623365.1). Lineage (NCBI taxonomy): Eukaryota > Metazoa > Arthropoda > Insecta > Lepidoptera > Drepanidae > Achlya > Achlya flavicornis. Next base: position 2,600,904 of record OX392469.1, read on the forward strand.
GGTAACCTTTTGAAAGAAAAGAAAAAGAACTGGGTAGAAATCATTCAAGTGTAATCAGCGGAGTAGTATAAAAGGGTTCGCTAGAAAATATTTTGTAACTGCACTTTATCAATAACGAAAGAAAGCGCATTTCTTTTTGAATCGGTGACTGCATATGTAAAAAGCGTAGCATAAACGGCTCAAATAAGGGGTTTATTTTATATCTCCGCGAGTGTGGTAGTCATCTGTGACTAACAATGAGCGCGAGCGTGACGACGGGGTGCCTCGGTCGATACTGTAGTTAAAAATAGGGGAATGTTATATTAATTTAAATAGCATCTACATTATGGTAAGCAAATTGAATGAATTATATTGTGAGATTTTGTCCTTGGCTATGTTATTGATATTTGGAGCTGCGTGAGCTTATTGAGAAGTCACCATGTAGTTAAGTGTTTATTCATGTGTTTAGTAAATTAAACCCAAGGAAGCGAAATGACGTTTGTTTTGTTTGAAATCCATTCCGGTTATTCCCCACCATTGTTTATGCGCTTCGATTGGCTAAGTCAAAGAGACACTAAAAATTTAGGCTGTTAACACACTTGCCACGCACCACGCAGCGTAGCGCGTGAATGCGTGTTTTAAAGTTGCTTGTAAGTATCTCCGTTTGTATAGAAAACACGCACAGTCCAACACACAGAAAATACATCCACGCGCGTTCATATAGATCTATAAGCGGAGAAACTTGCGCACACGCGCGTTGTTGCGGGGCGAGACGTAAGGTATGGCACACCGAGTCTCGCAGTGCACTGCGCTGCACTATCACCACATTGTGCACTGTACTATCACCACAGCGGATGGCACACTTAGGTGCAGCACAGACGACAGACCGCACTGCGACCGACTTTTTAGTCTGTGAAAATACAACCTATACAATTCTAAGCAGTAACGCGCCAAAATTCCGGCGCAAAACCCTTTGTTTTCACACAGACTTTTTATCTGCCGCAGACTAAAGTCCGTCGTCTGAGCTGCACCTAATGCTATGATTAAGAAGTCATGTGACAGTTCGAATGTATGCGAAAGAGACTTGTCAAGTATTTAAGACACTCCCAAGTTTTGAGTTATCCCATATGGAAATGCTCGATAACCACAACAAATAGGTATGGTATTTATGGACAATAAACTTGTAGCGAACACGCGGATCCAATTAAGATTATTAGACATCACATACCTTCGAAATTTGGTTAAGTTCTTAAGTTAATTATGTTTGTTTCCTGGCAATTTTTTCCGATTCGAAAAGCCAGGATGAACCTATACGTATGAACCTGCATCCTTATGACCTAAAACGATCGCCCATTGCTGAAGGCCAACACATCATAATATGCTTAATACACATCGAGGAACAATCTCTTAGAGTAGTAACACAGAGCAATCAGATTCCGAAACTAGTCAGTGATTTGTCACTGATTTTGAACAGTAAGGACCAATCACTGTGTCACTGAATCACATCGTGTGTTCTTGACTTGGCCAATCAGAGCGCATGAGTCCTTGTCTAAGCCAATCAGAGCGCATTGTCGATGGTGGGAAATTGGCGGAATAGATTGCAAGCAAAATCAACGTGATTACGCTTCTTTGGGTTAATTATTCGATGGCTATAAAGAAAATATAATTAACACATAGGTCCAGTGGGCATGGCCGCAGCGGCCGCCATAGCGTCGTCAAAGAAACGCAAGAGGCCACACTCGTTCGAGACAAACCCTTCAGTCAGGAAGCGTCATCAGAACAGATTGCTGAGGAAACTGAGGGTAAGAACTATTATCCATTGATATTTTGTTACAATTTTTAAGGCGATGATAGCTCACATCAAATACCGTGACGATCGTGACTTCGAATCCTACAATGAGTTGCTTTCGGTGATGGAAAACATCGTGAGCACATTGCACGGTGTTGGGTGACGGCTACCACTGTCAAGTTGAAAATCAGTCATCAATCACCTACCGTAAGTTTAAGGTTCCGAGGTCCGTATTCTAGAACGTCAAGTTTTGAGTAGAGATTAAACAACGAATTTGGGAATTGCACCACTGATGTTAGGTTTATTTTCGATTAACACGAACTATTCTTGAGACTTGATCTCAGTTTTGATCGCGTTCTATAATATAGGCCTAAGTGTTTCCCAGCAGTTGTACTTGAGAGACAGTTGACTTTTAGGTGTCGTAAAGGTTTGCAAGACTTTGGTAAGTATGCCACCGTCCTGTCTATAGCCGCTTGTTACACCAAGGATATCACGCGCATTGCCGACCCTGCAATAATCAAACATGCCAAAAGGAGATTAAAAAGTCGCTGAAAAGAGTCGCTGTTCCGGTGTGTCAACTTTTGTTAGTATACCGTTATACTCTACCAGCACAAGACCTTATGAAGGTTTAAAGACCGGATTATATGCATTTGCATATTTAAACCATCCTCAGCGGTAATAGCATATTTTACCTAAGATCTAGTTATAATGCATATTATTATCGATACATTTATCATATTTGTCAAGCGAGCGAGCTATGAGTGCTAAAATAACACCCAAGTTCTAATTCTGCCCAGTTACCTCAGTTGATGTGGAGCGATCCTTTTCCACTTATATCACTGAACATTTGGAACAATACTTGACTGTTTAGGTACCTTTTTTTTTATATACGACTAAGTCGGTAAATAAAGCTACGGCCCGCCTGATGGTAAGCGGTTACCATAGCAATATGGACGCTTGCAACACACGAAGCATAGCTCACGCGTTACCAACCATTCCCCGCTCCCCAGTGAGCCCTGGTGACCTTACTCACGTGGAGGTACTTCCCCAGTCGAGCTGCTCTTTGAGCGAATAAACGCTCCGTACCTACATATACAAAAAAAAAAAATACTTTTGAATATAGTGTAATGTTACAATCTTCGTATAATTAATAACGTCGATCAATGGATTATTTACTAATTATAAGGTGAATTTGAAATTAAAAAAAAACTTATTCTTTTTTTGGGTTCCTAAAACTTATCATTTAATTTCGCATATTCTTCCAAATTGAATGCATATTTGCATGCATATAACAAGCTATTAATGTTGCATATAATCCGGTCCGTACTGTCTGTACTGTACTGAGGAGGGTATTAAATTGCACAACAGCAAACAATAGAGGAGTTCGCGACCCGCGTGGGCCAGCAGGCGGTGGTGCTGGTGGCGACGCCGGGCAAGCCCAACACGTCGTACCGCGTGTTCGGCGCCAAGCCGCTGGAGGACGTGGTGCGCAACCTGCGCTGCATGATCATGGAGGAGCTCGAGAACGCGCTCGCGCAGCAGGTAAGCTGGGGCTGGGGCTGGGGCTGGGGCTGGGGCTGCGGATACCACCGCAACCGGTCTGCCACTGCGCATCGTCTAGCCGCCTCTTTGTTACCAATCTACCGGCCGCGGCGAAGCGTATTCGAATTCTCTCAATTCAGTGTGTATTCTATATAGCTATCTTAAAAATTGCGGTCCGCGTCGCGACCCTTACGGGCCATGCATTATTTACGTTAGGACGATGTTGGACATTTTTGACTCCCCCTACCCTCTTGTAAGGACACAAGATTTCTAAGGCTCCCCCTTCTTTCCTAAATAGTTTGTGTGTGTGTGAAACGAATCAGGTACACTAATAGACTAATACTCATAATTTGACATAAATGAAAGATTTATATTTTTTAGAGATAATATAGATAGTTAGATTACGATTATACTATTATTCGATAAATATTAAGTCTAACGCTTTGCTCTGAAATGTTCATCACTCTTAATTGGAAGACGCACATTCCGACTTGTAAAATATTACATAAGAATTACTATGATAAGGTTATATAGAGATTTTTAAACTCTTACCTCACAGGACCTTTACGTAAATAATGAATGGCCCCTTAGTTAGTAATTTTGTTTTGCATTATGAGTCGCCTATGGATTCGTAACTTATTGGCGAAAATGTGCATACGTGATATAGAATATTGGTAGACTGTGAATCGATTAATCGAAATTAAAATCTGAAGAATATCACAGGATATTTATAATTATTCAAGGCATTTAGTATACTCTACCACCCAAGAATTTTCGATTGAAGCCTTGGTTGTCATGTCACCTATCTATTTGTTATAATATGTTTAGGCTGGGTTTGATAAATATTTTGTTTTGGTGTATTCACAATATATTCAGATTATTTTCTTCACTTTTTACTTAGTCAGATATTCTATCTGTGTGTCTAATTTTATCTAAATTCGTTCAGCTGTTTATGCTCAACATAAATATCCAAACTTTCAAGAGGAATGTAACGATCGAGTATCATTCCATGCTGGACACTTACATAGGGTATCTAATATGGACAGACAGATCTAGGGCACAGAGCACGTTGTGCGTGCGAATGAGAGCATAGCTAGGGTATATGTGCGTGTGATACAAATGGAGTAGCGAGTGGTTGTGAGTGATAGACGGACCGACTGCTCCACTGTTCAGACATGGCTAGGGCACCTGACAAGTGCGAGAGAGATAGAGCTAAGGTGTGGTTGTGAGAGGCGGTAACTTCAGTAGCTTTGACCTTCATAAGTGCCCTTCTAGGGCCTAAATTGAATAAATGGCTTTGACTTTGAGAGAGCTTCATAACGAGCGTCAGTTGATTCTAGACGGCTCCACTGGTGAGACATTGCTAGGGCACCTGAGAAGTGCGAGAGAGATAGAGGTAGGGTGTGGTCGTGAGAGAGCTTTATAACGAGCGTCAGTTCGGACTGGGCGGGTGCCCGCAGGCGCCGCCGCCCCCGCAGGAGGACCCCTCGCTGTTCGAGTTGCCGCCGCTCATCATCGACGGCATCCCCACTCCCGTCGAGAAGATGACGCAGGCGCAGCTGCGCGCCTTCATACCGCTCATGCTCAAGTACTCCATGGGTAAGTTCAATCTATCGCCAACCATCTAACGGTGTGTTCGTTCTGACAGCTGCTCTTGAGAGTCAGTTCCTTCTAGGCTTTGTGTGTGCACCACCTTCGGCCACATCACCACTTACCATGCTCACCATGGTGGTCAAAAACAGTAAAAAAAAACTTTATACAGAGGGGCTATTTTATGCCTCTTTCTGTTTCTTTCTTTACCCACGTTCTCCAGATATAAATTTGCCTGTGTTTTTTCTACATTATATGATACCTGTATACCAAATTTTATCAAAATTCATCAAGCGGTTACAAATAAACATACTTTCGCATCTATAATATTACTTGCTGAGCCCCGTACTTTCACTCACTTTCCCGGGATAAAAAGTTACTTCTCCATACCATAGGCTATCTGCATGCCAAATTTCATCGTGATCGATTGGGTAATTAAGGCGTGAAAACGTAACAAACCAACTCACATTGCATTTATAATATTAGTTAGGATTATATGATTTTTATACTAAAACTTGTCAAGTTGATCTGTTGTGTCACAGAGAAAGCACTATTATTTAATGCCTCTCTATTTTATTCATAATTAATTGTTGTGAATATGAAAAAAATGTGTGAAAATCAAAAACATTACGACAATGTTGAGAGCTATCGAGCTATCAAAGTTTACAATCAATGCTTCTTTGTTTACGTTCTATCTAAGTATAAAACATTCAACTTTGTAAATAAACCGTCATAAAGGCGCAAACTCTAGTAACAATTAATAATACCAATAATATGTAATGTGTTGTATTGTAGTCCGCGGCAAGCCGGGGTGGGGGCGCGAGTCGACGCGGCCGCCGTGGTGGCCCAAGGACCTGCCGTGGGCCAACGTGCGCATGGACGCGCGCACTGAGGACGAGAAGCAGAAGGTATTCACCCACCACACCGCACCGCACCACACCATGCCGGCTCTATGTCATGTCTCTCCTAACGCCTGGCATCATTCACAATAAACAAACTGAAAAAAAAAACAGAAGGGTTTCTTAAAGTTAGTCTCCCAACAGAAGCTTCCGCATAGTCCACCTTCGACCAAAAAAACCGCCTTCGGACAAACCCTCGGCCAATAAGTTTTGGCCGGAGCCAAAGGTTTCTAGCAAGCATCGAAATTTAACTAACTACGATACAATTAACGATACACAAACAATAAAGGTCAGCCACCATAACAGCACCGCAATTTTTTTACCGACTTCAAAAAAGGAGGAGGTTCTCAATTCGGTTGTATGTTTTTTGTTTGTTACCTCATAGCTCCGCGACATTTATTAACCGATTTGGAAAATTATTTTTTTGTTTGGTAGGGTGTACTTCCCGTTTGGTCCCATTGCAATCAGGTCAGGATGTTATTACTTTTTAGTGTACTTTAAAGTCGTTTTTTTTTTTTTGTAAAACAGTTTTTTTTTTTATAGAATGTCAAGATAAATTAGTTGATGCTTGCCGCGAGCTGTCAACTATTTTATTTTGTCATTATAAAATTTACGCACATTATTTAAAGGCGTCACTTGGATGACAAGTGTTTGCTTTTCGGAGCGGTGCTGTTATAGAGTGATGACCTTTACTCTGTATAAGTATATGTTTAGTGTACATAATGGAAATTAATTAACTTGCGTATAATAAACTTGCAGATGTCATGGACTCACGCGCTGCGGCAGATAGTGGTGAACTGCTACAAGTACCACGGCAGGGAGGACCTGCTGCCCGCCTTCACTGAGGAGGACGAGAAAGGAGTGCCCACTCAAACCGTCAGTATAAACTACACATACTTATTATTGCTTTTTACAAATAAAGGGTAAAATTATAGTTTTAAAATGCCCAGTACTTGATAAGTGTGCAAAGAAAGTAAAAAAGTTTTGAAGTTGATGAAAATTATGTTTGAAGATTTCATTACTTACATACAAATGTAGATAATAAAAGCGGTTTATAAAGTATGTCTTCATACTAATTGGTCGAATGCAGAAGTACTTTTGTAATGGTCGTTAGTTATTTCTTGTTTCAAAATTAAAAAAGAAAAAAATTATGTTATCTAACAAATAAATATCACAGCTTTTAATTTATTTATGGAAGGTGTTTGTTCAGTATAGATCCTTAGTTAGCTTCTTTTTGAATTCTAATTTTGCAATTTTTACACTGGGGCCATTTCCGAAATCGTGGTTTCGTTTCATATATTTTTATCCCGCATAGTTATCATTTGTGAGAGAATTTTGATAATTTTCGTGAATTCAGAATTGCTCTCATAGTAAAATGTATTACCATAATTAAAAGAATTCAGTTTTAATTCAAATATTTTGACTGACATGTTACTAAAACCATTAAAAATTATACTTTCTCCTCCTGCTAACACACTTGGATGCTGCATTCGGATTGGGTAAACAACACACAGATTGCTTGCATGCCAGCTGGTTCGAGCTCTAGTTCATCGAGTGGATCCGCGCGCGCGCACATGTCTAATGCCGGCGCTGTGCTCTCCTCGCAGCAAGTGTGCATCGATCAGATGACGCTCGCTGACGTTGATGTATGGGGACAAGCTTTCATAATCATTCTGATGTGCTCAAATTTGAAGAAGAATCCCGCTAATTATTTGGGCTTTTGTAACCTGCTTACACTAGATCCCTTAGGATGACGATGTATTGCAATAATTCTCATGAAGAAATTAAATACCGGCCAAGTGCGAGTCGGACTCGCATACGAAGGGTTCCTTAAAGAAGTGTTTTCAATGGGGCCCCCCTTGAATTTTATTTCATTTTATTATTTGTTGTAATAGCGGTAATAGAAGTAACACATTAATTCTGTAAAAAAATCAACGTCTACCTATTACGGTTCATGAGATGCAACCCACTGACAGACAGACGGACGGACAGCGGAGGTTTATCTTTAAACCCTAAAAAAGAATATGCCAGTACTTACAATTTGGCAGCAATCAGAAAAAAGAAATGATTGTTGCAGTATGTGGCCACTAATAATATTACTAACAGTCCCCCACGTTCCCAGGAAAAAAAATGGCCTACTCCTCTATGGTATAGGCTACCTGAGTGCCAAACTTCACTACCACTGGCACTTGGGAATAGGAGAGTCCATCCACAGATTATATAGTTTCCTACTGCAGCCGTTCGGGTTATGTAATAAGCTGTCCGCCGAGGTAGTAACTTTTCACGGTTCTTCAAGAAGGGTGCGAAATATTTTGGGTTAGCAACACGCGAGTAATACCCCTGGTGTTGCACACGTCTATTGGCCACGGTAACCGCTTACCATCAAGCTGGTCGTATGCTATCTTTGTAGTTAATGTATTGTTATGATATGTTATGTGTCAGATGTCTCAATACGCGCCGGCGGTGCTACAGACGATCACGAACCCCGACGGAACAGTGTCGCTGATCCAGGTGGACCCCAACAATCCCATCATCACGCTGCCCGACGGAACCACTGCACAGGTGGTGAGTATCAACTCTCGCTTTGTAGGTGAACTGGCTCGAAGGACCAACAATTTTGTGAGATATTGTTCATGTGAGCAATACAGTGGTGAAGTTAACTGCTATGTTTCTACAAAATGCACACGAATTTTGACTTATTTAACTTTAAAATGATACCAAAATTAAATCAATTTTAGAGACATCTCTACTGAAAACACCTCATTTGTATGAAATCTTCCTTGGGACAAATACAGTGCCAGTGAATAAAACGGGAGGTACGATAGAGATCTCTGTTTGTCAGGTTTTTTTAACCGTGTTTAGACCTGTTTGACCACAATCTCACCATGGAAAGTGATGATGTAGCCCAAGGTGGTAAGCTCACAAAGCCTAGAAGGACCTGGTTCTCAAGTACAGCTTCATTTTTAGAGGATGGTAGTCAACCAGATGGGTACTACAAAGTACCCTACCACCGTGCTATGGTTTCCTCACGATGTTTTCCCTCACCGAAATCTCAAGCACATTGTAGGATTCGAAACCGGGACCTTCGTCTCGGTAACTGAGCTACCACCACCTTATTTAGTAGATAGATGTATATTTAGAACGTAAACATGTCCACAAAGGGCTGGTACATGATATTGCGTAGTTTCTCTCGCAGATTCACAGCGGTGGGGGCGAGGGGGTGGTGCAGACCCTGGAGGGGGAGGCGGTGGTGGACCTCAATTCAGTCGCAGAGGCTACCCTCAACCACGACGGACAGATTATACTGACCGGGGAGGACGGACACGGTAATGACTCACACGACTACGCAGGTGATGACACTTCTATATGGTGGTGGTCTACTAACAGTGCTAACCAAATAACCACAGATTTAGAATACGCTAGATACTGTTTGACACCTTTTGGATCCTTGCCAAACTCATCTGATCGTGATGCAGCCTGTTGACCTAAAAATGAAGATCTGGCTCTTTATCTTAACCGTTGGGTATCCACATCATTCTCAAGCCGACTGGTACTGTCGTGGGGTACAGGGGACCCTTCCGTCCCCCATGTTAATCCCACAAACCCTTGCTGTATTCGGGTCAACCCCATAAAATTGACTTTTGCCTCTGGGATCCCTTATGCAAGATTCCGGGCCTGGTCAAAAGCACATGCTCGGAACAATCTGGGATCTCAAACTGAGAAAAATATACAATTCTGCCCCGTGGTCCAGTAAGAAGTGAATTGGCTCTGGTTTTCCTTCTGTCGAAGGTAATTTCTGTAGAATGTTCCACCGTTACATGCACCTGATGACTATCTAGCTCACACAACAGGAGAAACACGATCTTCTCACTGCTCCTTTTGCATCGAATTTGAAACTTAACGACAGGGAGCCTCACCGCCTGCTATCCCGCTGTGCAACAGATTCCGAAAGCCATTTCTTACTAAACTCGGCCCTACTAGCTTTTTTCTCCCTTGACATCCGCAAGTCGAGTGGGCCAGACGGTATCCCCACCATTGCCACCATCAACCAGGCTTTCCTATACCGCTGGACGTGTTCCTTCTTCGTTGAAGACCGCCCTAGGCCATCCGATTCCCAGAAAGGCCGAACAGATGATTCCAACTACAGGCCTATAGCGACAACATCCCTTCTCTCTAAGGTGATGGAGCGGGATCAATACTCAGCTGCTCAGGTGCCTAGACGAGTACCAGCTGATAAGCGACCGCCAATACGGTTTCTGTCATGGTCTTTCAGGTGATCTTATCATTTACCTGACGCACCGATGGGCTGAAGCTATTCCGATTAAAGGCGAGGCATTGGCAGTTAGCCTAGATATCGCTAAGGCCTTTTACCGGGTCTGGCACAAGACACTTCTATCAAAGCTACCGTCATATGGAAGTCCCGACGGTTTGTGCACTTGGGTAACCAGCTTTCTTGCTGATCGGTGCATCAAGATCGCTGTTGATGGATGCTTTTCCGACATCAAGAATATTACTGCTGGTGTACCACAAGGCTGTGTGCTATCGCCCACACTATTCCTAATGCATATCAATGATATGCTGGAAAATCCAAGCATTCGCTGCTATGTGGATGACAGCACTGCCCAATATACTGGCCGTGCTAACATCCGGCAGTCGGCAACAGATTGGCAATCCGCCTGGTTTTGCAAATGTCCATAGGCGGCGGTGACCACGAAGCATCAGATGGTCCTGCCTGGACTGCCTGTTTGTCTACCTATTGATGGAAAAAAATCCTCACTCACTCTTTGAAGAGTTTTTTGATGATAGCTTTTAGCATATTGATGGTTTCAACTATGGATGGCTTGCAGTATCTAGCTAACTCTAATTCTGTGAGTATGACAGTAAGTGTTAACAGATATATAAATTAGTATTCCCATATAAAATAGATGCATGGTCATGCCGCCAAGACTTTCTTTCTTCTAATGTCAATTTCATATGTTATTATTTGATGACTTAATAATTTGCTTAACTAACAACACGATCAACAGACATATAAGTGTTCCAAAACCGTATTCCGTTCAGTTTATTTATGAAAAAAGTAAATTTTACAACGGCTATCTTAGGCTGCATTCCGAATTAATGATATAATCGCTGTAATCGATTTGAGCGTGCTTAAACCCGTTCCATATTAACCTGAGCGCGATCACGATGTCCCGTGTAACGTCATAGATGACGTCATGACATACGCCATCTTGCGCTCACACCGACCATGCCCTAAACTGATATCACTGTGAGCGCTGTCAAAAAGTGACGGTTAGTTATTGTGTTTTCGGCAAAAATCTAATAAGATTTTTGGTTTTCTATATGGAAAAGATACTTTTTATGATTTTATGAGAGAAAAATAATAAAAAATGCGGGTATTCCTTTTTGCGAGTCAACTAATAAAAGATATAAGGAGTTCTAGGGCATTGTTAATTCAGATTTTAATTAAATTCTCAAATGTTCTGTTTTGAATACTGTGAGCGTGATAACGGGCGTTCCGAATTGTTGACAGTTCTCAGCTGTCATTATCGTGATATCTAACTCGGTACGCAAATTATTGCTGTGAGCACTGTGAGCGATATTATTTAATTCGGAATGTAGCCTTAGTTATCGAAAGCTGTTTGTAATAAACTAAATTATACCTCGATTTTCACTTTGTGTTTTTTTATTTCCGATATTTATACATCTAGATTTTTCTGAACACGTATCCATATTTTCTATACAGTTTGTGTGAAAAATTAAGAAGCAAGAAATCCAGAATTTCAGAAATAAAAAAAATGTGTCACAGATTTGTATGCTAAATCGTTAAACGGTTTGTTCAGAATTGTTTAGCAGAAAACGATTCTGAACAACTATTAACGGTTTAGCATCCAAATCTGTGACACATGTTATGTTTTTAGCATGAGGATGGTAGTCAGCCAGATGGGTACAAAGTACCCTACCACCGTGCTATGGTTTCCTCACGCTCATTGTAGGGTTCTTGCTCGGGACGTTATGTTTAGTCGTTGTGTAATGTGTTATGTTGTCGTGTGGTCAGGGTACCCGGTGTCGGTGTCGGGCGTGATCACGGTGCCGGTGTCGGCGTCGGTGTACCAGTCCATGGTGGCGTCCATGCAGCACCAGCACCAGCACCAGGACAGCGGCGTGTGCGTCGCGCCGCTCGTGCAGGTCAGCCTCCTCACTCTCAAGCGGGAACCGATACACTGACCACTGACGGGACTGCCCTCCGTCACGACGCAGCCGCACCTCCCATGTCCTGACTGGGTGTAATTATGTATACAGGGAGATTTCAGGATAGCATATTTTTGAAACCTTTGTTGGGTTAGTCAACTTTTACTATGGGACAGACATTGAAATCTCAAAAAAAAAAAATAATTGGTGCTGATTCTGTTGTTTACAAATAAACTTATTTTATTCCCACTATGGTCATCGACCCCACCACTACCATCTAGAAACCTAGACACCCACGTAGCGAAACACATATTCGATAAAATAATAAAAAAAAGGAGTATTCGAAAACGCTGGCAAACAACCAGAGACCCTATTGCGAAAAAACAACTCAATCACGCCAACAGACAGCTAAAGCGCACTCTAGAGAAAGATCGTAATGACGGATTTCATAATTACCTCACCGGCCTGGATGCCACTGCTTCCTCGGATTATTCTTTATGGAAAGCCACCAGTAGACTAAAACGGCCCGTCAATGTATCTCCTCCTATAAGAAAATCTGATGGTACCTGGGCACGGACAGACCAAGAGAAAGCCGAAACCTTCTCAGAACATCTCTCAAACGTCTTCACCCCTCATCCATATGACGGCTTACCAGAAGATGCAGCAGAAATCACTAACCACTTAAATGGTCCGAAAGATACGCAGGAAATACCTCTCAAATTTACGAAAACAGAAGTTGCCCGAATTATAAAAAAAACAGATCCAAAAAAGGCTCCAGGATACGACCTTATTACAAATCGTATATTGCAAGAACTACCTGAATCTGGCATTACTTTCCTTACGTCACTATTTAATGCCATGACCAGACTGCAGTTCTTTCCCCTGGAGTGGAAGGTCGCACAAATTGTAATGCTGTTGAAGCCAGAGAAACAACCTGAAGAAGCAAAATCGTATAGGCCCATAAGTCTGTTACCTATTCCATCCAAAATATACGAATCTCTACTGCTTCAACGGATTTTGCCTATACTCAAAGAGAGGGAGCTAATACCTGATCACCAGTTTGGATTTCGCAGTAGGCATGCCACTATCGACCAAGTGCACAGATTAACAAAACATATCATGGAATCACTAGAAGGTAAATCTTACTGCGCCAGTGCATTCTTGGACATATCTCAAGCGTTTGACCGCGTATGGCATGAAGGGTTGTTATTCAAATTGAAAAATGGGCTACCAGATCACCTATACGGAATATTAAAATCATTTCTCCAGCAGCGCCACTTCATAGTACAACAAGGGGAAGCACTGTCTGATCTCTGCCCTATAAAAGCAGGAGTGCCGCAGGGCAGCGTACTGGGTCCCATACTCTACTTGCTCTTCACTGCGGATCTGCCGACATCTGAATCCTTAATTACTGGAACCTTTGCTGACGATACCGCTATACTAGCTACACATAGCAACCCTAAAATAGCCTCGCAAATACTCCAAAAAGGGCTAAATGAAATATCCCACTGGCTCAAAAAGTGGCGGATAAGAGCAAATGAAACAAAATCAGTCAACGTAACATTCACCTTAAGAAGAGACTCTTGTCCTCCAGTCACACTTAACAACATTGCAATCCCACAGGCAGATCATGTGAGATACCTTGGATTGCACTTGGACAAAAGACTTACCTGGCAAAAACATATTTTCACTAAGAGAAAGCAACTTGGTATTCAAACGCGAAAACTTTACTGGCTCATTGGACGAAAGTCTCAACTGTCCCTCGAAAACAAAATACTTCTGTACAAGGCAATACTGAAGCCCGTATGGACGTATGGAATCCAACTGTGGGGTACTGCATCCCATTCAAACATTGAAATCATACAAAGGTTTCAAAATAAAACACTCCGCATGTTAACCAATGCTCCCTGGTTCGTACCCAACGAATTATTACACCGTGATCTACGCCTGCCCACTGTGAAACAGGAAATTGTACGCCATACTAGAACCTATAAAGAGCGCATCGAACGACACCCAAATACTCTGGCCCGGCCACTTATGGCAAACCACAACATAGTGCGACGTTTAAAGCGTAAAATACCTCAAGATTTAATACAATCACAGTAAACACAGCTACTGTTTTAACAATGAGGATGTGACACAGGCCACATACCGAGCACGCCAGCGATAGCACCAACCAAAATACTGCTGAATGTCCCACAAAGGAGACAGATTGTAGTAAATAAAGAGAACACAAAAAAAAAAAAAAAAAAAAAATTCCCACTATGTCTCTTTCTAACAAAGAACATAAGAAAAGGATGTCATGATATTTTGTCCTGCCAAATTAGTCCAATTTGACAGCTTTAAATTATGTTCTATTCTTTTTCAATAATGTTCGTAAGAAAGAGATGTGATGTGACTAAAATTAGTTTAGTGTGATTGACAACAGAATCGACAACATTATCGAGCTAATTTGACCTTTAAAATGAAAAAAAAAAACTGTATATTGTTCCCATAGTAAATGTTGTTCAGCATGACTAACCCAACATGGATTCGAAAATATGCCGTCTCTACATCTCCACCCGGTATTAAGTCTGTCAGCAAAATATAAAAACGTTGCTAAAAAAATTCTCTAAAGATGTAAATACTGCATCAAAGTCGAGCGTAATTTAAAAATAATCGCACAAATAGATATGGATAGATATACCAAAGACTTGAACTTATTACGGATTAAACTGTGCGGTAACAATAATTCACTGTAGTTATTTTGAAAATTAGTCGGTACTGATCAGGAGACATTTATAGGTATTAGTAAATACATATTTGGTTTAATTTAAGTTTTACCAAAGTTGGGAGTTTAACACTGATTTATGTTGCATGCAAAGCATTTGTAGCTTATTTGGTTCGGTCCATTTGTATTTAAATATTAAGATGAACGTGATAATGCCGTATATTACTACATAGTAGTGTGGGTATTAAATACCTTAAAAACATAATTTATAAAAAAAAACAAACCGTGTCAAACAAGGTATAACTGTCTATTGCCTTCATTTTGAACCGACTTCAAAAAGGAGGTATTCAATTTAATGCATGATATTTTTTCCAAGCTTATGTTGTAAGTGCTCCCAATTTATTGTTCACAGCAAATTAAGTGCAATATATTGTATTATTTGTCCATTTACCCGACTGTAGCTAAGCTAAAGAGGGTAATAGAATCCGTGCCATTTGAGTTATTTTTTACTTGTTAATGTTAACCAATGAGATATGTGATATAAGTTATGTAGGTATTATACTTGAGTATGTCATGCGACTCTAGGGTTCTGAAAATGTACTCGAGTAACTATACCTTTTTGGTAAACTCGAGTACAAGTTCAGTGTGCAAAAGGAACGTTGGGAGTCGCATTGCTTTATAAAGTTTATAGAATAACGCGATCTCTTCTAAGTGAGTTCTTAAATAAGGTAGATTTTATTTTTTTATTTCATTACATGTGTGCCAGAGTAGTATTGTAGTTAAATATTTTACCCCACCTTAGGGAAGGCAACGTATTTATACATACCATATCATTTTGTAACATGTGTGCATGTAAATTAAGCATAAATTCCAATATCACATGTTTATTATTAACATAGTAACATTACAAACCATTGCAATTTGAGTTTTATTGCTTTAAATACATGTTTTTATATGCGCTATGATACAAATTGAAGAAATTAAGCTTAGTAACCCAAAGAATGGTGGCCAAATTAGTTGTTTAACTAGAAAAGTCCAAGTTAACAACTTAAATCGTGAAAAAGAATAGATGGAAGTTTAAAACTATTTATTTAATACATTTCTTTAAGATTAGACAAAAAATAATCAAAGAAGCCATGATTGTAAACCTTTTTCTTCAATGAAAAAATTATAAAAAATTGGTATATTTTTAAGCTAAATTAGATATGGAATATTTCTACTAAAGCATCGATTATGGAACTAACAATTTAATTGATAGAAAATCGGCCAAATGCTAGTCGGACTCAACACGAATGGTTACGTATAGAAATTTCTTGTATCCCCATTACATTTTTATTATTTGTTCTTATAGCACATTCTCTGAAAATTTCAACTGTCTACCTTTACGGTTCATGAGATACAGTCCAGTGACAGACAGACGGACGGACAGCGGAGGCTTACTAATAGGCCCTTTGGGTACGGGTACGGAACCCCTTAAATGAGAATCAGGTAGCATTTTATTTGTTAGCCAATAGGTATCAATTTTGGCTTAAAAATATACCTACTGTTTGTTGTATTGTTGCTATGATTTTTTACAATTTGTTAATTGAAGAAATCTTTTACAATCACTGCTTATTTAAAAACTTTCATCTAATCTTTAAAAAAAATAGTACCTTTAGTTCCTTCTAGAAATTAAAAGTTCCAAAATAAAAGACTAATGAAACGATATACGCATAATATACTACAAAATTAAAATTATTTATGCAAAAATTTACAAGTTTGCACTTGTCGTATATTATTTTTTGCTTTGTTTCATCAGAAATAACATTGCATAAACATTTTGTTAAATTGTATAAAATAACGATGCAAAAACAAATACTGTTATATCTGTGTCTAATATATTTACCCCACAGACTAGAACTTATTTCCAAGTAGATTTTATGTTTTATTGACTCTGCATAATATTTTTTTATTTACACATATGAAAGCCTGTTTTTGTTTTGCATGACTATTTATTTGTTGTGAATTGTTTTGTTTATTTAAATGCTACCAAAAATATCGATAATGGTGCTGATTCTGTTGTAAATCGCACTAAACTAATTTTAGTCACATCTCATCTCTTTCTTACGAACATTATTGAAAAAGGATAGAATATATTTAAAGCTGTCAAATTAATCTTCGCCGTCCATATTTTGCGTGTATTTAGGCGTAACCACGATAGATGGCGACTAAATTTATATTGAAAACAAGCATTGGACTAATTTGACAGGACTAAATTTCTTACATCTTTTTCTTGTGTCCTTTGTTAGAAAGAGACATAGTGAGATTAAAATTAGTTTAGTTGTACACAACAGAATCAGGGCCATTATATGTTAATTTAGTCGTACTTAGTGCACCACTAGAGAGTTATACATTTTTACACCCTTATTCAAAACTTGAATAGTTAGTTCCTAAGTCTTTGTCTGACACATTACTTATGGTGATCGAAAGAGTGAGACGGAGCACACTGACACTGATTAAGTTAAAAAGCGCTTATGAATAAGGGCGATGGTATACCATACCATAATCTATTGTATACAGAAAATAGCTTATGTACCTCAGTTCCGCCATTTTATTATTGAATTTACTGCAATGAAGAACATTAATTGAGTTCATTTGCAATTCAAATACATCTGACTGACATTTCTAAATTAGTGTCACTGTATTAAATATTCCTCAGTCTGTTGCTCCTTTTTATGAGAAAACTATTAACAGCTAGCCGTGTAATATTTCTGCCATAATATTATTTATTTTTACCAAAGAAAACTCATCGCACAAGTTTGAGTACATAGCCATTGTTTTATTTATTGTTTTTATCATGATATGATCCTGAGAGGTTATTTTTTACCAATAAACCTGTATTTATTGGTAAAAAATAACCTCTCGGGACTATATTACCACTACTAACATTGTAAACAACAACTGTAGTTCTATGACTCGAAAGTCAAAGCCATGTAGGTATTCAATTAACCTTAAATAACCTTATGTGCACAGATGGGCACATACGGTTACATATACTGTAGTTAGTACCGGTTCGGACCGGGAGGCGAATAACAAAACATAGAATTGAAATGTGTTAGAAAGAACAACGAAATCTTAAAAAAAAATAAATATAACTTTATTATGTTTTTTTTTTTATAGAACAAAAGTTGTTGTTTATGTTAGTAGTACCTACAGTCCTGCAAGGATGTCAGTGTTGTCCCACTGATACTAATAAATGTTTGAACGCTATGCTAGTATTAATGTATATTTAATTTAGACCTATTTTTTTACCCCCAGTTGGATGTTTTGTGTTGTTTTAGTTACTTACGTACTTGGAATTTAATGTGGTATAACTAGTCCAGATATAAAATATACCATGAAGAAAATAGCCAGTTTCTTACCGTGCCATGACCGTGAGCGTACGTTTACTATAATTTCTCGTTAAATTCCAAGTAGGTATATGATTCGAATTTTATTTTTGTTGTGTGCCAGTTGCGCTATTAATAAATATGTGAATGTGTAAAGTTTTGTTTTATTGTATACTGTTTTGCACTTATTACAGCTTCTCACTGTCTGCATGTTACAGGTGTGTATTTTTGTTTTGCTTGTTTTTTTCGCTGTTAATATTAAATGAAAACAAATCTTATATTGTTGTGTGGAAGTAAAAGATTTCACAAAAAGTAAACAAGTCACGAAACTCATTAAACAAAGAATTGGTCTATTTCTACTTCGTGATGGGTAATTCCCATAATTCTGCAATGTTTTATACTTCTAAATCAAATGTTCCATACAAAAGTTCAATATCTACTCAACGAAAACAGTATGATATTATTATCGTGCTCTCAGAGTAATAGATATTCGTATTAATGAGTACCTCCAACCCAGAAAGTTAATCTAGGGATCGTAAAATAAAGCCGGCTTTTCACTATGGGATATAATTGGTATAAGTTACATCTTGAGATATAATATTTTATCGCTCGTCATAAATTTTTGTATATTACATCCCAAACTGTAAATATTTTTTCGACAAAATGTATGACGAACGATAAAATGTAATATAAATGTACATCTCAAGATGTAATATATATTATATTATATCCCATAGTGTAAAGACGGCTTAACCCTGTATTAGAAACATGCAAAATAAGATGTAGGGTACCTATGCAATTAGACGGTATAGAATGAGTAGGTATATATAATGGTTGTTAGGTGGAACAGAACGGCGAGGGCCTGGAGACGATCTCGATGGGCGGCGGCGTGGCGCAGGTGATGCTGCAGGGAGGTGGCGAGGCGCAGGTGTTGCAGGTGCTCAGCCTCAAGGACGCCACTGTACTTACCAAGGCTATGGTGCGTACTAATTGATATTTAAATCTATACATACAAATAAATAAAACATAAGTAGGTATCTGTTTGTAATATTAAAATGACAGTATTTACTGTAATGCATGTAAAGGTACACCGGACTACCAAAAACCAATTTTTATAATGTTGCCCGTTTGTTTCGGGTAATATCGAAACGGCTGACCTATTTTGACGGGACTTACAGCCTACTTTTATTTGGTGGTAAACAAGCATACGGCCCGCCTGATGGTAAGCAGTTACCGTAGCCTATGGACGCTTGCAACACCAGGGGTATAAAGTCTCTCCTCAGGCTCTAAACCGCTTGTGAGCTCGGGATCGTCAACAATTCTAATGGCACGTCGCTTAACCGAGTCTAAAGGCCCAAGCTGGTATCCAGGTGCATAGATGACAACAGTTTCTTTGGTTCCCACTTATCGTTGGATTTTGGTTACATGTTGGATATAGTTTTTCAAATAATTCTAATTCATGTATTACAACACAAAACTAACACAATCATTATCGTATTAAATCGGTAAAGATAAGTAGCACGCTCCTATCTGTAGTCTGTTAGTGTTATGAACAATGTTTGAGCAGGTGAAAGCGGAGCGCGACGCAGTGGCCGCGGACTCCTAGCTGCTGACCCTGGTGGCCTCCTCGCCGCCGCACGAGCCCGAGCCCGAGCCCGAGCCCGACTGTCCCGAGTTGTGAACCAGCCGGACGCGCCCACATTACTTGATCAATGTTCAACCTTCTCATGCCAATATATGACGGACTATCTATTCGGTTCTTTAGCATCACTGAATTAGGGTTGAATTTCCATTCGAGTATAGTGTACATTTAAAAATATACAATCACACAGTTTCATTATGTCCGCTCGACTGTCTACATCCAAAACTTGCTAGTCTTCCTTGCGGTATGTCATCGTATTGATGGTTTTTATGCGGTTCATGTTCTGCTTCATGTATCTACTTTGGTAGAGATGAGTCTTCTCTCTGCTCCTATGTGTTCGAGTGGAAAAGCACCCTAATAGGGCATAGAGACTAAATCGATAAATAAATTAAAACTATGTTTTCCTACGGCTTAAATAATAATTTATTTAATGGATTCAGTCTGCATTGCTCACAGTAGGCTGATACTTAAGGGAGCCAAAAGAATACATGTTAAGTGTATAGCAAATAAATGTCCAGTGATGTTTTAAGTGATTTCAGAGTGATTTTTATCTGGATACATAGGTTATTTACCGTTAAATTAGGCTAGAAATTACGCCATAAAATGGGATTTTTATTTATTTATTCGGTGAAATCGGTATTTACCTATAACTTTTAATTTAAACGAAACTTAATTTATTATAATTTAAAACAAATCGACTTTGAATCGGGAACAGATTTGTGCAATATTTTTACAGTTCTAGCCACCCTTTTGTGTCTAGTTATCTTTTTAATATTTCTTGTACCAGCCAAGTCAAATTACATATTTGGTGCAAGAGATTTAAATATAACGTAATTTTATTTATTACAAAAATACATTCCTATAATTTTATTTATGTGACTTTGTTGAGTACATGTGTTGTTTATGTTATAATTTATTTCATGTTTGTTACGCCTGCCTATTTATTTATTCTAGTCTATTATGAGTCTAAGCAACTTTTCTAGTCTTATTGAAGTGACAACCGAGTGAAAGACTTTATTCAACAAATATAGGATTACCAAATAATTTTTTGTACATGTAAGTTTTTGTAAAATAAAATTAGATAATTAATATTAGTGTAATAACATAGTCCATTGTCCTGTATATTTGTTAAAATATGAAATTTATAATTTATGCAGTTTTTTTTCACAAAAAGCTTAGAACTATGGAGACCAATATCTATATGGTTTTAACTTTGTGAATAGTCGTGTTTGAAACTAGCAATGTCTGTACAGTAAGTAAATCTGCAACTTTTCCTCAGGTTTTAAACAATAATTTATAATATATTAGTTATTTTTTTTAAATATCTTTACCTATATTGGTAGGTCCAAAATTCGCGTTAAACGTTAGTTAAGATAATTAATAATATTTAAACTGTAATCAGGACTAGTCAATAAGTTAGCGAACATAGAAAAGTACAAAAGTGAATGATTAATTTATGAATATTTATTTTGTTTTGTTAAAAAAAGACAAGAAACGAATAGTATTAATTTATTTTATTGTTTTAATTTTTGATCCATAATTTATTTTCTCTTTTGTTTTATTTATATAGCAAAGAGCGATTGTTTGTCTACGAATAGAGTGATTATAGCACAATTTTGTTGTTAGGTACAATAATTTGTGATTGTAAATAATGGTATGAATGTGTGAATATTGCAATCATTAAAGTATTTACGTACATTTCACGTGTTTAATTTGCATGCAACCCCTCATTATCTACTTCACTTCACTTCACTTCTTATATGAATGGCACCAGATGCGTATAATTTACACAATTCCGCCAGTGTCAGGGTTATAGAGGATACACGAAGGAGAATGATCGGTAAAATTAAACAAAATGTTTATAATTGCCAAATATGATGCTGATGGCCGGTGGTGAATTTACCTAAAACAAACAGGAGACAACACTATTATACCACACCATGTTAATATATATGTTAGAATAAATAAAGTACATACAACATAAAATAAATTCACAGTTTAATTTTATTAATAACAATAAATCGTGACAAAAAGTATACAAAGGGAGAATCTACAAGTGCTAACAAACATTTCATATTAATAGGACGAGGAATATTTGGGGGAAGGATATTGTAAAGAGGAGATTGTAATTTCGGACAATCAAAAAATAAGTGGTCAGTAGTGCCTTCGTCTATACCGCATTCACAAAGAGAATGGTCCCTCACCCTAATCTTATGTAAATGTACAGGAGTACAGGCGTGACCCAGGCGAAGACGACAGATAACGGATGTTGATGTCTTACTTAATCTACGATATCTAAAAAACCAGGGTTTTACTGAGATGTTAGGCTGAATGTCACCATAGTACTTTCCTGTCTGATTTTTAGTCAATTGCCATAACCGGGCCCAGGATCCTTCCATACGTGGTTTAGCGAGTGAACATAGATCCTCAGAAACAATATGAGAATTTTGAGATGATCCAGACTGAATAGCATTTTTAGCGCAGGAGTCGACAGTTTCATTACCTGGAATACCACAATGGCTGGGGATCCATGCAACATTCACATTTATCCCACGAAGAAAACAATTGTATAACGCCTCCCTAATTTTAAGAATAATCGGAAATTTTGATTTCGACCGAAAAGGGTTGGAAAGAATAGACTGGATACAGCTTTGGGAATCAGTGAAGATAACAGATTTATCTAAATTATGGGAATGAACATAATTGATAGCTTCTAACAGAGCAATTGATTCTCCTGTAAATACCGATGTTGTTGGAGGACATTTGTAACTAAGGATGATTTTAAATTTGGGAATCCAAACAGCTGCACCTACATAGCCCTGATTCGATGTTTTTGAAGCATCTGTAAATATAGTTAACCATCCATGAAATTTTTTATTTATCACTTCACTAAATTGTTTTGCAGCCAGTAAGGAGTCCTTATCAATTCCGATATTCAAATAAACAGTGGGACGAAAAACAAGTGCCTCATAAGGAATAGAAAAAAGGGGATTGAGTTGAAACTGCATAACTGGATGTGAAAGATTGGAGATTGAAGTAAAACTTCGAAGCAGACATGGAATATTATTGGAGGATAATTGAGAGAAAATATTTTGTAGTTGTTGCAGTTTATCAGGAAGTGGGAGGGAAGAATTTTGGACTAATTTAAAAAGAAATCTGTCACATAAGTACTGCCTACGAAAATGAAGTGGAGGGTCCACACATTCTACCTGCATAGCATTGATCGGTGAGGATTTCATTGCTCCTAAAATAATCCGTAAGCATCTAGACTGGATTTTGGTCAGTTTGATGGTGCCTGCCTTGTTACAGTGGTCTAAGAGAAATGATCCATAATCCATATGACTACGAATAATGGCATTGTATAAAAGTTTTTGAGTGTAAGGGTGGGCACCCCACCACACACCAGATAGAGCTCTTAGTACGTTGATTCCTTTTTCACATTTCTGAGCAATGTAACTAAAATGAGGAATGCCAGTCATTCTAGAGTCAAGTACAATACCCAAAAACTTGACCTGTTCTTTTAAAGGGATTTCCTGGTTGTTAAAAGTAATATTAATAATTGGAAGTATCCTTTTTCTCGTAAAGATTACAGCGCAACTTTTAGCAACGGATAAAGATAATCCATGATCCGATAACCAGTCCCCTAAGTAGCTAAGAGCAGTGTTGAGGTTACGAGACGCTTCTATACCAGAATGGGATGAAGAGTATAGTGCCAAGTCATCCGCGTATTGAAGTACCTGACAGAAATTATTTACTGATCGCTCAAGATCGTATGTATAGAGATTATATAATAAAGGGCTGAGTACTGAACCTTGAGGAAGGCCTCTCCAGATAACCCTAGGAGGTAGGGAGTCTTTCTGAGTTTTGATTATGACGGTTCTAGCCATCAAGTGATTGCAGATGAATCTAACCATCTTCTCAGGGACACTCAGCTGTAGAAGTTTATTCCTGAGAACCGGAAGAAGGACATGATCATAAGCAGATGCTATATCCAAAAAGACTCCTATAAGGTACTCTTTCCTATTAAAAGCCAAATTTATATCTGTTGTTAACAAACTAAGATTATCTATGGTGCTCATGCCTTTTCTGAATCCAAACTGACTCTTAGCTAGTATTCCTCTGCTCTCCAGAAGCCACTCCAATCGGTTCCGTAGTAAATGTTCCATGACTTTCGCAAAAATAGACGATAGAGCAATAGGTCTTCTTGAATTTGGATCTGAAGGATCTTTTCCTGGTTTAAGAAGGGGGATGACGATTTGCGTTTTCCATGGTTCTGGGACTATACCTTTATCAAAAAAAATATTTAAGAGTTTGAGAAAGATAGTTTTAGTATTTTCATTAGCCTTACATAGGAACGAGTAAGGAGCTCCATCCAGTCCCGGAGATGAGTCCACCAGACCATCAAGGGCCCTATGGAGCTCATTTAATGAAAAAGGAGAGTTCATTCCATCATGCGAAATCATAGATGAAGGAATAATGGGGAGCGAGTCAATGAATGGGACGGAAGGGGGGGCTAATTTGTTTGCGAATGAATCAATCCATAAATCGGAGTCATTTATGAACAAGTTCTCAGCTACTATTGAACCACGAAATCTCTTAATCTGTTTCCAGACTATAGAAGGTGGAGTACGTGGAGATAATGATTCACAGTAGGCAAACCAACCTTGTTTTTTTTTTGATGACAACAACCTCCGAGCACGAGCTGCTACATGCTGGTAAGAAAGATAATTTTCCATTGACATTGATAAAATATAAGTTTTCTCAGCTTCATTTCTCTCATGTACGATTGCTGTACACTCTGAATTCCACCAAGGAGGAGATATTCTAAATGTTTTTTTCTTTTTCAGAGGGATATGATCATCCGCAGCAGATAATATAGCTTCCACAAACTTATCATATAAATTAAGGGGATTTTCACTACTAATAGAAGAGAAAGAATGTAGTTTATCATCTAATGTGGAAGCATAAGCTGGCCAATCTGCTTTAGAGAGTCTATATTTTAAGAGAGGAGGGGGAGAATTTGGAGAAGATGACCGAGATGGAAAAGTAATTATAATAGGGAAATGATCACTACCATAAGAGCAATCAGCAATATTCCAAGAAAGAAGTGAAGATAGAACAGAAGAACAAAAAGTAAGATCTACTACACTTTTTGGATCCTGTGTGGGAAGAACTCTTCGAGTAGGAGAGCCGTCGTTCAGTACACAAAGGTTGTTGTCATCCAGTATGTCTAAAATTATCGAAGAAAAATTGTCACAATGGCTTGAACCCCATGAGACATGGTGAGAGTTAAAATCTCCCATTACAATGATAGGGAGAGGAAGGGAAGCAATGATGGAGAGTAATTCAGGACCAAGGGAAGGATGGGGATGAGGAATATAAATTGATAAAAAGGTTGTATTTAAGGATCTAATTGCTACGGCATTAATGTTGCGACTGTGAGTTGGTATAGTAATTTGTGAATAGGTATGAGATCGCCTTATCAATAAAGCGCATCCGGCATACCCATCATCTCTATCATCCCGCAAACAGGCATACCCGGGAACCCTAAAAAGAGATCCAGGAACTAACCATGTTTCCGAAATGGCAATAATAGCAGGAGAGAATTTTGAGATTAAATGAATTAGTTCATGCTTTTTATGTTTAATGCTTTTAATGTTCCATTGCATTATTCGGACACAATCCATTATTTGTGAGAAAAGCAATTTGTGAAAGTTTATGTGCAACGTGGGACGGTAAAATATCTTTTTTATTAGATATTAAATTAAGGACTATGGAAAGGAGAAGATCTAATATATTCTCACTAGGAGGAGAAGGAGATTGGGATAAAGCACATCCATTAGGAAGAGATGAAGGAACTTCAGAAGTAAGGGCTCTATGAGCCGTCTTATCATACCCTACCCCTGGCTGGGGACGAGGTCGCCTGTTAGTTAATACAGTTTTCCTATAGGATGTTGACGGAGAAGATTGAGAATCAATGTGAGGTTGGATTGTATAAGATGGAGAGGAAAACATTTCCTTTGCGACTTCTAAATATGATTTGCGTACAGAGGGAAAATGAGTGGATGCTTCCTCATATGAGACATTATCTTGAGACATTAATGATTTAATATTTTTTTGTCGGTCATGTTCAGGGCAACACTTATTTATAGCAAAATGCTTACCTGAACAGAACAAACAAGATGCCAAGTCATCGGCGACAGTGCAACCATCACCAGAATGGGGTTCTGAACACCGGAAGCAACGAGGAGTCGAACGGCATTGAGCTTTAATATGGCCAAAACGACAGCAATTGTTACATTGTATGGTAGGGAAATTATAAGTTTCTACTGGTAAAGAGGTATGGTAACAGTAAACATGATTCGGTAAAACTTGGCCATGAAAGGTAAGTACCACGCTTTGGGTTGGTATCCATGTGACTATGCCGTCTGTAAAGTTTTTCCTATTAAGTCTTCGAGCTTTTAAAACATATCCACACCTATCAGGAAGTATCAACGCATCAACAAGTTCATCCATTGACCACTCAATAGGAACATTACGAATTAAACCCATACGGGTAATGTTGTATGTGGGTATACTAGCAACATATTTGTATTGTGAAAGCAATGGACAATCAAGGAAATTGTTGGCATCAGTTGCTGAAATAAATTCGACTGCTATCTTATTACGACCAACCCTTTTCACACCATCCCTACATATATTTTTAATTTTGTTGATAAAAAGGAATTGACCAAACTTTAGGGGTCTAATTGATGTCCCAGCCGAGGGATCAGGCTCTGTACGCGAAACATGGACTAAAAATGGACCTTTATCATTCGCTTCGTATGCCTTGAAACCGATTGTTAGGCTATGGTGCATAAAAACAGTCTGAATTGACGCAGATGCAGTCGCAGGGTCAGTAATCGTTTTTTTATTTGGCAAAATGGTATCGTCATTTTCTAGTCGGCGTTTATTATTACTAGATGGCGTATTCTGGGTAAATAGCGGCATAGATGAGTCCACCACTGGCACACTCTCTCCATCCGGAGGATCCGGGGGTTCCGGTGGAACGTCCATACTTACAGGAACAGGAAAGTTACACTACACGTATAATACAAACACAAACACTTAAATAGGGAAATTCAGCATAAATTTAGACTAAATATATTAAATTATGTAAGTCAATCTCGCTAACACGTGTATCAACTTATAGAATCCCGAAGCGAATCCCTCATTATCTACATTATAAGTACCGATACGACACATATACCCCGTGCATACACCTCAACAACAACATGGAGGAGTGCATAAAGCAAATTTTTTTAAAACTATATTTTTTATTGAATTTTGACCACTAATCGATATTTCGACAATGACGACTTTTCCTCTACCAGCCTCGATGGAATTTGACATAAAGGTGATCATAAACTGCAATAACAGGACTTTAATCGAAACATAAGATACCTGACAAACGGTCATATATAGAGGTATTTGTTTAATGGTTTGGATGTAGGAAGGAACCTAAAGAAGTAGGTACTGACTGATTTTGACAATTCTTACCCTAATTGTAAGCTACATTGTCCACAAGTGCTAGGCTACTGTTTATTCTAGGAACATGTGAAAGACTTGCGGGGTACAGTCTATACATAATATATATTTGAAATTATTATAGTCAATGTTAAAAAACGAATGGGCTTGATCCAAGTGAGGGTATACTTTATCAAGATTTTTTATGGGTGAACCAGTTGCTTTTGAGCCCCTTAGCCCCCCCCCCCCCCCCCCTGGATCAGCTAGTGGACGTAACTATGAGTATTGGAACAATGTTTTCAATAATTTGAGCATTTGTTCTTATTACATGGACATAATAATTAATATTTTGGTATATCGGTCTAACTTGTTTCATAATTAGCTAGAAACATGGATGTAAAAAAGTAAAAAACGAAAAGTATAATCAACAAATTAAAATCACAGGTAAGAAATTGTGTTTTATTGTATTATATTAGCAGTATTCTTTTATAGCTGACAAATTAGAAAACTTATCAAAGGAAAACTGAATAAACTTATAGAAAAATGAAACAACAAAACATATTTCTAATGCTTTATACATTAGACAAAAGGATGTCGATTTCAAATGGTGGACCAGGAATACATCAAGCTGAAGCCTGTGCTTCTCACAATTAATTATAAAATAAAAAGTCGACAACAAAACTATTATACAAATTTTCTACAACTTAATTTGATAAAATCCATGACCTTACATGTCGTAAACATTTTCTAAAGCTAACTCTGGTTTGTCATATCCAAGTTCCTCTGGGGTCTCAATGCCAAGTTCAGTGAGGGTAGGTTTGATTTCCTGGATGATGTATGGGTAAATTTCAGAGACTTTGGGTCCACATTTGTCTTTGCATGCTTCAATAAACCTGACGGCTAATGCATAGTCGTTAACCCTTCTGCAGGCATGGAGGGCGGCTTTGATGATCCTTGGGTCGGGTACCAGGTCCATGCCGCACAGGTCATTCATTCCCTTGCGGATTTCCCAGCCATCAATATCTTTCCTGTTGAAGAATGCTTCATATCTGGAATAAATAAATGAATACATTTAAAATCACATAACACAAAGAACATGGCATATTAGTTAAAAACCTCAACATTGCTTGAAAACTGGTTTTCCATCTATACTAATATAATAAAACGGACGAGTTTGTTTGTTTAAACAGGCCATTCTCTGGAACAACCAATCGGATTCGAAAAATTCTTTCACTAATACGAATCTACATTATCTCTTTGTATTATAGGGTACTTTTTACTAAAATGTGGGTAAAAACGCGGGGGACAGCTAGTTAGACATAGAGAAAAATATTTGTAGTCTAAAAAAAGTCTGACCTTTACCTAACTGAATAAGAAAACAATCCATTATAGTAATATATGATACGAAGAACAGATTCATAGGCCAAAAACTTTAGGTAAAGTAAATCAATACATATGGGAATGTTACACAAGTTACCTTTATAAATGTTGAGAAGTTGAAATAAAAACAAGACATGTGGTCGTAAACATGGGACAAGTAATGCAGTACTTTGTAAATTATAAAACATTATTATTAATAACAATGGGCTTATCCAGATATTGAGAGTCCCAGTGTGGATACGATATTTCTCATAGATTACTATTTAGGGTAGACCAGAACACCTAATAGAACCTGAAGAAGCGAGAAACAGTAATTAATACTGAAGGCTTTTTAACACCGACAAGATATCACCGTTTTCAGTTACATAACGTCAAAATCTACTAGTCTAACCTGCAGTCGAATTCTTCATCAGTCTCCACGGGCCCGCCATGCGACCTGCGTGCGGGAACAACCGCACTGACCCTCACCGCTGGCAACAGGGACCTTTTCAGGACATTAGCCAGCGCACCAGAAGCTGATTTCAACATTTTGATCAGACGTTTCACGGGAACTTTTGCAAGGATAACAAATGGCTGCTCGTGACCATAGACTAAAAAACTGCTTGCCAGTAGCGGCTCCCTTGACGTTTAGTGTTGTCACGGTTGTCACACATATCGATTATATTTGGTCAGTTAAATAAAGGGCGCCAAGAATCTTATATAGAATATATAAGATTCTTGGAGAGCGCTCTACAAATACGAATGATGAAATTCAATGTCTTAGCGTGTTGGAATTTATCGGACGATGATTCGTTCGTTTGAAGTTGTATGCGCGTTGTCACATACTAAGCTCGTTGACACATGCACCGGAATTACCGGCCATGTGCGCGTTGACACCTATAAATGCATTGACTTATATATTACTAAATGTCTGTGGTTGACACACGCAACATAGATAATACTATATATAACTGAAAGCGATTCCGGTCCGACACTGGACGAACGAATTAGCTCCAAGTTGGAGCTAATTCGTTCGTCATATTTCGTTCGGTTGGAGCCTCCAACCGAACGAAATATTCCGGCCGGAAATTCCGGAGTGTGTGTCGCCGCGCTAATCCATAAAATACGTATAAACGTGTAGGTAATATCAAGCGTTTCCGACTATTTCCCTGTTTGAGCTTGAAGAAAATAAATAATTTGATAATTTATAGAATGAAGAGAAATAAACATTTGGAAATAAAAGAGTTATTCAGAAAAACTTTTTCATTGGAAATATTAAACCTATGTTCTTTTGTACATTGATACCACATTGATACTTTTCAAAAGGCTAATTATTTTCGAAAGGGCGACTAACTATTTGTTCCTAAAAAAAAAAAACTTGGCAGCGATTACATATTTGAAGCGCTCGTGGTGTAGTATGATTAGCCGTTCTTAATCGATCGGTAAAGTTAAGCTACGTCTGTCTTGGTCGGTACCTGGATGGGTGACCACCTAGTGGTATTTCAAATCGAGCGTTTCCGTGCTTCGGAAGGCACGTAAAGCCGTTGGTCCCGGTTATCACTTAATTGTGATAGTCGTTAAGCTAGTTGGATGCCTCCTAGGCGGCTTGTTTCTTTCGATTTTAAATGTCAATCCCATACAAAGGTTGATCGTTTACTAACGATGACGATTGTCGATAACCATCTTGTCTACTGGCCCTGATTGGATGAAATTAATTAATGGTGTTCGTTACGATTACCACAAAAGGTACGCGGTAGAGCCCCGGATGGTAATAAGCTACCGTAGCCTATGGACGCTTGCAACATCACTCGCGCGTTGACGACCCTGAAGAAATCTCTTCACACCCTTTTTGTAGAACCCCATACTGTACATAAGAGATTGTTAAAAATCACGTGATATTTCGATTTGAAATGTCAATCCCATACAAAGGTTGATCGTTTACTAACGATGACGATTGTCGATAACCATCTTGTCTACTGGCCCTGATTGGATGAAATTAATTAATGGTGTTCGTTACGATTACCACAAAAGGTACGCGGTTGAGCCCCGGATGGTAATAAGCTACCGTAGCCTATGGACGCTTGCAACAACACTCGCGCGTTGACGACCCTGAAGAAATCTCTTCACACCCTTTTTGTAGAACCCCATACTGTACTCCAATAGGAAAACCACGCTGACTTGCTTTATTTAGAGCTATTAAAATGTCGCAAAAAGTATGTTTTTTAGAATGTTCATATTTTCTTCTCAGCTCAGTTAACTCTATATACAACCTGATTGTATAATTTAAGAAAGCCTATTTTCTACTTTTTACCCGCCGTCAAGTGTTCGCCTAACAATAAGTTTAGATACCAAAACAAAAAATCAATGCCAGTTTATATTAAAACAAAGCTTACACCCGATTATTTAGCTGCTACTTTCTACCTAAAATTAACCTTCACTGTAGCTGCCAACCTATTATTTTTTCTAACTTCTAACATTTTTTTTAAATCCCAAATTCATATAAATTTTTCGCCGCGTTAAATACATGCCTTTTCAAAAGACCACCATAATATGCTAATTTTGACACCATGTTATTTCTATGTTTGACACCTATTAAAGTCACTATACATTTAACTGAAACGACCTTTATTGCGCTTCATCTCATCAACTGCAGTGTAATGAAACCTAAGTACTTACTGACTATGAGTGTTATTAGGTCAAAAATTAATGAACCCCAAATGATATGATAATACTTTATTCATTAGAATTAAGTTGTCTGTTAACAAAACAAATATAATGTTTACTATGAAAACAACAATGAATAAAAATTAAATTAGTCATTAAACTTAGTAATACAAAAACCCGCTGCTGGCTTATACAATAATAATCAATGATATTTACTAATACACCTTTACAAACTTGGTACTGATTTAA
Source organism: Achlya flavicornis (assembly GCA_947623365.1). Lineage (NCBI taxonomy): Eukaryota > Metazoa > Arthropoda > Insecta > Lepidoptera > Drepanidae > Achlya > Achlya flavicornis. The sequence continues at coordinate 2,632,393 of OX392469.1, forward strand.
TTCTTTGTCAGATATAAAGCTATTTGGTCCTTTTAATGTTTCCTTCTTCTCTTTTTTTTGTGGGCAGTGATGCTTTCTTGGCCACTATCTTCTTCAGAGCTATCAGACGAACTACTATCGCTGTCGCTACTCGACGAGCTACTATTAGATGAGCTGTCCGATGCAACTCCTGTACCCTGGCTCAAGTCCATACTACTTGCTACTTTATACAACTCAAGCTCTTTGGATTCAAGAGTTTTGATCCATTTCTTTGACAGCTTGGGGCGACCACGAACAGTTTTATGCCAGACTACTGGGAAGTTTGTGCGACTGCAGAAGTTTTGTGTGACCGCTACAGTATCGTCCAAATTGAGGACAACATGCCACCAACCTCCAGGAACAAATACAGTTTCACCAGGCTTCTGTAGTATTTCCACCTGCAGGTAAAAACACTCAATTAATTTTAAAGAATAATTATTATGAAGTCTTATGATAAAAAATATATACATACAGGTTTAAATTCTTTTGGCCAGGTATCTAGCTGTGTCTTAGGATAAATAAGTCTGAACCATGTAATAGCTTCGTCTCTTTGTTTCCCACCAACAGCTCCAGTTACTTTGATCAGTTCTCTAGGAGTATGGGTTGGGAAAAGGCACCATCTTTTGTGACCAAAAACTAATGCATTCCAGGCACTTGTACCGAGTGGGTCAATATGTATACCAGTCCCAGATCGCTGTGGACCCATCACAAACCAGCGATAAGGTGGTCTTCTTTCCTCACCACAATACTTGAACAAATCATCCCTAAAATATGTTGGTATGTCATAATCTTCGAGAAGTTTCTTCCTTCTCAGATGTTCACCAAAACTACTATCAAAAATATAAAGTGGACTATCATCAGTCGTTGTTTTCATGTATTCTATATAATACTTCATTTTCATCTTAACACTGTAACCCTCATTGTCTTCGCCACATTTGAATTTTTGGTTTCGGTACTTTTTGGCAAGTCTGTCTAAGGTCCATTTGTGATTAGCTTTCCAGTTAGTTTGGACATTTGTAATCACCACTGGTTTATAAATTTTCTCATATTTCTCTATGAACTCTTGTGGAGTTACTTCATTTTCACTTATTCGGTCTACGTTATCATTACATTTCAGATAATCTTCAAAGTTATTTGCATATTTTAAGGCTGTCCATTGGTGTTTGTCTACTAATTCTGAAATAAAAGGCATTTTTTTATTTTATTAACATAATTATAATGTGCTATCACAAATTATTTGAGTAATTTGCTGATAGCATAGATAGTTTAGTATTCTTAGTGAAGGATAAGAATATGATTACATTTTATCATGTCAATAGGTTATAGATACATAGGCATTTTAACGACACTAGCTAGAATTTATGACTTTCCACAACCCATTGGTTCTTGCGAGGAACGCACACCTTATTATAATAATTGATGTCATAGTTATATTTTAAACTGCGAGGCAAGGTATTAACTGTATTAATCAAGCATCCATAATGCTGTTGGATAGTTATAATTTAATTTTCCTGAAGTTATCACTTGATTTGTAGTTTTTTTTTCATATGTTATATGCCCTATCCTCAAGCCAATGTGTTAATTTGGTCAATTATACAATTCTATATTTTAATGCCAGTATTAATTGGTACATTTCTATATTCCAGGAACAGTCAAGTGATGACTGTAAGATCCAGAGGAACTCTCATATAAATTTAAATATGATCTGATTTTTGAATTTGAAGATATGATGGGATTCCTCAATGGAAAAAGAATTCATGATATTGTTGGCAAGAAAATGAAAGTTAAACATGTTCCATAGATAAAATTACAGGAGATTCAAGTTTCTACATTATTATTTTATACTTCTTAGTGCAAACCTAACCTACATTGGAGTTGGTTTGATTTTAATGTTGAATGTTAAAAAAATATAACCAAGGATCTGTCCCTTGTGGTTTCACCTGCGATCATGGGATAAAAAGTAGCCTGTGTTCTACTCCATACCATTCAGGGTATACCAAATTTTGTTGTGATCAGTTAAGATGTAACATACTCACATTCGCATTTATAATATAAGTAAGAATTGGATTGTCTTTATTTTATATTTAACCTATACATACATATATATCAAACAGTTAAGGATAAGAACATTTTTGACTTACCAATGCAAATATCAAATATACATTTAAAGCTTTGAGATAAGTAAAGTAATTTAGGCTTGGAATGACAGATTACTGAAACTTGTTTAGCAGTTGATAAAATCATGTAAAATGCTTGTAGATAGATAAATCATGCTTGTGTGAATACTGAAAATAGTTGCTAAGTGAGTATGGATCAAGGCTGGTCATATTGTGTCGAGGCCATCACGAAGAGTCGCCACTCTTTGGAGTCGCCGCTCAGAGAGATCTTTCTAGAAATATGTGAATCAGCAAATGGAAGCCAAGAACTCGCTTACTGACGGCCATTATTTTTGAAATGTGAAGTTAAAATAATCAAAATACCTATATGTAGTTAAACATCCATTTATGACCTCAAAACAAATAACTGAAATAGTGTGGTTTAGAAAGCGTTGCTTACCGGGTCGGGCTTTTCTTTTAACTTCCTTGATACGTTTTTTAGCTTTATGAGACAGTTTATATTCACTTTCCATTATTTTATTACAGTTTAAGTTTAGTAAATAATGTGTAGATCATTCAATTCAACAACACTATTATAAAATACCTACAATAAAATATATGGAAAAGTGGGCTGGTATGGTAATTTGCTAAGTGATAGATAGATAGACTCAACAAGATTACAACTTTACAAGACTGACAGTCAGTCAGTCAGTAGTAAAATAATACTGACAGATATAAAAAGGTACTCTTTATGATACTGACTGACATTATTTATACTGACACTGACTGACTGACACCTCACATTAGCGCTGCAGTGTTGTCGCTGGTCGTATATAGAGGGTTGCCGTACTTAAGACTAAACATTGCCGTATTGAAACCAAAATTGCCGTACAAAAAAAAAAGTTCCTCTTTTCTAGAAAACAAAAAAAAAATATCACTTTTAGAGATCACTCTTCATTCCCCAATAAAACTACTAAATTATGAAATATATTGTCAGTAGCGGCATCTTTCAAATCAGACGGCTTGGCAAGCTACGCACGTTCAATCGTAAATTTAAAGTTCTATCGCGGTATTTACAATAAAGAGCGACAACCTAATGATGAGTCAGGGAAGGGAATTCCCCATACCAAAGACAAAACACTACCATAACTACAATACCGTAGCTTTTCTATGGGATTTTTCTTTAAGCTTAGAGAAGCCATAGACATTGAGCGACTAATGATGGCTTGAGTTGCGTATCTACGCAAAACCTTTTCACGTTCTCTTATTGTTTTAGTTAGGTTGATATAATTTATAACACAAAACGTACTCTGATTGGTGAAATTCATTACTGATAATACTATGTAGGTGTACTAATTTATGCTCTGAGCGATTGCCGTATTTTAGCGTACGGTAAAAGCCACTCTGCCGTACACCGTACAATTTGTTTTATCAGGGTCTGATTGCCGTATGAAACGGCAATTGCCATATGTTCGGCAACACTGGTGCTGCAAAGCCCAACTAGCAAAAAATAAGTATGTTTATGCCAAAAATCCAGGAGACAGGGAAAAAAAGATGGAGAAATTTTAAAAAATACTCTTCTCCAATGTCCTTAGTTTAAAGTTTGGCTTACAAATCATTTTTACTAGGACTTATTTTTGCCAGCCTCGAGTTATATTTTATGTTCTAGCCACAATAAATCACTTTCCCATTGTCCGCTCTGTCAGTAACAGCCAGAGTCCATACATGTTTTAGTAAAATGGTGGTTATTGTACTAAAAAAAACACGGGATTTTTGAGACAACTTGACAAGTCACGATATACGTAATTCATATCATTTCACTACAACTTCACGTGAATTTATCTTTATTGGATAAAACACCTCCGGTAAATATGCAATGAAACTCAAAATTACACGAATTTATGAAAATGAAATGAAAACGAATCGTCACTTTGCAAGTTTCACAGTTTAATTCGGGATCTGAATCACTTTGCATATGCTTTGCAGTGATTTATTATGTTTTGAGAGCATTGATTGATTTAATTTATGTCAGTAACAGGTGTTATTTTTAGAAAAATATAAAATGTCGTACACTTGGCACATATCGTGATAATCCAGGAGATTTTAATTGAAGTGAAAAATAAATAAGGAGTTTTTTTTTTATTTAAATTTATTTTAAATGTTTAAATAAGGAGAGATAAATTATTTTATATAAGGAGATAAGAAGACATGTCCCAAAATCATGGAATCTCCTGGAAAATAAGGAGAGATTGCAGCACTGACTGACACTGTTAATACTCAAAGGATACTCAAGGATACTCAAAGGACACAAGTGACAGTGGACACAGTCAAAGAGATGTTTTTTTTTTTAATTTGTTAATGATCGTGAATACAATGTCCTTCAGTCGCATACATTTTATTTATAATATCACTTTTATATAGTCCGCACATTAACTTTCACATAGTCCGCATATGGTGGCCATTGTACTAAAACATTCCACTGACTTTTTGAGACAACTTGTAAAGTCACGATACACATAATTCATTTCATTTCACTTCACTGGTGCACATGGATTGATCTTTATTGGATAAAATACCACCGATAATAAGCAATAAAACTCAAAATACACGAATTTATGAAAATATAAATGAAAACGCAACGTCACCCTGCAAGTTACCGCCAAAAAGTCCCTCTCCCTCAAAGAAAAAAATCTAGATGTTTTTTGGCAGCAATTTTGATTTTGATAGAACCGCCCGCCGCTCAACATTACACATTACAATTTTAAAGGAAATTGGGGTTATAAGGAAAAACGGTCTCGATAGAGACTCACTTTTTAGGCGCCGTATCCCTTTCACACAGCGTTGGTAGAAACAAAAGGAATATTGGGAAATACGTATTTTAACAAATAATAATTTACGTAATCAATGGGGCAGGTCTATGTTCAGCAGTGGACATCCATGGGCTAATATCATGATGATGAAGTAAGTTCACTAAAAAGCCACAAGGATAATTTTATATAGGCAAATAAATGAATTAGCTTTAATTTATTTACCTATTTATCTTTTATGGACGGTGACTGAGAGAGGAATAGTCCTCAGAAAAAAAATCCTATGAGAAACAATCACTTTTACTCATAGGAGTAAAAGTGATTTTTTGTGATTGGAAATTATAATATAACTCGACACTGGACGAAATAAGTCCTAATTTTGATTTGCCTTCAAACCCTATGATGGAAGCATGCAATCGTACTTATTTGACAGGACTAAACTTACACCCTTTTCTTATGTTCTTTGTTAGAAAGAGGTAAAGTTTTCTATTTAGTTGTAAACAATAGAATCAGCACCATTATCCGTTTATAAGTCTCAATCGAATCGGAGCTTTATTTAGGCGACTTTTTACTTAGGTCTACACGTAAATTTTAAAACTACTAACCCCCTGTTCACTGTTCACCTGTTCAGTTTCACTGAATGTGAACGCAGCCGTAACGTAAAAAGAGTTTTTTTTTTATGTTGGCAATGAAAATAGATTTCGACGCATTGGCAGGCAGACTAATAATTTTGGAATTTCGTGACTCTAACCGAAATAATTTAAACGTTTATGGTCCTTTTTCTAGTTTTTACATAAATACAATTTTCAAATCAATCGCTAGGTTTTTAATTTCCACTCAAAATATTCAAAGCGATTGATTTGACTTTTGTAGTGAAACAAATTTCAAACGTTCCAGTCTGAAGTGTGTAGCTAGCTCGATATAACTGTCAATCTGGGTGTAGAAATTTATTTTGTAATTTTCACCGGTTCTCATGTGTAATTTCCTAATGTGTTAGACTATTTTTGAACAAGGGTTCATTGATAAATAATGTTAATTAGTGTATGTGGTGCTTAAATCTGTGCTAAAATGGATGACGGTACAGTAAAGATCCAGTCCGGAATTAACATCAACATAAAAAGAACAGATGGTAAGTCGGATCATGCTATGATATGTCTTGGATATGACCGTATTTTTACGTGCTTCCACATTTGTGGAGTATGATTTTGTACCTACAATATGTCGTGGTCGATGATGGAAAAACGTATGATTCATGTGTGATTCAGATTATGTTTTACATATCGATACCCTAATTTGCAAACCTACTAACTCCTCTGGAGCAAATTTTACAGGAGAGACTTAAAACGTCATAATAAATTTAATTTAATACAATAAAGAAAACCAAAAATCCCGTTTGAAATTATGCTTTTTATTCATCTAAAAACACTTTAAAATCTATTTTTTTTTATAATCATTGGGTTTTATAATGAAAAAAGGGAGTTGTTAGATTTGGTTTAAGCATTAATTGAAACTAAAAGTGGAGTTGTTTGTTTTTATCACTTTAAGCAGTGTACAATCGTACAAACAAATTGTGCTTTATAAATGAAAATAATTAATTTTCGTGTGGCAACGCATCGTAAAAGGCGTGATAATCACGAGGCATATGACTTAGTTGCTGAGATCAGAATTTTTTTTTTTCGTGATTTTTCTTCTTTCGTCATACAAGTTTTTTAGGTCCTCCACCCTCACGGGGATAACTTGGGTTTTTCTTTGTTTGAGGATCCTCCACTCCTCGCCAAACCGTAGCTTGTACATTACATCTCCATTAGGTCTGTAGGTACTGCAGAGCTCTCAGATCAGTGACCGGAAAAAAAACACTTGCTTTTAGAAAGCCTTCCTGTAAATAATCACATAATATAGGAGATCTTAAGTCATGATAAGTTGAAAAAAAAACATGCAAATTGAAAGAAAATAAGTGTATGATTACTCACAATGGTTTCCGTCTCAGGATCATTCTCCGGTGCAGTAGGCTGTGTATGGATTGGTATTGATTCTAATAGTGTTAGTTGAAGGAATGTGAGTATCAAAGGCATCAAGGGCAACATCAGAATTTGTAGCAACGGAAGTATCTTCATAGAACTTTGGGAATTTATTAGCTTGGAACAATGCATTATCAGGGTTAGTAATGTCGTTATAAGCAATATTGTTGGCATTCATTGTTTGCACAGAAAGCAACATTCTCTAAGCTCGTGCTTTAGACATATTTCTGCACCAAAGAGAAAAAAAAACATAAAGCAAACAAAACAAAAAAAGCACCAGGATAGGAAACATCATTCCAAAGTGTCACAATAAATAACAAAATCACCATTTGTTTCCAGCAACAAAATATGCTCAAAAATTATGTCTACTTTGTCTAATGTAGGATGATACTTTTGACAGGTGTAACTTCCTTATTGCTACGTACTAAGGTTGCGTTTGTTTTCTTATATTTGGTTTGACATTGCAATAGCAACTATATACCCTCTACATAGGTGTCAACTGTCAAAAGTATCATCCTGTACTGTATAAGACAAACTGTAGGAGTTCCTATTCAACGATCAAAGAGAGCTACATGGTGTTGTGCATACCTAATTGGTTGTTGGAAACACATGGTTAGAAAAACACTGCACCAAAAAGCTACAATTTCCTGTCATCATCATGTACCTACAATTAAGCGACGTGCACGAAAGGGTAAGTAGGTACTAGTAATATTGAAGTCTCGTATACACAAACACATACACACTTCACATTCATCAAAATTGACACTTCTGCACATGATTGTACAATGGACATAGTAAAAATTAAACTATTAGGCCCACAGTATCACAAAAACCTTGCGACAAACTAATCAACTCCAAGCATCACACCAAAATAACCATAAGTCAAATCTAATAACTCCAATCCCCATGCAAATTTTCCAAAAAACATGTCAAAATAATGGTACACAAGGCTGTTTAATCATAAATACACTTACCTTAATATATCTTCTACTGTTTTTAAGCTTCAAACGGTGATAAAACACCCTTAAACAATTTGTTTTGAAAATAAATCTTCGGGAGCATTCGTACGCTTCTGTGACGCCATAGAAAATCGCCGACTGCGCGGGAGATATTCGATTATTTTGTCAAAATCGATGCTTTTCGTTTCACGCGGAGTTGTTTGATTTTCAAATGGCGTTTTACAACAATACAGTTGGGAATCATGGAGTTATTAGTATTTCAAAAAATAGAGCAAAAAATCTAGTTTTTGCCGGTATCAAAATGTAATTTTCGTGAAAAAGTGGAGTTATTAGGTTTGCAAATTAAGGTATCGATATTTTACATCACTGATAATATTTATATTTGTTACAATATTCGTTGAAGCTGAAAGTAGGTTCATTGTGCTTATTATTTTCCAGTAAGACTTATTAGATACATTTGGCTATTAAATCATCACATTGTTTTAACAAGAATGTATCCCAATTCCTTACTAACTATAGTTAGTTTCTAATTAGTTTTACGAGAATAGAAGTTCAAATAACAAGAGGATCATTTAAAGGTCACAAAAATAATATCTGGAAATATAACAGACATGCACTCCGTGCTGCAAATGCACATTGACAATGTTTTTTTTTTTCAAAATTATCATCTGCTTTGGATCAGTAATCATTTTTATCAGGTAGCCTGTCAGTTTCTTTGCATTCATTGTTTGTAAAAAATACTATTAAAATGTATCGATGATAGCTTCAATACTTTGGCTCATGATAAAAAAAAATAACAATAACATTAATTTGTTAGGATAGGACATGCATCCCTTGTGAGAACCAATGGGTTAAATAGTATTTAGAATTTGCTCATGGTTCGACATACAACTGATTTAATGATGATGGCTAGAAGCCATTGAGGCGGGTAATTAATCAATATCATATAGGTTCTTCCTTAAATCTAGTCTGGTCGCAGTGATACAAGCTCTGGAAAGACTTGAAACAGCCACTTAACCCAAATAATAGGTTCTTCTCATTATTATTATTTTTTTATACCACTTAGGTGGCAAACAAGCATACGCCTGATGGAATGTGGGCTATGAGCGGCCGTATGATGGCCGGAACTATCCTTACCTTTAAAAACATACAGCTTCCATTGAGCCATTCAATCTTTTTCGAACATAATGTACTTTTTGTTCAATTGCTCATCAGTTCAATCAGCCAATGAGTTTTTTTTTAAATAAATATATCAAAATATATCGCGGTTTCACACACGTTCCTGTGATGAAAAGTACCCTATAATTACTCAGGAATTATGTAGCTTCCTACTAGTGAAAGAATTTTTCGAATCTGACTGGTAGATCCAGTGATTAGCCCGTTTAAACAAACGAACAAAAAATATCATTCGCTTTATTATATTAGGTAGCATAGATTATTATGTAGGTTGAGTTTGTTTGACAGTCAACTGCTGAAGTTACAAACGCTTCAAAAGTAAATACTAATTTTACTCTGAATCATATTTGGTTAGTTTTCTGTTTTGTAATAGATGGTTGTGATACTGTTTGATACATTTACTGTAGTTTTTAACATTGCCTTCAGCTGTTACGCGATTAGAAACTTTTAGGTAAGCTGCAGTGTTTGTACTAGGGTAAACCTACCTATACATGTTGGCCAAGTGAAGGCGAGCACCAACATGCAGACAACCCACTTACCTGGCCTTGCCAACACCAGCTTTAGAAGTAGAGGAAGTAATCAAAAAATGCTACCATATTCACTAATAAAAGATACAGCACCATTATGTATAAGTAGCTAACTGATTTATTTGATAAAATATATGAACTACCCTCAATCACATTTATAATATTAATAATCCTACCTACAGGTTTCATACATAATAACAACCACCTTCATAATGATAATTAAACCCAATTTTAATATAAATACTGTAAAAAACATTATTGAAATAAAGATATTCATGTTTTCTCATATATGTATCGTCCATGATCAACTACTCTAGAGCTACCTTGATAGACTAAATAATAATATACATAAAGTAGCATCTAATTACGGAAAGCAGTTGTTTTAAATACAATAAAGGCAAGTTCAGGTCGCGGGCGGCGCGAGGAGGACGGCCTTGCTGCGTACGACCATATAGGGCACGCGTCGCGACCGGAGCACGCGCAGCCGCTGGTTGGCACGGCCACCCGCCCGGTACCATTCGTAGTTCTTGTATCACTTTTGACTACCTATAAACAAGAACAATATTCGGGTTATATGATTAATAGGGTTGATTCCTGGGTAAAAAAAAAAAATATTAATTACTCCGTCAGTTTTTTGTTTTACCAAATCATTAAAAAATTACAAAGATATAGAGCATCAAAGTTCAGAAGTGGGGGCTCGTGACGTCACTTTTGAGCAAAAAGTGTACTACAATGTCCACAACGTGACGTCACGCGGAACTTCAACACACGATGCCTTCGTTGTTAGGGTTCCGTACCCGAAGGGTACTAAAGGGTGCTAATGCAGCTGTCATGCGCGAAAGGGACAATCCATGACCACGACCACTGTGCCAAGAGTGCACGACTAAGAAGAACCCGAAGGGTACCAAACGGGGCCCTATTACTAAGACTGTGCTGTCCGTCCGACATATTTATTGATAATGATATATTTTTTGATAATGTAAATCACGAACTAAATGATTATGTTTTTTTTAGGAATCTAGCCTATTGGATTGATTGAGATGATTGAGATTGAGTTCCAATTCAAATGACACTATTCAAATTACGATTCTATAAAATAAATCCAATTAGAGTTTAGACCTAAAATGAGAATTTATAATCGTTCGCCTACCTGGACAAGATTCGACTCATAAGATACAGTTAGATTCTATCGGTAGATAGAATGTCGTATCCCGTGCGTAGAATTGAATTATCCTTTAGCATTACTGCGTGAAAGCGAACTAATCGATTCAAAGGAAAGCAAAGCGAAACTTCAAGATAACATTGAATGACGCGGAGAATCTGACAATTAAACACAAACGCAGGTGTTAGGCGAGCGATACTTTAAAACAACGTGTCCAGAAAGGGTGTGCTGTTCCAAACCTAATGATTATATTGGATGACAGCAGCAGGCGTCACAGGAAGCCGTCAATGCAGCCGGTGTACGTTTGTACTATTATCTGTTCTGTGCCGGTGTGCGCCACGAATGTTAATAAATAGACAAGGTTATTGTGATGCGATCTAGTTCGAGGGGATTCGGGAATAGGTTGTTCGTTCAGAAGTTATCCCATAACTCGAGTAAGGTCATGTGAGACTTTGTTTTTAGGCTGAGTTATCCACGAATGGTACCTTCATAATATCATGGCCTGACAGAAGACACAATATAAATCGAACGGGCCCCCGCTTTTTTATAATCAGTGCGGTCATATAAATCGGTACAGATGTTTCCCAACTGCAATCAAAAGAAATTAAGTTTGGTTGCAAGACTCAAACTCTCTCTCTCTCTCTCTCTCGATCAATTTCTGAACGTATACAATTATATTCCTTGATTCAAACCACGTATTCGTGCAAGCTGTATTCGCTGACTACTTCCTGATTGAGCGTGTAAATTACGGCTTTGGCCTAACGTCGCCCACAAAGCTCGCTCTATCCAAGGTTGCGTCATCGATCTGAGGGCCTCATTGGACGATTTGTTTCATGTTGACAATTTTGTAACATGTTATGATAATTTCTGCTCTTGTAAGTTCGTTTATTGCAAATGAAGGGAGAGAAACTGGCCATCACAATAAGATTGTCCAAACAGTACATGGAGGTAATTACATCATCGACGTATTTGATTACATTCAATTACGTGTTTTGATAGTCTTACATTATGTAATGTTTATTATTATTGATATTATATCCACATAATTAAAAGTATAGCTCATTATAGCAGACAAAATCAAGGTTTAGTTGCGGCGAACGCGTGGCAATCGAGCTCTGAGTCACCGGAGAGTGGCTTCCCTCGTTGTTTGTGAGTTGTGACGCGGCTGCGATTGACCGACATACGTATAGACGAATGCCCACCGTAACAGTATCGCCGACTTTGTATAAAGTTTTTATCATCGCTCGCTGATGCATTGTTTTAGGCGAACTATGATTTTCATTACTGTTGTCGATGTCAGTGGCTGGAAGACTTTGATCCTCCTGACTGTCCAGTCTATTTTTATTTAACCGCATTCCTGACAGACTTAAATCTTTTCCATCCATTAGTAGCTTCATATGACTCGTCACGTCAAATCTTAGCCGATGTTTCAGTCAGTTAAATTTAGGTAATATTCCTAAAAACATCCATGAAATCATCAGACGCTTCATTTCGTCTATATCTGCATGAGGAAGTTCTTTTCTTCAAGGATTATCATTACGTTCGGAGGTATTATTTCATGCAATAACAATACAATACGAATTAATTATGCGACTAGACTATTTTTCCATTACGTGACGTCGATACATATTTTCTGTCGATTATCAGTTCATTTTTATAATCGCACACGTTTTATTATACTACATATTTTGTATCGCATTGATTGCAGAATGTGCATTCCGATGGCTATTTTATTCTATAGTTGACTATTAATTTCATTTTTTACTTCAAAGCTGTGTTGTTGTGTATTTTAAATACTTTGTCTTAAAGTTTGAGTAGATTGGAATGAGAATCACACGGTTTAATTTTAAATTAAGAATACATAGAACTAAGGAAAGGATCGTAAGAAAAACTGCATATCCAAAAAATCTAATTCGTTGGGCCCATGTGTTGGCATTAAAGTTAGAGAATCAGTCGATTTATAGCATGAATTAATAAAAAACTGTTTTACATATCTCCAAAGCATGCAGTCAGTAACACTGCGCTGCGACTCTATCTACATAAAGCATATTAGCAGTTAGCACCCAGTTGTGTTGAGTAAACACTAGTGGAACAAGTTAGTCCAGTAACCTTACATTGCGTCAGTGCCACGTGGGCGATACAATGTCCTGAGGCCGGGCCTAATTAACTGAACCACACCGAAGCATTCGAATCAATTACGCACGCTTGTCCGCCAATTGGACTCGATACCATGTATTTGCTGTACATCTAGCTAGCAGAATTTATTTTTTTGGCATGGTAATTCTTACAAATATTGCAAAAAAAGAGATCCTGTGTCTGCTATAGATGTCTTCAATAGAAGGAGCATCAATTCCAATGTTTGCCTCTACTAAATCCAATTCGGTTACTTCTTGGTTTATCTGCAGTCTTTTATAAAACATTTTCAGAGTTAATTTATTATCAAATCTTATAATTTCTGACGCTCAATTTTGTCATTCTTTTAATATCTTTAGTCAACCATATTTGCGTAGCTCTTCTAAGTATCTGTTTGTAACAAATGTAGACAAAAAACCCACTTTCGATTTTGTATGTGATGTCATTGACGTAGGAGTTTGTTGTTAAATAGCATGGCTTTAAATGCTTTATTATTGTTGAGTACCAATGCCTATATTCTACAAAAGAAACTTACGAAAGATATTATAGTTGCCTTTTCATAAAGAGAAAGTTGCTTATCTGATATCGGTTTAGTGTAATCGATAGCCAGTAGATAGGACATTCGTGGCGATGCCTATTCCGGGTTAATAGGTCCACAAATAAATGTTACTGAAATTAGATCGTGGGTCTAAACGGATAGTTTTTCTTTCAAATGACAAATATTGGCCTGAGTAAATTGTGAGTTGCTGTCCATTACGACACATTTCGAAATAGCAAAAGAATGTTTAATTAAACCAAAGATTTCAAATTCAACTAAGTTATTATTCGAACAAATTTAGAAGATAATTTCGAGAGTTTTTTTCACCATAAATAGATTCAATTCATGGTTGAACTCGCCGAAAATGTTATGCGCAAACTTAATGCATTCATGGTGTTTGTGATTTGAAATTGGCTTTCCCTAACTGTTGTGAAAGTGACCCTTTGGAAATTGCATCCCAAAAAATAAACATATTGTACGATATGGTCAATTAGTTCGAGCGAATGTACTATTTGATGAAAGAAAAAGTTCGTGTTTTGATTGGGTACTTTCTCTCTTGGATATCATAATGCTTTTAATATAAAAACCTCTATTATTCTCGATACGTACAAAGAGGGTTGCGGTAACGGCATCTTTAACTCGTAACTATTGTATCAGCCCGTTGCAACTTGCGGCTTTCTCGGAACGTTGTCTCTCTACACAATCATTTATTTTCCAACTTTTTCTGACACAAGTTAACGCAACTGAAATAATATATTTCATGTATAGGAAGTTTTATCTTTTCATTGGCTAGTTCACAGCATTTTCATATTAATTAAAGTATGTCAAAGTGATTCTTTGACTTCAACGCCCACGATTTTCGCTAACCGTTTGATTGCCTTGTTTAAAACTCAGTACCATAGCATTGGTCCAAGAAAATGGTACGTGTTATATTTAATAACGTGATAAATTGGCTTCTTCGAACATTGCTATTTCCGATATGGCCTATTTTTTTTGGTAAGACCGGTATCATTATGATAAATAATGTGTAATTTGTTTAGCATATCTGCGTGACCTTGTATTTCTTTTATATTGTATATAATTTTATATACTTATTGCTTTCAAGGTAACTGTAGAGGCATACTCTGTCTTGTGGCACATCAGTCTTATTTGACCTACATACGCGTCCAATAGGAGATTTGTTGAAATGCAGAGTTAAAATTAACATCTTACAGCAAAATGCAAGGCTCATATTAGTTGCTATTTTCATTGATGACTTACGAATGCGATCTACATGGCTGTCAACAAGATCTTCAAGCTTTCTAAGTGCGTGTTCAATGTAAATGGTTAGATTTATATTCTTGCTACTATAAGCTTTTATTTTGAGACCATCATTTATGGTTCCATGACTTCGGGACAATCTGATGTTACCTGTGGTTTTTCTTCTCTACTTTGTCCTTCAATAGAAGAATCATTAACGTCTCTTCTAAATCTATCTTCAAACGAAACTGTTCCATATCGTATCATGTTTGATGATCCAGATTTAATCTTCACATCCTATATGTGACTGTACATCAGTTCATCGACTTGAGTCGTTATCCTCAATTGGCAGAAGTCGTTTGCTGTACCAATTATCGTCGTGTTCAACTTCGTCGCCCTATTTATTGACGTTGAATCATCGGTTTTTGTCTTGTTAGCGAGATTTATTTTTGTTGTTTAACGAATTATTGCTATTATTTGCCTCATTCTTATTTTATTTTAATGCGAATGAGTCTTTCTTTAATTATGTGAGTATTTACTTATTTGTATCTAACTAAACAACAAGAAGAAGCTTGTGATTTAGTGTTGTTTCTTTAAGATAATTATTACTTTGCTAAGATGCGCTACAAATTAAAGTAGCGTTAACAAAAAGTATCGTTAATGTACGCCATTAGGCTTGAGTTTTGAGCAAATAATCCTTATCGTCTGAGACCGTAGTATGCATTTGGCTATCTAATTCTGGTTCTATTATCGCTTCTATTATGCCATGTAAGCTATGAGTTATAAGCTCACGCTTTCGCTTGAGCTTCCTTTCACGTACCGTGCCCTCTATAATGGCATTTTGAAGAAGGTAAATCAAGATCCTGTCTCGAGGTAAGATGTGTAAGATTCAATAATCGAATATAAGTCCTGGACCTGTGACATGGGTTTTATTATCATTTAACACAGTTCTTGCTTAAGTTTTGATTCTCTTTCTGTATTACGGGCCTAAGTTAGCCGAGGGTTTTGCAAGGCTCGTTCGTGGGAGGCGCGTGGGCAGCGGAATGGTTCCGTCTGACTGATGTCATCGGCTCTTCGGCCGCAGGCTGTGTGCTGGACTTGTGCTCGTAGATCGATTGTCGTGTTGCAATTTGATTCACGTTGTCTGGTTCTGGCTGATATAAATGATTCTAGGCTATGTAGGCACTTTAGTTCGTAATTCTGGAATCAAATCGTGCTTTGCATTGATAGTGAGTCTGGTTATTGTTTTGAAACTTAATTTCAGTATAATTATTAGCTAATAAAATATTGCATCATCGTTATTTGATTTTGGCTGTTGAATAGAAGACTAACCTTATACTCTGTTGTTAGATAAACAAGCGATGATGATTTGTCTTTCAAGGTAGGTACCTAATAAAATTTTAGCTATCGTATAATAGGTATAATGAAGGTCAAGAAAGCGTTACTAATGAAATTACACAATAAGAATTTAGAGAACATACAGATTTGAGATAAGCGTTAGATAAGATCAATATAGTCAAGAGTCGTCAGTTTTTTGTTCTTGTTTGATTTACGCACGATTTGAGTTCGCCATTTAGAGAATTTTTTTTGAAAGAATTGTGGTCGGGCCAATTAACTTAATTCCTTGTTTAAGCAATACGGTTATTTTTATGATGCCGTTAAAAATATTTTTGGAGCCACTATAAATGTAGGTATGTGGAATATTACTATTAAAACGGCAGTCGGTGATAAAAAAATCATAATAGGTATACAAACCACAAAAACACCATCAATTTCATATGAAATGGGGAAGAGATAAGTCTTAAAACATTTAACAGTTTATTTTCTACGCGTGAATTATTTTCAATAATGTACCATCCTCGAATACTTCTTAATGAAATCAAGCATGTAATAAGTAACCTTGTAAAGGTCCTTCATGCTTGTCTTTGTGCGCTAAATTGAATATCAATCCAATAATGGAAACTCAAATGTTAGAACTTCAATATAAGCCGTATTATCTCTTGCATTTCACCAAAGGCACCACCATCAATTTCCATTAGTTTTCTATTCTTATCATCTTGTGACGTCAAATGACATATAACTAATTTGGTCGATACAACTTGTCATAAATCGAATGTCCTTATTTCAATTGAAGTACAGTTCGTTTTGTAGCAGACTTCTCTTTATCCAATTCCTTTATTCTGGAATTCTATTCTTCCAGTGGTCTTTGTGATTTTGCTAATCCCTATTGTATAGCTTATAATCTATAGGTACTTATTTTTCTTTTATATCGCAGAGCTGAATGTGTTCAAATTCTTCAACATTTACATTAGTAATGAAGTTATTACCTTCAATTATAATTATTTAGTATTGCGGGATTATTGCACTATAGGATTGCACGATAAAATAAACATGGTTGGTGTTGCAACAACGTATAATAAACATTAATTACACCCAATGGCAAAGAGTGGTGTTTCACTGGAATTACGTGTTGTTTGTAATGTAATAATTTTGGTGTTGAATTGCCATCTCCAAGTGAATCATAATGAACGTGTTTTATTTTATGGAATAATCTTGTCAAAGCGTCACATGATACATTTTTATTTGAGACTTTTTAGTATCAATCTGTTTATTAATTTTTAAACTCGACCGTTACCGTTAGTTTAACTAACTTGTTTTATTGTTTAACTAACACCAAATTAAAAAGTTAAATACAAACAGTAATTACTTAGTCTATCAAGAATATATTATTTAATCAATGTTTATTAATGCTTGGTTCCTATAAACAAAAACGAATCGTTTTGCTTACCAATAGTAACATACCTATTTAATTGCCAAACTGGGCATATAAATACATTCGTAAGCAACTTTTACCGGTGATAGCTACTTGAAAATGGGAGGGCCTACTATGCAAAGCTATAAGGCCTTTCTTTGCTACATTATTGGTAAAGTTACAAGTCTTAATTTTAACCAATAACGGTCCGTAAATTATAGGAATCGGCTATTAGTGAAATCAGTAAAAGATCATTACTTGCGAGTTTCGATATCGCAAATCTCAGCTACCTGTGTGAACCTGGAACCCGACTTCAAGATATCGGGTTTTTTTTTTTTGCATATGTTAGTACTCCGTATGTACCTGTTTGTACCAACTTTTTTTTCGTTTGTACCTCAAGGGGTTCGGAGATACGGGGGGTTGAAAAATGCTCAGAACCCGACTTCAAGATATCGGGGTTTTTTTTTTTGCATATGTTAGTACTCCGTATGTACCTGTTTGTACCAACTTTTTTTTCGTTTGTACCTCAAGGGGTTCGGAGATACGGGGGGTTGAAAAATGCTCAGAACCCGACTTCAAGATATCGGGTTTTTTTTTTTTGCATATGTTAGTACTCCATATGTACCTGTTTGTACCAACTTTTTTTTCGTTTGTACCTCAAGTGGTTCGGAAATACAGGACTTTAAAAAACCTGTTCCCTAATATCGGAATCTCGGCCATTTTTTGAGATAATCAAAATCTGCCAGCGGGGTTGGATTCACCATCGTTTGTACCCGTTTGTACCATCTTTCTTTTCGTTTGTACCTCAAGGGGTTCGGAAATACAAGACTTTAAAAAACTTGTTCCCTAATATCGGAATCTCGGGCATTTTTTGAGATAATCAAAATCTGCCAGCGGGGTTGGATTCACCATCGTTTGTACCCGTTTGTACCATCTTTCTTTTCGTTTGTACCTCAAGGGGTTCGGAAATACAAGACTTTAAAAAACCCGTTCCCTAATATCGGAATCTCGGGCATTTTTTGAGATAATCAAAATCTGCAAGCGGGGTTGGATTCACCGTCGTTTGTACCCGTTTGTACCATCTTTCTTTTCGTTTGTACCTCAAGGGGTTCGGAAATACAAGACTTTATAAAACCCGTTCCCTAATATCGGAATCTCGGGCATTTTTTGAGATAATCAAAATCTGCCAGCGGGGTTGGATTCACCATTGTTTGTACCCGTTTGTACCATTTTTCTTTTCGTTTGTACCTCAAGGGGTTCGGAAATACAAGACTTTAAAAAACCTGTTCCCTAATATCGGAATCTCGGGCATTTTTTGAGATAATCAAAATCTGCAAGCGGGGTTGGATTCACCGTCGTTTGTACCCGTTTGTACCATCTTTCTTTTCGTTTGTACCTCAAGGGGTTCGGAAATACAGAACTTTAAAAAACCCGTTCCCTAATATCGGAATCTCGGGCATTTTTTGAGATAATCAAAATCTGCAAGCGGGATTGGATTCACCATCGTTTGTACCCGTTTGTACCATCTTTCTTTTCGTTTGTACCTCAAGGGGTTCGGAAATACAAGACTTTAAAAAACTTGTTCCCTAATATCGGAATCTCGGGCATTTTTTGAGATAATCAAAATCTGCAAGCGGGGTTGGATTCACCATCGTTTGTACCCGTTTGTACCATCTTTCTTTTCGTTTGTACCTCAAGGGGTTCGGAAATACAAGACTTTAAAAAACCCGTTCCCTAATATCGGAATCTCGGGCATTTTTTGAGATAATCAAAATCTGCAAGCGGGGTTGGATTCACCGTCGTTTGTACCCGTTTGTACCATCTTTCTTTTCGTTTGTACCTCAAGGGGTTCGGAAATACAAGACTTTAAAAAACCCGTTCCCTAATATCGGAATCTCGGGCATTTTTTGAGATAATCAAAATCTGCCAGCGGGGTTGGATTCACCATCGCTTGTACCCGTTTGTACCATTTTTCTTTTCGTTTGTACCTCAAGGGGTTCGGAAATACAGAACTTTAAAAAACCCGTTCCCTAATATCGGAATCTCGGGCATTTTTTGAGATAATCAAAATCTGCAAGCGGGGTTGGATTCACCATCGTTTGTACCCGTTTGTACCATCTTTCTTTTCGTTTGTACCTCAAGGGGTTCGGAAATACAAGACTTTAAAAAACTTGTTCCCTAATATCGGAATCTCGGGCATTTTTTGAGATTATCAAAATCTGCAAGCGGGGTTGGATTCACCGTCGTTTGTACCCGTTTGTACCATCTTTCTTTTCGTTTGTACCTCAAGGGGTTCGGAAATACAAGACTTTAAAAAACCCGTTCCCTAATATCGGAATCTCGGGCATTTTTTGAGATAATCAAAATCTGCCAGCGGGGTTGGATTCACCATCGTTTGTACCCGTTTGTACCATTTTTCTTTTCGTTTGTACCTCAAGGGGTTCGGAAATACAAGACTTTAAAAAACTTGTTCCCTAATATCGGAATCTCGGGCATTTTTTGAGATAATCAAAATCTGCAAGCGGGGTTGGATTCACCATCGTTTGTACCCGTTTGTACCATCTTTCTTTTCGTTTGTACCTCAAGGGGTTCGGAAATACAAGACTTTAAAAAACCCGTTCCCTAATATCGGAATCTCGGGCATTTTTTGAGATAATCAAAATCTGCAAGCGGGGTTGGATTCACCGTCGTTTGTACCCGTTTGTACCATCTTTCTTTTCGTTTGTACCTCAAGGGGTTCGGAAATACAAGACTTTAAAAAACCGGCTCCCTAATATCGGAATCTCGGGCATTTTTTGAGATAATCAAAATTTGCAAGCGGGGTTGGATTCACCGTCGTTTGTACCCGTTTGTACCATCTTTCTTTTCGTTTGTACCTCAAGGGGTTCGGAAATACAAGACTTTATAAAACCCGTTCCCTAATATCGGAATCTCGGGCATTTTTTGAGATAATCAAAATCTGCAAGCGGGGTTGGATTCACCATCGTTTGTACCCGTTTGTACCATCTTTCTTTTCGTTTGTACCTCAAGGGGTTCGGAAATACAAGACTTTAAAAAACCCGTTCCCTAATATCGGAATCTCGGGCATTTTTTGAGATAATCAAAATCTGCCAGCGGGGTTGGATTCACCATCGTTTGTACCCGTTTGTACCATTTTTCTTTTCGTTTGTACCTCAAGGGGTTCGGAAATACAGAACTTTAAAAAAACTTGTTCCCTAATATCGGAATCTCGGGCATTTTTTGAGATAATCAAAATCTGCAAGCGGGGTTGGATTCACCGTCGTTTGTACCCGTTTGTACCATCTTTCTTTTCGTTTGTACCTCAAGGGGTTCGGAAATACAGAACTTTAAAAAACCCGTTCCCTAATATCGGAATCTCGGGCATTTTTTGAGATAATCAAAATCTGCAAGCGGGGTTGGATTCACCGTCGTTTGTACCCGTTTGTACCATCTTTCTTTTCGTTTGTACCTCAAGGGGTTCGGAAATACAAGACTTTAAAAAACTTGTTCCCTAATATCGGAATCTCGGGCATTTTTTGAGATAATCAAAATCTGCAAGCGGGGTTGGATTCACCATCGTTTGTACCCGTTTGTACCATCTTTCTTTTCGTTTGTACCTCAAGGGGTTCGGAAATACAAGACTTTAAAAAACTTGTTCCCTAATATCGGAATCTCGGGCATTTTTTGAGATAATCAAAATCTGCAAGCGGGGTTGGATTCACCATCGTTTGTACCCGTTTGTACCATTTTTCTTTTCGTTTGTACCTCAAGGGGTTCGGAAATACAAGACTTTAAAAAACCTGTTCCCTAATATCGGAATCTCGGCCATTTTTTGAGATAATCAAAATCTGCCAGCGGGGTTGGATTCACCATCGTTTGTACCCGTTTGAACCATCTTTCTTTTCGTTTGTACCTCAAGGGGTTCGGAAATACAAGACTTTAAAAAACCGGTTCCCTAATATCGGAATCTCGGGCATTTTTTGAGATAATCAAAATCTGCAAGCGGGGTTGGATTCACCGTCGTTTGTACCCGTTTGTACCATCTTTCTTTTCGTTTGTACCTCAAGGGGTTCGGAAATACAAGACTTTAAAAAACCGGTTCCCTAATATCGGAATCTCGGGCATTTTTTGAGATAATCAAAATCTGCCAGCGGGGTTGGATTCACCATCGTTTGTACCCGTTTGTACCATCTTTCTTTTCGTTTGTACCTCAAGGGGTTCGGAAATACAAGACTTTAAAAAACCGGTTCCCTAATATCGGAATCTCGGGCATTTTTTGAGATAATCAAAATCTGCAAGCGGGGTTGGATTCACCGTCGTTTGTACCCGTTTGTACCATCTTTCTTTTCGTTTGTACCTCAAGGGGTTCGGAAATACAAGACTTTAAAAAACCGGTTCCCTAATATCGGAATCTCGGGCATTTTTTGAGATAATCAAAATCTGCCAGCGGGGTTGGATTCACCATCGTTTGTACCCGTTTGTACCATCTTTCTTTTCGTTTGTACCTCAAGGGGTTCGGAAATACAAGACTTTAAAAAACCGGCTCCCTAATATCGGAATCTCGGGCATTTTTTGAGATAATCAAAATCTGCAAGCGGGGTTGGATTCACCGTCGTTTGTACCCGTTTGTAACATCTTTCTTTTCGTTTGTACCTCAAGGGGTTCGGAAATACAAGACTTTAAAAAACCCGTTCCCTAATATCGGAATCTCGGCCATTTTTTGAGATTATCAAAATCTGCCAGCGGGGTTGGATTCAGCATCGTTTGTACCATCTTTCTTTTCGTTTGTACCTCAAGGGGTTCGGAAATACAAGACTTTAAAAAACCGGTTCCCTAATATCGGAATCTCGGGCATTTTTTGAGATAATCAAAATCTGCAAGCGGGGTTGGATTCACCGTCGTTTTTACCCGATTGTACCATCTTTCTTTTCGTTTGTACCTCAAGGGGTTCGGAAATACAAGACTTTAAAAAACCCGTTCCCTAATATCGGAATCTCGGCCATTTTTTGAGATTATCAAAATCTGCCAGCGGGGTTGGATTCAGCATCGTTTGTACCCGTTTGTACCATCTTTCTTTTCGTTTGTACCTCAAGGGGTTCGGAAATACAAGACTTTAAAAAACCGGTTCCCTAATAACGGAATCTCGAGCATTTTTTGAGATAATCAAAATCTGCAAGCGGGGTTGGATTCACCGTCGTTTGTACCCATTTGTACCATCTTTCTTTTCGTTTGTACCTCAAGGGGTTCGGAAATACAAGACTTTAAAAAACCCGTTCCCTAATATCGGAATCTCGGGCATTTTTTGAGATAATCAAAATCTGCAAGCGGGGTTGGATTCACCGTCGTTTGTACCCGTTTGTACCATCTTTTTCTTTTCGTTTGTACCTCAAGGGGTTCGGAAAAACAGCGCCTCAAAAAAACCTGATCCCTAATATCGGAATCTCGGCCATTTTTTGAGATTATCAAAATCTGCCAGCGGGGTTGGATTCACCATCGTTTGTACCATCTTTCTTTTCGTTTGTACCTCAAGGGGTTCGGAAATACAGGACTTTAAAAAACCTGATCCCTAATATCGGAATCTCGGCCATTTTTTGAGATAATCAAAATCTGCCAGCGGGGTTGGATTCACCATCGTTTGTACCCGTTTGTACCATCTTTCTTTTCGTTTGTACCTCAAGGGGTTCGGAAATAAAAGACTTTAAAAAACCCGTTCCCTAATATCGGAATCTTAGGCATTTTTTGAGTTAATCAAAATCTGCAAGCGGGGTTGGATTCACCGTCGTTTGTACCCGCTTGTACCAACTTTCTTTTCGTTTGTACCTCAAGGGATTAGGAAATACAGGACTTTCAAAAACCTAGTATCGGTAACGAGTATCGGTATCTTAGGCATTTTTTGAGTTAATCAAAATCTGCAAGCAGGGTTGGATTCACCGTCGTTTGTACCCGTTTGTACCAACTTTCTTTTCGTTTGTACCTCAAGGGATTAGGAAATACAGGACTTTCAAAAACCAAGTATCGGTAACGAGTATCGGTAGCTTAGGCATTTTTTGAGATAATCAAAATCTGCAAGCGGGGTTGGATTCACCGTCGTTTGTACCCGTTTGTACCATCTTTCTTTTCGTTTGTACCTCAAGGGGTTCGGAAATACAAGACTTTAAAAAACCCGTTCCCTAATATCGGAATCTCGGGCATTTTTTGAGATAATCAAAATCTGCAAGCGGGGTTGGATTCACCGTCGTTTGTACCCGTTTGTACCATCTTTCTTTTCGTTTGTACCTCAAGGGGTTCGGAAATACAGGACTTTAAAAAACCTGATCCCTAATATCGGAATCTCGGCCATTTTTTGAGATAATCAAAATCTGCCAGCGGGGTTGGATTCACCATCGTTTGTACCCGTTTGTACCATCTTTCTTTTCGTTTGTACCTCAAGGGGTTCGGAAATACAAGACTTTAAAAAACCCGTTCCCTAATATCGGAATCTCGGGCATTTTTTGAGATAATCAAAATCTGCAAGCGGGGTTGGATTCACCGTCGTTTGTACCCGTTTGTACCATCTTTCTTTTCGTTTGTACCTCAAGGGGTTCGGAAATACAGGACTTTCAAAAACCCGTTCCCTAATATCGGAATCTCGGGCATTTTTTGAGATAATCAAAATCTGCAAGCGGGGTGGGATTCACCGTCGTTTGTACCCGTTTGTACCATCTTTCTTTTCGTTTGTACCTCAAGGGGTTCGGAAATACAGGACTTTAAAAAACCTGATCCCTAATATCGGAATCTCGGCCATTTTTTGAGATAATCAAAATCTGCAAGCGGGGTTGGATTCACCGTCGTTTGTACCCGTTTGTACCATCTTTCTTTTCGTTTGTACCTCAAGGGGTTCGGAAATACAAGACTTTAAAAAACCCGTTCCCTAATATCGGAATCTCGGGCATTTTTTGAGATAATCAAAATCTGCAAGCGGGGTTGGATTCACCATCGTTTGTACCCGTTTGTACCATCTTTCTTTTCGTTTGTACCTCAAGGGGTTCGGAAATACAAGACTTTAAAGAACCCGTTCCCTAATATCGGAATCTCGGGCATTTTTTGAGATAATCAAAATCTGCAAGCGGGGTTGGATTCACCATCGTTTGTACCCGTTTGTACCATTTTTCTTTTCGTTTGTATCTCAAGGGGTTCGGAAATACAAGACTTAAAAAAACCCGTTCCCTAATATCGGAATCTCGGGCATTTTTTGAGATTATCAAAATCTGCCAGCGGGGTTGGATTCAGCATCGTTTGTACCCGTTTGTACCATCTTTCTTTTCGTTTGTACCTCAAGGGGTTCGGAAATACAAGTCTTTAAAAAACCGGTTCCCTAATATCGGAATCTCGGGCATTTTTTGAGATAATCAAAATCTGCAAGCGGGGTTGGATTCACCGTCGTTTGTACCCGTTTGTGCCAACTTTCTTTTCGTTTGTACCTCAAGGGATTAGGAAATACAGGACTTTCAAAAACCTAGTATCGGTAACGAGTATCGGTATCTTAGGCATTTTTTGAGATAATCAAAATCTGCAAGGAGGGTTGGCTTCAGCGTCGTTTGTACCAACTTTCTTTTCGTTTGTACCTCAAGGGGTTCGGAAATACAGAACTTTCAAAAACTGTTCCCTAGTATCGGTAACTAGTATCGGTATCTCGGGCATTTTTTGAGAAAATCAAAATCTGCAAGCAGGGTTGGATTCACCGTCGTTTGTACCCGTTTATACCAACTTTCTTTTCGTTTGTACCTCAAGGGGTTCGGAAATACAGAACTTTCAAAAACTGTTACCTAGTATCGGTAACTAGTATCGGTATCTCGGGCATTTTTTGAGATAATCAAAATCTGCAAGCTGGGTTGGATTCACCGTCGTTTTTACCCTTTTGTACCAACTTTCTTTTCGTTTGTACTTCAAGGGGTTCGGAAATACAGAACTTTCAAAAACTGTTACCTAGTATCGGTAACTAGTATCGGTATCTCGGGCATTTTTTGAGATAATCAAAATCTGCAAGCAGGGTTGGATTCACCGTCGTTTGTACCCGTTTGTACCAACTTTCTTTTCGTTTGTACCTCAAGGGATTCGGAAATACAGGACTTTCAAAAATCTAGTATCGGTAACGAGTATCGGTATCTTAGGCATTTTTTGAGTTAATCAAAATCTGCAAGCAGGGTTGGATTCACCGTCGTTTGTACCCGTTTGTACCAACTTTCTTTTCGTTTGTACCTCAAGGGGTTCGGAAATACAGAACTTTCAAAAACTGTTACCTAGTATCGGTAACTAGTATCGGTATCTCGGGCATTTTTTGAGATAATCAAAATCTACAAGCAGGGTTGGATTCACCGTCGTTTGTACCCGTTTGTACCAACTTTCTTTTCGTTTGTACCTCAAGGGGTTCGGAAATACAAGACTTTAAAAAACCGGTTCCCTAATATCGGAATCTCGGGCATTTTTTGAGATAATCAAAATCTGCAAGCGGGGTTGGATTCACCGTCGTTTGTACCCGTTTGTACCATCTTTCTTTTCGTTTGTACCTCAAGGGGTTCGGAAATACAAGACTTTAAAAAACCGGTTCCCTAATATCGGAATCTCGGGCATTTTTTGAGATAATCAAAATCTGCCAGCGGGGTTGGATTCACCATCGTTTGTACCCGTTTGTACCATCTTTCTTTTCGTTTGTACCTCAAGGGGTTCGGAAATACAAGACTTTAAAAAACCGGCTCCCTAATATCGGAATCTCGGGCATTTTTTGAGATAATCAAAATCTGCAAGCGGGGTTGGATTCACCGTCGTTTGTACCCGTTTGTAACATCTTTCTTTTCGTTTGTACCTCAAGGGGTTCGGAAATACAAGACTTTAAAAAACCCGTTCCCTAATATCGGAATCTCGGCCATTTTTTGAGATTATCAAAATCTGCCAGCGGGGTTGGATTCAGCATCGTTTGTACCCGTTTGTACCATCTTTCTTTTCGTTTGTACCTCAAGGGGTTCGGAAATACAAGACTTTAAAAAACCGGTTCCCTAATATCGGAATCTCGGGCATTTTTTGAGATAATCAAAATCTGCAAGCGGGGTTGGATTCACCGTCGTTTTTACCCGATTGTACCATCTTTCTTTTCGTTTGTACCTCAAGGGGTTCGGAAATACAAGACTTTAAAAAACCCGTTCCCTAATATCGGAATCTCGGCCATTTTTTGAGATTATCAAAATCTGCCAGCGGGGTTGGATTCAGCATCGTTTGTACCCGTTTGTACCATCTTTCTTTTCGTTTGTACCTCAAGGGGTTCGGAAATACAAGACTTTAAAAAACCGGTTCCCTAATAACGGAATCTCGAGCATTTTTTGAGATAATCAAAATCTGCAAGCGGGGTTGGATTCACCGTCGTTTGTACCCATTTGTACCATCTTTCTTTTCGTTTGTACCTCAAGGGGTTCGGAAATACAAGACTTTAAAAAACCCGTTCCCTAATATCGGAATCTCGGGCATTTTTTGAGATAATCAAAATCTGCAAGCGGGGTTGGATTCACCGTCGTTTGTACCCGTTTGTACCATCTTTTTCTTTTCGTTTGTACCTCAAGGGGTTCGGAAAAACAGCGCCTCAAAAAAACCTGATCCCTAATATCGGAATCTCGGCCATTTTTTGAGATTATCAAAATCTGCCAGCGGGGTTGGATTCACCATCGTTTGTACCATCTTTCTTTTCGTTTGTACCTCAAGGGGTTTGGAAATACAGGACTTTAAAAAACCTGATCCCTAATATCGGAATCTCGGCCATTTTTTGAGATAATCAAAATCTGCCAGCGGGGTTGGATTCACCATCGTTTGTACCCGTTTGTACCATCTTTCTTTTCGTTTGTACCTCAAGGGGTTCGGAAATAAAAGACTTTAAAAAACCCGTTCCCTAATATCGGAATCTTAGGCATTTTTTGAGTTAATCAAAATCTGCAAGCGGGGTTGGATTCACCGTCGTTTGTACCCGCTTGTACCAACTTTCTTTTCGTTTGTACCTCAAGGGATTAGGAAATACAGGACTTTCAAAAACCTAGTATCGGTAACGAGTATCGGTATCTTAGGCATTTTTTGAGTTAATCAAAATCTGCAAGCAGGGTTGGATTCACCGTCGTTTGTACCCGTTTGTACCAACTTTCTTTTCGTTTGTACCTCAAGGGATTAGGAAATACAGGACTTTCAAAAACCAAGTATCGGTAACGAGTATCGGTAGCTTAGGCATTTTTTGAGATAATCAAAATCTGCAAGCGGGGTTGGATTCACCGTCGTTTGTACCCGTTTGTACCATCTTTCTTTTCGTTTGTACCTCAAGGGGTTCGGAAATACAAGACTTTAAAAAACCCGTTCCCTAATATCGGAATCTCGGGCATTTTTTGAGATAATCAAAATCTGCAAGCGGGGTTGGATTCACCGTCGTTTGTACCCGTTTGTACCATCTTTCTTTTCGTTTGTACCTCAAGGGGTTCGGAAATACAGGACTTTAAAAAACCTGATCCCTAATATCGGAATCTCGGCCATTTTTTGAGATAATCAAAATCTGCCAGCGGGGTTGGATTCACCATCGTTTGTACCCGTTTGTACCATCTTTCTTTTCGTTTGTACCTCAAGGGGTTCGGAAATACAAGACTTTAAAAAACCCGTTCCCTAATATCGGAATCTCGGGCATTTTTTGAGATAATCAAAATCTGCAAGCGGGGTTGGATTCACCGTCGTTTGTACCCGTTTGTACCATCTTTCTTTTCGTTTGTACCTCAAGGGGTTCGGAAATACAGGACTTTCAAAAACCCGTTCCCTAATATCGGAATCTCGGGCATTTTTTGAGATAATCAAAATCTGCAAGCGGGGTGGGATTCACCGTCGTTTGTACCCGTTTGTACCATCTTTCTTTTCGTTTGTACCTCAAGGGGTTCGGAAATACAGGACTTTAAAAAACCTGATCCCTAATATCGGAATCTCGGCCATTTTTTGAGATAATCAAAATCTGCAAGCGGGGTTGGATTCACCGTCGTTTGTACCCGTTTGTACCATCTTTCTTTTCGTTTGTACCTCAAGGGGTTCGGAAATACAAGACTTTAAAAAACCCGTTCCCTAATATCGGAATCTCGGGCATTTTTTGAGATAATCAAAATCTGCAAGCGGGGTTGGATTCACCATCGTTTGTACCCGTTTGTACCATCTTTCTTTTCGTTTGTACCTCAAGGGGTTCGGAAATACAAGACTTTAAAAAACCCGTTCCCTAATATCGGAATCTCGGGCATTTTTTGAGATAATCAAAATCTGCAAGCGGGGTTGGATTCACCATCGTTTGTACCCGTTTGTACCATTTTTCTTTTCGTTTGTATCTCAAGGGGTTCGGAAATACAAGACTTAAAAAAACCCGTTCCCTAATATCGGAATCTCGGGCATTTTTTGAGATTATCAAAATCTGCCAGCGGGGTTGGATTCAGCATCGTTTGTACCCGTTTGTACCATCTTTCTTTTCGTTTGTACCTCAAGGGGTTCGGAAATACAAGTCTTTAAAAAACCGGTTCCCTAATATCGGAATCTCGGGCATTTTTTGAGATAATCAAAATCTGCAAGCGGGGTTGGATTCACCGTCGTTTGTACCCGTTTGTGCCAACTTTCTTTTCGTTTGTACCTCAAGGGATTAGGAAATACAGGACTTTCAAAAACCTAGTATCGGTAACGAGTATCGGTATCTTAGGCATTTTTTGAGATAATCAAAATCTGCAAGGAGGGTTGGCTTCAGCGTCGTTTGTACCAACTTTCTTTTCGTTTGTACCTCAAGGGGTTCGGAAATACAGAACTTTCAAAAACTGTTCCCTAGTATCGGTAACTAGTATCGGTATCTCGGGCATTTTTTGAGAAAATCAAAATCTGCAAGCAGGGTTGGATTCACCGTCGTTTGTACCCGTTTATACCAACTTTCTTTTCGTTTGTACCTCAAGGGGTTCGGAAATACAGAACTTTCAAAAACTGTTACCTAGTATCGGTAACTAGTATCGGTATCTCGGGCATTTTTTGAGATAATCAAAATCTGCAAGCTGGGTTGGATTCACCGTCGTTTTTACCCTTTTGTACCAACTTTCTTTTCGTTTGTACTTCAAGGGGTTCGGAAATACAGAACTTTCAAAAACTGTTACCTAGTATCGGTAACTAGTATCGGTATCTCGGGCATTTTTTGAGATAATCAAAATCTGCAAGCAGGGTTGGATTCACCGTCGTTTGTACCCGTTTGTACCAACTTTCTTTTCGTTTGTACCTCAAGGGATTCGGAAATACAGGACTTTCAAAAATCTAGTATCGGTAACGAGTATCGGTATCTTAGGCATTTTTTGAGTTAATCAAAATCTGCAAGCAGGGTTGGATTCACCGTCGTTTGTACCCGTTTGTACCAACTTTCTTTTCGTTTGTACCTCAAGGGGTTCGGAAATACAGAACTTTCAAAAACTGTTACCTAGTATCGGTAACTAGTATCGGTATCTCGGGCATTTTTTGAGATAATCAAAATCTACAAGCAGGGTTGGATTCACCGTCGTTTGTACCCGTTTGTACCAACTTTCTTTTCGTTTGTACCTCAAGGGATTCGGAAATACAGGACTTTCAAAAATCTAGTATCGGTAACGAGTATCGGTATCTTAGGCATTTTTTGAGTTAATCAAAATCTGCAAGCAGGGTTGGATTCACCGTCGTTAGTACCCGTTTGTACCAACTTTCTTTTCGTTTGTACCTCAAGGGATTAGGAAATACAGGACTTTCAAAAACCTAGTATCGGTAACGAGTATCGGTATCTTAGGCATTTTTTGAGATAATCAAAATCTGCAAGCAGGGTTGGCTTCAGCGTCGTTTGTACCTGTTTGTACCAACTTTCTTTTCGTTTGTACCTCAAGGGATTCGGAAATACAGGACTTTCAAAAACCTAGTATCGGTAACGAGTATCGGTATCTCGGGCATTTTTTGAGATAATCAAAATCTGCAACCAGGGTTGGATTCACCGTCGTTTGTACCCGTTTGTACCAACTTTCTTTTCGTTTGTACCTCAAGGGGTTCGGAAATACAGAACTTTAATAAAACCTGTTCCCTAATATCGGAATCTCGGGCGTCTTGTATTTCCGAACCCCTTGAGGTACAAACGAAAAGAAAGATGTTACAAACGGGTACAAACGACGGTGAATCCAACCCCGCTTGCAGATTTTGATTATCTCAAAAAATGCCCGAGATTCCGATATTAGGGAACAAGTTTTTTAAAGTCTTGTATTTCCGAACCCCTTGAGGTACAAACGAAAAGAAAGATGGTACAAACGGGTACAAACGATGGTAAATCCAACCCCGCTGGCAGATTTTGATTATCTCAAAAAATGGCCGAGATACCGATTTTAGGGATCAGGTTTTTTAAAGTCCTGTATTTCCGAACCCCTTGAGGTACAAACGAAAAGAAAGATGGTACAAACGGGTACAAACGACGGTGAATCCAACCTCGCTGGCAGATTTTGATTATCTCAAAAAATGCCCGAGATTCCGATATTAGGGATCAGGTTTTTTAAAGTCCTGTATTTCCGAACCCCTTGAGGTACAAACGAAAAGAAAGATGGTACAAACGGGTACAAACGACGGTGAATCCAACCCCGCTTGCAGATTTTGATTATCTCAAAAAATGGCCGAGATTCCGATATTAGGGAACAGGTTTTTTAAAGTCTTGTATTTCCGAACCCCTTGAGGTACAAACGAAAAGAAAAATGGTACAAACGGGTACAAACGATGGTGAATCCAACCCCGCTGGCAGATTTTGATTATCTCAAAAAATGCCCGAGATTCCGATATTAGGGAACCGGTTTTTTAAAGTCTTGTATTTCCGAACCCCTTGAGGTACAAACGAAAAGAAAGATGGTACAAACGGGTACAAACGATGGTGAATCCAACCCCGCTGGCAGATTTTGATTATCTCAAAAAATGCCCGAGATTCCGATATTAGGGAACCGGTTTTTTAAAGTCTTGTATTTCCGAACCCCTTGAGGTACAAACGAAAAGAAAGATGGTACAAACGGGTACAAACGATGGTGAATCCAACCCCGCTGGCAGATTTTGATTATCTCAAAAAATGCCCGAGATTCCGATATTAGGGAACGGGTTTTATAAAGTCTTGTATTTCCGAACCCCTTGAGGTACAAACGAAAAGAAAGATGGCACAAACGGGTACAAACGACGGTGAATCCAACCCCGCTTGCAGATTTTGATTATCTCAAAAAATGCCCGAGATTCCGATATTAGGGAACGGGTTTTATAAAGTCTTGTATTTCCGAACCCCTTGAGGTACAAACGAAAAGAAAGATGGTACAAACGGGTACAAACGACGGTGAATCCAACCCCGCTTGCAGATTTTGATTATCTCAAAAAATGCCCGAGATTCCGATATTAGGGATCAGGTTTTTTAAAGTCCTGTATTTCCGAACCCCTTGAGGTACAAACGAAAAGAAAACTGGTACAAACGGGTACAAACGACGGTGAATCCAACCCCGCTTGCAGATTTTGATTATCTCAAAAAATGCCCGAGATTCCGATATTAGGGAACGGGTTTTATAAAGTCTTGTATTTCCGAACCCCTTGAGGTACAAACGAAAAGAAAGATGGTACAAACGGGTACAAACGATGGTGAATCCAACCCCGCTGGCAGATTTTGATTATCTCAAAAAATGCCCGAGATTCCGATATTAGGGATCAGGTTTTTTAAAGTCCTGTATTTCCGAACCCCTTGAGGTACAAACGAAAAGAAAGATGGTACAAACGGGTACAAACGATGGTGAATCCAACCCCGCTGGCAGATTTTGATTATCTCAAAAAATGCCCGAGATTCCGATATTAGGGAACCGGTTTTTTAAAGTCTTGTATTTCCGAACCCCTTGAGGTACAAACGAAAAGAAAGATGGTACAAACGGGTACAAACGATGGTGAATCCAACCCCGCTGGCAGATTTTGATTATCTCAAAAAATGGCCGAGATTCCGATATTAGGGAACAGGTTTTTTAAAGTCTTGTATTTCCGAACCCCTTGAGGTACAAACGAAAAGAAAAATGGTACAAACGGGTACAAACGATCGTGATACCAACCCCGCTGGCAGATTTTGATTATCTCAAAAAATGCCCGAGATTCCGATATTAGGGAACGGGTTTTATAAAGTCTTGTATTTCCGAACCCCTTGAGGTACAAACGAAAAGAAAGATGGTACAAACGGGTACAAACGATGGTGAATCCAACCCCGCTGGCAGATTTTGATTATCTCAAAAAATGCCCGAGATTCCGATATTAGGGATCAGGTTTTTTAAAGTCCTGTATTTCCGAACCCCTTGAGGTACAAACGAAAAGAAAGATGGTACAAACGGGTACAAACGATGGTGAATCCAACCCCGCTTGCAGATTTTGATTATCTCAAGAAATGCCCGAGATTCCGATATTAGGGAACAGGTTTTTTAAAGTCTTGTATTTCCGAACCCCTTGAGGTACAAACGAAAAGAAAGATGGTACAAACGGGTACAAACGATGGTGAATCCAACCCCGCTGGCAGATTTTGATTATCTCAAAAAATGGCCGAGATTCCGATATTAGGGAACAGGTTTTTTAAAGTCTTGTATTTCCGAACCCCTTGAGGTACAAACGAAAAGAAAAATGGTACAAACGGGTACAAACGATCGTGATACCAACCCCGCTGGCAGATTTTGATTATCTCAAAAAATGCCCGAGATTCCGATATTAGGGAACGGGTTTTATAAAGTCTTGTATTTCCGAACCCCTTGAGGTACAAACGAAAAGAAAGATGGTACAAACGGGTACAAACGATGGTGAATCCAACCCCGCTGGCAGATTTTGATTATCTCAAAAAATGCCCGAGATTCCGATATTAGGGATCAGGTTTTTTAAAGTCCTGTATTTCCGAACCCCTTGAGGTACAAACGAAAAGAAAGATGGTACAAACGGGTACAAACGATGGTGAATCCAACCCCGCTGGCAGATTTTGATTATCTCAAAAAATGCCCGAGATTCCGATATTAGGGATCAGGTTTTTTAAAGTCCTGTATTTCCGAACCCCTTGAGGTACAAACGAAAAGAAAGATGGTACAAACGGGTACAAACGATGGTGAATCCAACCCCGCTGGCAGATTTTGATTATCTCAAAAAATGCCCGAGATTCCGATATTAGGGAACCGTTTTTTTAAAGTCTTGTATTTCCGAACCCCTTGAGGTACAAACGAAAAGAAAGATGGTACAAACGGGTACAAACGATGGTGAATCCAACCCCGCTGGCAGATTTTGATTATCTCAAAAAATGGCCGAGATTCCGATATTAGGGAACAAGTTTTTTAAAGTCTTGTATTTCCGAACCCCTTGAGGTACAAACGAAAAGAAAAATGGTACAAACGGGACAAACGATGGTGAATCCAACCCCGCTGGCAGATTTTGATTATCTCAAAAAATGCCCGAGATTCAGATATTAGGGAACGGGTTTTTTAAAGTCTTGTATTTCCGAACCCCTTGAGGTACAAACGAAAAGAAAAATGGTACAAACGGGTACAAACGATGGTGAATCCAACCCCGCTGGCAGATTTTGATTATCTCAAAAAATGGCCGAGATTCCGATATAAGGGAACGGGTTTTTTAAAGTCTTGTATTTCCGAACCCCTTGAGGTACAAACGAAAAGAAAGATGGTACAAACGGGTACAAACGACGGTGAATCCAACCCCGCTTGCAGATTTTGATTATCTCAAGAAATGCCCGAGATTCCGATATTAGGGAACAGGTTTTTTAAAGTCTTGTATTTCCGAACCCCTTGAGGTACAAACGAAAAGAAAAATGGTACAAACGGGTACAAACGATGGTGAATCCAACCCCGCTGGCAGATTTTGATTATCTCAAAAAATGCCCGAGATTCCGATATTAGGGAACGGGTTTTTTAAAGTCTTGTATTTCCGAACCCCTTGAGGTACAAACGAAAAGAAAGATGGTACAAACGGGTACAAACGACGGTGAATCCAACCCCGCTTGCAGATTTTGATTATCTCAAAAAATGCCCGAGATTCCGATATTAGGGAACGGGTTTTTTAAAGTCTTGTATTTCCGAACCCCTTGAGGTACAAACGAAAAGAAAGATGGTACAAACGGGTACAAACGATGGTGAATCCAACCCCGCTTGCAGATTTTGATTATCTCAAAAAATGCCCGAGATTCCGATATTAGGGAACAAGTTTTTTAAAGTCTTGTATTTCCGAACCCCTTGAGGTACAAACGAAAAGAAAAATGGTACAAACGATGGTGAATCCAACCCCGCTGGCAGATTTTGATTATCTCAAAAAATGCCCGAGATTCCGATATTAGGGAACGGGTTTTTTAAAGTCTTGTATTTCCGAACCCCTTGAGGTACAAACGAAAAGAAAGATGGTACAAACGGGTACAAACGACGGTGAATCCAACCCCACTTGCAGATTTTGATTATCTCAAAAAATGCCCGAGATTCCGATATTAGGGAACGGGTTTTTTAAAGTCTTGTATTTCCGAACCCCTTGAGGTACAAACGAAAAGAAAGATGGTACAAACGGGTACAAACGACGGTGAATCCAACCCCGCTTGCAGATTTTGATTATCTCAAAAAATGCCCGAGATTCCGATATTAGGGAACAGGTTTTTTAAAGTCTTGTATTTCCGAACCCCTTGAGGTACAAACGAAAAGAAAAATGGTACAAACGGGTACAAACAATGGTGAATCCAACCCCGCTGGCAGATTTTGATTATCTCAAAAAATGCCCGAGATTCCGATATTAGGGAACGGGTTTTATAAAGTCTTGTATTTCCGAACCCCTTGAGGTACAAACGAAAAGAAAGATGGTACAAACGGGTACAAACGACGGTGAATCCAACCCCGCTTGCAGATTTTGATTATCTCAAAAAATGCCCGAGATTCCGATATTAGGGAACGGGTTTTTTAAAGTCTTGTATTTCCGAACCCCTTGAGGTACAAACGAAAAGAAAGATGGTACAAACGGGTACAAACGATGGTGAATCCAACCCCGCTTGCAGATTTTGATTATCTCAAAAAATGCCCGAGATTCCGATATTAGGGAACAAGTTTTTTAAAGTCTTGTATTTCCGAACCCCTTGAGGTACAAACGAAAAGAAAAATGGTACAAACGGGTACAAACGATGGTGAATCCAACCCCGCTGGCAGATTTTGATTATCTCAAAAAATGCCCGAGATTCCGATATTAGGGAACGGGTTTTTTAAAGTCTTGTATTTCCGAACCCCTTGAGGTACAAACGAAAAGAAAGATGGTACAAACGGGTACAAACGACGGTGAATCCAACCCCGCTTGCAGATTTTGATTATCTCAAAAAATGCCCGAGATTCCGATATTAGGGAACGGGTTTTTTAAAGTCTTGTATTTCCGAACCCCTTGAGGTACAAACGAAAAGAAAGATGGTACAAACGGGTACAAACGATGGTGAATCCAACCCCGCTTGCAGATTTTGATTATCTCAAAAAATGCCCGAGATTCCGATATTAGGGAACAAGTTTTTTAAAGTCTTGTATTTCCGAACCCCTTGAGGTACAAACGAAAAGAAAGATGGTACAAACGATGGTGAATCCAACCCCGCTTGCAGATTTTGATTACCTCAAAAAATGTCCGAGATTCCGATATTAGGGAACGGGTTTTTTAAAGTTCTGTATTTCCGAACCCCTTGAGGTACAAACGAAAAGAAAGATGGTACAAACGGGTACAAACGACGGTGAATCCAACCCCGCTTGCAGATTTTGATTATCTCAAAAAATGCCCGAGATTCCGATATTAGGGAACAGGTTTTTTAAAGTCTTGTATTTCCGAACCCCTTGAGGTACAAACGAAAAGAAAAATGGTACAAACGGGTACAAACGATGGTGAATCCAACCCCGCTGGCAGATTTTGATTATCTCAAAAAATGCCCGAGATTCCGATATTAGGGAACGGGTTTTTTAAAGTCTTGTATTTCCGAACCCCTTGAGGTACAAACGAAAAGAAAGATGGTACAAACGGGTACAAACGACGGTGAATCCAACCCCGCTTGCAGATTTTGATTATCTCAAAAAATGCCCGAGATTCCGATATTAGGGAACGGGTTTTTTAAAGTCTTGTATTTCCGAACCCCTTGAGGTACAAACGAAAAGAAAGATGGTACAAACGGGTACAAACGATGGTGAATCCAACCCCGCTTGCAGATTTTGATTATCTCAAAAAATGCCCGAGATTCCGATATTAGGGAACGGGTTTTATAAAGTCTTGTATTTCCGAACCCCTTGAGGTACAAACGAAAAGAAAGATGGTACAAACGGGTACAAACGATGGTGAATCCAACCCCGCTGGCAGATTTTGATTATCTCAAAAAATGCCCGAGATTCCGATATTAGGGAACGGGTTTTTTAAAGTCTTGTATTTCCGAACCCCTTGAGGTACAAACGAAAAGAAAGATGGTACAAACGGGTACAAACGACGGTGAATCCAACCCCACTTGCAGATTTTGATTATCTCAAAAAATGCCCGAGATTCCGATATTAGGGAACGGGTTTTTTAAAGTCTTGTATTTCCGAACCCCTTGAGGTACAAACGAAAAGAAAGATGGTACAAACGGGTACAAACGACGGTGAATCCAACCCCGCTTGCAGATTTTGATTATCTCAAAAAATGCCCGAGATTCCGATATTAGGGAACAGGTTTTTTAAAGTCTTGTATTTCCGAACCCCTTGAGGTACAAACGAAAAGAAAAATGGTACAAACGGGTACAAACAATGGTGAATCCAACCCCGCTGGCAGATTTTGATTATCTCAAAAAATGCCCGAGATTCCGATATTAGGGAACGGGTTTTATAAAGTCTTGTATTTCCGAACCCCTTGAGGTACAAACGAAAAGAAAGATGGTACAAACGGGTACAAACGACGGTGAATCCAACCCCGCTTGCAGATTTTGATTATCTCAAAAAATGCCCGAGATTCCGATATTAGGGAACGGGTTTTTTAAAGTCTTGTATTTCCGAACCCCTTGAGGTACAAACGAAAAGAAAGATGGTACAAACGGGTACAAACGATGGTGAATCCAACCCCGCTTGCAGATTTTGATTATCTCAAAAAATGCCCGAGATTCCGATATTAGGGAACAAGTTTTTTAAAGTCTTGTATTTCCGAACCCCTTGAGGTACAAACGAAAAGAAAAATGGTACAAACGGGTACAAACGATGGTGAATCCAACCCCGCTGGCAGATTTTGATTATCTCAAAAAATGCCCGAGATTCCGATATTAGGGAACGGGTTTTTTAAAGTCTTGTATTTCCGAACCCCTTGAGGTACAAACGAAAAGAAAGATGGTACAAACGGGTACAAACGACGGTGAATCCAACCCCGCTTGCAGATTTTGATTATCTCAAAAAATGCCCGAGATTCCGATATTAGGGAACGGGTTTTTTAAAGTCTTGTATTTCCGAACCCCTTGAGGTACAAACGAAAAGAAAGATGGTACAAACGGGTACAAACGATGGTGAATCCAACCCCGCTTGCAGATTTTGATTATCTCAAAAAATGCCCGAGATTCCGATATTAGGGAACAAGTTTTTTAAAGTCTTGTATTTCCGAACCCCTTGAGGTACAAACGAAAAGAAAGATGGTACAAACGGGTACAAACGATGGTGAATCCAACCCCGCTTGCAGATTTTGATTACCTCAAAAAATGTCCGAGATTCCGATATTAGGGAACGGGTTTTTTAAAGTTCTGTATTTCCGAACCCCTTGAGGTACAAACGAAAAGAAAGATGGTACAAACGGGTACAAACGACGGTGAATCCAACCCCGCTTGCAGATTTTGATTATCTCAAAAAATGCCCGAGATTCCGATATTAGGGGATAGGTTTTTTAAAGTCTTGTATTTCCGAACCCCTTGAGGTACAAACGAAAAGAAAAATGGTA
The DNA here is from genome assembly GCA_947623365.1 of Achlya flavicornis. Lineage (NCBI taxonomy): Eukaryota > Metazoa > Arthropoda > Insecta > Lepidoptera > Drepanidae > Achlya > Achlya flavicornis. Next base: position 2,670,812 of record OX392469.1, read on the forward strand.
CAAACGGGTACAAACAATGGTGAATCCAACCCCGCTGGCAGATTTTGATTATCTAAAAAAATGCCCGAGATTCCGATATTAGGGAACGGGTTTTATAAAGTCTTGTATTTCCGAACCCCTTGAGGTACAAACGAAAAGAAAGATGGTACAAACGGGTACAAACGACGGTGAATCCAACCCCGCTTGCAGATTTTGATTATCTCAAAAAATGCCCGAGATTCCGATATTAGGGAACGGGTTTTTTAAAGTCTTGTATTTCCGAACCCCTTGAGGTACAAACGAAAAGAAAGATGGTACAAATGGGTACAAACGATGGTGAATCCAACCCCGCTGGCAGATTTTGATTATCTCAAAAAATGCCCGAGATTCCGATATTAGGGATCAGGTTTTTTAAAGTCCTGTATTTCCGAACCCCTTGAGGTACAAACGAAAAGAAAGATGGTACAAACGGGTACAAACGATGGTGAATCCAACCCCGCTGGCAGATTTTGATTATCTCAAAAAATGCCCGAGATTCCGATATTAGGGAACAGGTTTTTTAAAGTCCTGTATTTCCGAACCACTTGAGGTACAAACGAAAAAAAAGTTGGTACAAACAGGTACATATGGAGTACTAACATATGCAAAAAAAAAAAAACCGATATCTTGAAGTCGGGTTCTGAGCATTTTTCAACCCCCCGTATCTCCGAACCCCTTGAGGTACAAACGAAAAAAAAGTTGGTACAAACAGGTACATACGGAGTACTAACATATGCAAAAAAAAAAACCCCGATATCTTGAAGTCGGGTTCTGAGCATTTTTCAACCCCCCGTATCTCCGAACCCCTTGAGGTACAAACGAAAAAAAAGTTGGTACAAACAGGTACATACGGAGTACAAACATATGCAAAAAAAAAAAACCCGATATCTTGAAGTCGGGTTCTGAGCATTTTTCAACCCCCCGTATCTCCGAACCCCTTGAGGTACAAACGAAAAAAAAGTTGGTACAAACAGGTACATACGGAGTACTAACATATGCAAAAAAAAAAACCCGATATCTTGAAGTCGGGTTCCAGGTTCACACAGGTATCTCAGCTGCATATGGTGCGTGGTGCGCGGGCGCCGCTCGTCTAGCCGGTTGCAACCGGATTGCTGACTCACCACCACCAGTCACCATACTCAGGGCAGCAACGTAACCTTCCACGTTGCGGTTGCAGATATTTAATGCAAGAAATAATATGATATCTGTTCATTAAAATTACGGTCCCAATTTGTAGAGCCGATCTATCGGGAGTAAGAAGAGTTGTTTTCCCAACTTGGAGCGATATGGCAATATAGGTCCAATCCACTGAACAATTTGCTGATTTGCGCTCCAAATCTGGACGCGAGGAGAGCTCGTCACAGGTTGTCAATTCATTATTATAGAAGCTTTAAAAAGTATAGACTATTGAATAGAAATAGAGGTATATTCCAGTGGTATCGATGTAATAACTTTCAACGAGTTCCCGGAAGTTTGCTCTCAATGATGCATTTGACGTATACATAGAGAAAGAATATTCTATCTTTATGGACGTATTGATTCTTGTGCTCGAAAGAAAGGCGGTAGCAAATCGTTTTGAGTTCTTTTTGATTAAGTTTTATTTAGTTGTGGGAGTCCATTGATTTATTTTACAGTTCCAAATTGTTAACTTTTCTCAACGAGTTTTAAGTGCATTCTGATATTTTATTACTGAATATAACCGGTCTTCCACGGCCACCGAGTAAAATGCAGTTTATTACATAATTGTTTAAATTGTTATTATAATTACAGATTTTTTAAAACTCGTTCATTGACCTTGGATTTAATACTAAAAGGGTCCTGAATTAAATTTTCCAACGAAAATACCACGACCGAATGTAGGTGTAGAGGAATAAAAAACCCACCTCGTAAAATTTTCAGATTCTTTGGATCTTTAGTCTACGTTAATTAATAGATTAAATTACGATCAATATAAGTTGAAAGAACAACTGAAAAGACTATTTAAATAATTTGGTCAATACAATCCAAAAAAAATCTAAAACAGGAATTTTAATCTTTATTTTAAGCTACGTTCCTATACGTACGTATAACTTCCTTTTCATTGACCATCGTTAAAAGATCTCCAAATACTTAAAGCTTAACCTCAATTGGTTTCACCAACAAAGACTCCATTAAAATTGATGGGGCTTACTATTTGTCATTAGCCCTTTTGGTCGTGATGATGTATTTTGTAACGTTTTGTGCACGTTATTAACATCTAGTCGTGACGCCACTGCACGCAAAGTGAGCTGTCTAACAATCACGTTCTAAATAGAAATGTGTCATTTCTACCGCAATAGGAGTTAAGTTGCGCTTTGTGGGGAAAGCCGCGTGTTGACCTTTGCAGCTATTTCACGAGTTCGACCTTACACGGCACCGGCTATGATTGTTATATGTCGCACTGATCTGTCGACGTTTGTAATTGGACTACCACTTTGACTAGAAAGTATCTACTAGTTATATTTCTTTAAACTCTTTGAAGTTAGTAGTATCGTCAGTAAGTAGTAACTTAGTACCGTAAAGCAGTAGGTTCATAGAAACGCATTCATCTTTGTGAATCATTGCATTTACACCAGTAATGGCATAGTATTTGCTTCTCATTCTCTCGCCTGTTGCAAAGTTGAACGTGAGAATTGTAAATGTTGAGCTCGTTTCTTTTCTATCCCACTTTTACTCGTATCAGGCTAATTATTTGGTGTGGATAACGTTGTTCGTGTCTCTCATGATAGTCTGATTGTAATAGTATGTAAAATTGTAATTATTTTTGTTCGCTCGAAAATCAGCCACAATTTGGAGCGTTTAGATAAGATAGTATTGAGATTGGACTCTTAAAAAGTCACTGGACGTAATGCATACAAGATAAGTTGAAGGCCTTTCTTACACCAATAATTATTTCCCGCACGTTTTTTCAATCTTCCTTATAGCTTTATCAATTTATTGGCAAGAATGTCGGATTCTATTGAATTAGCTAAATGAGGAAACGTCACTTTGTCACAGTTTGCCAGCCAACACATTTGTGGGCATACGAACTAACCTAACCCATATATTAAGGAAACGCTACTAATTTATAATTAGCTCAAAAGCGATGCGTTAACGGGTCAATGACACACTCAGGCCACGAATAAAATTGTAGCAAGCACTCTGGTTACCAGTCTGCTTTGGTCTCTTTACTCAATTAAGTTTCAATAAGTAAGAGATCTTTTGATATTGGTATCGCAGGTGCACAATTTGGCATCAAGCCACGCAAGATTCCTTAACTCACTTAGCGTTTGATTGTATAAACTCGTCTACGTAATGCCCAGTTAGTGGTTTACTGTTCAATTATTTTTCTTTACTACACAGCCCTGTCCATAACCTGTCTCACTCTCATCCAGGTTAAAGAAGCGTGGGTTTTCCATTTTCCAGTGTCGTCGACCCCTAGAAATTGGCTGAAAGCCGGTCGCGTGTACCAAAGTTTATATTTAGCAATTTCCTTAATAAAAGTGTGTTTACTTTCATATGACTTCTGAACACGCTGACAATATTTTTAAAGCACATTTTTTGATATTTTCATGGGATATAAACTTGAGAATGTTTGAAGTTTTCATCTATAATAATAATTGAATCAATTGTTTATTTGCAGCCATTATTTACAGTTATTTCATACATATTATAAGCAATTATTATATTTTAAGATCTTGATTTTAGATTAAAAAATTAAGAACTGACTGACACGTTTCATCATTAGAAGTGTCATAATTACAAATGATATAATCCTCACTGATTTATCTAGTTTAAACATTGTTGCAATTGAATTATAAATTACAACGTTTATGATATCTAGTTACTAATTGGCTCTAAATATGAGGAAATACAATGAAATTGCTCTAATTATATAATTTTATCTCTTTGTAGTTACTATTCTCGTGACATGTAAGTATCGTGCTAATGGGAAGCGAGTTTTTGTTCTTACCTCACATCATATACTACGAATTGACAGCTGCCTGACATTATCTTTTTCACACATTTTCTTAGTTTTTATATTCTACTCAGTCTTCTATTTTTTGTATCTTCTAAGAATTTTATAGTCACTTTCGTCATCAGTACGTGTTTGCATCGATTTTTCTCAGGTCTAATTTTAATTCGAAAGTTATTTTATACTGGCAGCTGAGACGTGTTGATGAACCGGTTTTTAGTTTTTACTATCTTAAACCTGTCAGTGTTCATTAATATTTTATAGTGTAAACGATCTGGCGCTAGGTCAAGTGCCTTCTTTAATTTAATTGTGCATCTAATTAGAATATGCATTATAAAAAAAAAAGTTTTTTGTCGTCTTATTTTAAATAAATTACCATTTCTCTCTTCTTCATGTATCTCATTTATACGTAGTTTATTTTCAAAAGCTCTTTGATCTTACTAATTCGCATTGTCTTTGATGTCTCAGTTTCAAGTTGATTAAAGTCTTTCAAATAAAATGCTTAAAGGTCCTTTTGTAAGACATTCCGAAATTGTTTAGCTGTTTTGTAATGTTACCTTATTACGGTTTTCTAAGTGAGCAAGTTGCCAATTTTGCAGTTCTCAGTGACGCCTACATGGTTTTTATGTTGCAAAGAGTTGACCCTCACCCAAATTGTTTTCTTTCATTTAAATTTTCTTCACAACCTTCGGTCATTAACTTTGCATTCATGTGGTGTCCTTCCGCTATAGCTTTTAAGATACATTATATCTTGTATTCGAACTCGGTCCTTTTGGTTATTCCATATTCAGCGATCTCTTGAGATATGTGCATACAGATTACAACGTACACTTTTCTCTTCTTGGAACGCTCTTAAGACACCTGTTTATTTCTTGTAACGGTCGTACCTTGAATCATGATTTAGTAACCTATATAATCTAAATCTGTGTCATATTTTAATGTAAGATTCAGCATATAAATTAGTGTTAATGAAGACCAAATAGGAAAACATTTCGGATTAAGAAATCTAATCTAATACGTCTAAATATGGAAAATTCATAGAAAAGTTCGTAGCGTTTCAGCTATTAACCAATGTCGTATATAGACGTGACCACCGAATCGACCGACTAGTCAATCGTAGCACAAAACATATTTCCAATAACGGTGCTTCTTGCTTGTTTTATTTCGGCGGTTCGTTCCACTTTCATTGGTGCGGTTGCGGAGCGTAACCATGACAACGGATGTATGTTCAATATCTACCAGTTCTCCTTTTTGTGGCATAGGCAATAGATGAACAACGTTATCTCTAAGTATATGATAATATTTGTTAACATTTAATGCTGAATCAATAAAATTCCACGGAGCTGGTTTGTTATGCACTTGGGTATCATAACATCATGCTATTGACTACATTTGCATAAATATCATTCTTATATCGATATTATGCTTCCTCTAAGTAATAAATATCTTTATTTTAACTATATACTTGTACTTTTTGATGAGTATAGAAATGGCATTTTTTATAAAGCGACAAAATGTAGAACTCGGTTTTCTCCTGCTTCTTTCTATTAGATACCACGGTCCTTCTAGTCTTTAGGCCTGCAAACTTTATATCGTCATCGGATCACATTATAGCAGTGACTCTGTGCTTTTGCTCTTCATTATGCTCGGATAATTTATTATCAAAATCGTTTATGCGAACATTATTATCATTATCACAGTGGTAAATGCGTGCATTACACTCTATGCGTATATCTTTTGTTAGCTTTCTATGAATCTAATAGATAGCTTTCTAATGAGTTTTTTGCCTTACTATTGTATGTTGTCTTCGGGCCTTTACCCTTTTAAATGTTTTCGAGATGAGTTACTGACCTCCATTGAAAAGGTTCGGAAGTGTACTGATTTATGGTGAGGGCTTCAGTTCTTTTATGATCAATACTGGAATAAGTCTCAGATATTCGTCAGAAAAGGCCTGGTTCAGAGTCAATGCCATGACCTGACCATTTACCATAAAAACAAAGGGTGTAAAACGTATTGTGGTGTTTGTTATGTTTTTGTCTGGCTGTTCAGAGTTCAGTCTCACAATGGAGGGGACGCGGGACATGGCTCGGGAGCTGCGGAAGGTCAGCGACCTTGTCCTGCTCTGCTATAATTAGCTCCTGACTAGGATTAGTTATGACCGTCATGGAATGGGGAAATGGACGTCGCATTGTAACTTGAGATGAACTTATCTTTAGAAATTCTGAATTCCTTAAAATTTCTTGATATTAAATGTGTACCGATAAGTTATTTAATAAATGGCGTTTTTCAAATATTGTTAATTTTGTGAGACACTAATAACTTAACATTTCATTACCTTTTTACGACTAAACTACTGAAATTACTTTGATAAAAACGGAGATCGCGGGTCACACACACAACAAGATCTCTCTCTAGTAACTTAAAAACTTAAAATATTTTTTTAAGAATATCACTTTCAAAGCACGAATAATTTCCTGTGCTTTGTCACAACCTTTACCTCTACACGCCATGTTCAGGCACATTTATTTAATGCGTCTAGCCGTCCCTTCCCCCCTTTTATTCCAGACTAACCCCTTGACTAAAGCCATTATATGTGAGCATAATGTGTTTGTTTAATTAAAATTACATAACAGCTCTTATCTCTTGTAGAGCATGACGCCTTTGTTCCAGGAATCTGGGTTGGATACATCAGTTATGAAAAATGCTTAATCATATACTAGGTGATAGTTCATCAAAAGTAAACGTTCACCCTTCACATTATCCTCAATTAGGTCTGCTTTTGTCCTTTTGTCTTTGAAATTAGACATGATTTGGAGATCCCTACTGGTTCCAAAAAATGAAACAACGCACGTTACTTCTGCAGTTTATGATAATTATCAAGAAAACCTGATTGACTTGTTCAAGTAGAATTTGAATAGATTTGTCATGATCATAAAGATACCATATCAGCAGCTATTCGGAATTTTTAAGTAGATAAATCAGCTTTTTATTGTGCATACGTCAGTCGGTAACACGTCATTATTGGTGCAAAACTGAACAAACATTGATACAGACAAGACAACCAACCAAGGCTTTGTGTTTACCTGTGCATTTGTTTGTTTAATGTTCAAGAACGAAATACTATTTGGCCGTGTCTTATTTATCGCGAATTTAATGTGTTCATTGCATTTCTCTGAAACACAGTCATGTGTAAATCGTAATTGTAAGAAATACTTGATGTAGAGCTGCAGCTTAGGCTAGATTAGGATTTGAAATTAGTATTTTTTTAAGCGGATGATTAAAGTTGATGAACTCCCTTTGTATTGAATTTATCCTTAGTATTAAGTTATCGTGGTGTAGCATGATTAGCCGTTCTTAATCGATCGGCAAAGTTAAGCTACGTCTGTCGTGGTCGGTACCTGGATGGGTGACCGCCTAGTGGTATTTCAAATCGAGCGTTTCCGTGCCTCGGAAAGCACGTAAAGCCGTTGGTCCCGGTTATCACTTAATTGTGACAGTCATTAAGCTAGTTGGATGCCTCCTAGGCGGCTTGAAAAATTCCAACAGTAGGTGACCACTAGCCTACCTCCACCAATCCGCAGTGGGCACGCGTGGTGGAGTATCGCCCAGTCCCTTTCACCCTCATTGGTGAAAGAAGGCCTGTGCTCAGCAGTGGGACATTATAGGCTGATGATGATGATGATGATTAAGTTATGATTAATTGATAATACAATCAATATTGATGGCAAAATTTCCACAATTCCAGGCCGGATACACTCAGCGATCGTCTCCGGGGTCAACATGGAGACCAGGTCGGTCACGGTCGAGTGGTACGAGCGGGGCGAGACCAAGGGCAAGGAGGTGGAGATCGACGCCATAGTAGCACTTAACCCGGAGCTAGCAGTCGGACCACGGCATCAAACGTCACATCTCCAGCCTACGCCCAACAAACTAGCCAGGGTGAGTAGAGCTCTACGAGAGATATGTTCGCCTGGTACTTTGATTAGGATAGATGAATTTATTTACTGGAGCGCTCGTGGTGAAGCATGATTAGCCGTTCTTAATCGATTGGCAAAGTTAAGCTACCACCGTCGTGGTCGGTACCTGGATGGGTGACCGCCTAGTGGTATTTCAAACCGAGCGTTTCCTTGCTTCGGAACGCACGTAAAGCCGTTGGGCCCTGTTATCACTTAATTGTGATTGTCGTTAAGCTAGTTGAGAGGCCTACGAGGCGGCTTGAAAACTCCAACAGTAGGTTGACCTCTAGCCTACCTCCACCGATCCGCAGTGGGTTTGCGAGATGGAGTATCTGCCGATTCCCTTTCACCCTGATTTGTGAAAGGAGGCCTGTGCTCAGCAGTGGGACATTATAGTTTGATGATGAGTTCATTTGCTAAGGCTATTACTTTCGGGAATATGCGTAACGTTGCAGATATTTAGACGTATAAAATGAACTGTTTCATAGGTTCAATGGCCGTACGCGCATTTGCTTGAAGTAACAATCTTCCAATTTAAAGTTCATTCTATCACCGACACTTGTAATGATACAATCATAACCCATTTATACGAATGTTTTCATATGGTATATTATAACATGATTTCATCTTTGATACGCTAATAACAAACGCGTTATCAACTAATTTGTAATTCACTAACATTGCATTATGCGTGTTGAAATTATTATTAAGTAGCCAATGAATAAACATGTGGGTAATTTAGTCGCCCCGTTTGAAACAAAAGCAGCCTTGCTTTCGTTCCATTCCAATTTACATTACTTAACACCATTTAGAATTTTAGTGCAATAAATTCCCTGCGCCGGTTAACTTCATGGCTAATACTTGAGGTCATACCTAAATAGTTTTTGCAGAAAGCTGCAGTGTCGACGCTTGCTCGCTTTCGTTAACAATTTTCGGGTGTAATCGATTGTTAATAACACTTTAGCGATAAAAATCGGCCGGAAGCTTGGTTAGTTTTATCGATTAGCGAGGGCGTTTGAACCGCGTACCAAGCCGCGATCACTCTCATTGTTTGGGTTCCGAAGAACGTTGCTAATCGACGCCGCTGCACAGTTGTACTGACATATCCGCGAAAGGCGAATGTGTGCTCTGCCCATGACGCTCTGGTACTCCCTCGATCATATTAGTCTTGTCATAATGACCCTCTCACAGTCGCTCATCTAGCACAGACTGAACTAGTGAATGAAGTGAACCCACACTAAGAATCTATCAATGCGCGGAACTCATCATTGTACCAGTGTCACGGCTGTCGCAACATCGCAGGGGAAAATGTAGAAATGTTCCCATACATCATCAGTTGGCAGGTGAACATTTTGCAATGGGCACACAGTAGTGATCATCGCTTGACGATTATTTATTGTTTCAAATTGCACCTGTTACCAAGGCAACGCTGTTTGTTAGCTCACGCTGCGCCGGTACACAAGCTATAACACGTAGTAGAAATAGGTAAACACACAAAACATGAATTTATTTATGTGGCGGTTACTCGATAGACCTGTTAGCTCGAGGGGATAATGTGTATGTTTACGACGTATAGGTCAGTTATGTGCTATGTACACTGGCCAATGTTCTATTAGACGATGATTGATGGCCGGACGACCTTCCAACTTGAATGGATACGTCTGACGCACGGACAACGGTCGCATCGATTTTCCACACTAAGTGTTAGCACTCCAGTTTCACTTTCATCACGAACTAGACCATTAGGGTCGCTTGCTCGTTGCTCGCGACAAATTGATTTGTTAATGTGAAATGACAGGGTTGGAAGACGACGCGCCTGTCCGTTCAGTAAGTTTTGCACTGTGTTTGTCCTGTATCATTGGCACGTGATTGTTTGACATGGCGTGCCGAAGGATCCATCGGGCTCTTCGTCGGACGACGGCGGCTTCCTGAGGGAGAGTGCAGAGGGTGATGGCGCCGGCGACTCCGGACACACGCTGCCCGTGCGCAACTCACGATCGGTACAGTCCACGCACGTTACTAAAGCATCATCCGCAAATTCCGCAATCTCGCACGTTGGATGCGGACGCGTGCGTACGCGTCGATCCGCTGCCACTTTATTTTTGTTTCGTCCTCTCACACCTTTACGTTGCTACACGATCTATGATTTGCACACGAACGGCTTGTTGTGGTGTTTTGTTATATTGTATGGATTGTGTTTTTGTTACGCCTGTTATAACCGCATCGACAATGCGATTAGTTTTGCCCGGTGGCTTTGGCGTAACAAAAACTCGATCCAATCAGTTTAATAGTAGTCTTGTACCTACTTGTATATTTGTGAAGACCTTTCTATTTATTTATCGATTTCACTGTAAGACTTTTATTTAGTCTGAAACTCTGTTCGCTTATCACCTGTTTACAATTAAAGTCTAATTTGGGCATCATCAATGACATCATGTTTATCATCGATGATTCATCTTCCCACGCCGTGTGCGAGCTGTCGATTGTCGCTTTTAACGGAAATTTTCTTACGTAGTGTGTTTTAAAATATATTGTCAATTGCATTTTCCTATTTAGGTACAATTGAATCAGCTTCAGCTTTTTGGTGCTGTTTTTATGTGTGTGAACATTTTAAAATGCTGTATTGACCTCAAATTAATTGTATTTACGGTCAATTAGGGCTATGTTGTAATACTTTGTTTTGTAGTTGTATAACGTGCTTTATTTTTGTCGACATTTCAGATTCCATCTGTGACATTTAGAAAATTAAATATAAAATGATACAACCTATGTTTTGCTCTAGAATTTATATCTGTTTGAGCAGCTTTATTAATATTGATTTATACCATACGTTGTTTTCTAGAACATTTATTTTTAACAACAAAACCCGTTTAATGATTTTTAATGTTGAATTTAACAAAGAAAGTAACAGTAGATCGAATTATTTATATAAGTCCATCCAGTGTATTGATTAGAACAATAAATTATCTTCTACTATCATCTCGGTTAATTAACCAGACTTTACCTAATCCATCCAAATCTTCAATGATGGCATTAAAACTCTACACATTACCGTTAGTTAATAGCAAAGTCTTGACAATACTAACATTGAACCTGTAGTTGCGCGCTCACATATGAATCACCGTGTGCAAACACTCGACCATTCGACCAGACTATAGAAATAGAGTCTAGTTCAACGCGAAATGAGCCTGCTTCCGGGCATTCATCCTTTGTGGATTTACTGTCAAATAATGAAGCTATTTGAATAGGGTAAATAAATTTTAAAGGAATAAAGTTACTACAAATAGTACTATATATCAGAGTAAAGAAAACTTGTGAAAAGTATGGATGGATTGTTTGAAAGAGGACATTTGTGAGAAAGGATTTAATGTCTGTAAGTTATTTTTATGACAATCTTAGTAGAGAGTCTCGTTTGATTGAGCTCCCAATATCGTCATAGTATGAACTTACTTACGTGTTACGAGAGGCTAAGATCAACCTCCGATGGTTTATGGATGTATAATGTTAAGTTTTAAGCCACCAACTAGAAAAGTACATAATAAAACGTTGCAAAGGTAATATTAAAAAATGAATTTACATGGAGAAATATTTGTAACGGCTCAGTAAATAGCATCGTCGTAGAATTTCTTTAAAGTAAAGGATTTCCAAGGTATTAAGGATTTACCAAGCTCGGCCGTAGCGGAGTAAATTGCTCGAATTGGACCAATTCTTGTGGAAGAGATTAGAATTCTGCGACCGTACGTGTTCACCCGCCTATGATTTATTGCTTTCTTCTAATGAGGGGAAGCTATAAATTGGTTTTTGGTGATGATATTTTTGTCAATTGTTCAAATAATTTAAGAAGTATTTAGTACTTCATCGTAAACATTAAATACATCGTTAACATGTAGCACAATTGATGTCCAATGATTTATCTCAATCCGATTTAATGAATAACATCGCATAATTTTTGCATCCACTACTAAGAATTTGCGACACAATTGCCACGCATGTCGTTTGGCAAATCTAAAGAAATTTTCTGTTTACTAGCCAGTAACTTGACTTTGTTGAATAATAATGATGTAAAAGTCTAGTATAGTAACAAAGGCTGTAAAATGGCGTCGACGATGATTGACCTGTTCTCTGACAAAGTATTGTTTAAAATTTCTATTGAAGCGTAGTTCGTGACAAAATTGATTATAAGTAGATGGATGAATGGATTAATATTAAATATTGCTTTCATTATTATTTTTGAAGCAATAATTATAATCTAGCTAAGATTAAGTTAGATAAACGTCTAAATTAATTGGATGAATTTCTAGCAATGGTTCGCCCAATTGATATTAAACTGATGTTTAATTCTTATTAATTAGTGCATGAATTTTCACATTTCTTCAACTTGTATGAGAAGCACTTGAAACAAAATTCTTTTAAAGTCCCATGGTAGCTCATGGTTGTGGTATCACTGCACGCTGGAAAAACTCTTAAGCAATATCAGTCAATTGTAAATACCATAAAACTTTCGCATTATTTAGCAAAATTGGTACAGAGCCAAACATGAGTTATTACAGCATTGGCGTTGAAATAAAAAACTATTAAGATGCCCTGAATAACGTTTACCGCCAGCGTTGCTGCTTGCGTTCTTATAAATAAACCATAAACATAGCAAATAGAGATAAACAGGAAACGGCCCATCAAACCGTGTGGATGGAATCCGCAAAGGTAATAAATGGCAGCGTTTTGCAAATAAGGAAATGCCGAAGTCCACGTTGTAGATGCCCCAGTTGCTACTGAATACCATTGCTTAAAGGGTTAGGTCTGAAGTTAGTTTCCATAATTGTAAGTGAAAACGCTCGAATGTTGAGCCATTTTTAAGAACTTAAATTACCCAACTCATGATGGGAAGTGAAGACTCATTAGACATACGTACAGAACATGTATCCATAAACAAATGGGCTGGGGCTTTGTTTTTAGAGGATATCATTTGATTTGCTAATTTATTATTTTTAACCGACTTCAAAAAAAGGAGGAGGTTCTCAATTCGGTTGTTTTTTTTTTTTTTTTTTTTTTTTTTTTTTTTTTTTTTATGTTTGTTACCTCATAACTCCGTCATTTATGAACCGATTTGGAAAATTCTTTTTTTGTCTGGAAGGTTACACTTCCCGTTTGGTCCCATTGTCATCAGATCAGGATTTGATTACTTCTTCGTGTACTTTGAAGTCGGTTTAAGTTTTTTGTAAAACAGTCCAATTATCCTATTACACCATCATCACCTAAAACCAGTTTTTATATTATGAGGATCAAAACATTAGTATTCAGGTTTGTGTTATTCGATAATGAACCTCATGTTATAGTTTCTGGATTCAAATTCAATTGTTTCAATCTTGATTTATATTATAATCCTTGTAGAAAAATAATCGTGTATCATATAAATATTGTTGACGATACTTCGATTAACGATTTTCAAATAAAAGCATTGTCGCTTTTTGTTGTTTCGGATCGTGGTATTATTAAGTTAATTAATCACGCTGCGCACGATTTTTAGTACATGACTTGTTAAAGGGACAGTTTTCTTCATATAAAACCCCATAGGTTACAGACCACTAATTTATAAATTTACCTTATCATACTGATTTTATTATATTTGAATGACTCAAAAAAGGGTAATGTTTTTATTTTACGTGAATAAGTTATATGATATTATTGTCAAGATAAAATTGTGCATGTAATGAATGGGGATAGTCGTAAGATTTGAATGTAAATACAAACAATTCTGCTATGAAAGACAAGGCAATCATTATTGCAATTATGGAAATAGTATTATAAATGTAAATGAATACTATTTCCACAATAACAGGGCACAGAACTGTAAACCCCGCATGGTTCTGATTTGTAATAGAAAGCCTATGTTTATCATAAAAATAACATATTAATATTATGCGGGAGTAAGCAGTTTTACTGCCTAAGAATCAAATTACTTCCTGTTTTGCTTGCGGTAAACTAAGTGAGACGTTATGCTTATACCATTACCTGAAATCGAAACGCCTGTGGAAATTAACCCGTTTTGGCTAAAACGTAATTTAATAACGGTAAAATATTACTTGGGAAACTTGTCGTAATATTTGTGACATGTAAATTATTAGGTCCGATAAAACTAGTTCATGGGACTCAAAATCTTTCTTAAAAGATGCTTTTTTTTTAATTATTTGCTAAGCAAACAAAATAGAATACAACTACACAATGTTTGCTTAGGACATTTTTGTTAGTCTCACTCACCAAACGTCGATTTGCAAACAAATGGCACAGTTAATTTGATGAAATAGTGTATTGTTTTTTAGTATCTGAAATATTTTAATGGCTTACGCTCTCAAAGATAAACAATTTGTCCAGAGACAGTTCGATTTCTCTACATTTCTGGAATTGTAGCCCTACGATACGAATGAGTTTTATCGAATCACGTAGTGATAGTTAGAAATGCGTCGCTTCTGTCATGAAATGTTACCATGCTATGTCATTAATGCGACCGAACACGTGTCGTCTGAAGTACAAGGTATCGCGTGTCTTTAGTGTAGAAACCTTATAGTGCCTCCAGTCTTCCGCACCCATTATAATCTTTGGGGAAAGGCTGTACAATATCCTTTGTAAATAGTAATTTTCTTTTCGGTTGATTATATCTCAAACTTCTTTTATTATTTTGCAATGGTTTCGTTTTATATTGAGCATCTCCTAATGCATTATTTCTGTTTTAGGATATGACGCGGCAGTCCATCCCAGTGGCGACAAAAGGTGAGTTCTGAAATATTTTATCTCTTGTATGGTCGAGCGCGCATTTTAGTCTAGTCACGACTTTTGAAATACGGTCTTATTTCCCGCTTACATCCGATACATATCTGAAATTCCGAAACGTGTTTCTAAGTAGTGTATTTTGGCAGATAAACTGTCATAAAGAAACATAGTGCGCGCTAGATCACAATGTATCGAAATTTGAATACATTTTAGAAGCAAAAGATTAACTTTATATTTTTAGAAACTCGTTTGTTGGAAGTCCATGAATCATACGAATAAAGTAACGTGACATATGATCCAGGCTCATCTTTATGTTAAATATAGAAACTGTTGCATCTGCGAGACGTAGTTTTGATTAGGGTTTGAATTTCCCACCAATAAGAGAGCAGATGATTCACTTTTGATTTTGGTGAGAATTAAATTAGGGGCTTTTTCAGCATTTCTCTGAATGTTCTCCGAGTGTCTCCGATTGATGCCCGAAAAAACAAATAGCATGTAATTTTACGACAGAAAGTGCTATAGACTTGGTCTATTTTAAGGACCCACCTTTGAACCAACTTTGGGCTAGTGTTTTTTTCTCTTTTCGTATCTCGTCGAATCTGGTCCTTAAAATGTAATACATGAAGAAGGGATTTTTTTCATTAAAAAGGGACACGATTCCCCAGAAACGGCTGGCTTTGAATTTTTGCTTTAAATCTAATCTATATTTATTGATATTTTGTCTTATTTTCTAATATTTACATATCAATTGATTTGTTTTACCGCGTTTACGTCAAAACGGTTCCATACAGGTGACCATTTTTAAGGTAACCCTTGGTCCATCTTTGTGCAATATATTGTGCTTTATTGTGATTACCATAAATTCCACGTTAAAGCAATATAACGCAAATGGGATCTGATGGTAAGCGGTTACCGTAGTCATATGGACGCTTGCAACACAAGAAGCATGGCTCACGCGTTACCGACCTTTCCCCCCTCCCCTATGAGCTCTGGCGACCTTACTCACGCGCAGGAACACAACTTTACACAACATAAAGTTATTTGGCTGCGGTATTCTGTAAGGTGGAGGTACTTCCCCAGTCGAGCTGCTCTTTGAGCGAATAAACGCTATGCTCTACCTCTCTCATAAATGTCAGAGCTCGTCTTGAGAATTGAGTTCTTGATATATTTAGAATTTTTTTCGTCAATCTTGGCGTTAAGTGCTTACGTTCCTACTACCTACATACCTCTCACCTTTGGCAATTTAAAATGTACCGTTAATTCTTTTATGATTTTAACTGTAGGTAACTAATCCTGAATTCAGATCGTTATTTTAAATTATCTTTACTTTATTTTTAATGTTTCTTTTTATTTCTATTCGTGTCAATGCTAATTGACTCTTCTACTGCAGTAAAAAGTCATCTGCCTGCATTCTTCCTTTAAGACTATTTATAGCTTTCGTGCTTTGTTTATTTTTCATTGCAATTTAATCCACCTTTTAAACTTCGGTAAATAATATTAGTACTTTGAACATGGTGTCATCTCAAATTATTACGCCATAAGGCCACTCCATATCATTCTCAGATACAATTACTTTCCTAATGACCTCACATTCGTACTCTAACGGTTCGGCGTGTTATCTAAATGACAATCATACGCTTACATGGCGTGTGCCTTTGTTTTCACTCCGGTTTTAGTATTTATTTTTAGTGCTATGAGTTGTTAATGTTGATTCTTTGTGACGTTTAGTTTTATATGCTGTCTTGATTGTTAAACTTCTTTTGTGAGATACTTAGACGGCTTGGCTTTGTTGTAATTTGATGCCTCGTTTAGCAATTTTGCTTTGGTGTCCTAAAAGTTTTCTATTTCCGTAAATTCATTTATTTTTTTATTAAGACAAAGAACTTTGTCTGAGTATTTTCTTGCTTGGTTTGTTTCTTTTGCTTTAGTGTTGGGAATCGTACGTTAGGATTTAGTATAAAAGTTTGCAAAATGTTCCTTACTTTCTTTTATTTCAACATTTATACAATATTATGTGAATGTTATAAACTTTTAAGTAATGAATATGGTATATCAGTACCCGCTTTGTAAATGAGTTGCTAATATTTACACATCAATGAAATAACCGTATCACACAGTTTATGTAATGCCGTAACTTAACAATATCCATTCCAATATTTTTGTATAAGTGCTCTGTAAGACATTTTCCATTGGATACAATATTTTTGAATACATTCTCAAATAGGTTTTTATTATAATTAGCTACTTCATCATTTCTTAATCGACTCAAATATTTATTCGGCTACCAAATATTGATGGATGCTCAAAAATGAGGGCAGAATATCGGTACGGTTCTACCACGCGATGATTCACAACACAACCTGTATTATATTAACCCAGTGAGAGGTAGTCTCTCTCTATCGATTGATATACGGTTTGAGAGAGATGGCGATAGATAGATGGTTCGGTTGTCAAGCACGAGTGTGGTGACGGTCAGGTCAACGGTCTCGGGTCATTTCATGGTGGAACAGGTGGATTATAAAAAAAAACAGATAATTAAAGTTGTATGGATCCAATTGTGAAAGTGTGTAATCATAGATGGAAGTAGTAGGGCAATATGACTCTTTATTTTATTCGCATAGTGAAAATAAGGACATTGGTACTAGAAGGGAAATGCCAAAATTTTTCTCGGCATCTTTGGCTCGGATTCTTTGAGATTTATTACTCGCAAGTTCACTTCTTTGTTTTCTACAGATACAACAAGCCATACATCCAACCCTATATTTATGGGCTGTCCTATAATTTGAAGATCTTTGCCCTTATTCAACGCCATGACAATACCATACAATACAATAGATTCACCAGGTCATTGTTCTCCATATAAATAATGTCATCGACCAACTTTGTGTCACCTTTGAAGCAAAATGGTTAATTAAACATTAATTGTCGCATATTACTGATAGGTTCCGTGTTTGTTCAGCTGGCATGTCGATGTCTGCTTGAATGCGCTTGTTTCAAGAACATCGGTCACCATTACCAACGTTTGATTAGGTCCAGTGTCCAGCAAATCATTCGTGGTCATTTATGATACAGGATTTCTGTGATGTAAATAATGATTCTTTTATTGAACTGTCCGTCATAGACATAAGGTATTCCTATTATAATAATAATGATAGGCCTTATTTATTTCCACACACATTATTTAATTTTACAGTTTAATTTGTTAATTGTGTTAATATATGTAATTCTATAAACTAGTGTTAGTGTGTTAATTTTCTGGGATGTGGATCCCGGCTTGGGTAAAGGCCACCTCTTTCATCTTCCATACATCTCTATTTTTAGCTAGGGACATCCAGTCATGCCCTGCTTTTGCAACAATATCATCAGCCCACCGTCTAGATGGTCTGCCAACATTTCTTTTCCCTAACGGTCCTCTCCAACGTGTCGTTTTTATAGTACATCTGTTGTCTGTGAGCCTCGAGATATGACCGGTCCATTGCAATTTTAATTATATCTATTCCTATACTAATCCCCAATTAATCAATTTTCGGCACGTGAATTTGGTTTGTACTTAAATAGCTCTGTTTTGCACAACTCACATCTCACTTCAGACGACGAAGTAGTAAACAGAACTCTTCATTAACTATAATATTATGCTCGAAGTTTCTAACTAATGGATTAGGTATGGTTTTTAAGTCTTATTATTTGTTGTATTGGTAATCTATTGTTCTACTAATCAATAATTAGTTTCCCTTAAAGTTGTTCACGCACTTCCTTATTATAAATTCAACAATTAGTAGATCCAATGTCAAGTTTAGCAGTCGTCAGTTCAGTTCTCCCAGCCCCAACTGCGCGCCGGTGTGCATTCCCTGCCGGATGGTTACGTCAATGTGATGTTGTTGCGCAACTGTAATTTGGCAACGGTGTGGTGTTAGCGCGATAAGTGACCTGGTTGGCTGTCCCAATTGAAGACGCATTTTTCTGATCTGAAGGTGGACTTTGGGTTTAGGTACAGTGCTCTGTGCTGATGTTCTAACTAGTATTAATTTAGCAATTAAAGAATTGTTACTGATCTAATGCATCTTCAAAATGTAGGATAGGACTCTTTCTGATATTACGTTTATTCTAGTATTTCGCTCACTTCCCTCCAATATGAAGAGGAGGGCGATGGCTGCCACACGCGTCATACTTGTGAACAGGTGCTGCTTGTGGGGGTTGGTCTGCTTAAGTTTGCTATTTATTTACTTATTAAATATTTATTCAGTCTACTTTGTAATTTTGTCACCGCGCCGGCGCATGCAATTGTTGTCAGTGCGATTAGAATGTAAATATTATGTAATGAATCTAAGCTTGTTTTGAAAAGAGTAATTGCTGAGTTTATTGCCGGCTCTTCTCAGCAAATGCAACCTTCCGAACCGGTATTAGAGTATTAGAGTCAGACTTTTCATAAGTGCCTGCGAAGGTCTATTTGAATAAATGATTTTGAATTTGAATTTCTACAGCTGCTTATAATATAAAACTTTGATATGGCTTCTCGCTATTCATGTTAACAAAAATAGTAGAAGTTACTGATGTCCCCTTCTAAGCAGTCAGTACTCCATTACCTTAAATTAAGTTCCTGTAACACATATACGCTGCCCAATTTATTGTTGTACGTTAAACTGTTAACGGACAGGGGTCACGGCCTTTCAATCGTTAATGTTAATGCAATCTTGACATTGTGCTCCTGCGGAGGTCGCGGATGTTTGTTACGAGTTCTTTTAACCTTCCTCCTTTGTTGTTAAAAGAGTAATCTTTGAGGTGGTTCCATTGCATGGCTCTCTCTCGTCTCTTATTGATTCCATAATTGATCACATTTTGATAGACCGAATAATAATAATTTATGTAGAAGTGCTGCTTTCTTTTCTAAAGAAGGGTTCGCCAAAAAAAAGGTCACATATTTATCGACCACCTTTCTTTCATTATGAAATGTAGTGTTATTAACGTTTCCGTTTTAGTTAAATATCAGTAAGGATGTTATACATTTTTATTAACAATAAAAAAGGCATAATTCTATGGTTTTGAATAGTCGTAAGCGCTTGCACGTTCAAGTTCACACAATTAGAGATGGCGTTATAATGAATTTATTATTCCCACATCACCTGGGAATAAAGCGCTCTAATGCCAAGTGCATTGCACCTACGAGCATTAACATTTTAATATTACTTAGAAAATTGAATTTTTAAAATTTCATTATGTAAGCTGCACCTCAACTTTTTGACTGTTATTATTGCATTTAATACGGTAGTTAACTAACACATGCATGAGCTCCTTTTTAATGTCAAAGAGATAGAGACTGATTAGATTAGTATTAGAAAAAATAATACAACTTTTTTGAAAAATTCTGTATATAAACTGTATCCCATTGCTGAAAATATTTTTTTTTTACTGTGTATTGGCCTATTTTTTACCACAATCTCAATATGGTAAGTGATGATGTGGTCGAAGGTGGTAAGCACACAAAGCCTAGAAGGAACTGGCTCTCAAGTGCATCTGCCGGAACACACCGATAGGTGCTTGGCGACAGATTTTCAACTTGAGGGTGGTAGCCAGCCAGACGGTTACTACAAAGTACCCTACCACCGTGCTATGGTTTCCTCACGATGTTTTCCTTCACCGAAAGCTCAAGCTCACTGTAGGATTCGAACCCGGGACCTTCGTCTCGGTATCCGACGTCACTACCACTGAGCTTTGACATGACATATTTGCACACATTTCTTTGTCTTTTTTTCTGATTCTTCCAGTGTTTCGTCTGCTGCATTCTCTTCTCTTTTCATAGGTCTGAAAAAACCACTCTTATGATAGTCAAAATCAAAGCCATTTATTCAATTTAGGCCATAGTACTACATACATAGTTTAGGCAAGTCGGGTTCAACTGAGAAGAACAGGCAAGAAACTCAGCAAGGTCATATTATTTAAATATTTTTTTGGACAATCTGACTATATTGGCTATTTTTTCCAAAGGAAATGTTTTTGGTTTACAAAGTAAAATAAAAGAGAATAAAAAAAAAAACAATTTAATAACTTACGATATCTTGAAAACTACTAGACCGATGAAACTGAATGGCATGCGCAATCTTCTTGTGTGCTAGGTGCTCGCTTAGAAAGGAATTTCCTATATATTAATTCCTAAGGGGGTAGAAGGAGAATAGCATGTGCTACCGGGGGGCACAAATCTTCTCTTCCTTATCTTTTCATCCAAAAAGTAATCATGCGAAACGTATGATGCAGTAATTTGTCCTACTTTCTTTCTCTTTTTTGTAACCAAAACGTGATGCGTGTCAGGCCTCGTTTAGCGTCATCGCCATTTATGATTGTCTTTATTTCATCATTTATTATTTTAGGTGGTATTTAGTATTTCGAAATACAGGTGGCTGGCTGCCTTCGGCATATTTTATTCATAACTTCTGTTCCAATTTTAGTACTTTGTTAAAGGAAATGTGATATCTTTTCCCATTTAACCGAAAGCTTTGTAGCAACCACTTTACTAACAAAGAACCCGTTAAGTGCTCTCAAAAAGATCTTCGAGGCATTCCATATTGGAACAAGGGGTCAACATGTCAAAGGTCATCCAGACTCACTGTCTTGCAATTTCTATTCTGAGTTTGACCTTTGCTTGACCATTTCCACAACATTCTTCGCATCGGGAAAACGGATGCTTGTACTTCTTTCAGTTAACTTTATGCCTTCCTTAATTCCACATATAGCCGCCGTTTTCCATATCATCATTAAAAAACATAGCGATGGCGTGCGATGATTAAGCCATGTGTTTTTAGGGTTGCTTGAATTTTACATGGGGCGGTCAGTACAACTCCGTTAGTTCCATCGCTCGCTATAAGTGTAGGCCGATGTTGAGGCGCGCGGACAGTGTGCGGCCGGCCGTGTACCACAACACTGGCTGGCACCGGTGTTCCAAATTCAAAACCAACCAATCTCACTAATGTATTACGCACAATAGTGCTGTGAACCTGACCTTTGATAGTAAATTCGACTAAAACGTCTATTTTTATTTTTAAATTCCGATCACAATCATGCCAGTGCGATGCGTTCAGCCAAATTTGCAGCCGCGGCGGGCAAACGCAGGCCGTAAGTTCAACCCCCTCGCTGTCTGTGATGGTGATCGCACGAATTCGGATCTTATTGTTACGCTTACAAGTGTGATATTGTTTTGTGTCCGGCGGTGGTGTCCTGGGAATTGATTTCCAGCAACGAGTGTCGCATATTGATGGTGCACGTTGTTGACGGGAAAGTTTCCCATTTCGGAAAGTTGCGTTTTCAAGGTGTTATGTTAAATGACGAAGCTGTTGACATTACTGAGTTTGGTCTACGCTCGACCTGCGGAGGAATAATAAAAAAAAGAAATGGATAAATCAACTTGGAATACATTATTGGTTTTTGCATAATGGTATGATAGTATAGCATAATATTTCATCGATCTTTACAATAAATTCTCTCATTATTTTTTGTTCATGAAAAGTTTTCTTCAGTTGCTAAAATATTTTAAATTCATATCGCATGCAAATTGGGAAGAAACTTGGATTTTCACTCCATAATTAAAGCTTCAAAAAGTAAGCTTTAAACATTATCTGTTTTATAAGCAGTTTCCTAAGCCTGCATATAAAGAATCATATTTAATTATAAATTAAGTTTCTTTCGTTAATTCTCATGAATTCTTTTCCCAAATTTTGTGATCCTCAAATTTCAATGATCAATCAACGAAGTAAATTCATGTAGATCCATTCTCATATCGCACCCACGTGCATTATAGTCGGACTAAAGTTTTTGTTTATGACATTATTGTTATTAAAGGAGGATATCGCACTGTAGAATGATTCAGGTATATCTGTGCGTAGGCGCTGGCTAACGACCCGCGACGCTACGCGACCCCCAAGCCATAAGCAAAAGATGTGCAATCTACCAAATGAGATTAATGACCGCTTTGGTAGAATTGGGTCAGACAGATATCTTCATTATCGACAGCTTCATTTGTCATCACTACGTGGACTGGAGTATCCCTTTACATTAATTATTATAATGGATTTACAAGGTCGACGTTAGTTCATTTCGTTGCTCTACAAATGTAAATCTAAGGATGCTCTTGTTTAATCACTTGGAGTCTGATTTAGATACGCTTCCATATTAGGATGATGCGTATTCCCCCAGATAATGTCAGTTTGTGTATTTGGTTTATCATTAATTTCTGCAAATTCCCCTGGCTATTATAGTTCGTAATGCTTTGTGTTTAGTCTTCATTAAATAAGAAATCTTTTGTTGCCATGGAGATGGTCATGTTTTCCGCTGAAGTTAATGTCAGGTTTTGTAGTATTTATCACTGGACAAATCTAAATGATGATGGTTCCTGGTATATAATTTCATATAATTTTGCATGCTTGTTAGTTCTTCGAGGCAATGATTCGGTACAGCCAATCTTCATGATGGGAAGTCAGATAATGTCATCTGACTTGAATAAATATCGAATTTGTCACAATTATTAAATGTACGACCCGTGAAATCTAGAGGTGAAACATTTCATGTTATTTCCAGTAGTTGTGACCTGAAAAGATATAATTAGTCAAATGCAGTTTTGACAACTAATTACCAATTAATTTTGGATTTCATAGTTGCTGCAAATAGCTTGAAGTAAGGGTTAATTGTTCATTTATTTCGGGTTCTAAAATTAATTTTATAAATCTACTTTTTTGTCAATTAAAATATCGCATACAGTGAATTAGATTACGAAACTCCAGAACAATGTAGAAAACAAGAATTGCTACTTATGCAAAGGAAGGAAGCACTAAGCCTACGGCTAGGTACTAAATCCTGGTTGGCACGCAGGCGATAAATCAGGTTCTAGGCTAGATTCTAGTACCATCCAGGTCGAGGCAATAAAATTGAGAGCTCGTAAACAGAACAGTGAGGTGATTTATAGTGTCAGATTTTTTTTTCTGTTCAAGCAGTCTCAGTGTTTATTTATGGTCTGGTTTTGATAGAATGCGCTGTGAATGACTGTCGATGCAAGTATCTTTTATTTGACTGTAGATAATTATTATGTAGGTAAGGATGTCTTGATTCATTTCAGTATGAACATATTTTTTCTTTGAGTTGATTCCTCATGTCGCCTTTATTTATGGTATTTTTAATAGCATTTTGTAAAATGTAATAAAAACTCGCAGTTTTAATAAAAATTTGCATATAAAGCACGTTAGTTTTATGCAGAATTTTATCTAAACTTATGCATATAGCCTCGAGTCATGAAATTCAGACATGTTACAAAATATGCAATTTCACGGATTCTTTGCACATTTTTCTGGTGTTACATAAAAAAAAAAGAAAGTAGTGCTCGTGGTACAATTGCTATTGGTCAGTGCCATGTCAACCGTTGTCAATTTGTCATGCACCATATTGTCGCGATATTAACTTTTATTACGTTGGAATTATTTTTCTATACCACCACACTATAATTGTATCCATAATATTAGCACAAAATATTTTTTGAATTAAATTACGCGTGCTTATTTTTGAAGTTAATAATTTTATGATTTTTTTTTAGTCGATAAATTTCAAAAACTAATAACTTTATAAACTAAAATAATTTCGTCGTAAATATTATGATTAAAATATTTTCATATTTTGTAACTAAATGTACTGACGCAGTATTTTATGTTGGCTAAGTGCCATAATTTATTTATTCAGTCCATAGTAGACCCTTTTGGGAAGGAATGAATGGGGTGCGCGTATTTAAATTGTTTTAAAAAAGCGATTACCGACCGCCCTTTAAAATTAGGCATATTTTGTTAATCATTGACCGTAAAATTCCTTCGATACTATTATACATTAACCATTGTCAAGTTCACATAAATACATTGTATTAAGTGTCACATGTGGTCGATCGATGCCGCGATGATTGCTTCCACTCTGACGTACCTATACATTTTTCATCAGTTTCAGACAAAAGACACGCTATGCTTGTGTTATTAAGTGACCGTCAATTATTTTCCAATTTTAACCAATAGTCTGAGCGATTCTCGTAATGTACGAGGATCGGTCGATGTGAGGCGAGCAATTTAGTGGCAGTCTAGGTCGTGCTTCGTGCTGTTGCCTCGTCTAGTTTTTAAATTCTCTATTTCATTTCATAACTGTTTCGTAACCAATTCGCTTGTAAATAACTTAAGTTTTAACGTCTATTATATGCTTCGTGACTATTGTACGTCGTATAATTTAATTTCCGAACTCTATAATTTTTTGACTGCTGTATTTAAGTAATGAGGTTGATATGCAATTTCACCTTCGTGCACGACCGTGCTTGGTGCGTGTGCGTCACGGTTCATTGCCTTGAGTACGGAAAGAGATCCTAATATGGCGGTCGGCGAAGGCGCAGGATCGCCTTGCACCAACGCAGATCGTAGCCATTCCGAACAATCCGTCTATCACGGGAGCACCTATCAAGTGACACACGTTACACATTGACTTGATCCGTTTAATGATAAAGGAATGCAATTGTCGAAATAGACAACTGAATACATCTTGCAAATATGTGTTGCTCGTGGTTGAGATGTCGCCGACGCGTGGCCGATTCGGCCGAATCCAACGCTCCAACAGAAGCGTTCGAAAACTCAGAAATGCCTAACGACGAGGCAATGGAGGAGGAGCATGAGCTTAAATCACGTAAGGAGACAGCTGTTTCATAGCACCATGTGTGTAAGGTCGTTAGTTGTCGTTTAGTTTTGCTTTTTTGCACTGTTTCGGTTCTGCTTCGTTACTTATACTGTATTATTTTGTTGTTTGTAGGATTCTTTAGTCTCGCTTAGCGGTTATAGAAATAGGTGTTACATCATTTCGTATGATTCATGGACCTGTAAGGATGTAGTTGTTTGGCTACTATACTTTGTTTGTTGCATGTTTTTGCAACATAAAAAAAGGTAGATTTTGAAAATGTTGTCAATCGTTTGCAGCGCCGTCTCGCGTCACCCGCAACAATCAGATGAAGTTGTCGAACGCGTCGGGCGGGTACACGAATGGTCACGGCGGGGACACGACGGGGCGGCGGGGGGCGGAGAACGTGCCGCCGCCGCACCAGCCGCCGCCGCAGCCGATACCCAACTCCAGGCTTACACAACAGGTAACGAATTAGATGCCTAGTTCCCCGCACAAGATTGAACATACACAAATCTTTACAGCTTAGGTGAAGAAAGCTACGCAAACAAGTGAAGTCTATCAGTCTCAACTGGTACCCGATTCTCGTTTCTTCAACCTCGATGTCGGATAAGATTCGGCACTCCAAATTCCATCTCCGGCCTAACTCTTCAAATTAATAATGTTTGATGAGCTATTTCGACTATACTGTAACCGGGTCATTAAAAACCTTCAAATCCCATAGCAATCCTAGCAGAGTCCTTTACCCTTCCCATTCCCTTCCCTGTTCCTTCCAGACGCCAGTGTCCGGCGGTCGATGCCGCGGCGGGAGCACCCCCAGTGCAGCGTCTGTCCCTCAAGGCCCCCAGCAGTCTCCCTACATGCCACATCAGCAAAGAAGACAACATAAAGAGGTTCCATTGTCTCCTTTCCCTCCATTACTCCATGCCAATGCCCTATAGCGTGCCCTGAAACAATTGTAAAATTATTAGTTTTAAATAGTTTTTCCATGTGTTGACTATCTACGGGAATTGATAGAAAGCACGCGGCAGTTATTTGATGAAATTATTCCTAACTTTACAAGTAGGATTCAATATAAATTTTAAATCTGTCGGCTTTTATAATTATAAACTTGATTCTGTTGCAAATCGCACAAACTAATTCTAATCACATCACATCTCTTTCATTCAAACTTTATTGAAAAAGGATAGACCCTATTTAAAGCTGTTAAATTATGCTATGCGATCTTCATTTATGGGAGTAGTGATCAATTTTGATTGTGATTAAATTCACGTTGAAAAATAATTCTACTAATTTGACAGGACAACATTTCTTTTATATTTTATGTTAGAAAGAGATATAGAAAGAATGAGGTCCGTATTCTAGAACGTCAATCAATGGTCAAGTTTTGGGTCGTGATTAAAACAAATTAATTTGGAACCTACACCAATGAAATTAGGTTTATTTTCGATTAACACAGGCCTAAATCTAAACATTTCTAAAGCCTCTAGTGGCACATTATGATATTATGTTTTATAGCCATCTGTGGATAATGTAATAGGCTACAATATTGTTATTTCAATTATGTATATTTTATAGTTATATTTATATTGTTGCTGTATTTTGTCCCATAATAAATAAATCAGTTTATTTTGTAAAAAGAATTATCGCTTACATTATAAATACATTCAAAAATGAACCTTATATGTATGTTGATACAGTTCAACCCGAGCAACTTGGGCGCCGCGTCGGCCCGTCCGGCGGGCGTGTCGTCGACGGTGTCGGTGCCGCACGCGGTGGCGTCGGGCGCCGTGCGCCGCTCCAACGTCGTCAAGGAGGTGGAGCGGCTCAAGGAGAACAGGGAGAAGCGCCGCCAGCGGCAGGCTGAACTAAAGGAGGAGAAGGTAACGTGGACTTATGACCTGCGAGCCGTACTCATGGGGAGACTCGTGTAAATAGGTAACGTGGACTTATGACATGCGAGCCGTACTCATGGGGAGACTCTTGTAAATAGGTAACGTGGATTTATGACCTGCGAGCCGTACTCATGGCGAAACTCGTGTAAATAGCTAACGTGGACTTATGACCTGCGAGCCGTACTCATGGGGAGACTCGTGTAAATAGGTAACGTGGACTTATGACCTGCGAGCCGTACTCATGGGGAGACTCGTGTAAATAGGTAACGTGGACTTATGACCTGCGAGCCGTACTCATGGGGAGACTCGTGTAAATAGGTAACGTGGACTTATGACCTGCGAGCCGTACTCATGGCGAAACTCGTGTAAATAGGTAACGTGGACTTATGACCTGCGAGCCGTACTCATGGGGAGACTCGTGTAAATAGGTAACGTGGACTTATGACCTGCGAGCCGTACTCATGGGGAGACTCGTGTAAATAGGTAACGTGGACTTATGACGAGCCGTACTCATGGGGAGACTCGTGTAAATAGGTAACGTGGACTTATGACCTGCGAGCCGTACTCATGGGGAGACTCGTGTAAATAGGTAACGTGGACTTATGACGAGCCGTACTCATGGGGAGACTCGTGTAAATAGGTAACGTGGACTTATGACCTGCGAGCCGTACTCATGGGGAGACTCGTGTAAATAGGTAACGTGGACTTATGACCTGCGAGTCGTACTCATGGGGAGACTCGTCTAAATAGGTAACGTGGACTTATGACCTGCGAGCCGTACTCATGGGGAGACTCGTGTAAATAGGTAACGTGGACTTATGACCTGCAAGCCGTACTCATGGGGAGACTCGTGTAAATAATTTCTCATTATACTTGGTGTAACGAAAAGGGTATATAGGGTGACTGGTTATTAGTAAACGACACTTATGGCCGATTCCTATAATTTACGGACCGTTATCGGTTAATATTAAGACGAAGATTATATATTTACTAATAATGATGCAAAGACCTCAATGCTTTGCATAGCAAACCCCTCCCATATGGAAGTAGCTATCACAGGTAAAATTAGCTTACGAAATGATCTATATGCCCAGTAAAAAACCTACCATTGGTAAGAAAAACAATTCGTTTTTGTTTATTTTAGTTTTGCCGCCGCGCCGGGGCACGCAATTGTTGTCAGTGCGATGTAAATATTATGTAATGAATCTAAGCGTGTTTTGAAAAGAGTAATTGCTGAGTTTATTGCCGGCTCTTCTCAGCAAATGCAACCTTCCGAACCGGTATTAGAGTATTAGAGTCAGACTTTTTATAAGTGCCTTCGAAGGTCTATTTGAATAAATGATTTTGAATTTTATAGAAACCGGGCATTAGACACATAATTGTACTCATGATAACAAACAACTTTCCCAAAGAAACATTTTTTTTTAACTTAGCATATGAGCCCATAATATTTAGTGTACCTAACAAGAACCATCTTTATTAAATTTAGGTATTTATTCCTATTTATTTCTTTGGGAAAGTCGTTTGTTATCATGAGTACTATCTTTTGTCTAAGTATCGTTTACTAATTACCAGTCACTTTTTTTTTTTTTTTTTTTTATTGAGACCAACAGCTTTCTATTAATTAATTATCTAAAACTATAAACATAAAAATACTGCCAATAATAGGTCTCCATTCAAAATTAAAACTAATTTCTTATAGATAACTTAAGGACTAAGAAGTGACAATCACAAAGATAAAAGCAAAACAGAAAAGCAAATAAAACATTTTTGTATGTGTTTTTATATTAAAGCATGCCCAGAAACAAGGACTATAATAAATTGTTAGTTTAATATATACACCCTATATGTCGCAGCCAAGTAGCTTAATTAGCCGTTCAATTAACAGCCTAGCCTTTTTACTAAACGGCGCCTTTCAACTAGCAGCCTGAATGATATTCAGCCGTAGCGTCTAGCGAATTTTTGTGGGAAAAAACTCCCATGGCATTAAAAAGGTATTTCCAGACCCATTATAACATGTACTCCTTTAAACTGTGCAGGAAGCGCTAATGAACATGGACCCAGGCAACCCCAACTGGGAGTTTCTGGCGATGATCCGCGAGTACCAGAACAGCATCGACTTCCGTCCCCTCACCGGGAACGAAGCCGTCGAGGACCATCAGATCACCGTCTGTGTCCGGAAGAGGCCGCTCAACAAGAAGGAGAATACTAAGAAGGAGGTATGCCACACAAATAAATATCCTGGGACATTCCTCACACACGGTCATCTGATCCCAAACTAAGTAGATCTTGAACTATGGAAACCAGATAACTGATATAATACATAATTATAATACTTTTTGTATGTAAATATACATAATTACACACAGACTCAGGACATACAGACATGTTCATGCACACAAATGCATGTCCTGTGTGGGAATCGAACCCACGACTTGCGGCGCAAGAAAATGAGTTTATTACAAGCTTTTATTTAACTTGCAATGTATGTAAGTTCGGGTGGAATCTTGCAAGTCTAATTTCACCCACTTCCAGTGGTCGGATTGACTTGATATTTGGTATACAATAGTATATTGGATGATAATGCAAGTACAGTCAACAAAAAGTACAGTCACCAGAAAAAGATTTTATTTAAAATATATTTTTTATAATTCACTATTGGTCCCATAGTAAAATTTGTTTAGCATGACTAACCTAACATAGGTTTCGAATTAGGGTTTCGTTTTTCCCGACCTTTTTCCATTCCCGGGACCCGGGAATGAAAAAAATGACTTCCCGGGAATTTTAAAAAGTTGTTAGTTTTGTTAATTTAACGTATATAAAGTCAAGTAAACCACGTAATTTAATTAAATTAGTAAATTTATTTGTCTCAGAAGTAAATAATAGTACATTATGAGACGTGCAAAGTTGGTAATCACACACGAGACGGTACCTGTTAAGCAAAGGAACCCGAGAGTGTAATGATCAATGCACACGCGTGTCATACCACATTTTTCAACACACTTGTGAGGAAAAAAACAAACTTGTATTTTTTTAACTAGATTTTTTGATAATAGTCAATGAGAACGTCAACAAATATGGCGCGCAAGTTCTTTTTTTGACAGCAAAACTTTTTTAACCGTTTAAATTAAGAATGCTTCGTACAAACTTAACATAATCGGGATTATACCTATCATAAAACTGTGCGGTCATGTAAATTAAAAAGCACTAGTGCGTCATAAGCTACATTATGATACTAAAAACGGTGCAATAAATGTCAAATTACGAGCATGTGTTGAAAAAAAAAAAAACATTCACAAGGAACGAACTATGCTCGGAATTTCTCTAGGACACAGGGAAACGACAACATTCGTAGGAGAACAAAAATTACAGATATAGCTCTTAGTGTGGTAAGCTGATGTGATAGCAATGGGCAGGCCACATCGCTCGAAGACGACGCGAGTGGCGACCACGTACAGGAAAGCGCCGTGGTTGTCGACCTCCCACCAGACGGATCTGGTCAGAGTCACTGGGCGCCGCTGGATGCAAGCGGCCCAAAATCGTTCGAAGATTGAAGGAAGTTAATGGGGGAAGTCTTTTTTCAGCAGCGGACATCCTTAGGCTGATATGATGATGATGATGTGTTTTACTTGACTTTGATAAAAACGCTGATAAGCTTTATCTCCAAAAATATATATTTAAAAAAAATATTAATGTAACTTTCATTTTCTTCAAAATTACGCGCATTCAGAGATTTTCTCTAAAATCATCAGTTAAGAAACTACCCATAGTAACTATGTATGACCTGTAGTTTGATATGATTATTTTAAATTTTCTAATTATGTTTGTGTGTGAGACACAAATAGTTAATTAAATTAAATTACGTATTTTACTTGACTTTTGATAGTTTACAAACAAACATGATTCAATGTGTATTTTGGGAGAACTTGAAATTTTTCTAAGAAAAAAACGTTATCTCCACAAATACACACTTCCTACAGTTTCTAACATCTATTATGAGCGATTTCTCATAAGCTTGTAGTTCAGTTCGTTCGATTTCGGTGGATATCGACATTTGTTTTAAGAACGTATGCAACATCTTTGTGTTTCAAAGGTTTTTCGTTAATTTTGCTCAATATTTGCAGTGTTTTAGAGCATTCAATCTCATAAAGAAATTCCCGGGAATTCCCGGGAAATTGCAAAAAAAAACCCGACTTCGGGAATGACGTATTTCCCGGGAATTCCCGATTCCCGGGACCCGGGAACGAAACCCTATTTCGAATATATGCCATCTCATGATGATAGATGGCATATTTTCTACCTCCACCGCCACCATCCGCAGTGGGCATGCGTGGTGGAGTATCTGGCCATTTCCTTTCACCTTCATTTGTAAGGTTCTCAGGTCCTTTTACCTGACAATTTTCAAGTCCAATAATATAAATACTACGTTTATGTATAAATACTATTATTATCCAGGTGGACGTGATAAGCGTACCCACGAAAGACCAGATGATAGTCCACGAGCCGAAGAACAAGGTGGACCTCACCAAGTACCTCGAGAACCAAAAGTTCCGCTTCGACTACGCCTTCGACGACTCCTGCACAAATGAAGTTGTTTATAAGTGAGTTGATTGTATACTAGCTGTTCAGCGCGGTTTACCTCGCTTTCCCGGCATAAAAATTTTCTTGTCTTTCTCCATACCATAGGCTATCTGCATGCCAAATTTCATGATGATCCGTTGAGTAGTTAAGGCGTGAAAACGTAATAAACAAACTCTAATTCGCGTTTGTAATATTAGGTAGGATAAGGTTTACCGCTAAACTGAGATAGCTCCTGGGGTAGGTGCATACTGGGCACAAAGATATAAAGAATAATATCTAACTAAAGGATATGCAAATAAATATTTGAACCATGCTCTAAGGCTCAATTTTAATTTTTGCAACGAAATTGTAGGAGCGAGCGAGGAATTATCGAGAATGCGCGAGGATTCCACGGAAGACGCACGACCTCTTTTTTGACTCGTATTTAGTTTGTATGTTATTCAATTGAGATAAAGTTCATTATGCTATACACTTTCGTTGCAAAAAGTCGTTTCCACATCATTCTGCGGCAATGAAAATTGAGCCTAAGAATTCTGTGGGTTTTTTACTGACGTACTAGGTTCTGTCCCGCTATTTTAATCTTATCATTGATCTTATTATTTATGTGCCAAATCCGTTCGGCCATTACAACGATCATACCCAAAAAAAAATTGTGAAAATATTGTGCAGTTTTTGTATTTATTTACAGAAGTAAACACCTACATACATGGTGTGTACAACGATATAATGTGTTGTTTCAGATACACGGCCAAGCCGCTGGTGCAGACGATATTCGAGGGCGGCATGGCCACCTGCTTCGCGTACGGACAGACCGGCTCCGGCAAGACGCACACCATGGGCGGAGACTTCCAGGTCACTCACCATCGAACAATTAACCCAAAGAAGCGCAATGACGTTCATTTTGGTTGAAATATATTCCGCCAATTTCCCACCGCCGACAATGCGCTTTGATTTGCTAAGTCAAACACGCATGCACTCTGATTGGCCAAGTCAAAAACACACGATCCAGTGATTGGTGCTTACTGTTCAAATTCAGTGACGAATCACTGACGAGTTTCGGAATTTGATTGTTCATTATTACTACTCTAAAGGGATCTTTCCTCGATTTCACTCACATTCACTACGCATTAGCTTGGGATATATACATATACCACCTTATAACATAATATAAGACATTTTTAGAGAGGTAGAGCGTAGAGTTTATTCGCTCAAAGAGCAGCTCGACTGGGGAACCTTACAGAATACCGCAGCCAAATAACTTTATATTGTGTAAAGTCGTGAGTAAGGTTGCCAGAGCTCATAGCGGAGGGGGGAAAGATCGGTAACGCGTGAGCGATGCTTCGTGTATTGCAAGCGACCATATGCTTACGGTAACCGCTTACCAACAGGCGGACAGTACGCTTGATTGCCGACGTGGTCGTAAAAAAAGATATGGTCTTGTTAAATTCAGGTTTTAAGATAGCCCCAGCTCTATCTATATGACGTTAGAATGTGAAGGATATATTTAAAACTGGGTTTGAATAGACTCTTTTTCAACCATTTCATGCAGTAATGAGTAGACACAAAAAAAAGGTTACCTACGGATGTTTTTCCATGATAAAGAGTACATGATATTTCAGGATTCATCTACCAATTACCTTTCTTTCCATACAAATAGTTCTGTCATTACTGAGTTGAGTGATAAAGTATTGAAATGTTGTTATAATATAACAGGGCAAGACTCAGGACTGCAAGAAGGGCATATACGCGATGGCGGCGCGCGACGTGTTCGCGTACCTCAAGTCGCCCAAGTACAAGCCGCTGAACCTCATCGTCTCCGCTTCATTCTTCGAAATATACTCCGGGAAGGTAAACACCACTTTTACTATCATCTTTCAATCAGTCATAATATATAAAAAATAAGTAAAATACATAATAATG
The DNA here is from genome assembly GCA_947623365.1 of Achlya flavicornis. NCBI lineage: Eukaryota > Metazoa > Arthropoda > Insecta > Lepidoptera > Drepanidae > Achlya > Achlya flavicornis. The sequence continues at coordinate 2,704,591 of OX392469.1, forward strand.
AAGTCAAGATGAATATTAATAACAAAATTTTAGTCTACGTGCCCCAAAATTAATTTTAAGTGTGGACACCAGAGGGTGGTGCTCATGACTACTCGAGAAAAAAGTATTGATATCCTTCGAAAATGTACACCCTTTTTTTCTAACTACTTACTATGAATAGGCTTTTTCTGGGTAAGCGTGCTACATCTTAAATGTATCCTAATTTTTTAAAATGTAAATCCGTCATTGGCTGTTTTATTAATCTTATATGTTAATTCAAATTATACTAAGAGCTGTGGATTTTATTTGATTAAATAAATCAGCGGCCTCGTCATAACTCCTCATGTGGTCAGTCGAAGGCCAAAAACAAAGCCCATAAAAAAAATGATTTTTGAATTTTTTTATTCGGCAACCTAACACCGCTATTCACTAAAACCCTTAAAAATCCTAGAATGCCTTATTACATAAAAAACAACTCTTTTTTTTCGAGTAGTCATGAACAGGTGCACCTTCTTGTCGGGACATGTTGTTTATGAACGTATGGTTAGTTTTTGATGGGTAATGTGTGTGTTGTCAGGTGTTCGACCTGCTGGCGGAGAAGGCCAAGCTGCGCGTGCTGGAGGACGGCAAGCAGCAGGTGCAGATCGTGGGGCTCACCGAGAAGGTGGTGGACAACGTGGACGAGGTGCTCAAGCTCATACACCACGGGAACGCCGCCAGGACCTCCGGACAGGTACCATACCATACTATCATCATCAGCCTATAATTTCCCACTGCTGGGCACATGCCTCCTGCACAAATATGAGGGTGACAGGGACAGGCAGGGGTAGGCTAGTGGTTACAGTATGAGGCACGAATGGTGAGCACAGATAGGCAGTAGTGGGGATAAGCTCGCGCATGTACACTTTTGGCCAAATCACAGTTGCCAAATGACACGCAAGAATTCAATAGACGGCGAGCATTGACTGAAGAACGAATCGTGTGCAGCTCGGCGCTCCCCCCTGCTTCATTCCGACAAACAGACCGATAATTAACTACTGCGCATGTGTCAATCTATGCTCACGACTCGTGCCCCTTACTATACCTGTTGGAATCCATCCAACTAGCTTAACAACTATCACAATTAAGTAATAACCGTGACAAACGGCTTTAAGTGCTTTCTGAAGCACGAAACGCTCTATTTGAAATACCACTAGGCGGTCACCAATCGATTAAGAACGGCTAATCAAGCTACACCACGAGCGCTACGCAATACTATCAAATACTCGGTAATAAGCATATGGCCCGCCTGATAGTAAGCGGTTACCGTAGCCATATGGAAGCTTGCAATACGCAAGGCATCACTCACGCGTTACCGACCCTGCCCCCCTCCTGAATGAGTTTTGGCGACCTTATTCACGCGCAGGAACACGACATAAAGTTATTTGGCTGCAGTATTCTTTAAGGTCGAGGTACTTCCCTAGTCGAGCTGGTCTTTGAATGAATAAACGCTATGCTCTACTTCTCTTAAAAATGCTTCCAAAACATTGGAAAAACTATGTGGGACACAGTAAACTATTTATTGTTATTGTGAATTTTGTCAGCTTTATAGATACAGTTTCATCAATAACGGTTTGGTAATAAAGAAAACGAGTGATATATATTTTTAACCGACTTCAAAAAAGGAGGTTCTCAATTCGGTTGTTTTTTTTTTTTTTTTATGTTTGTTACCTCATAAATCCGTCATTTATGAACCGATTTGGAAAATTCTTTTTTTGTCTGGAAGGGTACACTTCCCGTTTGGTCCCATTGTCATCAGATCAGGATTTGATTACTTCTTAGTGTATTTTGAAGTCGGTTTAAGTTTTTTTTGTAAAACAGTCCAATTATTGTGTATCATATCAGTGATTATTAAAAGTGTATGTTGTTGTGTTGCAGACGTCGGCGAATTCGAACTCGTCGCGGTCGCACGCCGTGTTCCAGATCGTGGTGCGGTCGCCGGGCATGCACCGCGTGCACGGCAAGTTCTCGCTCATCGACCTGGCCGGCAACGAGCGCGGCGCCGACACCTCCTCCGCCAACCGACAGACCAGTCAGTACACACTTTTATTGACCCTTATCATCATCATCATCATCATATCAGCCCATGGATGTCCACTGCTGAACATAGGCCTCCCCCGTTGATTTCCACTTCGAACGGTTCTGGCTTGCATCCAGCGGCGCCCAGCGACTCTGACCAGGTCGTCAGTCCACCTGGTGGGAGGTCGTCCCGCTCGGCGCTTTCCAGTACGTGGTCGCCACTCGAGAACCTTCCTTCCCCATCGGTTATCGGCTCTTCGAGCGATGTGGTCTGTAGGTATAGGCCTCTAAAAATTCAAAATTCAAAAATTGTTTATTCAATATAGTCCCTAATAAGGCACTTACGAACGTTACAATTGATTTTACCGCCATACGTAATAAATTTAAATAAACTAGCTTCTGCTCGCGGCTTCGCCCGCATGGTCTACACGAAATTAATGACATATTATTCTACAACAACTTCATCCCGCTTCGAGGGTGGAATTAAAAAACGCTGAGACATGTATAAATTAATTTTCAATCCTCAGCCTAAACAAAAAATTTGAAGATCCTAACTTCAACGGATTTTCATACAAACTCTCATCCCCTATTTTACACCCATAAGAATGGTATTTCGAAAAACCCTTTCTTAGTGGATTCACTCTTCACAAAGAATATACCCTCTAAATGTCACGTCTCTAGGACCAGTGGTTTAGGCTGTGCGTTGATATATCAGTCAGTCAGTCACGACCGACTTTGAAGTTTATATTATATAGATATCCTGGGACATTCCTCACACACGGTCATCTAATCCCAAACTAAGCAGAGCTTGTACTATGGAAACCAGATAACTGATGTACTACATGCTTATACAACTTTTTGTTTGTAAATACATAATTACACCCAGACTCAGGACATACAGACATGTTCATACACACAAATGCATGTCCTGTGTGGGAACCGAACCCACGGCCTACGGCCCAATAAATGGACTCTTTACCGATTGCGCCAACTGGCCCGTCAATAAACCCGATAAGTGATGATGTGGCCGAAGATGGTAAGCACACAAGACCTAGAAGGAACTGGCTCTCAAGTGCAGCTGTCGTAACGCACCGATAGATTTTCAACTTGAAGGTGGTAGCCAGCCAGACGGGTACTACAAAGTACCTAAAGGGCTGGTCTGCTTAAGTTTGCTATTTATTTATTTACTTATTAAATATTTTTTCAGTCTACTTTGTAATTTTGCCGCCGCGCCGGGGCACGCAATTGTTTTCAGTGCGATTAGAATGTAAATATTATGTAATTAATCTAAGCCTGTTTTGAAAAGAGTAATTGCTGAGTTTATTGCCGGCTCTTCTCAGCAAATGCAACCTTCCGAACCGGTATTAGAGTATTAGAGTCAGACTTTTCATAAGTGCCTGCGAAGGTCTATTTGAATAAATGATTTTGAATTTTGAATTTTGAATTTTACCCTACCACCGTGCTATGGTTTCCTCACGATGTATTCCTTGACTGAAAGCTCAAGCTCATTGTAGGATTCGAACCTTCGTCTCGGTATCTGACGTCACTACCACTGAGCTTCATCGCCATCAAATACTTATGTGTATGCTGTACACATACTTTAAAATACACTTATTATACTATACACGTACCATATACACAAATATATGTATAGTATACTTATACCGAGTGCACGGCAGGTTATCACTAATCGTAACTCAAAGAAAGAAATAGGAACATATCGAAACCTCACTGGTGCATCCCTTAAAAATAATATTGAATGTTACAGGAATGGAAAGTGCAGAGATAAACAAGTCCCTCCTGGCACTGAAGGAGTGCATCCGGGCGCTAGGCATGAAGGGAAATAATCACTTGCCGTTCAGGGTGTCGAAACTAACGCAAGTGTTGCGCGACAGTTTCATCGGCGACAAGTCGCGCACCTGCATGATCGCCATGATCTCGCCCGCCATGTCCTCCTGTGAACACTCGCTCAATACACTCAGATATGCTGACAGGTACGTACATACATACATACTTACATATGTGATGCTATGCTATGCTAGGTGTTTTAGTATAGCAAAGTAATTTCAAGAAATTGCGAAGAATTTGATCCTTATATGCGACACTACATGGTGGTGCAATAATACAGGATGTTTTTTTTAATACAATTTCGTTTTTTTCGCGTTCGGTTCGGCCAAAAAAATATTCGAAAATCACAAGTGTAAAGTTTTAGTTTTTCAACAAAATCGGCCTGGAGTCTTCTTTCAGTATTTTTGTCTATTTTTTATACTATAGGAATTTGTCCTCCGTCAAGAGTTGAAAAAATCACCCTGTTAAATGTGGACAAAAAGGTCGTAAGTGGTCTTGTCTCTTGGCAAGATGTCTGGCGACGTCGCGTGACTTCCCTCGAAGTCTCAAGAGACTTGTCCTCTAATGAATCGTGTCTTAGACCGGCTCAGTGAGGAGAGCAAATTTTTATCGCGATTAAATTAGAGGTTTATATATTTTTACATTTCACAGCTTTAGTTAGCGCGTGAGACCGTTCTCCAGCATTAAATGTAAAAATAAACCTTATTTCAAGGATCCGAAACTCTTATTTTTAAACGCATATCAATATATGCTCTTCTCTCCGAGCCGGTCTGTGCGAACGGACCCTTAGCTTCCCGTCTTTTGGGGGAGACTGGGGGTTGTATGTCTTACTCCTTTCGTTCCAAAATCGAGTGTAATATTTGATTTTTAATACTTCTTTCACTGGGAAAATTGACCCTTAAAAATAACACACAGGCTGTAGTAGAGCCATCGGCTTTAGTGAGTATTGTATTGTTATTGAGTTGTGTAATATAATGTGCAGAGTGAAGGAGCTCGGCACGATGGACCCGACGCGAGCGCGGGGCGAGTGCGAGTCGCCGCCCGCCGACCGCGACGTCGACATGGAGCCCGCGCACGACGACCTCGCGCAGCTGCGCTCGCTCAATGTATGTATACTGTACACACCACACGACACGACGAAACGCAACGCAACACAATACAACGCAACGCAACACAATACAACACAACGCAACGCAACACAACACAATACAATGCAACGCAACACAATACAATGCAACGCAACATAATACAATGCAACGCAACACAATACAACGCAACACAACACTACACAACGCAACACAACAGAATACAACGCAACGCAACACAATACAACGCAACGCAAAGCAACGCTACACAACGAAACGAAACGCAACACAATACAACGCAACGCAACATTACACAACGCAACACAATATAACACAACGCAACATAATACGATTTCAAGGCGATGATAGCGTCGAATGCCGATACGAAGACCTTGGGTTTGAAGCTGAACCTTCGGTGAAGGAAAACATCGTGAGGAAACTATAGTATGGTGGTAGTACTTTGTAGTACCTACCTGGTACTACCACTACTACCTATCGGTGTATTCCGACAGCTGCACTTGACAGCCAGTTCCTTCTAGGGTTTGTGTGCTTACCACCTCCGACTACATAATCACACACCACCAGGGATTGTGATCAATTACACGTCTATAAATAGTAAAACGCAACGGAACATAAACGTGTTGCGTTGAGCGGTTTCGAAGGAACTTCATACCGCGGACACAGGTTGTGGAATGGACTCTTGGTCGTGGTGCCCCAAGGGAGTATGGACCCCATGCGGGTTCTTCATAACGCGTGTAATGAGATTCTTGCAAGTTTGACGAAGCTGGTGTTGCATAAGCTACGGTAACCGTTTACCAAAAGGCGGGCCATAATATCATTCTTAACTATGGACGCTTGCAACACCAGGGCTACCACGCGCGCGTTGCCGACCCTGCAGACATCTCTTCACATCCTTTTTGAAGAACCCCATGCTGTACTCCATTTCGTGTATATTTCAAGAAAACTTTTTATTAATACCAGGAAGGTGACATGTCAGCGGAGATGTATAACTTCCACGAAGCAATAGACGAGATCACACGCGCGGAGGAGGAAGTACTTGACAACCACAAGGCCATCTCGGACTACCTACATCACATGCTGGACAGATGCAACCAGATACTGGCCCTTACCAGAGATGTGGACTACGATCAGGACGGTAAGAACCTTGTCATCATCAGTTTATAGTCTATTTTCCATTGGCATTATAGATGTTGTGCTCTGCTTTTGCAGTGTTGGAAATTGGAATTATGGCGTATACATAAGGATCATTTTTGTTTAGCCGCATTTATGCTTGTTGACTGCACAATGTTTATTTATCCTCTGATTCTCAAAGCTTCGATGCGCCTTTAAGTACTTAACGACATGTAGTGTAAATGTATGTGACTTTATGTGCTTGAAATAAGGTTCATTTTGGAATGACACGACGCAGTTTGTTTTGACTAATCTACATTGCGTTTTGTATGTGCATGTGTGTATATGTGTTGTGTAATTTATGTGTATGTGTGCGGGGTAATGGCAGGGTCGCACTCTCGCACGAAGCGGCTGCGTTTCTACCAACCTGTACCGGTACGCGTATCTGTACCTGTACCGGTACAGAGCAACGGCCTTGGCACGCTCCGATACCGGCGGATGTTAGGTTTGAACACCATTATGTCGCGAAAATGCTATTGCAGCGTTTAACATTAATATTAGCGTTCACACTGAGTGTATAACTGAATTATATCTGTTTATCCCTTAATTAGGATTAAAATCCTCATTTTTCTAGGTTGCCTTTATGGCGGCATGCCACGAATTGTCAGCTCCATACAAAATAAAAGCCAGTAAATTTATTTCTAGTGTAATTTTCTATTAAATAGTCTGAAATTGAGATATCTAGAAATTGTAAACAACGTGAATACGACAATAAATGAAAACACGTAAAGTACTCATAAATACGAAAACATTCGTATGAAGGGTCGCCCACTTCCGTCCAATATGGCGAGGAGGGCGATAGCTGCCACACGCGTCATACTTGTGAACAGGTGCTGCTTGTGGGGGCTGGTCTGCTTATGTTTGCTATTAAATATTTATTCAGTCTACTTTGTAATTTTGCCGCCGCGCCGGGGGACGCAATTGTTGTCAATGCGATTAGAATGTAAATATTATGTAATGAATCTAAGCTTGTTTTGAAAAGTGTAATTGCTGAGTTTCTTGCCGGCTCTTCTCAGCAAATGCAACCTTCCGAACCGGTATTTGAGTCGGAATTTTCATAAGTTCTATTTGAATAAATGATTTTGAATTTTAGCTGAGGGGAGACATTGACGTTTTATTAACCGACTTCAAAAAAAGGAGGAGGTTCTCAATTCGGTAGTGTTTTTTTTAATGTTTGTTACCTCATAACTCCGTAATTTTTTAACCGATTTGGAAAATTCTTTTTTTGACTGGAAGGGTATACTTCCCGTTTGGTCCCATTAGCATCAGATCAGAATTTGATTACTTCTTAGTGTACTTTGAAGTCGGTTTAAGTTTTTTGTAAAACAGTCCAATTATATGAAAAGCTGTATCTTTTTTGCAATTTTGAAGTTGGTCTCATAGTAAAAGTTCTTCGTTTTTACGAGTATGTTATGTGGTTTCATTTACTGTTGCATCCACCCCGTATATAACTTATTAAATAATTTTTAGATTATATTAGTAACGACATACTATTATGGCTATTCTATGATGCCCTAATCACCCTTTGTTAGTTGTATACTTGGTGTGAACTAGGACGTCTGTTCATCTCGTTTGTTGTAAAGCTGTCATCATCCGCGACATCACCGCTTACCAATGTTAATGCCAATGCTGTCGCTCTACGGGTTCTACTGGTTTACTAATACTGTATTTTATTTCATCTTTATTTTATTGTTTACTAGCTGTCCCCCGCGGTTTTACGTGCGTTTCCGGGATAAAAAGTAGCCTATGTCCTTCTCCATACCATAGACTATCTGCATGCTTAATTTCATCATGATCCCATGAGTAGTTGAGGCGTGAAGGCGTAAAAACCAAACAAACTCACTTTCGCATTTATAATATTAGAGTTAGGATATTCCGGTTAATTTTTACAAACCACATTTTTAATGTGTACATATTACTCATGCAACTATTTCATTTACTTCAAAGTATCTTTAAAGTAGGCATAGGCCAACTCCTCTAAATTTACACTTTACCCCCTTGTAACTCTTTAGGGGTAGAATTTTTAGTTCATTTTTATGCTACAAGCAAAGTAAACTACCCTACAAATTGCATGGTTCAATAACCAGGTGGTTTAGGCTAATAAAACTAATAAAAACATTACAAGTAATATATAACAATAGTGAACTCATAAATTATACATAATGTCGATTCTGTTGTAAATCACATTAAACTAATTTTAATCACATCACATCTCTTTCTTACAAACATTATTGAAAAAGGATGAAAATCAAAAACACAAGCAATTGGACTAATTTCACAGGACAAAAATTCTAACATCCCTTTCTTATGTTCTTTGTTAGAAAGAGATATGGTGAGACTAAAATAACTCAGTTCATCAGCAAAAAAATATAGCAGCATTCAATGACTAATAACTTATTATTTTCCAACAGCATACGCGAAGCAATGGGAGGACTTGCTGAACGAGCAATTAGTAGTACTCGCTCAGTCGCGCGACTTGGTGACCGAGTTCCGAGCCAAGATGACTCAGGAGGAGCACATCTCGCGCCGCATGCACCCGCCCGCGCCGCGCCACCACTAGTGTACCGAGCGTTACCGACCTATACCTACCTACCATACCGGCTCCTGTGTGTTGTGTTGTGTTTGTGCTTGTGCGTGCCGTGTGCAACGTCGATGTGACATCAAGTGACCTAAAGTGATGTGTACCGGACATTTCAAGTTTCGAAAATCAAGTTAAATACTGCATTTATTTGCTCTCAAAATTTAAATTTTACTAAATCTGCTGTGAGTGTAGATTTCTGTTATATATACGGATGATAAATTAGGTAATGTGCGCTATTTTTGAATACATCGATGTTCCGTACGCACGTACACGCACTTGCGTACGCGTTGGGCCGCAAGATGGCACTCCTAGGCGATGTCAGTCACAACTTGAAATGTGAACTAATTCCTCCCAACTATTGTATAAAAAAATAGAATCAGTATTGAAATTGAAAAATTCTATGTGAGAGAGTGTAGCTGGCCTACTATAAGTTCTCGCTTGACCGTTTTTTCGCGAACTAGTTGTGACGCGCTTACCTTTTTGTTTAAAGCTTAGTATACTATGACGTCGATGCGGAGATATGCCGTCGCTATGGAAACGAGAGACTGTTTATTAGTAAAGGTGTAAAGCACAAACGAGACCCGTCGATACGATGACAATGTGCTATTTAACGTCGTATTGATGATAGTGAGTCGATTTGAGTACTGTCGAATCGTATAGATCGTTTCGATGGTGGCTAGTGTTGGTATATTTTAATTTATCTATACGAAAGTTAGTGGATGTTGGATATTGATCGATTTGTTTTAAAGTATTTCATTGAATTTCCATAAATAATGTGACAGGGTAAATGAGCTGTAATATGTCATTTGCTATATTTTATTAGGTAACTGTATTATACAGCGCCATCCAATCTTAAAATTTTGGTCGATTAATATCTAATTTTCACGAACACTTAACAATCCATTTTAGATCACTAATAGGTGCGAAATTATTTTAATTTACATTTTGTTCTTAATTTTTCATACCTAGTAACATTAGTAAGTGTCATTATATTTTTATTATTTCTTTCAAAATGCATTTAACTTTTGCTGAAGGCCTATAATCTAAAATTGTAGATATGTATTAAAACTGTGGGAGTTTCGGAAGTACAAAGTGGCAATGTCCGATCCCAGTGATGTATAGTAAGTCATGACAAAATTTTCTTTCGTGTTGTCTATTCATTTTATACCTGTTTAAAAGTTTTAATACTCGGAATGTTGTGAAGACTTAATATGTTGGTGAAAATAATAGAAAAGTACATTTTGCAATTTGTCCTAATTTTCTGAAGGGTTGTTTATGCATTATTCAATTTTTTTTTTAATTTTGACACAACTATTTTAAATTCCGTTTTATTTTCTTTTATCTTTTCTACCGAAATACTAGAGTAGTTTATGCAAAGACAACCTTTATCAATATTGTTAGCATTAATTTTCGCTAACCAACTTCTAATACTGGCTTATATAAATATTTGTATGAAATTTGTTGTGATCCGTTGATAACATATCTTTTGCCTTCGTAAATAGCTTGTTATAATGAACGTTATTTAATAATGAATTTATATGATATGTTGTGGACGTTTCCTGGCTGTTAATTATAATGTGATAGTCCATCTACTTGTGAAGCTATGACCGCGTCCCACGTGTCGGTTTTACCGCGGTAAATTTACCTATCGGACGTGAGACGGTGTTGTTTTTACTTCACGCGATGTTTAAAGTTATTTAATATTGGCTGCCTATGTATTGGAAACAAATGCAGGATTATCTTTTGTGAAATTATTAAAATGTTGAATAATTACATTGATTTTGTCGCATGATAAGACCAAAACAAAGTATTTAATACAATTGATTATAATAAGACGTAAATAGACGTCAGATGCCCTGACTACCACAGGTCAAGGACTGAATTCCCATCTACGAGAATCGTTTGTGTGCATGAACATGTCTGTTATGAGTCTAGATGTAAAAATCACATCTATTTAAAGAAAGTTTTATATCAGTCATATATCTGGTTTTCATAGTAAAAGCTCAGATTGGTATCAGTCAGATGGCCGTGTGAGAAGAAATGTCAGATATTCCAAGTTATTATTATGCTTTTAAATGCTTCCTGATTTATTTTCAATAGTTGATGAGAAGAGTGGAAATTATGAAATTAGTGCTGTGGCCATATTTTTTCGTATCCCTTTAGTTTTCAAACATTGGCGTGACTAAACTGTTAACATCACAAACTAATTAATGTATAGAACTTATATATTTTTAAAGTAAAATGTAAGACAGAGACGCAATTAAGTAGAATAGCATATAGCGTTCTTTTGTAATAATGACTTATTGAATGACATCTTTGAATGGACGGACTCGTTTCCAGGAGTCCTGCATATATTGCACATCATAGAATCGAGAATTTAAAAGCCAAGATCTCTACTAAGACTTTTTGAATGTCTTTTGCACACGTACGCGGCACGGGAACGTGGTAATTTACTAGGAGTTTTTAGTTGTATCTAGACTTAATTTCGTGCGGTAACTGTGCACGTGTGTGACAGGCATTACACGACTGAGACGAGCTGGTGAGATAAATTTCTATACGCAGATTAATGTAAAAAAAAAGAGAAAACACTGTCATCTCCTAAAAAATCGTAAAACGTGATTATTTTTTTAATTATTAATTAATAAAAATAGTAAAACTACTTAAAAGACTCGTAACTATGTAAGTTTTTCAAGTCAGTACATTTAATATTTTTGTTTCTATTGTTTTTTGTAACGCGCGTTATTTATTATGTTGTGATAATATGTATTTGATTTATGTATCGCAATTGTGATGCGAGCTTGCTACGAAGGGGGCGTCTTAGAATCGACTTTAATAACATATTTCATTAGAGAAGTGTCTTGGTAATTGAAAATATAATTTTCAGGAATATGTCCGCCGAGGTAATTAATACCTTATTCAATATTTGGGTACTCTCGGTACCTAATGCTTGTCAATGAAATATGCAATGCGAGTCATTAAAAATCATTTAACGCGAAATTTTGTTTTGTAACGATAACTACCACAATTTATAATATTTGTACAATAATAAATAAAGAATAATTGAATATTTTGTGGTTTGATATCCGATCGTCTGGTGCTAGACGTAGAATCAATCTTGCTTCTAAAATATCTCATGGTTTTGATAGCATGTAGATGGAAAATGAACTATAAATATGGGGACAAAGTTGAGGTAATTAGATAGTGCTTAATAAATATAGTAACGCTCGTATTCATAAACCGATTGTTGAATGGTTTAACAGCATCCTTCGAGTTTGTATGTACTCAAACACATGTCGGACTAATTTTAACTTTTAGAGGCTTTCTAACTTTTTTATGAATACGGGGGTAAATCGGTACTCTGTATCAGAGTAACTGCGAGCGCCGATGTTTAACGTAATGAACGAAATCTCTCTTATTATACTTTAATAATTTGTAATATTATCGAGATTGTGATTCTCATACTTTGCCTTGAAAATGATTTAGTTTTTTTTTGTATAGAAGTGTTTTGCGTTAAAATGGACAAGTGTTTGGCGCGAATGAACGCGAGCGTGCTCGCTCTAGTTGTCTAGTTAAATGCTTTATTATTATAAACATATTTTAACATCGCACATATAATAAATTAATCGAAATTGTATTTCTGCTGTTTTATTATATTAACCTGTAAAGTTTTTCGATCTTATTATTTCTTTACCGATCTTAATAGGCCCTTCATGGCCAACGCAACTTCAACGCAAGCATAGCCTAAAAGCTTGTACTTTTATCCAACGTAATGTTTGACTGTGAAAATAGAGGGACAGCATCAGAGCCGTCGGTTATCAGTCGGTAAATTCCGCTGACCACCCGCGGCCGCTTCGCTAGGTCGTCATTCATGATTTCGCATATCATAAAATTGGCCAAAGTTCAGGTAAATTTGTGTAAAAACGCAGTTTTTCGGAGGCTTTTACTGAATTTGTTTCACACTTTTTTTATTTTTGCCTAGATACGAGGCTAGATATACTGCACAAGATACCAATTTTTTTAAAACATCTAACGAAAATTTTTTAACAACGCCAACATCAGTACAGAGATTTTGAATGAGAAGTATGGCGGATTGATTGCTCTTAATACTGGAACATAGTCAGTACCCCGGGTGTAAGGAATTAACTTTAATAAACGCATACTATCGCGTTTGAGTTAACTATAAATTAGTATGTGTAGGTATTAGTAGGTGCCCTTCTAGGGCCTAAATTGAATAAATGGCTTTGACTTTGACTATGGGAGAAATTAGTACCATGAGTATTCCGCTAAAGGCGCTGTGCCAATTCCTAAAGAGCAATGTCGTTAACGCATTAGTAAGCGTAAGGCTCTATTCACACGTGCCACAATCACATAACAACTGCTGACGCTGAAGTGAAGCCGTCGGAACGCCAATGAACTCATGAATAGTGTAGATGTTTGTCTCGGCGCTTATACCTACTACTTCTTGATTAGGGTAATGTTGGTAATTTAGTCTGGTTTTAAATTGTTTATTAGAAACTAACGCAATGATACACGATATGGGATATTACTGGTTACTTAGTGGTTTATGAAATGGTTATCGAATACGCGATATTAAATGGATTGGTGTTGGTTCGATAGAGGCGAACCGCGTACTAGCTTAAATTAGGCGTACAAAATGTACGCGTGTAAAAGGTGCATAAAATTATATTGATGAGCTGTTCGGTTGTGTAACTGCGAACATACTCCCTAGCTTGAGATAAAAGTTTCTGATATTATATTTTTTGTTGTTGTTAATCTTATTTCATTGTAATTGTATTAATAGTATTTTTTGTATTGAATTGTTTTTCTCATAATTAATTTATATTTAGTGTACTAATTTTATTGTCGGCAGCGACAACTTGTACGCCACACAGGGCGAATACAGTGATACCTACCTTTTAACTTGTACCACCTTTTATATGTACCTGTATTGCAAATAAAGATTTTGAATTTGAAAAAAAAAAAAAAAAAAAAAAAAGGAGAAATACAAGAATAAATTGTGTTATTCTAAAATAAATTCTATTAAATCAAAATATACGCCCAGGAATAAACCCAATAGTTGCAATAACAACAGGTTTGTTTTTTCAGGCTTCGTCTTCCGATAATTATGATCGGATAAAGTTTTTTTACTTTGTACAGGTCTGTTTGACCACAATATCACCTTGGTCAATGTTGGAAGATGTGCCCGAGGATGGTAAGCACACAAGGCCAAGAACGAACTGGCTCTCAAGTACAGCTGTCTGTGCTATGGTTTTTATTATCACGTGAGCTTTGGTCATTAAACTTTTTGTGGAATGCGATGGCGTAGTGGAGACGAGAGTGTAGTGACCAATGCAATGTTTCCTATAACGTTTTTGGCATTTGACGTTACCTAGTACCACTAAGCCATCACCAATAGATACATAGGTAATTGAGGGAAATGAAAACATAAATAAAACATGTTCTTATAATACATGATTAGCATATATTAGAGCAAGTTTTTGTACTGGTATTAATGATAATAATTAAATACATTATACAATAATAATAAATAAATATCCTGGGACTTTTCTTACACACGGTCATCTGATCCCAAACTAAGCAGAGCTTGTACTATGGAAATCAGATAACTGATATAATACAGTCATATACTTTTGTAACTACATACTTAATATACATAATTACACCCAGACTCATGATAATAATAATAATTATTATTCACATCTTTACACATGGACTAAATTACTCCAGAATTGATCGTGAAGTAATAAACCTCATGTTAAAGTATTAATGGAAGACAACACATTACAAGAAATCAATTGGTTTTCCAACAGGATGTTACCTTATAGAATGTGTTAACGGCGCTTGGCTATTGCCTGTTATACCGGAGTGGTGGGTTAAAGTTAAACATGCCAAATGATCGTATCCTTTTAGGAAAACAATTGTATTAAATATGAAAAACGTATTAATATTAATTAAAAACCTGTAATTGTCCAAATGATAACCCTCGATTATATTGTCATATTAGTAGGTAAAACCCGTGAAAAATAGTGGTGCTATTTCATGTCCAATTATATATCTGGACATATACAGTAATTAATCTCCTGTATACATTACTGTTCCCTATGGGAAAAAGTAACCTAATGGTTTTAGAAATATTTGTAATTAAGATATTATTGATTGATTGATTTTTAATACAATTTCAAAAATAATTATAGTTTTATTTTTTGCAAATATGTTCCATTTTGTCATAGGGCACATGGGTATATTTCCAGTTATATAAAGATCGAGATTTGAAATAGAACCACTATTTTACACGTGTTTTATCTACTAAAATATGAAATTAAAATAAGGTTCATCTTTATCCAACAAATAATACATAAATAAACATATTCGTTACAATATTTGCTTCATGGTTACAATAATACTAATTTAGTTAACAATTTTTTACCACTAGTTCAATCTTAACACATTAACATTATTCTACCTAATTGATGAAATAAATAAATTGTTTAAATATCACAGAACATTCCTAGTGATAATCATTAATAAATTAATAGTTAAGGGGTTTAAAGACAAATATTTCATACAATACAAAATTTAACATAATGGTTATTTACATTTATAGTAAAATTAGTCCGGTAATTTTTAGAAAAGTATATCATTCGCTAAAGTTACATACATATGTGGCTAAGCTTTAAATTAATACATTTTATATAATTTTCATGATTTATATACACAATTACATATATTTTGAGCACTGCCATAGTGTGCGTTACTAAGTATAATAACTATGCCTGCCTGCAGGTAAATGTAAGTTTTACGTGGAAGAGTTGTGCATCACCACAAAATTAATTTACAAATTATCTACACACAGAACACGCCCATTACGCAATTTTTTATCCTATTCCGGTCTTTATTGTGTTAGTAATACGGTGTTTATTTACTTGTGACATGCGCGTGTGAATCTATGGAAGCAGGCGCCATGGGCATCCACCTTTTGAGAGAATTCGTACGACAGACTTCAGTTTTTTTTATATTAGACTGACTTTGAACACAATTTCACCGTGGTCAGTGATGTGCCTGATAGTGATAACACAGCAAAGCACATAACATTCAAAAATAAAACTCGCCCCCTCCTAGACACAGAGATACGCCTTCTCAACAGATAGTCAGTGGGCGGCGCCGTTTTACCAGCAGATGACAAATATATATTGTCTTATAATTTAGTACTATTAACACAGTGTATAGAGTCGATATTAGACTGACCGCTGTTCGCACTTGGTTATATGTATATGAGCGAGGGACTCCTTGCTCTGTGCGCCTATGTGACCAAATAGACTTGAAGACAATTTTCATTAAAAATATAGATATACAATTTATAGCGGTCTGCTTGGTTCACACGAATTTTCACGTTATGGTAATGTTACGTTTGACCACAAATTCATTGTGGTAACTATTTTCTGACTAATTATTAGGCGGGAAGGGTACTTGCATATGCATGCACGTAACCGGTGCTTTTATGCAAAGTAGCTACGCATATGCGTAGAACCATGTTTAGTATTTTACAGGGAATTTCAACTACATTATTATAATATTTATAATTAATGAAACAATATATACATTTTTTACAAGATAATTAAGAATAATGATAAGATTGTCGTAAAACATGAATTTATGTCACACAATAACCAAATAGGAACTGGTTTTCTGTGAAATATAGAGAGATAATAATTTAAGTATAAAGATAAATTTATACAATGTAAGCCGTCCTGAAAATTACTTTTCCATCAGAGCAAAGCCTGTCTAAAAGTATTGATTTAAATATTAACACATTTCGACTCAATGGAAGATGACCTTAAGTTCGGATATAGTAAGGCATGAATTAGGAAAAAACTACTACAATTTATGGAGTTAAAGTTGAATTTTCAATGCACACGTCATCCATCGCATCAAACTGATGTTACTATAATCGCGAAGAAGTTTTGAAGCGAGATTGTATCAAAAAACCCTCGGATACACTGTTCATTTTTGAAAACACGATAAAGATATTCTCATTTAACTTTATGAGTCAATAACCATCCGGGCTTTAGTCACAGAATAAGGGTCAGTACAGACAGAACGGAAAAATGCGCTAACAATTTACTGGCCAATGGAGTCAGCAAATTGCTCGCGCATTTCTGAATTGACCCTAAGAACTGAAGGCTCATATTCTATTAAAATCTGTTTTTAGGTGCGATAAGATAACTAAAAACGCCTCTCTTTCTACCAGATAGCTCTATCTCTTTCAGGCGCAGATCTCTAGATGCATCGGTGCCTGATTTATTCTAAGTAGACCTAAGGTCATAGGATGTCGTCATCAAGTTCCTCGCCGGTGAGAATGGTCGGCTCTCCGATGGCTGGTACCATGTGAGAGAACTCGTTCGTCGCCCACAGGTACAGGTTGAGTGTGCGCTCCGTGCATTGTGCTATGAACCTAAAATAATATGGTATTTAAGTTGATTTTGGCTTGGCTTAGATGTTTCTCAAGTACATCTATACTTTACGGCAGAATACGCCATTAAGTATTTGGCGATCTTCAATTTAAGGGTTGCCAGGCAGCTAGGTGGTTACTAGAACTAGAAAGTACCCTCCCATGCTATGGTTTTTATCAAAATGTTTTTCATCACAGAAATAAGCTTGAGTTATTGTAGGATTTGAACCTACAACTTTCTTCAAGCCACTGGATAAAGTAGTATATTTATAGTAGTTTCTTCCTTCTCCCCAATTAGCTTTGGCATGCGCTCATGCGCGGTCACACAACATAAAGTTATTTGGCTGCAGTATTCTGTATAGTGGAGGTACTTCCCCAGTCAAGCTGATAATTGAGCAAATAAATGCTATGCTCTACCTCTCTCAAGCCAGGGCTTCTTTACCTACACTGCCTTATGATCTATCTGACCCTGAATAGCCTTATGCATTTACTAACCTAACAAAAGGCCTGACGTCACCCTCGTTAGCAGTTTGCAAGTGTTGATAATAAAGATGCCGGTGCTGTTTAGCAATGATCACAGGAGGGTACCCCGCTTGCATCAGCACCAAGTTCATGAGGAGCCGGGATGTTCTCCCATTGCCATCTATGAAGGGGTGGATGTGAACCAGTTTGTAGTGGGCTAGAGCTGCATATCTGGAATTGATTTGTGTTTTGTTTAGAAATTATTAACTATTAATGACTGAACAGATTTCCATTTCATTCCTCCATGTTTTTAATTATGGTGAGAAGTGTGAAGAGATGAGATTTACCATATAAGTTGATGCATACTTATAAATATGAAATAACAAACAGAACCTACCTTACAGGATGCAAATCCAATGCATCTTCGGAATTCAACCACTCCAAGAACTGAGACATAAGTCTCTGTATATCTGATGGTCCAGGTGGTATATGACCCCCTACGTAAACCTGTGTACGTCTGAAATGTCCACCTTCTACCGGATCAACATGTCCCAAAACCCTTTTATGAATCTCTAGTATGTCTCCCATACTTATGTCACGGATACGATAAAGTAATGTTGAATTTATATACTTCATTGCGGCATCTAGGCCCAAAATCTCATTGTGCTCATCTATACTCTTACCAGAAACAGCAATTCTTGTCTCTAATATGCTTCTAGTCTGCTGTAAAGTCATTGTATTACCTTCTATACCGACAGTATGATAGATGTGTTGGAAATACGCCTCTTTTTTTGCTCGGCGTAATGCTGAATTGTTTTCTGGTATGGACAGAAGTGCATCTCGTTTGTCATCAATCTTCCGTAACATTTCCCTATCTAAGTTTTCAACAATGCTAGCAGTACGATGCCTGTTCATCAAAGCACCAGTATGGTCCGGATAATTTGTTAGCGCTAAGGTGTATAGTTGATCAGCTTTCACAACATCCTTTTTAGTGTCTTCAAGAAACTCTCCGTAATGGTTTAGTATATCTGCATGTTTAGGAGACAGGGCGAAGGCATGTTGAAATAGTTTTAGAGCTTTGTCTGCCTTACCAACTCGCTTCATTTCCAGCGCAGCGTTTAATGATCCGACTGCTTCAGCATCCCGTGCCGTATCCTGACGTTTACGTGCCGACGGCAGCGGCGTTTGGTCAGAAACAGGCTCCAAATGGTTACCATACAAACCAGATGGTATAGGCGAAAATGGCTTCGAAAATCTCGCTTCATAACTCAACAACTTATTCAAGGATATAACCACAGCTAGCGTACATACTACGCTTGATAGTATAAAAACAGTTTTACATCTATCTAGTATCATTTTTGTGTATAAATGCTTCCTAAAACCGCACTTCATCGTCTCCGGTTCGTTCGGTCTACCTATCAACAACATGGTCGTTCCAGTCACTAAAACATATGTTTGGCGATAAAATCTCAACGTTACTCACTGGAAATAATTTAGATTGCATTGTGTATTGCAATAATATTTCTAAACTCTAATAACAAAAAACCACGTAAGGCCATTTCTGACATTTTGTAATTGAAGTCGAGTCGAATGACAATGACAGTGCTGCCAGATCTTATCTTATTCTTCTTCTTATTTTTATGTTTGGCAACCAAGCCAAAATTAGGGCTCATTTCTGCCAGTGTCAAGTTGTATTATAGTTTCCAGTCACAATCACAGGCATTTAAGAAGAAAGTCACAATAAATCACAGCAATAAATTACTTCAGTCACCGTCCATAAAAGTAATGTTTTGCTACAATGATCGTCATTGTACTAAAACTCTTCACGGACTTTTTGAGACAACTTGAAAAGTCACGATACACTTAATTCATTTCATTTCACTTCACTAGTGCACATGGATGATCTTTATTGGGTAAAATAAATGTAAAATACTACCAAAAAATACACAATAAAACTCAAAATACACGAATTTATGAAAATAAAAATGAAAATGCAACGTCACCTGTGGTCCGTGTGAATTCATTTTTTTTTTTTAGTTTATACTTTTCATAGTACTACTATGACCACCATTTTACTAAAACATGACTTTGGTTGGACGGAGACTGATAATGCGGACTATGTGAAAGTTAATGTGCGGATTATAATGAAAGTGATATTATAAATAAAATTACACATATGAAAAGGCTGTAGGGTTCATTGCTTTGGCAAGAATTTAAGACGTTTTTGAACTAGTTGACTAGCCTAAATGATCTAATTTTGTACCTACTTCTTTCACCTCTCCTCTCTATCTAACTACTTAAAAATTTTATATGTTTTTGGGGGATTGTCTTTATTTTATCAATAAACCGTAAGTATAACATGAAAAAGAAGACAGTCTTAATTTTATTACTCCTATTTCGTATGTTGCGGTTGCAAGCTAAAGCTAACGTCGAGACAAGCTGCTTACCTACCTACCTAACAGTTGGAATTCTCATTTTAAAAGGGGTAAATGAATAACACATCGATTTTCATTAGTTTTTATATTTTATGGTTTCTCGTCATTCTCACATACCTAGCCACAAATACGTAGGTATTGCAAGTTATCATTCAGATCATTTATAAAATAAATATATGACATATTATATAAAGATACTTCATTAATTATTTTAATTTACATTATAGATTAGGTACATTATTAAAACTATACATTCGTTCAAAAATATTCACTAAACGATTTACAGTACCTCTACCATGAGTTTTCTACACTAACGTAATCTACACACGCTAGCGAATACAGTGAATATTATGTATGACGAGCACCGCCTCTAGTGGACACTTTTGGAAGCATTTCATACAAAATGTTTCACCGTAGGCGCTAGCGAGTGTAGATTACGTTAGCGTAGGAAACTCATGGTAGGCGTACAGAGTGACAAACCCTCTGCACTAAGGCATAAAGCTGCTTGAACAGGGCTTTAGACATGATTGCCTTAAGCCTCAATTTCTTTAAAACTTCAAGCGCGTAGTAAAAACGCAGGTGCGATTTTACTGTCGCACTGTAAACGTTGCTGACTAGACCACGAGTCACAACATGAGCACCAACAAAATGCAATCGATTTAATACACATTCAAGCGAGATGTATAAACAACACATTAAACAACTTCAATGAATCATTGCACACTGTTAAGATCGTTTAATTCGTTGGTACAGAGAACGCTGTAAAAGTTGCAAGCCTCGTAACTTCCTGCGTTTAAACGTTTATTGTCCGACGCGATGCGTTGGCGAGTCTTTACACTACTTAACACTACACTAAGCACTATTACTATGGCAGTATTGCAGGAAATTAGAGAGCAAACAACATGAGTTTCTTCTTAATCAAGCAGCTTAAAGATGGGCTGGCTGCAGCCGTTCACCAGCCGTGAACGGCTTCAAACGATTGTTATACATTTTATACGTCTGACCTCATAGCTAATAGCTAATTGCGTTGGCAAGTCTATAAATGCCTCATTTTCCACGAGTTTTAAACAAACTCATTTCGAACTAAAGTCGCAATTTATTAAATACCTACTTAAAATTAATATATCTAATTGGCGAATACATTAGTCGCGGCAAATAAACTATACCTTATCCTACAAAACGCTCACAATGTTTCGCTTGGAAACGATACGTGCGACCAGCGCCTCACAGACCATTGATTATATCCATCAAATCATTCGTATTATTTGCTAATTATGAATAATACTATATGCAATTTAATAGCTAATTATGAAACAGACTGCACAGCCTGAATTGAAAGTAGGATAGACTGCATGAAAACGACCCTTAACAGGCAATCGGTGGTACCATGCTACGTAAACTCACTGAATACTCGCCTAACGAGTTGTGTTAAGACTTCACTTCCCTACTCCTACTTAAATATTATGACAAGTGAAAAAAAATGCTTTGGTTTCAGATTGATAACAAATTAGCAAAATTCGACTCCGCTTATTTTCCTTTCGACTCTGCTTATAGTTAAAAGAAAATAAGTCGGATTTTATAAGTTTATTGAAATTGCAATAAATAAATTAAATTATATGTAGTACTTAATTTAAAATATTATTTTTACTCCATTTTTTTCGGAGCCTTTCAAATGATAGCTTATATTTCATTAAATTTGTGCCTTATTTGACTTCCAGTCTAAACTCAAAACGATCGACATCCATAGATTGACAGCTGAATTCAAAACACAACGCTTATCAGTGAATAAGATAAGCACATCAATCTGTGATACTCAAACCGTTGCGATAAAGTTTACATAGCAATACAATGGACATACCGACCGCAGAGTGAAATTTTAGTCACGGCCTTCATACATCTGTGATGATTCGTAAGAAGTCTGTTTAAATATGAAACAAATACGTAGTATTTCGAGCAAAATTAACCACAAACGCGTTCTGAAACGCGGAGAATTCGCATTTCACAGAAAAAGGTTTGGCTTATTAAAATCTCACTCTAGTTAGTGTTTACGTTACAAGGTTTAGTAGGTCATTAAGAACACATAGAGTCGACTATAATCATCGTTGAATATAATGAACATCCTAATGCTATCATTGTTCCCATGACTATTGAGGAGTGGTATGTTCGGAAGGCCTTCAGCACCCGCAGGTAGCGAGGACAGTGGGCGAGCTCACCTAACAGTAAGCGGCCGACCTGAAACAAAACATACATTCAATTAATAATTGCTAAATAACTCCAAGTAGATGACAAAGTGATGATGATTGTTCGCCGAGAATTCCTGTCATTTTAGGTACCAGGAGCATATTATGTCACATCTTGGTATAAAGGTTACTAAACTCTGAGATAGTTGGTAAATTAAATTATGCCAAAAACAATTTAGAGGTAAGAGTTTACTGGACATGTCCATTATGCAGCTCCAAATTTCAGCTTCGAATATTTTGTTCCTTGCCAAAACACAAGGGGCAAAGTCGATAAAGAAAATGAACTCATACCATTTCATACAGGTACGTCAGTTCAGTACCTAGCTCATACTATTGCCTCATTTCACTTTCATCAGAATACAAATCGCAAGCTTGGCAACGATAATTCTACAATATAGCAAATTTTACACGTGTCAGATGAATCATTGGAAGTGAAGCCGAAAGGTCATTGCGGGCTCGTGCCCGTACACCGATGTCAGGTGGGTATTGAGTAATACATTTTAACAGCCATTGTTCTTAATGCAATAGCAGCAGAATGTATACCACTTGTCCTATATGTATTATGTGCTTATATAACAGTATCGATTTCGACATGTGTTCATTATATTATGAGTTGGTAATTCGAGCAGTTACTAAGTCTGGTCTGGTTGAGCCATAACCTACCGCACTAGAGGCTCATGTGTAACAAACAAGTAATCGTAGCAGTAAAGTATGGAAAATTATTGTGGATTTGGGTAACAACAGATTAGATATTGATATAGAGCAGGGGTGGCCGACTTGATTAGACCCAAGATCTACTGGTTACTGACTTTGTGCCATCTACCAATTATATACTTCTTGAAATCTTTAAAGAAACAGCATAGTTCAGTACACAACTATGTTGTATTTTGCGCAGTCTGTTCTACGTAGGTATTTATATTTTTTGCCTTGCCACAATCGACTGGAGTAATAGTCGCGATCGACCGGTTGGCCACCCCTGATATAGGGCATTATACCTATATCTAATCTCAATGATACGATTTGACGAATATCATCTAAAGAAAGATATAAGTTAGTTGGTTAATACCCATGAAGCTACATCCCCGAAGTATACTCAAAAGAAGCTCCCGATCGTAATTTAGGCGATTTTGACTTTGTTCTTTTGTATGGAGTTTTTTAAATATACTATTTACGAATTCCATCAATATACGCGCTGATGTTCCGCTCGATTTATACAAGTGAAGTCTTGCTTATATATAAACTCTTCAATTGAGGTATGATGATAATTGAGGTGTAATTTAAGGGAGTTTTCGAATGAAAGGGCAAACGCTATGTAATAAAATTGTGACTACATTAAATATGAAAGCCAAAATACTGACTTCCTGACCACCACCGGCAGCCTCCTCCATCTGAGTCTTGACGTGCTTGGCGCGGAGCATGGGCTGCACCAGGCGCAGGCGCACGTAGCACTCTATACTGAATACTGCTAGCAGGAGCGCTAACTGTAACAAACAAACATTACAATCGTTTACAAACAAAGAGTTACAGAAAAAAGCTTTGAAAATAGTAAGACAACTTTGAAAACGTACACACACGATAAAAAAAAAGTTTACGATCATTCTAATTCTAAATAATTTTCCTTTGTTTACAAGTGCCTGCAAACATGCGCTAGTTGTGTTTTATTATTGTGTAAATGTGGATACAATATGTATATTTTTTATAATAACATTTTTTTTTTTTTTTTTACTGTGTATAGGCCTGTGTTTGACCACAATCTCACTATGGTAAGTGATGATGTGGTCGAAGGTGGTAAGCACACAAAGCCTAGAAGGAACTGGCTCTCAAGTGCAGCTGACGGAACACACCGATAGGTGCTTGGCGACAGATTTTCAACTTGAGGGTGGTAGCCAGCCAGACGGGTACTACAAAGTACCCTACCACCGTGCTATGGTTTCCTCACGATGTTTTCCTTCACCGAAAGCTCAAGCTCATTGTAGGATTCGAACCCGGGACCTTCGTCTCGGTATCCGACGTCACTACCACTGAGCTATCATCGCCTTAAAGTCTAAGGAAAATTTATCGTACATCGATACAAAAGACAAACTTCATATTCATGCGAGAACGTTACGAGTTAGGTATCTGTAGTAACCTATGGCTACCTATGTCAGTAATAAATAAAATAAAAAACTGCCAAAATTTTATTGAACTGTCACAGAAATAATTGGTTATTTTTTTATCCAAATTTCCTTTGTTCCGGTTCCTGATTATTTTATCTGTGTACCGTATCTAAAGCGGGTTAATCTTTTGACCTTTAAAAGTAACCTTGAGTCTACTTAACACTTGAAAGATTAATGTAATCGGGCGAATTAAGTTAAAAGATAATTGATTTTTATTTGTGATAAGTGATAGGTTTAACAAACTCGTAATAGCTAATCATAGAGAATAAACACGAGTGTTCTGCTCTACTACTTTTTTTGAACAGTAAAGAAAATTGTTTTAAGATTGTTTTGATTTTTTAAGATTGTTGAAGACCTTTGCGTAGGTCATAACTAATTGATTATTATAATATTGTAGATAAGTACTTAGATCCTATTACCACAGCATCGGCCTTGTGCACTTGAAGCAATTTTTTTTTCAAATTACAGTACAAGGATTTGCGAAATATCATCATTACCTACTACACCTACAGCCTTACTAATAAAAAGTTACACGCGGTGTACACATCTGTTATAGGATAATTGCTACTAATAAAAACATTTTTGACACAAAGCCTGTATACACGTGTTTTAGTTACCTAGGAAATTTACACAGGGCTTACACGGGCCAGGACCCTTGTTTAGTGTTTGTATAAGAACATTATGGCGGATTTCAATAGATCAGCTGTGTCTGACAATCAAGTGTTGTGTCCATTTACTACGGACCAGGCCAACCGCGCAACAAAATGACACCAACGCGCTGGCCCTAAAAAGTCATTTTAGGGCCAACGCGACTCAGTCGACTGCGGTCATACTGCGGTCCACGGAACAGTTCATTCGTTCATTGTTTGCTTATAATTGCCATAAAAATGCCTAGTTGCGTAGTGAAAGGCTTGTGTTTTATACTGGAGTTATGGATAAAATAAAACAAAAATTGACAATTTATTTGATTTTGATAACTTTATGCAAAATGTTCCGGTAGGTGTATCCTTAGTTTTGAAGTCATTGGCACAGCCATTTGCTTCGTTTGTTGACGTAACATTTATAATTTGACAATGACGTTCTTCTTTCTTCTTCTTCTTTGGTTAAATGGCTACTGTAGCCATAAGCACAAGACAGTTTCGTTCAAAACCACCATTAGCTATTTGAATCTTTTTAAAAGTAATTTTATTGTTTAATTATTAAAATAAAAATAGTCTTAAGAAAAAGAAACCTGATTTTTATGATATGATTAATATTTAATATAATTATTTTTCAGTATCTTTTGGGGTTTTCACATTTTTCCCCATATTTTCTCCCGTATTTTGAAGTTAGATAGTTTTAGTTTCAAAACGTTCCTAAAAAGTTGCCAGTCGTTTTTGTTTCAACAAATAGATAACTATACAACGCTTACACACTGATTATTAGTAAAGGGAGTGTATAGTAACTGTGTAAGGCTTACACACTGCATAACAATACAGCTGTTAAACAACCGTGTTCCATATTTTTATTAGTAAGACGGAATATGTTTAAGATTAGATGGCTTAATTGCATATGTATTGAATCAGTCGAATCATCAATCATTACGTACAAATATAATTTAACCGATAATTTTATTTGAATGTCTATCAAAAGACTGGCCTTAAATAAAAAAAAGATTTGCCAACTTTTTTTTTATAATGTAGAAACCGAATCTTTTAGCTTATTTGTGAATTGACAATACCTATTTTATTTTAAGTTGAGATTAATCTTGGCCTAAATAACATGACCTAAATAACATCCAAGTGGACTTTTTGGCGGGAACTTGCAGAGTGACGTAGCATTTTCATTTTTATTTTCATAAATTTGTGTATTTTGAGTTTTATTGTGTATTTTTGGTGGTATTTTACCCAATAAAGATCCATGTGCACCAGTGAAGTGAAATGAAATGAATTATGTGTATCGTGACTTTTCAAGTTGTCTCAAAATGTCCGTGTAGAGTTTTACTATAATGACCACCATTGTAGTAAAACATGACTTTTATGGACGGTGACTGACTGAGGACTATAATGTGAAGTGATTTATTGTGACTGGAAACTATAATATAACTCGACACTAGCAGAAATGAGCCCTAATTTGGGCTTGGTTGCCAAAATTAAAAATAAGAAGAAGAACATCCAAGTCTGCTTATATTGAATACCACCTTAAAAATAACAGCTGGATAATCTGGATATCATGTATTCATTAAACCTGAACAAATGCTTATAAGATACATTTTACATAATATTTAAATTTAAATATATTTATCAGAGATTCTTAACCTATCAATTAAGTTCAATGACATGTAGTGAAGTGAAATGCATGCACTACATATGCCCAAGGAAGGTGATGTTGGCGCCATAATTTAATATTTATTTTACTTTAATTGCACACGTCTTACTGATTGTGACCTTTTTAATCCATAAACCATTTTAACGGTTGACATTTTAATTGAACCTACAGCATATATGGATTTATGGTATTACATGTTTTTTTTAAGTAGAGCGAGATGTCTATAGCTTGTTCGAAAGATCTTTAGGGTAATTACAGTGTGGCCGCCAAAAAAACCTGTTCATTTTGGCCAAATCTCAGAAGCGGATGGAAGCGGCTAATCCGATTGGCGGGACCGTCACGGGATGATTCAGTAGGTATTTTGTCAGCGTGTCAGAAACGCGTTCTATCGGCGGCCACATGTACGGCACGGGCGGCGGCACTGTAGCCACTTAAACACTTGAAACCAAAGGTATTAAAATGATGAATACTCTAGTGTTATCGCAGTTTCTAAGTGATTCA
The DNA here is from genome assembly GCA_947623365.1 of Achlya flavicornis. Lineage (NCBI taxonomy): Eukaryota > Metazoa > Arthropoda > Insecta > Lepidoptera > Drepanidae > Achlya > Achlya flavicornis. Next base: position 2,731,904 of record OX392469.1, read on the forward strand.
AAGTGTCAGCTCACCTGTACCCAGGATGTTTTCTCGAAGGATGTAAGACACTGCGTCCTGAAGTAAGCCAGCAGAGCGAGCAGGCTCACGACGGCGTTGAAGGCGTAGTACACGGGGAACAGCACTGCCTGGACGCGCCCGAACTCGTGGCGAGGGAGCGAGAAGAATAGCACGACTCCTGGAGACAAAGAGATAGATTAATCAGGGTGAGAACTCCCCGCATTTAATAGAGTAGCAGATGCGTAGAAATTGAATTGCGTCTAATCTTCTCAGATACTTATAATAAATTGTGATGGAAACTTCAATGTCGCGCTTTTCGCGTAATCTGTTGGGTTCGACTTGGACTATGGAATGTACGACTACGTATGCACCCATAAATATTAAGAGGAAATGATCGACAGATGAACGCACAGTTTCAGAACTAGAAACTTAAAAATTTACATAACGGAGTCATCTAATAACGGGGTAAAAGAGGGGATCTTTGATGGAGCCGCAGGGCGGAAGTAACATTTGATCTTTGGTGGAGCCGCAGGTCCGAAGTAACATTTACCCGGGGTAAACGGGGTAAAAGAGGGGATCTTTGGTGGAGCCGCAGGTCGGAAGTAACATCTACCCGGGGTGAGCTGGTAAAACCGATGGTCGTAAAGCTATGTCAAGTAACACAAAGGCTCGGAAATTATTGTTACACACTGTTATAGTAGTTCCCTGATCACACGGTACCCTGACCCCACCCCAAATACGCAAGTTCAGTAGTTTGAAACGACCAAAACGACATCTCAGTCACGTAGTCATGCATAGATAGAGGTCATATTAATGTATCAAGGAAGGGTATGATACGAATCTGTATCAATTGTCAACAATTTGCGAATTAAATTGCCTCCTGTCTAGTCATGATTGTTCTCTGATAACGGGAACCGTTACATCACGAGACCTATTGACTATTAGGAGCTGTTTATGAAAGAAGATTTTAGGCTGCATAATAAGGTTTAGTACTTTTGAGAGAAAGTGTCTGTTTACCTAATGCTTCGATATATATGTATATGTCTACGATGGAAAGTAGAGTTTGTACTCTAACCCAAAGGCTGAATAGCTGGAAGGCAGTCCACTTTTAAAATGTCTCCGCTACAACACACCAGCATATCATTCGGTAATTAAGATCATTGTTTCTGATTGGCGCTCAATATCTCTACTCATAAGGTGCGTTCGAATTGGGGTATGGTAGCAAAAATAACAGTAAAAAATGCCAAAAACGATCACAACTGGCGTTCGATTTGGAAAGCTGTGGGCGAAATTGGCGTTTTGAACTGTTTTCGTTCACCGTTCGTTTTGCTTGGAAACAGTTAAAAACGACATCGTGAACTGCAATTTTGACCCACCTCCGAGGCAGGGTCGTTTGTGATCATATTTTGACATCTTTGAATCTGACAGATAATTTTCGGAAAATTCATACGGGAAGCGAAAATTCTAATTTTTATTGTAAAATTTTATAGAAATACTAACAGTCAAGAGAATAATTTGTTAGATTAACTTTGTTTAATGATTAACTGAAGGAAAAAGGTAGGTTGAGACAAGTGACAAGCAGGCGATCAGCATGGAAATGTCATTTTTGTATCGTTCAATTTGGGAAATATCATTTGTGGCAAAAATTGCTAAATTGTTGAAATTTTCCAATTCGAACGCATAAACAAAAATGCCCAAATGTTAAAAACGACATCACTCTAATTCGAACGCACTAATAGAAATAGAATATTGATAGAGCGACTGTACTAGAGTATTGTCGTGAGCACGGGTATGTGCAACGCTGCCTTGAAACGAATTTGTATCACTTCTTCTTGTATTGTATTGTTGTTTCGTCTGCTACTATGTGGTGTACAAATAAATTATACTTATTTATCATATCTTTATCTTAACGACTAAATACATTATAATGAATGCCAATTTCTCGTTCTTTTTTCGATATTTTACCGAGAACAAATCACAAGGAAATCGTTAATATTTTAATTATATACCTAAACTAGTTTTCGATATATCTATGAATGCATCTATATGTAAACTGATCAGCTTACGCTTTGCAGAAGGAAATGCTGTTGACACCATCAATCTATTTTTTTTTTACTCTATGGCTCTACTACTTGGGTATTATTTATGAAAGTTCTACTGTTTTAACTCAGATATTTCCAGGTTTGGTTAGTTTAGATGTAGGTCTAGTAAATGTGAGACATTATTAATACTGATATTGTCGTTTAAGAATCCCTGATTGCAAAACCGGTAAAAGTATAGCACGACCCGAATACCGTATGCTCCGAACAGTTTCTTTTAATAAAACCTCATAAAACTAAACGTGAAAGGCACTTGAACCGTTTATATTGTGTGCCATTTAAAGACCTTGTATCTTGGAATGATTGTATGTAATGCAGTTAAATAAAAGAATGGCATACAAGTCGGACGATCCTTCATTATCTGTCATTATACAATTAGTCAGTTGCACTACGCGATATTATTGCGTTGCATCACGGGAGCTAAAATTGAGTTGCGACTGCTCATGCGGTGAAGAGATGTTCTGTCCATGTTCTGTCATATATCCGCTGAATTTCTCTGAATACGTTGTTTTTTTTTTTTCAAAATCATTTTTTTGTGCTAGTGGAAATGATTTGAAAATCGGTGTCTGGTTTAACCACGGAAAAGAGATTTATATTTCTTTTCTCTGTGGGTTTAACTCTGGATTTAAATATCTGAACTAAAGATTATTTTCAAAACTCTAGTCTATTGCGTGCTGCTATATTTTATTGATAAACTTTCTAGAAGCAACCTATTTTTATTTTGGTTGAGTTAGTTATATCGCACTAAAACATAATTTGAGGACATAGTAAGTTACAAAAGTTTGACTCTCTCTGAATTATCCGAAAACGACACAAAAAAATATCCGCACCACGAAATCCCTGTTACACACAAATATGATGGCATTTAGTTCGAATTCTAATTACATATAATTCAAATACCCATGCATGGTAATCAGAAAATAATTGTAAAAATACAATTTTAATGAAGGTGTTTAAATTATATTACCCTTGAGATCAACTAAGTTTTTGCGCAAATTCGAATAAAAACATGGCTAAGGTTCATAATTTGAATTCAGAATGTTATAAAATCATATAAATCAAATTTTAATGTATTTAGGATCTGAATATATTTTGAAACTTTTGCGTATTTTTTTTTATTTTTAAACGCCTCTAAATTTAGTTTTGTAATTGCGAACGAGTAAATAACGGATATTTGTAAATAATAAATCAACGTATCGTTACATTTTGAAAGCAAACTGAATACATACTATTGCAAATACGCCGTTCCCCGTAAATGACAAAAATAGGCGTAAAAAGTAGCGTAAAAATTAAAAAAAAAAAACACATTAAAAAATTTCATATCGCGAGTAATCTCGACCCAAGAATGGTAATAAATAACCCTGATACAGAAGATAAAACCTTATTATCCCATAAAGTTTCCCTATTAGTACTTATGGAATTCTCATGTAGGTAGGTAATAGCCGTGACTTTTCCATTACAATTACTATTGTAAAGCTGTTTTATTCCTTGCTTTAGTATTGTTAGGAACAATGCAATCAACTTTAAGCCTGAGATCATACAAGAGGATTACAGTACTAAAATAGTAAGTAGGTACTTAGTTGCATGCACCTAGTCTGTGATGTGATATGAAAATTATAGCTATTTCTTCAGTTATTACATATTCTTGACAGATATCACGATATTTTTTAATGAATTATCAAAATATTTTATTCTTCATCCAGCGAGTTATAGGGGGGTTATTTAAGTTATAGGATTTTGACAATAACTAACAAATCTTTACAAACTTGACGTAAAACTATATTAAATACTGAAATAACCATTAAATAACCTAAATAACGATGGGGTTATACCAGGAATAATACTCAAATATGTGCAGTGTTTCAATTATAAGTACGATTCCAAGAAAGGCGGTGGGCCACCATTGCGAAGTGTGCGCGGGCGCCTGCCTACGTGCAGTTGCAAAGAACGAAAATGCTGTTGCTACCCATATTTATGTAACTGTAGATTGTCCATCTGTATGAGATACCATCTACGATCATGTGGACGAAGGTGTAGCACGCAAAAGTGAAAATGCCTGAAAAAAAGTTTAAGTTCTTGCCGATGGGTTTTCAACTTGATAGCCAGTCAGGCAGGTATGTACCTACTATAAAGTACCCTACCTCCGAAATATGGTTTCGTTACTATTCCATTACCGAGCTTGAGGTCTTTGTAGAATTCGAAATCACCACCAACGCGATAACTTTTTTTTTGTTTAGTGTTATCTTATATCTGCAAAATTGATAAGTATTAGTAAGTATGTAAGCATTACTGTATCAATTTCTGAGCGTCACGTTCTTGTTATGAAATATGCCTCGTCTGTACGTAAATATCATTGGTTGCTACCCGATCTCAGATGCGTCTAGCTTTTATTTGCATATTGTAGGTAGGTATATAATGTATGTACACAGCTGTACTATTGTTATACCACTTCACGAGCTCTAGTAGAAATTACATTGTCGTCATTTATTTTACTACGAAGTACGTATTGTCAACATGATCTGAATGACGTATATTAGTGATGTTCTCTCTGTTATCGATAAAATTGCGGTAATTTAGATAACGATAATGTAAATTGAATATTTGTTTAACTTGCAATCCGTATGCAATGACGTTTACATTTTCTTTGCGCGTCACAAAAATTATGTTATTTACGATCGCATTTTACTGCTTTTTAAAAAGACATAAATTTCGGGTCTTTCCGTTACTCACTAAGTACTATCGGCAACAAAATTGATTAATTTAGGAGATTGATAGTACCTAGCGAGCCCCTCTTTAATCCCTTAAGTGTGGTTTGAGCTTCGCGTCAATCAGTCAGTTTCTAGAAAGGAGTTAGGAGAAACTGATTCAAATCCAGGGGCACCATCTACAAATACTTACTAAGTTTATTTGCGCCTACCTAGTGTCTAGATTTTGATTCTGCTCTGTGAATAGGTAATTATACAATAAATTTTCTTACCAGATATAAGAGTCATCCAGATCTGAGCACCAAGATGCGTGGCGACGGCACCGACGTAGAGCGCCCTCCAGCCGCGCAGGTTGCCGTTGCTGCCGGGCCTGCTCAGCCAAGCGAGCAGCACCACCAAGCCCAGCGCTACGTGCAGGGGTTGAGAGGTGTTCGTGGCGATACTGTGGGCAATACACAAAAATAAGTCCATGTATATTGTTTAGGAACTCGTAACCCACTATCTAACTATCGCGTTTGAGTTTACGATAAATTAGTATGGGAGAAATTAGTACCATGAGTATTCCGCTATAGGCGCTGTGCCAATTCGATAGAGAAATATCGTAAACGCAAACGCGATAAGTAAACGACTAGAGCGTCAATTGACGTTTACGACACTTCTCTACAGGAATTGGCACAGCGCCTCAAGCGGAATACTCATTGTACTAATTTCTCCCATACAAATTTATAGTTAACGCAAACTAATTAGTAAGCGTTTACAAACGTCAATTCTTTACACTCGGAGTACTGAAGTGTGGTAGTGTATGTGTATAATAAAGGTAGTAGGTATAACGTAAAAGTAATTGAAGAAAGTGTTTGAAGAAACCTACAGCTACTTGAGTGAGGGTCAAGTGTTCAGGAAAATGCACCTGATAGTGGTTATCATCAGTAACAATGTCTGTCCATAGCAACAGTCGAGTAAATTATCAGAATAATTGACAGGTAAGGCTCTTAGCTCCTTTGCACATTATAAGATAACATGAGTCTTACCAGACAGAAGACATAATAATGTATCGACGTGTCTGATCCGACATTTCTTGAAATAATGTACGGTGTCATATAATATATATATATATATATATATATATATATATATATATATATTGTTTTTATTTGTTGTTTTAATATATAAATGTAAATTTAATTAATTTAGTTCTAATTATATCTTGTGCTCACTCGTACCTACACTGTTAAACTGTTTTTGTTAATTCTAGATGGTCTCCCGCGATACAGGCTTGCCTAGTGCGGGGACCGATGTAAACCACATTATGTAACTGATTTTAGTAATAAAAATATATTTGATTTGATTTGATTTGATATAACAACCAATGCGAATGAATTTCTTATAAGACACAATATTTTTTTTTATAATGTGCAATACTTAGGCCTTTCCTTTTTACTCTTACCGTAAGAGTAATCTATCTAGACTACTTTCTTAAAAACTGGACATTAGGGACAAATTATTTAATTTGTAAAAGTTACTCCTTTCATCCCGGACACGTATCGTAGCGTGTAACTAAGTAGGTAACTAGTCTTTAATTTATTCATGAACGTTTAGTTAAAAATATTGTATCTACGTAATATAAAGTTGGCAAACGTGTCTCATATGAGCTCTGCGTTTGTGAGATAAAAAAAAGAAAATATAGATTTGTTCACACCATCTGCTCGTCAACCTCAAATTATAGGTCATGCAAACCTAACCTAACGTAGGTCATTAGAGCCCTGGAGTCCAGCCGGGCAATAATATTGTACTGAATTGTATGGCCCGCTGACGCATAATGTGATTTGAATATGGAACGTCAATAAATAATTCGTATGAAAACTTTTACCATTTTTTTTCTATTAAAGTGCAGGTCGACCAAAGAGTAATCTCTTTACTTTTGAATTCTATTCCACATTAAATAAAATAATTACATAATTTATATAAATTATATTTTACAAATGACAAAAATAATAAAAAGTAATGATTAAAATATGTGAGTATTATTATTATTTAGTACAATTAAAATATGAGGGCAAAGAAAAGAAGACCACGCAAGAAGTGTAAGGGTAGCGGCGAAAAACTTTTATGCGGCCATTAAAAAAACTTATCACAAATACTTCTTGGGTACCATTCTCAGACATACGATCTAAGTAAACGATTCTTGAGTTTATCAGTATGTCTCTAGGACATGTTTGAGTGGTACTTGATAAATCTACCTGTTACATACGTCGCCGTACGTCGGAAATGTCTTGAAGCCGAAATGGACTTTAGGTTAGATGTTATAACCCCTTATCCTTATAACAGCATAGTTAATATTTTCTATATACATAATAATATATCGTAAAAGTGTCACCATTTTATAACTCTATCATAGTGGTACCTTTATTTATCGATAAAATCAGTATTATCAGGACATGCATTAATCATGAGACTGTTGTGTGATAAATAATGGAATTGAACGACCGATTTGCAACACGAGATAGTATTTATCATAGAAATTAATATACCTAGAAAGAACGTCGCCATACTACACGAATATATAAAACAGACCAACTTTTATAGGCTATTGCGCGTAACGGCTACGTTTTACGCTCCCTCTGCGTCATTCTGCTTGTCATAGTGACGTTCATAATGATAGCAGTTGTTGAAATATTCCAATTAAAATCGGGAGAAATTTTAATATTAAACATTGTTTTGCAATTTTATTTATTTTTATTTGATTTAGCCCCTAACAGTTAGGGGCTATTTTTTTCGACGCGTGCACAGCTTCGACACTCAATCTGGATGTATCCTTAATCAAAGGTTTAAAATTTAAAATTTATACGTAGATAGTAGATAGCTGATATTTGTCAAAATAAAGATGGGTACAAAGTTTACTGAACAATATTTTAATAATTTGTTTTTGTATTGATTATTTTTAAATGTGGCGAACCGAATCTCGCGCTTTCGAGAACTTACTACTTTCGACGTAGATTAGACATAAGACTAGGATTAGACATTTGCCGAAAAACAAAGCGGTCTTCTGTCAAAATCTATGAAATCTATTGGTGCGTCCATGCTACGCGAATCGAGCACGAGCCGAACCACGAACGAACCTACAACGAGCACGGTGCGAATCCCTTTGTTAGTGAAAAATATGACAATCGCGCTCGTTCGAGCCTCGCAAGCCCGTCCACGCTACGCGAATCGTGCTCGCAGCGTGCTCGTTCGAGGCTCGGCTCGTGCTCGGTTCACCAAGCATAGACGCACCATAATTATGTACAATATCTAATATTTTTTAAAGTTTTTCAGGGACCCTGGTTATTTGTTAATTTTTCATCTATATTTTTTTTGTATTTGAGTTAGTTAAATTTTGTTTATTATTTTATTTGATACTGTTTATTTGCAGACAAATAATGGAAATACCATAGAAATAATATATACCTAGAAAGAACGTCGCCATACTACCCGAATATATAAAACAGGCCAACTTTTATAGGCTGCCGCGCGTAACAGCTACGTTTTACGCTCCCTCTGCGTCATTCTGCTTGTCATAGTGACGTTCATAAAGATAGCAGTTGTTGAAATATTCCAATTAAAATCGGGAGAAATTTAAATATTGATCATTATTTTGCATTTTTAGTTATTTTTATTTGATTTACGCCCTAACAGTTAGAGCGTATTTTTATCGACGCGTGCACAGCTGCGACACTATCTGGATTAGGGAATGCAAACCGGTTTCACCGAAAATCGAAAAACCGGTTATTCGGTCCGGTTTTGACCAACCAAAAAAACCGGTTTTACATAGCACCAAAACCGGTTTTTCGATTTTTTTCGGTTTTACTTTCAATGTATAGAAAAACTAACAAAGGAAGATTTGCCGCCGTTTTGTAAACTGAGTGCAATGCAGGGAGTATTTTTGTGATGAAATGAAGTGTGTTGATGTGTATTGTGTTATATATATTATATAACTTATAATAATGATTGTTTTTATAATCGATATAAAATACGTAATTTTTTTTTTTACAATACTTAGGCAGCAAACAAGGGTACGGCCCACCTTATGATAACCAGTTACCGTAGCCTATGGACGCTTGCAACATAACGGTTATCACTCGCACTTTTTGAAGCGGGGAGCTCATTCCACAGCCTGAGCGTTCGCGATAGGAAGTTTCTTTGAAACCGCACAGTACGAGACCATTTTGGTTCCAATGTGTGAGGATGGACTCCCCATCGGTGACTACGATGGTAGAAGGTGACTGGGCATCAGGTCAAACAATTCTTCAGAACACTGTCCGTTGGAAAAGCGGTAGAACACACATAAGAAGGCAGTATCTCGTCAGACTAAGGGGCTTTAAAACACTTGTGAGCTCGGGATCGTCGACAATTATAACAGCACGTCGCTGAACTGAGTCTTAAACAAATTCAGTGATCATCAAATATGTACTAATTTGATGTCCACTATGCCTACGCAATCGCAATTTTTGGTTTATCGATACGAAAACACCTGTCAAAAATGTTTACGATGGCTATCACCGAGACTCGGTGCTCATGATGACGTCATCCTAGTTGATCATTGACCTTAGCCAATACGAAAAGCTGGCTGTTTGACAGTTCATCGTTGAGAACTTTGCATAGTGATCTTCACTATGAGCTGTCAGTTGAGATACGCAATAGCCCTACTGGTATCCAGGTGCCCACAGAAGACAGCATTACTCTATTTGGGCCGGACTTGCGACTTATATAGTTGCAGTCTTTGTCTCGATAAGAATTACTACTTCGCTCTATTAATCACACCGAGTTTTTTGGATACCTTGATTTTGGAACAGAACGTCGCTACAAATATTAACGCGAAGGATCCCAATGCTTTTCGTGATGTTGAGGGACATGTTCTAGATATGAGGAGCCAAAGAAAATATACTTTTCGCAACAGTGAATGCGCAGGCTTGCGTGTGACTTACTGGGGTTGAAATAGACTAGGTAGTCGAACCCAATCGGAGTCACTAGTTTGTGTACTCTCGATTTAAGACAAGTCCTGCGTGCCTTTTCTCCAATATAGAAAGAAGGATATTTGCACGGCTCGTTTACACGAGCGTCCCCTGTAATTTCATCTGCATAGCAATGAATGCTAGCAATAGAGAGCATATCATTAATATGCTGGAGGAACAGTATTGGGGATAATCCAGAGCCTTGCGGGACGCCAGCATTAATGTCATGCTATCGGAGCAACTACTGTCAACGAAGGCTCTTATGTATGCCAAATAGCAAGCTGACTGATTGGTGTTATTTTTTACCCATCTGCACGACAACAATTTCTAAGTAAAATATTCGTATAATAATAATCACGTTTTTGTGTACACGCAAGTTGCTGTGCCGCTACAATATGACATGTTTATAATATTACGTATGAAATTAATATTATAACGTACGAAACATAATTCAATAAATGTTTAAATAAGTACTTCTACTGATCTATTTTTTTAACATAAAGTCATCATATCTCATAGCAATTAAAAACCAAGCAAACGTGATATGTTTATATGCTTTCATTAGTTTAAAATAACATCAAAAGGAAAGGAACCGTCTATATAAACGAGTCTCTGATGAAGATGAATCTACACTGTAGATTCATCTAGAATAGTTTATTTAACTCTGTAGATTCTACAGAGTTAAATAAACTATTATTTACATCAATTTGATGAAAAAGAGATGGATGGATTGTTTGAAAGATGATATGGGTAATAAAGGAATGAATGTTGGTATAACGGATAGAAGAGACGAATGGAAGAAGCGTACATATTGCGCCGACCCCAAATGATTGGGAACAGGGCAGGCAGATGGTGATGATGAATTTGAGTTTTTTTTTATACTCACTTGATTAACTTTAACTGACTATAATTCCTCAGTTTGCGATTTTGAAATCTTAGGCACGATTATCTAAAATTTGAGCTATAGAAATAAAGTGAAAAAAAAACGAGCGAACATTAAAAAAATCGGTTTTAAAACCGGTTAACCGGTTTTACCTCTCAATAACCGAAAAAAAAACCGGTTTTTATTTTGCCACGATTTTGCATTCCCTAATCTGGATGTATTCCTAATCAAAGGGAAATACTTAACTTTGGAAGTTGCCGGGTGTTTATTTGTGCTATAAACTGTGAATTATTAACAGGGAAATAAATTAAGGCTAATTATTTTCGCGGCGACTAACAAATTAAAGGGCGACTAACTACTGGTTACAAAAAAAATAACTTGGCAGCGATTAAATATTTTGGCAACTATTAAATTAGATGGGCTACAAATTGCAAGGTATCATAAAAACTAAATAGTGGCGGCTTCTTTAAGGTAGCAAATATATTAAACAGGCACATAGAAATAATAGGTAGGGTACTATAAATAATGACTTGGCGACTAATATTGACAGTGGGATAACAAACATGGTATTATTGGCAACTATAGGCTTCCATATAAAAAACACTTTCGGGCTGCGATTTGCAAGCAGCTGTAAAAATTTAAACGGGTACTATAATTAAGAATTAGGGTTTCAGTATTTTTTTTGTGGAATCATAATTAGTATCTGGATGACTGAGTTGAACCTGGTTTTTACTTTTTTGGTAAATCGTGTTTTTTGGACAGTGGAACAGTGAACTTTGATCTTGTATGGGTTTCAGGGTCTGATGATGGAGTAGGAGGGATGGCACTGGAACTCCATAGCGGCGCAATGTATCCTACCCGTGTTTGAGGTTGTTGAAATTGTCATGAGATGAACTTTGACCATATATAGTTTTCAGGGTCTGATGATGGAGTAGGATAGTAAGCACTGGAACTCCATAGTGGATCATTGTATCCTGGCCGTGTTTGGGGTTGTTAGAATTGTCGTGAAATGAACTTTGATCATGTATGATTTTCATGATCTGATGATGGAGTAGAAGGGTAGGCACTGGAACTCCATAGTGGAGCAACGTATCCTACCCGTGTTCGAGGTTGTTGGAATAGTCATGAGATGAACTTTGACTGTATATAGATTTCAGGGTCTGATGATGGAGTAGAAGGGTAAGCACTGGAACTCCATAGTGGATCATCGTATCCTGGCCGTGTTTGAGGTTGTTGGAATTGTCATGAGATGAACTATATGATATGATGATGATGAGATGAGAAAATGAAAATGAAAATGAAAACCGCTTACCATCAGGCGGGTCGTAAGCTTGTTTGCCAACTAAGTGGTATAGAAAAAAAAAAAAAAACGACAAATCCAACAACCCCTAACACGGCTAGGATACATTGCGTCACTATTGAGTTCCAGTGCCAACCCTCCTACTCCATCATCAGACCCTGATAACCATAGATGTTCAAAATGCATCTCAAGACGATTCCAAAAAGTCCAAACACGGCTTACATATATGTGATTCCATACATACATACATACAGGTGAAGCTAATAAAAGCGTGTTGAAAATAAAAGTCATCAAGAAATAAAACCATAGACCCACAATATTTTTTTTGCATGTCACTATTTGCTTTAATTAGAGCTCTTAAAATGTCGCACAAAGTATGTTTTATATGACCATGTTAATATTTTCTTCTCATCTCAGTTTACTTTATATACAACCTCATTTTATAATTTAAGAAAGCCTTTTTTCTACTTTTTATCCGCCGTCAAGTCTTCGCCTAACAATAAATTCAGTTACCAAAACAAAAAAATCAATGCCAGTTTAAATTAAAACAAAGCTTATTTAGCTGCTACTTTCCACTTAAAATGATCCTTCACTTTAGCTGTCAACCTATTATTTTTAGTACCTCCTTTCATTTTTTATAAATCCCAAAATCAGATTAATTTGTCGCCGCGTTAAATACATGCCATAAATTAATACGGAACGGTTCAATAGAAAGAATTCTAAATTAATTGTTCTAATTAAATCACCAAACTCCAATAAGAAATATGTTCAGTAAAGAACAAGACTGACATAATGATTCACTGACACTCAGTTGCAGAAAAGTTCTTAAAATAAAGACGGCATACAACACTAATTTTCCATTAAAACTGTTGCATAAAACAGATCATCATCATCATCATCAGCCTATAATGTCCCACTGCTGAGCACAGGCCTCCTTTCACAAATGAGGGTGAAAGGGAATGGGCAGATACTCCACCACGCATGCCCACTGCGGATTGGTGGAGGTAGGCTAGTGGTCAACCTACTGTTGGAATTTTTCAAGCCGCCTAGGAGGCATCCAACTAGCTTAATGACTATCACAATTAAGTGATAACCGGGACCAACGGCTTTACGTGCCTTCCGAAGCACGGAAACTCTCGATTTGAAATACCACTAGGCGGTCACCCATCCAGGTACCGACCACGACAGACGTAGCTTAACTTCGCCGATCGATTAAGAACGGCTAATCATGCTACACCACGAGCGCTTCAAAAAACAGATATGAGACTAATATTTGATGCCTTGTGACCGGGTCCGATTGAGGACATTCATAGTAGAACGAAAACGACGGACATAGATCGTAGAGTTAGTAAGCTGAAGTGGCAATGGGCGGGCCACATCGCTCGAAGAGCCGATAACCGCTGGGGAAGAAAGGTTCTCGAGTGGCGAACACGTACTGGAAAGCGCCGAGCGAGACGAACTCCCAGCAGGTGGACCGACGACCTGGTCACAGTCGCTTGGCTCCGCTGGATGCAAGCGGCCCAGAACCGTTCGAAGTGGAAATCAATGGAGGAGGCCTATGTTCAGCAGTGGACATCAAATGGGCTGATATGATGATGATGATGATTTGATGCCTCCTTAAATGTATCCAAGAAGTGTCAAACAAATTGCCACTCACCTTTAGAGGTGCTTGCCATCTTGCCAGAGTCATATAACTATGTAATACCTTCTTCCTATCTTAGAAAGGAAACAGTTTATTTTATTTTTGTTTGTTTAAACGGGCTTATCTCTGGTACTACCAGTCGGATCCGAAAAATTCTTTAACTAATAGGAAGCTAAATTATCCCTGAGTATTATTAGGCTATTTTTTTATGCCGGGAACGCGGGTGAAACCGTGGAGGTCAGCTAGTAGCGTATAGCGGTGTACTATGAAAGAATTTAAAGAAATGCATTCTCCAAAATACGAAAGATATCTAAAATCATTTGTTTATTTGAAGTCGTCAATGTACAGAATTAATAAAATTTCGCGTTTTCAATCAGTATCTTTTGTTATCAGTGATATTATTGGCTTCGTTTGTGCCGACGTGCTGCCTCTCACGTACTTAGATAAACCGTACTTTCTACTTGTGGAGGCAACTCGTAACCGGTGTGTGAACACGGCGGGTCAGGGCTTGGCGGATTAGTGGCTGATCTATGAGTAATATGGAAGATAAATCTGAATGCAATAGTTAAATAAACTGACTATCCCATTAATATGTTGTAAGGCAGAAGCTTTCGGTAAAGGAAAACACCGTGAAGAAACCACAGCACGGTTTTAAGGTACAGTATGAGGCATACCAAATGGCCAAGCCACATATTTTGACTACGGTGTGTAGATTTTGTGAAGTTATGTTGTTGTCGATGTTAGTCGATGTTTTAAACTTATCGGCAGGATGGGTAAATGACAAAAATATAGGAATATTTTTTTACAAAATATACTAGAAGAATAGCCAATTTTACAAATTGGTAAGTGGGAATTTAATCTACATATAACAAAACAAATGAAAAATCTTTTTAGTTATTCCATGCGGAACACTATCCTTTCATCGGTTCGATTCATTTGTTCTCAAAAACAAACAATTCAATGAATAATGCAATGCATACAATCTTCAAAACAAGGCAGCTTATTTGTATTCAATTCGGCCAGTTTCATTCGAAATCGATTTAATATTCGAATTTTGAACTTGAACTTCAATTCGGTTTCATTTTGAGCGGACGCTGCGCTGCCAGGCACCGGGCGATAATGGCAGGAGAGGGTTGGTAAAAACTGGTAAAAACGATAGGAATCCCGGTATCAGGATATGAAACGAGTCCGGAGTCATTGTACTGTGTTTTTTTTTTATAATGAACGTAATGCAGCTTCCGTGCGAGATAACATTGTTTTGGGAGCAGTATTTTTGTTGCCCAATGATAGGAATGTAACTAAAGATATTAATTATAGGTTTTGTAGTCGAAATTGTTCAATGTTTTTTCGAGCATTATAATGACACACGATGTCCGCATTTTGCACCTCAGTTTTTCACTCACTCAAGAAGTCGCTGCGATGAATGTTTTATTACGTAATGAGTAGTATTACTTCATACTGTCATAGTATGAAGTAATACTTCTATTATTATCTACATGACATGTCATACAACATAAACAAACCAAGAAAGTATTCTGAAATATTCTACACTGTAGAATATTTCAGAATACTTTCTTATACTCAGAATCTACAGCATCGTAGGTAGGTACATAACAATATTGTTACAGTGTTTAGAATTTATCGTGGTCTGATAGCACCATTCCGATTATTTATAGTTTGTCACGCCGCTCGGACAACCGAGATGGTCTGCATCTTATGAATAACATCACTATAGACAATAGAAAGACATTAAACCATAACTTTTATCTCTCTGAACAACTTTGTCTACGAGGAATAACCATTAAAACACGTTGGATAGGTACTTTTTACCTTTCCATATTTTTATTGATACTTTGTAAAAACTATAGAAATAAGAAAAAACCTTTGACTTTTGTATTACGTAAAGTTGCCTATTTCCTTCTCCATACCATAAGCTTTCTGCGGGCCAAATTACATGACCGATTGAGAATGGTAAATTGTTTCTGAAACATGTCCCAGTCACAGAACAGAAAAAACAGTCCAGTCGTCAATAAATTAAATAGAACTCGTACTGAAACGCAGATGATAATCCATTTTGTACTTTATGAACTTTGACTATTTGTAACGGTACTCTTAGCATTTGAATAAATATACTAAGCTTAGTTATATAACAAGACCTACCCACCTACAATGTAAGTTTCCGATTGTGACTAAAGCAATACCACACAGCCTAGAAGACAGTCAGACATACTTTCAATTGCAACCTGTGCAATTGCCTAATTTCCCGTCGTGTCACTCAACCAAGCCAATGTTATGGTGTGTCCATGCTTGGCGAACCAAGCACGAGCCGAGCAACGAACGAACACACTGCGAGCACGATTCGCGTAGCGTGGACGGGCTAGCCTTTGGCTAGCCTCGCCTCGAACGAGCGCGATTGTCAGTTTTTTCACGAACAAAGCTCACATCGTGCTCGTTGTAGGTTCATTCGTGGCTCGGCTCGTGCTCGATTCGCGTAGCATGGACGCACCATTAGCTCAAATAACGTGTCTTATTTCTTTGTTTAGTTCACTTCTAGTTGCTTTTGTTTTAACCTGGCTACCTTTTCCGATTCTCTTATTATCACGTGAGTTTGAGTGCTTTTGTTATCGACGCAAAATGATTGCGAAATGACGCTTGCTCCTGCGTCATTGCAGATTGTCTTCAAGTAATTTATGCTGCAATTACAAAAAAAATGCGACTTGCCTTTATTTTTACAATCTGTACAATTTAGTCTTTAATTTGAACCTTAAAATAAAATTAACGATAATTTTCTTATGACCTCAAGGTTATATGACAAAAATATAGAAACTAAAAAAAGATTTTGGCAAATTTCTGAATTGGTTACTAGCCAAACTTTAAAACAAACTGGGCGTTGAAAATCGCCTCTGCCTATTTTATGAATGGATTAAAAAACACAATTAACCTTGGATTTACACTATCAGTCAACAAATCGGAATTCCTGAAGTAGGTGAGTGAGTATAGGTATAATAAAGTATTATCCTAGGTACACTAATACAAGGTCATTGTCAGGTCAAGTACCCATAGTGAAGCCGTGTAGTGAAGCGTTATGTGACCTTGTCAACGCGTTATGCGGTCAACGGCAATGTGACGTTGCTCACGACATGTGATTACTGACTCCTCGGGCAGAGGTTACATTATGCCGTGTGGGAACTGTAGTTTCATTAAACAAGGGATTACTTTTATATAAATAATGTAGAGTAGCACTATTTCGAAATTATTCTTTTGTTGTCGAGAAACGTAGAGAGCATTGTCTTGGCTAATAAAAACTTATATATTATTGCTTGTGATATTTCTATGCTTTTACGCCAGTAATAGAAATTATCGCATAAAAAGTCAGTAGGTAATAAATCGTATCAAAAGATTTGAGATGCTAATAAGACAGTGCAGGTTTGTCTGTCATATCGTTATCAAGAGTCAAGAACGAATCAATCGATCAAAGTGCATAATATATGTTTCCCCTATCTGTATTATCGGCCATTTGACACTTGCCCGGCGCAGACGCCTCAACCACCCTCAACACCAGAGAAAGTTCGTGTTAGGTAGTCAAGTCATGTTTGCTCAAACATTTGTACCAAGCTGAGCTATCATTACGCAAATGTTTGTAATGTAATCTTAATGATGTCTTATTAATTGGATTGTATTGTAAATATTTATCATCAACACTTTGGTGATTTATGATTATCACATAAACAAATCATGTGCATGGATTATTAATAACTGTGTGTAATTTTGACTAGAATCACATGAAAAGGTAAGAAATTATGTTTTTACAATCCAATTTGTGGAATCCATATACCAATAACATTCGAATTAAGAATGCGTTCCTTAAAAGTGAGATAAAAAGTAAAGATTGCGAAACGAAAACATTCATTTCGCGATATTTTCTCTGTAACGCCTGAAGGCTGGTTTTATAAGGCGCTGATTACTCTTTATTGGAACTAGGTCAGGCTTATCGCTCTGAATCAATAACCGAATAAATAATTTATAGCCGTGTACAGGTATTGGATTAAGCCGCGGCCATTAAAAATGCGATGGAGGTAGCTGATAGAGAGCGAAAAGCGGTTACATCTGACTAACGGCTCTTTTCGCGCTCTCCTATACGAAAATGGAAGTCCCATCTTAACGCTCAAAAAGAGCGACATATCAGACCTTTTGAATCACAGGCCGATCGCCTAAAACTCCTTACTCTCCAAAGTAATGGAGCGAGTGATCAACACGCAACTTTTGAGATACCTAGAAGATCACGATTTGTTGAACGACTATACGGCTTCCGCCACAGTCTCTTGGCACACCAACGGTGTGAGATACACTAGGATATCTCCTAGTGTATCTCACACCGTTGATCACTCGCCATCGAGAGTCAAGTTGTGGCATTGGTTGTGAGTCTACCTACATGTGAAAAAGGTTTTTATGCACCCGAATTTCCGATACCTAACTGATGAAAATATAACTAAGTACCTATTCCATTTCGATCGCGCCTACTAGTGGTCGCCAGGCTATTGATTGCATCCGGGCTTTACCGCGTATCTTTGGTGGTAATCATAACGAACACCAATAATGAATTTCATCCAATCAGGGCCCACGAATGGCTTATCGTCCTACCGCACCATTGGATGAATTCATAAATGGTGTTCGTTACGGTTACCACCAAAGATACGCAATAGCCCGGCCGGGCGCTACATGGGTTAGAGCCGGCCCTGTCAAGAACAGATACCGCCAAATATGATAAACTATAAATGATTGAGATTTGTGACGTCATTACTTAGTTTAAATGCCTTATCAATTGATAGGTACTTGAAGATCTATTGACATCGATGTTATCGATCTCTGAAAGTTAAGTAGGTAATGTAATGTTAAATTCGTTTAGCAGTTCATTTACATTCTATGAAACTGATAGTTATTCTTTAACCGACTTCAAAATAAGGAGGTTCTCAATTCGGTTGTATTTTTTTTTGTTTGTTACCTCATAACTTCTTCATTTATTAACCGATTTAGAAAATTATTTTTTTGTTTCGAAGGGTACATTTCCTGTTTGGTCCCATTGTGATGAGATCAGGATTTGATTACTTCTTAGTGTACTTTAAAATCGGTTTAAGATTTTTGTACAACAGTTTTCAATTATTTTATAATTATTATACTCAAGTGCACTGACACCGAATTTCTGCTTTGTAAAAACTTTTGTTTTATACCCTTATCTATCTGTTCTGTTATGCTACAAAATTGTAGTAGGTACCTATATATGTGGTTATTTTACAGTTTCCAGCATATTTCGGCAGCTCTACTCTACACGCAATAAGCACAATGTATTGGGTGAGCCACGTAGATATGCTGCAACTCTCAGCATATTACACCACACAAACTTCAGAGGGTCTTTGCCTTTGCCATGAATTTGGTACATGTTTAAAAATGTCATTGTTAGAAATTACGAATCTAATCTAAATTACCTGGCCATGACCGGTGGGGCTTTCGCGAAGCCTTTAACTTATCTCCCGTTTAATATTTAGACATTGGACGCGTCAATGAATCGCATCCTATAAATATAACAACGGTTTCTATGCTATTATTCAAGCCGCAGCAACACGAGCTATCACCGATTCTAAGGTCCCGTATTACACAACAACATAAGTCCACGTATGAAACAATTTAATTAGAATCCTGTATCAATGACTGAAGATTTATTTTCAAACTATAGACAACTTGAGACTGTTTTGACTTTCTTCAACAAGGCTGACATGGTTTTGTACCCGCGATAGCATTGATTGTTTGCATTGTGTAGTCTACAAACAATAAATCAGAACACTTTGTGATTATAACTAATTGGCGCGCAATTGAGGTAATAGATTATGACAATAAACACAGACATGAAGTTATCAGATTATTTGTCGGCGAAAAGTGACATGTAATCCATCCAATATATTCACGGGAAAAATGTTGTCAAAAAAAGCGCAAGTTATAATGAAGTTATCTTATGCCCGGTTTCAATAAACAAAAACGAATCGTTTTGCTTAGCAATGGTAGGTTTTTGTATTGCCAAACTGGGCATATATATAATTTCGTAAGCTAATTTTACCTGTGATAGCTACTTCCATATGGGAGGGTCTGCTATGCAAAGCTTTGAGGTATTTGCTTCATTATTAGTAAATATATAAGAGTCTTAATTTTAATAAATCTTAACCGATAACTTTCCGTAAATTATTGAAACCGGGCATTAGTTGATCCTTTATAACTTGAGGCATTTAGAATACACTCACTTGCATATTTATATAGAAAATGTAAAGAAACAAAATCGGTGTAAAATTTCAATGTCCGATTAGGTAAGTCAGTAAGGCAACGTTTTAAGATTAAACCAATTAAATACACGGCTCTAAAGGTACACAATAACGGCATTAAATGCTTTTTTCATGTTATCTCTTCGCTATAAACTGAAATGCTTTATCAAGTTACATGACATTGACATTTCTCACTAATTAATTAAAGATTTACCCCCTTATTAATAATAAAGTTATCAAACGTCACTTAGCTAAAATTCTGAAGTCTTTATCTGACACGTGACATTTGGTGATCGAAAGAGTGAGACGGAGGACACTATTACACTGATTTAGTTAAAAAGCGATTATGAATAAGGGGGTTATTTATTTGACGGGCCGGCTGGGGTTGCAATTAGATTAGGCTGACTGCAATGCAATAAGTGAGGAGTTCAATTCCCACAGGACTAACTTATAAAAGGATAGAAGTATATATGTGTATGGGTACTTCCTTCCTTATTAGTATATCCTTTTTAGTATGGGTTTATCAAATGTCTGGTTTCCATAATAGGTACAAGGTTTGCTTAGTTGGGGCGTTGGGGATTAGAAAGTCGTGTACGAAGAATGTCTTTGGACATTAATTTATTTTCTCATATACTATATGTACACGTGGAGGAGAGGTCTCGGGAAATATAACGTAATTTTTTCCGCACACAATGTTAAATGAATTTATTCGAAAAGTCGCCAAAATCTCCTCACATAATTTATGGACGCCCCCTTATGGTTAAAAAATATAAAATTTAAGAGTAATGTAGAACATTTTCCAATGCGTAGGTAGCAACCAAACCATATCAAACAATTTATTGATAAACGGTGTAACATAGATTACTTTACCGTGGTGAAACAGTCTATGAAATGTTTAGAAGACAAGATATACCTATAACAATACAAGCATATAAGAACACTTACTAGTAAAATAGCTAGAATAAATCAATTAAAAAGTTCATTCATGTAATAGGTTCAATAGAACACAATTGCTAACTTAAAGCAATTTACATTGTTAAATAAACTCGAGTTTATTCTAAAGATTGCATCATTGCATATAATGGGACTTGAACTACTTTATTCTGCACGATACTGAAGCCAGAAACGATTAAACTGTGCATTTTTCTTCGTTAAATTTTGTTTCATATTACATTCAATACAATACCGTTATTAGCGGCATAGATCAGACAATTTTTAATCGGAGTAGGAATATATTGGCATGGCACTAGAATTCAAATACCATAGACGACTAAGAAAGTTCCCCGTAGTACTACCCGTGCTCTTCTTTATCAATCTTTTAAAATATAAATAGACAAAAATCGGAGATTGTAAGAATATCTTTTACAATGCGAAGTCAACCAACTCAAACTGCAGACTCAAATTCTCGTGTCCATTCGATTAGCATATATTTCCTTAATAGATTAAAGCACGATTCCCAGCCTGCACGGCTATAGATGAGCCAGATGAGCTATCTTATTGTATAAGAAACATTGGCATCGGTACAATTGCAGAACCTTTGAAGATCATTGTACACATTAAACTGAATTTTTGGCACACGTTTAGCGAAAAAAATGGCAGTGCTTTTTTGAGACACAAGACTCGAAAATAGCTTATTAATCCACTTCTCCAAGATATAAGATTCCTTTGCAAGTGAATGCCATTTTGTAGAGTCTGGTAAACGTAAGACGGCAAGTGACAAGGTTAATGATCAAATCATTGCAGGAAACGCAGAAAAAATAGTGCCATAAAATAAAACAAGATTGAATTTAAGCAAACAATAAACAACAGACAATAAATAAGCTGATGATACTGAGAATCTGTAGTTAACGACTTGGTTGTACATTTTGGAAACTTTCGTACGTAGTATCAAAATCAAAAAGTCATTTATTTAGTTTAGGCCTGGTAAGGCACTTATGAACGTTACATACAGTTGAATTTACCACCGTTTCGAAATACACTTAAACTGAGAAAACTCCGGCAAGAAACTATTTATATACTCTGAGCTTTTGTTAAGAATGTTAATGTTGTTGTCCCTGATACTGGACGAAAGCAAATAGAATGAATATGATAAGAAATTAAGACATTAAGCGAAAGAAGTATTGACACAAAACGAATATCACATTCAAGGATGCAAGAAATACAGAAATATCGGATAACGCAGTTAATAGACCTTTAAAGATGAATATCGGCAGGAAATTGTAATTGTATTAACAAATGCTATAGGATAAGACCTTGGCAGCATCAAAAGTAATTAAATAAAGCCGTGATTATATTCTTTTATATAATGTTTGATCCAAAGGTTTGATCAATGTTTGATGAAAACTTTGGACTGTTGGCAATGTTATTGAAACGTCAATCGGGGTCAATGGTTTTATTTTTAAATTTGCACTGATCTATCACAGATAACGTATTATTTCTTCCAATCTTATTATCATTCATCGTAGTTTGACTTTATGTAAATCTTTCCGATTTAGTTATGTCATTAGATTGTCCTTCAGATGAAACGCAGTTAGCAATAGGCTTAGAGATTGCCTAACCCACTTCAAACGTCATGACAAACTTATCATCTGTCTACTTGACGATGTTATCTTTTTACGAATGTATGTTTTTTGCAAAGTTTCCGTGAATTATCTATCACAAACGCTTTGGTTTCATCAAATCTATTATTGTTGTAAAATTTTGCTACATATTTGTTACAATTACGTAGGTAAAGTAGGATATAAGTAGGCATCTATAATGGAATTGTATTAATATTGGAGAATATTTTGTAAAAATCCTTTATTTCGGTAATAAGTTATTTGGTTTTTTAAGAGAGCGAAATAAATACTTGAAAATAAGTTTTTCAAGCATGGCCAAGTTAAGCTGAAACTAAATTACATGATTGATTATCATTATGCTCTCATTTTGTGTATTTATTCCTTCTCATTTCATGTTATTTTTGTAGTAGGGGTATTTTAACTTTAGGCATTTGACTTTTATGTCACAGTAGTTGTGACGTAACAAAATGACTCATAAATGTTTGTCTATCTTATTTTCATTTCACTGATAACTTTATCTTTTTGATCGATTTCATCCTAAACAAGTGATATATTGATATAGTTTTTCTGGAACAGTCATTGTCCGGTAAAGTCATATTAAAGAGATTACTAAGAGCGATAAGAGAGATTTCGGTAGCTGTCATCCCATAAAATGAAGTATGCAGATCATTTGGAAATCACAAGTCCGAGTTAAATTAAAGTACGTGTAATCGGATAAGAAGTAATCTATCAATCGCTCTTTACGCGCCTCTTATTTCATGAAATGAACAAGCAATAATCGCCTCGCGATCATCAAATGTTTTCAAGTTTGTGTTATCATTCATTTCACGCAAAGGCATATGGTTAACCAATTCTGACCCAGTCAATATTGTCTTGTCCTAAAAACATTACATGAGTGCACATCTTGCAAGTACTTGGTGAAACAAAATAGCTCTTGTTCAACATAATTCACGGGAAATTAGTACCAGCTGAAAAATAAAACAATACAATTTGGCCCACCTGAAACTTGTACCGTGAGAAACGCTGGCACGAGCCTTCATTCAATTTCCTCAACAACTTCAACTGTGCGTTACAATTGGACTTTAACTTGACGGTATAAAGGTAAGTGTTCTTTGCATTGGTAGCAATTAGAGGATTGTAAAATACCATAACAAGATCACGGGGGGCTATAAACAGAGCACATTCGATGAAGTTACGTGCTCCTGGACACGTTTTCAGCACGTAGTATGTCCATACCATGTGACTGGCAGTCATGTGCCTCGTTTGTTATAGATACATCAAAGACACGAGGATGTGTGGGTTGTGAGGAGTCTGTGGAGATTTGTAGGAGTAGGAACAAGACATATATTTGAAAAGATTCAATTTGGTACTAACGTAACATATTTTTTATAAATGATGCGCGGATTATAATACTTTTAATAAGTGCGATGTGCAGATACTTTGAATTTCTTTTTTGGCTCCAGATCCAGCAAGAATTTTGAAATTTATGTCTAAAGTATATCGGTCAGCAGAATCCAAAGAGGTATTTTATAAAACTTAAATTTAAACCATCCTGTGATAAAATAATCAAGAGGTGTCTTATTGGGGCTGGTGACCGCGTTTTAATACGATATGTTAACTAGTTGGGTGCTATCCAGCACTCATTTCCGTGCATTTATTTTTGTGAAGCAGCAAATGCTTCGGATTATCTGCAACATGTTTTATTTTTCTATTTATAATTACCGTTTATGCGTTTGACGATACATCTGTACTTGTTTTAGTTAAATAAAAAATAATTATTATGTAGACCAGCGGGCGGGGAGCTTTTTCCGCCAACGCGTCAGCTTGGCTATCCAAAGAGAAAACGCTGCCAGCCTTCTGGGAACCTTGCCGTTAATCGGAAGCAGCGGCAGGCTTGAGGAAATTTTCTATATAAAGATGGCAACAAATATGTTTTATTTAACAACAAATATGTACAAAATACAATCTATATTTACAAAATATAATCTATATATAGAAAATTAAAATATATATAGATTATATTTTGTAAATATAGATTGTATTTTGTACATATTTGTTGTAGTTATTATTATGTATTTGGTCTCATTTTCATATTTATTTAGTTTCCATATAAGCTATACTTAGTTTGAAGAACGTCCCAGGTTATTATTATCTACATAATTATTTACATTGATAATAAATTTTCCTTGATTTTATTCGTGATTTTTCAACGCGTGAGTCAAGTCTATAGGCATGTTTTTAATCTCTGGAGTTTCACATCCATTATATTCTCACATAAACACACTACATTATTATTTACTTACAAATATTACAAAGAGTAAAGTAGATTATACATCCTTTGTTAAACGAGTGTTCAAGCAATCATCATTAATTTTAAAATCTCTTTCCATTTCTAGATAGATAAAGAGCTTTTAAAATGGAATTGCTTTAGAAGAAGAATGCTTTGTGCTCGTTACTTTTTAAACTTTTATAGCTAACAAAAAACTACTTATTAAACAAAACTTGTAGAGAATACGGCTGACCACAGGGCTGGCTACTTCCTCGGTCAACGGATAGGAATTGCTATCCAACGGGGAAATGTGGCCAGCCTTATGGGCCTTAGAGAGTGTATATATTAGTTAAGTAGGTGAGTAGTCATTTTATTATATAACCTAGATTGTTTTGTTAATAAAGCATATAGCTAACAAAACATTCATTATTTCAAAACGAACGAGAGTTACAGGAGAGGCTGTCGCCAAGAAAATACGTTTCTAAGACGGAAACGGCTTGACTGATTATGATGGGGCTTTCACTAAACTATTCCTAAAAAAATACTGATCCTTCCTGTAAAGGTCCATCGCAATAGGATTAGCCGTTTCTGAAAAAAATAGGAGTCACAAACGTATTCTTTCGGCGGCCGCACTAAGTTCAGAAGTTTTGAGTTCATAAAAACTCGAACACTTGTCAGTATGTTTAATTGCTTTGACATACATAAATGATTGACGTTAAAGAAATTGGTGTCAATGTGCAGCCATATCGTATTATTGATGTCTGAGTAGAGAACCAAGATTCAGATTTAATAGATATAATTTTAGACCGCGAACGGAGAATGGAGTTCCTGGCAAATAGAACCGAAACGAATGAATAAGTAAACGGTATATTCCGAATAAAAATGTTATCGTTTGAACCTCTTTTGGATTAGCTAAGGAGATCCTATCGTATACCCGCATTGTTTTTCTTTGTCTCTGATTTGTTACAAAAAAACGATATATTTTTAAAAGTTATAATGTGAATTTAAACCAAGAAAACGATAAATGTATGCATTCATCCGCAAGCAAAATTTGTATTGAATAATTCGTTAAATAAGCATGAAATAGGTATTATATCTATATCTATATATATCTTCTATATATATAAAAATGAATTGCTGTTCGTTAGTCTCGCTAAAACTCGAGAATGGCTGGACCGATTTGGCTAATTTTGGGTTTGAACTATTCGTGGAAGTCCGGGGAAGGTTTAAATGAAGGGTAGGGTAGGGTATTACGCGAACGAAGTCGCGCCGGGCAGCTAGTTATTATATAAAATACAAAATATGACGACATTTATAACAGTTGCACAGTTAGGACACAGGCGCGTGAATGAATGATCAATGATATGTAATAAAATAGATTTATTATGATAAATTGCTGCTTGATTTACAAAGCGTGGGCATCGTTAATTAGCATAGATTGACATCTATTTACTGGATGATTGGAATGCAGGGTTATCAGATATCCTAACTAATATTATAAATGCGAAAGTGAGTTTGTTTGCTACGCCTTCACGCCTCAAATACTCAACGGATCATCATGAAATTTGGCATGCAGATAGCCTATGGTATGGAGAAGGACATAGGCTACATTTTATCCCGGGAACGCGGGTGAAACCGCGAGGGACAGCTAGTTTATAGTATAATTTGACCAAAATTCTTTCATTAAAATTGATTATCGGGATGAAAAAAAGAGTTTTAAGTAATTATCCAGAATCGGCTTTCCGCCCTGCGGGTGAACGGCCTCCTATTTTAACTCATTAAGGAATGAATTTTCAAGAATCTTAGTGCTCATCTATCTTATATGAGGACCTCCTGGGCATTTCATTTCGTTTCATGCTACTAGACCCACCGGTTTAGGCAGACAGAGCATTCAGTGTTAGAGTTAGTCCCGGATATGTAGTTTTGCCCATACTTTAAGCGAATGTATCTTCTTTTAAGAGAGGTAGAGCATAGCGTTTATTCGCTCAAAGAGCAGCTCGACTGGGGAAGTACCTCCACATTACAGAATACCGCAGACAAATAACTTTATGTTGTGTAAAGTTGTGTTCCTGCGCGTGAAGGTCGCCAGAGCTCATTGGGGAGGGGGGAAAGGTCGGTAACGCGTGAGCGATGCTTCGTGTGTTGCAAGCGTCCATATCGCTACGGTAACCGCTTACCATCAGGCGGGCCGTATGCTTGTTTTCCGACTTGGTATATAAAAAAAAAATGTTGCACTATATTGTTTACAGTAACTTAGAGTAACAGGCGGTGAAGATTATCGGATTTTTTCTCTTCCTATACTGTTTAAGTCAGTAACCTCGAATGATTCATAGATATATATTTAACAACAAGCACCATATGAAATATGTTATGTTGTTTGGTCACGATTTTGTTACATAGTTGCTGTGCTGATAGACTTTGGTTAGCTTAGTTAGCCTTATCAGTAATCTTATTATTTGTGGGCCCGAACCCTCAGCGAGCGGTATAGAGTTCTGTGTGCGTTCTCCTTGACCGCCGCGGTCGCTGTGTGCAATGATCAAAAGCGCCGCTGCCGCATAAATTACAGAGAACGCGGTACGTAGAACTCTGACCGCAGAATTCTAGATCGCTCGCTGCGGGATCGGCGCCTTAGATGCGATAACGTTATAGGTTTCAATATGGGGTGGTATTTAAAAAAAATGGCTTCGATATTGCGTGCTCAAACCATAGTCTGGATATTGTTGATTATAAAAGTACTAGCTATCCCGCGCGGTTTCAACCGCGTTCCCGGGATAATAAGTAGCCTATGTACTTCTCCATACCGTAGGCTATCTGCATGGAAAATTTCATCGTGATCCGTTCAAAAGTTGAGTGAAGGCGTAACAAACAAACGAGGTAAAAAAAAAATTTATCCAACCAATATGGGGAAAAAGAAATACTATGTAGATTTTTCAATTATAAGGTAAATAAAACTGTACCTATCTAACATTCATAGATCCGTTAAGGAAGCGAAAGTATCCGCATGAGATATAACTGGAACGATAGTCTGTAAGTATAATTTCAGGATATAAACTTTCAATACAAACTGAAGCCGAGGTGAGCTGATTAAAATCCGTGACACACAGCCGGACAGCTGACCTCGTGTCGATTTAGACTAACTATAAAGTATAGTAACTAGATCTCTATTCTCGGAACTAATCACGTCTTTTTGTGTTTAAAAACAATTAGCCGTTTGATTTGCTTTCTAATAGTTACGGAATTGGATTGCTGTTTCAACATTGTTGTTAATTAGATTTGAGAATTATCTTAAAAGTTATCTGTTTTTACGGACTGGAATAGGTTATTTCTACTAGCTCTAGGTTTTATCTGGAATTTGTTATTATATAAAATTGATACCGCACTAAATATAAAATAGAAAATGGGACAGAAAGAAAAGGCAATAGATAAAAAATGCATAAGTTTGTGGTGTGTACTGAACGAATTTGAATGAATGTTGGCACACAGATTTTTATTCCGGAAAATCATAGATTCTTCAGCAATAAGTATAAGCAATTCATATTTTTTTATTTTAGATAAACGTTAAATACCTGCTTAGTTATTTCATATTATCTTGTTTAACTATAGAATATTAATCTATGGTTTAATATTTTCGTAATTAAAATTTTCCGGTTGTGCTCAAGCAAGTTCAGGGACGTTAGGGTCGACTCGGTCATGTAAAGACTTCAACGAGCGTTCAGTTTACTTTTATTTGGCATTGCTAGATAGAGATACATTTTTAGATAATATTTGTAACTTGGCTGCTATTGATAAGCATCTCAAAGTGAAAATCTCAACAAGAAGTGAAATTGAAAATTGGCGTATTAAAAATAATGTATGCGGAACAGCCATTTTTAGTGAAATATAAAATACTTACGCTATAAATTACACACTACGACTGGGACACGTCAATGAAATGAAACAGCATTTGCAACATCCGAAAATTCAATCGGATACAAATGAAAACACCATTCCGATACGTCACATTCACACGACAGCATATACGTAATTTTTCCGACACTTTTATAAAATAGAAAGCGACTTACATATAAGCCTTGGATTCTTGTAATCGGACGAGGCCCTGCCTGAACAGATCGTAGCCTAACTTGGAATACTGCGTGGAGACTGCGAGGAGGTCTGGCTGGTATTCCACTTCCTTCTGTTTCTCCTCGTTGGTAGGATCCGTCACGATATTGTGCTTCATCTTCATACGTTCCAGGATCCTGCTGGTTTTCGGGTTTTCGTGAGCCGGCGGCGGCTGGGTAACCGTGGCATCGCGGGAGCACATGTTGCACATTTTATAATTAATGTTATGTCGAACGCGGACGGTTCTCGTTTGGCAGGCGCGGCGGCGCGTTCACGTATATAAGTCGAGCAAATCGTATCCCCCCCACTGTAGACGTCACCTACCTACCACATATGCAAGCACACGCGGCATCCAAGATAACGATTGTGGAAATTCTTTGGATGTTAATTGAATTATTATATTTAATTGACGCCGCCCGCGCCGCTGCCTGCGCCCCGGGGCGTCAACGTCGAGTAAGATGCTGTGCAGAATTTTTGATTCTAGAGATTTTTGTACTACCAGTAAATTCCAAATACAAATTGAATTTCAGTGTTTCATTTATCAGTTTAAGTGTATTCCGAACCGGTGGTAAATTTAATACCAATTTAACGTTCATAACATTGAATTATTACGCTTAGAAGCGAAGTATCGAACAAAAATCCTCGCGACACGTAAGCCACTTGACAACCAATGTATGCGTGAGTACCATATAATTACACTCGCTGACACGCACACAAGCGCACGAGTAATGTTGCAAGCTAAACGAAATTTTTCGGTAAAATTAACCTTCCGATTTCGCCTAGGTACTAGTGAAATAGGAAGTAAGTATTCATAAAAATAATTAAATAGTTTCAAAAGTTCTGCGTCTTAGATAATTTATCATAGACACAGGCCTGTTATTTATTTATTACTAGTTGTTTCATAGTACTTATTTCGGGTATTTTAACATAATAAACCAAGACAATGTGCAGTGCTATGAACGATCGTACAATTTGTAGCTTTCCTTGGTAATGATAGGTTTCATATATGATAGGTTGTATAGAAAAAGAAGATTAAGTTAAGTAGTAATTAGGTATTTAATTTTCATTAACCAAATTGAAATTTTAAAAGCCTGTAAATTGAATTTGTTTCCGGAACAACTGCCGCTTTGACAATATTTTCCAAGCTATATTCTCTTTTTTCTACCAGTCTGATTCGAAATTATTTCACTAATATGAAGCAGTGGCGTGCATTCCATATAGGCAATTAAGCAATGCCTACCTCATAAGATTCAATAAAATAATATTTTGATTCAATGAAACTAGGTACATAATCATTTTAAATAAAAATTCTAACCTAACATTCAATACGAATTTTTAAATTTTGCCGCGCACGCACTCGCGAGTTCGCCTCTCAAATTCACGCACACTAAAACGATTTCGGCATATTCATACGCATACACACACTTCTTTAAGATAATACGACGAAAGCAGAAATCACGCTTTTGCTATGCGTAGCATACAGACATTTGACATTCGCGATTTATGGACCAAAAGTAACCTTACCTACTCTGTTGTAAAACTTTAGTTCTCTTGGTAGTTTGTGGTTGTAACTAATAACCCATCCAAATTAAAAATACTACAGTTAACCAACATTAGAGCAACTCAAATATTACTTCGCAATTTATTTGTATTGGTTTGTTTATGTTTTGGCTGGCATTGTATGCAATGTTGTTATTGTTACTGTATTTTGTGGTGAAGATGCGAAATGTGTCGATAAATTAGTCTTTTAGTTAGTTTTCGTTTGTTGAAAATAGTAGGTAACTTGCTGTAGACCAACTCCAAAACATTCATGGATTCAAAACAAAGGTAAAAATCATAGACAGAATATGTTAATTATACACCTGGCTTTCTGGGTGCTGTTTTTTGAATCTATTATTCTGTTATTATGTATTTTGTTTGCTAATGAATACTAAATGTGTGTGGAATGATACGCTGACCTAAACAATTTTACGAATCCGGTCAAAAAACTTGATCTATCTAAGAGGCATATTTAGGCGTGTATAGCCATGATTTCTTCTGCCTACCTATTCCGAAAACCAATGCACGCCACTGATATGAAGCTACATTATCCCAAGTATTATAGACTACTTATCCCAAGAACGCGGGTGAAACTGCGGGGGACAGCTAGTCGGTTATAATAGCTATAAGTAAAAGAAACAACTTATCGGACTCAACTACTTTATTAATAACAAAATCAGTATCAATTACGTAAAACAACGCAAATTCGCACAAAAAACAGCTGGCAACACTTTGCTTGAAATCTGAGTGAAGTATTTTTATTTTTGAATTTTGTTATTTAAGATGAATAACACAATAAAATTAGTGGCTTGCCTGTGGAATGTTACATAAGAATTCTTATCTTTCTTCCCTGGTGAATTATGACACAATTTTACTGCACAAACCGTCATATTTATTATTTTTCTCAGAGCTGCACTCACTAAAACGTCACTCCGTACACTGACAGCGCGGCGGTCATTTGGAGCCATTATGGCTCCAATTGATTGGATTAATTTTCGCGCGTGTACTTTGTTTCTATGTGTAATAATTCAATGGTTCATAATTGCCTCACCAGGGCCTAAACTGTATAAATTACTTTTTGATTTTGATTGATTTTTGATTTTGAGTGAGTTGCATTTATCACATAGAAGACATAACATGAAATATTTCTCATCTATTTTTTTAGGTGATGCATGTCTATGCATTTTATTTCTCATAGATATTTATAGACTCCCATGTGTATTTTACATGTATTTTCAACCACATCACGGGGAAACTATAAAAAATTTAAGAGTCAAAGAACATGTTGTGGGTGGACCACCGGGAAAATTAAAAATGTCGTAAATGACACGGCTTGATATAAAACAGATCTAGAATTTAATCATCATTTAGTCAGACTATCGAAAACATGGTTATAAATAAACTGTTTGTTTAAAAATCTACATTTAAAATGATTATATCACTCTTTTTATCGACTTCATAAAAAGGAGATTATCTATTCGACACGTAGGTATGTATATTATATTCTGTACTGCAATATATTCACATATGATAATAATCTTTTAGGGCTGCGGTTCTCAAACTTTTTTGGCTCACTCTTTCGATGTCCATATGTCACGTGTCAGATAAGGACATCGGAATTTTAACTAATCAACGTTCCATAACTCTATTATGAGTAAGGTGAAAAAAATTATTTGACTATCGTAATCGAATTAACTATTTAGAATTATTTCATCATCATCAGCCTTTTTTTTTTAAGTCCCAGCAGTGGACTTAAAAAAAAGGAGGCATAAGCCTCTCCCAGAGCGCGCCACTCCTTCCGGTTTCTTGCCACCCGCATCCAGATCGAATTATTTATTTAACTGAATTTATTTTCTGAACTTGTATGTTTGTATCTATGTTTTCGGCATTCACTAAGAAAGTGTTTTCAAAATTCCACCCCTAAGGGGGTAAAATGGGAAGCTAGTTAGATGATATAACCTCAAAGCAATTGTTATTTAACGCAGATTATCCCACCAAGAACATAAATATAAAATCTGCCTGAGCTCGTTAGCCTTAAAAAGGTTTTGAAGCTAAGATGGCTCCATCTAGGTAAGTTTTGCCAGGCATTAGATGCATAGAAAGGAATCTTGTAATAGAAGTAACCTCGGTAAAGAGGGGGGAGTCGAAAAGGGCTATAAATAGTTCCTATGTGTAACTAATTGTACAACACAGCTCACAAAATTGCTGGCTTACTTAATCCAAAGTAAAATATTTAATGAAAAACTGGTTTATTTAATCAATTGGTAAAAATAATAATTAATTAATTAAACTCACATGCATATTATAATTTTTCTCCGTACACGACGTTTTAGTATTAAAAACGGACATGAGGACATTTTTAACACAATAATTAAGCGAAATTACTGAATAACTTAACTTCAAGAAACTTTACGCCGTTGAATGAAATTATCGATATTTTACTTGTTTTTATATCGAGCCTTATTCTTGCCGGAAGGCCGCGATTTCTTAAATTACTCTCTGTTGAATTTTGAACCCCTCGTGGATGCCTAAGTTAGGAATGTAACCAATGGGCATTTTCTTGTGATGCATATACCAGGTAGTAGGTAATTTCCAAGACATTATTCCGTCGTAAAATAAATATTGTCTAAAAAACCGATGATGCATTAAACAAAACGTCGTTAAATCTATAATGGTGTGGTCGTCAAGGTACTACAGCTACACAACACTATAATGCGTAACATAAAGGTCAGACATGGGTCAGACAACATATCACATTGGATATTTTATGGTTTATGTTTAACTAACCACCAGATTCAGTAAAATGTTACCGTAAAAAATAACTTTATGTTGTCAAAATTAGTAAATGATCACCAAAATTAAATCCTCATTTTATTTTTATTTTAGAACCAAAAAATTTACAACTTGCGAAGAGCAACCAACTCCAAATAATGAATAATCCAATTAAAAGAAACAAAAAACCCGACTGCGTAAAACAAAAATTAACGCGAAAAGTAATTCAATTCAAAATCATTTATTCAAATAGACCTTCGCCGCAAACTTAAGCAGACCATCCCCCACAAGCAGCACCTGTTCACAAGTATGACGCGTGTTGCAGCCATCGCCCTCCTCGCCATATTGGAGGGAAGTGAGCGACCCGTCAAACAAGCTCTGACCCACGCGACAAACAAGCTCTAGAATTTTGAATATAACTTTGCAAGTCGGGGACAAACCAATAACCTAAGTACCTAGGTATGTATTTTTTTTGTAATATTTGTTCTGTTTGGTGGTCATTATATTTATCCCCATATTTAATTCAGATTTTTTATATTTCATGAAAATTGCTGAATAATGTTGGCATCTTTCAAATGCTTTACACCGCACCGTGAATTTAGTTTATCTTACCGGGTACTGTACTGAGAATTACCTCGGCCCCCTTCACCGTTTCTCGAGCATATCGTAGACAATCTGATATATCTGTGTTTTTATTATATAAAATGATAAACTGATTGATTGTTGATATATCATCGCACAGTCCGACTGCACCTAGAGTAGAGACTTGAATTTTTGTACATAGAGACCTTATGCAGTGTAGGTGTACTAAGGAAGGATAATTGGATATTTCACCCGTAAGGGGGTTAAATAGGGGATGCAAGTTTCTATGAAAGGTCGTCAGTTTCGAAGTTAGGACCTCCAAACTTTGTGTTTAGGCTGACGAAGAAATGATTTATAATTCTGTTGCCACGATGGTCGACATGGATGAGTCGGTAAATTATTATTCTGTAAAGTTTTTGAACTCTCTCTGTCACCGAATCGCCGGGTCTTCCGTGTCACAAGTTTATGTCGCGTGTAGCTCCTGTCATATTGCTTAGAAATATACGGTCTAAAAAATTGTGCAATGGAACTAGACCAAAAGTAACAGCTCTCCACCGCAATGTTATTGAGGCCAAAATATTAACTGGATCTGCCAGGGGAGAAACAGACTTCGTGCCATTTATACTATTGATCCCAAACATCGAACAATTAACCCAAAGAAGCGCAATGACGTTCATTTTGGTTGAAATATATTCCGCCAATTTCCCACCTCCGACAACGCGCTCTAATTGGCTAAGTCAAGCACGCATGCACTCTGATTGGCCAAGTCAAAAACAAACGATGCAGTGATTGGTCCTTACTATTCAAATTCAGTGACAAATCACTGACGAGTTTCGGAATTTGATTGTTCATTATTACTACTCTAAAGGGATCTTTCCTCGATGATCCCAAATTACCTTCCGTTTGAATTTAAAAGATTTTAGTTCCTAATCAAGATTTGTTTCGCGATGACTATTTAATAAATCACAGGGACAAACTCTGAAACTTGCTGGAGTTGATTTGCGGCAGGACTGTGTCTCCCACGGCCAGTTTTATGTGGCATGCTCACGTGTGAAATCTACCTGTACTTTTGTAAGTATCGCACGAAGTGGTGGGCAATAAACAAAAGATCTATATTGTTACAATGATTCATTCTAGAAAAAAAGAAATACTCTAGTGAACGAAGTCGCGGGCAAAAGCTAGTCTTGTATATACCGCCGAAGTCATTGTCTGCATTATGGTGCGTCTGCGCTACGCGAACCGAGCAAGAGCCGAGCCTCGAACGAGCACACTGCGA
This sequence comes from Achlya flavicornis, assembly GCA_947623365.1. NCBI lineage: Eukaryota > Metazoa > Arthropoda > Insecta > Lepidoptera > Drepanidae > Achlya > Achlya flavicornis. Next base: position 2,766,926 of record OX392469.1, read on the forward strand.
GCACGATTCGCGAAGCGTGGACGGGCTTGCGAACCTCGAACGAGCACGAATGATTGTTTTTTCACAAACAAAGGGATTTGCATCGTGCTCGTTGTAGGCTCTTTCGTGGCTCGGCACGTGCTCGATTCGCGTAGCATGGACGCACCATAAGGCTACGAGACCGGTGGACCATTTCAAAAATAAGGAAAAGGACAAAAGTACCTAATTAATGTTTCCAAGTAAATTAAAAATTTAAATGGAACTGGACTGGACACATTATGAGGACAAATAGAGAAAAATGGACGAAAGACATGGAATGGTACCCCAGAAACGGGAAAAGACAAAGGGGACGTCAAATAAAGAGATGGGATGATGATGATGATGATGAAGATGACAAGAATGGAGAAGATTAGCTCGCGCCTTCCCTTCTGAACGATAATTTAAATCGTTTACTCGTATGCTTCATTAAAATAAACTAATATTTGAAAATAATATATTATAATCGGTTGGATTAGCACGAAGCTTTTAACTATATTGTTGTTGAACTTGTTGTTTAGTGATTTATAGATATATTTTATCATTATTTTCAGTTTTTTGTTGCGATTTAAGAAGAAAATTATAACCTGTGCGGAAAATCAAAAATATGCATCGATTGGACCCAATTATATTTTTGTGCCTTTTGTGGTCGAGTCCTTGGGACCGTGGGGGTCCGACGCTCGCCGTTTTGCTCGCACCTTGTCATCAAAATTGATCGAGACTTCAGGAGACCAGCGGGCGGGGAGCTTTTTCCACCAATGCGTCAGCTTGGCTATCCAAAGAGGATACGCTGCCAGCCTTCTGGGAACCTTGCCATTAATCGGACGCAGTGGCAGGCTTGATGAAATTTTCTATATATAGATTGTATTTTGTACAATTTGTTGTAAATAAAGCTATGACTAAAAAAACCAACAGTATTATCTAAACTATTCTAAACCTATTCGACGTCAGCTAAGCATTTTTTTTAATGGACAAGAATTTGAGTACGCAAAATTTGGCCTTATCACGCTTACACGGACAAATCGGCGAGCAAGCTCTCAACCGGGGAGCTAAGCATTACATTTTTTTTTTCAAAACATTTATTCATTCACCTTCACAGGCACTTATGAAAAGTATGATTCTAATACTCTAATACCGGTTCGGAAGGCTGTATTTGCTGAGAAGAGCCGGCAATAAACTCAGCAATTACTCTTTTCAAAACAAGCTTAGATCCATTACATAATATTTACATTCTAATGGCACTGAAACAATTGCGTGCATTAGCCAGATTTACCGATAAAAATAACAGGGATCTGTTTATTTTCAATTTTATTTTATACTAGCTGTCCCCCGCGGTTTCACCCGCGTTCCCGGGATGAAAAGTAGCCTTCTCCATACCATAAACCATCTGCATGCCTTTCATAATGATCCGTTGAGTAGTTAAGGCTTGAAGGAGTAACAATCAAACTCACTTTCGCATTTAGAATAGGATTGAACCAAAGACGTCAATTTCCAAGAATGTGAATTTAGGTTACCTTACCGGGTATTGTACTGGGAATTACCTCGGCCCCCTTCACCAGTTCACGAGGATATACTATACAATCTGGTATATAACTACTTGTCTTGTATATACCGCCGACGTCAATTTGTATATACTGCCGACGTCATTGGCTCTACTTACTATATTTTACTTGAATGCCGTGTCTATACAGTCGTGTGTTCACCTTAAAATGACTTTTCTTTTTTTTTTTTATACCACTTAGGTGGCATCAAGCATACGGCCCGCCTGATGGTAAGCGGTTACCGTAGCCTATGGACGCTTGCAACACCAGGGGTATCACGCGCGCGTTGCCGACCCTATTATCATTGAAGGTATTTCATCTTTGTAGCACCATCCTAGTTGACTACCACACTCAAGTTGATAATCTTTGAACAGCACCTATGGTATGTCCTGGCACCGGTACTTGAGAGCCATTTGAGGCGCCAGTTAGTAAGTCTCTCTCACTCACACACGTGGATTAATGGGGAGGGGGAAGGTTTCAAGCCTCTCACGACATCTCACCGAGGAGGGAGGGGGGGTCGAAAAAGTCGACAAATTCACCTCACGTTATTTATGGACGCCCCCTTATAGGCTAATTGTGGTAGCGATAATAAAATGGACCATTTGCCTTGACAATGGAAAGAAACCAGATGTGGTTTTTCGCCACCGTTTATCTGCATGTGCATATGCTAGTGACATCACAATTTATAATTTTTCATAGCAGATACAAAGATTTTCATAGGGCATCGTGCCTCTACCCAGATGGATAATCCGCCTTACTAAAGCATGACATTTAATATCACTCCGCTTGAGGGGCCTTCTGAGCAAATCGCTCTCAGTTCGTACTGCGCACGGCTGTCAAATACTGTCAATTCTGGCTTGTTTATTTCATGTTCCCATAGAGGCGACTATCCTTCTGGACGTTTTAAATTCTTTGAGCAGATAGATATGTGACTGGATTATAAAAGAGATAGTACGGCTCGCACGATAAGGGTTCCGTCCTAACACAACAAAAACGGGGAAGATAGATTTTTTTCTTTTCCTCATCCCTAAGCAGAAATCCTAACTCCATCAACCCACCCCGGCTACTCTCGGATCATATCTTTCATATTTTGTCTAGAGTCTAGACCATGTCTAGACTAAGTTATTTAGTACTTTTACCTTAGAAGATTGTGATGTGATGAGACTCTTAAAATTGGGTCACAACCCGGCGGTAGGTGGTATCAATATCCATATGATAATGGTGCGTTGCTATGCCAACCGAGCACGAAAATTATGGCCATAACTATTGCCCAAAGAATTTAAAACGTCCAGAAGGATAGTCGCCTCTATGGCAACATGAAATAAACAAGCCAGAATTGACAGTATTTGACAGCCGTGCGCAGTACGAACTGAGAGCGATTTGCTCAGGGAGCCCCTCAAGCGGAGTGAAATTAAATGTCATGCTTTAGTAAGGCGGATTAGCCATCTGGGTAGAGGCACGATGCCCTATGAAAATCTTTGCTATTGCCATATCATGGTAGTGTGGCCGTAGCATATCAAATTATTGATTTGAAGAATAAAATAAAATATCCTGGGACATTCCTCACACACGGTCATCTGATCCCAAACTAAGCAGAGCTTGTACTATGGAAACCAGATAACTGATATAATACATATACTTTTTGTTTGTAAATACATACTTAATATACATAATTACATCCAGACTCAGGACATACAGACATGTTCATGCACACAAATGCATGTCCTGTGTGAGAATCGAACCCACGACCTGCGGCGCAATAGGTGGAATCTTTACCAGACTCTTAATCAACTGCGCCAACTGGCCCGTCACAGAATCAATTTTTTTTTTGGATACGATACGAAAGATTTGTCAGATTCAAATGTGTTGTTCTCTTACGTATGTATTCAAAGTGTAATAAATAATTTCCAATTTGTTTATGATTCCGGGGTTTTAGAGGCGGTATTACCACTCTATGTTACTTTACTTCCTTGAAGTTTAGGTAAATATACTGTACCTATTCCAATCCGATCTCTGGTGATAAGTTAAGATTATTTTTCAAAACCTTAGTGACAATATTGTTGACATACCATACAGTAGAGTACCTACAAGCTGCTAAACCTAAATAACATCGATGAGGTATCGTAATTTATTCACGTTACTTCAAATGGCACCTGACTATAAATCTTCTATTAGCAATAAAAGATTTATTGCCAATATGCAATATGTCGTCATAAGCCTCAAGTTAACGAGATTAGTGTTTAACATTAGGAATAGACAAAGTCAGTGAACCAAGTTTAGAGCCTAGACCAAAGATCTTGTAAGTCCAAGATAAACAGAGACAGATCGAAACACGGCGAAAAATTATGTTAGGGATTTGTATGGGATAAATTAAAACTAGTGCTGTGTTATTTATATTAAAATATATGTACAAAATACAATCAATATTTACAAAATATAATCTATATATAGAAAATTTCCTCAAGCCTGCCGCTGCTTCCGATTAACGGCAAGGTTCCCAGAAGGCTGGCAGCGTTTCCTCTTTGGATAGCCAAGCTGACGCGTTGGCGGAAAAAGTTCCCCGCCCGCTGGTCTCCGGAGGTCTCGATCATAATTCTTCTTTCTAATTCTGTCGATTCTGTCGAGAAAGAAAGAAAAACATTGATTTCGACATGCACACAATATTACAGAACAATTCATACGCAATAAATAAAGAAACAGATAAAATAAATTAAATTAATACATTCATTAATATTTTAGATATACTAACATAAATAGATATCCTGTTGTGAAAACTGATTATGGAGCCGATTAAAGATAATATTGTGTTAATATAGTTGAAAACTTTCCAATGAAGATAATGCGTATAAACCTGTAAAACGTATAATTTTGTGGGTTATTTCTTTCTATGCACGTCACATTTGCTCAAGGAATAAGTGACAATATCTATGACATACACTTTTCTAGTTTTATTTGCATGATCGTAATTATTTAAATTAAAATGTGAAATCACACCAAAGTCCGGCTTCACATGGAGTACTGCTGTCATCTTTGGGCGGGAGCACCTGGATACCAGCTGGGGTCTTTAGACTCGGTTCAGCGACGTGCCATCAGAATTGTTGACGATCCCGAGCTCACAAACAGCTTAGAGCCCCTCAGTCTGAGGAGAGACTGCCTCCTTATGTGTGTTCTACCGCTTGTACAACGGAGAGTGTTCAAAGGAATCGTTCGACTTGATGCCTACGGCTACCTTCCACCATCGCAACTCTCGCCAACGACGGGGAGTCCATCCTCACACATTGGAACCAGAATTGTTTCGAACTATGCGGGCTAAAAGGAGTTTTCTTCCGCGGACTCTCCGACTGTGGAATGAGCTCCCCGCCGTGGTTTTCCCAATGGAATACAGCATCTTCTCTTCTCATTCTTCAAAAAGGTTGTGAAGAGATTTCTGCAGGGTCGGCAACGCGAGAGATACCCCTGGTGTTGCAAGCGTCAATAGGCTACGGTAACCGCTTACCATCAGGCGGGCCGTATGCTTGTTTGCCACTTAGTGGTATAAAAAAAAAAGTACTCGGGACGCTATGGGCTCTTACTCGAATATGTTTTTGCTCACGTCAAAATTATGTTTTCTCTCCTGCAAAGTTCATAAGGATTTTGATCCTTTTCCAAGCATCGGAGGTCTGCTTAGCGTAGCGGAATCCAAGTCTATAGTTTGTCCCTTTTTTATAACATAAAGTCACATTTGTTATTGAAACTTCCTAATAATGTTTTTTTACGTAGTAGGTATTAATAATTCAAAGTGCTGCGTCAAATATTACCCCGTCTCTATTTCACTGCGACACATACATAACATGAAAATTATACTAAACTTCGTATAAGGGGGCGTCCATAAATTAAGTGAGGTGTTTTTTAAAATTTTCTGTCCCTCCCTCCCCCCCTGGTGAGATGTCGTGAGATTTTATTCAACCCCCTCCCCCATCCCCCAATCTCACGTGAGATTTTTCAAAATGTGGATTTCTTACGTAAACGCGTTGGATTGTTAATGTAAAAAGAAAAAAATAATTTGCTTCGTGCTTTTATTGAAGACTAGTTAAGACTAGTAATCAATATTGCTGAGAGTTTAATTATAAGTGTAATAAAATTTTTACAATAGAATACTTAAATCGAAACTACTGAGATTAAAAAAAGAATATCTACTCTAATTCAGTCCATGGAGAGAGAAAAAAATTGCGTGATATTTGCCGAGACCCCCCCTCTCTCCAACGTAAGATTAGATGAGATTTAACTCGACCCCCTCCCCCCCTTAAACATCTCACGTAATTTGTGGACGCCCCCTAAGCTGTAAATGAAGTATAACAGCCATATTTATGAGCAGAGTGGTCGTTAAGTTTCACTCCAACCATACCACGACCACAAAATGAACCAAGGTTGGTAATAAATAACTCCTATATCAATACATTTATAATTACTTGTCCTGACTGACTGATCAACGCAGACTAAACCGCTGGGTCTACAGACGTTGGCAATTAATTAGGGATAGTAATAATTTTCATTTAAAAATATAATAATTTTAATTTGATAATCAAAACATATTGGACACTTATTTTTTGCTATACCAAATCATAAAAAATGGCAAGTTTGGGAGTGGGGGCTAAATAAATGTTTTTATCACCTAGCCCAATCCACTAAGTATGGGTTTTTGGAGCGGGTGAAAAGGGGGGATTTTGATTGTGTGAAAAACTAGCTGTCCCCGCGGTTTCACCCGCGTTCCCGGGATAAAAGGTAGCCTATGTCCTTTTCCATACCATAGGCTATCTGTATGCCAAATTTCATGTTGATCCGTTGAGTAGTTGGAGCGTGAAGGCGTAACAAACAAACTGACTTTGGCATTTATTATAATATATACATATATATATATATATATATATATATATATATAGTTTGCGCGAGAGACACTTCCAAAGTGGTAAAATGTGTGTCCCTGTAATTTCTAAAATAAGAGAATGATAAATCTATAAATCAAACTTCCACCGTAAATTGGTTTGAACGAGATCTAGTAAGTAGTTTTTTTTTAATACGTCATAAATTGAAATTCATATCAAATACTCAGGTCTATAATACCATTTACTTATATACCTACAGGTTTCTACGGAACCCTCGGTGCGCGAGTCTGACTCGCACTTGGCCGGTTTTTTTTTATTTGTGTTCTTTGGATATACTTTGGCAAAAAAAGCTAGATTGTCCAAAAATATTTAAAAAATATAACCTTACTGAGTTTCTTGCCTGTTCTTCTCAGTTGAAGGCCGACTTACGAACTGGTGGTAACTTCAGTAGCTTTGATCTTCATCAGTACATACATACTAGGGCCTAAATTGAATAAATGGCTTTGACTTTGACTTTGTTGAGCAGTTAGCCTGCGCAATTGAGAAACAAACATTCAGACAAACTTTCGCATTAGAGACCTAGATCAATTAAAATCGTTCCTTTTAAAATATATAGACTACCTATACCTGTACACTCCGGATTAACCTACGCAGACGAAACCTAGCGCCCGCGCCGGCTGAAAACCAGCGCTGTGTCAGCTGTGTGCTGACTGTACACAGCATTATGCTGAGCTGGTGACCAATTTGTCTGCACACAAATTCCCGTTTTTATACGTTTTCATTGTGGCAAATAAATGTTTTTTCTTTCTTTCTTTCTTTCTTTCAAACCCCTGGGAAAAAGCTTGCATTTATTAGGAAGTAGAGTTTCCTCAAGTAAAACATACCTACTTAAAATACTCGGTATCCGAGCAGTTTATTTTTAGTTATAAACAAATCATGACTTGTTAATTATAAACTGTAATTACTAGTAATTTTAATGAATTATGCCAACAGGAAAATTTATGAGGATATTTTAATAATTTAGAGAATTCATATAATAAATACACTAAATTCTTGTGAAGTTTATTTTGATAATGTTTGAATGATGCGATTAAATTCTAGACTTTGATCTTTAAAATTTGTATTGAAATTGATCCATTTAAAATATGGATTGTACTGATATTCATGGAAAAGTTTCTGTAAGTTTATGTTGAGAGGTTTTGTATAGGCAATAGGTATTTAGATTGATTATAATCTGGACTTCTTGTGTGTCATTGGTGGGCACCATGTCAAAACGTGGAACGTGGCGCCCGGCGCCGCTACACAACAAAAGTGTCAACCAACGTAAGTAAGCTGTTCTACAGAGGACCATATTTTCGGCGATGGGTTTGAAATTCTGGGGCCCGACAGATAGTTCATCGATAGTTCAATGGTCGACCCATTTAGGCCTCTCTGCTTCGAGTCACGTTTTCGCTTGGCTGCGATTTGGGGCTAAGTACTACTTGTACGTAGTATTTATCTACTCTGAGGTACTACTTTAGGAAATAAATGAATTACAGAATAAAAGGCAGACGTAGCGCGCGCAATTTTTTTTTTTTTTTTTTTTTTTTTTATACCACTAAGGTGGCAAACAAGCATACGGCCCGCCTGATGGTAAGCAGTTACCGTAGCCTATGGACGCTTGCAACACCAGGGGTATCACTCGCGCGCTGCCGACCCTGAAGAAATCTCTTCACGCCCTTTTTGAAGAACCCCATGCTGTACTCCATTGGGAAAACCACGGCGGGGAGCTCATTCCACAACCTGAGCGTCCGCGGAAGAAAGCTCCTTTGAGCCCGCACAGTTCGAAACAATTCTGGTTTCAATGTGTGAGGATGGATTCCCCGTCGATGGCGTGAGTTGCGATGGTGGAAGGTAGCCGTGGGCAACAAGTCGAACAGTTCCTTAGAACACTCTCCGTTGTACAAGCGGTAGAACACACATAAGGAGGCAAAGTCTCTCCTCAGACTGAGGGGCTCTAAACCGCTTGTGAGCTCGGGATCGTCAACAATTCTGATGGCACGTCGCTGAACCGAGTCTAAAGGCCCAAGCTGGTATCCAGGTGCTCCCGCCCATAGATGACAACAGTACTCCATATGCGGCCGGACCTGCGACTTGTAAAGTTGCAGTCTTTGCCCTGATGTGAAGTACTGCCTCGCTCTGTTGAGCACTCCAAGCTGTTTGGATGCCAGCTTCACCTTGTCTTCCAAGTGACTTCGGAACAGCACGTCGCTGGAAATGTCGACGCCAAGGATCCCGATGCTTTGACTGAAGTTCAAGGAAGTGTTCTGGAATTGTGGAGCCACAGACCATGGGGTTTTCTTAGCGGTGAACGCGCAGGCTTGGGTCTTAGTGGGGTTAAAATGGACTAGGTTTAGTCGACCCCAATCGGAGACACTAGTCAGTGTACTCTCGATTTCAGACACCAGCCGTTCGCGGCTTTCTTCAACCTCGGAACGAGGGATATTTGCACGGCCCGTGTAATGGGTGTCCCCTGTACTGTCGTCTGCATAGCAATGAATGCCGTCAATAGACAGCATATCATTGATATGCAGTAGGAACAGTGTTGGGGACAGCACAGAGCCTTGCGGAACGCCAGCATTTATGTCCATGCTATCGGAGCAGCTACCGTCGACGACGGCTCTTATGCATCTGCTGGACAGAAAGCTGGCAATCCATTTGCATAATCCCTCGGGAAGCCCGTATGATTTATTTATTTATTTATTTATTTATTGAAAATTATAACACCATTACAGTATAATACTAATTCGATGCTATAACAAAAATTACAATAGCTGTTACATAAAACATTAATAAAAAGATAATATAATTAAATTGTATAAGATCATAAAATAAAATAAATGATGGTAACTTCGTTAGAAGACCCCTGTGCCAGACCCGATCGAACGCCTTCGCCACATCTAGGCTCACTGCCAATGCCTCACCTTGACTCTCGATGGCGAGTGACCAACGGTGCGTGAGATACACAAGGAGGTCACCAGCTGAGCGACTGTGGCGGAAGCCATATTGTCGGTCGCTCAACAACTCGTGATCCTCCAGGTATCTCAAAAGCTGCGTGTTGATCACACGCTCCATGACTTTGGAGAGAAGGGAGGTGATGGCGATAGGCCTGTAATTCGTCGGGTCTGATCTGTCGCCCTTTTTGGGCACTGGGTGCACGTGGGCAGTCTTCCACGAAGACGGGACTTCCTTTTTGGTGTAGGAAAGTGCAAAAAGACGCGTCAATACTGGACACAATTCAGGAGCACACCGCTTCAGCACCACTGCCGGTATGCCGTCTGGCCCACTCGACTTATGGATGTCCAAAGAAAGCAGTTCCCGCCGGACCTCCCGTTGGGTAATGCTTATCTCCGGCATGGAGCTAACACACTGCGGGATGGTAGGCGGTGTGGCGCCCCCGTCATCCAAAGTCGAGTTCGAGGCAAAGAGATAGCCCAAAAGATCAGCTTTCTCCTTTGCACTATGGGCCAAGTTTCCGTCCGGCTTACGGAGGGGTGGCAAGGACGACTGGCAAAAGTTTCCTTCGGCAGCTTTGGCAAGAGACCAGAAAGCGCGACTTCCAGAGGGAAGGCTAGTCAGCCTCTCACCAAACCTGCCGACGAAATCAAACTTCGCCTTGGCGATCATTCGCTTACTGAACCTCGAGGCAGCGTTAAATTTGCGTTTCGCATCAGAGATGTTAGGGTCCTGATCAGTTCGGGCCGTGGTCCAAGCCTCATACAAAGTTTGCTTATTATGTCTAGCATCTTTGCAGGGCCGATTAAACCACGGTCTCTTCTTCACCCCTGCAGCCACTAGCGGGTTTGGGATATAACATTCCATTCCCGCCAGTATCGCCTCAGCGACGGCAGCTGCACAGGTGTCAGGATCATCTGATGCGAAGCAAAGCTGTCTCCACGGGTACGATGCGTAGAAATCTCGCAATCCATCCCAATCTGCTGACTTGTAGTGCCATACACGTCGCCTTCCGGGAGGCCGGGGCGGATCATGTCAATATTTGCTTTTTTGGCTTCACTTTCGTGTTCCGTGCGCTCCATCTGCCTTTTATTCTGTAATCTGTGGATTAAGTACAAAAAATAGGTTTTTTTAGTTGAATTTGAAAATCATCATTACAGTTAATTTCATAATATTATGTTTTAAATTATGAATATAAAGAACAAGATGTTTTCCTCTCTGTAACAGGTGGCGGGACGATCCCCATAGGTACTGACACCGTGTATTTACACTAAATGTCCTGTTACATTCCCTTAAGCACGTAGGCATACTACTTAAGTATTTGATAACTTTAGCGCCACTTGATGTTTGTTCACATATCGATGTTTATTTACTCATATCTGGGGACTACAATTAGGGCACAATCACACTATCACTAGGGTAAATGATGATATGGTCAAAAGTGCTACCAAGCCTAGACAGAACTGGCTTTAAGTGTATATAGCAAAAACGCATTCACGCACTACGTTACAAGGCATTTTGCCCGTACCCGTGCTCACGGCCCTTAATCTAGGACAGTCTATTAATATTCTAACTCTATGGACTTACCCGTTAATACTTGGACCTACTGGGACCTTATTGCACTGACTCATTATACTAAGAATCAATAAACCTTCCTATGAGGGATTTCGAATACATAGTTTATTAAAAAATAACGTGTCAATAGTCGGTAAATTTGCACTAAGTTATATTAGGTTGACCCTGTGGGTTGACCTCAGACGTGTACCTACCGTATAATTATAAAGCAAATGTACGTCAAAGACTCAGAATACCTACTATAGAAGGGATTTAGGGACCACATAAATACTTTGTATGGGACAGAAAATAAAAAAACATGATTTTACGGGGTTTCACGAAAATCGACCCCCAACGGGCATAAAGTGAGTAGGTGTGAATGAGTACGCAGTAAAATCCTCCCCTAAAATATTAGGGGAGGATTTTACTGCGTGTTAACTAATAAACTCAAAAGTTGGTATACCTACATTGATTCCTCATATAGCCTATAAGAAAGGATTTTTGGAAATTCCTTTCATAAGGGCGTAAAGAAGGGGACGCGGATGTAACTGCATTTTTTTTGATTGTGAATACATAGACTCATGACATGCAGGATGCAGACATCTTCATGCACACAAATGCATATCCTGGGTACACACGCGGGCGCATCTTCTTCATACGAAGTATAGGTACCTACCCAACTATTACATAAGTACAAAATATTACGTTGATCCAGTTACTCATGTCACCTTCTCACTTGTTATTCTTTCAATAGTTTATTTTCATTATGTCGTACGTGCGACACGTGACGTGACAGTCACAAGACCGGCGTCACCCCGGCCCATGACCGACTCTATACACACACAAATCAGCGTGCTATTTTAACGTGTGAACTAAATTAAACATTGTACGACTGTATGACGTCGATTGTTATGGATTGTTTTCTCGTGCCGTCTCTGTAGCAACGGTTTATGAACATAGCTTAAATTATGGTGTTATGAGCTAAGTTCATCCCGAGTTCATTATTTTGTCTTATAAATGAATGTATGCTTCCCAGAATTAAAAGGGGTATATGTCCTTCTCCATACCAAAGGCTATCTGCATGCCAAATTTCATGATGATCCGTTGATTAGTTGAGGCGTGAAGGCGTAACAAACAAACAAACTCACTTTCGCATTTATAATATTAGTTAGGATTATGATAATACATGGTAGAGTAGTGAATACATTTTAAAATCAAAATGTAGATATGAACTACATGCATAAGTTTGTGTAATTGTCTAGACCAAATGCGCAATAAAATGGAAATTGTTTTAAAATATCCATAATATGATAATTGTTTTAACCGATTAAATCGATTTAACCTAAAATATAATAATATATAATTATACCACAATTAAAGTAATGGTTATTAATGCGGGCGGCAAAGAACAATCATAATTATTTATACATATACTTAAATTGTAATTTAATTTACTAATTAATTTCTGACTCGTGCTGGAACCAATTTTAAATCCGAAAACATGTAGGTGCTAAAGACTGTGAGTAATATTGGCTGACGGCTTGAAAGTACCAAATTACGCGTAAAAACTGACCGAAACCATGAAAATGACAGTTCAAATTGGACCGCATGCTACATTTAAAATTATTTCAATGTATTCGGGCCAAAATATCGTGTTTCGAATGTGTAAATTATTTTAACCAGTGAATAAATCGAAATATACTATAATACTATCTATATATATAAAAATCAATGCCACTTTTCGTTGTAATTTTATAACTCAAGAACGGGCTCACCTATCCAAACCAAATGTTTAGGCTTTGTTCGGATTATTTAGTAGATGGTTTATGTCACGGAAAAGAGTTTATTTCTTTTCTCTGTGGTTTATGTGAAGTTTGCACAAAATCGGTCGAGCGGTTCTTCATTTATCACATTTTTTGTAACAAATGAATTCAATAAATTCAGTAAGGGTAGGGTAGGGTAGGGTAGGGTAGGGTAGGGTAGGGTAGGGTAGGGTAGGGTAGGGTAGGGTAGGGTAGGGTAGGGTAGGGTAGGGTAGGGTAGGGTAGGGTAGGGTAGGGTAGCACCATAGGGTAGGGTAGAACCACGCGAACGAAGTCGCGCCGGGCAGCTAGTAATATATATAAAGCAGACGAGTTTTTAGTTTGTTTGTTTAAACGGGCTAATCTCTGGAACTACCGGTTCTTTAACTAATAGGAAGCTCCACTATCCCCGAGTATTATAGGCTACATTTTATCCCGGGAATGCGGGTGAAACCGCGGGCGACAGCTACTCTCAAAATTTACGGAAACATCAAAATGTTAGATATGGTACAATTTTAGTACCAATCTAACCGTAAACACACGCATAGCACAAAAAGTTGATGGTTTGATTTGAAATGCCAGTCAACATCTCAACATTTCTCTACACTATGGTCTTTGGTCACCCGAATTTATGAAACGAATAACACCAAAACCTCGGTTATTATCCGGGGATAAGATGTTTTCAATTACTTTGAAAAAATCAAAATGCTCTTGCCCATGCTCTTCGCCCACGTAGGACAAATTGCATTCAAGGTAAAATTATTAAGAATCGCGAATTCTTCCCGTTTTATTAGTATCAGGTAAAGTACAATTAATTGTAAACAAATACGCTAAATGTATTGTTTTCCTGTTTCCCTAATACAGAGCTGTTATTCCTAGAAATGCTATCTTAGAATACCTGGAATGAATAATTCCCATGCGTTCCGATTAATTTACGTCTTATATTTGTGGCTACGTGATGTAAGTATGTAAGTATTGATGCGATTTGTTATTTATTTATTCGGTACATGTTTATCAACCAACTATTTACGTATTGATTTCAATCTGATGACGCTAGACTCTGAAATATATAAAAAGTAAAAAATAATAAAAAAAAACGATTTCAAAATACTCTAAAAATCATGTAATACCGTAATCTGTTATGAAATCAGCGAAAGAGCACGACGTCTTCCATTGAAAATAGGTATATCGCATCGCTGACTTCAAAACAGTGTCAAATTAGAGTTATTTCATACTATTTTGAAGTCGATTTTTTAATTTTAAGTCGATTAATTAAGGAACAGTTCATTATCTTATAATAATTATATACTTTTCAACACACTTGCTCGTAAATTGATATTTTTTGCACCATTTTTAGTATCAAAATGTAGCTTATGACGCACTAGTACTTTTTACTTTACCTACATTACCGCACAATTTTATGATAGGTTTTTTTTTACAGTGCATCGCTTTCAAAAGTCAGTTTGTATTTGCTGTGTTTAACCACAGTTTATAAAGAAGCAAATACAAATTGGAAAACGAATACTTAATTTTATTATAGTATTTGCTTTTTTGGGTTCCCTTTCGTGTTCCGCGCGCTCCATCTGCCTTTAATTCTATAATCTGTGGAGTGTGGTAATACATACGAATTACGAATACATACGTACAGAATCGTAGAACTAAATTATGCAAAAAAAGGAGAGATTTTCAATGATTGTGTAAACAATAGAATGCAATGCAATGAATCAATTGTCATCAAGCACATAGATCTGCCTAAATTTCATTTTTTTTTTATTTAGTAGGAAAGTACCTAACAATCCAGCAAAACAGAAAGACTAATCAAAATATCAATAAAATTGCATCACGGGTCGCTGTACCCATTGCAAATATCAAACGTGATTTAAAAGCCTATCTATCATACGGATAGCAATTAAAAACCAACCTACCATATAAGGGAATTGGGTTCAAATTTATTTGTAGTTCAGGCTTTGTTCGTCGTTTGAGGTACCTTAGATGTAATTGGTGGCATCCCACTCGGACCCTCTACTCGTATTTCATTTGATCATGCCGGCTTCTCATTCCTCCTAATGGAGACGTGGTAGGAACTAATCGAATTGTTGTAGGATGTAGGCACTCGAAACACTGGATGCTGTACTCCATTTTGTTTTCTTTTCGTGATTTCCGTTAAGCTTTCCATTAGTGCGTATTTTTTGGTATCACTAAAGAAAGCTGTTTTTTTATAGTAGGTACCTAGGTAGCAAATAATCGTACGGGCCGCCTGATGGTATCGTATCTTATGGACGCTTGCAACACCAGGGGTATCACTCGCACGGCGGCCTGCTTCCACTGCTGTGGGAGCGACCAGGACTCCGCATCGCACACGCTCGCGGTGTGCCCTGCGTGGGAACCAGAGCGGCGGATCCTGGTCCAAGAGATCGGAGAGCATCTCTCCCTGCCAGCAGTCGTGTCGGCGATGCTGAGCGGGGATACAGCGTGGAGAGCCGTAGCCTCTTTCTGTGAGACCGTAATGGTCCAGAAGGAGGCTGCTGAGCGGGATCGGGAGAGGGCCGATCCCACCCGGAGACGAAGCCGTCGGGGCGCAAACGTGCCTCGTTGCGGCCCCCCTGCCCTGTAGCTCGGGCTTAGAATAACAGCTACGGTGTTCCCCTGCCTGTCGTAAAAGGCGACTAAACGGGGTTTTTGGGGTCGTGGGCAATCAGAGCGGGGGCTCATTGCGCCCAGTAGCGACCCCAAGGAGGACGATGGTTCGACGTGGTCACGACTCATCGTGAGATAGCACAGCGAGGGTGATGGGGGGAGGTGTCAGACTTCCCCCGGGACGAGCTATCAAAGCGCCGCGCTTAGAGGCGTGAGCAGGTACATACGCGTTCAACCCGAGAGCCCGCCCCCGTCTCTACAGCGCAGATGGCGACCACCGTGGGGTTTTAGCCGGTACAAGTCCGGCATGACCTGGCCGCTACCCCCGGCGGTCGGGTATCCTATGAGGATTACCCGACGAAAAAAAAAACCGGCCAAGTGCGAGTCAGACTCGCGCACCGAGGGTTCCGTACAAACCTGTAGGTATATAAGTAAATGGTAGTATAGACCTGAGTATTTGATATTAATTTCAATTTATGACCTATTAAAAAAAAACTACTTACTAGATCTCGTTCAAACCAATTTTCAGTGGAAGTTTGCACCGTAATGTACATCATATATTTTTTATAGATTTATCATTCTCTTATTTTAGAAGTTACAGGGGGGGGGACACACATTTTACCACTTTGGAAGTGTCTCTCGCGCAAACTATTCAGTTTAGAAAAAAATGATATTAGAAACCTCAATATCATTTTTGAAGACCTATCCATAGACACTTATGGGTTTGATGAAAAAAAAAAAATTGAGTTTCAGTTCTAAGTATGGGGAACCCCCAAAATTTATTGTTTTTTTTCTATTTTTGTGTGAAAATCTTAATGCGGTTCACAGAATACATCTACTTACCAAGTTTCAACATTATAGTTCTTATAGTTTCGGAAATAAATGGCTGTGACATACACGGACAGACAGACAGACAGACAGACAGACATGACGAATCTATAAGGGTTCCGTTTTTTGCCATTTGGCTACAGAACCCTAAAAAGGGGTATCACTCGCGCGTTGCCGACCCTGAAGAAATCTCTTCACACCCTTTTGAATCTTTTGAACAGGTGAAACGTGATTAGCTAATAGATGAAAACAAAAGTACATCTCCAGTAGGTAATCATAAAGCTCAACTCATGATTTTTTACTCGGAGATGGATTTGTTTTTCACAAATAGCAATTTTCTACTTATGAGTAATGAAAACACCCTATTATGTGTTGAAACTTGTGCACTGTTTATATGAAAAATGACGAGGTACTTTGGAATTCAAATCACACATCATTTTCACCATCGATATATTATATTCTGTCTAGATTAAGGGTTACGTACAAGACAACATCGTGAAAGTGGCCGCTTGGAAACTCAATAAAACAAAATTATGTCACTCATGACTGAATGTTCTACGTTCAAACGTGGACCTACTGAAACTGAAATAGCGACACCGTGGTTTTATTTCTTCGGCCGTTTTTACAGCTGTCACCCTTATTCTAGGGTAATACTATTTCGATGGTATTATTTTTAGAATATCGGTTCGCAGAAACCAACACATTTCGCAATTCTATGTAAATCCAAAACCGCAGTATATAATAAACCATTGACAACCACGTTATGTATTTCCGTCATCTAAGTATATAAATATAGGTACTTATTAGGAAGTACAAATAGTACTTGAATAGATCAATAATTTATCTGTGGATATAGATTCTTCATCTGTCAGCATCAATAAGGAAAATATAGTTAACCTACTTATCTAACATCGATAAGGCTAATCTCTCGTTTACTTAACTGTCACTTCCGCGTAAACTTTTTGTCGTGTGTAGTTTTTCGGGTCTTACTAGTATTCGTTTGGTATCTAATTACATTATTGGAGTTTTAGTAAGGATCCCTATTTTTTTTGAAAATATAATATAGCCTATGTCAACCGGGGATAGTATAGCTTCCCAACAGTGAAAGAATTTTTCAAATCGGTTCAGTACTTTCGGAGCCTATTCAATGCAAACAGTATCACCGCTGTGCCGGTCGGAGTGTGGGGTGTTAGGTTATTTCGTTACGGAATTTCTGGATTCGGTCTCCACGCTCAAGGCCCGCGATAGAAGCTATGCAATAGCTTAATTAAAAAGGTTTCTTCTGTCTAAGCTTCGTCATTGTACTTTTATAAGGGCGAAAATAATTTCAGACAACCTTTAACGATGAAGTCTCAGTAGTCTTCAAGTAAATTAGCAGGAATAAACCGGCCAAGTGCGAGTCAGACTCGCGCACCGAGGGTTCCGTACAAACCTGTAGGTATATAAGTAAATGGTAGTATAGACCTGAGTATTTGATATTAATTTCAATTTATGACCTATTAAAAAAAAACTACTTACTAGATCTCGTTCAAACCAATTTTCAGTGGAAGTTTGCACCGTAATGTACATCATATATTTTTTATAGATTTATCATTCTCTTATTTTAGAAGTTACAGGGGGGGGGACACACATTTTACCACTTTGGAAGTGTCTCTCGCGCAAACTATTCAGTTTAGAAAAAAATGATATTAGAAACCTCAATATCATTTTTGAAGACCTATCCATAGACACCCCAAACTTATGGGTTTGATGAAAAAAAATTTTTTGAGTTTCAGTTCTAAGTATGGGGAACCCCCAAAATTTATTGTTTTTTTTCTATTTTTGTGTGAAAATCTTAATGCGGTTCATAGAATACATCTACTTACCAAGTTTCAACATTATAGTTCTTATAGTTTCTGTAATAAATGGCTGTGACATACACGGACAGACAGACAGACAGACAGACAGACAGACAGACAGACAGACATGACGAATCTATAAGGGTTCCGTTTTTTGCCATTTGGCTACGGAACCCTAAAAAGCTATAGCGTATATATAAATAGAAATCAGCTATGAATTGTAATAATTTCACACGCTAATACTAATGAGTCACATATGATTGGCTAAATATATTGTGCTGACTAATCTGTGATAAAATTATCACGAAAAAGGCGTAGTCCATCTATTTATACCTTAAGGTCATCTTATTGCAGTAAACATCTGACTAATACTTATTGAATAAACATCGCGTAATTTTATGAACAACATTTTTGTGAAGTTGTGACTTTGTGACACAATTTTTTCTATCGGGAAAATTTGAAACGTAATTCACACAGGTTCTTGAATCTTTATTAACAACAAATATGTACAAAATACAATCTATATATAGAAAATTTCCTCAAGCCTGCCGCTGCTTCCGATTAACGGCAAGGTTCCCAGAAGGCTGGCAGCGTTTCCTCTTTGGATAGCCAAGCTGACGCGTTGGCGGAAAAAGCTCCCCGCCCGCTGGTCTCCGAAGGTCTCGATCAATTTTGAAGACAAGGTGCGAGCAAAACGGCGAGCTTCTGACCCCCATGGTTCCCAAGGTTTCGACCGCAAAAGGCATAAAAATATAATTGGGTCCAATCGATGCATATTTTTTGAATTTTGAATTTTCCGCACTGGCCGCCGCTGCCCCTGCAGGTTCTTGAATTGATTGTATAATGGACCTGATGAGGAAGGGCAAATAAAGTGTCAACATTATCAGCCTATATTGTCCTACTGCTGAGCACAGGCCTCCTTTCACAAATTAGGTTGGAAGGCCAGAAACTCCAACACGCGTCCCCACTGCGGATCGGTGGAGTTAGGCTAGTGGTCAACCTACTGTTGGAGTTTTCAAGCCTAGTAGGCCAACTAGCTTAACGACTATCACAATTAAATGATAACCGGGACCAACGGCTTTACGTGCTTTCCGAAATAAAGTTTACAGTACCGAAGCTACTCCTTTCTCTGTACCGGTAGTGGAATGGATCAAGCGCAGTGTCTTGACACTAAACCATTGCCAGCCAGCCCAGCACCTCCACATGGAGCTCAGGCATTGATGTAGGCATTGATGGAGTAGAAATAGCGAAGAATGATGTACAAATAACTTTATTCTATCGTACAATGGCGCCAGTGATACCACACTGCGACAGAATATTATATTAGAGTAGGTACTATGACGTATGGGTCTCGTCACGATGTCCTGACACACCTTTTATCGGTGTGTCACATGTTTACGCTCGGGTCGGGGGCTCGTGACTGATGTTTGTCGAAATACGCGTAAATATTATGTAAAGATTAGGTATGGGTATGGCGAAATCTATACCACAGAATATTTAATAGTACTACGTATCTATACCTTGCTTTGTTTAACATTTATTCAAAAGGTTTGTGATTACAATACGATGCCATGGCTCAAGTCATTTCAGGGTAAATTTTACCAATAACAACTAACTGTCTGACTTTGTTTTTTTTTAAACCTTTCCTTATTGTTACGGTTCCCATCTTATATTTATCCATCTTTTACCACTTATTCTACAAAATACTTACATAGTTTTTTTTTTTTTTTTAAACGACAATTAAGTAACAATTTCTATTTTTACCCGACTGACCCGGGAGAAGGGTTATGTTTTTCGAGTGTATGTATATCTATTTCTTTGGCAAGCTCTGCAGCCTAAACGGCTTGATGGAATTATAGGTACGAATGAATTAGTTAATTACTTTTTTCATAAAAAAGTGACATTATTATTGTTTTTCACAAAATAAGCTGTTGTTATGAAACTCTTGGGCCGTTATATTTTTTGAGGTAGGTATGATAGACATTGAAGTCCCTGTATTACATATATTATGAACATAGAGACAACTCAAGTAACTGGCCTAATCTATCGCAACAGATCTGCAGCACGTTTGTGCGGTGCCCAACAAACGTGATCGATTGACTGCGATATCAATTTTCTCTTTTGATAACTATTTGTATCGTGATATATTTTGGACAGATCTTCGACGACCGCGACGGTCAAAAATAAACATGATTTGCAGTTTTAATGTATCAAAGAATCAAAACAATTCATATGTAACATTACATCGGCCTCACAGTTCTACCCGCTGTACGTCTGAGCCGCTGTCCCCATTTCCAAAAAAAGAATGTTATTTCTGTTCCAGGGCTTATCGTGGGTTTATCTACGGGAGGGAGGATCCGTGCATTTCTTCTTCTTCTTCTTATTTTTAAGTTTGGCAACTAAGCCCAAATAGGGTTCATTTCTGCCAGCGTTGAGTTATATTATAGTTTCCAGTCACAATAAATCACTTCACATTATAGTTCTCAGTCAGTAAAAAAGTAAAGTTTTTTTTATAAAAGACATGTTTTACTACAATGGTGGTCATTGTACTAAAACTCTTCACGGACTTTTTGAGACAACTTGAAAAGTCACGATACACATAGATCATTTCATTTCACTTCACTGGTGCACATGGATGATCTTT
This sequence comes from Achlya flavicornis, assembly GCA_947623365.1. Classification (NCBI taxonomy): domain Eukaryota; kingdom Metazoa; phylum Arthropoda; class Insecta; order Lepidoptera; family Drepanidae; genus Achlya; species Achlya flavicornis. The sequence goes on from OX392469.1 coordinate 2,787,641, forward strand.
ATTGGGTAAAATACCACCAAAAATACACAAAATGAAAACGCAACGTAACTGCAAGTTCCGGCCAAAAAGTCCCGCCCTTGCATTTTCAGAAGGGAAATTTCTTTTTTTTATAAAGACAAAAAAAATATGACGATAATGATTCATCACCGAGATAGACTTTCTTTATTTACAGACAATATTGTAATCATTTGCATGTAATGTTTACTCACCTCAGTGATAAACATGCGATGATTGCAAAAGAAAATTCCGATGTAAACCAAATGTTGGATGAAACATTGGCTGTCCTCGCTAATACGGTATTTACAATTCCATAAGTATGTACATAAGGAAATATTGCATTATGTTTATAAGCAGGCGTTTAGACGCTTATCTTTTTCTAATACATGATAAGAGGGCGTCCATGAATTACGTGAGGCGATTTTGGCGATTTTATTGACCACTTTTTTTTTTATACAACTTAGTCGTTATACAAGCATACGGCCCACCTGATGGTAAGCGGCTACCGCAGCCATATGGACGCTTGCAACACAAAAAGCATCGCTTACGCGTTACCGACCTTTCCCACCTCCCCTATGAGCTCTGGCGACCTTACTCACGCGCAGGAACACAACTTTACACAAAATACAGTTATTTGTCTGCCGGTAGTCTGTAAGGTGGAGGTACTTCCCCAGTCGAGCTGCTCTTTGAGCGAATAAACACTATGCTCTACCTCTCTCAAAACTCCTCCCTTGGTGAGATGTCAGGACATTTGGCTCGACCCCCTCCCCCTCCCCACAAATATCTCGTGAGATTTTTCGATACTTATGCGTATTTTTAGCGGAAATACGTTAATGAGTGCTTGATGGTTGGACTTATTTAAAAACAATAATAAAAGTTGGGGTTCTTCAAAAACAGTGAAAAAATTTCTGTAGGGTCGGCGTTGCAAGCGTCCATAGGCTACGGTAACCGCTTACCATCAGGCGACGCGTACGCTTGTTTACCGATTTCGTAGTATAAAAAGAAACTTCGGAAACATTATTATCCTTGAATTCGGTCTAAGCTTTGCTAGGAGCATCGAGGAACAATCCCTTACAGTAGTAATACCGAGCAATCCGATTCCGAAACTAGTCAGTAATTTGTCACTGATTTTGAACAGTAAGGACCAATCACTGCATCGTGTGTTCTTGACTTGGCCAATCAGAGCGCATGTCTTCTCGACTTAGCCAATAAGAGCGCATTGTCGATGGTGGCAAATTGGCGGAATAGATTGCAGGCAACATCGACATCATTATGCTTCTTTGGGTTAATTGTCCGATGGCTAGAAGGGAACTTTCTGAAGTTGTCTGGCTTTGTCCATACTCACTCAGTTGTAAGAAACCCGTTTAACTTACTAACGAAGTGTTTTTAACCTTTTATTGAAACAGTACTTACAGTTAAAATAAATAAACCTGGGTACATTGCCCTTACGATATGATATAGGTATGAGCGTAGTAAAAGCAAATTACGTTATAATACTAGCTGTCCCCCGCGTTTTCACCCGTGTTCCTGAGATAAAAAGTAGCCTATGTCCTTCTCCATACCATAGGCTATTTGCATGCCAAAGAATCATGGCGAGATACACACATAGATTTTTACAAAAAAAAAAACTTTTTAGAGACAACATAATGGTTTTGGTTGCATAGATTGTCGCATTTTTATCCCATGATCTAAAAATATTTTAATCGCCTCAAGTTATTCCTTAGGCACCAAGGATCAATAATAACGTCATTTCAACGTCTCTAAAAACCTTATTTTTTTTTTACAAATCTCGCCGCGAGTCTTTCATGATGATCCGTTCAGTAGTTGAGGCGTGAAGGCGTAACAAACAAACAAACTCACTTTCGCATTTCGCATTAAGTTAGGATAAATGTCAACATACAAAAAGTCAACCTTGCTCGATCATAATCTTATCATAATGTATGAAAAGTAAAAAAATCATAGGCCCCATAGTAATCCGGCACTTTCTAAAGTCATTTCATACAAAAGGCCAACCTAGCTAAAAATGAATATTCTGCGTTGGTCTCATAGTAAAAGTTGTTCAGCATAACCATACCTACTATAGATTAAGAAAATGTTCCTATGTTGTTGGGAAGACACTGTCTCTTGTAACACAGTTAATACTACCACAAGAGACAGCGCTTCATATTTTTAATGTATTCTACTTTTTTGTACACAATAAAGATTATTATTATAACCCAACATAGGTTTCGAAAATATGCCATCTCGATATCTCCACTTGGTAGTCAACATACATTCAATCATTGCAACCATTATCTAAATCAATTATTATTTGAATGCTAAAACTCTCCACTTAGCAACAAATTTTCCACTAACATGCGCGTTGAAGTCTTTTCCATGCGATATGAATAGCAACATTAATATAAAAAGCTCTCTATCGGCGGAAACGAAGAGCCTACAAAGCTGTACTATAGCTAAAGTTATTGCAAATCGCATACTAATGGAGCCGTCCGGGCCGCGAATTGGAACACGCTCGTTTCGCGTTCTATACTAGTGCGTTTCCATTGTATGTTAGTAAATTCAACGTTTTTTTGTTTTTTTTTTATACGGCGTGGATACGACAATAAATGAAATCACGTAAAGTACTCATGTATACGATCAACTTTTACTACAGGACCAAATTCGAAATCGCAAAAAAACTGCTTTCCATACAAAAGGTACATGTCTCCCGACAATACGACAATAAATGAAATCACGTAAACTACTCATGTATACGATCAACTTTTACTACGGGACCAACTTCGAAATCGCAAAAAAAAACTGCTTTCCATACAAAAGGCACATGTCTCATGCAAAAATGTATGAAAAGCTGTAATATTTTTTTGCGATTTCGAAGTTGGTCTCATAGTAAAAGTTTATGAATGAAATGAAATGTCATTACATTTCATTTCATCATTATGAATATTTTATTCTTGCGCGCCATATATCGTATATATGAGATCAAAATTCAAAATTCAAAATCATTTATTCAAATAGACCTTCGCAGGCACTTATGAAAAGTCTGACTCTAATACTCTAATACCTGTTCGGAAGGTTGCATTTGCTGAGAAGAGCCGGCAATAAACTCAGCAATTACTCTTTTCAAAACAGGCTTAGATTCATTACATAATATTTACATTCTAATCGCACTAAGTACTTAACGTGGTTTCATTTGTTGTCGTATTGTCGTATCCACCCATTATCCACCCCGTATAGTTCGTAAAGGAAATTCGTAGCGTTGATACGAGGCTCTACGATTGTCTACGGTTTGTTAGAAATGGCAAAAATATTATAATAAGAAGAATACTAGCACAGTATTACCATTGCAGTACCTTTTTTAGTGATGATGTGGTCTAAGGTGGTAAGCACACAAAGTCTAGAAGGAACTGGCTCTCAAGTTCAGCTATCGGAACACACCGATAGGTGCTTGGCGACAGATTTTCAACTTGAGGGTGGTAGCCAGCCAGACGGGTACTACAAAGTACCCTACCACCGTGCTATGGTTTCCTCACGATGTTTTCCTTCACCGAAAGCTTAAGCACATTGTAGGATTCGAACCCGGGACCTTCGTCTCGGTATCCGACGTCACTACCACTGAGCTATCATCGCCTTATTACCTTACAAACTAATCTGGATAATGTCATAGCGTGATGAGTGTTCAAATCCGACTATCAGTTTATTTTTAATTCCTGAGTTTAATTTATTCAAACAGACTCTTCTGATTAGTAATATTTATAACGATTATCAACTTACTGAAGCTGCAAATAATAATATTAGGTACTGCAGATGTTGTCAGTCAGAAATTTCAATTAGGTTTACTATACAAAGAAATCTAATAGCGACAAAAGATTATAATAATAGCACAATAATAGTGTGGTTTCGCTGAATGGTCGGCAGAGCAATACGGTATTCGCACAAGATTTACAAAAAAAATATATACTACTATGTCGGCAAACAAGCAAAAAGCACCGCTTGCAACACCCGGGACAACACGTGGTATAATTCCCGCGTTACCGATCCTTCGCCCCGCTCCTGAGATCAGGGGCCCAAGTTTGCTATTTCAATTGTGTTCCAATGATCTTTCAGTGGTGTCAAAATTCTGCCATAATGACACTATTTTGTTAGTAAGTAGACTACCAAAACTGTAAAATGTCACAATTTTGACACCACTGAAAGTTCATTGGAACACAATTAAAATAGCAGACTTGGCTCCCTGGTGACCATACCTACGCGCAGGAACACAACATTGTTATGTGGCTGCGGTGTTCTGTAAGGTGGAGGTACACACGGCTACAGATCAAGCTATTATTCCCAATATAAGCTGACCTCTCACTATACGGAAATCCTTTACAATGCGAGATCAGTTTATACTGGTCTAAAGATTGATCTGTAGCCGTGTGTACGTACATCCCCATTCCAGAATTGATGAGCATTTTTACTTCGTTAATAAATAACAATACACTACAATTAAGATATAAAACCTTCCAATATTAATATATCACTGTTGCCATGGCAACAATACCGTGACGTCCTCCAATGCGCCCGCGCAGCCCCGGGCTGGCGTACGTGCCCGCGCGCACGTCGCGTAGCGCCGCCACCGGCTCCCATTCCACTCGGGACGTTCATTAAGGCGTCGCCTTTATCTACCCAATTAAACATTGTAACTAATCCATGTCTTAAACATGCTAGGTGATTAGGTGACACTATTGATTGCCAATTAATTTTATGTAGTATTACCTTGAACTATGAGTTATTATGGATTGAGACGAAGTTTGGAGCGTGAGCATCGTGTGTCGAGTTTATTATCATGCTCGTATTGGACTTGTTACAGGTTAATCTATCTTGTAGATATCTGTATATGTACAAGTATATAAAAGATGATCTCTACTGATTGACAAATGCACATACAGCTCAAATAAATTTTGCACAAAGGCTAAAGGGGTAAGAGAGAATGGTATGGTAGATTGCGCCGCGATCCGAAAGCTAGGTAAGAAAATAAAATATAAACAATTGGAGAGCTACACAGTACGTACAGATATACAAAACCAATCCTTTCAAAGCAACTCTTACTTTATTGTTGAGATCCTAAAGCATACTTTTACTATATTACTTACTTGCAATGAAAATGTTCAGTGTTACTCATGTCCTCATTTAGACACGAAGTTACAATTCATGACTATTGTATATTGTGATCAATCAAGATATCTGAAGAAATTGCTGATCATCCTTAGTCATCGAAAAATAAATGCACAAAAGAAAATTGTTGAATAACAATGATAGTGGAAAACTCATACTGATGCAAAATGGTAATTTTCCACATGCCCACTGGAGGAAGTAGGCCTATTTCCAGCCCAGTCCCTTTGCGAAGGTGTTGGTCTATCATCGGGAGCGTCCCACACTACACTTGCTAAGTCTCTGTCTTCACTTTGACTGATAGTCTCCATCGAACATCAGTTCTTATCTGCATCTACTTGCTCTATTCGTTATTTTGTTACCTATACAGAACAGTAAAAAGTTTTCTGCAAAGGCCTAGATGTACTTTTTGTCTATCAGTTTTTACTTTACAGTATCTTTATTCAGCCGTATCGGATTCTTTGGAAACAATTGAAATACGCTTCAGTGAAGACATCTCAGTAATTATGTTTATTGAAGTTTTTTTTAAATCTTTAAAATGTTTTCTTAGATTCAACTTCCATAAACCTTAATAAGTTCAAGTCTCAGGACATTATGAAGATGATGAATTGGTACATAATCTATATATATAAAACCGGCCAAGTGCGAGTCAGACACGCGCACCGAGGGTTCCGTACAAACCTATAGGTATATAAGTAAATGGTAGTATAGACCTGAGTATTTGATATGAATTTCAATTTATGACGTATTAAAAAAAAACTACTTACTAGATCTCGTTCAAACCAATTTTCGTTGGTAGTTTGCATCGTAATGTACATCATATATTTTTTATAGATTTATCATTCTCTTATTTTAGAAGTTACAGGGGGGGGGGGACATTTTACCACTTTGGAAGTGTCTCTCGCTCAAACTATTCAGTTTAGAAAAAAATTATATTAGAAACCTCAATATCATTTTTGAAGACCTATCCATAGACACCCCACACTTATGGGTTTGATGACAAAAAAATAATTGAGTTTCAGTTCTAAGTATGGGGAACCCCCAAAATTTAATGTTTTTTTTCTATTTTTGTGTGAAAATCTTAATTGCGTTCACAGAATACATCTACTTACCAAGTTTCAACATTATAGTTCTTATAATTTCGGGAATAAATGGCTGTGACATACGGACGGACAGACAGACAGACAGACATGACGAATCTATAAGGGTTCCGTTTTTTGCAATTTGGCTACGGAACCCTAAAAATCAATGCCACTTTTCGTTGTAATTTTATAACTCAAGAACGGGCTCACCTATCCAAACCAAATGTTTAGGCTTTGTTCGGACTATTTAGTAGATGGTTTATGTGAAGTTTGCACAAAATCGGTCGAGCGGTTCTTTATTTATCAATTTTTTTGTAACAAATGAATTCAATAAATGGCGGATCATTTTGTTAATAGGGAATTTGCTGTCAGGGTAGGGTAGGGAAGAGTAGGGTAGGGTGGGGTACTGTAGGGTAGGGTAGGGTAGCACCATAGGGTAGGGTAGCAACCACGCGAACAAAGTCGCGCCGGGCAGCTAGTAATGTATAATTAAATATCAAAACTCGTTTCATAATTAATTAACTCGACATAGATTTCAATCCTTACAATTTGTCGAGTCGTCAATTGACCAATTGCGTAGGTTTTCTCACCTTCGTATTGACAATCTCTGAATAATTGATGTGATTTAACATTCAAACGACTCCCAGTAATCTTAAGAAGGATCTCATTTGCAACCGTCGATATATTATAGCTAATTAGTTCTTGTAATAAGGATTATTTGTTTGTTTTTTCAAAGGTTTTTTTATTTGTATCATGGTTATAAGGTGGTCTTATTTTGAGATTTCGGTGCCTGAGATTATGGAGGCGTATGATCGATAGATTTACTTGTGGATCCAAATTGGATTGAGTATATGGGTGACTGGTATTTAGTAAACGATACTTAGACACATGATTGTACTCATGATAACAAACGACTTTACCACAGAAACAAGAGATAAATAACTAAATGGCTGATGGTGTATTCTTATTCTTGTTAGGTATTATGGGCTCATTTGCTAAGTAAATTTAAAATAATGTTACTTTAATAAATATTAAATATCCTGGGACATTCCTCACACACGGTCATCTGATCCCAAACTAAGCAGAGCTTGTACTATGGAAACCAGATAACTGATATAATACATATACTACTTTTTGTTTGTAAATACATACTTAATATACATAATTACACCCAGACTCAGGACATACAGTCATGTTCATGCACACAAATGCATGTTCTGTGTGGGAATCGAACCCACGACCTGCGGCGCGTGAGGTGAATCTTAACCAACTGCGCCAACTGGCACGTCAATATATAATAATTTTTTATATATAACCTTTGGGAAAGTTGTTTGTTATCATGAGTACAATCATGCGTCTAAGTATCGTCTTACTAATTACCAGTCACCCTATATATTGTCTTATATCTTATCACTGATGACGTAAGTTATTTGAATCAAACATCACCAATACCAGCGGATTACGGATGTGTTGCCGACCGTTGCTTACAAAGTATTGGCTCTCACTCAATGCACTGCCGGAGCTTGGCGACAGATTTTTGAAATTTGTCTTTTGTTTCATTTTGACGCCGGATGACAAAGAAGGACAAAAGACAAATAAGGTTATAATAATATTGTTTTAAGAGATTGTGATAGGCCCACAGGTGGGTACTATAAAGTACAGTCAAGGACATAAATACATCTATGTATAAGATTTTAGAAATTCAAAAATTTTCTGGAACTGTATAGATTCTAAACTTGCAATATTACAGACATCGTGATAATAGTGTATGTCATTAGATTAATATCTAAATGCCTGCATAATATCTCGTAAATAGAGTATATTAATTAATTACCGTCAAATGGGGTAGTTTGAGACTAATACCTTAATTGGGACATTTTCGAGGACACATTTTAATTCTAGATTTAGCAACACACACACACAATAGCCCGGTGATTTTTATTTTTAATGCAGCATCAACGTTCGGTCTCTTAGAAAATGTGAGTAAAATGTTGTTAATCCTTTTCCAAATTTTATAAATACATCATAAACTCAACCCTTTACGCGACCCAATCAAAATGTCGTGAAAAACTTTGTGCTCACAGCTAACTATGAGCAAAAATCAGGTCTGGTTTTTTTTCGATTCATAACTTCAATTCCCGATGTATTTAATTTTGAAACTTGAAATAATGCTGCTAGCATATATTTTTTCTTTTTTACAAAACATTTCAGTTGCATAAAAATGGAGGTAACTTGGGAACAATGTCTCTAGTAGTAGAAACCTCTTGTTGTGAAAAAGTGTTGTCTTAAATAGCAATTTCCAGAGGAAGGTACTTATTTCCTATAAAATATAAGTGCAACTAGCTTTAAAAAATAGTGATAATTATTTTTTGATTTCGACGTAGAAGTTAAAATTCCATACAAAATATAATAAGTTCTAAACTCTATTTAGAAGTACTTTTTGTTACTTAAGTAGTAGTAAATTTAATTTTATAGACATTTATTCTGAACAGTTTGAGAAATAATTAAGAAGTTTTGTTTATTTCAGTTCTATTTACATCAATTAAAAGAAGAAATCAAATTACTTAAGTTTTGTGTATATTTAAATAAAAACTGTCCCAAACGGTGTTTAATGTGATTATTGTAAACATAGCCACTTTTTTAAAAACGAAATCGTGTCCCATGTTGGTCTGTTGCTTGTCAAACTTGAGATATAGCGGTGAAAGAATGGGTGTTCCAATTTACCCCCACATTTAAAGTAACTTGAGACAACAAATAAAAAAAAAATAAAAAAAAAAATTGGTTACCGTAACCCAAAATCTGTTCTGAACATGAAACTTTGACTAGACACTGGAGTATAGAGAGATTAATATGTGACAAATACCTATTACTATGCATTTGATATATCGTTGAACTTCAAAAGTGTCCCAAGTTACCCCGTTTGACGGTAAAATAAAAATAGTTTACGAGAAAACGTTGTTGGATTCACTAAGTATATATTCGACTATAACTCCCTACCATTCTCGTTTCAATAGAAGGTATTCTAAATTGAACTAGCTGTTCTGCGCATTTCATCCACGTTCCCATGGATAATGTATCCGACTGGTAGTTCTTGAGATTAGCACGTTTAAAAAGACAAACAAAAAATCTTTGCAACTTTATTAAATTAGTATAGAAATGCACTGATAATAATCCAGCGCCTGAACGCTAAAATGAGGCGAGAGACAAAAAGAAACGCAGCTTAGCAACCGCAAGGTTCGTCTTGCATTACTCGCCTCATTCATACGTATCGCCATTAGTAACTTAACCGATTAATGTGGTAATTTATATTTATCGGTTCTCTTTATCTATTTTCTTCGCTGGGGATCGCGGATTAAACATTTTTAATAAGTACTTAGTTTGAAGCGCTCGTGGTGTAGCATGATAAGCCGTTCTTAATCGATCGGCAAGTTAAGCTACCACCGTCGTGTCGGTTTCCGTGCTTCGGAAGGCACGTCCCAGTTATCACTTAATTGTGATAGTCGTTAAGCTATTTGGAGGCCTTCTAGGCGGCTTTAAAACTCCAACAGTAGGTTGACCACTAGCCTACCTCAACCGGTCCGCAGTGGGCACGCGTGGTGGAGTATCTGCCCATTCCCTTTCACCCTGATATGTGAAAGGAGGCCTGTGCTCAGCAGTGGGACATTAAAGACTGATGATGATGATGATAAGTACTTATTTCGTCATATTATATTCCCGAAGCTTAGGACATGAGTTTTTTTTTTAAAAGTGCTTCAAGTTTGCCAGCAAGTTGGAGATTCCCCTGGAATTGCAAGGTAAAAAGCGATAGGTCAGTGATAGTGACGTCGGACAGAGACGAAGGTCCCGAGTTTAAATAGGTACTACAATGAGTTTGATCTTTCGGTGAAGGAAAACATTGTGAGGAAACCATAGGGCGGTTCCTTCTAGGCGTTGTGTGCTTACCACCTTCGGCCACATCGTCACTTGCCAAGGTGAGATTTCGGTTGGAAATAGCAAAACACACAGTAAAAATAAAAGGTTGGACCGTGATTTTGACTTTTAGGTGTACAAATGATGAGGAGTGGTGTACCTAAATGCATTTCGGATTTATTTTTTTAAATACCCTAGGAAATTCCGCACACACGGCTATATCTGATCCCAAACTAAACAGAACTTGTACTATGGAAACCAGATAACTGATATAATACATATACTTACTACTTTTGTAAATATACACAATTACATCCAGACTCAGGACATACAGACATGTTCATGCACACAAATGCATGTCCTGTGTGGGAATCGCACCCATGACCTGCGGCGCGATAGGTGGCCTTGAAAAACACGTAGCACGAGTTTGAACTAATAAATACGGGAACAAACAAGGACTTTCGTTTTTTTTTTCGTGTACTAGTGTATGATAGGTGTCTATGAATGCATCTATGTGCAAATTGGTCACGCTTTGCACAAGGTAATGCTGTAAAACGCTATCACTCTATTAATATTCTTACTCTATGGTCACAGACCTTCAGACACTCATCCTTCCTTATTTCTCATTAACAAGCATCGTAGACAGCGAAGTAGTCACGTTACACCATCAAGAAGCTAACGACCTCAAGATTACTAAGTCAGGGGCACGCCAATGACGATCATAATACGATACCTCGCTTTACATACTATATATATAGGTATATATCGTAATCAATCGAGTAGGATTTTTTATACGGAAGCGTCTAGGAAGTCGATGGCCGGTAGAACGACGAAACATACGGTTTTTTTTTATAGAGCTGGTATTTTTGAACAAAAAGCTGTGAACATGCCTACCTATGATGGAAAAGATGTAATATGTTCATGACTCTATGTAGTAATAAGTATATAAGTCAATTACTCTATCTTTATTGTTGTTATTGTTATCGATAAATGATATAGGTATCGATGAAGAAAATATCGTTAGGAAACCATAGCAGACCATAGTACTGTTGTATTGTATAGTACTTTACTTGCTTAGCTGCATGGCTAAAATCAGTCACCTGAAACCAAACGGAACCAGGTGGCTACCGTTGAGTTCAGGTAGATGTACTAGGGAGTCAGTTTATTCTTTCCCACCTTCCCATTTTCAATTTTCAAGTTCAAAATTGGCCAAACCAAAGTATTAAGTTCAATGGTTTAATTTATTAGTCGACTCATGTTGAATCATGAAGCAATGTGTTGAATATATCAGAATCTACTGTATGGAAAATTGCCTTTAAAGGAGCAAGTATCATAAATTGGAACAATAAGTTGTCGATTTATTCCCATCCCTTATATTATCTTGCTGCTCACTTCTATGTGTCATGTTTAATCGTGTTGCGTCTGCGCATTGCCACAAATAACTCTTTATCAGCACACCAACACACCGTCCTACCTAATCACCGATAACAGTATGTGGAAGTGTCATGTGAGAAAATCTCCTTATAAAGGCAATACACTTTGTCAAAGATCGTGTATATAACCGATTACAGATTCTTTCTGAGTTGGGTGCAAGCAAGCTCGTAGTACGTATTTCTAGAGTCAGAATTGTATGGATTTTATTAAGCCAAAACTGAAGAATGCGGCAAGTATACGGCATCACCATAGATATAGAATTCATTTCAGCTGCCGTACAGGCATTATAACTTCAAGATATAGTCAAAACAGATAAGATTCTTGAATCAAAACAATGCGCACCTCTTTATCACAATCCGTGACATATTATGTCAATATTTCATTGACATTTTGATTCAATCAATAAATCGTTTTTATCATTTTATTGTAGATGGACGTATAATTATTGTATTGTATTTTTATGTTTACAATTTATCTAATAAGATGGTTATAAAATTTGACAAGAATTTTAAAAATGATAAAGTAAAAGATTATGGTGGTAATAGAATAAAAGCTGACATTATCATACTAGGATGCAGCCTACCAGGTATCGTAACAGCATATAAGTTAAGGAGTAAGTTTGGGGACACAATGGATATAGTGGTTCTCGACTTGACAGGTCCCTCGAAAGATGTCTCAAAATGTAACGTTGCATTCCAAGGAATAGAAAATCACAACGAAGATGAGGATGACTATGATCAAGTTACCGTAAGAGTGTTAATTGACAATGTAGCAAGGTATTACATAGCCAAATATGCACAAGACTTTGACATACCTTTACCAGATTGCATAGTCGCCCCAGAAAAAGTAAGATCACCTCTCAATAAGCTCTTTCAGTATATGAATGGTAACATTGTTGAATGCACAAATCATTTTAACGATTTCGAGTATTTAAGTTTCGTGGAGAGGTTCGAGTTGAATCAATATCAGACTCTATTGGATCAGAGCATGAAGGATCTATTTCACTCTAATCAGGTCGATGAAGATAGTGAGTCAGAGAGAAGGACACTGCTGTATTACGACCAGACGACGATGGAACAGCATATTTGTGGAGCATTGTTGTTTTCCACATCGAGACAAATTATGAGAACAACGGTACATTTAGTTTGCGGAGCTGTAGCGAGCACTGTATCTGTTCTTTTTTATCTGCACCAATGTTACAGAACAAGCAGCACGAGGAATCATCTAGACGGTGACAATACAAGGTTCCGAGAAAAACTTTTTGGATACTGTAGAAAACGGCTAGTGTACAAACTTCAAAAGAGCATTGCAGACATTACATTACCAGCCCAGTCTATAAAGGGAATCCGAATATATTCTGATGAAAAAGTTGTTCTGGAGACAATACAGGGAGAATCCTCTTACGTGTGCAATTTGCTCGCGATGGCTCTGAAGCCAAATGAGCTGCTCAATATTCAGGTTGAGGATCGGTTATTGTGTAAAGAGCAGGCTATAAAAACGTGCAGGATGACACCAGGTGTTGCCAAAAAATTCGTTATTCAATATGAGGAAAACTTTTGGAGCAAACAGGGATACAGTGGCGATATTCTAAGCGTCCGTGGTCCTATTGTTTGGGCTATGCAGCAGCCAAAGATGTCAACAACTGGAAGCTCAGAACGGTACGCGGGACTGGTCGGTTATCTGATGACGAAAGAAAATGACTCTCAAGAGGCAGTAATAGAGCAGCTAGTGAAACTATTTGGTGAGGAAGCAGCATCACCAGTAAATTACAAAGTGAAAGATGTGGTTGACCTCTTTCTTCCACGTTGTGGTGATTACATTGCTTTACGAAGGTTAACTGTGTTGGGTGAAGGCAGCCCTAAGTATATGGTATGGGAATCGCTGGATATCTTTGCTGATGGGGATATAGCATCTGCCATAGAAGCCGGTCACATTGCGTACAATCACTTGCTGACTTGCCTACGCCCGCAAGCGCAGACATTCGAAGATTTGCGCATGGTGGAGTGGCCCACGGTGTTGAGTGAGAGCCCCTTTACAAAGTGGTTAGCTCAAGTAAATTTAATAAGCAGTATACGGTTGGTGGTATTTACTGCTACTATTGTTATGGGATTTCGACTTATGCGTTCCTATTGGCGACACTGATTTAAGGTACCCCTGTAACGTTACTATGACTTTTCTGTTGTTTTATGATTTACACGATTTACAGATTCTTAGCGCAATAAACTTTTTATTTTTGAAACTTATTGGTTCCATTTTTTGATATGTAATAAATGTTATATTTGAATTGTTTCGTTATCACGTCAATCTATCAATCAATTCAAATCTATAGACCTTGGACCATTAATAATGAGGATACAAATAGCCAATTCTGAGCACGTATTCCTCATATTTTAGGACCAATAGGACGTCTCCTAATACAGGGCTATAAAATGCAGAGTATAGACCAACCTTCGACTGAGTCATCCTGGCAATGACAGGCGCGCATGGTCACTGCGACAATTAGGCCAAGTTCATTTGACTTCTTTACCATGACTTACTAAGTATAAAAAGTACAAGTGCATAAAGCAAACTAATTGTCATTTTCTTCAAGTAAAATTTATATTTTTTTTATAATGTGTAAGGTTTAATTAGGGGGGTTTTACACAGCTAGACGCCTGATACTTATATTATAAGACTTCTCGCGCAAAAGATTTTGCTAGCAATTTCTAGCCAGGCGTTTCTAAAAATGTCAGAATCACACAAGCAGTGTCAGATCAAGATGATCATCTTTTACTGACGAGGTATTTTGTGATTCAACGGCAACTGTTTGGAACATGGTAAAACTCTTACTTCGATGTTGATTCAAAATTCATTGCAAATATAGTAAGCTATTAAACCTAGTCAAATCTCGTAATACTATAATGGTAAAAAAGCCTTGTAAAAATTCCTTGCATTGTTTTTCTTTACCGAAAGCTACAAATTCGATTTAGGATTCGTGACCGTCGACACTTTTTCTACATAATATATAGAACTACCGCTTATTTTTTTACGCCTTTTATTTTTTAAGTTTTTTATTTCAAGCATATTTCAAATTTTCCAAATTATAGGAAATAGAGTAGGGTATTGTATAAGTAATTATTGTAGAAAGTAAGTAGTATATAGCTGGCTGTAAATATCTTCTACAAAGCTCCCAATAAAATATACTACCATTATTTTAGTGAGGTCGACCATCATATAGAGACCTGAGGAACGCAGGCTTACTGTTGACCAGACATTTCTTATCACATAGGTACCTTTTTATAACAAACTCAACGCCAGTGACGGAAACATTTCCGTATATAAAAAGAACTAATGAAGGCAACTAGGAACAGGAAACTTATTGTTTTCGTATTTATTCCGCTTCAGTGAACGCTAAATCTGCTGATGAAATTACGAGACAGTTCCTATTTGTCAGGTCAAGATCAATCGGGGTCCAAAAAGTGGATCAAATTCCGCTTCTGATGTTTGTAGTTCCTGAGATAAAATGAGGAGATACCTAATCTAGGCGGCATATTTTGAGGAGTTCGTTCAGGCTATTCTTGAGATGACATGACTATATAGAATTTGCTTCAGGGTTGGCAGCACATTATCAATCCCCTGGTTCATCAGGTGAACTGTCTGCAACTGTTGACATCATTTTTGGCGAGTTTAATAGCTGGACTTTATAGAAAGACTTTAAAAAAGTAGCCAACACGCTAGAGATTTCTGAAGGATTATCACCGTGCAAAATTGATAAGAACTGCTGGATGCAAAATTGCAAACCACTATAGGTAACGCATTTCATTCGTATACTTTGTTCAGTAAATGATTGTTCAAATCACATAAAAATCTATTGCATAGTTTACAAGAAATAAGAGAAAAAACAAAAAAACAATAATAGCGACTTGTTAATATTCCCTATTGCGTAACTATTTTCATATCAGTCCTACCCCTGGCTATACATAATGATCTAAGTATCACATTGCAACTCTCCTACGATCAATGCCTTACATCGGGTAAACTGACAACATAGATCACGCCTCCACATCACGCTATCTTGGCACAATACCATGTTTTCCATCATGTAACATTAATTGTAGCACATTTCTTGGTCACTACCAGCACGCAATGGCCCACAATAGGCCAGGCATAATAATTAGACACACTGACCCAGGCTTGTTGCGCAAGACACTTTCCATTCGTCGTGCCTCTTATATTAATATATTACTAGTATTGTATAACATATGAAAACGTTTGTTATATGAGCTGCCGAAATTTCCCGAGTGCGTGAACACTTTGTTGGTAGCAAAGTGACATTCGTAGACATTCGTAGACGCCCTGCGCCTGATGCAGTTTAAGATATATAAAAAATGTTAGATCTGGACCATTACTGTACATGTACCTAGTACCTATGTACTGGCTCTTAAGTACAGCTATTGGAACACCGATTGGTGCTTAGCGAAAGATTGTCAACTTGAGGTAAAAGCCAGCCTGATGGGTACTACAAAGTAACCACCACCGTACTCTGGTTTCCTCACGATGTTTTCCTTCACCGAAAGCTCAAGCTCACTGTAGGATTCACTACCACTGAGCTATTATCGCCTTAAAAAGTAATGAAGATTATGTCGCCGTAATTAGTTTTTTCACTATATAAATTTCATGAAACTATAAATCAAAGACGCTTATATATACGCATGGAATCCCTAAAGCAAGCCACATAATAGTTATTGATACAAACTTATTTGCTTTACAGGTAATCGTTTTTTTTTTTTTTTTTTTATAATATTAATAATGAGTTGAAGTTGGCACAGAGTAATACCTCAGAGTAGATAAATACTACGGTAATACATACTTAGTATACTACGTAAAAATATTGTTAAGTACGGTCAGCGTCAAAAGTAGATTGGCATTTTAGTACTCTTTAAAAATAATCTATTGACCTGTGCTATTGACATTGTCTTGACTGTATGAAAACTGAATTGCTTATTGTGACACGGTATTAAAGTGATCAGCTACTTTTGAATCTGACTGCAAAAATGGGCGTTAGGGTACAATAACCCGATCTACAGACTCACTACGTGACTGAAGTTGGTGAGCACACAAGGTCTAGAAAGGACCCACGTATAGTCGCAGATATCCAGACAAGCGGGTACTAGAAAGTGCCTCATTGTAGGATTCCAAACAACCTTGGCTACCATTAAAGCTAGATAGAGCTTCAAAAACGAAATTTAATACCTATAGAGAAACCTTCATGACCACGACAGGGCCGTAGCTAGGGACTATGTTCAGGGGATGACGAAATTTCCAAGGTTTTTTTTTTTTTTTTACCACTAAGGTGGCTAATAAGCATAGGGCCCGCCGGATGCTAAGCAGTTACCGTAGCCTATGGACGCTTGCAACACCAGGGGTATCACTCGCGCGTTGCCGACCCTGAAGAAATCTCTTCACGCCCTTTTTGAAGAACCCCATGCTGTACTCCATTGGGAAAACCACGGCGGGGAGCTCATTCCACAACCTGAGCGTCATTTGTGTTTATTATATTGTTCGGTGTTGTTTATATTATTTGGGGGGTTGATTGAACCCGCCTGGCTCATGACATCATAATGTACTATAACTATACAAGAATCTAGCAGTGCACTAAATACAATAATATTATCATTCCACCAATATTGTTGACCGGTTGTTGTTTACGCAGGCTATTGTTGTGTTGCATGTGCGCGTGCGCCTGCGACGGTGATACTTTTCTCTGAAATATTCATACATGGTCACAACGCGCTCGTATGTCAAGTGAATATGATTTGTTTATAAAGTTGGACAAAGAAGTCATTTCAGGTGAGGAATAGATGCGAGATGATTTCGGATTAGCTCGGTCATTAATATAGCTAAATTGGAGCCTTGCTTCTGGTTTTTACGATAAAGCGATGGTCTATAGTAGGTACCTACATATTACCGTTGCTACTCATGCGCTAATGACGAAATACCGTCCAATTTAAAATAAAAAAATAATATTTATAGGTATAATAAATCGCAAAAATATGGAGATCATCCGTAATTTGCGAGACGAATAATTTCAAAAAAAGCTGGTCTATAATCGGAACTTTTGTTTGGAAACAATAATCCCAATGTATTTTGTACCATCAATGACCATCATGCATCATCATTTGTCATCCAATTATTTAGGGTCGGCGCAATATGGTAGGCAGGACGCTTCTTTCTATCCGTCATATCAGCATTTTAATTTTTGATACGTATTCTATTCAAGTAAAATAAATAATACGGGAATGCAATATTAACACACAAACATATGATTATATGTCTGTGTATTAACACAATATTTCAGCATTTTATTTTGAGTCATCGCCTTGTAAGTCATTGAGTTGTGGGAGTGCTGGAAGGAGCGGTGCTGATATATTCAGCGATGACCCTTAGTGTGTCGGTGTAGTGACTAAACGAGAGAAAAGAAATCTGTCTTCCGTGGGTCAGTGCTTGGCGATAGTTTTTCCTCTTGAGTGATGAGAAAACTGACCGGTAACCATGCACCACCAGCACCAATATAGGTTCAACGCAAAGACAGCATATTTATTCATTTCTTTCTACTTTACTATAATAAATGTAAGTTTGAATGTGATGAAACACTAAACGGCTGAACGAATTTGGCACGGACAGTTTGTACCACGGTTTGTACCCTTGAATATAGCAGATACTTTTAATTTCGGAAAAATATTTGATTCTCGAGAAGTGTAAAATACTAAAGGAGAATGTATCCAGCGATATAGCCTTCGCCAGCGTAACAAGCAAGGTTCTACATGGCTCTATGATTAAATTGTTTTCCTTAACTGAGTTTTAAATATGTAAATAATTAGTGTGGGAGAAATTAGTACCATGAGTATTCCGCTAGAGGCGCTGTGCCGATTCCTAAGAGAAATGTCGTAAACGCAAACGCGATAGTTTATATACTCTGAGGCGATTGAAAGCGTTGTCTAAGTCTAACATCAATTATTTACACTAGAGTTACTCTACATGGAAATCTAAAACTGATATACCTACTAACTACATGTGGCATTATCGGTTCTTTCGTTTTAATTTTACGCTTACTTACCTACGTATACTACATATTTTTATTTATTTATTTATATACATAGATACCTACCTATTTATTTATCTACACCCAGATCATGAAATTGTTAGAAAATTCTATGGTCTTTCGTCAAGACTTTATATAGTCTTGCTAATTTCTGGTTTGTTTATTTCACAGATTTACCCGCCATCAATTTATTCACGAAAATAATCCTAATTAGCAATAAAAAAATAACAATTAGCTAAAAAAATCCTAATTAGTTAAAAAAAAACAAAATAAGTCTATCATGTATTTTTGTTTATAACACACAGTAGTTGCGGGCGCCCCGAGCAATGGAGAATTCTAAATTCTCTAAGGCCCCGCCTCGCGGTTTGACCCGCGCGTACCCGAGAGATATCCTATCCACCCAACCGTTAAGTTTTCTTAATTTTTTCTTCCGTAAGAACCGTCTCCAGAATATAAGAAAACTTTAAAAAAAAAGATTTGTGAAATTGGTAAAGTCGTTCTCAAGTTATGGCGTGACCAAGGGACATAGGGATTCATTACCGAACCGAACCGATCCCCACGATTTACTCACGCGATTTTACAATATCATAGGGTCAACTTTAGGGATTTATTTAGTATTTTTAGATACCTACCTATATAATGATTTATCTGGAACTGGAATAATTTACTTTTATAGGATATGAAGGAAGGTGTTAATTTAAATGTCATTTTATATTAAAACTAGCTGTCCCCGCGGTAACACCCGCGTTCCTGGGATAAAAAATAGCCTATGTCCTAATCCGTACCATAGGTTATCTGAATGCCAAATTTCATTACGATCCGTAGAGTTGTGAAGGCGTAACCAACAAACAAACAAACTCACTTTCGCATTTATATTTAGTTAGGTAGGATATACTGTAAAATTTGTAATTTGGAGTTGTTGAAAATGTTTGTTTCTAATTTCACGCTAAAATGGGGATATAATTTTGGTGATCATTTACAATTTTTGGCAATATAAAGTGATATTTTTAAAAAATCAAATGTAACTAACCACTAGGTTAGTAAAACATAAGCCTTTTTCAATGGTATTAAAATGCCAAATTGTTTTCTATTTCTAATATAATTATTTGAGGAATTGAGGCTCAATTTTTGCTAACTACCGCTCTATTTAAAATTTAATTATAAACACATATTAAAATAAGAGTAAGTGTAATTGGTGATAAAAATATTTCTTAACGGTCTTTCCGATAAAAGATTAGGTAAATATTTAAATATAATACCTACTGAAGTTATTGGCCGCTTATTAGCTGATAATCTAGTTTGATGAAACGTTTGCAGTGTTTGCTTTAAGTATGTCAAATCTGATATTTACAGTTTCTAGATGGATTACTCTGGCTAGGTTTTTTTTTTTATACCACTTAGGTGGCAAACAAGCATACGGTTTAATATAATAATATTTTTTTCTATCAAATCACTAGGTGGATGGGCCCAATAATTCATTGCATGTATTTATTCTGAGATCTAATTTCAATTAAGACATTTTGAACGTCAACTGTCAAACACGTTGCAGGTGTGGCAGGTACGCATTTAGGTTAAATAACATAATTATTTAAAGTTCAATTAATTAAATTGTTGTATTTTCATATCAAAAACAATATGCTCAAGCATTAATTTCTTCATTTATGCAAATAATTGTAGTAACATCAAATTATCATATCCAAAAATTTTATTCTGCTTGAAGTTACGTCGACATTTAACTTTTGATCTCTCTTTACCTACCCGACTGTAAATAATTTATGTTTCGTGAACGTGTACTATCGCGAGCGATTATACAAAAATGTTGTATGACTGAGTATTCCTATGAGTTATAAGTATTTGAGGAGCTGTGCTTGGCCTAGGTATTCCTATGGAAATTGCATAAACGCATACGCGATGGTAATCGTTTACATTTAGGGTAAACGTTTATTCCAAAACTAAAACACGCAAGTGAATATCACGAAAAGCTCAGCTCAGAAAATATACGTACACGTACGTGATGCCGGAACTATATTTGTATCGTATGATATTTCATGATATTTTAATTTTTCTTTACATTTTTAACCGACTTCAAAAAAGGAGGAGGTTCTCAATTAGGTTGTATTTTTTTATTTTATGTTTGTTACCTCATAACTCCGTCATTTATCAACCGATTTGGAAAATTCTTTTTTTGTCTGGAAGGGTACACTTCCCGTTTGGTCCCATCAGATCAGGATTTGATTACTTATTAGTGTACTTTGAAGTCGGTTAAAGGTTTTTGTAAATCAGTCCAATTATATTTCATGACGATGTCATATCAAATGTAGGTTACAAAGTATCATTACTCAAATATTCGCGAAAAATTCCAATTGTTTACATTTCCCACACTTCTCATACTGTTTGTGGTATTCGGTTAACTGATAGCGAAACATGAAGGTTATAACTTATAACAATAATAGATAACTTGTTTTATCATTCAATTCATTTTCTGTATGTTTACCTCGTAATAGTTAATTGTTGCATAGCTGATATTGATAGTCGAAAGAAGGACAAAAATGTATGCAATACGATAAATAATGTAGGTAAATGTTGGTTTAGCTAGGTACCTACTTGAATTAGGTTAACTCAGGGCTAACTAAAGGTTATTCTGCCTTTTATGTGCGCATTTAACGTTAATTACTTAATCAAAATGCTATAAATACTATTCGCATAATAGTACAGCTTGAATTCCATTCGTTTTTTTTTATTTACCTATTTATTTATTATTTATTGCACAATGTACACAACATAACACAATACAGTATATTATGTATACATAGACCCTGTTAGGGTGTTGCAAAATCTTATAATAATTAGGTAATGATTATACATTTTATTAATATAAGTTATTACCTAAATATTATATAATTATTATATAATTTTTCATCAGTTTAGAATAGGTAACCTATACCTGAACCATTGGCAAGGTTTATTAGGAATTTCAAACAAAGACTTTCGTCGATTGGTCAGAT
Source organism: Achlya flavicornis (assembly GCA_947623365.1). NCBI lineage: Eukaryota > Metazoa > Arthropoda > Insecta > Lepidoptera > Drepanidae > Achlya > Achlya flavicornis. The sequence goes on from OX392469.1 coordinate 2,809,300, forward strand.
GCGAATCCTATTTTTTTCGGATATGTCACCTGTAAACATGATTCTATGGAGAGGTTGGTCATCATCCAAGGTCAAGTTGAAGACAAACGTTCACGTGGTCGGTCTCGAACCAGGTGGTTTGACCTCATAAAATCTGCCGCGCAATGTTGGATTACCGAATGTTCCCAAAACCACACAAACAGACAAAAATAAATAAATAAATATCCTGGGACATTCCTCACACGCGGCGACTTTTATTATTCATAGCACACGGCTAACTGATCCCTAACTAAGCAGAGCTTGTACTATGGAAACCAGATAACTGATATAATACATATACTACTTTTTTTTGTAAATACATACTTAGTATACATAATTATACCCATACTCGGGACATACAGATCATGTTCATGCACACAAATGCTTGTCCCGTGTGGGAATCGAACCGACGACGCGGCGACGACCTGCGCTGCGGCGCGATAGCACAGTCTATAAAATATGGTTTTATAGAATATGAATATAATAAAATACCTACCTTGTGAAGTATGGAACACAAGTTGTGTTACACAGCACAATTTTGTATTATTCTCACATAGGTAGTTATACCTACCTACCACATTTTTTTTTTTTTATTAGTAAGTAAACCTTTTTACGTTTTTTTCATTGAACTTTGCACAAAAAATAAATTCACTGCCAAGTACTTAGGTACTTAGTTAATTTTATTTTTAGTTTAAATAGGGGCTTAATTCTAGTTTCAAAATATTTTGCAAGCAGATCACGCACATAGTAAGTACCTTTATTGTTTGAGGTCAAGTGTCCAGCCTCGGAAACATCGTGTTTATGCATTTCATTTCCCACGGCAGACAGGTCGATATTATCAATTCAAATAATAAACGCTGCGATATATTTTTAAGGTGTGTTTATTTACATTACTTCTATTACTTGATAAATAAATCCTGGTGCTTTTGTACACATGTAAAAAAAGCTTTTCGGTCGTCGGTATTATTTATTACCTAAGCATCACGCACGCGTACTATAGTTTCTAAAACTAACTTATAAAAAAATATTGAATTCAGCCCTGTGTTGTACCTATGTCTGTGTCGCAAAAAGAAACGTTCCGTTTTGTAAAAATCGGAAGTAAAGGAAGGAATTAGGAGATTAATTGTGATTCTTTTAGTTTCCGATTTCTTTACCTTTGAAAAAACTAACTTCCTCATCTTTTTTCTAAGCATTATTTTTACTGTACTAATGTTTTCAAGTGATGAGCTTCAGGAGGCTGTACACAATTAATAGTCTCACCTTCACCCTCGTTTACGTTCCGATACCTACAACGACATTGAAACAAACCTTTTTTCTTGTCGCTCGTATTACTCGGACAAATTCAATATCTCAGTTACGAAGTACAATACAATTGGGAGCAACGTCCTCGCAGACTGGGTCGTGTGCTATTGTTTTGTCCGGCAAATCATTTCATGGCAAAACGTTCGGTTTACGCCACGGAACGTCAGTTGTATCCCGCCCGTCCGTCGCAGCTGAGATTGACAACTGACTGACGTACGCGTATTTGTTTAGTTCGAGATGTCATCTAATATAATTAGCGAAAAGTATTCTAATGATACGAAATTGAACAGTTTGAGTGCGTTTTCTGATAAAGGTTTAGCTCCGTTGAATGGAAGGTACAGATCGAAAAGTTTGTCTAGTGATAAGTTGAACAAAACGAACGCTGATCGTGCGGCAATTTTGGAGGATGTTGAAGCACATCATATTACAGACAAGTTGGAAACGCCTGGCTGTTTAATTGGCAGCAGAATAATGGACGGAGCTCAGCCTACACTCAACGGGTATGTACCAAATAATACCGTTTCGAATTTGGAATGTATTTGGGTCTCTAAAACGTCTCACCTTGATGACCTTTTGAGAGTATTTTGTCGTGTTCATGATTATAAATTTTTCTAGTATATTCTAGGTACCTAATAGGAGGTACGTACACTATCTAGATGTACCGGTTTCAATTGTAGTTTAAATAATCCAGAGGTTATTTACCCATTATCAGTAGCTATGTAATGTAAACAATACTTTTTAAAGATACCAAAACAAACAATAAGATAAAATTATTGTAGTAAAGTTTGAATGCACTTGGCTTGTCAATAGTAAACCATTTATATGGAATTTTGGCTGAAGTAAAAAAAATATAATATTTTATTTGACTAAGGATACATCCAGATTGAGTGTCGAAGCTGTGCACGCGTCGAAAACATTAGCCCCTAACTGTTAGGGGCTAAATCAAATAAAAATAAATAAAATTGCAAAATAATGTTTAAAATTTAAAGGTCTCCCAATTTCAATTGAAATATTTCAATAACTGCTATGAACTTATTATGAACGTCACCATGACAAGCAGAACGACGCAGAGGGAGCCTAAAACGTAGCTGTTACGCACAGCAGCCTTATAAAAGTTGGCCTGTTTTATATATTTGTGTAGTATGGCGATGTTCTTCCTAGGTATATTTATTTCTATGATATTTTTATAATAAGCAAAGAAAATCCAGTATTATTCAGTTAATAGGCAGAAATAAAATAAATTACAAAAAAAACTTAGTCTTTCTTTGCAATAGATGGTTGCTTTTTATTAAATAATTCTCTATCAATAGTGGCATAGTTGTATATATTACGGATAATTGTTGTTTCACCAATCTATTTAGACTTAACTGAGCGAATTGAATTGTTCCACAGACAAACTAGAAATACTGGTTTTGTGGGCTCATTTAAAATGTATTATTGTTTTTGCATATGAATAAATAAATATTTATTGAATCAATAAAAATAATAGTACCTACAAAATAAAAAATTAAAAAAAAATAATGACAAGCACCTCTTATGAGTAGTTTCTTTATGATTGTATCTTAAATATCATGACAAATAGTTTTCAAAGTACTTAAATATACATTTATTTATCTTATCATACAATCATACAATATCCTTTTTATTGCAGTAGGTACTTAAGAGCTTATTATTATTATTAATTGATTATTATCAAGTGTTACTTATTTTCAAGTGTCTGGACCTTGAATCTAATTCTTCTGTAAAGTGCCTTACACTTACACTATTGTACATATTATTTATTAGTGAACAACTTGTTATATTATCTATATACTTATCATATAAAAATCAATTGTCATTAATATTATTATTATTATAAAGATATAAATTAGGTACCGACCAAAAAGCAGTATTCTAAAATACCATGCACATTGCGCATTGGATTCTAATAAAGACAGTAATATTATTCATCACTCAATGACACCACACTAATACCTATTGGTACATTGCACCCATGCAAAGCTGGTGCGGGCCACTAGTCTTTATTCAATAACTATTACTTTTGGAACTCACACGAGATGGCTTGAATTACCAACACATACAAACAATGCATGCAATGCATTCATAGTTCTTTGGTTGGTAACAAGTAGTAAGTAGTAAATCGTCAATCTTTGAGTATTTAAATACTCAAAGTCTTCAATGTAGGTAAGTTCAGTTTTAAATTACGCCATGACTGTGGATTTTGAATAAATACTGCTAACCACATCAAGATATCTGATAATCATGTATTGTTATAAATGCATTTTAGTCTGTTTGTTATCTGATCTATGATTGATTACACATCAATACAATTTTGTTAAAATGGAAGCTTGGTAGTTGAAGATCCACAGAATACTCTATCTTGGAAACACATGAAACCGTGACACAGCTAGTCAAACATTTCCATTTCATTTCATAGTTTGGATCATATTATTATCTCTTCACACCTTTTGACTTTTTACGGTTTCCCTCAGTGCAACGACATGGGATTCTTCAAAACAGGCATTAAATGTAGTCTCCATAGGCCGCACCACTAACCGTTAGGTAAACTTTCCGTCTGTCTGTCTGTACCAGTTGACATAGTTTTTTTATCTAGGTAGTGTTAAGAAAATTATTCATTCACGTCTAATGTTTTGTGTACCACAACAATGTGGCCGCATGTCATCTATTTTTGAGTCATTTGCTTTGTTGTGTAGATGTTGGAAAAAAAACATAGGTTTTATAGAAAGTTGTAGGTGCTGATAATACTGCCATTCAAAATCATGACATTATGACGTCATTCATGAGTATAAAGTATGATGTAAGTATGCATGACGTTATAGGCAAAGAATTTAAAACGTCCAGAAGGATAGTCGCCTCTATGGGAACATGAAATAAACAAGCCAGAATTGACAGTATTTGACAGCCGTGCGCAGTACGAACTGAGAGCGATTTGCTCAGGGAGCCCCTCAAGCGGAGTGAAATTAAATGTCATGCTTTAGTAAGGCGGATTATCCAACTGGGTAGAGGCACGATGCCCTATGAAAATCTTTGGTTATAGGTAAATCTTTGCAAAAAAAAAAAAAAAGTTTCTGAAATTCGCGTGTTCAATCATACATAACATACTACTCAGGTTTATAAAATTAGCAAAAATAAACGTTGCAGGCAATTGCAGGGTAGTTTGGTGTAGGATTATACTCCTTGACGTCATTCATATAGGGTTAATTTTAAAATAAGCTGCAATTTAGTGACATTATAGGCTCTCAATAAAGTCGAAGCTGTCACTGTAAAAAAATATATCTTAAATATGTATGAAATTAAAGAGGATACTTCACTAAACACGACGGAAGCCGCGGCAGCACTGTTTTGCCCTTAAATTACACTCGGTTCTTTTTTTTTTAGTTCATTAAAAAATACAAAAAAAAAACAAACTATTTCCTCCTTTGTTTTTTTTTTAAAAAGTTTAACTAAAACAGTATAGATTAATTTTAATAGTTACTACATAAAATATCAATCACAGACATGTTATTGTTTAATATATTATTTGTATTAGATATCAGTTATTCAACAAGCTGCTTATTTTGAAACTTATTATTCACTTTAAATTTAAATTGGACATGGGTTGGAGTTGAAGCGTTACCCAGATGTTGTCTTACAAAATCGTCAGCTTCCTTACAGTCTAACTTGAACACCTATCATAATCATCAATTAATAAGTAGGATAGATAGTGACAATGATATTCTTTTATGAAGCTGCTCTATACTTATATTGTATAATTCCACTTTGCTTAATTCTAGAAAATTACGTTGTATCGTGTGCACATGGCATTAGAATTATTTAATATTGAAGTCAAGATCATTATAATAGTAGCTTCGACCTTCTGAGTCCACGCCTAGGGTCTATACTAGAATAGTGAGATGCCAATCTTCTATCTACCTATTTCATATAATGGTAAAGTAAAAAAGGTACTTCTTATAATAGGTACGCAAGTTTTATTATCCCCGGCTCTTTTTGTAACTTGATGTTAAAACCTGGGTTTTTCTAGACTTGATATTATGTATCTCATACAATACGGTCTAACATTAATAGTCCTTTTAAAGGCAGCACAATCTGTGCTGGAGATCACAGGAGCAGACAAGAGACTTCCTCAGAAACCCAATAATAAGGTCACCAATCTTGTTGAGTTTCTTCTCAGTTGACTTCTGAACCGGTGGTAATTTCAGTACCTTTATAAGTCCTAGGGCCTAAGCTCACTAATTGGCTTGGACTTGGACCATACCTAGTCCGTATCAAACTGTTTAGATACGTTGAAGTGCGTACGCGCAGGTAAATTTATTCATAATTATACGCATATTCCTACATGTGCAATAATAAGACTATTGTACATTGATTTTATTTACAAAACGTTTAAATATGAATTATTAATATCATATCAATGTCATCCATACTGCGAATTAATTTAGGATAGGTCTTTCTATTTTTTTTAAAGGAATGATTGCTCTGTTATTTAGTGACGTCGAATGCCGTGGCGTAGGTCGTGGGTTCGAATCCTACAATGAGCTTGAGCTTTCGGTGAAGGAAAACATCGCGAAGAAACCATAGCACTAAGGGAACTCCAGTGGAAAAATCTGTCAAGCACTGGTGTGTACCTGTAGCTGCACTTGAGATCGGTTCTCATCTAGCCTAAAGCCACCACCTTCAGCCACATCATCAGAATCGCATAGATTGTTTCGGTTGAGTGAAAGTACCTCTTTTCCCATTTTAATCAATAAAAACATAGACGTTCCTGTGTTTTTATGAAAATTAAATACCTAATTTTGAAATAAGTATATAATCAACATGTATTTTGTAAGTATTCTTGTAAATATTGTTATCTCAATTAGTACTAACTATCATGTTAACAATAAATTAATTAGTGCAAGCGCGAGATAACTGAACTGTCCTATCTGTCTGACACTGGGTGGAACTAAATGAGGCCACTGCTGACACGATTATAACAGTGGATAGATGCATCTATTACCTAAGTACCTATTTAGTTAATTTTCATAAATAATATTGTTCCAATAAAAATATTAAGAGCGCGCATAAAGCCAGAAAATATAGCGACTGGCAGATGAAACAAACTTATGTCACAGAATATTTAATAGTACTACGTCTTATGTCTAATACTCGCGTGGCATGAGACAACGATAGCGTGTTTCGCGGAACAAAAATGACCAAAGCGCTTCTAATCTAAATAACTCGTAAAGTATAGAATATTTTATAAAATCGTAAGTATCAGCCCTAGGTCATACGTTAGTGATATTATTTATCGATAATCTGTCTTAATTAGATACACCATGAACGAGTAAAAACGAAAATTAATTATTATTAGCGGTAACTTTGTGATTTTTTCTATCGAGGCATTTTCATTCCATTATGTTTTTGCTCTGACTGAACCCTTGCGTATATAATGAAAATACACATATAAAATATTTTTTCATTTAAATATTATTTAAGTAACCTACTTATGTAAATTTCAATTCTAATGGTGCGTCCATGCTTGGCGAACCGAGCACGAGCCGAGCCACGAACGAGCACACTGCGAGCACGATTCGCGTATCGTGGACGGGCTCGCGAGCCTCGAACGAGCGCGATTGACAGTTTTTTCACGAACAAAGGGATTCGCATCGTGCTCGTTGTAGGTTCGTTCATGGCTCGGCTCGTGCTCGATCTGCGTAGCATGGACGCACCATATGATATTTTATTTTGCTTTATACGCACCCTTAACGTACAATAAACCACATGAAGAGAAGTATCAGTAAACTTAATGTCATTATCAGAAAAGTTTACAATAACCAACAAGTGCGAATGGGGCCTCACTTTATTATGATTCCGTAAATGTGACAAACTAGCTGTCTCGCGCGGTTTCACCCGCGTTCCCGTGGTAAAAAGTAGCCTATAATACTCGGGTATAATGTAGCTGCCTATTAGAGAAAGAATTTTTCGAATCCGACTGGTAGTTCCAGAGATTAGCCCGTTTAAACAAACAAAAAACTCTTCCGTCTTCCGCTTTATTATTGTGTGTGAGGAATGTCCCAGGTCAGATATTATTATTATAGTACTATAGATGTCGTGACGTAAGCGTCTATACGAATTGCTTGTTTATTAAATTAAGATGAACGCTCTACGTACGTAAGTACATATTTGGGATTTGTGGTACATACTGGCGGACTTCCAAGTATGGATCTGAGATAACAAGCTGTGTCCAAACAATTGCAATCGCCACGCCATCAAAACCAACCATTATATGAGAGCACGACGTATTCCATTGAAAATATTTCGCTGACTTCAAATCAGTGTCAGATTCGTTATTTCATACTTTTTAGTTTAACTGAATTCGTGAAAACGTTTTTTAAGGCGATGATAGCTCAGTGGTATTAACGTTGGGTGCCGAGACGAAGGTCCCGGGGCTTTAATCTTACAAGAACTTGAGCTTTCGGTGAATGAAAAAAACATCGGTGGTAGGGTACTTTGTAGTACCCACCTGGCTGGCTACCACCCTCAAGTTGAAAATCTGCCGCCAAGCACCTGTCGGTGTGTTCCGACAGCTGCACTTGAGAGCCAGGTTCTTCTAGGCTTTGTGTGCTTACCACCTTCGTCCACATCATCACTTGCCATGGTGAGATTGCGGACAAACACAGGCCTATACAAAATAAAAAAAACGTAACTAACAGACGAACAAACATACTTTGATAGGTATTATTATGTCACGCCAATAACACTTTTCTTTTACAGAGTTATTGTGAAATACAAACTTATTTTTGCGGTCGATGAAAAACTAATTGCTATATAGATGCCATAGCATCTTACACAATAGGCGTAGTCCGAAATACACTTCGGTTTAAATAATAATAATCACATTTATTTATTACCTATCCGTTAATAAATCAATTGTGGTTTAGTACAATTAATTTCAAGTAATTTGCGGTATGTGTTTTCATTGATTGATTGGCTGTTTCAATTTTTATAAATATCCGTTGATAAAGGTTAATTGATTAAGTGACAATTAACAAATTGCTTGTCATTATCCTAAATTCTTAAGTGATTTTTGTGGGATGTTGTTTCTCTTTTAGGGTTCCGTAGTCAAACAAGGTTCCCTTGTGTCCCCGGCCTGCAATTGTGGGGTGAATATTTTCTTGATTGCTTACCTTATATGCCTACCTACCCTATATATGCTAGCTTGCTTGCTTGATGGTAAGGCACAAATCCAAGTCGAGATATTTTCCAATATTAAACCCTCTATCAAAAGCAAAATAATAGTTACTTCCGAAAAATTTGGACCAATCTCGCTTTCGCACCCTTTTTCTTCGTACACTTCGCACACTATATGGCATTTATTTAAGCGCCAAAGTTGGAAAACTTTGTGAGGCAGTTTTTGTTTGTTTGTTATTGAAGTATTCCCATTTGAGCACCGATGATTTCAGTTAAGGTAAAGTAATTTATAAAAAATAAAACCTGTAATAATAAACAATATTTCAGATTCAGATCAATTTATAATATTCTGTAAAATAAAAATATGGATTGGTGCTCAAAAGGGAATAGCATATAAGTGCTCAAATAGACTACTTCGTTTTTTGGGATCTTTAATCACATATCCACTTTTTAATCTGTTAAGCATTTAACAGATAAACACTTGTTGGCACTATGGCGCTTTAAAAAATAAATGCCATATAGAACTGTGCCTGTATGCATTTTAACTAAACTCACATAAATAAAAGAAAATATGTTTATATACCTAAATTTAATTCAAATAATTATGAAAAATTTACAATTAATATGATATTAAGTGTGATTGTATAGTTTCTGTTATTGTTAATTATAGTTACAAACAGTATAGGTACTTAGTTTTTTTTTAACATTACAGCCCGCTTCTTAGATACTAGGTCTACTTTCGGAATACTTGATGAAGTAAATAAAATTGGTTATCTTTAACAGATTTTTGATGATAATTAATTAGAAATATTTAATTGGTTACGGCAACACGTACACGTAGGTAAAATGTTACATTCAAAATAATCGATTTATCTTTATGAAAGTATTATAGGCTTAGTACATGGCATTAGATTTCTGTGATGTTGTTTTGAATGTAAATATACAAGAGCCGTGCATTTAATCGTTATCCATACATCCCCTACTGATAAGCACAATCAAATGTTTATCTAAGATAGGTATAAGTTCCTGTCGAAGTTGTAAAAAAAAATGACACGTTTATAGAATACTAGGTGCACCCGCGGAGTCACCCGCGTTCCCGCGATAAAAAGTAGCCCATATCCTTCTACATACATACATATTTAATTAATTCGTATATAAGCGTTATCCTTTTTGTTTTACAAATTTCTCGAACAATTTGTTCGTACACATTTTATTAGTTTTATGGGGGAAGACACTGTCGCTTGTTACACAGTTATTATATATCTAGCACAAGTAATAGGGCTTAAAGTACAGGTCGGTTAACTAAAGCTGGCACGTTTCAACACATTTACACCGTCTCTCTCGCGCAAAGTCAAGCTTATGAGTATGAAGGAGACAGTTATTGTTTTGCTTTTGCTACTGCTCATAAATATAGAGTGGTCTATTTTTGCATTCGTCCATTAGACTTGACTGATTGCAAATTTATGAGTACTGTGAACGTGCCAGCTTTCGTTAACCGACCTGTATAATATAACATCGTTTTTTTTGTGAACAATAAAAAATATTATTATACCATAGGCTTTCTACATGCCAAATTTCATCGTCATAGGTATGTAGCGACATCTATCAATGTCCCAGCCTGGCGGAAGATCTTCCCTTTCAAATGGTGCTTTCATCCAACTTGCACCTCCACGTTCTATCTCGAATCACCGTAGACTCCGACCGAGCAGCACTGGCACTCGCAACGACGACGCAAGACGCAGCCATGACGCACGCAACGCAGCAATAGATCAACCGCTGGTCTAGGAAGGGACTGATGTAGCGACATCTATCAGCCATCAGTTATACTGAGATAGTTGACACCCAGAAAGATAAATGGCGCTACAACATCCTGCATCGCGCTTACGAAGTTTTCTCAGCGATCTGCATATATACAACTGTCCGGCATATACAGTTGGACTGCAGTCCCCAGGCACGTTGACACAGCCTGGCGGAAGATCTGCCCTTGTAATGGAACTGTCATCTTGCACCTCCAGGTCGATTAGTTAAGGCGTGAAAGCGTAACAAACAAACAAACTCACATTCGCAAGGCTTTTCGTACTAGTTTCACCGCAGTTTGACCCGCGCGCGTACACAAAAGATCATAAGGGATAAGGGATGCTTATTTCAAAGTATCAAACTGTATTTGTTTGTAGTCCATACAAATATTATACATGCCTAAACCATAGGCGATCACTATAAAATTTGAAACGCAGTTCAAGTAACCGCTTACCATCAGGCGGGGCGGGCCGCATGCTTGTTTACCGACATCGTCGAATAAAAAAAACTTATTTTTTACGCCCACTAATCATTTATTCGGTCAAACGGTTACTGCCATTACACTTTTATTACTGTTATTGACATTAATTAATTGCATGCAATTCTGATTGCATGTTGGAAATAACCGGTAGATAAGACCATAAACTAACCATAAACACCCTTACTGTTTCTAACAATTAATACGTTTATCGCACGGCAGTGGTCGCGTCGCATTATCTCTGTCATTACTTGACTACCTACATTTTATTATGTTGTGTTAAGTTGACATTTACTACTTGGTGTTTTCATAAAAAAATGTGTTTTTAAATCAAAAAAATCAAAATAGAATGCTATTTTATTCAGTTTTATAGGCCCCGAAAAGACATTTAGAAGTTGACTCTTTTAATGTTTAATTTAGTTTTGTTTATTGTAACCAGCTATTGATTTGATTGCCTTTACATATTCATACCATCTTTATGTTTTAATTAAAGTAAGTACAGTTAAATAATAGTTACATTGAAAAAATATATATAATTGCATCTTCTTCCTATAATTGCCTTGTCTTTTTTTAAAGGTGGCTATTCTATTATTTTAATCAAAAAACTACATTAGTGCAGTATGTAGTCCGTTAACAGAAAGTTTCTCTGACTTTTTGCTGTAAAAAAAACACATCACATGTGTATGTGTGTATTCACAAGCACATCAACAAAAAAAACACTCAGCAAAAAAACATTTACCATTCCATTGATAAAATCATATCAGCACATTTTGTATGAAACCGCTACCGATGCATATCGCCCTAAGGAGTGCCCGATTCACGATAGTCGATGTTCTGTCTGTTGATAACGTATACACGATATTATATTACTATCCATTTAAATTAATGCGTACCGCCATTCGAGTAGTGCTATTGACTATTTGTGATATATTGTGTGAGAAAAATAATATGTTACAGTGATTTGTGAATGAAAAAATGACAGACGCAACAAAACCTTTGATACAGTAAGTTATTTGTTGGATTCGTTCATTTACGATGCATTAGGAATAGGAATTGTAGATCCATGTGATTATAGCTCTTGTTTCTACGTTATGGTAGTCTGATATCGTTTAATTAACGTTTCAGATGCTATAAAACTATACATTATTTAAATAACATTAAAGTACATGTTTAATAACATTTTATTGCCTCAGTGTGCAAGGACAATTTAATTATTTTAGTTTTATTTGCTTCCATTCCTATAATTGAGTGATTTTATGTGAAAAACTTACCTATGAAAAATACCCACACGTGTTATTTTCCTATCTACATGTACATATACCTACCTGCCAGATACTAGTCTCTCAATACTTGTGCATTTTAAGTGCTATCCAAATACAACTCCGTCTAAAGTAGCATGTGTTTTATTATGAGAGTGTGACACGTGTTTGTGTACACGTGTTTCATTCATTACAAGGTGTGTGTGTTAGATGATTATGGAATTATGCACTGAGTTTTGCACCCAGCCTTACTATTCAATTATCCACCCGATATTTTGTTCTCTCTCTTACTTTGAATGCAATCGTCCTTTCAGGACATTTCTGCTAATATCGAGTTTTCTCCATGGATAAGATGTCTGTTTTCGATTATGGTCCAACAATTTTTGTATGCCTGTATGAAATAAGTGACGATTAAAACTACTTGTAATGAGTTAATTTTTTAAAGAAAATTTTAATTTGTTCTTAAGTTATGAAGCCTTAAATAATATCCACCGGTATTTGCTTCCATCAAAAGAAATTTAGATAAAATAAAAAATAAAATACAGTATGGGGCGCCATGCTTACGTCTGATAAAAGTGATTACATTAAGTGGTGCTTAACCTAAGTGTTATCACTTCTGTCAAAGTGGTAGTTAGCCGGTTCTAATTTAAAGCAAACAACTCTTATTAGGCGAGATGGTTTAAATCAAGTCTAGCAAAACCCACATTTTAAATATATCCGTCACTTTATAAAATCAAAGAGCCGGGACTATCTTAAAACCTGGGTTTTGCTAGGCTTGTACTATTACTTATACTATTTTAAGTAATAAGGGGGTAGGTATGTTTGTTTTTCAATTTAAACCCGTAACGGTAGAATGCGGGATCGCGGTGAACCTGTGGAACGAAAAGCTAGTCCGTCTGTGGTTCTGAAAACATTTCATACGAATACAATACAATACAATACAAAAATTCTTTATTATTTACACAAAAACACACAATACAAAAATAACAAAATAAAATAGAAAGTGTAAACAATTAAGGCGGCCTTATCGCGAATACGAAATGATTCTTTCTGAAAAAAAGTCATAATTTATTTAATTTCGAATTCATTCAATCTAAGTAAATCAATGGTTCAGTCTTATTATTTGAAAACACCCTTCAATTGCGGTTGTGTTCTTTGCTTTAGTCTTTATTCTCGTGTATTCTTATATTGAGTAGGCATTAGGCAACGAAAATAACTCTTTCAGGCTCTAATCTCAGGCTCTGATATGACATGCTTTTTTTTATACCATTAAGTTGGGAGACGAATATACGACCTGCCTGATGGTAAGTGTTCAGTGGTCACCTGGTAGCTTATAGAACCTTGAAAGAACAAGATCACTCAAGCGTTCTCGATCCAACAAAATTCTGTTCTCGAAGCACCCCTTGCTGAAAATATTATAAACATGCCATCTAGCGTGCCTGTAAATAAATACTGCGCATGATTTCAAACTCACGAAATTGAAAGAATAGAATTATTGTAAAATGATGACTTTGAATCTTAGCCACTAAATAATAAGTTTGTATTTACAAGGAATATATTCGTCGCCATGCAACTAGATTTCTAGCTATCTAAATGTCCTTTGTTGACGTCAATTACACGCATCATAATAATAAGACTTTGGTATTCATCACGCTGTTCGTTTTACCTTCGACTTTAATAACGTGTCGAATGATTTCCGTCTTTAAAATATGTGAAAACAAGGTCGAAATGGGTCAAAGAACTGGCGTTATAGAAATATATTTTTAATGTTAGATACTTATCGATAAGAGATATGTGTCGATACCGATAGCGGCAATGTAGCGATAAAAATAATGTTATGGCTCATCAAGTGGTTACTTCGGTTTCAAATTAAATCCTTATATTACATTACATAATTATAAAATGCAAAGTTTATCTGTAGCTCGAGTGTAAATAATTGACGTTTGTAAACGCTTACTAATTAGTTACCGTCAATTCTTTACACTCGGGGTACTGTCTGTCTGTCGGTTAGAGTAATTCACTACACGGATTTGGATACGATGTGGAATCGTAGTTTTTACCTTAGGGATCCTCGATTCATATAGCTATTGAAAAATCGGGTATTAAACTGCATAAGTACCCTACAATAGTCTCCTGGGGATAACGTCTGCTATTTTAACAAAAAAATAACATTCTAACATGATCTTATTACAAGTCCATTGCCATTAAGCCAATGTGCGTTGTCTACTAAATTCAGAATGGTTTTCGACGCTTTTGTATTAGTAGACTCCAAAACTGACAAATCTGTCAATTTTGACAACAATGGTAGTTCATTGGAACACGATTGTATAAGCTGACTTGGATGGGCCCTTGAAAGACATAATTATGATGATTAAAATCTCTCCAATAAATAATGAAGGATTTTGATCAAAATCATGAAAAAAGAGCCGATGCTGTTGTAACTTTTTTTATCTTTGAATAAAAAAATTTATACCCTTGTCTTTTTGTTGTTAGAACCCTATCCTTTGATTTCGTAATCATTTTGTAGCAATCCGGAATCATTTGAGCAAAAAAAATCGCGTTCTTATATTGGAGCCTGAGAGGCTACATTTCCAGCATATTGTCTGTTAAAAAAAACGATGGCCATACTTAAGGTTAGCCTAATAAGTAGATGTCAATTAGTCGTAGTTGTAATAATATATAGTCTTTCAATTTATCAGTAGCTAATACATATATGATTATTATTTTTATGCTCGTGATATAAGATATAATAAAGATTGATATATAATCTAAACCTGTTTATGATTAAATTTGTATAACACGATGTTAATAACTGTTGATATGTATTAAAGGTTACCGATGTGTGATAATGATAATTCATTCGAAGCGAAGATGTCGAGATATTACTTATACTACGAACCAGCTCCATACAGACGAAGTATTATCCTATTTTGGATAACAACGAATTAATCCAAATACAATTTTGTAAATACGGGGGGTATTAACAAAATTGTATTTTGATTAATTCTTTGTATATTATAAAACAAGGTTTAAGTCAGGTCTTGTAAAACCCAGGTTTTAAGATAGCCCTAGCTCTTTTTGTTATGAAAGTGACGGATATATTTAAAACCTGTGTTTTACTAAACTTGACATAAACCTTCTTTTGTAATAAGGGGTCAACTAGTTACTAATATTTAGGCAAGACTTCCGTTAAGATGTAAAATTTTAAGATTATAAAGGCGAAACAATTTGCAATTTTTGTTCGATATAAAATATGAAGTGTATGATAATTCATTCTGATATTATAAAGCTTTACCTCTATTATCATACTCTTATTAAATTAAACATGAATAACGAAACAACCATCATAACACATCACATCTAGGCCCTCCCGATCACCTCGTATAAGAAGTAGTCCCTTTATGCACCCATTTTTAGAGCACCAATGGTAATCTCTTTAGAGCACCGATCGGGTTTTAGGTGGGTGCTCAAACGGGAACAAAAATTAAATTCTAATTAATTCCCCTTAGAGCACCTACGGTGTGGTCATTACAGACAGCTAGTATATTGATTGATGCTCTAACTAAATGGAATACCTACCATTGGTGCCCTAAGTGCCTAAACAATAGTGGTCTAAAGTTGGTGCTCCTGACGGGAATACTTCTCGTATAAGTATAACATATTATTTGTTTTGCTCGTTCGATGTTCCTCGCTGAAGTAATCAGTAAAGTTGTCCGAGGTAAACTGGTGTCACCACATTACTCGTTCAATTTCGCGAGGAGAGGTGGCAGGTGCCCGATTCTCACTTCTTCGACATCAATGTTGCATAAAAATAAAAATAAACGAAAGTCATACATTTTGGCTGAAGCTTGCCATTATTTTCTAATCATGTAGGTCTAATTCTAAATCGATGTCGATGAATGAGTGCCCAGCTCAGTCGCGCTGGGCTCCATGCTACATGGGTGATGTTGGATGGGTTCGAACTCAGCCAAAAATCGGCAAAGAATGATGTTCGCCCGAGGTTGCGAGTTTGCATGAAGAGGTACTATTTATTTTGTGCCTCTACATACTCGACTTCGACTAACTTTGGGCAACTTCGCGAGAAGACTTCGAGGATGCCTGAATGATTATTATTAGTTACCTACCCTTCTTGTAATGAATGTGTATTAGATTAAATTTAATAGGTTTGTACTGACGTAGGTGCACTGTTAATTATTGGTTATCAATATATACCAATTGGTTATCAATTACCATATAAAGTAGGCTACGAGGTCCATTATCAAAATAACATAGCATGTTTTTATACAGGTGTGTTTTATATTTGAAGTTTTCTAATAAGTATCTTATACATGACTAGTTTTCTAAAGTTTTCTATTTAGTATAGGTATGCTATTCCGGGATATTAATGCACGTGATTATAATTTTCATAAGAATAAGTATGTTTTTTCATAGCATCGTTGGACCTGGGTACTCATTAGAACTTAATTACATAAATATTTTGAAACATTTAAATATTCATAAGTAAAAGGGCCTTCTAGTTAACCAAAAAAAAAAAAACATTTTTTTTATATTCTTGTTTGCCTTCAATTACAATGTATTCTTTAAGGGAGTGTAGGTTCGACTGTTTAATTTATTTTGAGTCAATTAGTTAAGTACATAGCTGTTCTAAATTAGAATTGTTCATCTTATCGATAAGAAAACAACGTGGATTTTTAATTAATTATTTAAATTTTACAGAATTACTTTTGTCATTACTCGTTAGCACACAGTAGTAACTCAGTTGTGTCGTCGTGTACGTATTAGAAAGTAGATTGTGCTGCTGACAAATCATTCATTAAATGGTAACTGAAATAAAAGAAACGTACCCTTGGGAGGGGTAAGTGTTGGTCTAGTTTTACCATAAAATTACCGATAATTCTTCTAACGTTCTTTAATATAAAATTATTAATGGCGAAAATATACTTAGACCATGGACGTATAAAAAAAGACTGGATGGAGCGTCGCGCGTCGCCTTATAAGAAAGTAAAGCACAATATCTCCTACGTATGCGTGGGTAAAATCACTACTGGCCCAAGCAGGAAGAGCTGACTGTCAACGTCTCCATGTGGAATGATAACCGTACCCCGAGTGTAAAAAGTTTGCAATCGATATACTAGCACAGTCTATAAAACCATACAGTCGTCTGACGAAGACGTTTAGATAGGGCAATCCCGAGAGTCCGAGCCCCTCACACCCCGAACTGCGAACAAAAAGATTTTTGTAGTTACACAGCATACTTTATATGGCTGTCGCGATCTCGCGATACAGTCTAGATGTTGACCGACGCCTTTGATCTCGGGTAAAATGTCGTTTTCCACGAAATCAAAGGCGTGGGACGACTGTATGGTCTTATGACTGTGATACTATGGTGTAGAAGTGTGTGTTAGGTGTGAATTTACTCGACGGCCTGCCCTGTATACTTGGAATGCTTAATCTCGTCATTAGGCGACGGACGCTCCGTCTTGATATTTTTATACGTCCATGTTAGTGACAAATCACTCAAATTGCATCTCATGCTGTAGCATGAGCTGAAATAGTCGCATTTTTGCCTCGCTCTGGTCTAACCTAACCTGAGCGGAGTGGAGCGGGCTTTGTTCGGTTGTAATTCTTCGCTCCCACCCATAACCACTTTGAGGGCTTCCGGCCCTAAATATATTATATATAATTTTGTTTTTGTGTATCAAAAATAAATGTCTCCGTTATTTCTTTTTTAAATCTCTTTCAAGCAACATGATGCAGCTTATATGCAAATCTTATGCAAATATATACTTAATCTATGACTGCGATTTTCGTTCCAAATGTTGCCAGGTTATAATAACTCATTTGGTATCTCTCTTCCAGATTTAAAGATGGAAAGGCGTCATACGGCACAGACAGCCCAGCGCGGGGTCGCCGGGTGATATTCTGCGTGCACGGCAACCCGTCCACAGGTTGCTGTGCGGTCATAGAGACCAGTACTGATGGCGATGACGAGAGGGGCAATGGTAGCATTAGTGAGGTTGAAAGTGAGTATTGAACTGTGGTGGCTTATTGCCTCACGTCTGAGTCTCACGGATTCACTAGTTACGAATGCCCGACTTGGCACCGGCAACTGCACGGCGAAGTCAGAGACAAAACTGTATTTAAATATAACACGAGTTAATTTCGGTCCCTTTATTGACTGCGGCCGTATTTCCGCCATTATAGTTCGAAATAACGGCATGAACCGTGACATGGCATTAGATGTCTCTAATACTTAACTATCCTGGCCTAGGTCAATGGCTTATGGCTAGCCGTTTCTTGAAAAAGGTTCAGATTACAGTATAATAGGCAGATGGGTTTTGTTAAATAAAGTTCCTTAAAAAAAGCAAATACAAATTCAAAGCGGATACCACGATCTGATTTCGAGTTTGTATTTGCTTTTTTGGCTTCACTTTCGTGTTCCGCGCGCTCCATCTGCCTTTTGTTCTGTAATCTGAGACGTAGACAATATCTTTCGCGGCTTTTAACATAAAATTTACCATATAGCTCTAATAGATCTTATTTTGCATTCTGTCGTTTTAAGACGTCATTTTAGATTACATAGCTCATGCCCCTGCTTGCTAAATGGTTAGGCCCAATGATTTTCATACGGAGAATGATATCCAAAAAAAAAATGTATAATATCAGTAATAATATAATAAAGGAATAGAACTCCACGCAACCTTTGGGTTTCGCATCCTACTACTCAGAATATCCGTTAATAAGTATACAATAATAATAATAGTATATAATAATAAGGAACTATACTGTAGGAATTATATTAGAATAAGTTATTACAGTTCTATTAGAGCGTCACCTTACCCGTCGTGTGACTATATATTCTAATCATTGACACGTAAGATCCATAATTCAATAATAATAAATACATAATGTGTATCAGTAGAGTAAACATCCTTGTTATGTGTGTAGTTTACACAAGTCTTTAGATAACATGTTGCTAGAATTAAACGGCGGTTGGAGTTTCTGCCATGGAATTGAGTCACTTTTGCATACAATAACATATTGACGTAGGTAGTCATGTAACTGTATTATACTAGGTATATTATTAAAGGTAAGGAAAATTGCCAATTTTCAAGTAACCTATAAAAATTTGGGTACAAAAGTAGTTCCATATAGTTTCTACAAAGAGTTCCAATAGAGCATCCATGTGATAAAGAATTATAGAATTCAGCTTCCATTGCCGTCAACGGCTCGTCAGAGCCTTCACGGTGAATATAACAGCTGGCGTACGGACAAACAAAAAACAATAACCCTGTGTAACATAATATCACCATGAAACAACGACAAAAAGCCAATCTGTCGCGCGAGGCTTTGAGTTTTTTGCGCATGTTTGAATAATAATAAGTCATACCGAAATACATTTTTACTTGATGGTCGCCAGCCAGGAGGCTTCTAAAAAGCACCCTGGCATGGTTTCCTCACGATGTTTTCCTTCACCGAACCTTACCACCACCACCACCACGAGTTTTGGCATGTCAATGCATTCGACTTACTACAGTAAACGATCAAACTTTGTATTGGATAGACATTTCAAATCGAAATATCACGTGATTTTTAACAATCTCCTATGTCAATCCCATACAAATGTTGATCGTTTACTAACGATGACGATTGTCGACAGCCATCTTGTCTAGGGGGGCTGGTCGGTTAACGAAAGCTGGCACGTTCATAATACTCATACTTATGTAATTTCACGATACAACATGTTTTATTACATTATTGATTCTAATCAGTCAGTCATTCAATTCTAACTGACGAATGCAAAAAAGAACACTCTATATTTATGAGCAGTAGCAAAAGCAAAACAATAACTGTCTCCTTCATACTCATAAGCTTGACCGCGCGCGATAGAGACGGACTGGCTTTTCATGATGCGCAAATACACAAATACTACACAAGCGCAACGTGTAAATGTGCTGAACGTGCCAGCTTTAGTCAACCGACCTGTATCGGGACATGGGATTTTTACATGATGATTATTTTGACGATGTTTTCCTTCCGAAATCGCTGATTATAGGATTCGAATTGCATCGAAGGCTACCACTTGCCTATCATCGCCAACAATTATAGTATCACTATACCTGTCTCTTTCTATAGCTATTCAATAAACAGAGGTGAATATATACAATGTTCTAATGTACATTTCTCAGTACGGGAGTATATAATGTTATTTTTTTTCAGGGCATTGTCACAGATCAAGAAACGAGGAAATAGACAAGAGGGCTCGGAGAAAATTGATCATAGCCAGTGTGCTGTGTGTATTTTTTATGATAGGTGAAATTGTTGGTAAGTTCGCTTGAATTCATTTATATGTATTAAGGAACCACCACACCGTAGCTTGGAATACGCTGACGTCACACTGACGTACCTAGTATAAATAAAGCAGCGTTGAAATTGCAGCTGTCAATTTATTCCAATTTGGAAAAGGATGACCCCTTAATTGATACACCGATTACACAATTAATTGATTTAGTCAAATATTTATATTTTCCGTAGATGTAGGTAACTAAATTTCCATTAGCATTCTTCGTGAAAAACATGAATATGTGTGTAGCGACATCTATCAGCCATCTATCAGTAACACTGAGATAGTTCACACACGGAAAGATAGATGGCGTGGCGCCACATTATCCTGCGATCGCGCGCCTACATCCTGCATCGCGCTTGCGAAGTTTTCCCGAGAATCTGGATATATACAACTGTCCGACATGTACAGTTGGACCGCGGTCCCCAGGCACGATGTCCCAGCCTGGCGGAAGATCTTCCCTTTTAAATGGAGGTGTCATCCACCTTGCACCTCCATATGTGTATCGTATCTCGTTCCATTCATTTGAAGCGGTTTCTCAATTCTGAACCATATGAGATATGACATTCAGTAAAAAGTCGAATGACGTAAATCTATGGAAAGCCGAAGCGTGGGCAATCTGCGACTGACTCAATTTGTTCAAGATGGCAATCAAATTTGAATTACCTTTGTTAGCATTGCCATATTTTTACACATCCTTGTCAATCCATATTTTGCACGTCCCATTATAGTCAATAAGCGAGAAATAAATATGTAAATACATATATCTAAAAGTAAGAACGTTGTAATAAAATCATATGTATGGAAGTACCCTACATTCGATTTGGCACGTGTCGCAATATCGAAATAAAAAACATATAAACCTGAATTCTACGGCCTTCACTTTCTATTAGACAAATGCTGTGCAACCAATTTTATCACTTTGTTTATAAACTGAACAGGGTTCAGGTTTTCATAAACTGTTTCATAAATAGCTGCCAATACTACCGAAGTTTTTGGGAGGCGTAGGTTCTGAACCTCTTACAGCACAAATTCAGAAACAGCCGTCGCCGGTTTTTGGTCGATTTATCAACATAAAATAATAAAAATAAAGTACTTATCTCATTCATTAGATCATAATTGAAATGATCTTAGATTTTGTGCTTTTTTTTTAGAAATACATTATCTTAACTGTGTAATCACGTAAATCGGCAAAATAAAATAATTATCTGTTTTCTTGCCATGCATCTTATCGTTTAAGTATATTGCCAATTTGTGCAGAAAAAAACTTTCCCGACAGTCCCCTTATACAAGTTTCAGATGTCCTTTCAACAATATTTAAGTACATGTACTCAGTACAACAAGTACTCACTCGTACACCTACACTGTTAAACTGTTTTTGTTAATTCTAGATGGTCTCCCGCGATACAGGCTTGCCTAGTGCGGGGACCGATGTAAACCACATTATGTAACTGATCATAGTAATAAAAATATATTTGATTTGATTTTGACATGTGAACGCTTAATTTGGACTGTTTGCTGAGTTATTTTTTTAATTTAAATGTATTTTTCAGGTGGCTACTTATCCAACAGTCTCGCGATAGCCACGGACGCTGCCCACCTCCTCACAGACTTCGCCAGCTTTATGATATCCTTGTTCTCACTATGGGTTGCGAGCAGGCCGGCTACAAGGAAGTATGTATTGCTTTACTTTACTTATTTCCTAAAGGGTGGTTAGTCAGGACCATCTTAGGTCGAGTAGTCTGGGGCAAAAAAACGCCACATCAAAAGGTGCATACAAGATGTCGTGCTAGCCAGTGAGGCGAGACCTACAAAGTACCCCAACATTGAGTTCAAGTTTCCACATGTTCATCCATTTTCCTTTACCGAAAGTTAAGCTTTTTTAGGAAGATAATGTGTACAACAATTGATTGCAAATATACAGATCAGTCAGTTATCTACATGCTTCTACAAATGCCTACCCAATGTGGGCTATCAAGCGCGATTTACAGCGATATGATCTTACTCGCTAGTGGCGCCAACTGGTGGCCAAAGAATCGATCGACCTCATTGACAAAACTTCATATTTTGAATATGATAATTTTATAACCCTACTAGAAACTAGATCCTAAAGTACCCTTTGTGTTTGTTTTTTGCGCATGTCATATAGAATTTTCATATTGAAATTCAATCCTTTAATGCTTGCGAACTCTGTTACCCTGTATTATATGTTTTTTTATTTTTTTTTATTCAGTGTATGTCCCTTTGTAAAAGTTTTTCAGCATGACTAATCCAACATAGGTTTCGAAAATATGCCATCTCGAAATCTCCACCCCAGTATATTTCAGGGAAAGAATTCGGTCACGCCTCGCGGCGCGAGTCACTTGTCACGAATTCTCTCACTGAAATGTGCACCGTCCCGTGTAGTAAATAAAGTCTATTGCTATCTAAGCTTGCCGTCGCGTCTCGCTGTGAACTGACCCTCTCTAATGATATAGACGTAAATGTAATGTTGATCAATGATCCAGGATGCCGTTCGGGTGGTACCGCGCGGAGGTGATCGGCGCGCTGACGTCTGTGCTGCTGATCTGGGTGGTGACCGGCATCCTGGTCTACATGGCCGTGCAGCGCGTCATATACAAGGAGTTCGAGATCGACGCCACCGTCATGCTTATCACCTCTGCTGTGGGAGTTGCTGTTAATCTACTGTGAGTACTAGCTGTCGGTTTCACCGGCGGTTTTTTTGCGCGGAACCCTTATGTTTTTTCTAAAATAAAAGAAGCCTAAGTAATAAATGTCCCGTCAAAATTGGTCGAGTCGTTTCGGGGATTTGCCGGAACAAACAGACAGTTTTTTTTTTTTTTGTCAAGAAAAATGAAATGAAATCTGAATCATTTTTCAAATAGTCCTTCGCAGGCACTTATGAATATTCTGACTCTAATACTGTGCAAGGTCTAATAAGGTTGCATTTGCTGAGAAGAGCCGGCAATAAACTCAGCAATTACTCTTTTCATAACAAGCTTAGATTCATTATCCTGGAACATTCCTCACACAATCTAATCGCACTAATAATTGCGTGCCCCGGCGGCAAAACTAAGTAAAAAGTTGTTATTTTGACATTAATAACAGACACTCCAATTTTATTTATTTGTATAGATATATTTATCATCAATTTGACAAAAAAAAAACTGAATATGAAAGTATAAAAGGAAAGAGGAAAACCCAAAAAAAGAGATAAGATGATGAAAGGAATGAGCACACATAATCGGGAGCAGTTACAGGGAAAGTTATTAAAATTTCAGTCATAAACATTCCAAGATTTATGGGCAAGCTTATGTATGATTTAATAACTTATGGTATAAATCTCATGGGACTAGATTCTACTGGTGATCAAATAAAGGCAAAATGTATTAATTACGACGGTTTTATATAATGGATAAAAGGACACGGCTTAAACAACAGTGCTTCAAGTGAGTTAATTCCCCATTGAAAACCAGCATAGCAATATCTTAATATATAAAATTCTACTGTACGCGTGTAGGAGTAGTTTAGTGACATCACTGAACTACTCCTAAACGGCTGGACCGATTTGAATGAATTTTGTTGTAGCGTTTGGGTGGCGCCCTGGATGGTTTAGATTGACAAATCAGCCGGCAGGCAAATGGCGCTGCAGTCGATAATATAATCTAGATACCGACTGCAGCGCCATCTGCCGGGTTCAGTGACAAACACACGTACAGTTTTTTTTTTTGTATGCGTTTGGGTGATGCCCTGTATAGTTTAGATAGGATAGGGTAGCCCCACGCGAATGAAGTCGCGCCGGGCACCTATAAAACTTTATATTTCCAAAACAGATTTAATATATACGGTGACTGGTTATTAGTAAACGACACTTAGACACATGATTGTACTCATGATAACAACTATCCCATTTTTTTTTTTTTATTTACTTAGAAAGAAGTCAAGCGACTAACTAACTAACAGCTTATAGCGCGCGCGAGGTTCGTAAGGGGTGTTTAAATGAATAGAAAAGATTTATAAATAGTAATGCTATAGTTTTGTTTGTAAATAGGGATAAGTAACTAAATTAAATAAAAGCTGATGGTGTATACTTATTCTTGTTAGTTACTAAATATTTTGGGGTCATATGCTAAGTAAATTAAAAAAACTTTTTTCTTTGGGAAAGTTGTTTGTTATCATGAGTACAATCATGTGTCTAAGTGTCGTTTACTCATTACGAGTCACCCTATATATTAGTCGCTGTCGCCAGCTTGTTTTTATATTGTATGAAAATTAAAACAATAGACAAAGAAACCTCATACATCAATTTAGACACGCACCTAGGCAAACCTAGAACTCTTTTATACGGCTTACGTGTGACGAAACGACAAATAGTTGGACAAAACCAATCAAACACCGTGACTTCATGGCCTGTCTAATTCTAAATAATAACGTCACACTATATACAGTAATTTGAATTTAAATAGCGAATAAAATATTATTTACAATGGTTGATAAACCGTAGTTGAATTGGCAATGTGTGTACTCAGTGGGGCCTATTGTTCTTCACGGCTGTAATGTATGAGTTTGACAGGCAGTAAACAATTGTATGACATATCGCTGGTTGCAGATTCGTCATGGACCTCTTGTGGTCTACGTATATGGTTTATAATAATAAATTCGAATGAAATAAGGAAAATGACTCGGCGAATTGTTATTTAAATTGTTTTGGGGTCTATACGAGATGAATATCTAAAAACGTCAGGGTTACTAAACGATCAAAGCGAATTGTCACGTGTATTTTATGTCAATCCCATACAAATGTTGATTGTTTAGTTACGATGACGATTGTCAAAAAAATATTCAAAATCATTTATTGAAATAAACCTTCGCAGGCACTAATGAAAAGTCTGAGTCAGACTTTATAGGTACTTTAGTCACTCTAATACCGGTTCGAAAAGTTGCATTTGCTGAGAAGAGCGGGCATTAAACTCAGCAAATACTCATTTCAAAATAAGCTTAGATTCATTTCATAATATTTACATTCTAATCGCACTGACAACAATTGCAGTACTTCAAAGTAGACTGATTGGGTCGATATCAATCTTGTCTAGGGGGGCTAGTCTGCCTAAGTCAAACTCAAAACTTAGTTATCCAGAATTCTAGTACTTCCTCTATTCTAGTAATATTTTGAGTCGAAATTAAAACAATTGAATTTGGAACCTTTACCAATGAGATTAGGTCTAGTTTCGATTAACACGATCTATTCTTGAAACACAGCAAGGCCTTTTTTATGTATTTTTTTTGGTCACATGATTGAGTGAACAGTAGATTGTATACCTTATGGCAAATAACTTAAGTCCACTTTGACACACAGATCTGTCATCAAATGGCCATCATCAATCAACCTAAACTGAAATAGAGCTTATGTCTGGGGCATAAGGTATATTCCATCGCTACTCATAGCAATATAACAATGTAATTTAAGGATCTTATAGACGAAGAGAATATTAAACTAAACTCGAATCTTAAGAATGCATTGTGTTACTCTAAAATTAACCTTATTTCATAGACACAGGATTCAACTGTTTCAAGCTTAGCTCAAAAATGCTTTGATTGACGTTATAAGTCTGTATGATAAATCATGTTATACCCTGCTAATTACATCTGGTATCTCTTTCAACAAACTGCTAAATTGACGCTAATACCTGCGGAATAAGGTGTATAATCCAGTGTGAATGACCAAGCTATCTGTTTCTAGCATGGGTCTAACGCTGCACCAGCACGGACACAGTCATGGCGGCGGTGGTGGCGGTCACGGACATTCGCACGGTGGCAACAACCCTGTACTCAATAATAAGGTATTACTGCTTTATTTATCCTTCTAAAATTATAAACGCAAGTGTATTTGCTGGGTTGTCGCATGCAGCAACGGATCGGCGTGAGATTTTTTCATGTAGATAATATGGGCCGTAGAAATCTTGCGGCGGAAGTAAAATAGGTATAGATTAAAATATGCGCATACGCATTGTGATTAATGGACGTTAAATACCATACGTCAGTACCTGGGTGACCGTTTTATTTTTCAATCATAATAGCTTTTCTCACAAAAGAAGGAACTTGAAGAAAAAAAGGGAAAAAAAATATCATCGACTATCAGGGACTCGAACCGGGGTGTTCTGGTTTCGGGACCGCCCGATTTCCAACCTGAGCTATTATAACCTTGAAATTTATTTATCACTTAATTGTGAAAGCTTTGTAGGCCTCCTAGGCGACTTGAAAACTCCAACAGGAGGTTGGTCACTAGCCTTATTATTATTAGCGTCGGGAAACTCTCATAGGATATCCAGGAGCAGCCAGGTTACGCCGGAATATATACCACGCTCGCGATGAGTCGCGACCATGCGACCCATCGTCCTGCTCGGGGTCGCTTCTGGGCGTTCAGGGCCCCACCACGATTGCCCACAACCCCGAAGGTCCACGTTTAGTCGCTTTTACGACAGGCCGAATCGTTTGCCGGCTTCGTCGTATATAAAATAAAACCGGCCAAGTGCGAGTCAGACTCGCGCACCAAGGGTTCCGTACAAACCTGTTGGTATATAAGTAAATGGTAGTATAGACCTGAGTATTTGATATTAATTTCAATTTATGACCTATTAAAAAAAAACTACTTACTAGATCTCGTTCAAACCAATTTTCAGTGGAAGTTTGCACCGTAATGTACATCATATATTTTTTATAGATTTATCATTCTCTTATTTTAGAAGTTACAGGGGGGGGACACACATTTTACCACTTTGGAAGTGTCTCTCGCTCAAACTATTCAGTTTAGAAAAAAATGATATTAGAAACCTCAATATCATTTTTGAAGACCTATCCATAGACACCCCACTCTTATGGGTTTGATGAAAAAAAAAATTTGAGTTTCAGTTCTAAGTATGGGGAACCCCCAAAATTTAATGTTTTTTTTCTATTTTTGTGTGAAAATCTTAATTGCGTTCACAGAATACATCTACTTACCAAGTTTCAACATTATAGTTCTTATAGTTTCGGAAATAAATGGCTGTGACATACACGGACAGACAGATATACAGACAGACATGACGAAACTATAAGGGTTCCGTTTTTTGCCATTTGGCTACGGAACCCTAAAAACTCTAAAACTTTGGCCCTACAACTTTTTTTTAAATTTTGTATGTACAGAAAGAGCGTGCCGACTCAGACGCGGAGAGTTCGACGTCGCACCAGCACTCGCATCAAGCCGAGAACATCAACGTGCGCGCCGCCTTCATACACGTGCTCGGGGACTTCCTGCAGAGCTTCGGGGTACTCGTCGCCGCCATCGTTATATACTTCAAGGTATGTATTTGGTAAAAAAGCGCTGAAGCGCTCGTGGTGTAGCATGATAAGCCGTTCTTAATCGATCGGCAAGTTAAGCTACCACCGTCGTGATCGGTACCTGAATGGGTGACCGCCTAGTGGTATTTCAAATCGAGCGTTTCCGTGCTTCGGAAGGCACGTAAAGCCGTTGGTCCCGGTTATCACTTAATTGTGATAGTCTTTAAGCTAGTTAGAGGCCTTCTAGGCGGCTTGAAAACTCCAACAGTAGGTTGACCACTAGCCTACCTTCACCAATCCGCAGTGGGCACTCGTGGTGGAGTGCCCATTCCCTTTCACCCTGATTTGTGAAAGGAGGCCTGTGCTCAGCAGCGGGACATTATAGACTGATGATGATGATAACAAAAAAATAATGTATCTAGGAACTGGAAGCTGTCGGGAGCTTCCAGTTTATATATAGATACATTATTTTATCATTCGTATCTGGCAGTGTGCATTTCTCAACCGATTCTCGTGAAAGCAGGATCGGTAATTTTATGTTTCTTTTTGTATTCGACGAAAAAATTTCATATTATTATCGAGACTCACGCACGAGGTCTACATCTCACAGTTCTTAAGTTGTACTACACAGAATTGAAAATGGCCTACACTGAAAAAAACGCAGACTCATTGTTGTTATGAGTTGAAAATAGCTTACACTATTCGTAAGAAACTTAAACTGAGTGTTATGTTATGCAGCCATGTTGAAATCTGGTTCAAAATCAAAGAATCATTTATTCAGTTTAGGCCCTGGTAAGGCAGTTATGAATGTTAAATTGGTGCATACAGTTAAATTTACCACCGGTTCGGAATACACTTAAACTGAGAAGACATACTGAGTTCTTAACTAATACCACATAGAGTTGGAATTGTCTTACGCTGTTCGTATGAAGACTAATAGAGTGCTATGTTGTACAGCCGAGTTGGAACCTGGTGGACCCGATCTGCACGTTCCTGTTCTCTATACTGGTGCTGATCACCACCTTCAACATCATCAAGGATGCACTCCTCGTGCTCATGGAAGGATCTCCCCGGGGACTGGACTTCCAGGTATGTATGCTTACAATCTAGGGAGCCAGTTCCGTTCTAGGCTTTGTGAGCTTACCATCTTTGGCCACGTCAGCACTTACCATGGTGAGATTGTGGTTTAAAAATGCGGTCAGACTGAATTAGTTTCCAAAGCAGGTAGCCAAACGCAAGTCCGATAATATATAAACAAAACTTATGCAACGTTATTTTTAGAAATTCTGTGTACATTTTATGCTGTTTGTTGGTAAGCAAATCAATTTTGAATGGCTGCATCGATTTGGAAATCTTTATATTTCATTTTTTGTAAAATTAATATGGTTTTTAGGAAATATTGGAAAAGTTTTTCGGATATTAGGAAAATTTGGAAAAAATTTAAAGTGCTTTTTTTATTTTTTTTTACAAGACTTTCATATGTCGGGTCATATTGATATCTCTATATATATAATCAATGTTTGTCTTAATTGTGTGTTCGTATGCGCGCTCTTATACCATTCATCCGAAAGCGATGCAACTTCAGCGTGTTGCTGTGCGCAGGAGAATATACTAGTAGTTAATATAATATGTATATGTATACAGGATGTAGCGAACACATTCCTGTCGCTGCCGGGCGTGGTGCGCATCCACAACCTGCGCATGTGGGCGCTCTCGCTCGACAAGACGGCGCTCTCCGCACATCTCGCTATACGTGAGTTCACTACACTACTATACAATACACCACGCTAGACTACTACACTATACACTACACTACACTCTGCACTACACTACACTCTGCACTACACTTTACACTAAATCCCTACACCCTACACTACTTCACTACTGTTCTTCACTACAATATTTCACTACACTACTATACTACTCTCTACACTACACTCTTTACTACACAACACTACTTCACTACGGCATTAGCAGTTTGGCGATTTAATTATGTAATAATATGGTGATGATTGGGATTTATAAATATTTATAAAAAAAACTACACAACTTCACTACACACTGTACACTCTACACTTCTCCTTCCTTCACTACACTTCTACACTACAGTACACTTTACACTACTATTATACTAATTTTACAACGACAATTTTTGAGTTATTTAAATACCGTAATATATTATGTACAATTGTTTTCGAGAAATATCATGACATGTGTGTTATTTATAGACAATTTGAGTATCAGGCTCCAATGCGACGCTGATTTCTAAACTATCGTCACTTCAATCGCACGGACATCCTTAAGTTGTCTCAACACTAAATTGAATGAATGACTCTGAATTTAGGAAAAAATACCAGCCAAGTGCGGATCGAGTTCAATAGCCTATATACAAACGACATTACAAAGCTTCTTCTGATATTTTGTAATATATACTTTTATGCGATCTCGCTTCATTCAACAAATCTTCATATCAAAGCTTTTCTTTCTTACTAATTCAAGTTTTTTTTTTTTTTTTTTTATACAACTATGTCGGTAAACAAGCATACGGCCCGCCTGATGGTATGCGGTTACCGTAGCCATATGGACGCTTGCAACACACGAAGCATCGCTCACGCGTTACCGACCTTTCCCCCCTCCCCTATGAGCTCTGGCGACCTTACTCACGCGCAGGAACACAACTTTACACAACATAAAGTTATTTGGCTGCGGTATTCTGTAAGGTGGAGGTACTTCCCCAGTCGAGCTGCTCTTTGAGCGAATAAACGCTATGCTCTACCTCTCTAAGTCAATATATTTTCCTAAGATGCATATTTTTACATTACAGGCACTGGTGTGAGCCCACAAAAGGTTCTTGAGGAAGCCACACGGCTTGTCCACGATAAATACAACTTCTTCGAAATGACACTCCAGATAGAAGAGTTCAACGATGGAATGGAGGAGTGCAGCCAATGTAAGATGCCTCAGTCTTGAGTTCGGTAGTTAGTTTAGTTACATTTTGTGGCTGATTATGGAGACCCCAAGTATTTAACTAAATGGAAGACAGGGTAGTGTTTTTTCAGTGATGCTATTGTGAACTTTATTGACGAATAGTTAAGGTTTAATATATTGAACATTGCTTTCGTATTTAAAGTAAAATCGTAATTTTTTTTAGAAATTAACTATTTGGCTCTACTGGGTGGAGATTTAGAGATGGCATATTTTCGAAACCTATGTTGGATTAGTCATGCTGAACAACTTTTACCATGGGACCAACACTGAATTCTCATTTTTTTTTTTACTTTTCTTACATTATGATCGAACAAGTTTGACATTTTGTAAGAAAAGTAAAAAAAAATTTTGAAAATTCAGTTTTAGTCCCATAGTAAAAGTTGTTCAGCATGAATAATCCAACAT
This sequence comes from Achlya flavicornis, assembly GCA_947623365.1. Taxonomy (NCBI): domain Eukaryota; kingdom Metazoa; phylum Arthropoda; class Insecta; order Lepidoptera; family Drepanidae; genus Achlya; species Achlya flavicornis. The sequence goes on from OX392469.1 coordinate 2,840,399, forward strand.
AGGTTTCGAAAATATGTCATCTCGAAATCTCCTCCTGTAATAATGATATTTTATTCACACAAATCTAAAATAGCTAGACTTTAATTGTTTTTTTATTTCTGAATAGTATGTATTCTTATATAATTCCCTCCATAATCGGTTTAGAAGAATTGTGTACAAGAGAGCAATAATCAATCATATTCCATTACCATATAGTCATATTTGTAATGTATATTTTGTGTGTACGCAAACTTACGGGCTTGCACGTAAAACTGCGTGCGTGTACGTACGCCTGCAAAGTATCAAAAAATATTTGCGTACGTGTCCGCAATTTACGTAGTCGTTTACAAAACAACTGTAAACGCGTCTAGTATTTATTAGTAAATATTCCACCTCTGTTTAATATTATTATTTGGATTTATTATATAGGGTGACTGGTAATTAGTAAACGATACTTAGACACATGATTGTACTCAAGATAACAAACAACTTTCCCGAAGAAAAAAGCTGATGGTGTATTCTTATTCTTGTTAGGTACTAAATATTATGGGCTCAAGTGAAATTAAAAATGGGTAAATTAAAAAAAAAACTTTGGGAAAATTGTTTGTCTAAGTCTAAGTATCGTTTACTAATTACCAGTCACCCTATATAGATAGATAGTTCTGTTCAAATTTACATATTGAGAGCCTATCTCTCAGTAAATATTGACAATACATTATCACAATTGTATGTAGTAAGTGAAGTTTTGTAGACAAATTCAATCAAGTAAAATGCACCTTAGTTACGGGTAGCAAAGTCCACTTTTCAGTAAAGTACTTATTTAAAAAATTCGAACCTTTTGTTTGAAAAGGTAATCAACTAGGTCCACTTCAGACTTACTACCACGGATATAGAGCGGTGATTATTAGAGATGAAGATGATGGTCGTTAAGTGATTATTATACCCCAAATGTGTCAATCTTTAAGGCCACTACACATACATGCCGGCCGCGCGGTTTTTTTTTCCGTATAAAAAGTGCCTTATTAAACTTTTATCAATGTTTAATGTTAAAAAAACTAAATAAGGGATATTAAGTAAGAATAACTATATTATTTTAATATTTAACTTTTATAAGGCTATGATTGATCATAAAAAAAGTATTTTTTTAGACGCTATGCTTTAACAGAACATAGAAAGGGAAACAATTTCTGTACAAAGTTCATGTAATTAAGGTGGTTAAAAACAGGCAATTTTGCTAGAAAATGCAAAGATTAATTATTATATTGTATTACAAGAGGAGTCTGATAAAATGCAAGCGATTTTAGCTCAAAAGTGAGTCTTATTATGTGAATTGTAAGTTTTATAAATACAGTAAAAACGCGCGTCATTTGCGCGCCAGTATGAAGAGGCTTTACATTTTAAAATTCAGGGATCAAATATTTAAATAGCTATTCCTATTTTATTGTGTAAATTATATACAAATTATATTAAATAGTGAATGTTACTATTAAAATAATTAATACATAAGTGTCCTTAAGCAGTTAGTGGAGTCTTCCAAATATTATTAGTAATAAGCGTCGGTGAATTAACAAATTGAAAATATAATGTGCAAATTTTATAAAGTTTTTAATTTACTTATCTAACTTATCTAACTCTCTTACAGGTGGAGATTTCGAGATGGCATATTTTCGAAACCTATGTTAGATTAGTCATGCTGAACAACTTTTACTATGGGACCAATAGTGAATTCTCAAAAAAAAAAATCAACTTTCCTTAGTAAATGTCAACCTTGCTCGAACATAATTTATGAAAAGTAAAAAATAAATTTTGAGAATTCAGTGTTGGTCCCATAGTAAAAGTTGTTCAGCATGACTAACCCAACATAAAGTCAAAGTCAAAGCCATTTATTCACTTTAGGCCCCAGAAGGGCACTTATGAAGGTCACATTTACTGAAGTTACCACCGGTTCGGAACTCAGCCTTCAACTGAGAAGAATCCGGCAAGAAACTCAGAAATCATATCATAGGTTTCGAAAATATGCCATCTCGAAATCTCCACCCAGTATATGAACGATATAAATACTATACGAATGTATATTCGACATAATCGTTAGGTAAACAATATGTTTTGGCTACTCCTGAGTAGTAAGTCGCGGAGAGACGGGCGGTGCGCGTGCGCCGTTCAGACTTATAATCCACTTCGTATAAGCCGAAACGTTCTCTGCAAAGGAGAAAAAAACATCAAAAGAGGAGATACTTATTTTGCACTGTGGTGAGAACCTAGTAGTACCCGCCTGGCGGAATACTGCCCTCAAGCTGAAAATCTTTCGCCTGCTGCACTTGAGAGCCAGATCCTTCTAGGCTTAGAGTGCTATCGGCCACATCATCACTTACCATGGTGAGATTGCGGTCAAAAACCCTATACTCACAATAAAAAAAAATACTAATCAAGTATTAGAACTTAAAAAAAAACAATACTAGGGGTATGCACTAAGGGTCTTCGACCCCTGCGGGGGTAAAATAATAGATTGCGGGGGGGGGGGGACAACTAGCATGCGCTGGTGGCGCCCCAACCAATATCTGTACTCTTTTATCTACCATTTTCCTGCGTGGTAACACCGGGAGTTATTTGTATTTATAAGTTACTCGTTCCCGAAGTTCCCGGATAAATAGTCCTATATGTCAATCCAGAACATATTCTATCTGTGTACCGAATTTCATCAAAATCCGTTCAACCGTTTATGTGACAAAACAAACAAAAATACTTTCGCATTTATTATACTAGTAAGACTAACTGTCCCCCGCGGATCCACCCGCGTTTCCGGAATAAAAATTAGCCTATGTCCTTCTCCATACCATAAGCTGTCTGCATGCCAAATTTCATCGCGATCGGTTCAGAGGTTTATTCATGAAAATGTAACAAACAGACCGAGTTACTTTCGCATACCAATTATTATACCATTAGTCCAAGTACTTACGACAATCCTCTCATCCATTCAAAGTTATCAATGAGACTCCAATAGGTATACCCGATCACTCGGCAGCCGTCCTTAGTGATGGCATCGTGCAAGGACCTCAAGTACGAGTCGATGTAGTTCACCCTCTTGGGGTCGTGAACACCTGGCTCCAGAGACACGCCGTTCTCCGTCACGACAACCAACGGGTTATTGTACGTGGTCTTTACCCAATTCAAGGCTTTTCTGAAGCCCCATGGTACTACCTGTGAAGATATGAAAAGATATTTCATACACAGAAGTTATGGTGGTGTTAGGTCGAAAGTCAGATTGTCAAAATGTAACCTTGCTGACTTTCTTGCCTGTTCTTCTCAGTTGAAGACCGACTCCCCAACCGGTGTTAACTTCAGGAGCTTTGACCTTCATGATTGCCCTATTAGGGCCTAAATTGAAGAAATGGCTTTGACTTTGAAAGAGCTCCTGAGGAGGCGCTGTGTAAGCGGTGTAATATTCTATCTTTTACCAGTTGTCGCGTTTAGGACATCATCATCATCATCATCAGCCTATGATGTCCTACTGCTGAGCACAGGCCTCCTGCACACAAATCAGAGTGAAAGGGACTGGGCAGATACTCCACCACGCGTGCCCACTGCGGCATCGGCGGAGGAAGCCTAGTGGTCAACCTACTGTTGGAGTTTTCAAGCCGCCTAGAAGGCCTCCAACTACCCGGGACCAACGGCTTTACGTGCCTTCCGAAGCACGGAAACGCTCGATTTGAAATACCACTAGGCGGTCACCCATCCAGGTACCGACCACGACGGTGGTAGCTTAACTTGCGAACGATTAAGAACGGCTAATCATGCTACACCACGAGCGCTTCATCAGCTTTTAGGACATGCTTAGCACAAACTTAACTCATGACTTACCCTCAACCAAGTTGAATTACTTTTCGGCCACTCTTTTTTCTGATACACCGATACACCTATATCGTCATCAAACGACGGTTTCAAGTTGACTTTTCCATTGCCTTTTTTAGCCAGGCACGTGGTGTAGTGGTTAAAGCCTAGGAAGTCGTAGGAGCCGCGTATGGATTCGATTTCTTCCTTGGTGAAGTGCGGGAGACGTGACCGCAGGTACCCTTGGCGTCTTGAGATATCGTCGATGCGTTGTCTCATGATTTGAGGGTAGTCGCCGTCCTTAGAGAAGATTGGGTTCGCGAACCAGCCAAACTGGAAAATATTGTGGATATTATTGCCAGCCAGAAAAGGTATTCCTATTTTGGATAATAAGTAAACCTAACTAATGTCTAGATCTAGATATAACTTAGACCAGACCAGATCCCAGAACAGAGTATATTTTGCAGAGAGGTAGAGCATAGCGTTTATTCGCTCAAAGAGCAGCTCGACTGGGGAAGTACCTTACAGAATACCGCAGCCAAATAGCTTTTTGTTGTGTAAAGTTGTGTTCCTGCGCGTGAGTAAGGTCGCCAGACCTCATAGGGGAGGGGGAAAGGTCGGTAACGCGTGAGTGATACTTCTTTTGTTGCAAGCGTCCATATGGCTACGGAACCGCTTACCATTAGGCGGGCCGTATCTTGTTTATCGATTTAGTAGTATAAAAAAAAATGTGCTATTGAGTTTCTGATTGAGTTCCTAATATTAACGTATCTTGCCACTTGATTACAACAACTTACATTGAACTGCCTGGCAGTTTCAGCAGCTATCTGGTCATCTTCCGAGGTGGTGGCTGGCTCCATCCATGCCATATCAAGTGTGATACCCACAGAACCTAAAATAATTAAAATTACCTATTATATTATTTTGAACATTTGAAATGTAGCGCCCACAGATTACAGAATAAAGCACATTCAAAAGCGAATACCGTACGTGTTTTTCAATTTGTATTTGCTTTTTTGGCCTCACTCCCGTGTTCCGCGCGCTCCATCTGCCTTTTATTCTATAATCTGTGGTATCGCCTATCTTGTTGTTTTTAACATTAGTCTATTGTGGACATTTGTTTGCATTCATCGAGGTAACACAGCAAACAGTAGAGTAGTAATACCGAACATTCCAATTCTGCAACTAAGTAGATACAATTCTCACACGAAAATTACGCAGACAGGTGGAAAGGCTACACCTACCTCTCTGTTTATTCTTATAGTCCTTCTCATATAGTCTGTAGACCATGGCATGAGCTCGCAGCACGTTGTGTCCGCACATGTAGTCCTCCAGCCCGCTGGAGCGGCCACCAGGCGCGTCGTCGCCTCCATAGCCGTCGTGGCAGAACGTTAGTGGCTCGTTAAACGTTATCCAAGTGTTGACTTTGTCCCCGAAAGTGTCGAATAAGACCTGATCATTAATTTCTTATCGTTAGTTGCACTGTGTTCTGCCAGTAGTTGATGTTGTGACTCATTATTTCGTTTGTTCTTTGTAGTAGGTCTTTATGTGTAGTTTATTATTTATGTGAAGATAAGAGTATTTATATTTGAATTGTCAGACTCTTGTAGAGACCAATAGTGGTGCTATAAACTGCCCATTTATTCTAACCATTACTAGGAATTCCTTCCACCTAAAGTTGAAAAACTGTCGAATTGACTTGCGGAAATAATGGATCTATTGAGGCACAAAACACTTACTAAGGTAGCCCGCTTGAAAAATAAAATATACCTACCTAGGTCCATAAACAATAAGAACTAACCTTAGCATAATCTACGAAATAATCAGCGACAATAGGATTAGTCCAGCCGCCAAGGTCCTGTAAAGTTTGCGGCAGATCCCAGTGGTACATGGTCACCATTGGAAATATGTTGTTGCTTTTCAGCTCATCTATGAGATTCTTGTAATATTTTAAGCCATCTTCATTAATTTCGCTGTGGAAAAGAATTAAGATAGTAATCTTATTGGTAGTACCTTTCCTTTCATTACCAGGTTCAAGATGAAAGCATCATATTTGATGTCATATGGATCATCTGACGTAACGTTGCACATTCGTTCCTCCACTATTAAAAAATCAGTCAGCACATATAAACACGCTTATAAATAAATACACACTTGCTAAACCCAGTTGGCAGTATCCTCGGCCAGGATATGGAGAAGCGGTAGAAAGAGACCCCAAGGTCCTTGAGCAGCCTGACGTCCTCCTTGTAGTTGTGGTAGGAATCACACGCGAGATCGCCATTCGTGTGATCGAATACGCGATCTGGATGCTCGTGGGTGTATCTGTCCCAGATGCTTTCTCCTTTACCTGTGAATTTTATTGGCAGTTTTATACTTCCAAATTTTATGATCACGAAACGGGATATCTCCCGTCAGGCTTGGTCATCGTGGTAGCTGACTGACTGTTGTCGAAAATGAATCTAAGCTTGTTCTGAAAAGAGTAATTGCTGAGTTTATTGCCGGCTCTTCTCAGCAAATGCAACCTTCCGAACCGGTATTAGAGTATTAGAGTCAGACTTTTCATAAGTGCCTGTGAAGGTCTATTTGAATAAATGATTTTGAATTTGAATTTGAATGGTAAGTAGAGTCTTTCTTTCACTATTGCTGTTGATACATTTTCAGTTACCATTTTATATTTTCTAGTTGATAGTAAAACTGAGTCATTACGTACCTGATACATTCCAAGCACCTTCGATCTGGTACGCAGCAGTTGCGACGCCAAATATGAACTCTTGTTTGGGGAAGCATAAACTGGCTTTCGGAGTTCGTTGCCTGTAAGCACCCTCTACGCTGGAACGTCAAACAGAATCAAAGTTAAGAACGTGCATCTCCCGAAAGTTAAATGTATCTATTACATCATTGTCACAGATATGATTTGCAACCGACAGTATTGGATTTGGCAGTGATGTCACTTGATTAAGATGATCGATAATCTCCTTCTTCTTCTCTTTCTCTTCATGTTCTTTTCGGTAGTTATAGAGCGAGCTGAGAATACTTGTATTTGAGCAAACTATCACCACGGTGACATTCCCCTATTTGATAATACCTATGCAAATAGTTAATAATAGCCACCTACCGAACATATACGATGGACACAGCAATAAAGAGACAATTTAAATTCACCATATCGTTATCAACGCACGTCCTTCAGTAGCAGCGAACAATAATTGTAGTTTTGTTGTGTGGCTCGTTAATAGATAACCCATTGACATTGCACTAATAATAAACATACATACAGCGGGTGTCTTTTATTTAGGTGTGATTTCATTTTTGTTTTGGGAGTGAGGTTAGTTTATTTTCCTATAGCAGTTCTCATACGGCCAGACGGTTTGACGGGCCAGTGCCGTAGGCCGTGGGTTCGACTCCCACACAGGACATGCATTTGTGTGCATGAACATGACTGATGTCCTGAGTCTGGGTGTAATTATGTATATTAGGTAAGTATCTGTATAAAATTCAAAGTCCTGACTGACTGACTGACTGACTGATATATCAACGCACAGCCTAAACCGCTGGTCCTAGAGACATGAAATTTGGAGGGTGTATTCTTTGTGAAGTGTAGGTATCCACTAAGAAAGGGTTTTTCGAAATTCCACCCCAAGGGGTAAAATAGGGGATGAAAGTTTGTATGAAAGTCCGTCAGTTTCGAAGTTAGGATCTTCAAATTTTGTGTTTAGGCTGAAGATTGAAAATTAATGTATAGGTGTCTGAGCGTTTGTTATAATTATACCCCCGTAGGGGGGAAAAGAGGGATGAAGTTACTTATGCAAATCCTTCATTTCCACATTAAACACCACTAAATATATTATTATACAGTGTAGGCATCCACTAACGAAGGATTTTTTGATATTACACTCCTAAGGGAGTAAAAAGGGGATGAAAGTTTGTATGAAAGTCCGTCAGTTTCGAAGTTAGGATGTTCAAAATAAGTGTTAGGGCTGACGATTGAAAATTAAATTTCTACCTGTCTAAGCGTTTTTGATATTTCCACCCTCGAAGGGATGAAAAGCGGCATGAAGTTGTATATTGGATCTCACTGACTAATATATCAAAGCACAGGCTAAACCGCTGGTCCTACAGACATGAAATTTGGAGGTTGTGTGCTTTGCGAAGTGTAGGTAAGCACTAAGAAAGGGTTTTTCGAAATTCCACCCCTGAGGGGGTAAAATAGGGGATGAAAGTTTGTATGAAAGTCCGTCGGTTTTGAAATTAGGGCACTGAAAATTAATTCATACGTGTCTTAGCTTTTTTTGATAATCCATCCTCGAAGGTGTGAAAAGCAGGATGGAGTTGTGTATGGGTAATCACTGATTGATATATCAACGCACAGCTTAAACTGCTGGTTTTTCGAAATCCAACCCCAAAGAGGGTGAAACGGAGTTTGAATTTTCTGTGAAACATATTATTACACGTAAGTTGTTAGTTTTTACATGTTTTTTTATGATTGCGTATTTTATAAATAAATAAAATGTTTTGAAAAAAAATATAAATATCACAATATAAAATTCAAAGTCCTGACTGACTGACAGATATATCAACGCACAGCCTAAACCGCTGGTCCTAGATACATGAAATTTGGAGAGTGTATTCTTTGTGAAGAGTCGGTATCCACTAAGAAAGGGTTTTTCGAAATTCCACCCCTAAGGGGGTAAAATAGGGGATGAAAGTTTGTATGAAAGTCCGTCAGTTTTGAAGTTAGGATCTTCAAATTTTGTGTTTTGTTTTTAGCTGAAGACTTAAAATTAATTCGTACGTGTCTTAGCGTTTTTGATAATTCACCCTTGAAGGGATGAAAAGCAGGATGAAGTTTTGTATGGGAAGTCACTGATATATCAATGCACAGTATTGCACAACTTAAATCACTGGTCTTAGAGACATGAAATTTGGAGGGTGTGTTCTTTGTGAAGTGTACGTATCAAATATGAAAGGGTTTTTCGAAATTCCAACCCCCGTTTCACCCTGTAGGCCATGCGGGCGAAGCCGCGGGCAGAAGCTAGTGTATTTATAAACAAAAAAGTAGTATATGTAGTATATCAGTTATCTGGTTTCCATACAAGCATAGTTTGGGATCAGATGACCGTGTGTGATTAATGTCCCAAGGTATTTATAACATTATTTATTTATGTATACCTCCCAGAGTAGGTATAGGTATGTACGGCCCGATTAGAAAAGGTACTCCTCGAAACTAGATTATGCATGACTTCTCATCTCTTCCCATCGACATAATATAATAATTATCGTTTTCTCGTTTTCTCTCCATTTCACAAAAGTGTTCTATGCTAAAAAAAAATTTGCCGCCGCATAAAAAAATGGACCGCATAACCTCAGAGTATATAAATACTCATAACTAAGATTTTTGTGAAGGAATTTTGCTGATTTCGAAAATCTTGTGCCATTTAGCAACATCGTTGTATTTTTTCCTGTAATATACCTACTCACTTATCATATCAACTGTATTAAACATAATAAGAACCTTTTTTGGAATTTAAAAATAAAGCCGTTTTAGATGATAGGTGCCCCATTTAAACTTGTTTTGAAACCCTACTTTGAAACTTCGCTATTTAGGCCACTTTTGTAAAGAAGTAATTTTTTTTTTATCGAAAGCTTTTGGGTACCTACCTTATAGATATTTAATAGTACATTATGATACATGTGTGCGAAGTTTGTTATTAACTCAACTCTCTTGCGAGGAAAAGAACAGACTTGTATTATAAGTCTTGTAATTTTTTTGATAATCCCTGAAATCCGTGATCTGTCAAACTATTTTACCCGTTTAAATTAAACACAAAAATCACTTGCAGTAAGGTAGGTACAAACTTATTGAATCGGGATTATACCTATCATAAAACTGTGCGGTAATGTAAAGTAAAAAGCACAAGTGCGTAATAAGCTGCATTAATTAAGATACTAAAAACGGTGCAATAAATGTCACTATACGAGCGAGTGTGTTAAAAAAATACTTATTTGATAGTCTATATGTATTTCGTTTGTCTGTGGTTCGTAAACACCATGAGTTATAATACCATGGTAAACACTAGGAACGGCACCATAAAAAAATTCAAAATAGGGGTCGTGTTAACCTGTCGGTTTTAGCGCCGTCGTCAATGGTATTATTAATGGAATAAATCCATGGCATGACATCGTCACATGACTGTGAGAGGAATCGGTATGTACTGTTTACCCCGTAGAGTACATCTGATTGACCGCCAAATTAGACCAGCTTGGCGAAAACTGGCTTCCCTTGACACGACTGACCCCTGATGGATATGTGTTGGATGTTGTATATATGCTAATTGCGTAGAAAACTTCGATAGCGCGATGTAGGCATGGTGACGTCATGTGATACTGTAGTGGTGTATGTCAAAAAGGTTTTTGTCTACCTTCAAACTCGCTGATAAAATTAACAAGAATTTATAGGTAATTCAATATTTTAGTAAGCGACTTTATAATAATAAAAAGGTCCTCTCCAATCCTCTCTCTTAGCACTGGAAGTAGCTTGACTCTGCACAAGTGCATATTGTCTGCAAGCCTAATAACGGAGGAGGGCGTTGGAGGGCGAGGGTCTGCGACACAGTTTTCAAACTTCTGCAAACACCATCGTTGTTTGTTTCATTATTGTACCTTTTGTGTTGTTCCAAATAAATATATTTTGATTTTGATGTTTTTAAATGAACTTGTTTAGGTTTTTTTCTTGGTCTGAGTCTAGGTAATTTATTTTATAAGTTGTTGATTCTTGGTTATGTTTTTATGCTTGCGTATTTTTACCAAATATTTTACTAAGTGAATAGTAAAATATTTGGTAAAAATATATCGTCCAAAAATATTTAAAAAATGTAACATTGCTGTATTTCTTGCCGGATTCTTCTCAGTTGAAGGCCGACTTCCGAACCAGTGGTAACTACAATAGCTTTTACCTTCATAAGTGCCCTACTAAGGCCTAAAATAAACAAATGGAAACACTTTTGAGTTTATGCGGCCTAGTATCTGCGCTTTATTAAACTACAGCCGCTTTATATTAAGAAAGATCGAGGATGTAATATATTAGCCTAAACCGGTGTTCCTTTCTGAAGATTGTATATCAGTAGGTAGGCTACCTGTAAATCAATTTGAAAAGTCAAAAGTCGATTCTAATAACCCCGATTAATTGATCCGCCTGTAGATATTCAATGTAATATTTATCAGAAACATGCAAGTCAATGACTGAACGTATAGGTACCTAGATATCTTCTTTTAATTATATTAAATTTTAATTTGTCTGGATGTTTATGGTATCTTTTTTTTAAGATTGCCACGTATGTATTCTTGATCTTGGAAACAGCTCTTGAGATTCCAGTCAAATTAGATCGCAATTTACAGCACTTACCAAGGACTAAGTACCTACAACTCTACGTCTCAAAATTCTCAGATTACCCTTATGACTTGTAGACCTATGTAGCTACTACTTAGTCATAAGCAATTATTCGGCAAAGTATGTACCTGCCTACTACTTTACAATTTGTATCAATAATATTCAAATACTACCTAATACATAGTACACAGGAAAGTTGTTAGTAAGTTAGAAAGAAAAGCCTGGAAGCTAAACATGTAATGGTGACACGCTGAATTGCCACATTATGACATTAATTTTTATCTAACTCTGGGCTTCCCAAACTGTGCGTCGGGACGCCCTGGGGTGCCGCGCCGCGGTATTATCCCAGGGGCTTCGTGAGGCGATCTAAATAAGTTGGCTGTCTGTCTGTGTCGATGCGACCGACTAAGTATATATACTGTATATAGTGACTGTAGTCTGTGGCCATGCGCATTGTGATGCGGCGGGAGCGTGCGACCAGTGCTTTTTCTTTTCCAAAAATAATCTTGGCGAGATCCATAAGCATTGATTTGTAAAAAAAAAAAAACAATTTAGAGAGTTTTGAATCACTTCCAATTTTGAGATTACATTACCAGCAACCAACCAGCAACATAATAATATTTACTTACATACCTACTTGAAATATTTTATAAACCCCGCAAAACATAACAACAACATACACAGTTAAAATAAGCTTTGGGAAGCCCTGATCTAACTAATTAATAATTAATTAATTAATCTATATGTCTACCTAATTTGCTTCTTCTCAGACGTCCTTGTGTTTTCATTATCCATATCGGATTTTCCTATAGGTACATAATTTAAAATGAAGGTAGGTAACCTAGCCGAGTTTCTTGCGTGATTCTTTTCAGTTGAAGGCAGAGTTCAGAACCGGTGGAAACTTCAGTAGGTAAAAGTGACATTTTATAAGTGCCCTACTGGGGTCTAAATTGAATAAAGGGCTTTGAATTCCCGTTCATAAGTAGGGGCTGCGGCTGGGGAAGTAACTCCACCATGTACTTATCTACTTTAACTGTGTTGGCTTAGGTACCTACGGGTGGGACGCGAATTTCATAACTACTTACTACATTATGAAAATAATATAATTCTAAAACTGCTATTCAAGTCGATTAAGGTCGCCAGAACTCCATGAGCTCGCTGTTCTAAAAAAATTAAAAAAATCTGTTTGAATTTAGGTAGGTAAGTACCTACTCTAAAATTCACCAAACTGCATTAGTTTGTTGGCGAATGTAGACTATGTAGAGTAAGTGCCAAGAATCATAGGTAGGTAAGAGTGTTTCCATATTATCCGATATACTTATCGGTTCTTATACGACGGAATATTATTTATTTTATAATAAGAATTACCTATCTAGGAGACTTTACCTACGGTGTGGTTATCGGTTATAGTACCTACTAGAGTAAGTCACACGCTCTGTGCCTCTAGAATCCATCCATAGAGGCGAGTAATAATATAAGTACAGGGAACATCCATCACCCATTGCCCATTTCATTTGGTTAGACTGGGTTGAAAGTGTTCTTCACCTTTGCTTCTTTTTATTAAAAAAAAAAGACATCTAAAGTGTTGCTAGACTTTACCATTGGTTTCAAAAGTTGTATCATTTTATATCGTGGGACATTCTACCCTCCCACAATATAAAAAAATACACAAATTAAGTAAAGCTTGTAGATACTTTGGAAACAAGTTAACTTATATTACTTGTAAAATATAAATGAATAAATGTATCAACAAATGAACTGCATTATTCACCACAATTATAACTATACTTATTTAATTTCTTTATATGTACACTCGGCTACATATCAAGCTATACATTTCCGGTATAAGCTGGTATAAGCCTTTACAATGCGAGATTGGCTTATACTGGAAATATATAGTTTCTTATTTTATGCAGGAGCCGAGAAATAACTCGGACACTTCGACCCATTGGGATCTATTGTGGTCCCCTAGATAATTTACTCCTCCCCAGTCTCGTTGAAAACTCTTTTCATGAGTTTTATAACGAGGCTCGGAGATATGAGCCTATAGTCTTCTGGTTTTGGATATCCGATCCATAGGAGACTCATTCGCTTACCAGCCAGTGCATCGCATGTACACAGAAGGTGCTCCATGCGTAATGTATAGCTTGATGTTAGTTTAAAGTCGGAAAGAAATAATAAAAGATATAGGTAATTTAAGTATTGATACAGTTTTGTTTAAGGTTAGCAAAATATTGTTAATTCCTACCACTTGCCACCTTGTTTGCTTTCTGATATTATAATTTTTTATTTGATCATTGTTTGTCTTATTTCTTAAAATTAATTATGACATTTTGTATAAATAGAAATAAAATACTGGCAGCACTCTATCACTGTTTAAAAAAATCTCAATGTCAGTTAGGCATGGAAATTATTGCTACTTTATAGGAATTCTCATTTGATGATATTATTATTTTTTATAGCATGATTTCACTAGCTATATATGATTTGCAATGATTTGTAACCTACGTCATCGATGCTGATCGACGGTATTTTTCACAAAATCATGTGCGAGTATCGCACGCAAGTGTCAAATTATCACTGATGCAAATTATATATACTTTCGTAGCAAAAAATTATTTTTCTATCCTGCTACATAACATGCTAAAGAAGTTAACACTTTATGTTACTTGATTTAAGGTTTATTTTTGAATACTCTTAAAAGCTAATCAATGATAAAGTTATTTTTTTTTTAAAATTTGTTCATGACCATGGATACAAAGTCCTTCAGTCGCATACATTTTATTTATATTCTTTATAACATGTAACAGGCTATGTCATGGACGGTAGCAGATGTGACATATGAAAACAGAATCATATTCTTTTAGTGCGTTCGAATTGGAGTGATGTCGTTTTTAACAGTTTCAAAATGGGCATTTTTGTTCGGGCGTTCGAATTGGTAAATTTCAACAATTTTGCAACTTTTGCCACAAACGATATTTCCCAAATCGAACGATTAGATACAAAAATGACATTTCCATGCTGATCGCCTGCTTGTCACTTGTCTCAACCTACCTTTTTCCTTCAGTTAATCATTAAACAAAGTTAATCTAACAAATTATTCTCTTTCCTGTTAGTATTTCTATAAAATTTTATACTAAAAATTAGAATTTTCGCTTCCCGTATACATTTTCCGAAACTTATCTGTCAGATTCAAAGATGTCAAAATATGATCACAAACGACCCTGCCTCGGAGGTGGGTCAAAATTTGCAGTTCACGATGTCGTTTTTAACTGTTTCCAAGCAAAACGAACGGTGAACGAAAACTGTTCAAAACGCCAATTTCGCCCACAAGTTTCCAAATCGAACGCCAGTTGTGATCGTTTTTGGCATTTTGGACTGTTATTTTTGCTACCATACCCCAATTCGAACGCACCTTTTATCACCTGCTACTTGTGATTTATGCCATGCCTAATGTCAGTCATCTGATCTGTCAGTCAGACGAAAAGCGAATCCGTTTTGGTTTTGTTGATACGTTCTTTCGTCATTGGTTTATCTTGAGTAATAATATTTGATCGTGTTTGAATGACCAAAATAACCAAATAATTAATAATAACTGTACAATTGTGTAGGTGTTTGTGTGATACGTAAACATTGTGGACATTCGTTTATTCATAACCCGAAAGCTTGTTTATTTTGGTGAGTTTTTTTTTCTTTTTACTGAGTACATAACTATTGCCTCTTCTCGTATAAAAACAAGCAAACATATCATAAGTTCTGACTTATATCCCCAATTAATCATTAAACCAAAATATTGCTCTTGAATTCTGGGCAAAATGACTTCGTTTTCTCAAACTTTATCTGCTACAAAGCTCATGATGAATTTAAAGCTTTATTGCATAAAATGATAAGCTTTTTTATGTTCCACGAATTGATTGTGTTGAATAAATCCTTGATGCTTTAATATATAGTATAGGAGCAAGATAGAAAATCATAGGAAGTATTAATTATGGCATATCATCAGGCAGGACTATCTGTCATCCGCAGTGTCCCCTGCATCCCTCTCCCCTGTAAAAATATGATAAAAAAGAGAGTTAATTCAGCATTAATAATGATGAAGAGGGAAACCAATACATAATAATATCTCATGATACATTTCTGGTTGCCATAATAATGATACTTATATCTTGGAATTCAGAAAAATTACCATAGATAGCCTTCTGGTTGAATTGAACAATTAACCCAAAGAAGAGCAATTATGTTAATTTTGTTTGAAATCTATTTCGCATTGATTGTCTAAGTCATGGACACATGCGTTCTGACTGGCAAAGTCTAGGGCACACTGAACATTTAGGTTTAGTGATTGGTCAGTACTATTATTAATCAGTGTCACAACACTTGCTAGAATTGTATTGCTTGATATCAAGTGCTTTCCTCAATGGGTTAAACCCAATCTCACCACAGCAAGTGATGACATGAAGACGTGAAGTGATTGGCGACAGATTTTCTCCTAGACAATGGTAGGCAGCCAGGACATGCTTATCACATGATATTTTCTGTAAGTGACACTGTATACTGCAGCATATTGATTATATATAAAACTTATCAATCAAATTAGCATAGTACCTATCAAACTTAACAGATAATAAACTTAATCATGTTTTTTTTACATGAACTTATCAACTATTTATGATGTGATTATGTTTAAATTTAGATCACAGTTAAAAAAATTACATTGAAAATAATTGTCATAATTGGACTGTTTTACAAAAAACTTAAACCAACTTCAAAGTACACTAAGAAGTAATAAAATCCTGATCTGATGACAATGGGACCAAACGGGAAGTGTACCCTTCCAGACAAAAAAAGAATTTTCCAAATCGGTTAATAAATGACGGAGTTATGAGGTAACAAACATAAAAAAAAAAAAAAAAAAACACAACCGAATTGAGAACCTCCTCCTTTTTTGGAAGTCGGTTAATTATAAGATGCATGTCCCTTGCGAGAACCAACATCTTAAAATCAGTACTTGTGCTGAGTCACTTTTTGCAGTTTGGAGTAAGAGCATACAGAACAGACTTGAGTATATTGTGAACACAAGAGGATTGATGGATGTTGATATGATAGAAGATAGGAATCAGAAAGGCTTACTCCGCACTGAATGAGGGCAGGTCACAGGGCGGGTGTGACACATGTTTTGCAATATTTATGGAGCCATCAAACAATAGTTGACACTATACCTTTATACAGATAGTCCAAATTCGGGGACAATAAGATGGAGTTAGCTATAAGCTATATATATTACCCTGATTTAGTTACAGAGCGTAAACAATATTTATGTAGGTACTTTATTTTGTTAACCAAAAAATACCTTACTTTAAAAAGATAAAATAATATATAGAATTCATATTCTAGTTCACAGATATCATTATTATAGTTCAAAGTATTTATAGTTTCCATAGATTATATTCAATGCTTCCTCACCATAGATTTAAATAGGGCATTGTGCCCACCTCATTAAAAAGTGAACACTTCTTATCTAGGTTCCTGTCCCATGTTAATTGTTCTTTGTGGCTACATAACAGCGTGTCCTGTAGGTTTATTAAGTAACTTTTGACAATCAGTGGGCTTAGTGTGAGTTTTTTAACGCGCTCGATAAGGTTTACGTTAACTCTAATTTGTATGGCGCAAGACCAGGCGCTGGCAATTGCCGCTAGGCGGCGCTAGTACAATGCCATACAAATTAGAGTTAACGTTAACCTTATCGAGCGCGTTAAAAACTCGCACTAAACCCTCTGGCCTTTGAAAAGAAATCATTTTAGACATTGTATTATTTGTATAGATTTTGTTTCATTGTTAATTGTAATAATACCAATAAATGTAAAGTACAATCCAAATTCTTTTATTATATTATTCAAAGGTAAATTGTTGGGGTATCATTGGGGAAAAGATATAAAACAGAAAAATATTCAAATTATTTAGCAAGTTTTTAACCAATTCTCAAAAGTAAAAAATAATGTAGAAAATTGTTAATTAACTTAATGTTTTATAAATTGCTAATTAATAAATTGTTAACTTAGCTTATCCTTAGTGCGTTCCCGATCCTAAAATTACCGTGTAATAAGAAAAGACAAAGCATGACTCCTTCATAATCACAAGAGATCCTAATACGTCACAATTACGGTGTGTAACTTTCCTACCATTGAGGATTTTCACATTGTTAAGATAACGAGCCGCATAAGTTATGTATGAATCAAAAGGAAACAAGTACAATTTGCATAGGAACACGATATCAATTAACTTAACGGTAAACCCACCTATATCCGGCCATTCCATGAATTAACTATAAAGGACCGAGGCGTACACCGACAGGAAGCCTATACAAAGAGCAGCTCGACTGGGGAAGTACCTCCACCTTACAGAATACCGCAGCCAAATAACTTTATGTTGTGTAAAGTTGTGTTCCTGCGCGTGAGTAAGGTCACCAGAGCTCATAGGGGAGGGGGGAAAGGTCGGTAACGCGTGAGCGATGCGTCGTGTGTTGCAAGCGTTCATATGGCTACGGTAACCGCTTACCATCAGGTGGGCCGAAAGCTTGTTTACCGACTAAGTTGTATAAAAAAAAAATAAAAAAAATTATACAGTCTTTATGTTTATTGAATAAACATATTTAGATATTGCTTCCTTTTAAAAAAAATGTGGCACTTTAGAACGTGTTACGTTCAAAACCCCCGCCGCCTGTGAGGAGCTTACTTATCTACAATCTAGGTAAATCATTGCTCGTTGACAAAAAGTCTACCTTTCGATAGCTCTAATATACACTTCTACCGGGGCGGCATGCGGCAGCTGCAAGTAGGTAGGTAGTACTAGCTTATCCTAAGCACTGGATAAACTGGTCTGAGGCCACTAACGGTCCTTGAACCTTTACCTGATCGCCCATAGCTTTATACCGACATCCATGGCTTTATAGTAGGTAAAACCATGATCACTGCTGCACGCTGTTTCTTGACAAAATATATTTTAAGAGAATGGACTTAACTTGTGGTCTGAATTTTAAATATTCGTACGAGAGATATAAGGCGTTTCACGTAAGCCGTATATTTTAATTTAACCCGCCTGTAGTCGAAATACTAATAAAGTGGCGCATAGAATACCTCCCTGGTGTACCACCTTCGAAGTGACGGCAAATCTACAATTCTACGCACCACTTTAATTGGTCTATTTGTATATTCATTGGGGCGTAATTTCAGTCCTAAATACTCAGGACTCATTTAAATAAACATACTTATGCCTTTTAATAATTCATCAAAGCGTTTTGCTGGAATTCTAGTAATTTTGGACGATGACGGAATTTTGTTGGGAGCTATGGGTACGCTACGTGCCTACTTAAATACTCCGGGGCTTAACTCGTAATATAAGTTTCCTAACTTATTTGCAAGTTCTAAGAACCTCGTTGCCTAATTTGACGTCTCTCGTTTTCCTTTTGTTTGCCTGAAATCTTTTGGGAAGCGTCATTCTATTTTTGTTTGTATTCTAATACTTCTAATACAAATATATTGTCTTCTTTAATATTTTGTTGAGAAAAAGATATTGCTTAATTGAACATTATAGAGAACTAGTTTTTGACCCGCCCGCGCAGTTTCACCCGCGTTCACGAGGGATTTAGAGTTTCCCGGGACAAAAAAGACTATAATTGTTATACCCGGTTATAATATACGATCACTGCTTCTTTGTCTACGATTTATCTAATCATTAAAAAAAAGATATAATATATAGGTTAATTTCGAGCTCTGCCCCTAAAATGCTCGTCTCTCTTAGTGTGGTTCGTATTGTAGTTTTATTGACATAATGTTAAGTAGAATACCAAAATAATCTTCGTTGGCAGGAAACTTTGAACCTATCTGTTATATCTGTATTGGTCATTTAACAAACTCATACATCTTTTAGATCACCATTCCCATTTGGCCATGTTCCTAACTCGCAACTAATACGGACTGGGCATGATTTATGATATAAGTTCTGCTCGGTTTCCGCGACGGATTATTTCTAGAATATACAAAATTTTCCTAAGCAATTCTTTCCCCGAACGGTAAAATGCTTCTGCCCAAGGGCAGCTGTCACTGCTCTGTCCGTCTGAAGGTCATGGGTCTAGCTCGTAAATGAAATAAGTTGCAGACCTGAAATTAAAATATTTTGTAAAGAATGTTGGTCCATAACTGAATATTGAATATATTTCAGGATCCCATAGGAAACCCGTTAGGAATTTGTAATCTACATATTAGGTTTCCACTCTAACCGCTGTAGGAAGCTAGTTCTGGGGGCCAACCACAAACTCTTAAAACAATATTATTATAACCTTGTGTCTTTTGTCCTGTTTTGACGCCGGATTTCAAAGAGGGACAAAATATAAATAAGTTTATTTTAATCTTGTTTTAAGAGCTTGTGGTAGGCCCCCAGGCATTAGACGATTCACTGAAGTTTCATTGTCAAAATTGTATTTATATAAAAAATAGCAGCGTTGTCTTATGTCCTCGATGACGAGTCCCGCCAAAGTATGATGCAAACTCAATTTCAGTAAATTTGAACCAGTACGTATACAGCTAGAAGAACAGCATTTGACCTAGTTTCAGTAAACTACACCAGACTAATGCGATCAAGGATGGTCATATTACGAATGTTGCTTAATTTTTAAATTGTTAAAATATTTAATTCGAATAAAATATGTATACCCACTCACTGGTAAATGTTCGGTGTCTCTCCATGAGTACGTAAAATCTCAAGCTTTCCTCCTCCGTGTCATGGTTTCCTGACGATGTTTTCCAAAACTGAAAGTTATAAGTCTTATATAAGTTCTTCGTCACCTTCTACTTCACCCTCACCTCACTGATCTATTATCCCTCGTCTTTGGAATTTTCTGGATTATGTTAATTTCTATTTTCCATAAAACTTAAGCAACTTAAATCACAGATTCCTAATTATTCATCATCATTCGTAAATGAAAACAAAACAACGTTACCTCCATCCGGTTAGTTCAAGAGCACTCACAAAGTCATCGCATAGTTTTTTGCTCTCTGTCGGCAAGTGAGTCCTTAGGAAAAAGTCCTCCAATTACCCCATCCGTGGTTACATCGGAGGCTCATTTAATCTATCTCTTTTTAACTATACCATTGCGCATAAATCTATCTCTTTTACTCAGCGCAGCTTCGTCTTTGATCAGATAAGCGGTTGCTTTCAACGACGTTCCAGACAATTATCACTGATTGTGTGGACTGACTAACTTGATATTAATAGCTCGATTTTAAGTCAAATTGGTTAGACCATGCTTTTTAGGGTTCCGTAGCCAAATGGCAAAAAACGGAACCCTTATAGATTCGTCATGTCTGTCTGCCTGTCTGTCTGTCTGTCTGTCTGTCTGTCTGTCTGTCTGTCCGTGTATGTCACAGCCATTTATTTCCGAAACTATAAGAACTATAATGTTGAAACTTGGTAAGTAGATGTATTCTGTGAACCGCATTAAGATTTTTACACAAAAATAGAAAAAAAACAATAAATTTTGGGGGTTCCCCATACTTAGAACTGAAACTCAAATTTTTTTTTTCATCAAACCCATAAGTGTGGGGTGTCTATGGATAGGTCTTCAAAAATGATATTGAGGTTTCTAATATCATTTTTTTCTAAACTGAATAGTTTGCGCGAGACACTTCCAAAGTGGTAAAATGTGTGTCCCCCCCCCCTGTAACTTCTAAAATAAGAGAATGATAAATCTATAAAAAATATATGATGTACATTACGGTGCAAACTTCCACTGAAAATTGTTTTGAACGAGATCTAGTAAGTAGTTTTTTTTTAATAGGTCATAAATTGAAATTAATATCAAATACTCAGGTCTATACTACCATTTACTTATATACCTACAGGTTTGTACGGAACCCTCGGTGCGCGAGTCTGACTCGCACTTGGCCGTTTTTTGTTTTTTTTGTATGATATTAAAAATGTGTTATTCAAATACCCTTGACCTTGACAGGGATTTCTGAGTTGTCTGAAAAAGACTGTTCAAAATTTGCATGAAGAGTCGGCAATAAACAGCAATTTTATTACCCTTTTCAAAATAAACATGCATTTATAATATAAGGTACTGCATGAGTTAGTACATCCAAGCCCGTCGGCGTCATCATTCAAATACTCGTGCTGTAAAATATGTTTAAATTAGCATGCAAATAATAAGTGCCTTCATGAAGTTAGTGAATTATGCAAAAAACTGAAGAGCTAAAAACTATTTAAAGAATTATTTGAAGTGATGGCATAGAGCTACAGTAGATTACGAGTAATGTCCGCGTAACGCTCCAGACAATGGCTCATTACCGCGGGTATTACGAAAATAGGTATAATTTGGGAAAAAAATACAGAAGAACTACAAATGGTGCGATTACGTGTAACAATGCTGCGTCGGGTAACTTGGTGGAAAATTTGTGCAATATGATGTTTGGAAACAGAAAATAAACGGGAACATTATTTGATCTATTAATAATAATCTGGAGAATTTAATCTGTGTTTAAATGTCCTACAGTCATGGTCGTTTTAAAAATCATTGACAACGACAGACTTACTTTTAACATGAAATTATTAATCATGTTGGTCTGTGATCATGTTTCTAGAATCTGGGAGCAATTATCTCATAACAATCTACTCCGTTGGGATAAACAAGTTCTCCAATAAATACTAATGTTACATTAAGTGCATTCTTATAAACTATACGCCGTATCTAACAGCTGGATGGTCCGATGACCTGAGAATTTGGAGATAACTGAGAAGCTTTGTGCTGGCATACGACATAACTATTTAAATTCCTTCAAGGCTTTGTGTGCTTACTATTGCACCTTCGGCCACATACATTTATCCAGAATTTCTTGTACGTGATCTTTAGATTCCACAGAGACCTATAAGATTGACGAAGACTTTGCTCGAGTTAATTTATTAAGCGGCTTTCAGACTCCTTAACCTTTCTTATAAGTTGTCGAGAGTGATGAGTTGTGAGGCGAGCCAAAAGTTCTAGAGTGGAGACACGGTCACACAAATTCTATTCAGCCAAGGTGTTATCGCATCAGAAATTGCAGATGCCCATCATATTCTAATCTTATTTCTAGTAGCGTATAAATAATCTTGCAAGATTAATATTGCAAGATTATTTATAAAAAATAAACGAAAGCAAAATGCTTTTGATGTACTTAATGACGTACTCAGTAGTAGAACACAAATGAATGTTCTTTTCTGACATCGTGACAATTATAATGGAGAAAGTAACTACATTTCTTTCACGTTTAGCATTTCATTGCAAAGTACTAAGTACTGTTCGTTCTGAGTAGTAGGTTTACCGTCCTGCACATAATGCGTTCCCTTATAACTAGCGTAAGTCGATGATACATCAATTTACACGAATTCGCTGAATGCGGGCTTTATGGAACTATTTTAACCATACTTAGTGATGTTATGTTTAACTTTGTTATAGATGCTTAGGTACACGTTTATTTTGTTATGGATTTAGAGAAGATTAGACTGCGAAATTGCAGATACTAACTTCTAGTGCTTTACCAAGTATCATTACAATGCTATGAATATTTAATGGGAAAATGTGAATAACGGGGCGCTTTCCAACTTTCATATACTTACTGGAACTTTAATCAGAATAATAAATCTTGGAGAGAGTTAAAACTGAAGTTTCTAATTTCGTTAGCAAAGTAGGTGTTTATGGTTACTCAAGATTCAATTATAAAACTGTTAAGACTTACACAAAGCATAACATAATCGCGTGAAGCGTGGCTGATTGATGTTACAAAATTGATTAGGCGTTCACCATCACCGCGTACGCTCATGTTTTTAACAATATTCCTATTTTCTTTAACAAAACTTACATGCACAATACTATGATATCGTTAATTAGAATAGTGATGAATATTGGTATGAATTGTATTTTCAATTGGGGAACGATAACTCAGAACTCTTTAAATTCTAACTGTTTTGGGACTGAGGATATACGTTCTTACTCTTGATGTTATAGAAGTCGGTAAATATAGGCACATAAATTATAGGTTCTTACTGACAAAAATAAATCTTGTATTTTACCAAGTTACATGTCATTATATTGGGTATAATAAATAAATAAATATCCTGGGACATTCCTCACACACGGTCATCTGATCCCAAACTAAGCAGAGCTTGTACTATGGAAACCAGATAACTGACAACTGCGCCAACGGGCCCGTCACTAACCCCCGTTATACTATTCGACTTGTACGAGAATACACTAAGCCTGAAGGTTTTGGTTGCGTAACTACCGCCTTCGGGATCATCATCATTTATCAAGAGAAGACAGTTGTTAAACACAAGCTTGTATAATTTTAGAAAAAATAGAAGAACTTTTCCATAAATGTTCGGTATTATTTTAATCTTCAATCTGGCACAAGAACGACCTAAATTACATTTCTTATACAATATTTCGGTAATCATCTCTTAATTGCATTTTGATGCCCTATTCTATAATTTCCGGTCACAAAAGATCATAATAACTCTCCTCCGGTGAATAGGAATTTTAAATTACATCATTGCTCTGGTCTTCATCAGTTAATTTCTGGAAAGCCTCTTATGGAGTTACTAAACTTGAAAATAAAGTTTCATCATTACTCCTTTAAACTGTATTCATAAAAACTCGTCCACTTTAGAATTCTGAAAGAATATTCACTCAAGGGATAAACATTCCACGTTGTGAGGATTCAATGAAAATGTAATAACTGTTTACTTCACGCGACGGTTGCCGAGTAATTTATTCAGCGCCACGAAAAGTCTGAGCTAAGTTCGTTTCCAGATACCTTCGGAAAAATACGTCAATTCGTGAGATGCCACTCGCTGCGGAATAATAATGGGTTGGATACTTCATGACTAATGGTTTAAAAATGAGGTAATTCTAGGTAAAATTAATGTTATGTTTTCAATGGGCGTGTAAACCACATCCAGTGACGATTAAACTTCACAAGTTTAATCGTCACTGGATGTGGTTAACGAATACCCTTATCTCCTTATAAGACCTTATAAGGAGGGACTTTAGTTTTGACAAGTAGAGTTTATGAAATATTATTCAAGATGATATATTTTCTCTATCATATTGTAACAGTTAAAGTATCATACAAGAGTTATGCGTGCTGCACAAACTTGTTTCACTTGCATTTTGAAATTGATATGAAAGTGATCCTTTGATAACATTATCGTCACTCGTTTTGCTTGCACTGTATGTAGCTTCTTAATTAGCAACTTTTACTATTTTGTTTCCCAAAAAGTCGTTATTTTAACCGGAATCGCTGTATTACTTATTAACATCATTATGGTAAAATTTTCAGTTGTTCAAGGCTTTTAGCAACAATACATTTGCCGATGTGACATTACGATTGCACTAACTCCATTACCTTTAAACAAGGCCGTTCCCAGACGGTGATAAAGAATATCATAGGCCATCGTTTGATTTAACCAATAGAGTCGAGATAAATCGTGCTCACACGACTATAGTACTTGTATAGTCGTGTGAAATCACGTTAGTATCGCATTAATCAGGTTCTAACAGGGAAACAACCGGGAACGAGAATTACGTTTATGGAGTTAACTTGTGACACGCAACACTCTTGGGAGTTAGTATAGGTATAGTATAGGGAGTTATAATTCTTTTAAATGATGCTATTATAGCGATTATGTATGATTATGATGTATTGTTTACGGATGAATGGAATATATACGTACGGCGAAAGAGTGGGTGTGGTAGAGCAGAAATTGGACCTAATTAAAATCTAAGGTGAATGAAATGTCTTGAGTTATTTCTAATAGTCCCAACTACTGTAATTATCAAATCAACTACAGATTTATATGATACGTAGAAGGTGTGTGTGATATATTAAAAGCAGCCGGATTTCCAATCCCGATGAACTCATAGACGTGAGATCTATCAGCGGAACACCTCTAAAGGAAGCAAGCTCGTCACGCGTCACATAATGATCATTAGTATTCATCATACGTGTCGGTCACGGCTTGGATACGATGACTTCAAGAGATGATTGTACTTGGGAGTTACCTTCTTGTTTGGATGAGCGCCTGTTGCAGTTTTTTTTGTTCTGTTTACAATTTTTTGTAATTTTTTCAGCGGTCTTTGCTTTGGTGGGACCCTCTGTTTAAGCTGTTAGTACCACAATATCAGTGTTTCTTAATTTTTAATTTTTCGTTTTGTTGTTATCGATATTTTGATAGTGTCAGTACTTACGAGCATAATTATGTACTTGGTCATTTTTCTGGTAACCTTCTGTTTTACATTTTTTTCAAATAAATACGAGATAACACTACGTTTAATTCGCCATTATGCATTGTTTTTGTCCCACTCTTTATTTTTCACAAACATATCCAAGTCCAAGTGTGTTCTCTGTCTTTGTGTCACTAAAAACTCAATTATGACTAATTATTCAAAGACGCTATTTACGTAACTATTAATTATGGTCGATTGTGCGTCGACCAGCGTTTATATTAAGGCACTTGTTGTATTTACCCACCTAATACGCTGGAAATAAAGGTCAAATAACGATTCCACAAATATGTACTCTACTGGGTCACTTACAATCTAATAAACCGGGGTTTGAGGTGATAGTCCATCAATCATATAGGAGAGTTTTTTTTTAAATTCATTATTCATATCTTTGTGATGGAAAATTTTGGTTTTAATAATGTCAATTAGTCTTCAAAAGAAATGGAATAACAAAATTACCTACATTGTTTCATTATTTTTGAAAATTCTTCTTAGGTTTTGCAATGTTTGGATATATATTAATTTTACTTGGGGCTTTAGGCTTTATTTTATCGAAATTGGCTAAAAGGGAAAAAAAACATGACCATTTTTAATAAAATGTGCGCGAGCAGACTCGCCGGCGAATGGCGTATTTAGAGATAGAACACTTTCTGAAAAAATCATTATCCCATTGTTTGTTAACAATTGCACGGACCGTTTGATACGTCTTTGTTTGTGACAGTCCCTGATATAATAGACGTCGGTTCTAGCTGTTCCATTCTTGAGGGAGAGAAAATATGATGGTAATATTCATTCATAAACCATGAGGTTCCAGAAAAGCACGAAAATATAACGATGATTTTGACAAATGTCTCAATTCTGTCAAAATCCTTGTATCTTACTCAAAATTAAATCAAAAATAAACTGGTAAGAAATTCAAAACTTTTTCTCGCAAATTCCGCCAAAATTGCCAATGAAATCATACTTACCTATTTGATCAATTCTAATGAGAAGATGCAAAGCTAATAAATCCAATAATAATTAATACCTAAACAAATATATCGCCCACAAAAGTAATCCCTCAGGAGGGCCAAATAAAATCTAGAGAAAGTAATTATGGGAAAAAATACCCGAAGGTCCCTGATCATCAATATTTGAACAGCTACTCCTACGTCCTGTATGTAACAAAAGCGGTTACTTTATTATCGACCGTACCGTACCACAGTGACGTCAGAGAATAAGTTCAGTTAGTACAATGCTAGTGAAATTGATTTACTTCAGATCTGGCAATGCGTTTTTGGGAAATTGCTAGGTGTCGTATTAACTAATCACTAGCCTTCTATGGATGATATGATTATTTCGTCACACACACCTTAAGGTCAATCTTCCTTTTGTAGTTAAACGCTTCGTTAGTAACTAAAGGTAAAGGTGATATTATGGGCAATACCGGAATTAAAGTACATAATATTTCAATTTGTATTGTGGACCCATAAAAAGCCTTTAGAGGTATTTTTCTCGTGTCTGAATCACTGCTGCACTACTTTAATTTTATAAAATCACACAAAACAGTGATAAATATAAAGCAAGAAATTTCTGCATTGAAATTTTTGCACTTTCCTATTTATGTGTAAAAATATATCGCGTGGGTTAATTTGAAATATGGGAAACACCGCAAGCGGAAGGAAGCTGGATGGATGCCGTGTAAATTGAAACGCCCACTTCTTCCACGTCAAGTTAAACCCGTCCACTATTTCAAAGCTCTATGTATAGGTACAGAAAGGTAAGCTGAATTGATTGGTCCGCTATGAAAATAAAATAATCTTGGCTTTTTCTCGCAGAGTGTTTTAATATTAACCATCTACATAACACGGTTCGATACAAGTCTTCGTTGTCTTGGTATGTTTTTTCAATTGATTAAGAATGTCTCATAATAGATGCGACGGGTGTTGTAGGCGTCCATAGGACTATGGTAACCGCTTATCACCAGGCGGGACGTATGCTTATGTGCAAACTTAGTTGTACTCAAAAACCCGACAGCTGCACTTGAAGGTTTCCTTCTGAGCTTCAACCTTTAGTAACTCAAATCTCCTGTCTGCCTGTTGATATTTTCATTGGCCTCCAACAACCTCAAAAATTAAGACTGACAACTAATACCAAATAATAAATCTGTACACAACTAGGAGTCGAAATACGTATAACCTTGACTCGCTGATCGATCAGCCATGATCGGAAGACTTGCAACTCGATAACTAATTAGCCACAATTAGTCAAGCCTTACCACATTTAATCTTTTTTCACAACACGGAGGGGCAAAACAGAAAACATTTTTCGGTCACAAGAAATTCTGAGACTGCAAAAACACTGACACTAAAAGTTTGTAACTGGATCGCCTTTCATGTTGTTAAGTAAATATTAGAATTTTTGAGTTGCCTGTTCGTAAAGTACACCTTTACCTAAGAGAGATATAGCTGGTTCATTTTTAAATTCCTCTGATCATGCGTGTCAAGTACTTTGACCCAGAACTCTAAATTATATGAACATCGATATAATAATCATTATCTAACACTAGTTTAGTTGGATCTATTTCAAAGTCAATCTACTATAGAGTTAAACTATTAAAGCAACAAACGAGTTGGCAAGTGCAAACAAATCCTGGTTTCAGCATCATAAACTCGAGTGAGACAGCACGCTGCACGTAACCTTGCACGTACACAAAAGGCAAACACCGCAAACTGGGAAAATAAATTTTATGTACCTTGCAGGTACTCTAGTTTAATACTTTGGGTCGCGGTTAAAAAAATAACAATGACACTCAATTATATCATTGCATTGTTATAATAGGACGCGCGTCCCTCGCGCGAATCGACGGGTTAAAAGCTATGTTCGATTCAAAAAGGATAGTAAAGTTTCCGAATTAGCCGAACTTGGATGCTGGAATATTTTATTTTCTTCCGGCGTTTGTGTATCCTGAATCCTGCTATACCTTCAAGGTCAGAGTGAATGCCTGTTCATTC
The DNA here is from genome assembly GCA_947623365.1 of Achlya flavicornis. Classification (NCBI taxonomy): domain Eukaryota; kingdom Metazoa; phylum Arthropoda; class Insecta; order Lepidoptera; family Drepanidae; genus Achlya; species Achlya flavicornis. The sequence goes on from OX392469.1 coordinate 2,868,897, forward strand.
TTTCTTGCGGTTTCTTTCCATCTTTGAATTCGTCATCGTCTTTTATAGGCGAGCTTGCTTTTGGCCACATACTCGGCTAAGCTCGTTTGATTAAAAAAGCTATGGAAGGATCTGTTTTACGTTGTTGGTATTACATTAACCTGTCGATTAATGTTGCCTTTCTTTTCCACTTTATTGATTTCGGCTTTTACATCCAAATTTTTATGCTTTTCAATTTATTCATAACAAACACACCCAAATGACTATTTTTTTTATTATAAATTAGTGGTATAATAAATTCATTTGACCGGCTTTTTATTTTAAGTAAGCGGCATACATTAAAAGTGGCACACTTTTTGTGCAAAAATAAAATTCAATCAAGTTCGTTTCAAGGCGCAAGACCGTCGTACTTTACAATCTCTCTTCACAGTATTTTAGTGTTAACCGTTTACAGTATTTACATATTTAAAATTGTAGGTAAGAGAAAATTCATTATATACTCTATACATTAGACACTTATATATTTATACATTAGATTTTAACATCACTTTGTGCGCCGTATATGTAATACGGATTTTCTCTTTTTAATTCCTTGCTTTCTTCATCAATTTGTGGCTTCAGATGGCGATAAATTCCGAATAAGTGACATTCAAATTTGGTACTAAGAGTGGGTTAAAATGTAGTTGCCAAGTCTTGACCTATTCTTTACAGTCTAGATATTTCGATTTCAATGATAAACACTATTCATGGATATCATAAAGGATCCCAGATTTAGATGTATACCCATTACAGAAAGGCCCATGGGGCTACTATCAACTCAAATGTCACTTCTTCCATACATTCTGACGTCTTTTGGCGACGGACGATTCAGTTCAGTCTAAATTGAATGAATAGAGTTGTTGGTAAGAGGACTGAAGAGACACAGACCAAAAAATAAATTTTAAGTTATTGACTTTACTGCTAATATGATTGAAACTTCTGATAAAAGCATCGGATAACTGAATGCACGATTGGGTATTGGTCCTACGTGGTTAATTATTCAACGGTCTGTTGCACACAAATACATTTTCAGTAATGTCATCAATATGTGACATTTCAAGTGGTCTCGTTTTAATAATGGTTTTGTTATTGCCAATGTGATCATCATACAGTTTCCCAATTTCTGTGAAATAGAGAATTCATCGGAAATATAATTCAGGGTTCTTATATTTCTGACGGCAGAACGCAGGACGCAGAACGCTTTGGGCAGAATAAGCATTCAAAAGTTGTAACTAATAATAACTCTAATCTTATTTCAAATAACAATGTTTTATTCTTACGAATTTGTTACGCATTCAAAGTGCAATAAATAAATTTGAAATTTCCTCAATACCGGGACTTAATCGTCATGGTTATGATTCCGGGGTTTTTAGGAGGTATTATCCACTGTATGTTACTTACAACCTCGATGCTTAGGTACATATACTACTACCTATTCTGATCACTGCTTATAATACATTACAATTCCATCACAATGAAAGTAGACCATAGCTTCTCTAATAAGCGGGGGCTCTACCGCGTAACTTTGGTGGTAATTGTAACAAACACCATTAATTATTTCATCCAATGACGCGCACGCGGTATGAAGCGACGAAGACCATTCTTGGGCCCTGATTGGATGAAATTAATTAATGGTGTTCGTTACGATTACCACCAAAGTTACGCGATAGAGCCCCTGGTTGGAAGTTGAAAGTGATACTTTTCGACCCTATGGCGGAACAGTAATAAGAAAAATTACAGCCTCATTTCAATAAAATTATATTAATTATGTATTTTCTTTAATTATTGCGAACTAAATATCTGAATTAGGAAATTTAACTAACAATAATATATTTATTTGAGGACTTTTGTATAAATGATAGGGATTTAACAGAAGAAAAGTGTATACAAACAAACATCTGTTGGTGTGTTCCGTCAATTGTACTTGAGTGCCATTTGCCTTCCTGTTTTTGATTGGGAACAAACGGTCCCCCTTGGTGTTGCTAATGTATATAAACCAGGGCAGGGAGGCCTCTTTCCAGCATCGGGTGTACCAGTCTACCGGCTTGCCAGCCTTCTGTTATAAAAATGCCCCTTCCTACGCCTACAATATAAACACACGTATTTTTTTTCTAATCGGATATGACACCTAATCCACTTTCCTACCCTTCTGTCTATACTCCGACAGACGATCCCTGAAGCTTTATGTATTCATTGCCTTGACATTGTTAACGGTGCCTGACACCCAACATAACCAGACCTGTGGCTTCTATTGCATTTCTTTCGTCGATGATTTATTGTACAGGTCATCGATTTTGGTCGCATGAGGTCGAATCGAATGACTAAAAGTGTAATATCCGTTTGATCCCTCCCTTTGTTGTCTTCGCATTTTATCTTTCGTTTGTCAGACAGTACTTGAATGAAAAGGCGATGAAGTAACAATTCGGTATCTTGTTTCGTTAAACTTCATTCACTTACGAAAAGTCTGAAAAGGATGGCCTCTTACAACCCGATTTACATAATCTTAAATTCATCTTCTGAAAAATGGACACTTCTCATTCATGGAGGACTCATGGATGAAGATCGATATAAAAAAAACAAAATTGAGAGTAGTACAAAATTGTATAAGTGTGCATTCAGATTATGCATTCCGGTGCCTGACTGAAGCGGGCCTCTTAACTTTGTCAGTGAACTATTATTTTCTAGATTTTCATCTTTCATAATTTGTCTGGATGATCTGATACTATTTCTTCTGAGTAGGTATGGGGGCGTCCATAAATTACGTGAGGTGTTTTTTTAAATTTTCTGTCCTTCCCTCCCCCTTTGGTGAGATGTCGTGAGATTTTATTCAACCCCCTCCCCCATCCCCCAATCTCACGTGAGATTTTTCAAAATGTGGGTTTCTTACGCAAACGCGTTGTATTGTTATTGTAAAAAGAAAAACAAAATTGCTTCGTGCTTTTATTTGCAACTAGTTAAGACTAGTAATCAATATTGCTGAGAGTTTAATTATAAGTATAATATTTTTTTTTAAATAGAATACAGTGGCGCGAAAACAAAGGACGGGCTACACTGTACCGTAAATTCAGATTAAATTGAGCTATTTGGTATCAAACAAATATGGTGGTTTGACAGTCAGTAGATGTATAACGTCGAAGTATGAATGAAATTATTTTCTTTCGAACGAATTAAAACTGGATTAAATGGACCCAAATAGTATATTTTTTTTTGTTTCAATCAGAAAAAAAATTGCGTGATATTTGCCAAGACCTCCCCTCTCTCCAACGTAAGATTAGATGAGATTTGACTCGACCCCCTCCCCCCCTTAAACATCTCACGTAATTTGTGGACGCCCCCTATATGACTAACATCACTTCATAATGATCAAAATATATAGTCTCAATTTCTATGTAAACTATACCTATAACAGAATCATGTTCTTGTTTCTGTTTCTTCAAGTTTTGCACGAACAGGAAATTGCCGGTACCTATTACTATATTTCCAATTTTACATGTTCAAGTTTATCGAGAGACGCCTGGCGTCGAAGTTATCAAAGGCTGTGTAGACGGTAACCCGAGGATCCAAACGTGAATCTAAATCAGTTTTATAAAACCCAATACCACACAATTCCACATTGCGCCCAAGAGCTGAGCTACAGCTAATCCTCTTATTATATGGGTTAACTTTGCGGCCATGTGGAATTCTAATACTGAATGTAATTCTCTTAAGTACATTTGCCTGTTACTCATTTGGATTATTCACTTAAAAGTTTTTCAATCTACATAGTATGTAAATCTCAAATTACAATTCAAGCACCTTTGTTGAATTTCCAAACCTATACCATAAATATTTGAAGTCTTATGAAAAAAGTTTCCTTTCACATTTTGCTTATGAAATTCCAGAGAAATATAATCCACCTCTAATTTCGTAAGTTTGGTATTTCGGAATGTTTAGTGCTTGTTTTTGAAGCACGATTGGTTAAAAGCCATCGCTGGCACGAGTTTTCGATCGTGATCGTGATTTTATCCGTCCCATGCCTTGGGGCGACAGCATGATGCAGATGTAACATCATAAATAACCCGACTTATCATTTTTTTTATTAAATAATCGATTCCACAATCTTATTTTCTTCATATTTTATTTTGTGATTGCGTTCCGCGTTTTTGTTGACTCTTTATAACAATAAGTGTCACGAGTTGGTACAACGGTTTCAGAAAATAGCTTCTTGTCTATAAAGCAAGCAAAATCTTTAAAATTTCCATGTAATAAGATTTATACCGCCAATAGAGTTCGATGCAATTTATTTGTATTTTTTTTTACATTTTTCCTTCGACGAGCTAACGTCTGAGCGAAATTAATGTAGAAATAAACATGAATGAAATTGAAATGCAACATTTCCAATTTGAATAATGTCATAGCTGGGATGGGAATGGATCCCAAAGGACACTCGCATCCAATTAAGTAAAGTCACAGCCAAGTCTCCGCCTTTTCACGACAACTTTGCTCGTTATCCGCATCGTAATCCGCAAATTGATTCGAAAAGGGATCGCGCGTTTTACTAAATTTATATCCCTATTCATTCTGAAAATTGATTTTATATACGCCATTAATGTTTAGGTATACTTCAAATATTCATTACATTACGTATATGATCCTTATTCAACATGGCCTTACATCCCAGCGCTTAGTAATCTTCTATCTGGATTTTATATTCATCTACTTAAACGTACTTCTATGTACTTGTAACTGTAACTTAAAAGCCTTTAAGGTGACCTTATATCTACTAGGCTACTTAGACGGTCGCTAACCCGTCATTCATTACTTCAATAGCAAGTGCCACCCCTTAAAATGTTTTAAGGAATAAGTCTGATGTACCAAATGGTAAAGCCTCCTGCGAACCACTTTCGCATTTTGCAACTGTCTAGACTAGGAAATATGAAATACGTACAATAGATTGTATTTATAATATTTTTTCCAACACACTCGCTCGTAAAGTGACATTTATTGCACCGTTTTTAGTATCTTAATGCAGCTTATTACGCACTTGTGTTTTTTTTTTTTTTTTTTTAATATATTTATTTTATAAAAGTTACATAGTTTTATAATAATATATATCTGCCAAACTGCATAGCAGTTTGTCGGCAAAACTTTTACTTTACCCTTCTCTATCTACGGTATAATCCCGATTATTTTAAGTTTGTACATACCTCAATGCAATTGATATGTGTAAGGACGAAGCATTCTTAATTTAAACGGCTAAAACAGAATGACAGCGCATCGCTGTCAAAAAAAAACCTGCGCGCCATTTTTGTTAACGTTCTCATTGTGTGGTTGATTATCATCAAAAAATCTACTTAAAAAAATACAAGTTGTTTTTATCCTCGCAAGTGTGTTGAAAAACGTCGTAAGACTTGCGTGTGCATTGATTATTATTATATATTGTACCTGTAGTAACGCAATAAATATTTTGATTTGATTTGTACTATTATTTATTGGAAGGATTGATTTTGTCTATTTATCTATCCACAAATAAATCCGCAACCATCTGCTCTATTTCTAACTGTAAGTAAAGCACATAATGTATATTTATTAGTGCGTTCGAATTGGAGTGATGTCGTTTTTAACAGTTTCAAAATGGGCATTTTTGTTTATGCGTTCGAATTGGAAAATATCAACAATTTTGCAACTTTTGCCACAAACGATATTTCCCAAATCGAACGATTAGATACAAAAATGACATTTCCATGCTGATGCTTGTCACTTGTCTCAACCTACCTTTTTCCTTCAGTTAATCATTAAACAAAAGTTAATCTAACAAATTATTCTCTTGCCTGTTAGTATTTCTATAAAATTTTACAATAAAAATTTGAATTTTCGCTTCCCGTATGAATTTTCCGAAACTTATCTGTCAGATTCAAAGATGTCAAAATATGATCACAAACGACCCTGCCTCGGAGGTGGGTCAAAATTTGCAGTTCACGATGTCGTTTTTAACTGTTTCCAAGCAAAACGAACGGTGAACGAAAACAGTTCAAAACGCCAATTTCGCCCACAACTTTCCAAATCGAACGCCAGTTGTGATCGTTTTTGGCATTTTTGACTGTTATTTTTGCTACCATACCCCAATTCGAACGCACCTTATGTAGTAATATAACAAATTGGTGCTTTAAAAAATGACAGATCAAATCGGAGCTATCTGTAACAGCAAATTATTGTAACATGTACATTATGGGGTTCTTATAATCATAATAATCCATACATGTATTACTGAAGTACACTGTTATTTGATTGATGATTGATGTTTTTTTTTTATCTCGAGCGCGGGCGAATAGAAATGTTATGATATGTCATAAGGTTAAAGGTGGAATTCCGATGCCGGACGACCAACAATTGTATTAAAATCGGCTGAAAAACATTTCGACTAGTCTTCACTCGCTGTTTGAGTTGTGTGCTCGGCTCGCTGAGTGTTGGCTTATTAAATCAAAAGTGCTGCACAATCAGATCAGTTCAGTCAAAGCCGTGACCCATGACGTGTTACGTGCGCTCAATGGTTAATGTTGTGCAACCATTGTCTTAATTAACCAGACTGGTATACTGGTGCTGATGGTACGTTGAAATAACCATTTCTGCATTGATTATCTAAGAAACATTACCAAAATACTGTAACATGCCAGCTGCTAACTAATACTAAAACAACCGTGCGAGTTAAATCTTGGTGATGAAACTCCTCTGCCTAGCTAGTCCTAGATTCTAGTTAAAGCGTTCAACAAAGCAATAATTATAAACTGTAGTTTAACTGTTAAATACGTATAAAATTTGTCGTTTTTTGCTAGAAAGAGAGCCTGCACCCACTGCGATCTTTTTGCAAATCCATCTGCCGTACTGCAAAAAGTCGGCGTGGGCGCAACCGCAACTTACACATAGTTTAAAATTTAGCCCGACCATCCATGAACATTTAGTAAAGAAATAACTGTCAATCTGTGTGTAGGCATCATTATGGTCCAAGAAGAAATAAGGTTGGAAATTGTAGTTTAAGGTAGTATTTTAAAGAAATTACAGGTAATGGTTGCCGATACACACATTATCCCACGTGATGGTGTAATCGATCACAATAGGGTGGCGTCACATAATACGAATAGTTCCGTTCCGCATGACCCAATTCACACGAAGCACTTTCCATCACAGCTCATATTCGGGTGTGAGCAATTAACTATGCATTAGCAGATGAGATGGACGACACACACGCGTGAGATGAAAGTGATAAGGTTTCAGGGTAACGAGACTTCACTTTTACTTGGGACGGACTAATAAACACATGGTAAACTTTCCATGTGATACTAGATTGCCAAAAGATAACCGGCAACCATCAGGCGGGCCTTATACTTCTTTCTTAATAAAATTGTAAAATGTACAATGTGATCGACTTATGTAATCAAAATTCAGCATCATCAAAAACACACCTGTAAAATTTCTATAGTGATCAACTTATCTTCACAAACGTGTTCAATCCATGACCCTTGCGACGTTTGACTTCGGTCACACTTGATATATTCCAAGTTAAACGAGACCGTCCCGTTTTCAAACGAAATGTAGACTATGTAGGGACCATCGAAATGTCCCGCTTCATAGAGCATCGTCCCAACTGTACCGGGTACTATCACGCATTCTGATGCATTCTGAAAATATATTCCTCTTTTGAACCATTTTTTGACAATTGCATTTATTCATCTGTTCTGATTTTCTGAAATATGAATATGGCAGAACGTGTCGTGCAGGGTCTACGTCATAAATAAGTCATCATCAGCTTTTGTGAGATGACAAAAAGTCCGCGATAATGGTAATCAGATTTTAACGATGATATGCTTGTTTTTGACCGCAATCTCACTTAATACGTATTGATATAACTGAAAGTGATAATCACACGATGCTTAGAAATTAAACAAAAACTAGAGAAAATGTGGATGAATAAATAAATCACTGCTACTTGCCGGAAGCTGCATCCCGTGTTGGAAACTGAAAGTGTCTAGCAAAGCTCGCCAACAGTTAGAGTTAGACTAATAATAAGTAGAACTACATGTAAACTTTAGGATGAAGAATAATATCAACTTGGCAAATAGAAAACTTGAAGAAAAGACTTTAATGTTTAAGTAAAACGGGTTAACCAGATTAACCCATATGACATAAAGTAAAGATAAATCAAATAAAAAGAACCATTATTTATATCGCATAAATAATTTGCAATGACGACGTAACGAGAAAAATATTCAAATAACATAATCCCCAACTAGTCAGCAGTGAAAGGTAAATAATAAACAAAATAATATGACAGGTATTATGTACAGTACAGGTACAAACTGTGTCAAATATTAAATGTTATGCAAAAAGGAAATTGATACTATGCTGTGAGCTAATAATTACTGCAAAAACACTATAGTACTGCATAATCGATGTCAATTGCAATCAAAACAAATCTCATTAATGATTTAGGTATGAAATGCTTGTATGACGAATAGAAGAGCCGAATGGAAGAAGCACGCATATTGCGCCGACCCCAAATGATTGGAAACAGGGCAAGTAGATGATGATGACGATAATCGAACAAAACTTACCTGCTAGTACCTACCTAAGACTGTTATATTTTGTTGTAATGTTTGTTTTTATACTGCCTGCCACTCTTAAAAAACGAAAAATAGATTTGAAGATTCAGAATGTATCGAGAATCAGAGGTAGAGGCCGCCCGCCATTGATCTGGTGGTCCAGCATTGAACGAGACCTCAAGAAAGCCCAATTGCCCGAACCGATAACCCAAGATCGTTTGACTTACCGCAGGAATGTGAAGAGACCCGACCCCAAAGAACATCAAGTGTAACAGGATGAAATGTATTGTATCGAGGATCGCATAAATTTTATTATGAGCAGACCTTGGAATTTGAATATATTTCCTGTACGGAAAAGAGCAAGAATATCGCAATTATAGCATTGTCGACAATCATTAAGGTAATGCATATATATTTGTCACGGACTAAGTCCGTGACAAATATATGGAATTCATCTATTTTATGTTTTATCTTGTTGTTTTACAAAACGATAATTAAAGTGTAAAATCGATCATTAATTTTAGAGCATAGTACAGAGGCCGGCAAACAACTTGAGCCAAAGTCGACGTAGTGGGGGTAAGTTCGCGCATGTACACTCATGCTCGGCCAATAGCGTGGACGCGTGCCGACAGAATGCCCTCGCGCACCTCTCTTTCCACCAACGACACCTTAAAATCGTCTACTGCGCACGGCTCAAGTTGTTTGCCGGCCACTGTAATGAAAGAGCCAAGTGTGTTTGTATGTCCATAAATATTTATCTTAATCACGTAACATAGGTACTTCGTGGTGCATAACAACCATGTGCACCACTTAGCCACAAAGTGGTAAGTCTGTGAGGGAGTGTTTAATGCTAATTAGTGCTACTTATGAAGTGGATCATATTTTGCATCAACTAATGAGATTTATGCACATTGGTGAATATTTAGATGGAGTTTGAGTTAAATATGATGATGGTCTGCTACTGACTTATTAAATACTAGCTGCCCGGCGCGACTTCGTTCGCGTGGTGCTACCCTAGCCTGTGGTGCTACCCTACCCTGTGGTGCTACCCTACCCTGTGGTGCTACCCTACCCTGTGGTGCTACCCTACCCTGTGGTGCTACCCTACCCTACCCTGCCCTGCCCTGCCCTGCCCTACCCTGCCATGCCATGCCCTGCCCTGCCCTGCCCTACCCTGCCCTGCCCTACCCTACCCTACCCTGCCCTACCCTACCCTACCCTACCCTACCCTACCCTTCCCTTCCCCCTTCCCTACCCAACACTACCCTACCCTACCCTACCGTCAAGCCGTTTTTTACAAACACTGAGCCACACGCAAAGAGATTGACTCCCTCCCGTACGGCCCGTACCCGTGACGTGATTTTTCTGCTAATACTTATATTTTTAAACTCGTGATATCTTTTGAATGGTATGTCCGAATTGAATAATTCAAAAAGTTATATAAAGGTATTGAAGCAGTCTTGAATATGAAGTAATTTATTTTGATAAGGATTAATACCAAGATACAAATAGAGAGCCATTTCTAGCGGCGGCATTTCAATAAAAAAATTAAAATAGAAAAACACTTATTGTGGTATAACTATAATAGTTAGACATATGGTATCGCGACACTTTTTGTAAATAATAATGTGTTCTGCAAAGTCGTAGTACATTATTTTATTCTATCATCAATGGTTTTCGCAGCGCACGCGATGTAATGAATATTTTAGGTAATTTTTTTACACCTTGGGTTACATTATTGGAGTTTTAGCAAGGATCCCTAATTTTTTTGAAAATATAATATAGCCTATGTCACCCGGGGATAGTGTAGCTTCCCAACAGTGAAAGAATTTTTCAAATCGGTTCAGTACTTTCGGAGCCTATTCAATGCAAACAAACAAACAAACAAACAATCAAATCTTTCCTCTTTATAATATTATTATTATTATTATTAGTATAGATTAGAGGTGTGTAACTCAGCTCTGAACCAGCTCAATGAATCAGATCACACGGGTTTGAGCCGTTGAGCTACAGCTCAACAACCAAATGACCAGCTCACAGCTCAATCCAACTCCTATTGTATCTGCGACTCCCTCCATAGATTATTCTTGTGATTCTAATCTACGAATTATTATTTCGTTCTAAACCATTTAAATAATAATTTAATTCAATAAATAAATATGTGATATAACTAGATAATATAAAAAAACAAATAATTCCAACTCTAAAGTATGAAAAGAGTCGCTCGGCGGAGTCGAACGAATCGCGGCAGCTCAGTCGGCTCGATTGGACGCGCGATACGCAGTGAGCGTGCGCGCTTATCGTGGACTATAGTTACGAATTGAGCTGATCTGCGAGCTGAGTCATTGAACCGGCTCACACACCTGAGCCGTGAGCTGTTAAGCAGCTCGCGTATTTTTGATGAGTTACACACCTCTATTAAATATTGATAGCGTACTTATTCTTTGTGGGTCAATAAATATTTTTTCTTTCTTTTCTTTCTTTCTTACTTGGTAGTTTGCCGCAAGGGCTAGCTATTGTTGTCTATGAGACTAGAATGTAAATTTTATGTAATGAATCCTAAGCTTATTTTGAAAATATTAATTATGACTTTATTGCTGCCTGTTTATCCGCACATTTTTTCATTTTCGGGTTATGATTTTTTCATGTGTCGTTCTCTAAACTCTGCCAGTGACTTTTGATCACAGGGACGTGATTAGTGGAGATTTGGCGTGTTTCTTTTTGTCACTTGACTGAAGTGAGATCCTGGCTGATGCATACAATTTTTTTACCATGGCAGAGATGTAACCATTGCGTTTAAAATAATATTGGGGTGTGATTGTGGTACCAACTGGAGTCTGCTTAACTGTATTTCTTTGGACAGTATTATTTGCTTACTCAGTTACCTGACATGACATACGTGCTCTTTAAAAGCATGAATATGCATGTACTAATTGTATATACAAACACGCTCGCCTTTACGGAAGTTAAGTATTTTAATAACATTCACAAGCTGCTCTGATTGTCTTTACGCCATCTTTGTCTTTCACTTTTATTACTCTTTTTATTTCCTACTGTGACGTTTTAATGTAACAGTATATTTGCTTGTGGATATAATGAAAGTGTAGTTATTATTATTTATTTATTGTACGGCCAACGAGTCTTCCAATTTTACATATCCAACGATGAATGAATGAATATTAAAGATGTAGGCATGTGATAATTCTTGTAATTCCAATTATTGGCCGTCGCTACATACACTAAAGAGTGAGTCTTAATAATATTGATTCATTTATTATCCATATCTTGGTTACCCACAGACCTCGTAATCAATACAACCTCGGGCGATTCCTTGCTCTGTCATTTCTAACTCTTTTCTTGATTTTTGCTTACTACCTATGTTACTTGTTTGCTGATATTGGTTTGAACAACTAATGACTTGTATATTTGTGCCAATAAATATCTTTTTATATGTGATTTCAACAGCAGATCCTAATGATCGCAACTAATAAAAAGGCGTGCATATTTTCCAACTGCCTTAAAAAGTTTCAGTATTGTAAATAAATTAATTGCGGGACAATCAAACATTTTCAATTTTTCATTGTTTTCTCCTTCAGCAATCTAATCAAGACTAAAACATAATCAAACAAACAAACTTAGTAAATACAATTGTAACGAATCCCCGTGAGAATCGGGTGCAACCAACCGGCGTATTGCAACAACAACTGCAATGGCAATATTAGAGTCAAGGTCTCCAGCAATTTATATCAAATCCATAATTAGACTCGTTAGGGCTGCCACTTTATTGTTAGGAACAAATGAAGTATTAGGTATGTTCTTACTCATAGTCAGTTCCAGTGTCGTTAATTGTTTTTATCTTTGCCTTCTTCCTGAATTTTCTGCCTAACTGCTATCATCCGAATGATTTTTGAGTCCTTCCCCAATCTTAGTGTCTGCTCTACCATAGAGCCTTCATACTTTTTGTATTCCAAGTTTTTCCTTATAATTGTTCCATCATACAACGTTCATGAGGTATCATAAAAAGGCAATTCCCACATCAATAGGCCAGTGTATCATTCATTAGCGTGGTTAGACACGTGATAATCGATTGTTTGTAATCGATTGGCACGATCGATATCTCCTCGCGATTGAGGCACGTGAGCGTGTTTAATCGATTCCTTATTCGTATCGGTAGCGTGCATTATGATAAGAAAACAATAGTCGCTTGCAGATTATAAACAAATACAAAGATTTTGTTGTTTGTCCTGAAAATGCAGGCATTTTCTGAGTAAGTGTCCTACTGTACATCCTCGGCCTCGTCATAACTCCTCATGGGATCAGTCGAAGGCCAAAAGCAACCCTATAAAAAAGTCAGAAAAATTATGCAAGTAGTTGTTCTGCATTTAGAATATTTTCACAGCATGCTGTCATGTCTTCTTCAAAGAAAACGTCCAAATAGCTCTTCTAGACAAGTTGACAACCATCAACTTAAACCATCTGTTGGACCATGCTTGCCAACTGTTTGACAAAAACATCAATGTCTCTAAAACATTTGTTTTGACCTACGTTACACCTTTGTCTGTTATTTTTAGTATTCTCAACGGCAGTTTTCCAAATAATTAAGATTATCCCTATTATTAGTATAACATGTTACTAGTTCAACGTGTGTCTTGTATGATAAAAATAAGTGTGCTACTTCCGATATATGCAAAGTGTCGCAAGCGCATCAGATCTAAAGTGGGTCATGGTATAGATGAAACACTTTTGGCTAGCTGGATTGTCGAGGACGTTACGGTAACCTATTCCTTAATTGAGACAAATCATGAGAGGTTAAATCAAGATCAAACAAAGTTAAGATTTGATGCTCTCCTTCACTCTAAAAGCAATCTGGGAGAGATTGTCTCGCTCTGGCAGATTACACGGTTCTATAAAAACGTTGGTCTAGACTAGAGAATAAGCGCTAAAAGGGTGTCATGGTAGATTTTTATTATTCACTGCACGTGATGGCATTTTTTAAAGGGTTCCAGGTTTGTCCGTAAGACTTGAGGAAAGCGATATCGAATACTGAGGCGAAGGTACTGAGGAAACCGAAGTGAGGATATGAACGGAATAATTGTATAGGTGAAGGGAAACGTTCGTAAGGAAACCAAAGCTCGGTGATTTGTAATAGCCACCAGGTTGTGGTGTTTCCGGCAGCTACATAATAGGAGCCAGTTCACATCAAAGCGTGTGTGCTTGCTACCTTCGGCCGGCCATGTGTTTTACCCCAATTGCCCATAAAAATATTTTAATGACATCGGTGTTTTAAAAGGGGTATTATCTAATTCTATCCAACTGTCACTTCTGCAGAAGAGATTGATGATGCAATAATGAGGAATGCAAAATACAAAAGTATCAGTAAATTATTAAAATCATCACTTATAAGTTTCACTTTGAAACATTATAATCATCAATCATGTAAAAAGGCCGGTAACAAAAGGCGCAGATAAACGAAAGTAGACCTTATAATTCGTCCATTTAGAAATTATGGAGTAGCTAGTGTTCTTACGTATTAGTAAATAATAACTAAGATTATTAGTTGTTGTGAACTAGTTACTTGCTTATTTTCTCCTACTCTGTATGGAGGTTTACTAAGTGCAATGGCGATAAAAGTAGTAAGTGATTTCACCATTGTGTCAAATGTTTTGTTTGTATTCATGTATGCAAACAAATTGGGACCCTATTCCACGTGTACCGTTGTATTAGAAACGTGATTTGAGATCTTATTGGTTTCTGTAATTTCTAATTCGCCAGTTTTAATAGCCCAATCGTATCGACATCGAATGTCGTTGCTATGATCATTACTGTCCCTTATTTGTTTCGTTTACGTAACTCCGTTCTCTGTGGAAGTGTCTTCTTAAAGGAAGTGTCTCCCTTTCTAAACAAATCCTTACACAGCGAACAGGTGTGACCTAATACGTTTTCAACATCTGTGGTACTGACCTCAATCTGAGTTATGTTTCTGTAGGCCGACCGTTTTATTGTTATAGGATTTTACTAGATATCTTTAAATATTTTGGAAAATAAGGACGAATACAGATTGAAAGGTACTTGTTTTTGTAAATAACTTTATCCTTTTCTAAAGTTATGTTACGTTAAAGTTCGAAAAGCAGGCAGCCTGTTTGTGGTAAGCGAAATTTTAATTAGAGTTACGTCTGACGCAAAGTTAGTATCTGCAATGGATACCATCATTGTGCGTATCGTCAGTGGATATAGCCTAATTATTGTTTAGCCCAAAATGTGACGATCAGTAGAATGCGGAAATCAGCGGTATACCTTCTACCTAATGGCCCTTCCGCTGCCGGTACAGCAACTCCTATCAACATCGCCATCTCCAACCACTAACCGTCAGGTGGGCCGTATGCTTGTTTGCTAACTTTAAAGCAAATACCTGGTAAAGAATGCAAGTGGCATTTGTGTCTGTTTTTATAACTATAATTCCTGTTATTATATAGACTTCTTCTGATGTTGCAATCAAACTAACTACAGTTACCATGTTCTGAATAACTATTTTTTCCTGGAAGATACAAAAACAAAACGGGCATAACTTTTGCTCGGTCCAATAAACAGAATTTCGTTGAAGCGTGCATTAATGGTTAATTAATCGGAGTGGAAGCTACCGATCTACTACTAGGAGAACATGAACTGGACGGAACAATGTTAATAACTAATAACTCATCATAATATTTAATAATGTGTTACAAACTAATACCTTTTAATCACTGGAATAGCAGTACATGTTTTTTTGCATTAGTAGGACGCGTGGCTCAGTGGTAGTGTTGTCAAAGGTCGTGGATTCGAATGCTACAACGAGCTTGAGCTTTCGATCCAGGAAAACTTCGTAAAAGAATCATAGCACGGCAGTAGTGTACTTTGTAGTACTTGCATGACTGGTATTTGATAGTCGGTGGGAACTGACTCTCAAGGTCTGGTTCCTTTGACGTGCATCACTTAATAAAGAAACATTTTGTGCAAGAGTTGACTCTGTTGTTGAGTTGAGAGTCCTACACAACAGAGTCGAAAACTCGAAAATAAATAAGGTCTGCTATTGACGTCAGGATTTAAGAAGCATCTTGTCATCTGATTCTGAACCCATTACGCTGCCAAAGCTTCACTGATTTATTATTTGATAAATTCAGTGGGAAATAAGTGGGTCTAGAAAATAATAATTGAATTGGGATCGGAAATCTTATTGTGGTTGATATTCTAACTAAACTTAAACGTAAATATCTAGATCTGAAATCTAGGTTCATACTCGCAAATAGACTAGATATGTTTTCTTTGACAACAGCCCTAAATCAGTATGTTTGATACCTCTGTCATAACTATTTACCCACTACGATTTTCACTGCAAGTCCAAACACATATAAGATTTAAGAAGCACTTAACTGCAGACAAAATAACCTGACCATACTTTCAATGACACTTTCGAGTAGGCTTTTATATTGTTATTGCAGTTTTTATTAATTTTGGTAAAAGCGCACGTTCGTAAAAACCCCGTTTAATTACCTAGTTATACTTTTTAAAGTCCGACTATCTGCAGTCTAGTACCAGGCTAGCATGAAACGAAGGCTGTGGAACCGGGTCAGGGACACCGCATTGAGTTAGCGCCAAAAACTCTTACACCAGCTCGCGTATGTTTGTATAACAACACCAGTTATATTATTTTTCGCCATCGCGCAATCTTATTTTACTGGCGGTTTCCTTTTGGAGTTTTCGCCAACATTCGCTTTATTATCCGGATTCTTATGTATATTTTTCACGGTCAGGGTAAGTGCTGTCAATTAATTTAGGCAGATGATGTATCAGTAGATTAGTATTGATCCGCATCGTACGCCTTCTGCGCCGCAATAAATTTGTCATTATGGCCGTCATATATCACTATGTGAAAATAGCCTATCGTTATTATAAGCTATTAGGTACTTACATTTCCTTTGAAGTATGACGGATTCACCTGTCCTAGGTGTGCAAATATTTCTTTATTATTGCGTCGTTTCTTTCGCTTAGCTTGTTAAAAAATCATTTTAATAATGAGTCTAGTTGCAGGCAAGTTTCCTTCTTCCGTCCATTGTTGTTTTTTACTTGTGATTATTACTCAATCCTTTGCTTCAAACAATCTTCTGCGTTGAAATAGATTAAATAACCCTACAACAAGATTTATTTTGTTTGTTTATTGTTTACTTCTGAAACTCAGTTTTGGTAACGCGTTGTTTGGCCTTGTGATAATTTTGACTACGCAGATTTCTCTAATAAACACGTTTAATCTATTATTCTCACGAAACCAAAATCCCAATTCAATATAAATTATCTCATAGATCAAAAAACTACGGAGAAACCGCATCGGTTTCTCCGATATATATCGTGATGGCCGCTTCCTTATGGCCATTAAAATGTTTGCCAATCGGCAGATATAATTGAATGTTTTCGCTTTCCGTTGTACATAATATTAATAATGTTACTTTATCTAAATTAACAAGCATTGGTTTATTTGTAGAGAAATCGTAGAGTGTGTGTTATGTCGGAGCAGCGATGGATGTAGTATTTATTTGATGATCGTTATTCGAGCGGTTGTTTAGTATGTGTTAATCCACCGGCTAACCTGCCTTCTGCACAGGCTGTCAGTCGCAGGTTGGCGCCCAACGCTGGCGGATGTGCGCTCCGCGCTATTAACATTTCTATGAACTTGAATTACCGACTAGACTGCTCATTATATTTTATGGATTGAATCGTTTTTGTGTTGTTATCTTGGATTCTTGGATGTGCACTGTGTTAATGACTTACGTATGATAATCTGAACTTTGATGTGAAACGTCACAAGGTATTGTTTTCTTTTTTATCCTAATAGTAGAACAGGTCAGGTGTATGTTTTCCTGTCAGAGAAAAAATGTTTAGGTCATTATTGACATGGAGGTCTAAATGAGTGGTCTACTTTGACGAATGTTTTAGAAGATTTTCATGAGTTGATAAAATTTCATGGAAATTAAATGCGTCATAAACTGAGACCTTCAAAACGAACTGATCTTTAATATTATAATTGATTGCAATAAATTATTATCTGCAGCGAGATAACGATTTTATATCTACATCATCACACTAGTAATTGAGCTAAAGAACAAAGTTCTACAACAAACACTAATTATGGAAACAAATCAAAGTTCGAAACGCACAGAACAAAGTGCCGACAAAAAACTGTCGCATACCAAAACAAACCTGCATTCGTTAAATCAATAACGGCCCTTAATATTTTTTGCATAAATAATAAGGCACATTAGAAGTTCGTCGACCTAAAGAATAGGAAACTAGTTCCAGGAAAGGAAGGGAGGTGCAAGTACATCCACATTCGTGTCGCAGAAACCCTTCACCGGTTTAGGGCACGCAACCTTGGTACTGCGAACGCGTACTACAGTTTAAGGAAATGTTACTGCTTAATGCGCTGTTATACACGGATATTCAATTTATTTAACGTTCCTGTAATCGATTACAATCGTGTTTGTGTACGTAATTTGGTAAGGGCTGAAGTGAAGTTTTAATATTTTATTATAGAGTTCTGCTATGCTATTCTGTAAAAGGTAAATCATCTCGAAAGTCATCTCGCAACTGAATTGGCGGGTGAATTACGTTTCAGAATATCAAATCCTATTGAAAAACGTCAAAATACTCACCTGTCGTAGTTCTTCTCACTTCCGTCATCACTCGGTGGTGCTAGTGTCGAACTCACTGAGTTTAAGAATATGAAATTCTAATCTCAGCGCGGATTCAGAAGTGATTTTTCAAATGAACGTTACAGAATAGCACTGTTGATGTTGATACGATGAGCAACATAAAGTAGCTGATCAAATCCAAAAATACAAACAATTTATGACGTTAACACCTATAGTATGTAGGTGTTTGTACACACACATTTACAAAACACCTGTTTACTTTTAACCATATAATGGATAGTTGTAATGTACATTTACCTCGATTGTACACTGTACTATCGCTATCGCTCCGTAAGGCCAAAAATGGACTCACTCTGACACCATGTACACCATCTATTGCAACGACTACTCTGACAAGAGTGCCCGACTGAGAAGAACAAGAATGTAAATTTAGAAAACGTTAGCTTAAATCAAATAGTGATAAAAGGTACATAAAATGGGTGCTCTGCTAAATTTTCCAGCTCAAAATTGTTATTGTACGACTGTCAAAGTCAACGGGCTTCTTGCTTGTTTTATATGTCTTGTCGGTAATTAAATATATTTCGCCTTGTAATGATTCACACCTTCGCTCGTCTTACTGCGTAAAGGCTCTGTTAATTGCTTGTCTGTTACCTTTGTTTTTAATTGTTTTTGCTAGCAAGTAGCTATTTAATAAAGCATACCTTCATTTCATTTGAAAACAATATTATCCCCAATATTTGGATAGGAGCACTTATAAGACAAATTCCAGGATATTCAATTTAAGAATCATTTAAGAATGTTATTTCTAAATTACTATTGTTATTAAATTATTAGTGTTTAGAGTAAAAAACTGTTTTATCCGGTAAAGATTCTCAAAATTTTGTTTCTCAGACTCATACAATTTGTACAAACGAGCACATAAAATTAAAATTGTGCTCGTTTCTTAGTCTAATTCCATATTTTGTAATTTTTTATACATATTCCATTTTTACTCGTTAAAAAAAGAAATAATATCATGTTCCCCTTCTGATGGGCACTTTGTCAAGGGTTCTTCAGTCACATTAAATGTAGATCTTATTACAAAAGCAATACGTTTTAATGTTAAATAACCGTACACGGATAGGTACGTAGGCGTTGACAGAGAACCTGATCCCAAGCTCCAATGGGAGCTTCAATAGGATTTCCATGATATTATTATAAAGCCAGTGGCACTAGAACTCTTTGTTTTGTTTGTTTTGGCGAGTTTTGTTAAATTTTGACATCGACTGGTAGAGTTATTTATAAGCATTCGTCGTCTATTTTATAAAACTCTTATCACTGACTGACAGACAACGTTCAGCCTAAACAGATGAAAATCTAGAGATGATGATGATGAACCTAGAAGGGTGCACTAAGAATGAATTCCCTAATAGGAGGAATGCTAGTACCTACTAGTAAATATCAGTTGTCGTATTTTGTATAGATTCTTATATTATAAAAAGGTTCTATTGCCAATTTCCTCTGAAAGTTGATATATCATCTTATAATACTCAAATACTCTTAGTTTAGTTCGCAATAATGATTCACAGTATAAATAGATGCGAATAAAGCCCATCGTAATACAACACTAGCCGTCTTACTAATAAAAATATGGAACATGGTTGTTTAACAGCTGTATAGTTATGCAGTGTGTAAGCCTTACACAGTTGCTATACACTCCCTTTACTAATAATCAGTGTGTAAGCGTTGTATAGTTATCTATTTGTTAAAACAAAAACGACTGGCAACTTTTTAGGAACGTTTTGAAACTAAAACTATCTAACTTCAAAATTCGGGAGAAAATATGGGGAAAAATGTGTAAACACCAAAAGATACTGAAAAATAATTATATAAAATATTAATCATATCATAAAAATCAGGTTTCTTTTTCTTAAGACTATTTTTATTTTAATAATTAAACAATAAAATTACTTTTAAAAAGCTTCAAATAGCTAATGGTGGTTTTGAACGAAACTGTCTTGTGCTTATGGCTACAGTAGCCATTTAACCAAAGAAGAAGAAGAAAGAAGAACGTCATTGTCAAATTACAAATGTTACGTCAACAAACGAAGCAAATGGCTGTGCCAATGACTTCAAAACTAAGGATACGCCTACCGGAACATTTTGCATAAAGTTATCAAAATCAAATAAATTGTAAATTTTTGTTTTATTTTATCCATAACGCCAGTATAAAACACAAGCCTTTCACTACGCAACTAGGCATTTTTATGGCAATTATAAGCAAACAATGAACGAATGAACTGTTCCGTGGACCGCAGTATGACCGCGATCGACTGAGTCGCGTTGGCCCTAAAATGAATTTTTAGGGCCAGCGCGTTGGTGTCATTTTGTTGCGCGGTTGGCCTGGTCCGTAGTTAATGGACACAACACATGATTGTCAGACACAGCTGATCTATTGAAATCCGCCATAATGTTCTTATACAAACACTAAACAAGGGTCCTGGCCCGTGTAAGCCCTGTGTAAATTTCCTAGGTAACTAAAACACGTGTATACAGGCTTTGTGTCAAAAATGTTTTTATTAGTAGCAATTATCCTATAACAGATGTGTACACCGCGTGTAACTTTTTATTAGTAAGGCTGTAGATATAAAAGGATCAAGTAATACTGGGCGTAGGAATAAAGGTAATATATAGAAACATGTGTGGGAGTCGTTGGCTCTTTGGATTTAATACGATATTCGCACGAAATTAACGAATGTAGATAAAGTTAGTATACTTTTTAGAATTTTATATTCGCAGCATTAAGCTTTTTGCGTGGGAAATTCGCATTTTCATTACAGTAAGACCTTGGTGATATAATTTATGTAGAGGGATAGGCTCTGTTGGACATAAGGGTTACACTAAAAAGACAGGCATTCTTTTGAAACCTACGAACGCCGGTTGGATGAGTTAAAATAACATTAAAGACGTTAATTTCGTAAGCATCGTTTGAAAGAGCTCAGTTAGCGACTGTGAAAGAGCTGAAAATAATAAAATAATACTATACCGTTTCATATATTCCATACTCAAAATGCTTTCGTATGATGCAGCCGAATTTACATGTTAAATTGAATTGTCTTGGATGTAGCCATGAATGTAAATTCATGAAACTTTGAGCCCGAGATATGTCGTCGCAAGGAATAATAAAAATATTGAAGAAGAGTGTATTTTTCAAGTGGGCATGGATGGCTAAGTCCTAAAATATAGGTACGAGCAAAAGAATTACTCAAAGGACTCTCGTTGCCGATTTTCATAAAAAAAAACAGATTACTTAGATTTTGAAGAAAAAGATAATCGTACGCGTTGATAAAAATCACATGCTGTATTATTGCACCGTATCCCATATCCATATCCCATAGTATCGCTTATAAAGGATCTAATTCTGGGATGTAATGTTAGGTGAAAAACTAAAGAAGCGTTATTTTTAAGAAAATACTATTTCATTGATCTTACATTACTTTTATTATAGTCTAATTCCCAAACATCGAGAATTATTATTTTTCGATTTATATCAAAATCGGTCTCGAAACTCATTTTTAACTGAACTATAAAACAAGCAATATAAGTAACTTTGTTGCTGTTCTTTTCTTTCAGGTACTTTTTGATATTTGCGGATTTATATTGTACGGCAAGTCATATTACATCCTAAAGCCTGCTTCATATCAGTTATTATAACATGACATCATTTTCCAAGATCTTATTGAACAATTGCATTAGAAACTTTAGAAATTTCTTCATCTTTAGAAAAATGGTCATCATTCACCATGCAACTGTCTTGTCGACCCATTTTCTCGTCAAAAGGTGAAAAGAGTACTGTAATCAACATTCGTCACGTGTCAGATGTTAACTCTATATGTAGAGTGTGTGATTTCGAACAATGTTCACAGTTGTACTGATTGATGTGCGTTTTGACAAGGGCTTCTCTTTGAAAATTTCAAACTTAAGAATTTAGCTAAAGATTGCGTATTCGTCTTTTGTCAATACATTGTCAAGGCGTTAAAAGCTCTGGTAAATCAGAGCTTCAAAATTATTCCCTGCTACCAAGACAAATCAAATAATTGCTCAAATAGATACGTTGCTTTTTGGTTACGCCGATATTAATAAACAGTTGGGTATGGCCGAGACCCGTGTCGCAGTTTTGAAACAAGCCTGCGATATATGCATGACAATGAATAATTGACCGCTACAGTCTAATCTTAGCACATAGTGGCGTGTAGCTGACAGTGTTTCTTCAAGTCGATCACCATAAGTAAACCTACTAACATAATTACAAGTCTAACAGTATTTCACTTTTAAAAGATAACATTCTTTCGTCTTACCACTCATTCGATAGAGCACAGCCTATTGTTGAGCTATTTGTAAAGAAATTGAGCATTGTTTCGATAGAAGTGCGCCCTAAATTGCTATCTTTAATGGAAGGAATGAATTGAGAAAAGATGCGGCGGCGCAATTTGAGAAAACAAAATGGAATGTTTTGATCGAGATAGAAAACGGGTTCACTGATAATGGCCCTGATTCTGTTGTGTACAACTAAACTAATTTTAATCTCACTATGTCTCTTTCTAACAAAGAACACAAGAAAAAGATGTAAGAAATTTAGTCCTGTCAAATTAGTCCAATGCTTGTTTTCAATATAAATTTAGTCGCCATCTATCGTGGTTACGCCTAAATACACGCAAAATATGACGATGAAGATTAATTTGACAGCTTTAAATATATTCTATCCTTTTTCAATAATGTTCGTAAGAAAGAGATGAGATGTGACTAAAATTAGTTTAGTGCGATTTACAACAGAATCAGCACCAATGCCAAAGATCAATAATTAAATAAAGAATTGTTTCTCAACCAAACCTGACTTTAATGAACTAACCAATGAAGACACAAACCCCCTTATTACAAAACATGGTTTAAAGTAAAGCCAGGTTTTACTGTCATTTGGTCACTTTCTAACGTCATATAATAAAAAGGGACGAGGCTATTTTAAAACCTGGTTTTCCTTTAAACAATGTTTTGTAATAAGGTGCATTAAGTGTTTAAAAAACGAAGTATTTGCGGTAATAAACGATCGTTAACAATGTACTGAGCATGTCGAAATTCAGCAAATTGTACAATTATCGTCTTCATTTAGGTAGGTACGAAGTGTAACTTGCAGTTTACATTAGCAGTGTCAATGACACCGCGAAATGTGAATGAAAGTACGTTGAACCGGTAGGGGATGCGTAGGAGTTCATTTCGATGCTACTTATAAAATGATCTTATACTATCAATACCTAGTCTAAAAGATAGTGAGCAGGTTGAATGCTGTTCCAAATTCTTTGTGTAAGAGAACGGATAGTGTGCAGTTTAAGCCTTCGCGGGTTATAGCGGTCACGATCCGGATCCAAAACGTTACCGCTAAGTCTGGTATTCCATAAGAATGTTATATGCCATTAGCACCGCCAAATGAAGAATGTCTTATACATTCCATGATGTTATAAGTTACATCGGACTCAGCTATAAGTGTAACTTCCTGATATTTCGACGTTGCGTGTTTCAAGATAATTTAGGTTGCATTTCTCAGGAGTGCTGTTATAACAATTGAATTGAAACTAACTGTCTTTCACGTATTAGGGGAAACGATAAAGTAGAATATAAGTAGGTACCTTAATTAAATAATTGATAGATTAACATAATTCAATTAGTAGAGACGATAGATCGTGTGCTAAACGCGGTCGGAGCTTGCGATAAATAATAAAAACTTTTTTATTCTCCTTACTTACATTTATTATATCCGTGTAGCCTACCTAACATCTTACAGAGCAAAAAAGCCTCTTGTTATGTTTATTCTTTCATTCATTGCTTTATCGCATCCGACATTCTGCATGAAATCACATATACTTTTAATGACTGCTCAGTCGTGCTCTGTGTTAGTCAATGTCAACCTTTGTTATCGCTTTAGGTAAAAGTTGGCACTAACCTTGGTCTGGTTTTACTTTTGGGTGTAATGTAGGTATATTTAAACGCGCTTGTCATCACCGAGTTCCTAGAAACTATTTGTTCTTAAAACCATTCACTTGGGAGTGTCCGGTGTAGCGTTTTTGTATTGGGCGAGATGAGAATGAAACAGGCTTTTTTTAGTCGAACTTAATGATCCAAATAACATAATTAAGTCTAGAAATGTCTAGAGCCGATCAAATATCTCTACGTACAGCATCAGCTGATTCGATTAACATACTAACCCGACTAATCAAGATCGACTTATAACTGTATTGTCATTAATAATGTTTATTTCTCCTAAGTGGCTGATATATTAACTAGACATAGACTGATGGGCTTACATTAAATGTAACTAGCTTTAGTAGTAGACTTATGTCTGGCAGTATCGATAACGATATCAGCTTGAATGGGGTCTAGTTCATCAATTGTCCCCAAGCCATTTAAATTGTAATTTACAAAACGAAGGGTTGTCTGTCTATAAATCTTATTAGATCATACATCAAGGACGGGTCTTCGTGTTTCATCAGTGTCAGGATAATTACTTCACTGGTTATGATTAAAATTTTATTTGAATACTGATTAGTATACTTAGAAGTGACTTTTGTTAGTAATTTCTTGTTAGTAATACATTGAATACCTTGCTTTTATTATCATAAGACAAATATACATGGCCATCCAATGTCTAAGTAGTTTCATATTTTAAACTCCATAAGTGCCTTATCAGGGCCTAAATTGAACAAATATTTTTTTAATTTGAATTTGAATTCCACACCAAACGGCCCGTCAATAAACCCGAATTTTGTAAAAAAAAACATACAATTTTACAGGCTACTTTTATATCCGTGGCAACACTTAAATAGCACCTTCATATAATTGATTGCGTTTGAATTTACTAGCTATGTCACCAATGGCTCACATAACCATTGTTCATTAACTATCGTCCATTTTCCTCCTACGCTTATCCATATTTAGCCTGCACTGTATTAACCTAAGCCAAAATTACCATGAACTGTATGCAGTAAAATTCTCCATAATTGTCACCGATCTATCTAAATATAGCTTTGTGCCAAATGTCGCGTTGGCGATTTGTAACATCTTTTCTATTCACCCTCCCTTTTATGATCTTTCCATTCAGTCTTATCTGTCCATTCACTCCCTCGGGAGTATTGTGAAAAATGCTACTCACGTATTCTTTTACGCTCAAGAATTTGTTGGCCGGTTTTTGCGGATTATTCGCGAACATTTCTCACTTTCGTGTCAAGTTCCTCGAGTAACCTTTGGTCCCCTAGAGTTACGATCGATCTATGGCTTTTATTGTTGTATTGTTGGAATTCACCATATGTTTTTTTTTACGTCTTCTCATTTACTTTTACAGCCTTTATTTATTTGACTAGAATAAAAAAAAACTATCAGATGCTGCGAAGACTAGCGTTACTTAAGTGCTACTAACACTTGGATGACGCTTTATCTTGTACTTAACGTTATCCCATTTAATACCGGTGCGGTACGACAACCGCTTTGCGTCTTAATCTACCGTATTTACAGTACCACTACCTATTATAAATCGATTTCAACGAAATCGACGAATATATAACACACATTTATGTATCGATTTCGCAACGTCCTCTAAGCCCGGATGATAAGCCTGCTTAATGTTTTTTCCTGCCCAGTTCTTCCGAAATCCGGTTTTATTGTAAATTATTTTGCACCTTCTGAGTAAATAGTCAATGATCTTGTGTCAACATTAGTTCCATACATTAGCGCTGTCTTAATGATGAACCTTGAGCACAAATCAGCATTGCAAATAAGGTAATCGTTAAACGCATTAGAGTTGGTGTTGTTAGGTTTTTATCTAGCTAGTATATTTAGGCAAACTGCTTATTCTAACTAACCGCAAAGCTCAATTGGTTTGCAACTTACCGGTTTGATAATATTTTAATCTACTATATAAAAATAAGTCGGGTTTTCCTTCCTGACGCTATAACTCCAGAACGCACGAACCGATTTCCACGGTTTTGCATTCGTTGGAAAGGTCTCGGGCTCCGTGAGGTTTATTGCAAAGAAAATTCAGGTAGGGTAGGGTAGGGTAGGGTGGGGTAGGGTAGCACCATAGGGTAAGGTAGCACGTGGGTAGCACCACGCGAACGAAGTCGCGCCGGGCAGCTAGTGCTTTATATTTTGAAAACCTGTTCAATATTATGTTATACGTTTGACCGGCGTTCCCTAGGCATCTATCGTGTTCGCGCGGTTCATGTATTCTGTTTTATCCTAATGTCCTTCATTTTACAAGATAGATCAACATACATATTCCTTTTTCCTTTCAATGCCTGCTGGAAGGTAAACTTGAATCTACAAATACAAAGTATCAACCTTCTAGCTCTTTAGAATATCAATTTGCCTGTGCCCGAAAATATTTCCATCGACGAAACATGATAAGCATTTGAAGTTTTTGTCCAATATCCGTTGCCCTTGTCACTCCTGTATTTGTCTTTTTTGTGCGAGCAATTTCCACTGGCCTTGGAAAAAAATATGTAAACTTTGCGAGTGCTTTGGACATTTTAGAGAAAATTAATGAAAAACGTCAAAGTTGTGGTTTCTGGGACGCTTCAACAAAGTTTTAGAAATCTCTCTGTAATAGACAGTAAATGTCAGAAAGTATTGAAACGAAAATTGGGTCGGGTGAATACCTAGATTTTTATCGACGCCTTCTTATGTCAAGTCCCCGTAATGATGCCTAATGATTTTGAGATTGTGGATTAAATATCAGTGTGTCAAAATATCAATCCACAATCTCAAAATAAAGGAAAGATCGAATATTAATTTCAGGCGTAAATAATTACCATAACCATCCATAAACTTACTATTAATAAGTGAACAGAGGATACATAGAACACGAAGAGGTAAAATGTTAATTTGTATACAGGATCTCAGAAACTCTTTGTCCGCGAAAAGTTGCATCATTGCTGTGTCATCGACTGACACTCCCATCCCACACAACGGGCCGCTGTTTGTTTAGTGTACATGTAATACAGCCTATTCTATTACGGACTCCCAAACAATCACTTGTTCCACATCTATTAGTTTGTTTGTGACATGTCTCATATTTACATACACAATACCGTTGTCATACATAACTAACCGACGTCCAATACAATTGTTGCTCTTGATCCGTGCACCGCTCGGCGCTCCCGTAACGGCGCCAGACGATTCCAATACAAAGTATTGCGATGCCTTGATATTGATACATGCTTCCTTTTCTACATTGTAATAAGGCACATATTGGAACATTTCGGATTTCGTAAATGCATAACTAACTCCGTTCTGCCATCCGAGCTAGTTATTGTAGTTGCGCTGTCATGCGATAGTTGTTGCAATAGGAGAACAATTGCGACCACACATAATATTGTAAGCCGCAGACGTATCCATTACAATGCATCTCGGCTATTGGATGGACTGGACTATTGAGCCAACAATAAAATTATACTTCTAATCGTTTTTTATCGGATCGAGGTCGAAAATGGACACTTGATAAAGAAAAGCGAAAATTTAATGGTAGCCCAGAATCGAAATTAAGCCAGCGAGTCGTTCGTCCAAATCCGATTACGTTGAATCGTTCCATTGTCAGAGAAATCTTCGAAGCACCATTACAAAAGTTACGAAATGCCCTTTGTGATAGAATAAAGGAATCAGTCGGCAAAGGGCTTATAGTCAACCATTCGGAAATATTACGCATAAACGCGATAAAAACAGAAGGGTTCAGCGACTTGGATTCCAAACCGTTTGAGTATTTATTGGGACGTGATTTAAATATTATACGTACGGAGGAAGGATTAAAAACCGGCCAAGTGCGAGTCAGACTTGCGCACCGAGGGTTCCGTACAAACTTGTAGGTATATAAGTAAATGATAATATAGACCTGAGTATTTGATATGAATTTCAATTTATGACGTATAAAAAAAAACGACTTGCTATCTTGTTCAAACCAATTTTCGTTGGAAGTTTGTATCGTAATGTACATCATATATTTTTTTATAGATTTATCATTCTCTTATTTTAGAAGTTACACACATTTTACCACTTTGGAAGTGTCTCTCGCGCAAACTATTCAGTTTAGAAAAAAATTAAATTAGAAACCTCAATATCATTTTTGAAGACCTATCCATAGACACACTTATGGGTTTTATTAAAAACATTTTTTTTAGTTTCAGTTCTAAGTATGGGGAACCCCCAAAATTTTTAGTTTTTTTTCTATTTTTGTGTGAAAATCTTAATGCGGTTCACAGAATACATCTACTTACCAAGTTTCAACATTATAGTTCTTATAGTTTCGGAAAAAAGTGTCTGTGACATACGGACGGACAGACAGACAGACATGACGAATCTATAAGGGTTCCGTTTTTTGCCATTTGGCTACGGAACCCTTAAAAGAGATAGGTCGCTTACGAAACAGTTCATTTCATATTTATAACTGAGTATTTTTCATCATCAGACTATTCACGTCTGCCAGACATAACACATTTAAAATGCCAAATTGCCAATACAAACGGTTTCACATAATTATTCCAATGTGAATCACGTGTTGGAAATGATTACCTTAAATTAGCATCTCATCTATTTACTACATCTCAATTTTCTGCATATTGTTTTATCATTATGTTGAACAACAACAAGAACTGCCTTGTAAGTATATTTGCATATTGATTATGTTACGGCTGCATTGCTTTTGAAAACATCGCGTGTATCATTTACTTTCGCTCTCAAGTCTTTATTCGTTCGTTTCTCGGTTCGTTTTACTGTCGAATTGATGCATTCACGTGGCTGTATGTCTATCGCTATTGTATTGACCCACTGTGGGGTATGCATTCCCCTCCACTCACAATCCTAATCCGATGTAACTTAATCAATGGCTTCCTTGTTGCACAGGCTGTTCGAGACAAATTAATTACCTAGCCTATTCTAGTGGACTTGGATGATCTGTTAATCTGAATAACGTTAGTTTAAGACTTGGGCAGATTATATCTTGATCTATGTGAAGCATATCCTTTGATAACTATTTCATAAGCTTACTTTTTTCTTTCATTTCATTGGGGTCGCTTTATACGTCATGTGTCTTCATTTTTGTATCAAATCCTTACTCACTCAATTCTCACACACTCTTACGACTTTAGTAGTCATACCATATCTTCTTTGCCGTTACCCTTTTAGGGAATTTCAGAGGATATAGATAGAGAACATGTTGAATATAGTTCTGGTAGAACTGAAGTTGACACTGATTACTGCATAATACCTGTAGTAATGCAATATTATCGATCGACTATAGCTCAAGTTGCATACTACCGTCTAATGACGGACTGCTGAAGGCCGATACTTTCGGTTATCGATCATTGAAAGTATGCTAAGGTCTGTGATTTGGAGGACGAATGATTTTTACTGTAAAGTCTAGTATTCAGTTCCTTCAATGTGGTATGGTTAATCACGGTAAAGAAAAAGAATACAAGACAGATTTCAACAAATCGCGTCACAGTATAATGCGAATGTATAATGAATAGCAGTTTTGAAGGGAATATTTTTTACGTAAATGTCACGGTTGGATGACTCAGTTTGTAAAATATAACGTGCGTGCATGAAAATAATGATTAATATGTACGTTTTACCTTTAACACGTATTATATGAGTCACTAGCTCAAATCCTGTTAATAGAATAGACGATTGTAGTACTTCTCAATAAATACTAGAATACTGCATTCTTAATATTATTGTAAAGCATTCTAAAGATTCTTGTAAATATCATGCTCTTGCTCAGAAGATATGTAGTCTAAGCATTACTGTGGAATATTATATTTGCGTAAGTGATTCCATTGATTTATGAATACTCCCGTCGAAAACACTTAAAGAGGTTCTGGCGGCTCGTAAAGAATACCTAACTGAAATAAAACTCTGTGACGCTTTCAATTTCTTTTCTTTGTTGTTTAGTTAGAAAACTTTAATTAACTGAACAACACCGGACCGATGTAGAGCATCTAATCTAGTGACTTTCTTCGTCAAATAAGGTTATGATAGGATTTCACTTAATACAACAAGATTACGTTATGACATATTCATTGAAATAATAATAGATACAGATACTACTTGACCTAAATAGATCGAAGTATTTCGAAGATGCGAATAACACAAAAAATACAAGCAGCAGTAGAACAGCGGTAACGCTCTCGGACTATCTATTCCAATGCCTTTGATTTATTAGAAATGTGCAATGTTGTGTTACCGATAGATTGATAGAAACACGTGTTAGAATCTGTCGCACGGGTTCTATAAATAACATTCTGATAAAAAGAGTATTGCGGAATTGAAATCCGCGTGGCGTGAGTCAGTGGCCAGTGGCCTGTTGAGTCATGACTACCTCTAGACAGATACGTACAGATACCTTGCTGATCGAATCCAGCAAAACATCTATCTCATCTCATTTGTATTTGGAAGAAGGAGATAACTATATAAGCACATTCACGTCACACTCCACGGTTATCGTTTTGATATTGTCTCGATTAAATAAAAGTGTCAGTCTATATTCGTTAAACGGGAGTTCAAGCTCAGAGAAATGCACTTTGTACAGTGGTTCAGTTAAACCATAAATTCGCCCTCTGGTCTGTTCCGGCAGCGGTACTCGAAAGCCAGTTCTATTTAGGTGTTGTAGACTTATGCACATCACCACTGACCATGGCGAGATTGTAGTCAAAACACACGACTAAGCATAATTTATATAAATTTACAGCAGTGCTAAACCCATTTTTGAAGGCTATCAGCAACGTTATTTCTATAACCCCGAAAGTTTCCATAATCTACCTAAATCGCTAAACAAATATTCATTAAGACTGACGACCTCTTAATTTGTACGTAGTATTTATATACTCTGGGTATATAAATACTACGTACAAATTAAGAGGTCGTTCATCGTCAAAAAAACTAAATTAAAACTGGTAATGAGTTGAGATAATGTTTGTAGAAAACGGTATCAAGTGGAAATAAATAATGTTGTTCAGCTCTCTTGTTCTAGCTAGACGAATTAAAATATCATAATTAAGCACCTCGATATAGATTGTTAATAGAATACTGCTATTGCTACTAATATAAATATGATAATGTCCTTAAAGGAATATAAGGATATTATTCTAAATATTTAGAAACAAACAGAAAACTAAAATAGTGAATGTATCCAAAACTGCAAACACCATATAAACCAAAATCTCGGTCTTTAAGAGATTAAGGGGAGTTACCAAATCTTCAAATGACGATGATTCCTCCTTTTTCAGATGTCAAACGTCGTTTACACAAACCTTGACCCTGAACATTGGGTCCACATAGAATATTTATGTTGAACAAATACTAGATATTATAGTGGGCAATACGACCACGGTTGTATGTCAATATTTGCTTAGGTTCACCCCACTCCAAGATTGTATACGATTCTTGTTTGGTTTGCTTTCAATGTTTATCATCTTTAATCATTAAAACTGTACTATTTACTCATATAAAATTTACTAATACAAATACTGTAGCAGAACTTGCAAGATAGTTTTCAATTTCATGGAACAAGTTTAAATGCTTTTAACATGTTTCGGTTTAAACTTTGTTCCTATCTGACCTAAAAGGCTCAATCGGGTTTGCTCCGATCTCCTTAGGGAACTTTACAAAGTCCTCTTGTATTGTAAGTTCTTTGTTCGTAAATCAGTGGAACGTTTTCATTAACCTATTTCATTTAGTTTGTCTCCTAGGGATATTCTATAGCAATTTATCATCATTCTTGCCTACCTTTGTGTGAGTTGAACACCGCCCCTTTAAGTTGTCAGTCACGGTGATAAGATTAATTGCTACTGAGGAGCTTCCTTTTTTCTCAACATTATAAAGCCTTATTTATTAATGGCAGAAGTCCTGTAGGTTTCATTCGCTTTAATTCAAATAAGGCCAAGAATAATTTGCTATGTTGGCATTAACTTAATCGTACGTTAGGTACGTTTGGCAGTAAAAACATTCTAGTAGTTTTTGTAGAGTTTATTTTGAGCACTGAGCACAGAATAAAGTACCTAGATCTAATGGATAAGTTACAAAGATTGGTTGTAATAATTGTACCTAAGTTGCTAAATACAAAATGTTACTTCTTCATAATTCCCAAAATAATATCGGTAACAATGGGTCTAAAAATTGAAAATATATCAGATTCGAATAAGAGATATTATTCTATACCTACAACAATATAAGTGGCCCAAGTGCCATTTTAAACCCGAAGCCTATATTTGTTGCAATATATTCTCTCAAATAGTTATCTACCTACAGAGTTACAGACTCAAGGGCGAGGCCTGGGTTTCCAATCAGGAATGAAGCGGAGCGTGAATTGCTTAGCAAATACAATGGTAGAGTTAATTTGAACTGATTTGAACTTGCTTTGATATTCTCGCGATTTTAGCGTTCTCGGAAAATATTAGATCGTAACATACATCTTTAAATCGAAAGGCCCATTACACAGAAATGTTCAGCTTTGATCAGATTTTATTTATTATTCTGTTGCGATTGCGATTATATATTTTTTTTCTTTATTTCCAGGTGCGGTCATATTGCAGCTCTGCATATGACTAGGCGGTGACTTTAGCAACCAATATCGGTAAGTATTTTTGTACTAAGTTTCTGTCGAACTTTGTTAAAAAAGGGGTTGAAAATTTCAATGTACTTGAAACGGCAACCGATCTCTTTGAGCGTTTGCAATTTAGAAAATTGGCAAAGGTAATCCCAGAATATGGGTCAGAATTTGTATGTGAATTTCTTTAAAGTACGAGTAACATACTGAGTTCCATCCAGCTCAAGGTAAAACGAATTTAAATGAAATATAGGTCAGAACCCGAAAGCCATGTTTATTTAAACGCGTTTAGAGCACCGCTTCTCATCTCTAAATAGGTTTTTCATAAACCTTTCAACGGGTAGATTTACGTGTGAATTAACATTAAGCTTTCATAATGAATGCGCGGCTTTGCAAAACTGCTGCAGCAGTAGGTATGCAATACAATCTTGCATTAAGTTTGCTGGATTTAGTTTTGCTAGATATTCTGATACATTGTTTTGGTACCGAGAACTAATATCTTGCATATACGTAACTCATCAGACTTGTCATCCTGATCTATCTATGCTAAAGACTGGTTCTTTGATGTCAAAAGCATCTTTACATTCTTGAATTGGTACTATAGTCATTCAATATTAATACCGAACATAAATGACATTCTTTGAAATTCAAAATATATGTTTACATTTAGAAACTAAATTCACAAAGCAACAACCTTATCCCGTGAAAATGTCGTCTACATAATGAAATGCTATATCTGAAAACGACGTAAAACAAACTGCTGTATTTCAGTTCCATTTGACTTGACATACCAACTTGTCCGTTTACCCACTACGTGACAGCTTGCGTATGATGTAGTGACTTGGGCAAGTGATTTGGAAAGTGATAGTTCATTGCCACTTGGACGTTAGCCAGAGAGGCTGTTTTAATTTAGCCCGTGTGATGATATCCCGGATTAACGTTATTGCGGTTGCAGTCCAGATTGAATTCTCGTTCCTTGATCGGATTGTGCAAATGTTTGTTATGTTTAGCCAATCGTTTGGGTTAGGTATTAAATTGATATTACATTTATTGAAATTGATGTTTATAATTTAGAATATTTTGGGGTTGTTGCTATGAACCAAAGCAGCTTGTTTTTTTTTATACCACTTAGGTGGCAAACAAGCATACGGGCCGCCTGATGGTAAGCGGTTACCGTAGCCTATGGACGCCCAATTGATTAATTTCAGAATATTATTTTAAATTAAATTAAGATTAAGTGACCTTAGTAACCAATCTAATGGTGTATCTACTTTATCTTTGTTTAAGCCAGAAAGGTCGTTCCCTGAACAGAAGAGAGTATATATAGAAAACAGATGCAACCACACAGGTCATGCAGTGCTATCTAGTCTTCAAAGCTTCCTGAGATATCTCGTGCAAAGAGCACCACACAAATAAACCGCACAAACAATGAACTGTTGTACCATGTGTCTTACTTAAATTTTGTATGAGAACTACAACTCTTCAGCGGTGAATCCTTGATTTATTTTCCTTTGTTTCGTGTAATTGAGTTTTTTTTTTACTTTGAATAGAGATTGTTTAAAGATTTATATATCACTATCTCACTCTCCCATACCCAAGAATTACTAGTGATAGTAGTACTGTAGTAGTATGGAAACTAAACATCGAATTTAACATAATGCAGTTAACCTATTCAGTACGCTTATTTTCGGTGACATTGCAGGAAAGTGGTAAGTAAAGCAAATTGAGAAACATCGCAAAAATGTTTCACTCTACTTTCGAATTAAAACCAAACCTTGATTTAATTATACACAAATCCTCACTCTTGAAAATTCTGAGTATCATTATTAGGGGACCGTAGCATTATTTCAAGACTGTCTGCAACATTCAAAGAAGCTCTCTCATTATTACCATCTGCGGAGATATATGAATGAGTGGGACTATTCCTGTGCCTTAAAATTTTGAGACGTTTGATGTCTCGGCAACCTTTTGTGTAGGCGTCGCCGCATCTGGTTTTAGGCGTTCATTTGTCGAGTAGTCTTGAAGTTTTTGTCTGTCTCTGTTCTATCTTGTGTTTTAAAATGGCTTTGATGAATACTCATTGATATGACGTAGAATAATGTAGAAATATAATAATTTGATAAATCAAATAATATTTTTGATCTGGGATTTAAAATCTATTTGATACTTATCAGGTATAAAAAGACCTGGAAACAGTTGCATAAATTAAGTAAAGTTGAGAGAAAACACCGTGATTCGCGTAGTCGTTTTAAAGAGCAACAGAAAGTCGCGCATGACAATATGTATAGGGGTGCAAAGCTACACCGATAAGATCGACCGACAGACGAAAATGAAGCTACTTATGGTGCGGTGTTATATAAGGTGCTTTACGTATGTATTTAACAATACTACCCAATGCATTTATACCGGACGTACAAGAAAGCATTGGTAATATAACCTTAAAACTTTTAAGTATCCACCGTTCATGCTAATCCCAAGAAAACAATAGAAAGATCCGCTGTCGATTCACCATTAATGATCGTTTACGCCCTAATAAAGACAGACAAGGCCAAACATGTTCTCTATAAAAGAAAAAAAACAATGGCCTATTGTCCACTGTTGAGGTACTTTAAACGCAATTACATGACCTTTCGCTCTTGAAAGTTATACAACAACAAGAAAACCCCTTTTATAGCTAGTATTTTATTAATACACATTTATTACCATCAAAAATCGACACAACTAACCCTAACACTAAGTTTCAATTGTGTTGCACCTACAGTTGCACAGATGGAAGGTGTTCAAATAAACATGACCAATTTTCCTCGTTAGATAACAGAGGGGCTATCTAACGACCTATATACTGGTGGGTATACAGCCAGGGTTATGTTCTGATTAAATTTGTTATTTCTTGTCAAAGTACTACCTATTCTATATCTTCGTTACATAGATCTGCAGCCTTTGTAAAATAAGGGTTGTCATAAGGGTATCCTAAATCTAGCAAGTCTTAGTGAAGGCATATTATAGTAGTTCCAATCTGAACCCCTTTTTGCTTAGAGCTAAAGTTAGAAGGATAAACAATTCGATCCTAGAAAAAGTTTGTAGCTTTAGTTTATATTAAAAGCATTCCCTTTGAAAGGTTCGACCCACGCGTCGGCTGGTGAATTGAATTTGTTTTCTTTTAACGATATCTATTTATTTGCCTATGTGGTGTTTTTCCATACTAGCTGATAGTTTTAACAAGAATATATTATTTCCTTTGTATTATGAATAGTTTTTAGATGATTACCTTCAGTTATTATTTCGATAGATCAGAACGTATGAAAGATTTCTCAAAGTATAAACAGAAGATTAAGTGGGAAAGCGAACTCTGGCAAGTGCCCGGACACTAGGAATTACATGTGTAAGTTTAGATCTATCTCTTCAACCCTACGTACCCCAAATTTGCAAGAGTGTGACTGTTAATCGTGCAGACATAAATCCTCAAGATGATATCGTAGAGTGAGTTCGAAGCACTCTCTCGCCTGTTAATTTTCCACCGTTTTCCCTTAAATTAACGCCAGTCATGTATTCGAGAGTAGTTGATGCGAACAAGCTAGCGTGTAACGAGCAAGATTAGTGCAAGGTCTTGGAAAATTGGTTGTGCAGATGTGTTATATTCCAGATACTTTAGCAAAAGTTATTTGCTATCTGTAGCTTTCATGAGCTGCGGATGATAATCTATCTCCGTGAGATTTTAAGTTACCAAATTTTTCTGCGATTTTAGAAATCCTCAATTTGTAATAAATCTTGACTTTGTGTTTTAGTTTAAGTTTATTTTAATCTATTGTGTGTGGTCAAATATAATATATAGACAGAGTAAGAACTGCTGCCTGAAACTTCGCTGGAGCCTCGTGGAATTTTTTCGAGTTTTATTTTGTATATATTTTTTTGTAAACATGTAATAAATTGTTTATTCATTGAATTATGAATGCAGATAATACTCAAGAATTAAGTTTCATCTTGAAAATTTAAGTAGGAAAGTCAAATGAAAAGGTCTCGAAAAGCCTATAATTTTCAATTTAGACAAAACAGAGTTAAATAACGCCTTTGCACGAAATGTCCTAAAAAGCTGTTCCGTATTTCGTTGAATTACAGAAATGTCTCATTAATTAATTGAAATTAACTTGGGTTTACCCGTTTCAAGACCAATCGTCCATAATGACTACAAGTTATAAACTTGTTGGGGTTTGTAGGAGTTATTCTGAAGGGAGATTGATTAATTTCGTCCTTTATATCAGTTTTAACAATAACTTTTTGATTAAATTCTTCTTCATAACGAATAACGTGACCAACAAATTGATAGATCCTATCACAGATTACAGAATTCTGGAATCTGTGGGTCCTATATAAATTAAATCTAATTATACATAGATTCGTCTTTCCATATAGCACCTCTATGCTCTTATTTTTTTTAAAGCACCATATGCACATTTGTGCCGCTCGCTCTTGGCTCATGACTTCGTATGAAACTCAGCCCTCGCCTTAATGAGCCAGCATTCCCAGAAGACAGGAGGAATTGTTAATAGCTTTTGTTATTGTATTCCCGTCACATTTCATATCACAAAACTAACTTTGCCATTGTCGCGCACTTTCATCGCAAACAATATGTCGCATGTATCTTGAACATGTTGTGTATGTGGATTATGTTTTTGTTCTGTTGAAAACTATGCTGTATTTATGAATAAAATATTTTACTTGTACAGAACTGCTGCACTGAGGCATTTTTTTTCCTTTCTTACAATGAGAATGCACTCCATCGAAAACATTTCGAATATCTTTAATTAGTTTACCTAGAAAACTACTACATGTCGCCTGGAATCAATATTCTTAGACCACTTTAGCTTTGATAGTTGAAAAACTACTGCCTTATAATAATTATTGAAATCTTTCATATACCTGACTGGAGTTAACATTTGTTCTTTCCTTGTTTGCAGGTTGGTCGTGCCAGCAGCCCTTTCCAAACTGCCGTCATGACGTTACATTGGTGGATGCATTGGTTCTGGGTGACGACGCTGCTTACCCTACACGGTGCGTTACAAGTCTTCCATTCATAGTTTTTCTCTCTTTTTGAGGTCAGGACAGGGAATAGTTTAACAAATGATTTATATTTGTGTGAAACTAGAATATCACTACAAGGAAAATACACAAGTACCCACATAGTCTGAAGCTATTTTCAGACTACAATAACATTTCTGATAATTGAGGTTTATTTCCATGTAAGTTGCTGGGCGGTTATAAGGTTACGAACCGTGAATTGGATGTTTTGAATTCTTTGTGGGCATGGTATATTTCATATTCATCATTAGTTATATTGTCTGAGCCTCGTATAATTCATAAAACTTGTATATCTTATTTCCCTGGGAATTTTGATTAAGTCTATTGGTTACCCAAACCTTTGCGGACCAATTGATGTAAAGAATACCAAACTTCTCACATAACAGTATAAAAAAAATGCAAAACCTAGCTTCAAATTTGTTTATTCACTTGTCTATAGTATTAATATGTATGTCATCGTCCCCCACATCCGTCGTTCTTGATTCTGTGCCGTGTACAGGAAACCTTATTTAGACCGCAACAATTCTTGTTTGTTTGCCAGGCAAATTAGTTTGTTTTAATTGGTTTAGATTGCTCCAAGTTACAAGGATACGCTTCTAAATTGAGCTGCTGAACTAATTGTGTTTTGAATTCACAACGGAATTAACAACTTTATAAAGCACAAATCCAGTCATCCATGGAGTACTGCTCCCATCTATGGGAGGGATCCGCAAAGCACCAGCTTAACGCCCTTGAATCAATAAACCGCCTTGCTAGGAGACTCATCGGAGATGAGTTTTTAATTAAGGCAAAACTGATGAGCTTCGACCAAGGGTTCTTGCATATCGGTTTTCTACAGGATATATTTTGGAGACTGAGCAGGAATTTCTGGACCTTATTCCCATTTTTATGCCCAGACAATTTTTACCCATACTTTGTTTGTTGACATACCGAAAGTATGGACATAGCGTTTTGTGAACTCATTTATATTGCGAACAGCAAGGGAGTGCAATTTACTGCCAGCGGCGTCTGTTTCCTGACTCTTACAATCTAGGGACTTATAGGCCAGAGTGAATAGGTTTCTTCTGGGTAAGCATGCTCCATATTAAGCTTCTTCATCGTCTTTTATGGGCGGGTTGGTGGGCAAACGCAATGCAACATTTGGGTAGGCAAACGTAATTTTGATAAAAATATTGGGATGCTACAAGGAGTCCATTTCGGGCCCAAAGTTTTTAAACTGTACAAATCCACAAAACACACAACACAAAACTTACTCAAGAAAAGGTGCTATACAGATATTTAAGACTTGAAACATGATTGTTTTGTTTGTAGCGCAGGTTACAATGCAGTCATATAAATACATTGCCCAAAATCCTTTAATCAATTTCCAAGGTCCGTTAATTTAACTGTATTATTATGCCGCTCACAATTCACATCATAGGAAACGATTAATCTTTTCAGCTCCACTGTGTGCATTCTACAAAATGAGCATTTCCGTTCCGTTCTGGACAACGAAAGCTATTACTTTTCATGGATATTGCGCCACTATAATACTACAGATGTACTGATTGTATCAATTTAAAAGCTGTCTAAATTAAATTATGATGGGCCTGACGATATGCATAGATTAGAATTAGTATAGAGCGAGTAACTGGAGCAAGCTCGCATAAATAACATCCTGATATACAGAGTTTTGTTGGAATCTTTATTATATCCAATTTGTTAGCAATTTGTTTCGGCTTGCTTATTTCAGAGCCCGGAAAATGAGATGTTTTATCCAGCAGAAATTATGTTGGCCTTAGAAACGTCTTCCAAGTAGAAATGTAATTTCAATGTTACTTTTCTACGTATATTTAAAGAGATTACTTTTTATTTTAAAAGAAGGCATTTTGTTTCATCTATATTGTAATATCTTTCATTCTTCGAAAATAATTAAACACTCAATTTTCTCTGATACTTTTCTTACGAAGTTTAGAAGAAGAATTTCATCCTCAAATGGAACTTATTAAAACTTGGAGAGAACAGGCTGTCCCTTTGAATGGATAACAAGCTTCTTATAAATTGTGGTTAAGTAAGTACTTGAGTAAACAAAACTGAGTTTGTTTAGATGTAGCCTATTCTTAGCGGAAATATTTTTCAATTTTACAAACTCGAGATAACACTAAAAGCTCTACAATATGAAGAGTTATCTTATTAACACCAGGCGTGTTTTGTTTTGTTGAGGGCTTTTAGTGTTATCTCGAGTAACGTAGATATGTATGCTGGGTATTGAGATCACTTTAAAACATTCAATACATTCCTCGTAGTTTTCGTTACTATTATATTACTACATTACTTAATATTATAAAAGCGAGACTGAAATCCAAGAGTTAGACCAACTTTTTATGCATGTCACAGTCTTTAAAACTAAAGTTCTCATGGATTACTTACCCTTGCCCCTCTGTAAGTCCTTCATAAAAGGGTTATGTTTATTTAACTTATTCTCACTTTGACTGTGCGCTTCGTGGGGCATCGTTTAGCATACTTATGTTGGTTAGTAATACCACAGGTAATACCTTGTTGTGAATTGTAAATGTCCATAATATACATTATCATTAGCAGGATTGTCACAGTTAATACCGTTGTATGACCTGATAACAGTGCTATTATTAGGCGACATGTTTGCAATGTTGTTCCCGTTATGCTATACCGCTTTTATACTATTATTAATGACCACAAACTCACCGTGATAATGTGGCCGAAGGTGGTCACCACACAACGCCTTGAACGGAACTAACCAACAATTCTTATTACTTATATTGGTCTCCATCAGGCTTTTCGTATGACGTTGATGAGATGACACAACTCCTACAAAAGCAATCTTCCCCAATCAGTGAGACAAGAAGACTCGTTAACATAACTGTTTCATAGAACACCTAAAATGTGCCTAACTGTACGACTGACATTTACATTTCTATGGGAATTGCAATATTGCAACTCGGTTTACTTCGCAAATGTTAAATCGTGACATTATCGTCGTGAGAGAGTTCATAGTTCATATCCCACTAACAATTATTTGGTATAAATTAAGTTTATTTGAACTTTAAGAAATTGCATATAAGGGCTACATTACTTAGAATAGAATGGGAGGCTGGGATCCCGAATGATAAGACTCAGAAGGCTATACATACTCAGAACTGTTTAAGTAAGGGATGTGAAAATGAGTCATACTTCTCTTATTTTTAGAATCGAAATTGAGTGATTTATTTTGCAATCGCTTTAAAGCCTCTGGACTCATATGACGTTAAAATACTACAGAACCTCAATTCCATACAGCATGACTGTCACTCACACATCTCTAAATCTGCATCCTGCAACAAACCTACAAATATTATTTTGTAAGTACCTACTTGACCTTATAAAAAGGTTAATGTCGGATCGAAAGATACTTCTTTTACTATTAGCAGGCCATCGAAGGTAAATAATAAAAGGTTACCGGCCCTAATTGATATTTAAAACCAATGTTACCCTTTGAAGTACCTACCTATAAATTTATAAGTGTAAGCACGGCTACAGATCAAGCTATACATTTCCAATATAAGCTGACCTCTCAATGTACGGATCCTATACAATGCGAGATCAGCTTATACTAGAAATGTATAGCTTTATTTGTAGCCGTGTGTACGTTTCGATACCTAAACTAGGGCTGATAAGTTAGGTAATGGAATTCCCTACCTCATATAGCATAGGCTTCATGCAAACTTATCTCATCCTAGCGAGCTTGTACGACGCCTTCATATTACAGATAAACGTAGCTATTTTCGCTTGCCATTTATTCCATTTAGACCCTAAGATAGTTACATATGAAGCTACTGTTCCACCGATTTGAGACTTTAACTGAGATGATCTGGCAAGAAAATTAACATAACACTTTGGATAACCTGACTTCATAGCCATTTCGCACAACAAGTCTGACATATAGAGTTATTACAGTGTAATCGATCGATGCTATTTGGTAATAGGCCAAACGTATCCTTGATTATCTACAGGACATCTGTTCAGACATGTGTAAGATCAAGGCTGCTATGTATTTTCATACACCTGCCTATTATAATGATCGATAATACACTTATTTTCTGTACGCCATGTTATTTTATCGACAGTTGTTTAGCTTCGTATTGATTATCGTTCCTATGTATGAAACGAGGCTTTTTGTCGATACCTATTCAATGTTACAGCTGGCTTGAACTTCTTTGTTGAGTAAAAATATTGTTCTACCAAAGCATTCTTATTGTTTTGGTGTAATGTTAATTTTAAATGGCAAGTAACATATAGCATATTGTTTATTAGATTTAATATATTTTCTCAATGAATTCCCATAGAAATGGAATAATTAAATGGAAACGCTCGATTTAATTGATTTTGGCAATATTTGGGTTTTCATTAGGATTAAGTATTTACACAAACTAATAATGAATATTCGTTTCTCTTTACAACCATTTAATCAATAGATTTCAAATCGAAATATCACGTGATTTTTAACAATCTCTTATGTCAATCCCATACAAAGGTTGATCGTTTACTAACGATGACGATTGTCGATAACCATCTTGTCTACTGGCACTGGAATCTTGAGGGTGTATCGATGAGCTATTTAATGACTATCGTCAATACTTGCAGCAGTTGTCCTTTTCTAGGTTTATCACTCCAACAATAGCCATCAAAACTAAAAATATATCCATATATACAGAATTATGTGATCGGAAACGTAAAACATTAGCAGAGTACCTATTTAATACATAAGAACAGATTGAGATGACAAATTGACCTTTGACACAGATTAGATAAATAGTAACTAGGCGCCCCTGACCTGACGCCATATTTAAAGACTCAGACGCAACAATTCGATCACCAAATACCAGTTCAAATCGTATACGTAGTCTAGACTTACGAACGATCTATATTTTCGTGTTACTAAACCGTATTTCGTGTTTAGTAACAATTATACACTTTCACAATGATTTTATATTCGATCTAATACGCGTACAACCACCGCACATATCGTGAATGAAACTGTTTTGTTAAAACAGATATCTGAATCAATATGTTAGAAGTGGACATGCTCGTTATGTCATTTACATTGTTTCTATGACATATGCGTTGGTGACAGGGTGAATAGCATGGGCTTATGGTGAGTTAGTTCCTAATATTGCTTACTATCTAAAAAACAGGTCAGGAGTCTGAGTCTGATTCACGCGCGGAGGGCTCCGCCCTTCCGTATGTATAATTACTTGGTTTGGACCGCATAACTACATTTTGTGTGCAGGAATTTTGATGATTTCGAAAAACTATTAGTTTGAAACATCGTTATATTTTTCCTGTAATATTTACATCAATTACTTGCGCATTTCTATAAGGTATGGTATTTTTTAATAATAAGTAAAAACTACGCAAAATAAAAGAAAACAAAAATCTGTTTTGGAATGTACAATTTCGATTTCTATGGTATTGTAGCAAGGCAAAAGTTATGGTGTCATTGTCGGTAATTTATTGTTTCCAATTGAACTGTTACGTGTATGATATTTTAATTTAGCCTTTCTCTGTGAACAAACCAAATTCGATTGTAATAAATATTGTTGTTTATGGAGGATACAGTACGAAATAGCTGTTTGTGTTCATTATACCATGGGAAATTCGTATAGTTTTGCGATTTAACGATTGCTATTTCGGAAATTACTCAGTTGATTCAGATCGGAAGGTGGTTAAAC
The DNA here is from genome assembly GCA_947623365.1 of Achlya flavicornis. Classification (NCBI taxonomy): domain Eukaryota; kingdom Metazoa; phylum Arthropoda; class Insecta; order Lepidoptera; family Drepanidae; genus Achlya; species Achlya flavicornis. The sequence goes on from OX392469.1 coordinate 2,912,593, forward strand.
TCTGGTTGAGGCTGTATAAGGATAGAAGTGTACTGATTACAATACAAAGGCATTTTTATCATCAAAATCGATACCGCTCGCTGTGTTACTAATGCCTACAACAGCTGCTAATATTTCATGTTTGGCAGTAGATATAAGTATTTATTACGTAGCCTCCTGACGTCATAACAAAATAAATCATATTTTAAAAATATGTGCATTTCACGTTTTATTTCTGTTACAAATACTAGGTCATCGAAAAACAACGTCATTAATCTAATATAGTTCGCCGACACATGACAGACAGCTCGTTCTATTTCTACGTGTGCCGTTTTTAATCTCATTACAGAATTTCCACGAAGTGCACTTATACGGATTACAATTTCTAGGGCACTTTTTAATACCGCATTTTTGCTGACGTCAAAACCATCCACGTTGGGTTGAAAGGGCTCAATGAAACAGCTTTCTTTGTTTCCTTACTACCTACACTGAAAAAAAGGATCTACAAAACCAGTTATGTAAATTGTCATTTTAGTTGGCGGGAAACAAACTTTAATTACATGTAATCAAATTATTTAGTTATTGATCCAAAACTAGTTATGTAGATTTTTTTTCGGTAAGCAGTTAACTAATTATTGGTTACTATTTACTGAGACAACGTAGACTAACTAGTGTGGTTGCAGCAACAAAACCAATTTCTCATTTATTAACAAAAAATAGTTTTACTTCTTAACCTATTTGTTTGGCATAAAAACTATACCAACCAATTAACTAAATTAAACAAAACTTTTGTTATATTTAACCTAAAGATTTTTGAACTAGTATACAAATTCTTGTTGATAATTACAATAACGATTGTGTATGTGTAAACGAACCTCCAAGGTTTTTGGGGCGTGGGGGAAGACTTGACGCGACGCCTAACGCGTTCATTCCTGTCTTTCGCGCGTTGTTTTTCGGTTTGTGACTTGTGAAGTTGTGAACTAAACGGCACTGAATGGTTTGTTTTCTTTATTGTATTGAATAAATGGTGTTTGTCAAGAATTTATTTGGTCAAGGAGGACATATTTGTCCTCCTAATATGAGCGAATTCGATCGGGTGGCGGCAGCAGAGCCAGCAAGTGACATGGAGAACTATCTTAAGTCCTGGGGACTGGCCGTATACGTTGATAAGTTTAAAGGTATGTAATTATTTTTGCTTGATAATATTTCTAAGCGCTTAACGCATTGAATTGTAAAAGTTCACGCGGACCTAGGCAAATCATTGATGCATAATGCCTATTAATATTCCAATCACATCATCTATAATAATACAATTAATTCCGTATGTCGCATCTGATAACGTTATAGTGTTTGCCTTGCGTTTTATTACGCTCTTATCTCGTTGTGTTCAAGTCCATAATGGTGTAGTTGAGATGTATTGGTGTAATAATAAAAATCTTGTGCCGACATGGGAGGTTGTCCCTAAGGAAGCTTTGGCTGCGCAGATTGATTGGTACTTAGGTTGTTAGGTACAGTCAGTATTGTTTGTAAGTCTTATGAAAATAGTATTGGTAATGATATAAGTTAATATTAGATACAGTCGACTTCTAGGAATAAGCATTATATATAAGCATTGATGGTGGCATTGCCAAACCAGACTCCCAAGCATCAGTGTCGTAGCTAGGTACATTATTGCGAACTACAGAACTTGTCACCTACCCATTTACAGCTAAATCATTGAACCGATTTTGATGCAAAAATCCTTGACCCTAAAAGTGCACTCCAACCCTATCCACCTATTAATATCAATATTTTTTAAATTTCAGAACAAACTTGGACACTTTATACCAATAATAGAAATTGTATACTAAATTATGCACTATTGGTACTGGATTGCGCGCCCGTAGAAGAGCAAACGACCAGGAGTCCATCAATTAAATCAGAAATAATACCGAATAAAAATTGTGTGAGTACTATTTTACTTATGTAACTATTAAGGGGATTACACTTAAGTTAAAAAACATAAACAAAAAAACATTGCCCACCATTCTAACCTCCATGCCTCTAACCTCATTTTTTGTTTTTCAGGAGCTGTATCAAAATTAAGTGTATGCAATGACGAAAAAAGAGGCCAACTTCTTCGGTACCAAGAGCATGGTTATTGGACAATGCATCTAGGATACGCATGTGTAATCTTATTATAAATATATGAGATATATTATATAGAGATATCTAATAATAGATTAAGTGTTTGTACATAATATTCACTGTGGGATACTAACGTACCTACCTAGGTACGTTTAATTTATTTAATAAATATTTTGATCACTTAACATATTTCAGTATGACCTATCCTGTCAATTCAATGCTATAATGTTTGAAATAATCGAAATAAAACTATATTTTATCAATATTTAATTTTGAATTTCATTAATAACACCCAACATTTTTCAATGCATATTAGTTAACAAGTATTGATTGTACCTATGCATTTTATAACCAGAATAATGTTTTTATTGGTGTTATTTTCTGTTGGGCTTATTTTAACTGCAAACTGCTGAATTATTATAATTTGGTTCAAATTGTACACTGCTTAGGTTGGTATACAGGATGTAACACAAGGGTGAATGAATAGTTAACGAAAATAGAAGGCAAATTAAACTGAACCACTTTCCAAAAGAAACTAATGAAATAAAAAAGCCGAGATTCAGTTTAATTTGCCTTCTATTTTCCTTAAATATTCATTCACCCACCATTCTGCTACACCAACCTTAGCAGTGTACAAATTGAACCAAATTATAATAATAAAGCAGTTTGCAGTTAAAATAAGCCCAACAGAAAAATAACATCAATAGAAACATTATTCTGGTTACCAATTACTAAACTCAGATTGGCTCCTGATGACGAAACAGTTTTGTTACTGGTAACAATCGTAACTATTAACAAATAATCATACACATTTTTAATCTGTAACCATAAATCAAAGTAGAAAATTGACAAAGAGTTTGGTTACCCGTGGCAAAATGTAGTCTAAAAATCAATCAAACAGGACAAATACATGTAACAAATCAGTTTTTTTAATTATTGCTAAACGTTTATTTTATTTTTCACTTAAAGAAGTGTTGTTAATAAATACCAGTTAGATTCAAGATAATCAAATAGTAACGATACTTTTAACAAATGAGTTAAGCTGCAAGTATCTGAAAACAAGTAGACAAACCTGATTTTGTTACTGGTAAGTTTTAGTTCGCAAGTCACTCTGTTTAGGTTATTCGTAGACAAATTTTGTGTTACAGTTAAATAAAAATTTCTTTCAGTGTACGTAGTGCGAAATGAGAGTAATAAAAGCGGTATGACTTTCCTGATGATTAAAATTTAAAATAATATCCCTGAGATATATTCTGATATCTAAATAATCATGATTTCTGGAAAGATGTGCTTCTTAATTGGTTCCTTTCTTAGCTACTTCCTTACCGCCCGCGGTTTCACTCGCCTATTTCCCCCCTATCCCCTATTTATTCCCTTACAGATTGAATTTCGGAAATCCTTTCTTAATACACTCCTGCTCTTTTCTTTTGTTGTTCTTGATGTTATTTTCCTTCAATACTTTTATGGAAACTTCCAACCAACTTATAACGAAAAGAGATAATTACCATGAAACGATTAGTACCATATTGAAGTATTCGTACGTAAATTGTGGGCTGTAAACATTCTTTGAAGTACAGAAGGTAGTGTAGTTCAAAGAATGTTTACAGCCCACAATATTATTATACGAACGTATATTGTGGGCTGTAAACATACGAATACTTCAAATTCATGAAGTGTCTGAAAGCGGCCAAGGTTACCGGTGCTGGTACTCATTTAACTTGGGATAATTGCGTCCTTCCTTAATTTGTGGGCCCACGCGAGCCCTAACGAGTTTCAGGGAAAACATCACCTCTGACTGAACTTTCCTAACTTTTGCCCTTGTTAGAATTTCTTATTCATGTTCTGATGTGGAGAAAATGTTATGTACGGTAATATTAATGGGCTTGAAAATACGAAATAATGCACAGACGTAAAATAATGTACGGTATTCTGAGGTATTTTTCTCAGTACACCCTGAACACCAGGGGGCCTACCACAAGCTCTTAAAACAAGGTTAAAATAACCTTATTTGTGTTTTGTCTTGTTTTGACGCCGGATGTCAATGAGGGACAAAAGACAAATAAGGTTATTTTAACCTTGTTTTAAGAGCTTGTGGTAGGCCCCCTGTCATACAAACTATCCCTTCTACAGTTCTTTTAGAACCACTTCCAAAAAATGTTTCTCAGTTGATCTATAAAAATGTATGCTCATGATTTCTTCAACGACATTATCGCTATAATGTCGTATGTTGATATTAGGTCCGAAAATTGCATTTCTGGGTAAGATTACAGGATTTTTAACTCTTAGATTATCGAATTTATTGAAAGGATGAAGCAAATCAAGAATTTAAACTTGAATGAACTCGATGGTCGATGTTTTCTTCAAACGCTAAAATTGCCGTATCGCAGATTCGCAGAGATGTTTTTATTTCACTTTTTTCAATACTATTTCGCCCTCGACCCGCGTACGACCCAGCCCTGTATTTGTAATGGCCAGCCTTTAATTCACCAGAAATATATAAGCATCCGTAGAGCCCAGGCTTTTTGCCTTTTGTTTGACCTGAGCCGTTCTGGGTCGCATCGAAGGTTATATAGAATTCTTGGTATTTTACACCGGGACGAAATGATGAATGTCACCTTGTGTCCTCACCATAATAGTCTAATTGCTTCAAGTTTTTAACTTGTTTTTTGGCTCAAATGTATACTCAATTAAGTTTATCTGTTTTCTTGTTTTTCATCAGCCCGTAAAACATAAGTATCTATTTGCTCTATTCCCAATCATTTAGGGTGACTGCTATTTGCGCCCAATGAACTCACATATGTCTTAAAACATCAAATCTTATAATTTCCATGTAACTTCACAAAACTCTTTATATTCTCGTCACTTGAATCGTGTTATTATTTTTTCATTTTATTCGACCGTAGTCTCGTGCCGAGCTCAAATTGAATTGACACTCCCTTGAAAGAACTCGAAGATTGTAGAGTAAACATGATAATCCACTTACGCTGCGCAAATGGACGATAATGGGTTTAAATAACGTTGCGGTTCCAGGCTCAATCTTTAGCGCGATCAATTTGAAGAAGCTTGGCTAGTTGAGACTCCTTTTGATGGTACATATCTAACCAATAATTTGTTCTTGTGATGTCGGTAGTGAAAATCATTATCATTAAACCGTAGCATTGAAATATGATTCTTAATAATAAGACTTTACTATATTTTATCGCTTGGCTGGCAACAGCTCCATAGAAGTCTCGTATCCGAAACCAACTTAATTTGCATTGTAGCATATCGATTGGTACACAGATAAGATTGTATAGGATTTGGTCGCGTGTAAAGGCCACGCTATAAAGTATCATCTCGTCCCTTTCGTCCTGAAACCGGCGACAAATAGCGTCATAAAAACAATTTATTGTAAGAATTGGGGGAATAAAATTGTTTACGATTGACATTTCTAGATCTCTGCTCGTTATTTTTGTTGTTTTAACTTTGTATCGATAAAAACAGTCGCTGAAATGTCTCGCAAAAATAAACCAATGAGGTGTTCCGAATTCTGTCATTACTTGTTTTATGAATTTTGTCGAACAAAGAGGTAAAGGTTGTCGCGAGAAGAATCCAGCACCTAATAAATAAAGTAGATCCTGCTGTTTTAGGTACCCAAAAATAAGATTCGTTTACACCGAACCCAGACATAATAATATAAAGTTTTATAAACCATAAAAATAGACAGTAAAATTCGATGTTGCTAAACAAAGAATGTAACAAAAGATCTCGTTACGTCAATGCGACAGACACGCAAACCACTGCTGCAGTAAAGTATAAAAAGATAAAGTTATCCTGTTATTCTTACCTGTTTGAATGCCGTTAACCTAATGAATAATCGTCACTAGAAATAAAGCTGGGTATCCATGCATTAGGTTGGCTAACAACTGCCCCTGTAGATTGAGCTTTCGTCAGTCAAAACTAACCCTTAGTGTAGTTGTTGCTTTTTATGTTGCTACATTTTTGAATTTTTTTTACATGGGTTTTCATGCAGGTAATCGTATGGTTATGTGCTTCTTGTCTGCTACAATATATTTTACTAGAGACATACTTTTTTATTGCATCTTCGATAGTTTTAAAACGATTGGTGTTTCGTGTATTCATGATATATTATCAAACATTTAATAATACACGGATACATCTTTATGTTCTTATTTTAATTCACATATCATAAAGAGATTATAAAAAAGTTATGCTGTGCAATTCTGACCTCACATTATACATGCTTTTTCTTTAATGGCATTTTTATTTTCTTCAATATTCAGTTCGGGGTTCCTTTCAGTGTTTTTCTCTAAGTCCTGTAGTTCCGAAGCTGCCCACACTGGCTAGAAAAAAAAAACATCTTGTATACTGTTACATACAAAACAAGACATTTTTTTCTACATTTAAAGATAATTTGGCATGTCAATTCCTTATTCTCACAGCTCGATTTCGTATTGACACTGCACCGCTCGATTCGAGCAAACAGTAGTAGACAAGCGAGCTGAGCGGCTCAAAATGCGTAGGCTCCATCTCAGCAAAGTAAAGATACAGCTCATTTGCCATTAGGTAACATACATTGGCACATACCTGATCAATTTCTTTTTAACCGGACGTCTAATAAGGAGGATGTTCTATGTTCGAATGTTTTTTTTTTATGTATGCTCACCGATTACTCATAAACGGCTAATGCGATTTGGAGGGTTTAAACTGTATTATATCAAGGTAGATCCCGAGGTGGTCTCATATAAATTTTATCGTGATCTGACCATGGATATTGAAGATATGATGGAATTCCTCAGCGGAAATGAGCGCAAACATCGCTACTGAAGCATTTTATATTGAATATTGTCAACAATTTATCAATGAAATGCACATCCACGGTCAGTGGCAAATCTTGAGAGGTATTGAAAACGCATATGAAACTCAAAATTGAAAAATAAATTATCTTTTTATAATTATTAAAAACCGGCCAAGTGCGAGTCAGACTCGCGCACCGAGGGTTCCGTACAAACCTGTAGGTATATAAGTAAATGGTAGTATAGACCTGAGTATTTGATATTAATTTCAATTTATGACCTATTAAAAAAAACTACTTACTAGATCTCGTTCAAACCAATTTTCAGTGGAAGTTTGCACCGTAATGTACATCATATATTTTTTATAGATTTATCATTCTCTTATTTTAGAAGTTACAGGGGGGGGGACACACATTTTACCACTTTGGAAGTGTCTCTCGCGCAAACTATTCAGTTTAGAAAAAAATGATATTAGAAACCTCAATATCATTTTTGAAGACCTATCCATAGACACCTATATTTTATGGTTAGTGCACTTCTGTGGAACGTTAAATTGTAATTTATTATAAGATCTAACACCACATCTTAAAACTACTCATAAAGTTGTTGATCGATTTATTTCGTTGTTATAAAATCTTAAATCGTTCGAAGACTTTTCAAGGTAACCATAGATTCTGCTCCTATTTGTGTAACAAAGAGCTTGAGCATCCGGTGCAGGAAAACATCTTGAGGAGACCATAGCACCCTTATGTTGAAAATCTGTCGCCAAGCACCTACCGGTGTTCCGACAGTTTCATTTAAGAGCTAATTGCCTTCTAGACACATTGACAATCCCCCTGGCAATGTCCATAGGCGACAGTAACCAGATACCACCAGGTGTATTGCCAACCTACTGTCAACCTAATGACCAGAGAGAAAAGACTTGTGCCCAGAGGTGGGAACAGTACTTCTATACACTGCGCTTTGCCGCTGGTGTGGTGTGATGTACCATAAAACTTTTAGGAGGCGTCCTACCAGCTATTTCACCATTGGGTACCAATCTGCAGTACATTGCTTCATCACCTATGGGAAATTGTACCAGTCGCATGCCTGTCGAAATTATAAGTCCGCATTTCGCAGTTTCGCACTGTTACTTGTGTGCTATTGTTCATTTAGACGACAACGCTGTGTGACCAAAGTCAATGCAAATGTTACACGCGATTCATGAATTACAAATTCTACTCTCGTTTCGTAAAGTGCCGGTGGGTCACTTCTTTTTACGACATTTATGTTTTGTCTGTTACTGTTGTTTACAGCTCAAGTGATAAACGGGAAGTGCGTGTTGAACACGCACGATTGGCAAATAAAAATGTTGAAGAGTTAAACTTTATAATTGGCTATGTTAGGGAATAGGTTTCGAAAAGATGCCATCTCGAAAGTAGCCACCTTGTATCAGACACACTCAAACAAATCGCCGGTCGAGAATATTTAAATTTTGTCAATCCCTAAACGGCCCATTTTACCCGTTTAGGGATTGACAAAAAATCGAGGTTGTTGAACAAGCGGAAAAATAGAAGAACATTAAAAAATTGTTCTAGTAAACTTATTCCTGGATTTTTGTAGGTTTCGCGCTGCGTAATAAATCCCAATAAAGCGTTATTCGGTAAAATATTCATTGATACAGATATTCTCGTGGTTGAAGCTCTATATTTATAGACAACTAGCTGCCCGGCGCGACTTCGTTCGCGTGGTGCTACCCTACTCTATGGTGCTACCCTACCCTACCCTACCCCACCTTACCCTACTCTACCCTACCCCACCCTACCCTACCCTACCCTACACTGGATATTCAAGGAGCATTTGATGGGGCTTGGTGGCCACTGATAATAAGGCAGCTGGTCGTAAAGAACTGTCCCGAAGAATTATTACTGCTAGTGGCCAGCTATCTTTCGGAAAGGTCTGTGCAAAACAGGATAAAGGAGCTGAACGAAAAAGGCAAAACAACTAAGTTGTTCTGGGTCAAAGCCCATGAAGGTATCGACGGCAATGAAAGAGCTGATGAATTGGCAAAATCCGCGGCTTTAAATAAAAAAACTAGTCCCGCGTATGACAGAATCCCGGTGTCCTTCCTCAAGTTCTCCTTACGACAAGATACTTTATTAATCTGGAGCAGAAGATACTTGGAATCCGAAACAGCCAGTATAACCAAACTGTTCTTTCCTAACATTCGTGATGCACACAGCATTCTAAAGAAGATCAGCATGACAAACAAATTGGCTCAGCTGTTTACTGGACACGGAGGACTGAAGCAATATTTACATAGGTTAAAATTAGCACCAGATCCAAATTGCATATGTGACCCGGAACAGACAGAGACAATAATCCATATTATAGACGAGTGTGACGAGGTTCAGCAAGTGCCGTTTCGACGCAAACTGTAATGTTAAGATTGAAGTGTGTGCCCAAAATTATAGCAAGTTGGTTAAGGATGATGACGATCGGCGCATATTCCTTGAATATGCCCAAAAAGTGGTGCGAGCCACAGCAAAAGCAAATGGCAGCACAATGAAATAAAAAAAAAAACACTAACTCATACTTTCACACTCTAGTCACAATAAAAATGAACTATTTAATTTGAAGTCAATTTGCTAACAAAAAAAAAAGAAAAAAAAAATGATATGGTATCAGTAATTTTAAGTTATTATTATAATTTAATTTTATTTAACAATTTTATACACATAATTAATTAATTATATTTATTTTGTATTTAGCGGATTGTTTGAATTAGTTATATTTAATCAATTCTAAAAACATTCTCTAGTCATAATTATATTCGATGATATTTATTTATTCAACTAAATATTAATCATTTTTGAACTTTAAAACCACACCGATAAAAAGAGAGCAAATTGTTTAATTGATATTTATCGGCATTATTAATATAATAGTCTTAAATGTTTGGTAATAATTATATAAAAAAAAAAAAAAAAAATTACGAAGAAGTATTCATTTTAAATGAAATGTATAAGTATTTATAAGAATTTGATATATATGTATTGTAGAACGTAATAATAACACTTGTAATATAATTAGTTGTAAAAGGAATTGTTACTTGTTAAAAATAGGCGCGAACTACTTAGTTTTAAAATTTCATGTATATAATACAAAAATAAAGATTAAATTGTCACATAATAAATAGTGGCAAGAAGGATATAGCACCCTGAGATGGCGGGTGCCTATTAAAAAAAAAAAAAAAAACCCTACCCTACCCTACTTTCTTTGCTTTAAACCTCACGGAGCCCGAGACCTTTCCAACGAATGCAAAACCGTGGAAATCGGTTCGTGCGTTCTGGAGTTATAACGTCAGGAAGGAAAACCCGACTTATTTTTATATAGTAGATAATCCGGTATCAGAATATTGAGAAAATGGAATCGATATTCGGCTATTCCTGGGGTATCTATGAATACTATACGAGTCTACAATAATCCTCGAATAGTTAATGGGCCTTTTTCTGTAATTCACGAGCAGTGACATATTCTGTGGAAGTACTCATCAATATAAATAACTTTTCCGAGACCAACTTTATAAATTAGCTGGTCAATTTATTGGTCGAGTGGGCTAAGAATATTTGTACGGCTCTCTTTCTGTTATAATATAATATCTAATGACCATAGAAATAAATATACCTAGAAAGAACGTCGCCATACTACACGAATATATAAAACAGGCCAACTTTTATAGGCTGCTGCGCGTAACAGCTATGTAACTATTGTCATAGTGACGTTCATAATGATAGCAGTTGTTGAAATATTCCAATTAAAATCGGGAGAAATTTAAATAATAAACATTATTTTGCATTTTTTTTATTTTTATTTGATTTAGGTTACTGTTAGGGGTTATTTTTTTCGACGCGTGCACAGTTTCGACACTCAGTCTGGATGTATCCTTAATCAAAGCTAATGACATGTTTCTATCATTTCAGCTTGCAGCGAAGGAACCGTAGCTGCGCCCCAGTCAGAGGAACTGCAGCATATAACCACAGATTTCGAGGTCGACCAGCACCGCCAGCCCGAGAGGCAGAGTCGGGCCATGTACTATACTAAAACACCACAAGCCACCACACCCACACCACCAATAAATACCACAGAAGTAAACCAAACAGACGAGGTCCAAACACTACCAAATGTCACCACAAGTGATAACCAAACAGTTCCACTAGTCCACCCTTCGATACAATGGACACCAGTCAACGCCACCGACCTAAATTTAAACAATACGTCAATACAAAACGTCACAAATGTAAATGCGACGGTATTGACATTCACAAATCTCACTGAAACGCAAAACACGACATTCGTGTCCAAAAAACGTAATCTAACTAGGCCGGATTTCGTAAAAGACGATGCAAATGTCGAAGTGTCCGAAAGCAGGATCATAACGGATAAACCATTGTCGCTTGAGACGACGATACTGCAGACACGAATACCACCGAACATAGAATCTTCTAGGAGGGTAATAGATTTGGTGGAAGGGGGTATGGATACGGGAGCGATTGCCGGTATATCATTTGCTGCCTTGGTGCTGGCCGCCTTGGCTGGGAGTACTGCATTCGTGCTGTATAGGAGGAGGTACCTGAACAAACCGCAGACGTTGAACGATAAATGTTCGAACCCAGACTCCAGTGGTTACCTTGATGACAGTACTATCAGGGTATGTATAAGCTTTTTAATATGACGATCATTTAATTTTATTAACATTTGTATCTGACTGTTTTTTCTTCACGTTTTTTTACCTCGGTAAGTGATATGTGATAGAAGGCGGTAAGCCCACAAAGCCTAGAAACTACTGGCTCTCAAATGCTACTGACGGTACACAGATCTTTTACCTCAGATTTTCCACTTCCAAGCAAGAAGCGGGCACTATAATGTATTATATCACCTACCATGCAACTATGTTGTAATATACTAACATTTTAATAAGCATCTTTGAATAGATGCAACTTTGCAGGAAATTACTTGATCGGTGAAATGCACCATTCAATCCACAGAAATGTATCATGGTTAAATTATCTTTTTGAAAACCTACTGTCTGAATTGGCCCTAAATTCTAAACATTTCTTACTATTTGTCTCATTGATATATAACATTAACATTACAGGACAACTCCGAAGAGATGTACAGTCTGGACAACGACTCGTTCCTCAACTCTCTCGAGGCGATGACCATTCAGAACTACTGGACGGACACCGTCAAACATACCAAGTTGTAATGACATTATAATTATTATTATAAACTTGATATAGTGATTCTATAGACTATGATAGTAGTGTGAGTTAAATTATTAATTAAAATGGGATAAAGTGACGAAGATGAACTTTGCCGAACAAAATAAGACTATTGTGGTGTAATGGAAAACTGACACAACTACAAATATATTTATTTGCTTATACGATATTGGTTGTTATTACTTAAGGATGTGAAGCTATTTTGGTTTGTGTGATATTAAAATATATGTGTTTAAAGTCGCAAACTGTTATACTTCAAATCATAAAGAACTTATCAACCCTAAAAAGTCATAACAAGGTATTGCTAGTTGAAAATTCCTGATAGACGGTTACGGGTTACGGTTTTTAATCTATCATTGTCATTGAACTACATTATTCTAGTGATGTGATAATGGTTCTTATTTATTTTGTAACGAAAACTATTCAATAAATTAATATTGAATTATTCCAAAAATATTTTACGACACTTATATTCTTTAAATCTGTCAGTTATTTTACTAACAAATAAATGTTGGTCATTGTGCATTGTAATTTTATTAATTACAATAATGAATGCCAAAGAAATAATTGACATTTGTTATGTTCTTATTTTGATGCATAATTTCTTGTTCATAGTTTGATTTTATATTTAAAAAAAAAATATGTACACATTGTTTAATTGAGCTTATTACATGACATTTAGTTTGAAAAGTATTGCATGTAGTTTAAAAGTCTTATGTGGTACCATTTTTATTGGTAAATCATTAGGTACCTGCCGATTATTTTACGCAAAGACTAAATATTATAATTTTCAGACACTTTGTACTTGTGACCGTTTTAATTTGAAAAATATATGATATGAAGACGTACAAGGATTATTTTAAGAATCGCTGACTGAATTCAATCGTGGCACAAGACAAAAAATTTAGAATTTAGAACAAGAATTCATTACTAACTCAAAATGCGACAAATTCGACTTGTTTCACTAATGAATTCAGTCAGTGATATGTGGCGGGCAAAAACTTACAAGATTTTATCCGTAGCTTCGTCAGTCACCCCAACATTGACTTAATACTTTAATATAATATATTGTGACTAATTATATTAGTTGTTAATGGTACATAATCCTTTTGTCATAGTATAATTTAAATATCAATTAATTCGATTGTAATATAATAATGACAAAGTGTTGGCGTAATCTATGATATTTTAATAAATCGATGTGAGATTTTTCCTTAATATAATGCACTTATTATATATTATACTTTTATGTATACTGATGTTATTTCTATAAAATGTAAATACTAATTGTTGTGATAACATATTTTGTTAGATTTATCTATTTGGAGCAACTATACTCAATGTGCAGTACCATAAATATTGGATGTAAATACATAACTGAATTCTCACATATGTTTTTGCACTTAAGTCGTTCTTGATTTGCCGATGTGACTATCATAGAATCAACGAATTAAGACTTGTTATACTATGTTAGTAGGGATAAGATCAAAAACCGTACGCTTGAATTATTTTAGTCCTAAAAATGAGTAGATAAAGGTGTAATAGTACTTCAGTTGAATATCTAACGCTTTATAGACCTATCTCAACAACAAGGTTTTGTACTGAGTATATTTCCTCCAAATACATTTCCTCTCCCAGAATAATAGCTGTTACTTGTAGATTTAATATTTTTATATAATATATTTTCTTTTCCTTTACACATAGCTGCGTGATGATGACTTATAGCGGTTTGATAACATTGTCGTATTGAGTTGTGACATTTTATTTTATATTATGTCTTAAATGAGATGGCACCATACAAGGAAAAGAGAAGCCACTACCATCCTTTACCTGCCTCCTCTTTTACTGGTATAACTCTGTCTCTCTTAAGATAAAATATAGTATAATCATTGTCTCATCCGTGATGGCTTTAACTGGCAGGATTTTACAGTTGGCCCCAACATTGGTTGAAAAAAATACTTTTGGAAGTGTCCACTAATTCAGTGAAACTATGATATCGTTACGCTATGTTGTCTTCATCACATTAACTACGATATAATACTTACATATATAAAATTACCAGTTAAATCATTCAATAGTGTAGGAGTAAAGATGTGATCTCAATATATCATTTTAATGTTAAATAACATGGAAAAGTTTAATAATGTACATTAGTTTTAAACCTTCATTTTGTGTGAGTGTGTGATGTTGTTTTTTTTTTATAAGAATTTGTTTATCATCTTGCCAACCATTTGATACAATTCTAAATTTGAATTTGATTATTTTCTAAACAATGTTTTGTAATTTTATAGATTTTAATCTTTTTAACATCCAGTTTTAATGATTTATATATTTTTTCATTGTGATTCTTGATCCGTCCATTTGTTGAACACGATTATGATTTCAGCATCTATAATGTTCCAATTGAAATTAATTTTATGGATAAGTACTTTGTATTAGAGCTAAAAATTCACATCGTAAATGTGTATAACATCGACAGTGCAACACTGGCTTACATATTTTACTGGTTTTGAAGACAAGTTAGTCAGCCTTTATAGCCAGCCAGTTCATTTGAAGGGAAAGTTTACAATATCCGTTACATACATAAGTAATTTGACTTGTGTCGTTTTATCTTATTAGACCTCAAACTCGCCAATGGCCCTGATTCTGTTGTTTACAACTAAACTAATTTTAATCTCACTATGTCTCTTTCTAACAAAGAACATAAGAAAAGGATGTAAGAAATTTAGTCCTGTCAAATTAGTCCAATGCTTGTTTTCAATATAAATTTAGTCGTCATCTATCGCAGTTACACCTAAATACACGCAAAATAAGATGGCAACGATTAAGTTGACAGCTTTAAATATATTCTATCCTTTTTCAATAATGTTCGTAAGAAAGAGATGAGATGTGACTAAAATTAGTTTAGTGCGATTTACAACAGAATCGGCACCATTATTTCGTGTAAAATGTTATATTATCTGGACGACTGGACATGAGATCTGTGTGGATGTCAGTTCTTACCATAAATGAGTTTAACGTATATAAATATAATGGTCATATCAGCTAGTTCATTCTGTAAATATGTAACGCTTCTTTGAGATTTCAAGATATTTTGCTTATTATATTGTAATGTTGTAAACTCTATGGTCAATACGATGATTTTTCGCAAAAAGAGCTGGAAACAAGTCGTTGTGCCGGAAACATTAAAAATCGATTCGATTTATCGATCGATCGCGATTTTCGCGTAAATTGTTTCGTTTTCGAAGCTGCAGTATAAATTATTACAAATACAACTTTTGTTTTTTAAATCTTGTCACAGACAGGCAATATCTTAACTTATCAGATATTTTAACCTGGCCTATAAAGTCGATTACCCTCATTGAGCTACTATTACTACGTATAGAGAAGACGCCACAAATCACATCTATGTTTCGTACAAGTGAGGCCACCCGGCCACACTTGTTGTAGAACGATGAACGAAACGCGTAAGCGCCGTGAAAATCACGGTGTTGGCGAGAAAAATACTCCTAAAAGAGTTCTGATAGCGCTACGTGTTTCTACTGTCTGCTTAAACGACTAATTATCGATTTAGCGCTAAAGAGAACTTTAGTGACTCTAAAAAAATGGCGCATAACCTTTGCTTACGATAGCTTCTCTATAGGTAGTGATAATAGCTCAATGATTACTCTGCACATTGTGTAGGTATTTTTTAATGGTGTGTATAGGTCAACTTTGATTTAATTTTGGCTTAAGAAACAAAGTCGATTAACCATAATATCAATCAAATATACATGACCTTTAGTACTTCTGCATTAGACCCTATATAATAATATTAAAGATTAGTATACGGTCTTTTTCTCAAGCCACAAAAAAACACGGTGAATGTAAAACATTCTTCACACAATAATGACCAGTCTATGGCTGCTTTTCCACCAGAGAAGTGCAATGCTACGTTGCTGTGGATGCGTTTGATATCCACCGATCATATTCATTGGTGCACATAGCTTAGCACTGCTGGAAACGGATTCAACTAAGATATGTTTTTTATATGAAAGGATGCGTGCTATGGATGTGGGCTATGGATTCGTGATATGGATGCGTGCTATGGTTGCGTGCTATGGATGTGGGCTGTGGTTGCGTGCTATTGATGCGTGCTATGGATGCGTGAGCGCCTCCCCACACCGCGCCGCCCTCGCCGCTTCCCTACTATCGATAAATCGTATAGCTCGAGCTGTGCATCCGTTTCCACAAGTGCTAAGCCATGTGTACCAATGAATATGATTGCTGGATATTAAACGCATCCACAGCAACGTAGCATAGCACATCTCTCGTGGAAAAGCAGCCTAAAGGTATACTATAGCACTGCGCACCCATGTCTATAAGTATAATGCCCGATAAAAACTACCTATGTTACATATTATTTAACTTACTAAAAGTTGTGTAAGGATTGCCATAATGTTGATTGGCAATAATTGGCACATTTATACGGTTGTAGCGATGCGCGATTGTGAATGATTTCAATAATCGAATACAGTACTACCACTAATCTCAATATTCGAATAAGGGATTAGTAATATACTAATGTCAATAATCGTATAACCATTACTAATAAAAAACTAATTCGCTCTGCATTCAAAACTGTACTTTAGTGCACACGCGTAGAGTTGATTATCGCTTACCAGTGTCCCTATACAAATTAGTAATACTAAACTTAGGTCATTCGTTAGTCGTTCATTTTACCGCTACTAATGAATGAGGAGTTTTCTTAGGATACCTCTAGTCTATGCTCAAAAAACCTGTCAGTCTGTTGATAATTCAAACCATTTTGAATCTTATGTTCACGATTTGACAGGTATTTTGAGTATAGAGGTATCTTAAAAAAACCTAGTTATAATGAGGAGTATTATAACTAGGTATTACTAATTAGTATTAGTTACTTAGTATCATTCGAATTATTCGAATGACTGTCATAATCGAATGATTCAGTTAGTATCATTCATAATCGCGCATCGCTATACGGTTGTATAAAATAATTATATAGATATGAGACTACTATTTTTTTTCGAAATTCCAGGTGCTAGGGATACAAACATATTATTTTATGTGAATAGACAGAAATGAGAAACCCCTAATAATAATGCGTAGGGCGTAGGATAATGTACCTACTTGGTATGTGAAACAAATTATTATAATACTTTAGTGTATGTAATTAAATCTATTTTTACTTGTAAGCTGTATTTCATTATCTAATCCCTTTCTAGCCCTTGTTACATAATACAGTCACTACGCAACTCCCTTTAGTCATAGTGCACATACATAGTACAAATCTTGCTCATGCAACTCTCCCTAGTAATAAAACCGCAGTTAACATTTGTGCTTAAGTAGTTCCCGAATTATAGCACATTAACGACATGACAGCGAAACTTTGCGTTTTATTATAATACTAGCTGCCCGGCGCGACTTCGTTCGCGTGGTGCTACCCTACCCTACCCTACCCTATCTCAACCATCACATTAGATTCACAATCCCCATCTGAAAAAAGTTTAAATTTGACAGCAAAATCCCCATTAACAAAATGATCCGCCATTTATGATTGAATTCATTTGTTACAAAAAATGTGATTAATGAAGAACCGCTCGACCGATTTTGTGCTAACTTCACATAAACCATCTACTAAATAGTCCGAACAAAGCCTAAACATTTGGTTTGGATAGGTGAGCCCGTTCTTGAGTTATAAAATTACAGCGAAAAGTGGCATTGATTTTTATATATACTTATAGATGTAAGGGTATTTATTGTTTCCTAAGCCAGAAGACTAACACGCAGGCAATCCTTATTTAAGAAGCAAGCATCTTATTTAACAATAAGATTTTTGTTGAGAAGCATTGTGCTAAGTGAGCGGTCGCCATCTGTCACTGCAAAACGGTGTATGCCCAAACCACAGATTACAGAATAAGGAAGATGGAGCGCGCGGAACACGGGAGTGAGGCCAAAAAAGCAAATACAAATTGAAAAACACGTACCTGGTATTCGCTTTTGAATGTGTATTTGCTTTGTTTAACAAACTTTATGTAGCAAAAAACACTCATTTATTAAGAAACTGTGGTTAAACAATGCAAATACAAACTGGAAAACGAATACCAGGTACCTATCAGATTTTCAATTTGTATTTGCTTTTTTGGCTTCACTTTCGTGTTCCGCGCGCTACATCTGAATTATTCTGTAATCTGTGGCCCAAACTCCCCATTAATGGTAATTAGTAATTAAAATTGTCCCGATATCCCCATTGATGGGGCCGTTGGGAATTGAATAAAATAATTTAAAATGTTGCCGATATCCCCATATTGATCCTATTCTATATTATTCTCTTTGTATTGATCGAAAAATTAGCTTTCAAAAAACATTTGCTACTAGATTTATAATCCTTTCGAAAGCGCTTAGATAGAATAAAATCGAACCCTTCGTCTTGCACTAAAGATACACTATACAATTGCTATACAATGTAACATCCCTTAATCGCACTGACCAAATACCGTAATTCTTTTAAAGTTGTCCTAATAATCTGTAAAGAATATTTTAAAGAGAATTACTTATTAAAGTTAATGTGGTTTTAATCATAGATTACGATTTCGCTAGGTTTTATTAATTCATTTTGGGGATTAACATTTTTAGGGTAGTCTGTGATTTTTAGGAGTTGATAACCCTCAAATGGCCTCAAACTAACAGCTGTCTACTGTCACTGTCAATAACTGTCAAACATAGAGGTGTGTAACTCATCAAAAATACGCGAGCTGCAGAACAGCTCACGGCTCAGGTGTGTGAGCTGGTTCAATGACTCAGCTCGCAGATCAGCTCAATATACCTATAGTCCACGAAACGCGCGCACGCTCACTGCGTACCGCGCGTCGAATTGAGCCGACTGAGCCGCCGCGAATCATTCGACTCCGCCGAGCGACTCTTTTCATACTTTAGAGTTGTTTTTTTTTTTACATGATCTGATTTGAGAGTTATTTTACATAGGTATTTAATTATTGAATGTAATTATTATTTAAATGTTTTAGAACGAAATAATAATTCGTAGATTAGAATTACAAGAATATAATCTATGGAGGGAGTCGCAGATACAATAGGAGTTGGATTGAGCCGTGAGCTAGTCATTATGTTGTTGAGCTGTAGCTCAGCGGCTCAAACCCGAGTGATCTGATTCATTGAGCTGGTTCAGAGCTGAGTTACACACCTCTAGTCAAACAAAAAGCTGTATTTTTGTTGAGCGTCTTGTCTTGATATTTTCTTCGATATTTTTTATTTACATATTATAAAACAAAATATGGTTCAAGCGTGGTACATGGACAATGATACTAGCGATCAACGTTTGGAGCATCACAGGAATCCCCCAGAATACTTACCTTTAGATGAGTTGTTCAAGAAAACTGGTGTGGAATACTTCAAAGTAAGTGATCGATTTACGTCATTACTCATTCTGGAACGCATAACGTGTTTGTTATCAATATTTTTTTTGTTAACTATTAGCGTTATCGTCGCTAAATTGTGGAGAAGTACTGATAAAAATTGTCTTAAGTTTAACATTATAGGTGCGTTCGAATTGGGGTATGGTAGCAAAAATAACAGTCCAAAATGCCAAAAACGATCACAACTGGCGTTCGATTTGGAAAGTTGTGGGCGAAATTGGCGTTTTGTACTGTTTTCGTTCACCGTTCGTTTTGCTTGGAAACAGTTAAAAACGACATCGTGAACTGCAAATTTTGACCCACCTCCGAGGCAGGGTCGTTTGTGATCATATTTTGACATCTTTGAATCTGACAGATAAGTTTCGGAAAATTCATACGGGAAGCGAAAATTCTAATTTTTATTATAAAATTTTATAGAAATACTAACAGGCAAGAGAATAATTTGTTAGATTAACTTTGTTTAATGACTAACTGAAGGAAAAGGTAGGTTGAGACAAGTGACAAGCAGGCGATCAGCATGGAAATGTCATTTTTGTATCTAATCGTTCGATTTGGGAAATATCGTTTGTGGCAAAAGTTGCAAAATTGTTGAAATTTTCCAATTCGAACGCTTAAACAAAAATGCCCATTTTGAAACTGTTAAAAACGACATCACTCCAATTCGAACGCACTATATATCGAAAAGTTATCACTGAAACCACTGCACTGTAGGTACCTACATAACTATGGATAGTTGATCAAAGGCAAAAACATGTAATATGTAATTCTAAGTGCTCATAAATTAGACCAGAAGTACCTAAAGTACTGTGTTCTCACTACAATTAAATATCAAATGAATTGTTAACTACAGTGCTGTGTAATCTGGCAAGCTACCAACCTCCAGTAAAATATCAGTTATTCAAATTATTAAAAAAAAACACCATACACAAACCTGTTAACATAGAAATAAATATACCTAGAAGGAATGTCGCCATACTACACTAATATACAAAACAGGCCAACTTTTATAGGCTGCTGCACATAACAGCTACGTTTTACGCTCCCTCTGCGTCATTCTGCTTGTCATAGTGACGTTCATAATGATAGTAGTTGTTAAAATATTCCAATTAAAATCGGGAGAAATTTAAATATTGATCATTATTTTGCATTTTTATTTAATTTTATTTGATTTAGCCCCTAACAGTTAGAGCGTATTTTTATCGACGCGTGCACAGCTGCTACACTCTATCTGGATGTATACTTAATCAAAGCCTGTTAAGTTGATAACAGCTACTAAGAATCATAGAATATGTTAAGAACAACAAATTATAAATAGTTAAATATAACACAATTATGAATCAATAAAAAATAAATAAATAACAAAATATTTTGTAAACTCAACTCTTCCAGCTGAACATTGACACATACACAACGGATGGTGTTCTGGACAAGCTTAAGAATGAGCGTGGCTACACGTACGAGGATGAGATGGTGTGCTCCAAGGAGTGCCTGGCTAACTATGAGGAGAAGATCAAGTCATTCTTCACTGAGCATCTGCATACAGATGAGGAGATTAGGTAATGAAACAAATATGAAACGTAATGGTAAAAATAAAAAGGTACATAAATGAAACTAAATTACTTGTCTATTCAGGTAAGGCCCTGATAAGATACATATAAATGTTTCATTACAATTGAATGACAACCAGTACAGTCCATAATACACATAACTAAGATGGCTCCAAGGCTGTGTTCCTGCGGTAAGGTCCCCAGAGCTCCATTAGGATGTACTGTACTGCCAGTGTGCAAGGACTAGTGTTGTAGTGCCGTCACTGCTCTTTGTCACTTCTGCTAACGGCATGGCCCCTCTTCTTAACACCCCTTAGAGCAGCGGTTCCCAAATAGTGGTCCGCAGAACCCTGGGGTTCTGTTGAAGGGTCACATGGGTTCCCCATTCTGTTTAAGATTTAAAAAAATTGTACAAAAGAGTAAAAACAGACAAGTCACAATCACTTTTGTATTGTCAAACTGGGGATCTGCCAAAAAAATATGAACAATCAGGGTTCTGTGGCACAGACTGCACAGTATGAAACCATTTTGGTTCCAATGTCAATTATGTATATTAAGTATGTATTTAAAAACAAAAAGTAGTATTTATGTATTATATCAGTTATCTGGTTTCCATAGTACAAGTTCTGCTTAGTTTGGGATCAGATGACCTTGTGTGAGGAATGTCTCAGGATTTTTTTTTATGTGTGAGGATAGACTCCTCGTCGATAGCGACACAAAGCAATCCATTACAGGTTATATTGTAACTTATGGTCTATCCTATCCGGTTTCAGGTTCGTGATCGACGGTTCAGGATACTTCGACGTGCGCGACGGCAGCGACCAGTGGATCCGCATCGCCGTCTCGGCGGGCGACATGATCGTCATACCCAGTGGCATTTACCATCGCTTCACGCTTGATACTAACGTAAGTAACATTCCATCTCCAATATTTTTGTGTAGGGCTTCATTCCGCCACAGATCAAGCTATAAAATTCCAGTATAAGCTGATCTCGCATTGTATAGGATTTCGGTACAATGGGAGGTCAGCTTATACTAGAAATGTATAGCTTGATCTGTAGCCGTGTGTACCATATTTTATTTTTTATAGGTAAACTATAGGCAAACCGCCTTATTCATAATAAAGTTATCAAACGTTGATTAGCTAAAATTCTGACATTTTTATCTGACACGTGACATTTGGTGATCGAAAGAGTGAGACGGAGGACACTATTACACTGATTTAGTTAAAAAGCGATTATGTTTTTTTTTATACGACTAAGTCAGTAAATAAGCATACGGCCCGCCTGATGGTAAGCGGTTACCGTAGCCATATAGACACTTGCAACACGAAGCAACGCTCATTCGTTACCGACCTTTCCCCCTCCCCTATGAGCTCTGGTGAATAAGGGGGTTAGGCTTTTACTGTTATTATATTATAAAGTTAATTGTTCTAAAATAACCATAATAACTGTATTTTGCAGAACTACATAAAAGCGAAGCGTTTGTTCATCGGCGAGCCGGTGTGGTTACCGTACAACCGGCCCGCAGACCACTTGGAGTGCCGCAAGGACTACGTCGGTAAACTGCACAAGGGATTCCTTACTCCAGCCTGCTAAAACCTACCCTATGTATACTACATACAGGTGTCACTTTTCAGTAACTAATACTCGCCGAATTTTATATGAATCGAAAATTGAATTTGAGAGGCCATCTAGTAAACAAACAATATCTGTATAATATGTTTTGAGATCTCGAAAACGGTTCTAACGATTTCGATTAAATTTGACATATGGAGGTTTTTGGGGGTGAAAAATCGATCTAGATAGTCTCATCTCGTTTATCCGAACTTTCGAGAAAAACTCGCTCACCCAGTTACTTTATTCAAATACACCTTCGCTCGCAGGCACTTATGAAAAGTCTGACTCTAATACCGGTTCGGAAGGTTGCATTTGCTGAGAAGAGCTGGCAATAAACTCAGCAATAACTATTTTGAAAACAAGATGTTTACATTCTAATCTCACTGACAACATTTGTGTGTTCCGGTGGCGAAACTCATTCACTTAGGTATATGAGATTATATTGAAAGAAGCCTTCAAATTCATAATTAAAGTTTCAATTAGCGCACACGGCGGCATTATACATGATTTTGAGCCAACGAATTAAAACGCAAAATGCAAAAAAAACATAGGTTTTTGATTCCAGATAGCAAACTTGTGATAATAATATAACTACTGTGTATAAAAAGAGATTTCGTATAATTATTGTAGTTTTATGTTTCAAATTATTTGTGTATATTTATTTACTATTATTTAAGTACTAATATGGTATGATATTCCATTGTATGAAATATAATTGTAATAGTTCTACCAGTGAATTATGAACAAACAATATGCTCTTATAATATTTATAGGCTATATATTTAGCTGTCGAAAATCGAATAGGACAGTTATTAGTGATAATATAATGTAATTGAATATAACCACCTTATTAATAATTGCATTTTAACTAAATCAGTGTAATAGTGTGCCCCGTCTCACTCTTTCGATCACCAAATGTCACGTGTCAGATAAAGACTTCGGAATTTTAGCTAATCAACGTTTGATAACTTTAGTATGCATAAGGGGGTTAATGTTTATAGTTTTACCTCGTACACGATTTAACCTTATAAGATGTAACAAAAATGTGACAAAATTTCAAAGCATATAGGATAGCGTTTGTGTTATTTCACAGCTAAATAATAAGAACCGGAAACCAAACGGTTTAAGAGAAAAACAACATGAAAGTTGTCACCACAAATCACGTTAGTTCCTTCGTTTCTCAGTCACGGATACACTTTTGGCTAACGTCAATATAGTCAATCCCATTCCACCCCATACAATCAATAGGGTTGTCAAAAATTTTAATTTTCATTTGATATTTCGTACTATTAAAATTCAATACTTTTTCAGGTCCCCGGATATTATACCTTTCTGTTACAAATTGTATATATAAATTCCATAATATTATGAGTTAAAAGTTAATGAAATGCACACTCGAAAAATATAGAAGTTTGCTCAACAACATATCTACAGTTATATGACGTAAAACGTGGTAGTATATAGTTTATTATCAATTAACTTAGATTTATACATTGTTATTTTATATATTTACTATGTTAAATTTGTAATAAATGATTGTAAAAATCAAAATATTCTTATTATACTTTCCCTAATCATCCCCAGACACGTCATAATAGTAATTAATGATTGATATCTATACCCGTCTCTTTCTCTATCTATATAACAAACAAGGATGAATATACAATTTAATCGACGTCTCATGACCATGAGGTAAAAAATCTTTTTAAGACTACTTGACAAAAAGCTAAATGACTACCCAAACATGACCTAATAGATTATTTGTATTTATGTCAATTGCTGTTTACCGTTTACAATTTATACTCACATAACTTATTTTGGATTTTCTTCCACCAAGTAAGTCTTCTATAATTTCATTTTGTCCGAGGTTTATTAACATTATCATCATCAGCCTATAATGCCCCACTGCTGAGCACAAGCCTTCTGCACACAAATGTGTGTGGGCGGGAATGGGCAGATACTCCACCACGTGTGCCCACTGCGGATCGGTGGAGGTAGGCTAGGGGTCAACCTACTGTTGGAGTTTTCAAGTCACCTAGGAGGCCTCCAACTAGCTTAACAACTATCACAATTAAGTGATAACCGAGACCAAACGGCTTTAACGTGCCTTCCGAAGCACGGAACTGCTCGATTTGAAATACCACTAGGCGGTCACCCAACCAGCGCCCACGACGGTCGTAACTTTGCCGATCAATTAAGAATGGCTAATCATGCTAAACTACGAGCGCTTCCTAAATAATACATAATTATTTTGAATTCGGCTGAGTAATACCTACAATAGAAATCAAAATAAATACTAAGGCCCAATGAATTCAAGAAGACAAACAAATTCATGTCTAACCTACTTGTCAATTAAATAAAATTGTGTGAAAGATTATGCTGTTATGTTCTTAAAAGCTATGTAGTAATTGATTACTTTCTTCAGTAGACACGGCGAAGCGAGTCCTTTTTGGGCATACTGTTAATTTTTCAAACAATGTTTTTATTTACTATGTCCTACTGCAAAGCGTTATTTCCGTACTAGCTGCCCGGCGCGACTTCGTTCGCGTGGTGCTACCCTACCCTGTGGTGCTACGCTACCCTACCCTACCCTACCCTACTCTACCCCACCCTACCTTACCCTACCCTACCCTACGGGTATGAAAAATAGTTTACGTCCTATTCTCAGACCTATATACACAAAATTTCATAAGAATCGGTCAAGCCGTTTTTTACAAACACTGAGCCACACGCAAAGAGATTGACGCCCGTACGGCCCGTACCCCAGTGACGTGATTTTTCTGCTAATACTTACATTTTTAAACTCGTGATATCTTTTGAATGGAATGTCCGAATTGAATAATTCAAAAATTTATATAAAGGTATTGAAACAGTCTTGAATATGAAGTAATTTATTTTGATAAGGATTAATACCAAGATACAAATAGAGAGCCATTTCTAGCGGCGGCATTTCAATTATTTTTTTAAAATAGAAAAACACTTATTGTGGCATAACTATAATAGTTAGACATATGGTATCGCGACACTTTTTGTAAATAATAATGTGTTCTACAAAATCGTAGTACATTATTTTATTCTATCATCAATAGTTTTCGCAGCGCACGCGATGTAATGAATATTTTAGGTATTTTTTTTACACCTTGGAATTACATTATTGGGGTTTTAGTAAGGATCCCTAATTTTTTTGAAAATATAATATAGTCTATGTCAACCGGGGATAATGTAGCTTCCCAACAGTGAAAGAATTTTTCAAATCGGTTCAGTACTTTCGGAGCCTATTCAATGCAAACAAACAAACAAACAAACAATCAAATCTTTCCTCTTTATAATATTAGTATAGATAAGCGAACTGTCGACGTGTGACGAGGCATGAACAACATGAAATTGAATACTTCCAGTACACACTCATAAAAGTTTTGACAGACTTATATTACTTAGCGATTGAAATCGTATGCGGTCTCCGTACAGTAGGTCTGTGTTCCTGTCGTAAAAGGTGACTAAACGGGGCCTTAGGGGTCGTGGTCAATCGGTGCGGGGGCCTCGTGCGCCCAGAAGCGACTAAAAGGAGGACGACGATTAACATAATCTACAGTCGCTAGCGACTATGGAGAAACATATTGTATGAAACGCTTCCAAAAGCGTCCACTAGAGGCGGTGCTCGCTTTACAAAATATTCACCGTAGTCGCTAGCGTGGTTAGATTACGTTAGTGTAGAAAACTCATGGTAGAGGTACAGGCATAGAATAAAATTCAATGTCTTTAGGTACAGGTGTACATTGCTTGTCAATGGATTGCAATAATAAAAAATAATGACAGATTTTTTTCTTGTCACTTGTCAGAGCCGTAAATCTTTCATTTCTATGCGATACTGATATTTCATGGTCCCGGTAACTGGAAAACTGCAGCATGACTGCAGTTAACATATCACAATGTTAAAATTACCCAGATAAACCTTACAAAATTCATCACAACTTCATCCAAATGGAACAAAATTTATAAAATTGCAGGTAGGTATGTTTTGCCTATACTAATATTGGGTTCTTCCACTCTTTGATATTATAAGTATTTGGTAGTGGGTCAGGTATCCAATTTTCTCATGATTTTTACCTTCAACGAAAAGCCAGTGATAAACAGTCGTACGAAGTAATAACTGCTCACAAAATCACCAAAACCATGTACGAAATAGTCAAAGTGGTCATAACTCATTAGTTAGGTGATACTGGGTGATACTGATTTTTTTTTTCTATTTCTCCAAAAAGACAGCATGATGTTGGTCACATTTTTTTATTAACAGCGCGCTATTGGAATCGATTCTATTACTGATTCTACACAAAGGTAATATTAGTAAGTTGTTCCAGGAGAGAACCAGTAGGCAATGGCGGATTCCGGAGCCGGAGGTGCAGGAGGAGGGATGTTGATATTCACACTATGGTACATCGGAATTGCCTACCTTTATTACACGTGAGTAAAGCATTGTCTGACTATCCTAAATTACTGATAGAACTTAAATTATGTGGTGATATTGCCCCCTGATATTGCCAATGTCCGTAGGTGTGGTTAACCACTTAAGATGAGATGGACCGCCTATCTTTCTGATAGCTATCTGATAAACAAATTATCTGTTTCGTCTTATAACCGTATTTCAAAAAAAGTTGCTCCCTAATATCAAAGATTCCACAAGCCATATAATACCTTATTGTCAACCGTATAAGCATCTAAATAGCAAGACGGTACACTATACGAACCTACTGTCTTATTATATAATATGGTTTTAAACAAATCGAGTAAAACCTAGGTTTTAAGATAACCCCGGCTCTTTTTGTTATAAGACATTAGAAAGTGACGAATATATTTAAAGCCTAGGTTTTGCTAGATTTGTTTTAAACCATCTCACGTTATAAGGGGGAAGATGAAACCGTAATGGTCATCGCTAACTATATCAGCACCGCTCCATCGCAAAAATGGCCCGGCACCGCCTCAACTCAATCCAACCACTAGCTGCCAGCGCGCCGCCTGCGAGGTGGCAGCTCGCGGGCGGCGCGGCTTTGGCAAGATACCGCTTGCTGGCGTCTCGTAGCAAAGGAGCGGACCGCTCGCTGGAAGCGTGTGGTCAGCAGCAGTGGCTTTTAGCGGCAAGCTCGTTGGCGCGAGGCGTCAACTATTTTATATAGTCATTGTAAACTTTACTTTAACGCATACGATTTAAAGGCCTCACTTGCATTGCATGGCAAGGTAAATGCCCAGGCGTAGCCGTGCTGTCAAAGTGAGCGGTGACCCTTACTTTACGTTTAAAAATAAAAGCATAAAGGTATGGATTACGAAAGTTTCCATTATTATTTTCTCAAAATAGCTTTCTTGATAAAGATTTATTACTACTTCACGTTGGTAACGGTGTTTGCGTAAAATATATCTATTCTTAGCAGGAACGAAACCCTTGAGATTCTTAACACATCAATTATTTTTTGGTTTCGTTACGTGAACTTGTTATAAACTTTGGCATCATTTCTCTGGTCTATACAACCTAATTAGTGAACAAAACATGTTTATCTAGACCTTAAATCTATATAGCTGCACTATAGGCTAGATAATAGCTTTCACATTGTGAGTTTACTAGTTTTGACCCGTAACTTCACGCCATACAAGGCAGAGCACTGCGCCGATATATTCAATTAATTGGTAGTTACAAGTCTGTCGTGGTCGGTACCTGGATGGGACCGCCTAGTGGTATTTCAAATCGAGCGTTTTCTTGCTTCGGAAGGCACGTAAAGCTGTTACTTAATTGTGATGCCTTTTTTTTTTTTTTTTTTTTTTTTATACAACTTAGGCGATAAACCAGCATACGGCCCGCCTGATGGTAAGCGGTTCCCGTAGCCATATAGACGCTTGCAACACACGAAGCATCGCTCACGCGTTATCGACCTATCCCCCCATCCCCTATGAGCTCTGGCAACCTTACTCACGCGCAGGAACACAACTTTACACAACATAAAGTTATTTGGCTGCGGTATTCTGTAAGGTGGAGGTACTTCCCCAGTCGAGCTGCTCTTTGAGCGAATAAACGCTATGCTCTACCTCTCTAAAAACCTACCTCTCTCGCCTCCTAGGCGGTTTGAAAAATTCCAACAGTAGGTTGACCACTAGCCTACCTCCACCAATCCGCAGTGGGCACGCGTGGTGGAGTATCGCCCAGTCCCTCATCATTTGTGAAAGGAGGCCTGTGCTCAGCAGTGGGACATTATAGGTTGATGATGATGATGATGATGATGATGGTAGTTACATGACACGTGCAATCTATTTTGTGGCACGAATATAAAATTTTGATATTCGGCTAAAGGGTTTTTGAACTAACAGGGACACAACTGTGGAAGAGTACCTAATACTTTGTAGTACTAGCCTATCTGGCTACCACCCCCAAATTGAAAATCTGTCACTTACCTGTGTGCTAAGGCAGCTACACTGGAGAAACAGTTCCGTCTTTCCGCCTAGCTAGGCATTTACCTATACCTACCTACCTACCATTGGCCATCATCACTTACCATGGCGAATTAATGACCACACACACAATCTATCCATTGTTTAAAAAAATGTGTTTGATATTAACCCCCTTACTCATAAAGCGCTATTTACTAATAGGTATACTGATTAAATGGTCACGTAAATAATCTCACATTAGGTACCTATTTGACAATGACAATAGTGACGTTATTTACGTGACCCTTTAAACAGTATCCCCCTTACTCATAAAAAGTTATTTAACTAATATACTGTTTAAAGGGTCACGTAAATAACGTCACTCTATTGTCAAATAATAAGACATTATTTATGTGACCCTTCAAACAGTTATATCAGTTAAATAGCGCTTTATGAGTAAGGGGGTATACCTATTAGTTAAATAACGTTTTATGAGTAAGGGGGTATGTTTTTAACATCAGACCATAAATTGAAGGTAACGCATTTATTTGTAATACCCATTTAGTAATCCCTTTTCAAATACCAACTTAATAATACAACAAAGCATTTTACTTCCCTAAATTTCTCCTTAAAAACGTGTAGAGCCCTCCCCACCCAGCTCTTGGTGCTCGTTCAGATAATCTAGGTTATGCAGCTAGTTACGTAACGTGCCGTAGTGTGGGGTGGCGCCGCCCCCCCCCCACAGGGAGGTGACCTTTTAAAACGCTGACTGATTGCGGATGTTTTGAATGCCAGCCTCGGCAGGAATGAGAGGAAATAAAAATAATGGTTTTGCGTACATCAGACTATTATAGGGTTATAAGTATGTACGAAAATATTAAGGTTTTTAGAAAACTTGAGACATTTTGAGAAGTTCATACAAAATCAAAAACCGCGAAATCGCATCGCGACCCCTGAAGGCTTCACTTTTTTACTTTACAACGGGGCTCAAATTTGTGTATGTCCAAGGGCCCCGGCATGGCTTAAGACGGCCCTGACGAAGGCTTTCCAATACCCCCTGTATTGGACTAATTATTAATTATTTCATCCAATGACGCGCACGCGGTATGACGCGACGATGCCCATTCTTGCGCCCTGATTGGATGAAATTCATTAATGGTGTTCGTTACGATTACCACCAAAGTTATGCGGTAGAGCCCCAGCTCCTATAGTTACAAAATATAATCTACATATTATTATGTCATATTGGCTGCACTTTTACAATTCTTTTGTTCTGAATAAAATATTATTATTATTATTATTAAAATACATAAGCAATGTCACGCGACGTGAACAAGCTCGCGTGATCCTTCACATCAAAACATATGTGCTATTATCAAAGTAGGAACCATTCATAATTTTATTCCCTATATAGGTACAAATATTACACAAACCATGTTAATTTAGGTAGGATTTGATTAATTCATGTAACTACTCATAAATATTACACACCGTAATATTGTTAACTCCGTTTGTTTATAATCTTATACCTAGCGAGATTATAAACTTTTTTTTTTTATACCACTGAGGTGGCAAACAAGCATACGGCCCGCCTGATGGTAAGCAGACTGTCGATAAATTGTGAACTGTATCATACTGCTTAGAATATTACCGTATTAATTTCCGATAGTTTATAATCTATCCATGACAAACCGTCATACTGTGAATAAAATTATTGATTGTGATCGTGAAACTGTATACGATATTATGAATAGGCCTTCAACTGTAAATGTTAATGAAGCGTTGCCAGGGACCGAAGCCTCTCGAGCGGGGGTGACTGTGGCGTGGCAGCTTTGAGTATTGTGGCAGTGACGTGACGTGGTGTGGAGTTACGCAACCAACTGGGGCACTGGGTGGCGCGTGGCGCGATGGCGGTGCGGTCGATAGCGGGCGGGCGACCTTCCGCAATGGACTTTATCGTGCACCTCTTATATGTTATAGTTATATGCTGGTATCCCGGGATTGGTATCAAAAGCAATATTTCTGAAATTGTTAGTGATCAGGGTGGCGAACGCGACCTCCTTCTGCAGTTAGTCGGCCTAGTTAGGGTTCCGTAGCCAAATGGCAAAAAACGGAACCCTTATACATCCGTCATATCTGTCTGTCTGTCTGTCCGTCCGTATGTCACAGCAACTTTTTTCCGAAACTATAAGAACTATAATGTTGAAATTTGGTAAGCAGATGTATTCTTTGAACCGCATTAAGATTTTCAAAAATAGAAAAAAAACAATATATTTTGGGGGTTCCCCATACTTAAAATTGAAAATCTTTTTTATTTTATTTAATAAAACCCATAAGTATTGGTTGATATGGATAGGTCTTCAAAAATGATATATCATTTTTTTCTAAACTGAATAGTTTGCGCGAGAGACACTTCCAAAGTGGTAAAATGAGTGTCCCCCCCCCTGTAACTTCTAAAATAAGAGAATGATAAAACTAAAAAAATATATGATGTACATTACGATGCAAACTTCCACCGAAAATTGGTTTGAACGAGATCTAGTTAAGTAGTTTTTTTTTAATACGTCATAAATTAAAATTCATATCAAATACTCAGGTCTATGCTACCATTTACTTATATACCTACAAGTTTGTACGGAACCGTCGGTGCGCGAGTCTGACTCGCACTTGGGCGGTTTTTTTTTGGGCTACATTCTTCACATGCAGCCATTCGAATTTCGATCTCAAAGTACGAAGCTGGTTTCCCAGTTTGTACTGTTAAAAAGAAAAATACTTACTATCTATCCTGTATTACACCAGGAATCAGAACAAATAGACAGACATGTTATTTCCTGTTTGAGACGAAACCCACAACCATTGACGTAGCAGTTAGGGTATTTAACTTCCACGCTAACTAAACCGCCAATTCGTCTACTAATAAATTTACTCTCTATGCTGAAAAACAAAATGTACTAACTGTTGTATTGCAATATAATGCGCTGCGCAAACGTGGACACTTTTGTGTCTTGTGTCGGATACAAACTACCAATGAATATTTGATGTCACTAGAACCCGTAGCTAGAACCAGTATGAAATCAGCCACTCCCTGCACAGACGTAAACATGTTTAGTGTCCAGTTGCTTCCACTTTACACAATACTCGTTGACGATCAAAAAGTGTTCGGTGTCGGTAACTGGAAACTAAAAGTCGTCAGTTGAAACACACAATAAATAACAGTACGAAGACAAGCAACATTAAAAAAAATCCTTACAATTGTACTGAAACTGACGGGAAAGTGATCAGAAGTAGCGACCGGTGACTGTGTCCGATCGCCGCTACAGGACACAGTAACTATGGTTTCCTGTGATGGTGTGCCGATATCGGTCACAAAAAAGTGTCTACGTTTGCGCAGCCCCTAAAACAATTTATTCAAAAGAAATGTTCAGTTTTAAACCAATAGAAAATACTAACGTTTCTTTACTAACAAAAACATTGATAATTTATTATTATTGCTGGTTATTCGATATTACAATTCGGTATTGCTTCTTGGTGCCTCCGTTGCTGCGTGTAATCTGGGCATTGGCTAGTTTCCAGGGCAGACAACGTTCCTCTCTCAATGTTTACGATAACTGCTAGCTGTTAGCTTCAGAATGCGCTCGCGCAAGATTGTTGTGTGCCTCAAGTGTACAACAACAAGTTTTCTAGGAAAAGTTTATAGTCTCAAATTTCAAAGATTTTCTGTCATTAAAAATACTGCGCTTCAAAGACTGTTTCATAAAAGTGTCATATCATGCGTTCGTGCATCAAACACGACCCGCAAAATTAGACCCACTCTTCTAGTGGCCACCACAACCTCACCTGAGTACCTAATTGCCGTGTAAAACTACGACCATAGAGTACCTACCTTTTTATATCGGAGAACTAGACATTCAAGATTTGGCGAGACGTTTAGTTGTTTGATCAAGTATGTACTGGTGCTGTGGTACAGTTTCCCGATATATTACTCTTTGAGTACAGTTTAACACCTACAACAAACGATCTCTGTAATAAGTTGGCGGTAAAAAAGAAATTTACACTCGGTAATTTCGCGGATGATTGGAGCGATTAATTGAATCACCCATTCGTTGAGAAATGGTGGTTAAATAAGGAATAGTAGACTTCTTATCTAAGTAGTTCCGCCCTGCGGTTTCACCCGTATCTTAATCACTTCAATAGCAGTTCCCAGGATTCTATTTTTTGCTTAGTTACGGAGCCAACGGGTTAACTGGAGAAGCTTAGGTTTTCTGGGATGGAGATAAAAAAGCGATCAAGGATAATGTTTCATCTATCTTAGGCGTCGATCCCACAGCGGTCTGCGTTCCGCGTTCACTGTAGTCCATGCGGCGCTTTTGATAATTGCACACAGTGACCGAGGCGGTCAAGAAGAACTCTTGCCGCAGTACCACAGAATATTCAATAGTACTAGAAGCAGAACTCTAGACCGCTCGCTATGGAATCGGCGCCTTAGTGTCTGTATCTAAGGTCCGCGTTTTGATTCTAGAACGTCAATCAAAACTGATGTCAAGTTTTGAGTCCAGATTTAAACAATTGTATTTGGAACTTGTATCAATGATATTAGGTTTATTTTCGATTAGCACGATCTATTCTTGAGACTTGCAGTGCTATCTGAGTTTTAATCTCGTTCTCCTAAGTGTATGTAAAATTCGAATTCTTTACGATGATGATGACTTTAATGACAGTCTTGAAAAAAACTGACATGTACAATTTTTCAA
The DNA here is from genome assembly GCA_947623365.1 of Achlya flavicornis. Lineage (NCBI taxonomy): Eukaryota > Metazoa > Arthropoda > Insecta > Lepidoptera > Drepanidae > Achlya > Achlya flavicornis. The sequence goes on from OX392469.1 coordinate 2,946,537, forward strand.
ACCATAATGGACATAATTTTTGAATTAAACTGTTGGAAAATGTGAGCGTACATACATAAAATAGTTAGTACGAATATATTTAGGTCGACTACTCACATCGTTAGCAAGTTAGCGGACCTTCTATGAGGGTGAATCGATAACAAGTAGGTAATTAGTCGATTATACAATTGATTTGCATAAAAACATCGTCCTTGCGGCGATTCGTTATACTGCATGGAATACCTAATTACTAGATAATGAGCCGGCAAGTCTGTCGCCTTTTTATAGTAATTTAACACGGTAATATCGCCCTGTCTGTACACAAACATTTGCGTTTATTTGGGTTTGGCACTTAAAACCTTACATAATAAAGCCTTGTTGATAAGTGTGGATTAAGTTGAGATTGGCTTTGAAACAGTATTTTGTAGTATAACGCAATAAGCACGATACATTACATACCTACTTACAAAAAGTTATCCTTTACGAATAATATATCCCGTTAAGAGAAAATGCTAGTGGCGTTTGTTCCATACAAACGTAATCCTCAGTTTCCTCTCTGGATATAATGACACTAGAGCAATGATTATTCTACCATGCAATCTGTAGGTACCACTGTATGTATATGTAGGTATGTCCCTCGGTTGTGTTTTTCTCCATAAATTAATTATTATACTAATTCTAAAATCACAAAAACTTACCATTTTTAACGCCCTTATCAGACGTCCAGCGAACTTTGACGAATATAAAACAACAAAGGAAAACCGATAGACAGCCAAAGCCCTCCTTTTTTTTTTATCGATCCAGTTTTGAAGATAAAACCGGGGATTACGAAATAGCGATTTAGTCCAATTTAAATAGGTATAATCGGTCCAAGCTGTTGTCTCTATCGCCATCGGGTTACAACTTCGGGCGGGATAGCTCGGGCACAGCGCGAGAGCAATAGATGTTGAAAACATTTTTTTCAAATTTCTTGTAGATATCCGGGCTAATGATCAAATTTAAGAGCTCGTGGTGGATGATTAGCCGTTTTTACTCGATCGGCCAAGTTTAACCCCGGGTGAGGCCGGCGGTACCTTGGATGGGTGACCGTCTAGGGATATTTCAACTCGAGCGTTGACAATACTTGATAGAAGGCACTTTAAGCCGTTGGTCCCGGCTATTACTTGATTGTGATAGTCGTTAAGCTAGATGGAGGTCTCCTAGACGACTTGAAAACTCCACTTTTGACCACTAGCTTACCTCCACCAATCCGTGGAGTATCTGTATCTTCCATTTGACCCTCATCCAATAATTGTGAAAGGAGGCCTCTGCTCAGCAGTGGGACATTATACGCTGATGGTGATAATGATGATGAAATTAGCTAAATCATCGCGGCCCATCATAGGATGCGACATTACGTAACGGCAGACATTATTTATTATGATCAATTGTGCCAAAATGTCATCGTGATGACGCAAATCGTAGAATATAAAAACAAACAAAAAATATAATCGGGAAAGAAATTCTGCGCATTCCGGCGTTATTGCCTTGAACACTTGGAAATAAAAATAAACAGTTTACGTAAATGATGCCCTAAAACTTTTACATCGACGTAAAACTTCAGGTAGGTAAGTAAGCCTCAATAATAACGGCAAGTACCTACTCGCTTTTCCTTTTTAGGGTTGCGTACCCGAAGGGAGCCAAACGGGACCCTATTACTAAGATTCCGCTGTCTGTCCGTCCGTCCGTTCGTCCGTCCATCCGTCTGTCTGTCAGTGAGCTGTCTCTCATGAACGGTATTAGGTAGACAGCTGAAATTTTCAGAGAATATGTATTTCTATTGTCGCTATAACAACAAATAATAAAAATTAAATAGTATTAAAACTGAAAGGGGGCGCCCATACAACAAACAACTTTCTTTTGTATTTTGTTTTAATAGCACAATGAGTTAGTTAATAGTGTACGGACGGAACCTTCCGTTTGCGAGTCCAACTCGCAATTGGGCGGATTTTTTATTAAATTATCATTACTCTGTCCTACGTAAATTTCACAATATTCGGGTATTGATATATTTAAACTTTCCTGTTAGCCTATTCTCGGAAATAGCTTATCTTCTTGTGATCGGACTTTCACGGGAAGATTCAGTATTTTCTTAGGCATAGCTTTGAAACTCCCATCATAATCAGATCAGCCGTTTCCGTGATTTGGCCAATATTAACAGGTTTCAGAAACGCATTCTATCTTTGGCCACACTTTAGTATCTTGATGAAAAGATAGTTAGCACGCACTTTTATGGCTCTCTGTGTAGTATCTATGGCTATTTTTGTCTATGATTTGTTACGCAAAAATGTGAAAGATGGTCACTGCGCGGCGGCTTCTTAGCGATATACAAAAATCAAGCAGGTTATAAGCACACTAACAGACCGACAGAGTTTAATTAATTTTAAGGAATAAACAAGTCGTTTTCTTAGTTATTTCTTTGTTAAAATTATGGATAAATGGTTAAAATATTAAAGCAAAACTGATCAGGGAACCAAACAATATAACCCAATTTTCCATGTTACAATGTAGGTATACATACTAGATTTAATGGTTTTCTAGTGGATTTTAAAACTATAAAAGCTATTTAACTATCAGCTGCAATAGTTATTCGAAGATCGTGTCTCAATGACAACAACTCTGCTCTCGCTGCCAAATAATAAGGATATTTGTTTTATTAGTTGGCACATGTCCACTGTCATTCGTTAACGAATATATTTTCTTAATTCACACGTCACTTGTATAATTCGATACAAAAATATTTGTAGGAATATCATCTACCTTTCCGACTCACAGAACGTTCCAAAGTATTTGTATTTATTTGACTACAATTTTCAAAATATTTAGTAACTTATATTGTACTACTTTTATAGTAGGTTCTTGTCCCATATCACACTCAATCACTCAATTCTGTGTAACTGTCATCTCTTACATACAGTCCCAATCAAAGACTTCCTTATCAGTTCATTAAACTTCGCTGTCGCTGGTTAGTGTAGGTAGTTAGTGGCCAAAAACACGAGGTCTGTTCTGATCGTAGTCGACTGCAGACAGCAGCAGCAGCAGCAGGTGACTGTCGCTACAACACTACTTCTTTCTCTTTCGTTTCTATTTATGATTACCTTACTCTGAGAGAACGTGTCGATAGCTACGGTAAGTATTTCATATAGTTATACCAGTAGTAGTTAGTTATGTCGTGGCGACACGTCACCTGCTGCTGCTCTACCTGCAATCGGCTACGAACTTGTACCTTCATAGTACTGCGGTTTGACATTTGTTAACATTAATGTCTTTTAGAAATAGGTATAAAAAAACATTTGATGATTTAGCTAGCGTCCTTAACATCTAAGGCTCGATTCTCGTAATAAAACTTCAACGATGTCGTAGCGACTTCGACGATTAAACTGTGTTTTTTCCTATTATAATGTCAAATGAACGATTTAAAAACGATCCTATAGACAAATTATTGAGGCATATACACGTTAGAATGTTTTTTATACACAATATTTCACGAAACACAATTTAAATAGTTGATGTCGCTACGACACCGCTGACGTTTTGTTACGAGAATCGAGCCACTAGTCGACTGTCTATCCGCAAAATATTTATTTGGCATTCATTTATACAGATTAATTAGTACGATTATCGTGTCTGATGAAATAGTGGACATCAAAACAAATATTTACAACGACAGGAGTATTGACAGCACGATTCCTAAGCTAAGATGTACGGGTTTTTCGTCATTATGGACGACCTCAGTTATTCCACTACCTAATAGTTTTTCTATTTTATAATTAACAGCAGATTTATACGAATTTGTGTGCTGTTTCAACTTCATACATTTTGAAAATACAATTTTGAGTGTTTTGGTGGAAAACAATGATGCTCGCTCGTCGTAATATTATAAACGCGAAAGTTTGTATGTATGGATGTTTTTTACTCTTTCACGCAAAAACTACTGAACGGATTTGGATGAAATTTGGCACACAGATAGAATACGATCTGGATTAACATTTAGCATACTTTTTATCCCGGGAAAACATACGGTCCTTCTGGAATGCGAGTGAAACCGCGCGACACCTAGCAGGTGTACCTAATAAAATGACAGGGAGTTCTTCACATGTCATTTCGGTAGATCAAAGTCCGAACTACAACGTTCGTTATCTGGTTGTAAATCAATCAATACAGATAAAGTTCTAGCCATGTCATGTGATGGACTGACAGCGACAAAATTATCTGTACTAGGTACTTACAAACACTAGGTCCATTAAATTAAACCGATATCCAGATTAACATACCATGATAAACTGAAACAAGAAAATCAAGACGAAAGGCAAATGAAAGCAAAAGTTTTGGCGAGAATATCGAAAATGCTTGTTGAGCAAATAAACTGATTGAAATGTTAATATCGCCAAAAAGAAATATTAGACCTATTAATCCGAAACGAAACAGTTTACGTTGAAAGAATTAACACCATGATATATTTACCCAAATACTTTTATAAGGTAAATATTTTGATCGAATCCCAGTGCAGATTTGCTGAAACATTGGTTACGGGATTCTCACATTATGTATGGGCTCATGTTGTAATCAATGGAATACGATTAATGAGGTACCGAGATCACACAAATCACAAATCCTTGTTGAGATATATACCTGCTACTACCTTTCTTTCTACCCCACTGTTATCCCCTTAGGACCACCTGCGTTATTCTGGGTTAAAAAATTAAAGTTACTTAACCTGACGCTACGTCATCTAACCCAGTTTTCGTGTTATGTGTCTTTGAGTTAAATTGTTTAAATTTTAACCCAGGTCAACGCAAGTGCGCCTAAGTATAGTGGAATGGCCAAAAAATCCTCCCTTTGTTGAGGATCCTTTCATGAATGGAACCTCTGTTTAATCTCAATGTTTTTAAGTCAGTCAGGACAAGAATTTTATTGTAATACATAGAAGGTAGATAAAAGCTTCTTTATAAAGGATCTTTATGATAATGAAATTGATAATCCTTATGAACCTCTTATCTGGATACGTCGAGTGTGACTCAGGTCTTGAACATGTCGGCTACTGGAGCGGATGCACTCATTATGACTGACCATTCATAATTTTTAAGACAGCAGTTGATTTTTACTTTGGTTAGTTTTATTTTTGACGACAATCTCGCCATGGTAATTGGTGGTATGGGCGAAGGTGAGCATCAATAGCCTAGAAGAACTGGCTCTTAAATCTAGCAGTCAGAACACACCGGAAGATGCACGCAGATTTCTTAAAGTGCACAAATTCATCAAACTATGGCTTTAAACCTCCCTTGCTGTTAAAAGAGGCCAGTAGGTGTACTCTTCCGTATAGATACAGATTTAAAGAATGCGTTTAGAATCTCTTAAAAGTTGAATAATTTAATTCTTCGCAGAGCCACTAAACAAGCCACTTGCAACTTTATCTCTAGTAAAATAAAAACTAAGTCAGAGATCCAGGCACTGATGCGTAATATGTAATCTTCCAAGCAAGCAAATAACCGCCTCAGTCCAGCGGGCCTCTAGTGACCCTAACCACCGGAAGTTATTCGAATGAGCTCGTCATGAGTCACGAGCGGCGCGGGAGCACCGGACGCTGCCAAAGACAATCACCGGCAGACAGGCAGATGGACATGCAAGGTATAGGCGGGTAGCGATGAGATGCGGATTTAGGCGAGGCATTTAAAAGACCTTAAAAATTAGAGAAGGCGTGCATACTTTTTATTGATGTTACCAATTAATCGGTACCGACTTACGGTTTGGGTTTGGATTGTTTACCAGACGACTGGAATTTTCCTGACATGTCAGGAATTAAGGTCCTCTGCCAGGAAATCAGGGAAAATCAGAATTTGTCAGGAGTTTTTGAAACATTATATAATATTTATAAGTAACATAATTCTTGCACCAAAAGTTCCTTCCCTCGTCACCGCACCGATCATTCCTATAAGGGACGCTAACGCGTGTGGAAAACATTATCACAGGAAAAGTCAGGAATTTTGCTCGATAATTCGGTATTTAGTCAGGAAGTCTTAGTTTCGGATCTGGTTACCCTAACCATTGTTATTATAGCAGTTTTGGACAAGCAATCATTTTGTTTATACCCAGCTCGGCGCATACGCAACCATGATAACAATGACATTAGTGTTACGTATGTGTGAAACATCCAATTGTTGGATGACTTTACATTTGATAATGAGTGACCGCGGAGCGCTCGTAGTGTAGCATGATTAGCAGTTCTTAATCGATCGGCAAGCTATAAGATATTAGAGTAAGCTACGTCTGTCGTGGTTGGTACTTGGATGGGTGACCGCCTAGTGGTATTTCAAATCGAGCGTTTCCGTGTTTCGGAAGGCACGTAACGGTCCCGGTTATCCCTTAATTGTGATAGTCCTTAAGCAAGTTGGATGGCTCCTAGGCGGCTTAACAAATTCCAACAATAGGTTGACCACTAGCCTACCTCCACCAATCCGCAGTGGGCACGCGTAGATCACCCAGTCCCTTTCACCCTCATTTGTGAAAGGAGGCCCGTGCTCAGCAGTGGGACATTATAGGCTGATGATGACCTGATGGTCCAACCATTATGTATACAATTTTGAACACAGATCGATTATCTATCCTGGAATAAACAACTATCACAGTTAAATTCTTTAATAATATGCAGCCTTACTCATAAACGCTATTTAAAGTTAAGTCATACTTAAAACAGTTATTTAAAAAAATCTTTACTCATAAAAGCTTTTTAGCCTTATTCACTGCTTAAAAACGTTATTTAAGGAGCTGTCAAATTAAACAACCTACGACCCTTGTTTAGCGCGTTAAATAGCAAAATGGCCGCCAAATAAACAGCTGATGCTTGATTGTTGTAAAATATTTTTCATTTATTACTGAAAATACGATGGATATATGATGTTAGATTATATAGAAACACCATAAATTACTTAAACTTATACTAGGTACCTGGATGACCGGCCTTTGCTCGTTTTTTTGTAAATCATATTAGTTTTCCTCACAAAAGAAGGACCTTGAAAAAAAAGGGAAAATATGATCATCTGAACTCGAACAGGATCTTCTGGTTTCGGAACCGCCCGATTTCCCATCTGGCTATGATAATCCTGTAGATGGAAGCGAAATTTACCTTCGTAGGTATTCTAATGATGTCGCAGTTTTTCATTGCCTGAAAACACGGTTATAACGACGTTTCCTAAAAATGAAACTTAGCTAGATCGATTTATTGCTCCCGAAACCCCACGCATACTAAGTTTCATGAAGATCGTTGGAGCCGTTTCCGAGATTCAGATTATATATATACAAGAATTGCTCGTTTAAAGGTATTAGAGGGATGAATTTTTAAGTCATAGGTGATTCATATAGCATAATAAAACAACTCCTACTCTATTTCACATAGGTTGAGTCTTCAAGGTCAAGGGTTTTTACCAATATCTAGTGAAGTTCCATTTTATTACTCTGAAATAGTACTCACAATATTTGATGAAACCTCGCTCTATCATAGTATTCCTTTATTATATCGAAATAAACTTTAACCAATGAGAAATCTTATAAAATACCATGAGTTACCGAACTCATGCTATTTGAAATCTACCTACTTAACATCGTTGTAAAATTGTAGATATTCATATTTAATAAATCCAAAAAACAAACTGAGTAGGTAACAAGTATGGGCGATTTTATATGCGTCTAATTTTACACAACAATTTCTTCATCTAAATTACAAGTTAATATAACGCTTGAGCGATTAAAAAAAACTTATATGAATAACAAGACTTTAAAGTTACCAGTTGTGTGCAGTCACAATCGAATTGAGGTCTTACAAGTCAACTAAGTCAACAGGCGCGTGCGAGAAAATTAATTGAATGCGGGATTCGGGACATTGTTCATTATATTTGATTGCTAATAAAAAATTGATTAATGAGTTTGGGGTCCGAACCATGCGGGATCAGCCTTACTCATAAACGCTATTTAAAGTTAAGTCATACTTAAAACCGTTATTTAAAAAAATCTTCACTCATAAACGCTATTTAACCTTATTCACTGCTTAAAAACGTTATTTAAGGAGCTGTCAAATTAAACAATCTACGACCCTTGTTTAGCACGTTAAATAGCAAAATGGCCGTCAAATAAACAGCTGATGCTTTATTGTTGTAAAATATTTTTCATTTATTTCTGAAAATACGATGGATATGATGTTAGATTATATAGAAACACCATAAATTATATAAATTACTAAAACTTATACTACCTGGATGACCGGCCTTTGCTCGTTTTTTTGTAAATCATAATAATTTTTCTCACAAAAGAAGGACCTTGAAAAAAGGGAAAATATGATCATCTGAACTCGAACAGGATCTTCTGGTTTCGGAACCGCCCGATTTACCATCTGGCTATGATAATCCTGTAGATGGTGGCGAAATTTACCTTCGTAGGTATTCTAATGATATTGTACCGATATCAGCGTCATCATTCAGATTATCCGTAATAATATGACCAAGGTATTTGAACCGCTGCACCATCCTCACCACTGCTCCATTCAGCCGTAACACCGGAATATTCTCCGGACCCTTCCCTGCCCTAAATACCATTGCTTCGGTTTTATTTACATTATATTTCAGCCCATGTGCAGCTGCATAGTGCTCACAGACCGTAAGCAACCTACTTAATCCCTTGATCGAGGGGCTGAGGAGAACCATGTCATCGGCATAACTTAGGTTGTTTACACATAGTCCACCTATGTGACAACCTATGCGAGTCCCCCGCAGCTCCTCGATCAGCCCATTCACGTAAATGTTGAAAAGGTCCGGAGATGTCAATGTCAATGTCAACTATGTTTCATGAAAATCATTGGAGCCGTTTCCGAGATTCAGATTATATATATACAAGAATTGCTCGTTTAAAGGTATTGGGTCTTTAGTCATTATGTCCCACTCGCGAATGGCCCGCGGGCCATAGCGTCTATTCTATTTTATTTTCAAATTTTGCATTAGTCATTATGGCCCGCTGTCAAAAGAAACAAAACACTATCCTATTTTTGGTACAGATGAGTGGAAAAGTGTTATCATAGAAATAATAAATAATTATTTCGCATGGAAAATGAAAAATAAAAATGTTTTTTTTTTCACACAACTGGTGGTAAGCGGTTACCTTTAGAGGGATGAATTTCCTACTCTATTTCACATAGGTTGAGTCGTCAAAGTCAAGGGTTTTTACCAATATCTAGTGAAGTTCCATTTTATTACTCTGAAATAGTACTCACAATATTTGATGAAACCTCGCTCTATCATAGTATTCCTATAATATATCGAAATAAACATTAACCAATGAGAAATCTTATAAAATACCATGTGTTACCGAACTCATGCTATTTAAAATCTACCTACTATACTTATCATTGCTTGTGCTGTGTGTGCTACATAATTTAACTGTAGAATTTAATTAGAATATGAGGGTTTCAGATCAGGAGGACCAAGATAATATTAATAATATTAGTAATAAAATACACATATTCACTAGAGATTTATTTATACATAATTATTCCCAACATTTATTCCATTAATTTATTCAATGTTTGTATTTTTATTTTCCAATACTCTTCCCCAAATTCATAATTCCTATAAGTATGTTTTACATGTATTTCGTCAGCTATTTGGATTTATTTTTCGATCGCTGCTTAAGCCAGTAGATACATTTCTTGTTCATAGTCTTTGACCTGAAACAATATAAATTCATACATTCTATCTTAAATATAGAAGATGAAATAGAATTTGTAAATAAACTTGTAAATATTATAATTTACATAAAATTAAGATTCGAAAATCTAATTACATTTTTATTCAGAGGTTAATAAAGTTCGCAAACAAACCTTCTCATCCCAATTCGAAAAACGTGATCTTTTTCTCGTTCTGAATTAATTGTTAATTTCCATTTTCTAATTAATATAATATTATCTAATTATTTATATAATATAATTTATCATAAAACACAAAATAAAACTTTTCAAATTGGTGCCGTTTCTTTTTTTTAAAACCTCCATTACTGTCAAATGTATGGTCTTGATGTTGGTGTCGCCATATATTGTCACGCACGTAGGCTTTGGCTATCAGCTAACTATCAGCCTACGACCGGAGCATTCAAAATAGTAGATGTTGAAGAAAATGAAACTTATAGACTGTCTTCCATATAGTTTATTGAGTAAAATAAAGAACTGTAACAATAAAAATACGATATAAAACACTTGTAAGAAAGAATATAATAGATATGAATACTGAGACAACAATTTGGGATACAAGGAAGTGGAGATATGAAACGAAGGAACTTACCCCAGCTGGGTTCTAGTAGTATGTTAATTATTTATACTATAAGTGCACTGGATATTGTCACATTGTACACACGGCTATATATCAAGTATTGTACACATTGGTAACTTATTTCTCTTTATGCAATAAATATATTCTGATTTGTTTTATTTTACTTGTAAAGACATGACCGCACAATTTAAGTTTTGTCTCAGAACTGATCGAATAGACTGAATGTCTGATGGACATTCTTCATATGAGATTTCAAAAATTTGAAAATTAGAATTCGAGAATTGATCATATGAAAATTTAAAAATTAGAATAAAGATTTGTGACCAGAAGCAATAATAGAAATAGGAGAGGTCGCATCGTTACAATATAATATTATTTTTGCTCTTTAAATCCTTCAATAACTAAATCATGACTAAAAAGCGTTTATGAGTAAAGAAAAGTTAAACACTGAATAACATTTTAAATATTATTTAGCTATTTACTAATTAATTCGTTATTTAAGAGATTTTTATGAGTAAGGCCGTTGGTTTGGATAGGTGAGCCCGTTCTTGAGTTATAAAATTACAACGAAAAGTGGCATTGATTTTTATATATATAGATAGAATAAAACTAAATTAGATTAATTAAAAATTAGAGTTCAATTTGAATTAGCAACTTTTAAGTACTTCTAAGTGGAAATTTATATCATAATCTATAATGAAGATAAGTTCCTAGCTGATTGTAGATAAACATGTTAATTTATCGAAACTAAACGACTTAACTGTCACAGCCGTATTTTATTCTAGGATCACATCTGTGCCAAATATGCAAATCCGATTAATGATTACGGCGTGCGTGAGACCAAATCACACAAGCATACAAAATAATATTAGCAGTTGACCTGCAATTTACTAATCCACGTCAAACCACATTTGAATAGATTTATCAATCAATACTGTAACAAGTTCAATGTCATTCATAATGGTTGACGTGTATTTCCATAGAGGGACGCTCCCAAGCGATGAGTGCGTGGGAACAAGTCACGAGGCGCGACGGTAGAATAGAAACCTTTGTGAATCAAGACTACATGAAATAGCGAATGTAGGATGGAAGGAAATTATACGTTTCCGATACAACTGTTTATCCTCTAAAATGTACCTTCGATCTTCATAGTGCCCTCTTTGGATCTAACCGAATCTGAGTTTGACTTTGATTTATTATATTTTCTTTTTTCGATTTCTTTTTTAGATTTCAAAGAACAATCCTTTAGGTAAGTACTTGTCAAAAGTACTGCGTTCTCGCTCTTGCTATTTTAGCTTTTTTAGTATAGTATAGTAGTACATTTTTTTTCAACAAATAAATTTTATTTAATAAACAAAACATATTTAATTGGATATCTAATAGTACAATACATATTTAACTGGATACCTACATCCTGAATATTCTGGTTGTATGAGTGGATACCTTAGTTGGATTATACCTACACGCTGGACAACTTTTACTATGGGGCCATCGCTAGAATCGCGAATCGTATTGATATTGTTTGGAAAGAAACCTTTACTATATCAGAGTTTTATTTCATTTATTGGCCAAACTACAGAACACATTTACACATAATAAGACTTGTTCAGCATTGTTATGCTGAACAAGTCAACCGAAGTCAAGTTAACCGAAGCTTATCTTTTGTAAATATGCTTACAAGAGTCATAACTCAATAAACTAAGAAAATAATGTCCTGGTCACAGAGTAAATAATAGTACTAACGAATCCTGGTACTCTCTTTACTGAACCTTACGTAGTAACTTAGCGCATCGTACCAACGTCTCCATATAAAAGAACTCCGGATTAAACAAAGACTTTCGTCGATTGTTCAGATACGAATCCTAAAATTTTTCGGACACGTTACCCGTAAACATAATTCTATGGAGAGGTTGGTCATCCAAGGTCGAGTTGAAGGCAAACGATCACGTGGTCGGTCTCCAACCAGGTGGCTTGACCTCATAAAATCTGCCACGCAATGTACCATAACCGAATGTTCCCGAAACGCCACAAATAGGCAAAAATGGAGGAACATTGCTAATGCAGCGGTCATGCGCGAAAGGGACAATCCATGACCACGACCACTCTGCCAAGAGTGCACGACTAAGAAGACGTAGTAACTAGTAATTGTATATAATCTGTTTATAATAACTTGTTTTTATACCTACACAGCTCAAAATTTTTCATAATACCACCAGTCAGGCCTTTGTGACTATCTGTCTATTGTATCCAAACAATATTAGTTCCAAACTGAACAATAACTCATTCAAGGCCATTGGAAAATGACGGAAATGTTACATTCGAAGCTAGGAAATTCGGATTTGAAACGTTGATGCGTGCGTGGAAATGTTTCAGTCGAGGCTTACCGCGGTTCCCACGATCGTAATTTTATCCCTTTAGGGACTGAATTTGGGAAACCCTTTTCTTAGTAATCCTCTACGCAATAAGAAGCTGCCGTCTATATATCATGATCCTGTGTCGATTGGTTTAAGGTCTGCGTTGATCCATAGTTATAAATTAGTCAGGAATCTTCAGTTCTAAAGCGTCGATAATTTAGGAAACTTTTTTTTTTTTTGTTACTGTGTATAGTCCAGTTTTTGACCACAATCTCACTATGGTAAGTGATGATGTGGTCGAAGGTGGTAAGCACACAAAGCCTAGAAGGAACTGGCTCTCAAGTGCAGCTGTGGGAACACACCGATAGCTGCTTGGCGACAGATTTTCAACTTGAGGGTGGTTGCCAGCCAGACGGGTACTACAAAGTACCCTACCACCGATGCTATGGTTTCCTCATGATGTTTTCCTTCACCGAAAGCTCAAGCTCATTGTAGGATTCGAACCCGGGACCTTCGTCTCGGTATCCGACGTCACTACCACTGAGCTATCATCGCCTCATACGATCCTGATTAGGATATTTCACTTAATAGGTATATCACTAGGAATGTAGTTACATCCCGGCTATTGCTATAACTCTGTGAGAAATATACTTCCCGTCATACCAGGGTGTATTTTTTTAATTTAATCATTTCAACCCACCACGATTTTGAAAATAATAAGCATATAATAAGTATGGTTACACAAATGACAATAATGATAGTTGCAAATGCCTCGTTTTATCCAAGGCCGTGCATAATTAAAGGCTATTCTTTCGCGTCGTTCGCTGCAACTACTACTACTTACTGGTATCATTATGTTTTGACGTATTTCATGTTCAGATTGCCTGAGACCTGTCGCACTTGTGTTATGGCTATTTCTGTAGAGATCGATTGCTATTGCTGCTACGAGCTATTAGTTTCCGTCCTTGAGGAATTTTCCTTTGTCATTGACTTCGCTATTGAGTTTCCGCGGTGCCCATTCTGTTGAATTATGTACTACCGGTACTCGAATGATGTTGATGATCAATGTATCGATCAGGATTTTAAAAGGATTTAGAAAATATGGAGATGTCTTCACAAAAAATAGTATTTTTATTTATTTCACAGTCTACACTCTTGTACGTAAATTCGGTTAGGTCGATGATTTCAAAAGTCAGGATAGGCCCACCGGAACATTTTGCATAAAACTTCTTCATACAAGTAAACAGTAGGTACTAGGTACCCCCATTTTTTTTAAATCGATCGAACTACGAAGTGCCGCGTTGCATAGGTGTACGATGTAACCTTGTATGTGCGTACAATGCACACATCCGGGAGAGAGATAAGCAATGGACGAGCGCGGACCGCAGACTTAAGTCGCGTTGGCCCTAAACTGAACATTTTAGGGCCAGCGCGTTGGTTTCATTTTGTCGCGCGTTTGGCACGCGGCGGTCCTTACGCTAGTAGTCATATAATATCGTATATACGATCCCGATGACGAATTACGAGCGACTGCTCTAATCAGTCAGTCTCTACTGATGAACTGGTGGTGGCAGATGCGCACACCGTTGGCGTGTGATAGTGTCCAACACATTTTATAACACAAAACAAAAGGGCACCGAAACAAATTTTCTGTTTTATTACATAGGCTATAAGTCAATGGGTTAGGTCATGAATTATTGTACTTTTTTCCTAGAAGAAAATGTAAATGTCCAGCTGTAAATGTACAAAGAGTTATCTCACCCTTTCTCTGAACCTGTATAAACCGAGTAAACTTGAGTGCTAGCACTGACGGAGTAGCTAAATATTATCTCTTCTGGGAAGCGTTGACAAGCGCACATGGAAACAGGCGGCAAGTACCAACAGTCTTCAAGTTAATTTTACGTCGGCCATTTGGTTTCTAAATTTGTAGTGCACTGCTGTGGTCGGGTTCAACTTTATTTGCTTTGGTCGCGGTGCTGCTCGCTGCAGCAGGGCTGGTGGCCGAGAAAAGTTGCCTTTTGTGGGTATAGATTCGGTATACTTTGTAATTTCGCCGCCGCGCCGGGGCACGCAATTGTTTTCAGTGCGATTAGAATGTAAATATTATGTAATGAATCTAAGCTTGTTTTGAAAAGAGTAATTGCTGATTTTATTGCCGGCTCTTCTCAGCAAATGCAACCTTCCGAACCGGTATTAAAGTATTAGAGTCAGACTTTTCATAAGTGCCTGCGAGGGTCTATTTGAATAAATGATTTTGAATTTTGTTTGCTTTATAGTGTTGTTTACCGGGGTATAAGTATGTAAAATGTGATTTAAGTGATCATAGTACTGTGACACCGCCATCTTGTCTCTCTATCCTTTACTGACCGCACGGATTAGATAAGGATATCGAGCTGAAACGGCTCTAAACGTCAGTTCGACTGTTGGTGGATTCAAACACGAAACTCTTTAATGATTTCATTATAAGTTCGCTTCTTCTTTTTTTGAATTTTGATATCGACAACCCTGTGTTAGCGCATCCTGACTATTCCGGGACACGTCGGTCCCCGGGCCGCACCTTAAATGGACACCCCAGATATAGACTTAGATCCCTTTGTCTGTCCGTACACCAGTTGTAGTTCAAATTCACTTGTTACTACGTAATTAAACTCTGATGTCATTACTTTGTTCTATTCAAATATATATTCTACAATACCGTCTTTGTGTCTATCTTTATTTGCCATTAAAAAGTAACTCAATGTTAGCTCTTTGCAGTGGTAAGTAATGAATCTCGTTATCTATGTACAGTTATTTAAAGCTTCATTTTGGTATTTATTTGTATCAGGAACCCAATTATTGTTTTTATGTTTGCTTTCACCTGTCAGAAATTCTAAAATCTTCAATCCTTTCGTATTAATTTAAAGTACATTTATCTTTTTGCCGCTCTTTTCATTATTCTAGAATGCTATTACTTCTCGGTCAGCATTCCGAAAAGAAATAGATTTTGATACGAACTGTTTTTCAATGCTCGCACACCACTGTTACAGTTTATTATCGCTTCGAATTAGTTACGGTAAAAATGTAATATGCAAATTGTAGTTAAGGTGTTGTCAAACTACAGCCAGCTAGTTATTTCGGTTCACCGGTAATGCAATTTGCACTCGACGACTGAAGCTAATTTCTGTTTTCAATCAATTATAATCTGTTACTTCGTATTGTTCATTTCAGTATCAAAAGCTTTAAATAAATAAATTTATATGATTATCTTGTTAATATTGAAATAGAAAACAGTTTCTTTTTTTTATTCCGTCGTTTGACAATCCGTTTCAATGCCAGGACAACTACCACGATTATCTTCATCTCTTTCTGGCTCCACAATGTAACTTTTGTTGAAGTAAGTATATTTTTGGATCGCTCGTATCCAGCATTCTGCCATGACCCTTAATATTGTTTTCTTCAGTCTTGTGACGCCTGACGTAATTCCGTGTTTCCAATATTAGCGGTAATTTCTGTTGGCGACTCCTGAGAAGTGGCATAGTAACGATGAGCACATTCGTCATGCTGTCTGTCACACATCAATGCATACGCCAATGTTCGCTTCTAGCACTTTATGTGAAAAACAAATATTAGTAGAACTATCTTGTTATTCAAGCAGCATATTTATCATGTAGATTTGTACTTCGGTTGTTTTTAAAAGCCGTGCCTATAGAGTTTATAAAGCTATATATTTTTGCTAATCGTCATTTTCAGTAGTTATTACTTTTCCTATTCGTTTTTAGACTAGCCTTTGATCACCAATCGTATTCACTGCTTATTGGTGGAATATTATCTTCTATTAGCTCTTCGTTAATATCAAATCTATCCAAAATAATCACACTTCAAGGTTTTAAAATGATTAAGATTCCTTCTCAACAGTATGACGTATTTTCAAGTTAACATTTATATTGAATTTTTGATCTTCATTGTTTGTTTTGTCTGCTTCTATTCATAGTATTTGTTTTGTAAAATACACTTGTTACAATATTGCATTGCACATGATATTTTGTTAATCATATGCAAAATATATTTCTTAAATCTATTTTATATGAAACTCCTGTCAATATCTTTCAAGTTAGTTTCTTTATGAATTATAATAGTACCTACTTACTCTAAAAACTTTGTTTCTTCAATATCTCTAATAAAATCAAACTTTTGACATGGATGTTAGATAGATACTCTAACTGCCACGCAAATCCCCAACCAGGTGAACCAGGACAAAAAATTGTGTTTTATATTTTCATCAGTTTGTTCTGAGTACTGAGACTATTTACAAGGAGTATATTAGTTGTCTAAGCTCTCCTTAGATTGGAATAAGATGGCCTTCTGTGTGTACAATCATCATCCAACAAACGTTCTCAAATATACTTGCATAACCCCGATACGGAATTTCATCAGAAATTGCAATTCCTATTCTCCGTACCGCACATGGGCGGTAAAAGATCTACTTTATGCTATTTGCACATGTACAAACTCATCAATCATTGTTAAAATTTTTGCTAGAAATCTGTGCACATTACGTCACGTCCCGTAACGAGACAATGCGCGAGCGCAAGATGATGTCGTTGTAAATCGGCGACAAATTCAACGCTTCCCGAGCACGACTTGCGTCATTGCAATATATTTCTTGAAGACAAACAATAGCGGGCTATTCTCAGACGAGCTAATGATAATGTCATGTTTTGATATTTTGAACGTATCTTTTCAACTTTAAAACTATTTGAATCATGTGGTTACGCTGCAAAATTAAATTTGAATCTCGAATATTTTTTTTCGTTCCCGCCTACTATCTCAAGTGTCAACTTTGTCGCATGTAGGTAGGTAGTTTGCAAAAAATGCAATATTAGTAGTATTTTCGTCGTGAGTTTTCCGCATTAATTCTACATTGGCGGCCGGCATGCACTTAGAATTTATCGCCGGCACTTAATTCAGGATTCAAGTTACAGAATAAACCGCTGGACTGTCCCGTTACGCCAGTGGGCGGATGTCGCTGCAAGCTGCGTATAATGCACTCGTTAGTGCTCGGAACACGTCCGGAGCAGGCCCTGATTTACACAAGATGTCAGACATTTTGTTGCCCTGGGCAGTGTCGATACGAAGCTATCATTTCAAGAGACAGTCAGGAAGCTTCCGATTATATTATCAGTAACTGGATTCTCATCTGGTATTAGTCCAGATATTTTAACAAGATCATTATAATTATTCAAATGTATCGAAACCGCTTTGTCTGTAAACTAGGATTCGAACGAAGCCGAAGCCGATCTTCGGTTGGACAATACTGTCAGTGTTTGGAGCAAAATGAGTTCATTTTCAGTCTATCACATATGCCCAGAAGTTCGCCCCTTCAATGTCTGCTTTTCCTTCAGATAGATTAATTTCGTTTTCTTTAGACTATTATTCATTATTTCATCCAGTCGAATATTACCTTTAGTCTTTAATCTGACCATTTTAACTGGCACTATCAGCTCTTCTTATTGCAATCTAGATAACTATATATATGACTAGAAAGATGTTAATCTCCGCTAGATGACAGACTCTTGTAGACTATATCCCTTTATCAGTTAACCACACAATAAAGTCATCATCGCTATCGGCGAAGTTATCTCAATAATGTGCAATGCAGTGACATTGAATTTTGTATCTACAGGTGAAGTAGGTACTTGTGTCATCGGAAAATTTAAGTGATTCAGCTTTTCTATGTTGTTACAATGGACTAGTAGTTTCAAATCATTCAATCTCACATCACAGTGAAATAACCATGCGTAGGTTTCAGCAGATTATTGTGAATATGAGCTATCCCCAGTTCCAACTGTAATAGGTATTTGATTTAGTGAGGCTAACAAATGTAAAAATCGCGGAAGAAAACGAGAGACAATGCCATTAGCATTTCGCGAATTGTATTTCGAACAAAGTATCGAAATTGCAAAACGCCCCGTACATAATGTAACCAAACAATTAATCTCTACACACTGAACATGTAGTATGCTATGTAGGAATGGTCTGGTAGTAAATATTTGCGGTGTCACGGGTGCGGGGTTGTTGCACCGGCGGGCGGCGCGGGCGCAGCGCAAAATAGCGCACGTCGCTGGCTGCGTTCTATGCGCGCACGCAAATAGCTGGCGTGATTACACTAGAGCTAGCTAGGATATATGGGCTGAAGATAGTGTTACTGATGTTTTAGCTTGTTACATGTATTTAGAGGTACTGCAAGTTTATTCTAATTATAACGCTTGCGTATTTTTTTAAAGTGATAATTTATGTCCTAGCCGCAGGACGTGTGCACTCAAAGCTATGGATACAGAAATTGTATCATTACAATAATCTAGTAAAGCAATTCAAATAAATGGATTTAATAGTACCTATTTATTACATATTATTAATAACAAATAAACACCAACACGTCCGTAAGTGCCGTTAAATTAAATTGTTTTAGCTTGAAGCTCGATATCTAAGACTAAGTACGGTACAATTACCGAACGTGGGTGTTAGAGGTAACAGGCAGCCTTAGGCAAATCTGTGTAGGTACAAGCGCGTTGTATCTATTAACTAGGCTATGCGAGGTAGATAACGGACCCACGCCACACGCTATCGACCCAGGAAGCTGCACGATTAGCAATCTAGTTTTGTAACTAAATGAGCCCTAACGGCTATGCAGTTTAAGCTATTTCAGTTGTGCTAAGGAATTGTTTAAAGGCTAAGTAGTTCTCATAGGGTCAGCCACAGATTACAGAATAAGGAAGATGGAGCGCGCGGAACACGGGAATGCAAATACAAGCTGGAAAACGAATACCAGGTATCAGATTTTCAATTTGTATTTGCTTTTTTGGCTTCACTTTTGTGTTCCGCGCGCTCCATCTGCCTTATTCTGTAATCTGTGGGGTCAGCTATACTGTTCACCAGCTCCCAAGCTTGAGAAAACTAGGTTCGACTGACCGATTACTAGCTGTATTCTCCTCATGCGGATTACAACTGACGGATTTTAGAAACTGTCGTTTACGG
This sequence comes from Achlya flavicornis, assembly GCA_947623365.1. Taxonomy (NCBI): domain Eukaryota; kingdom Metazoa; phylum Arthropoda; class Insecta; order Lepidoptera; family Drepanidae; genus Achlya; species Achlya flavicornis. The sequence continues at coordinate 2,966,230 of OX392469.1, forward strand.
CCGGTAACTTGCCTACAACTAAGCATAATGCTGCAAGGTGGTCAATGTCAGAAGGCTGATAAGCAGGATCACCCAATGGCCAACGTCACATATAGGCATTATTAGCCGCTTATTACAATATGTTGCCGATCTTTATACAGCCTACATGACTGCCTACTCATAATAAATAATACTTTGTAGTTTGAGACTATTTAGTAAAAAATATATTTGGTATTATAATTAAAATAAAAAAGTAATTTAAATAAAATATTATCGTCTTCAAAATACACTAAAAAGTCTCAGTAAAAAGTATGAAATTACTCTAATCTGACACTGATTTGAAGTCAGCGAATGAGCGCGACGTATTCCATTGAAAATATTTCGTAATTACTTTATTATTTCTAGAATCTAGAAACTAGAATTTGACCAAGGTTTTGAGATGTTTTCCCTTTGACATCGCAACCGTAGCTAGCAGGCCGTGACACATATTAGTCCATATCTTGAAAACAACTTAACTGATTTCGATGAAACTTACACTTTTCCCTAAGTTGAAGTAAATTTAAGTCAATAAAAAAAGAATGGTCACCACGATCCGATTAATATTTTCGGAACTATGCGCGGAAAAACATACCCACAAACATACAAATATACATACATACACCTATGAAATTTTGTTTATTTGTTTGGAAGCCCCAATAGATTATCATAATGTTAATATATTGCAGTTTCAATACATACGTGTCGAAACGATAATTCCTTTTTTTTAAGTCGATTAAAAACACCGTATTCTGAAGAACTTCCCTGTTACTACAAGCCTCAGTAGGTATAACGAAGTCACTCAATTCTTAAATTTTTTAGATTAACAATATCTCAGTTGATATAATTTCAAAGAGGCTTACAGTTGGACCTTTTCCAATGTTATTGTCTTTAGCTGGTAGTTGCTACGCCACTCCGCCCATTTCTACGGAACATATGCCGGTCGCACTGCCAATGTGATTTGGCATCAAATGAAATGTGCCCCTTTTCACGATGTAAACAAGGTATTTTTAACGTATCGTAATCGCCAGACGACCAGTTATTTGATATCGATGCTGTATATTATGAAATACTCAAGGGTATGTGAATTTTTGTTTTATTTATTTTCAGTTTGTTTATTTTTATTTTCATGACACGATATTTTGCAAACTGAGGTCTTGAGATTGGTTAAACACAGTTGGGACTACGATTGTAACTGTATTAATAAGAACTAAATCCAAGCTTTTATATTACAGAGAACACTATGAAACAAAAAGTGAAGAAGGAACCCAAACGCATACTTCATCGGAAAATACTTCGCAAAATTGTAATAAATCACCTACTATTCTAGAACAAGCTGTAGATATCTTAGAAGAACATGTGGAGCTGAAACTTGCTGCTGTAACAGAACCAGATCCGACACCTGAACTAGAACCGGAACCAGAACCTGAACCGGCAGCTAAAATCATATCTTTAGTCAAAAGCCCCGCTGATGTTCAATCTGATAGTGACTTTGAGGAGGCGGCAGATTCAGATAATATCAAACCTGCTACTTTAAACACACAGGACGACGACAATTTTGACTGAATTTGTTTAATGGAGTTTACACTTTAATAATCGTTTGGAATTTATAAATTATGTCCTTGTTTATTGTTTTGTACATTGTTTTAGTTTATTTTTAATCATTTTAGTTTATAATAAAGTCATTTTGAAAAGTTTATTGATTGATTTTCTATTATCTGCTTATTGCATAATATAGTCTCGGCAACTACAAACAGCAACTACAGAACTAACTTTCCTGATAACAAACGAAAGGAAACTCGCAAGGCATCTAGGCCATAACACTATTGTTATTCAAATCACCTTCATACGTTTTTACATTCATTTCAATTCCAACCTTTAAATCCACACTATTAGGTTCAAAACAAATTCATCTAGGACCTGATTCATCACAGCTAATGCAGTAAGTAGTTAACTCAGTTGAATATAGAGTTATTTTTCAAATGACATTAATTGCCAGCTTCATGTACATCAGTTAGCACATGTTGTCCCGCATATCTGTTAGCAACGTCATGGCATGCTGGAGGTGTTAATTCATTTGCATGTATCTGGTGACCTTCGGTCTGCAATACATCTGTGAGCAGTCAAGTTCAGTGTCAAATATCTAAATCGACAAAAACTTCAGACATCGCGTCACAATTTTTTGTTGAAATTGTCACAGGATTTGTCACTCTTCTCGGGTGAATAAATAAGTTAGTTTACTCGTGTTTGTCATTTAGTTAAACGATTTACTATTCATAGCTATACGGAAAATTACTTAAAATTGGTATTTAGGATATAACGAGTGACTAAATTCGGTCTTTGTTTATTTAAACTTATTGGTCTAACTAAAGAATTTAGTTGTTTTTGTTAGAGAGGAACCTCGCCTGCTAAGCTATCCAATTAAGGTTAAAAATCTAACGCCAAGCGATTACCTGTGTTCTAGAAGCTCAACTTGAGAGCCACTGACTCATAAAAATATGCATTCATTGAAAATTAAAGCATATTTTTTCTCTTGGCTGTGCATTATCTCGATCACTGCCAGCCAATGCATAATAATGCAAAAGATTTCCGTTAACCAACGCCCTAGTCCATTATCACATCCCCGTTATCATACCCAATTAATCAAAGAAATGAATGAAGTACTAAGTACAAAATCGGGGGTTTTTATAAGCTGAAACTTTAACAAAAAATACTCAAAGGTACCGGAATAAAAGTACCCAAAGGCGGCACAAATTTCAGATTTATATTGTGATATAAAGCTGAATTGAGCATAGTTTCCGAGCAAAACGGCTGGGATGGGACAAATAGACAGATATGACGATTCAATTTTGACTATTGATCATTTTTATGTGGATGTTTGTCACTCAATCAATCACGCTGTAATGAATTTTCGGAATTTCATGTTTATACAAATAAGTTTACCCCCTAGAACGCAAGTAAAGCCGTAGAGTGTAAAGCTAGTGTGTGATCTCACATAAGTCACCATAGCTGATCTGGCAGGCGAAGCCTAGAAGGGGCTAGGTACCTTTAAGAGTGAGCCTTCAAAAATCTTTTTGGGCATCCATTGCCTGCTCCTACCGTAGAATCCGACGTCACAACTAACTTTGCTGCTATTCAAATTAATTAGCCGATATTTATTTTGATGTTTGTTTGTGTCGGCCTCAGAGGGGTGTTGCCCTGTTCTGGTCTACCTGTAGCCGCTCCCGCTGCGGTCGACGCTGGCGCATCTTCATCGGGGCAGGCCACGAAAACCGGGGCCATTCCGAACTTCCCTCCACCCCCGCCTCCCGCCGGCTTGTCACCGGATTACAATAAATAAAGGATAGGTAGGTAAATTATTATTGCATAATATACTATTGGTAGTATGAGTGATTTTAAAGTTATTGGCATTGTTTCCAGGGGTGGAAAAGCCATTGAGACTCAGTGATTAGGAGGTATTGGCGGAGGCATTGGCGGTGAGCCTAGATGGGGAAAGGGATGGGCGAAGGTATGACCTGATTGAATATCAGGTCTGTTCTAGGTCTATAGGTTTTCTAACGAAGAGTTAGCAGCAAACGGGTCGGTTTCTGTCCAGCAGATGCATCATATGTCGCTGTTGATGATAGTTGGTCCAATAGCATTGACGTAAATGCCGGCGTCCCGCAAGGTTCTGTGCTGTCCCCAACACTGTTCGTGATTATTCGTTATTTCGATATCTGTGGTAGTTTCATTGTGAAGGAAAGCCGTGAACGATTTTACCATCAGGCGGGCCGTACCTAAGCTTGTTTGCTATCATCTTAACATAAATAAAACCCTCGCCTGTAATAGCTTATAAAATTCAAGTTACCTATATTAAAAATTCTAAGGATTACAGCTTGTTTTACTCTTTTCAGCAAAATTAAATTATTTCACGCAGTCGGGAGTCGGAATTTCGGAGATAGGGGGGATGGTATTTTTATTTGAAAATTTTCAATCATTAATCAAAAACTACGCATTATAAGTATAAAACCAGTGTGTTGGAATTAACTAATGAAGCCCTTTCATATGATACCTATTAAAACTTTTAGCCTTACCCTTATTTCTTTTAAACTTTTATTTCGGCCTCTTTTGAAATTAGGTTGCGTCAGCAATATTTAAAACTACTTATCCTAAATTTAAAATCAGCATTAGTAGTTGCTGAAATTTGCCGCACGCTGTGACGGACGGACAGACAGACAGACAGACAGATTGACGGAGTGGATATACCATAAGGGTTCCTTTTTATCTTTTTGGTTCGGAACCCTAAAAACACCGTTTTATTGACATATAGATAATCGGAAACAAAATATCATACTGTAGATGTGTTTAACGTAAATTGTATTTAGAAATAAAGACTTCTCTTACGTATCACAGCCGTCCACAGCATATTGAGACTGCTGCTGCTCGGTGCTGGCCGAAAGCCAACACCGAGATTCAAACAATGTAGACTTGAATGTTTTCAATCAGAACAAATACTAAAGCAGTTTCTGAGCATTTATTGTATTTCCTATTCGTGTTCCATAAAATGAGATGTACTTCATGATACCGGTGTATTTTAGCTTAAAACCGGATAATACTAATCGAAAACTACCAATGCACCAGTGAAAATTGCAACGGGAAAATGATATAAGTTGTTGCTTATTTCACCACAAGGGGATTTAAGTTTGGGCAGCGAGCTGATCACACCTATGGTGAAACCTAGTATGGTAGTGCCTGTAGCGGAGTGACGTTGCGTTTTCGTTTTATTTTCATTAATTCGTGTATACTTATTGAGTTTTATTGCATATTATCGTTGCTATTTTATCCAATAAAGAAAATCAAATACATGTGCACCAGTCAAGTGAAATGAAATGAATTATGAGTATCGCATTGAGCTAGTATTACTACGTATAGAGAAGACGCCACACATCACAACTATGTTCCGCTCAAGTGAGGCTATCCGGCCACACTTGTTGTTGTAGAACGATGAACGAAATGCGTAAACGCCGTGAAAATCACGGTGTTTGCGAGAAAAATACTCCTAAAAGCGTGGCCTACTTCTGTTAGCGCTAAGTGTCTGCTTAGACGACTAATTACCTATTGCTTCATTGCTATAAAGATAACTTTAGTTGACTTCAAAAAATGGGACATAATCGTTGCTTATGATAACTTCTCTATACGTATTAAGTAATAATAGCTCAATGGTGTATCGTGACTTTTCAAGTTGTCTCAAAAAGTCCATGAAAAGTTTTAGTACAATGACCACTATTTTTCTAAAACATGACTGGATGGTGACTGACAGTGCAAAGTATGTGAAAGTGATATAGGTATAACAATGATTGCGGACTATTATGAAAGTGATATAAATTGATATAGGTATGCGACTGAAGGACTTAGTATCCATGGTCATGAACAAATATATACAAAAATATGTTTTTTTTATTGATGTTATGTTGTTGTATTGGTGTTTGGTTCGACATAATTGACATAACTACATACCTAATAAAAACCAAAGCGATATTTTTCCCCTGACTTTTTATCTTTCATAAGTTTTATTTTTTCATTATTTATTGAACATTGTAGATACTGCAGGTTTTTATAACACATTAGATACCTAAGTACTACATAAGTAACTAATCATTCGAGCGATCTATCTCTATATAAAAACACTGGTAGATATATTTATTTACAGTGGATTTTCTAATTTGCCTACAGCGGTTGCCTACCTGTTATTTTGCGTCCCAGTATATACAAAAGTATAATTTTATGAACACATTTTACAGATTGATGCTTCCAGATGGTATCTTTTCGAAACCACTGTTTAGTCATTCTGAAGAACTTTTTCTTCTTATACCATACCAGATCAATTCTGAAATATTGTAAGAAAACGCTTTTCATACAAAACATCAAAACTGCGCGAACAATTTATGAAAATTTATTAATGTGTAGGCAAAGAATTTAAAACGTCCAGAAGGATAGTCGCCTCTATGGGAACATGAAATAAACAAGCCAGAATTGACAGTATTTGACAGCCGTGCGCAGTACGAACTGAGAGCGATTTGCTCAGGGAGCCCCTCAAGCGGAGTGAAATTAAATGTCATGCTTTAGTAAGGCGGATTATCCATCTGGGTGGGGCACGATGCCCTTTGAAAATCTTTGTGTGTAGGTATATTTTTGCAATTTCAGATTTCGCCCGTGGTAAATAGTTCGCCATGACTAACCCTATTTTGCCATCTAGAAAACCTTACCCCGTATCATATTTGTACATTTCCATAAAATAAATACCACTGCTGTTGTAACATGAAATGGGCGTTTCGTATTTTTGGGTCATTAATTTTATTAACTTTAAAAAAGTATTCTAAAATGGTTTGCACTAAAAAGCGTAAAATAATTATGTAGGAAAGGACGGACCTCCAATCGCACTGTGGCAAAAAGCTAATCTTTAGAAGACCGCGCAAATAATCATGCGGTAGAAACTATATATTAACAAGTTTATAGAATTTGAATGTGGAACATCCAAATGCTGCGTCTGCTTCTCGCTAATGAGCAATGTAGATATCCTAGAGGCAACCGGATGACCCGGGCTATTTGAGCTCCCGAAGTGTTGTGGAACCGCCCCTGTGCAAGTGTGCAACCCTGTCTGAGCCAAATTGACCTAGGGCCAGTGATATGTAACCTCTAGGGCGGAATTACTATATGGTTAGATGCAACTTTTATCCCAAAGTTTTTTTACGTCAATTAAAAATCAGGGCCAATACCTTGCAAGTCGTTATTGTTGTCAGCCATCAATTATTAAAGGTGGTTCTATTTAATTATTTTTTTGTTCGTACTAGAGGGGCACTTCCTGTAAAAGCAGACCAATTGGCACTACCACCTCCTCCAACAACACCACCTCCTCCAAAAACTCCTGATGAACCTTCAGGCCAAGGTACGTTAAAATGAAATATACCATAATACCTACCTACCAATGTCACTAATATTATAAATGCGAAAGTTTGGATGGAAGTTTGTTGCTCAATCACGCTTCAACAAATAAACGAATTTGGATGAAATTTGTTACGCTGGTAGAATATGTTTTGGATACATATACTGACATACGGTACTTTTTGTCCTGGGAAAGCAACATATCCCTCGGGTACGCGGGGCGCAACTAGTACAATATAAAACGTATTTTATTACTTACGGCCTATATTTTAAAATTCAATCTACCCTCAGTAAATTGAAATGTTACATCAATACGACAATCAATGACAGATTGAATATTGGAATCGGGGTTAAGTTTATAAAAAAATGAATTTGAAAAAAGAATGAAACTGGTGGTTCCCAGGGAGGACTATGATCACTTGGAGCTGGTATCATCAGAAAGATGAAGGATCTATCTATCGCCATGTACCTTTCAGTCCGGCAGCTGCACTTGATAGCCAGCTGCCTACTCGGGTTTTTATAATTTTCTTACCACCTTCGACGAACAATTGCGACACTAAATATTTTGATAAATATAAAAGAACTTTGGCGCCAAGCTTGATAAGTACTTATATGTACATCATTCTTATGCTTCATCTCATCCTTTTGTTATTTATAGGTCAACATAAAATAATATAAACATATTTTTGAAGCCGCTACGAAAACGTGAATCTCTCGCAAGATTTTCAAAAAGCTTATGCAATCACCTGCGCGAGCGCTTTTGGTAAGAACATCTATACATATAAAGGTTATACCTACTGACCATAGGACTTTTCTCATGTTATATTTAATTCATTTTAGTTAGATATAATAATAATCACCTCGTTTTCTATTTGTAGGTACCGAAATCAAAACGAATCAACATTAACATTTTGTTTACGTTAATTGTATTTAACTGGTCGAGTTATATTCGAGTAGACAACATATCAACCTCACTAAATATGTTGTGTGTGACTGAAAAACTACCTGAAGGTACCAGAATGTGGTAGCACCCGAATATACCTTCTCCTTCATCACATCACATAACAAGAATGTTAAAAATAATTTCTTAATCGGCGCGGCGATGCAACATACAATTATCACGGAACGCATTTAAAATTCTTGCGCCGCATAGCTAACGTTAGTGCCAGCGGCTGTAATTCAGTTTCAATCTCTGTAAACAAAGATGTTTAGTTGTAATGTGCGCCGGCGCATCCCTGGCTATTACGGTGGCCATCTCTACTAACATAAAATTGGATAAATATATTTGGTACCTATAAAGGTAACGAGAATTTTCCCCGTCATTAGTGTCTGGTGCTATGCTCACATATAAACCTGATTTCAGCTAATTTTATTATCATTTTCCGTATGTCCTTTAGGTAGGTCAGTCACCTACTTATTAATCGAAGAGTGAGGATAAAAGGTACCTTAGCAACTGAAGTATTTTGAGATGCTTCAACTTTCTGATGCTAGCATCTCGAACCTCGTGAAGGTGATGATAGCTCAGTGGTAAGGACCTCGTGGATCCTTAAATGAGCTTGACGTTGCAGTGAAGGAAAACGTCGTGGAGAAACCATAGCCTGAGTGGCTTAGGTTGAAAATATGTCGCCAAGCACCCATCGGCATGTACAGGTAGCTCTTCACAGCCAATTTCTTTCTAGGTTCTGAATGCTTACCACCTTCGGTCATATTATCACTTACAATGGGGGATTAATAAACAAAGCTATTTTTTGTAACTAATACACCCCAACAACCTTAAATGCTTTAAATCAATTTCAATCCCTTTTAATTACATAGATAATATATACATAGTAGTTTTAAAAATACTTTTTCTAGTACCAAATAATATGAAATAATACTCACCATACCCTGTATATTTGAGTAATATAACCAAATTAATTTCAGGACCACAACCAGGAAATTCCTGTTGCCGCGTGCCACTGTGCACACCCTAACGTGACGCAAGCTAACTGGCTCCGGACCAACAGAGGCGCGCCCGCATACAACATGACGATAAACATCGATAAAATATGATTTATAAGCATCCCTCTCTATAAATATAGCCCTTATTATCAATTGTTTACATTGTTTTCATCTTGAGATTGTATCCGCTGAATCGAGTTGCCGACAGGAGCATGGGTCCCTTGGTATAGACGTGGTATAGAAGAAGGCATCTTGATTGCGTTTGGCCCATGTTTCTAATGGCTGGGATAATAAAATAAATATCCTGGGACATTCCTCACACGGTCATCTGATCCCAAACTAAGCAGAGCTTGTACTATGGAAACCAGATAACTGATATAATACATATACTACTTTTTGTTTGTAAATACATAATTACACCCAGACTCAGGACATACAGACATGTTCATGCACACAAATGCATGTCCTGTGTGGGAATCGAACCCACGACCTGCGGCGCGTAAGGTGAATCTTAACCAACTGCGCCAACTGGCCCGTCAGATATAATCAGAGTAAATAATTATAATACACTAGCTGCCCGGCGCGACTTCGTTCGCGTGGTGCTACCCTACCCTACCCTATCTAAACCATCCAGGGAGTTAATTCTACTGTACGTGTGTATGTCACTGAACTCCTCCTAAACGGCTGGACCGATTTGAATGATTTTTTTTTGTATGCGTTTGGGTGGCGCCCTGGATGGTTTTGATTCACAAATCAGCCCGGCAGATGGCGCTGCTGTCGGTATATAGGTTATATCTATATATATAAAAATGAATTCCTATTTCCCATGGTCACGCCATCACGCGTGGACGGCTGGACCGATTTCGCTAATTCTTTTTTTGTTGTGTTTGTTATGTTAGGAGAATGTTCTTATGAATGATAGGAAGGGTAGGGTAGGTTAGGGTAGGGTAAGCTAGGGTAGGGTAGGGTAGTGGTAGGGTAGGGTAGGGGTAGTGGTAGGGTAGGGTAGGTTAGGGTATAGGTTAGTAGGACACCACGCGAACGAAGTCGTGCCGGGCAGCTAGTTATATATAAAGATAAATCATTCTTCCTTATCTAAAAGAAAAGGATAAAATGCTCTCGTAAACTGATTGCAATTTTGAAATTGAAAAGATTAGGTTCTTAAAGATAATTAATTTAGTGTACTTTACTTATTACAAGCTTTACAAATGGTGTGTGTGTGTGTGTGCAAAATTCCAAATCCCACCGAAAGGTTGCGATAGGCCATTTATTCTCTTTGGTTTACTACTTTGCCGTGTAGGTAGACTACAGAGATCTATGGTGCAGATATCCAAATGAGTTTGTGGGGCTGCACTAAACTTTTTAACTTAATCTATTTCACTTATGGTGTCACAGAAAATGCTTCATTGTCTTGCTCTCTGATTTCAATGACAACGAAAGTTTATCAAAATGTTCAATGCAAATAAGAAAGTGCTCGCGAAGTCGCGACACAAATGCGTTGACCGAGGCAGCGGCTGTGGCAGCGGGCGACGGTATCAAATCTCTTGTACAAATCACAATCGCAGTTTCATTTGCACTCAATTGATATTGTCGACCGTGACTGATTGGCAGCCAGCAAAAAATCCTATCGAGCGGAAACTTTTTGTGATGGTTCCGTATTGTATTACTCGCGACATTCCTCGAATTCGTTCATCATGGCTGACTAAAAAGCTGGCTCTTAATAATCTGATGATAATTTCCGTCGCTAAAACCAGATGAAGATGGGATAAAATCTTTTCCTTTCCTTTTTCAAATAAGGTTTATAAAATTCAATTCGTCATTATTTTCAAACGAAGATTGATGTCAAGCAAAAATTTCTTGAAACGTTTGCTGAGTTTTTATTTCATGTTTATTCATCGAGCAAGTTCATTCTGGGTGGTGCGATAAAACCACCCCATACTATGGTAGTTGCTTGTTCCTGTTCAACTAGGCCAATCAAATTAGATCCATAAAAAGCATTTGAGGAATTAATTTCCAGTAAGCTGGAAATCGTTTAATACCTTAATTTGGTCCTAAATGCGTATACTCCGAGTTTGGCGCAATCTCAGGAATTCTTGTAGCTCGAAAACGGTACGTCAGACGGAAAATGTCATTCCCACTGATTACAGAACAAAAGGCAGATATACTATAACACGGGAATGAGGCCAAAAAAGCAAATACAAATTGAAAAGCGAATACCACATAAGTGTGATAATACATACTTATGTGTTTTGCTCGTATTCAATAATTTTTTATGTAAATTTATCCTGTAACGGTAAGTTATTTATAGGTACCTGATACGACGATGTCGAGACAGTAATTATAAGTAGGTAAATACATAATAAATTGAAACAACGAAACAGGAAAATTTCTACTGTTATTTATAAAGGTAACCCTAATAATAATTATAAGAAATGTGTATCCACCGAGTACATACAAGGTCTCATTGTTGGACCACGAGAAATTTTCCGTGACAGAAGTTAATAGAATTTCTGTGAAAATGTTTACTCGCTGCTGTCGTGCCGTGAAAGGCAGTTCAGACTTGACTTTCACTCAACGCCAAGGCACAGAATGCGGTTTGGGCGGCTGGGCTGCGTGCATCTCCGTTGCACTTAGATACAGGCCTTTTAAGCCGAAGAAAAAAAAAAAAAAATTGAAATTTATAATAAATCCAATGAAATGAATATAGCAAAGGCTGTTATTTATAGGTAATCGGTCTAAGCTTATCGAGGTATGTATGTCACCGTATTTTTGTGAAAACCGTTAGTTTATAAACTAGCGAGATTATAAACTCCCCGATATATTGTGAACACTGCTTACAATATAACGTATTCATTTTCGATAGTTTATAATCTAACGTTGTCAAACCGTCATATGCGGCAAGCATACAACTTCCTTTCTTCGGTTCCTTTTCTACTTTTATGGCCTATCTACTTACAAAAGCATTTATCATCACATGAAGAACATATTGCCACAATAACGTAACGACAGGCTCTTACCATAAGGTATGCATGTTTACCGACTACGTAGAATAAAAAAAATAAAACTAAATCGAGGACAACTGCTACACAATTAATGATTCATGATTCAGAAAACAACATCCGACCAATCGTCATGCAAAACTAATTTTTTAAACCAGTTACAAATAATAATAATGTTTGTGAATGGAAGTTTCGCTCTGAAATTATACCTACCTAGGTACCTATGAGTGCCTATGACTTACTATGTGGTTTCGTCATATGAGGAAAAGTAATAAATATCATGAACTCCCAAAAACCCAGTTGATAAAATAGCAAACATTTAAGTTCTATATTCAAATTGGAAATATGATAGGAGTCACGTACCTACGTGATGAAACTTTAGCACTGAAAGCAGCATCTAGCGTAAATGGACATTGAAACATCAAAAGCAAACATTATTTCAATCTAGCTGAAGGTTCGATATCCAACGCAAACTGCTCTAACGAAATTAGACGAATGCGCCGATGCAAATTTCTCACCAACCGGCTTCTAAAGCACAACACGTTCCTCATTTTCGTCATCTAATGGACACCGGAGCCCATCTGGGCGAGTGCAGTGGGGTCATTACCCGCTCGCGAGCTTGCTGGCTGACTCACGCCAGTCAGGCGATTCCTATTACGGCAGACACGAAACAGCGACGTCGAATCGCCTTAGGAATTATAATAATGGGGCCAAAATACACTAGTTTTATTTGGCACCATGTGAAGCCACTATTAATGGATGTAGGTGTATGGTTATTCAGAACTATTTTTGCAGGGTGCATCAATCACGTGCGAGCGTTTTGTCTTGGATATCAGTCTACCGATCAAGGAATTCGGAAACTCGTATTTTATGGCGCCTTGGTAAATGTAAATGTTGTTGAGCGAATTCTTGGAATTCATCATAATCGTAGTCTGTATTGGGGTTGGGGCCCAGTTGGGGGTTATTAGTGATGAATGAAATGAACTATTAACTCATACAGAATTCAAAACCACTCCATATTTTCCATAAAAGTCTTAGGTACCTACACCTATATTCAACCTCTACTCTTTTGAATTCTTTCTTATCCACTTTGAGTAGCTCATGTACCTATTTGTGCCTATAGTTATAATATTCAAATGTCGTCATTGTTCTCGACGTCGCGTCGACTTGCAACAGATTTAATAATAAAGATTAATATGGGTGTCACATGTCTGCGCGGGAGTCGGCCCCACCCTGCGCCCGCGCCGCCGCCGCTGCACTCGTTGCACCGCAAACCGCAATATATCTAGAACTCTTGATCAATTCTCTTGCGAAAAATTTCAAGTAGGTAATAAGTTAAGTACCTATATTACTTACAAGTTACAATCTAAAACTGACGTTTTTTGGTTGGGTAGAGAGTAAATGGAAAAACGAATAGAAAGTTTGTTCATCTGTTACTTCGTCCTTAAACGTAACACATAAAGTATCATGTTGAATAGCTAGAAGTTATAAAAATGGCGGTTTGTTGTCTATAAATATGGTTATGAACAAGCGTTTCTACTATTTCTAGATATGACATAGGCAGGAGAGATCCCGTAGAAGCAGACCTGATCGACAGACCAAGATGCAATAAAAAATATATAATTAGACAACATTATAGATAGACCCCAGCTAGATGTAAATGAAAATGATGAAGAGCAAAGTACCTACAGTACCTACTATATGAAATTCAGCGAGAAGTCATTACTTCGTAGACAGGTCGTTGATGAAATTTATAAGTATTATTTTATTCTTTGTATGCGTATACCTAATAAGGTGCCAATTCTAAATAGGCAGTTAAAGATAAAAGGCGTATACCTAACAGTGGGTTTGGATGTAGGATGATAAAAAAAAACGAGTCAGATAATTTGGACCCTCACTCACAGCGACAAACTTGCTTGACCTGAGTGAAAAAAGAAAACCTTTACAAGTACTTAATAAAATAAAACACGAAAGCACCGTCTAGTCTATACTTTGATGCATTGATTTATATCAGTTCAGTCTATAATTTGAAGCAGTTACTTAGAGTAGGACCGTACTAGCTTCTGTAAATGGAAATATCTATTTACGTGTCAGGTGATCAGCAGGGCTATTTTTAAACGTCGGATTAAATATCGGAAACGGATTCAAAAAAATCCGAGGCGAATCTCAGCAATTGCTAGTTTAATTCCCGAAAACTTTTCGATGAATCGAATTAATATATCCGTAAAGAAACATCAATAATAATCGAATTCGGAAATTAAAATAGCAATTGCGGAAAATCGCCTCAGTCGTTTTTGAATCCGTTTCCGATATCGAATCCGAGCAATTTAAAATAGCCCTGCTGGTCTCATTCAAATTGCACCATCATACCGTGAAACTTCCACACTAACTTTGATGTTGAGGGTAGTAGGTATAGTACCTAAGATAGGTATTGCTGCACCATAGGTATGGCTGCACCGTTTTTCGAAAGATCAGAAAATCGAAAGGAAACTCTTGTAAGTTCAGCAACGACAATAAACGTGTCATATGTGTGGCTTTAGGGTTAATAATACAGATTATTAACTGTATAGAATGGCTCAGTCGATACCGTTATATCAGAACCCTTTTGGATTGTGCACAAATTGATATTACATGATGGCTTGCACGTTTCGCACATTATGTTGCGGTGATTGTACGAAATTGGCCTACTTTTTTATTATTATTAGATCATCTAGCGATTTTTTTATATCTAAAATTGATACCTAAGTTGTTTCTTTAACAATAATTTTCACGCTTAAGTTAAACTTTTAAATGACTTATTATAAATCATAATCTTATTATACTAACCTATTATATTCAGGTCAAGATGTGGGACGATGAGATTGAGATCATTAGAAAAAACAGTAATCATAACTGTAAGTATGATTTCACTTGTTTTTTTTTTGTCTGTATTATTAACATTCGTGGGTGGTGCTTCCATTACTTCATTATTTTGATCTATTGAGAGAACTAGTTCCTCTAGACTTAGTATGCTTACTTTTTATAAATCATCACTTGTATGCTATCAGATTGTAGCTAAACACAGGCCTAATACCGTTGTAAAAATGCGAAATACTACCAACAAACTTTCAAACGGAATAAATACATTTAACATAGTTAAATAGGTATATTGTTATATGCATTAAAATTTTTGATTCTTATGACTTTGCTCGCATCCAAACTTCCCATCACAAACCTCCCATGGACTTCCACTTCATAAATCTATGGGGGATGCTTTAGGCACATTCTCAACTTCCTCGCCTATTTCACTTTCCAACGCCAAAATATTAGCCCTAAATCAATTTGCCCGACCACAACTTGCAGCAGCGACATAACTCCATGGCTCGTCGGGATAGTCGGGCGCGGCCGGATATTGCTCGTATTCATCTTGCTTGACTGATGAGATGACTGCCCCTCCTATTCGCAGTCATTGTACGTGCATACTGTACTGCTCTAATAGATATGTTCTTGTTAACTGGTAAGAACTGGTTTTATATCTGAAGGTAGGTTTGATGTTGAGACAGATTGCTTAATGGATTTGTCAATGTGGTTGATTTAGCTTAAAATTTAGAACAGATATTCCCAATGCTGGCATACAGACAAGAATTAGCGCCTAATGCCTATTACCAACCTCGTCAAACACGCAAGCCGCGTTTTTTTTGTCATAGAAGAAGTGGCCAGGGACATCAGCAAAACGAAGGAGTATGCCAATGGTTTCCTCACGATGTTTTCAATCACCAAAGGCTCATGCTCAAATTTGTTTCTACCGATGTTCAAATACACAGTGGTCTGTTACAAAACAAGCTGATGTGACGGTATTTGTAAAAAATATTGTCGTGGTATCACGGTAGTGGCACGTAGTGGTATCAAAGAATTTTCATTTACCTTCGCCTACTTAAAAATAAAAACTATTTTGATACATCTCGCTGATTTTGATTGTGTATTTTTTATGTCTTTTGAAAGAAACTAGCTTTTAAGACAGCTCGGAGAGCTACAGCTAGATAAGATGCTACCAAGTGCTACCTACCCACCAAGACTGACATTGACTTTACTTTTGCCACAAAATCGCATCATGCAGAACAGACGTAGGCGATTCACATAGACCTTCCACAGGGGCCTCCCATAATATTTTTCAACTGTCGCCTGTGGAAGCAGATAAAACAGAGGAATGATTACAAATATTCTATTCATTGCACGATCTAAATTATATAATTTATAACCGCAGCAAAGTGGTCTAGAAATTACTACAGTCGTCGATAACGTCCATATTATCTATCGACGTTGGATATCTGTTATCGCCTCAGGTAACCGCAGGTATCGACAAGGTAACAACAGTTATCACGGCCGTCACTTCAACTCCGCAGAATTTCCACTATGATTACATTTCTAATGAAATTGATCGTCAGAAAATGGATCAGACTATACGCTATAGTTTGCTTGTTACTTTTAATCTGCTTACTTGCGCAGTCAGACCATAACAGGTGAGTCAATCTTCTTAGTTAAAATCAATTGTTTTATCTCAAGATATTGCTAATCTCGTATTTTGGACAGCTTGTTGTTTTTTGTGGAAATGTTGCGTCAGATAATATTAGTTCTACTGCTATCTATTTCTTTGGGATATTGACAACTATGATTGTGCCTATTTAAGATTGGAATCCTGTTTTTGTCGGTGCTGTGATGGTTTTGCGACAGGTTCTGATAACTGATATTTTGCTAGCGGCCGTGCCTTTGCCTTATTTTTCAAAGATAGGGCATTATTGATAAGAAACTGATTGCAAATAGGTATATCTGATATCATACAAGTATAGATTGGGATTTTTGTTAGCACCCAGTTCTAGACTGGTCCTGCCGGCGGTGATCCCAAGTGTTTTTACTATTGAGATCAGATAGGATGAGATAGATTGAATGTATTATAACATTTCTATGAAGTAAATTCCGTTGAAGATAGTAATGAACAAATATTATATTTGTAGCCCCATTTACTTCTGCTTGTGCTGCATTTATTTATGTTCTGCTAAAATGGAACCGTTTCAATAGTCAACAAGATAACTTGTGAAAATTTTATGGTCTATTGTGTTTGTCAGGTTTGAACAGAAACATAGCACTAGAGTTTCTTAAAAGATCCGAAGAAGCTGCACTTGAGAGCTAGATTCACCATCGCAAATCGACAGCAAAGAGGTCCGGAAATTTAATCATCTGAATCTATTACCCAGATCTGAAATGGTACCTAGTCGAAAAAGCGTACAAAAATACCATCGCAAAGCACATTCGAAATAAATTCCGCCGCGAATGATTTTGCCAATTTCTTTTACGCGGCTACATTGTTACATATGGAGTTGATGCGTAAATAATATTGGACGTCAGAGACTTGCCTGCAAAAAAATATAGCCGTGAACATGAGCTTGGCCAAGGTTTGGCCTCCGCAGGCCCACGACACTGACATTGCCCCGCCGGCCATGACGGAAATAGGGCAAGGCCGGTGGCAACGCGTTTTTGGTAAATTACATAATTTGACAGGTTGATTGATGAGCGAAAGTGATGTGTCTAACGACCGATATAAGAGAAAATAAATACCTATGTGATAATAGGTTCAAATTTCAATATATTTAATTAAACTTTAATCTTAAATGCTGTTCAGTACCTGGAGTGTAAAGAATTGACGTTTGTAAACGCTTACCTTTACGACACCTCTCTATAGGAATTGGCATAGCGAGCATAGCGCCTCTAGCGGAATACTCATGGTACTAACTCAGAGTATATAAAAACCTCAGAGTATATAAATACGTACTAATTTCTGCCATACAAAATAGTTAACGCAAACGAATTAGTAAGCGTTTATTAACGTCATTTCTTTACACTCGGGGTACAGTAAGTACGAACCGGTGGTAGAATCAATAATGTTAACGTTCGTAAGTGCCTTATCAAGACCTAACATCCCTAAGTCAGGAGGAAGCTGGAACATTATTGAAATTTCGTCAGCTGTCTGTAACCAATAACCTACAACGGTAACCTACAAACAGTGTAGGTAAATCATATGATACAAATGATCGACACCAAGTGCACGTGCGCTAACTAGAAACGAATCTAAATAATCAGCTAAATGTATATAAACCGTCTGTTTGAGAGTTTGAGCACAGGACAGGCATTTATGACTTACTACTATTTTTGTAATTTGAGCAACTAAGAAGAATGCAATTCGATAGAACCGCTGGCTGGCTGAATATAGCTGGGGGGGGCTATAATTTGTGACAATATTTTCTTTTCAGAGGCAAAGTTTTTAGGTTTTTTTAAAGGGATTGCTATCTATAAAGATAGGTACCTACTACCTATCACAGGGTACTATTACCTACCCATCTTTACAAATAAAATAAAATTCCATTTGAATCAATATCCAACAACAACGGGTAATATCGCGGGAGCTTATATATTTTATTTTAGTACAGATGCGGCTAAGAAGCCGTTAACCCAAGGTCGCGCGCCGCTGTCACTGCCAAGGTCTTCGAAAAACTTCCCACGGAGTGCTTTTGTTGGTTTATTAAAAAAATTGGTAGTGTTTGACTGACAACATAATGAATTATGAATGAAAATAAGCCAAGGAATATTTTGAGCATTGAGTGATTGAGGAAATTTTGTCTGAATGAAAAATTATCTGAATTAATCAAACAAAATTAATAAGTAATAAGCAAGAATTTTAGAAAAGATAATGTGGGTAGATAACTTACCTAAGTAGATATTCCATTTCTAAACAGTCAGCTTGAGTTTTGAAAGTCGTAGTTTCCTACGTCTACCTTACACGTAACCAAAAAAAAAAAAACTCTTCGGCTCAATCGAATATTATTGAAAACACCAAAAGGCAGAAACTAAGTCTGACATAGGTACCTACCTAGTGTTTCCGACGTGATTATATCGCCCGTAGGAGATATTGTTTAATTAATATGTATTCAGTAGATATCAATAATATTAGAATATTTCGATTTAGGTAGGTATAAGCACAGATTACAGAATAAGGCAGATGGAGCGCGCGGAACATGGGAGTGAGGCCAAAAAAGCAAATACAAAATGAAAAACACGTACCTGGTACTCGCTTTTGAATGTGTATTTGCTTTGTTTAGCAAACTTTATGTAACAAAAAACACTTCTTTATTAATAAACTGTGGTTAAACAATGCAAATACAAACTTTAAAACGAATACCAGGTATCAGATTTTCAATTTGTATTTGCTTTTTTGGCTTCACTTTCGTGTTCCGCGCGCTCCATCTGCCTTATTCTGTAATCAGTGGGTATAAGTACAAAAATTCGTGACGACTGCAAACGCTATACATGCGCTATACCTATTTACCTACTATTTATTGGCTTAAACTTGGACAGGGGTTGTTTTTATGGTTTCCTTGAATGTAGGTGAACGTGTCGCCACGCGAGCTCTGATGTCGACCTTTAGGTCAAGGACTTGCCAAGGACAAGAACACAGTTGCGTTACGTAGTAACCTTGTATTTGGAACGATGCCTTTTGAGTATGTTTGTACCTACCTACTTACAAAAAAGTATTACACTTTTTTTTTTCTACACATGATTTGGCCGAAGGTGGTAAGCAAGCACACAAAGACCTCCGGCCTCCGGCAAGGAGGCCTACGAAAAGTTAGACTGATTTTGACACATCTCTTATATTTATAGTCCCACAAACTTATCTGGTCCTAGTTCTGGCTCGGTGAGAGGCGCAGTTATCGCATTTGGTGGAGCAAACAACCAATGGCGAATGACAGGAAGATTGATATTTCGAAGTTTCGAACTGGCGCGGCGCCGTTAGTTCCTCTGTTCCTCTTTTGGTCACCCGGCCAGATAAGTTTGTGGGATTGTCTATCCATCATACATAACATCGCCTGATAGTAAACGTTTATTGACGTCAATTTTATACACTCAGGGTAGGTACAGTTTCCCACATGAAATTCCGACCGCAATAAATATATAAATCAACACTGCTACTAAGTAGGTAAGTAGGTACTTAATCCTAATCCTATTTCTAAGATATTGATTAAAAACAATGTACCTACCTACCTACATTTTATCATCAAAATCTATTAGGAAACTACATAATTGATCTTAAAACATAATAATGTAAAATAGAGACAGTAGATTTTAATCTAAACCAGTCGATGGCATAGTTATATAAAAATAAAGTCCCTATTATCCTTCTTACATTTCCTATGGCCAAAAAGTCACTATCCATTAAAACTGAAAAATAACAAACTTGACATTGGCATCAACGCTCACTCTACGATGAAGTGGTTGAGCCAAGGTTGGATGGAACCATACGTTTTGGAGCTGTTCCAGCCACGAAAAAGACCCAGTAACATTCTATATTTAAATCTCGCACCCAAATTTTGATAACGGATAGTGTTGTAATGAATTACATGTTCTGGTACAATCGATCGATTATGATTAATCTGTGATTGCATTAAATAAATTATGTTATCTAATTGGTTTTAGCGTTACCTATATAATCATAAAAAAGCTTTCCCGTATAAAATTAAGTTTGAATGATGAGCAAAGACAAAATATTTCCCAAAGGGCAGACAGATTTGAGCATTCAGTTATTTGATTCAATTGATCATTAGTTTATAAAAGCTCATTAGGTAATAGTGGTATTAAGTGTATTGGGTAGATATTTATTGAGGTAAGTACCACTTGTTTCATATTTTTACATGGCGGTGTCAGATTAATGGCAAATTAGCTGGCCAGAGGATAAGTTCTGCAGTTGAAACGATAGTAATCCTTGGATCAGGCGTGAGATGAAATTGCTATCTTATTGATAGTCGAAATCACTACCCGAGCCTACACTGCTGGCAGGCGCACGATCTGCCGGTGCCGGCCAAGCAGGCATCACAGAAGGCCAAGGTTGACGGGAAGGTGGGGGCGCGGGGCGTCGTCGCGGGCTTAACGCTCCGCGCGCTCCCGCACCGACCATTCTGCACCTCGCAGTCGACTCTGACGGTTGTACAAGTGCCAGGTAAGCGGTGGCCACTTTCAATCTTAATTTACCGTCGAAATAGATCCACTTAGCTAGAACGACTCGCTGCACCACCGCGCCTGAACTGAGCGAACGTATCTTTTGTGCGACGACTTAAACCACTTCGAGATGTGCTTTGATAACGTCAAGTGTACAGTTTTGCCGATAAGATGGTATCGCGAGGCAAAAAGTCGGTGTTGCATTCAAATTTATCCCGCGAAGGTAATCGCCGGCGTTAACCGGGGGAAGTTTCCCTCCGAAAAGTTTTGAAGCGGTTCCCGAAGGGCGGGAAGCGTGAGGTCGCGTGCGTGCTGCGTGTCGCGCATCGATCGGGCCACCCCTCGCCCTCGCCACTCCCGGCTCTGATACATTCATTTGGACAAAATATCATTCCATCATTGCATTTAGTATCCTCCGTTCCTTTTATTTATTTGCTGTAGTTTTTTGTGATTTAGTGCATGTTAGCGGCTAGTTAATATATATTAGTGTGAAAATGGGTGGCTGTGCAACGAAAGAAAACAAGGAAAACAAACCGGCAGACGATGCCGACGGGTGCGTATGTCTCCAGTCGGTATTTATCACCGGCGACCGGTGTTTTTGTTTAATTATAACTGGTGATCGTTCACGTATCACTTGAAATGTAATGAAATAACTATGTTTTGATGCAAGATGCATCCCTCTTGCACCTCGTCCCATCACTAATATTAATTGCGTATGCTAACGCCGCGCCGCGTTGATGACCATTGAACCTAAACGGGATGTGTATAGTAATAATAACATTATTCTTTTAAATGTCTTTATTTATGAATATTATTAGTTTGTTATCGTATTTATTTTATTGCTATTCATTTAAACTTTTTATTCAGCAGGTATTATGACTAAATTCATCATCTTATTCGAGGAAAATAGGTTAATTTATAATTGTCATATAGGTATGATGACTAACTCAAAAACAGGATAATGCAAATTGACATTTTCCGGCTTTATACTCATAGTTCATTCACTTAAGTACAGAAAATGTGTGTGCAGTTACTGCTAATACAAAAGCTAAATGGATTTCTATTTTGCTAAAACATACTCAACAGTATAACCATATCACGTATCACAATCGATATAATTCACAGAATGATAAAGTGGATTCCGTAATCTGACGACGCTTAATTATCGAATTACCTGGCTTCTCGTATAAAAATGAATGCAAAGTAACAAGAAACTTACGATAACATATTCGTAAGCCGGTCGCGAGTGGGAGGAACGGCTGCGCGCGACGAAGAACCACCGGTGCGCAGTGAGCTGACACATCCGTTCGACTTGCGCGTGTCGGTCAAGGCGACCTCTAGCTAAATTACGTAATTCTCCCACAAAACTGAGTGAATTCTAGGGTGTGTTCGAAAAACAATCTCAAAGCCTACAGTCCGCGCTACACTGCCTTACCCGTAGTTGCAACCTTAGTTCGATCATAAAGAGGCTTTAGTTTTATCCTATCGGCATCGACATGAATTATAAACTGAAAGTAACAATCCCAGTGGTGGTTTGCGGAGGCGCCGTTCTCGCGTATTACCTCATCAGGCGGTTTGTAGATTTTAACAATAAAAATTGCATATTTTTATCCATACTTTTCCCAACTGTCTTAATAGGTACTATTGTAATTGTTTAGATATAGGTATGAAACCTATTTAATTTACGCTATAAATAAAATTATTGCAACAAATAAGAAAATATTAAAACTTTTCCGAATTAAAAATAGGTTATCGCTGCAATCGGTCGATTCCAAAGGCAATGGGTACGTCACTATTTTTTTAAATTTATCGATTTTTTTGACAGATTTTTAGCCGCCTTTCGAAACGGGTACCTAAAATATAGATTTCTCTGAAATTTACCAATTTTTCGTAATTTATTCAAAATAAAAAAGAAAATGTGTACGAGAGCGACTTGTGCAGCTTTGAAAGCGTTAGAATCGTGATTGTTTACCGTTATTTGTGGGAACTATGTTGAAATTGTGTTATAACGCGACGTTTCGTTTTTACAGTAAAGCCGCAGCAATGGTGGACGCCGCAACCATCGAGAAATTGGAGGCTGGATTCAGCAAGCTCCAGGCCTCTGACTCCAAGTCGCTGCTGAAGAAGTACCTAACTAGGGAGGTGTTCGACAGTCTCAAGAACAAGAAGACCTCCTTTGGCTCAACACTTTTGGATTGCATCCAGTCTGGTAAGTAACTGCATAGTAGGTACATAATCTACATGTACCTATTTATGACTCGTCGTTTTATTGAGTAGTTAAGTACTTATACAGGTAGGTATTTGCATTTTATCAATGTCTTATGTAGGTACTTTCATCATTAGATAACACTATCTATATAAATTGTAAATGATGGGTAGGTAACTGACTATATCATAGGTATCCTACCTCTAGGATGTGGAATGAATGATACATTTTCTTACATAAGTACCTACCTATCAGCCATTAAATTCAATAACTAGACTTTTTCTCATGTTATATAACTTTTTTCAGGTGTTGAGAACTTGGACTCTGGTGTCGGAATCTACGCCCCCGATGCGGAGGCGTACTCTGTCTTCGCCGAGCTGTTCGACCCCATCATCGAGGACTACCATACCGGCTTCAAGAAAACCGACAAACATCCCGCTAAGAACTGGGGCGATGTCGAGACCCTCGGAAACCTGGACCCCGCCGGCGAGTACGTCGTCTCCACCCGCGTGCGCTGCGGCCGCTCCATGGAGGGCTACCCCTTCAACCCCTGCCTGACCGAGGCCCAGTACAAGGAGATGGAGGAGAAAGTATCCTCCACCCTGTCCGGACTGGAGGGTGAACTCAAGGGTACCTTCTACCCCCTCACGGGCATGTCCAAGGAGACCCAGCAGCAGCTCATCGATGACCACTTCCTGTTCAAGGAGGGTGACCGCTTCCTTCAGGCTGCCAATGCCTGCCGGTTCTGGCCCTCCGGCCGTGGTATCTACCACAACGAGAACAAGACCTTCCTCGTGTGGTGTAATGAGGAGGACCATCTCCGCCTCATCTCCATGCAAATGGGAGGTGACCTGAAGCAGGTGTACAAGAGGCTTGTGACCGCCGTTAACGACATCGAGAAGAGGGTTCCGTTCTCGCACCACGACAGGCTCGGTTTCCTGACGTTCTGCCCCACCAACCTGGGCACGACAGTGCGCGCGTCTGTGC
The DNA here is from genome assembly GCA_947623365.1 of Achlya flavicornis. NCBI lineage: Eukaryota > Metazoa > Arthropoda > Insecta > Lepidoptera > Drepanidae > Achlya > Achlya flavicornis. Next base: position 2,990,320 of record OX392469.1, read on the forward strand.
ACATCAAGGTGCCCAAGCTGGCGGCCGACAAGACCAAGCTGGAGGAGGTGGCGTCCAAGTACCACCTGCAGGTGCGCGGCACCCGCGGTGAGCACACCGAGGCCGAGGGCGGCGTCTACGACATCTCCAACAAGAGGCGCATGGGGCTCACCGAGTACGAAGCCGTCAAGGAGATGTACGACGGCATCGCTGAACTGATCAAAATCGAGAAGTCCCTGTAATTAGCTTAACGATCTCGTGCTATCAGTATTTTTTGTATTATTTATCGTTTTCACGTATAAGAATGATTGGATGTTGGATTGATTGGGTCGGCGGGCGACCGACACTAGTCAGCGACGCCCTGCTAGGGCGTCCGGGCACGCGGGCGGCCCAATACTGTTTTTCGTAAAGTATTTTCTATAAGGAAATGGAAAATAAAGACAGCTAGCGTTAAGACCATACATGTCTATTTATTTCTCACCTTTGCTTCCCTATATCTAAATAAATTATTATTAATTAAATAATAAGTCAAAGGCTTTGCGCTTTTTCTAGATAATTATATTTATTAGTTATAAATGGATGAAGCGAATTTCGTCAGGCTTGGATGGGATAGTGCTTTGCGTTTGCCGACATCTCAGGACGCAGCGCAATTAGATAGAAAGTAGGTAACCTGTCAAGCTCGAAATGTAAACTCATAGAAAACAATTTACTCACGGGTGTAAACTTCATAAGTTGAACATTCGGACGCCGAGTATTCGGTGCACACTGGGAGAGTGTGCCGATATTCGGTCGAATTACTATACGTGGCATCCCTAATCTTGACATTACTTGATACCAAATCTTAAGTTTGTAGTACAAACTTAAGATTTGGTATCAAGTAATGTAAAAACAAACTTTGTACTGTCTATCTATGGATGGAATTGAAACCCTACCATTTATCTACTGGTATGTTTTCTCATTATTTTGACCTCTATGGTCAAAATACCTGTCAAATCGGGAGGTTAGAATTATCAAAAATAATCAGTAGGTACTCGATATCATCTTTTAATAATCCTTAACAAAAATGTGGAAAATTAATTTCCATGTTGTGGCAACCTTCCATAAAACATGGCCGGAAAAGATTTATAAAATAAAAACTGTCACCACCGAAACGTATATTTCTAAAATAAGTTTAGGTAATTAAAATTGACGAAATCGCAATACTTTTTTATTTTTTTTTATTTTTTTATACCACTAAGGTGGCAAACAAGCATACGGCCCGCCTGATGGTAAGCAGTTACCGTAGCCTATGGACGCTTGCAACACCAGGGGTATCACTCGCGCGCTGCCGACCCTGAAGAAATCTCTTCACGCCCTTTTTGAAGAACCCCATGATGTACTCCATTGGGAAAACCACGGCGGGGAGCTCATTCCACAACCTGAGCGTCCGCGGAAGAAAACTCCTTTGAGCCCGCACAGTTCGAAACAATTCTGGTTTCAATGTGTGAGGATGGATTCCCCGTCGATGGCGTGAGTTGCGATGGTGGAAGGTAGCCGTGGGCAACAAGTCGAACAATTCCTTAGAACACTCTCCGTTGTACAAGCGGTAGAACACACATAAGGAGGCAAAGTCTCTCCTCAGACTGAGGGGCTCTAAACCGCTTGTGAGCTCGGGATCGTCAACAATTCTGATGGCACGTCGCTGAACCGAGTCTAAAGGCCCAAGCTGGTATCCAGGTGCCCCCGCCCATAGATGACAACAGTACTCCATATGCGGCCGGACCTGCGACTTGTAAAGTTGCAGTCTTTGCCCTGATGTGAAGTACTGCCTCGCTCTGTTGAGCACTCCAAGCTTTTTGGATGCCAGCTTCACCTTGTCTTCCAAGTGACTTCTGAACAGCACGTCGCTGGAGATGTCGACGCCAAGGATCCCGATGCTTTGACTGAAGTTCAAGGAAGTGTTCTGGAATTGTGGAGCCACAGACCATGGGGTTTTCTTAGCGGTGAACGCGCAGGCTTGAGTCTTGGTGGGGTTGAAATGGACTAGGTTTAGTCGACCCCAATCGGAGACACTAGTTAGTGTACTCTCGATTTCAGACACCAGCCGTTCGCGGCTTTCCTCAACCTTGGAACGAGGGATATTTGCACGGCCCGTGTAATGGGTGTCCCCGTCAATAGACAGCATATCATTGATATGCAGTAGGAACATACTTACACATGGAAGGTTAGTTTTTTAATTATGCCTTGGTTTTTGTAAGTGTTGTGAAAGTATTTCAATAAGCAAGTCGACATTTTTTATTTAATCAGTTACAGCGAGTATGTCGCGGTGACAGCCGTGCGCAATACGAACTGAGAGCGATTTGCTCAGGAATCCCTCAAGCGGAGTGATATAAAATGTTTAGTAAGGTGGACTAGCCATCTGGGTAGAGGCACGATGCCCTATGAAAATCTTTGGGTTCCAAGTAGTTCCAACGTCCCAAAATAGGTACACAAAATATCCCAATGCTTCGCAAATCGTAATCGCGAGAGCGAATGAGCGAAGGGAGGGCAACTTCAATTAGGTAAAAAGGGAAGCAAATAAAAAAGATTTTATTCACAACACAAGTTGTTGCTTTATTCTTCATATTCACCAAAAGGCAGGCATAATAAAGGTCTGAGCCATACAGCCTTGTCATACTTCCGTTTTATCGAGTTGTATTCAATTCTTATTATTATAGTCACAAAATAAATCACTTTCACATTAGCCCACAGATTAGTAAGTTGTATGTTTACAACATTAGCCCTCAGTCAGTCGAATAAATTTTTAGTTAAATATTTTGTTAATATACTCTGATACACGAAAGTTGAGCTCGAAAAAGCGCGGCAAATTAAAAAAACTATATGTGGCATCACTAAGTATAATAGGAAAAAAATTAGTTTATTAAATTAAATTTAATTTAATTTATTTTTAATTTAGAAGAGTTTTAGTACATACAATGACCGACCACCATTGTAAATTTGTAATAAAACATGACTTTTATGGACGGTGACTGACAGTGTGGACTATATGAAGTGATTTATTTTGTGACTATTATGTATTAATACAACTCGACAAAACTGAAGTAAGACAAGACTGTATAGCTCAGACCTTTGCCTGCCGTTTGGCGAATATGAAAAAAAACAACAATTTGTGACAGCGTTGCCAGACCTACGGATTTGTCCGTAGATCTACGCATTTTAGGTCTTATCTACGGACATACGGATTTTAATAGTAAATGTACGGATTTTTTTTCCGTCCCCAAACAATAGAATAAAAAATTAAAATAAAATATTTTTTTGCGTATAACCAGGGCGGGCGCACTTGTCAAGTGACCAGAAAAATAAGATGGAGATTGCAACAGTTATATGAAACACATCATTTACTGATGGCAGGATCATCTGTTGTTGGTGATAATACCTTTTTGAAAGGTTCTTGTAGGAAAACCATGAAGACCTTCATACTGCAGATAGTATGAAGATGACATATAAGTGGAAATGGAAATCCTGAAGAAACTCACTGTGAATGTCTAGCAGGAAGTGGCAATAATGCAACTTTTAAACATATTGCCTTATTCCAGAAATATATTGATTATAGTTATGAAAATAATAAATAAAACTTTGTAAATACATAAGCATAATTATTTATTTGTATTTACAATTTCTTCTCTAAAATTACAAAGTAAGGAGAATTTCTATGGCATGCCGGCGAATCGCGACTATTCGCCGGCATTATGCATTATGTTGTTGTTATGTTTTGCGGGGTTTATAAAATATTTCAAGTATATTAATATGTTGCTGGTAATGTAATCTCAACATTGGAAGTGATTCGATACCCTCTCAAATGTTTTATTAAGCTATTGCATAGCTTCTATCGCAGGCCTTGAGCGTGGAGACCGAATCCAGAAATTCCGTAACGAAATTACCTAACACCCCACACTCCGACCGGCACAGCGGTGATACTGTTTGCATTGAATAGGCTCCGAAAGTACTGAACCGATTTGAAAAATTCTTTCACTGTTGGGAAGCTATACTATCCCCGGTTGACATAGGCTAAAATTAGGGATCCTTACTAAAACTCCAATAATGTAACCCAAGGTGTAAAAAAATTACCTAAAATATTCATTACATCGCGTGCGCTGCGAAAACTATTGATGATAGAATAAAATAATGTACTACGACTTTGTAGAACACATTATTATTTACAAAAAGTGTCGGGATACCATATGTCTAACTATTATATGTGAATCCAAAACACACAGCATTTTATGAAGAAGCATCTACAGATATTTACCATATTAAGCATGAAATTGTATACTTTACCTCTTCTCTCTTATATTACCTGTCTCTTTCACGCACAGCAGAGCGCGACATGTACCTGAACTGGAGCGCACCTGTGAACTCATAGCATGTACATATTTGCCGCTGAAAGCATGCAAATTTTTTTCGTACTATTTTTTATTAAATAATAGTGATTATTTCTTCGATTTCAAGTAAAAAATCTCTAGTTTGTGTCAAGATAGAGTTATTGTAAAAGAATGAGAGATCATTCTATGTTAAAATACCGAAGATTCTGCGGGTAAGAACGGTGTTTATGTAGGGTCGGATGTTGCTATTTCAGTAAAAAGCAACCGACTCGAAGCCGCACTGGTGTCTCCAGGTATTGAAGGCATCTTCTTCATCTTCGGAAGATGAAGAGGGCAAACCCTTACCACCTCTAAATGGACGCCGTAAGTAAAATCAACTTGACACACAACAATTGACTCTATAATGAATAAAGTTAAATATTTCCGGAATTTTGGCTCAATTACCGTAGAAGATTACTTCCACCACATAAAATTCGTATTTGAGTCTGCAGAACCCAGTAACCAAGTTGAACAATTAACTTTTCCAGCCTCCTTACTTAGTTAATCATTGTATGAGAACACTATTTTCAATCAGGTAATTAAAATTCTCACTTTGAAGAAAAGGAGGGAATTCCCTCTGCGAAGAAGTAGAGGCTTGAAAAGGTTAAATCAACTTCAGCATGTTGATATACAAATGTGGAGAGGCAAACGGTACAAGTCTTTATCTAGGATTATTCAGCTACACCAAGTTTTGTTGCATTAAAAATTAAGCCATTTTTACAAAATAAAAAGATGTTTTAGCTTCTGCTGAATATATGTCAACAGCTTTGACTAATAATTAAGTACGGGAAGAACAACAGGAACTTTTAAAGCAGGGTTTGTAGGATCTCATTAAACTAGGGTGCAAGAACCCAAATGACTGTTTGAAAAGATGTCTGGGCTACTGGGGCCAGACTCCAATTGATAAGTGCATAGACAAAATAATACAATTTATTTGTGGCAGAAGGTAAGTAAATTATAGTCAAATGTTAAAAGTCCTTTTGTGGGACTTTCCTACAGGTGCCAATTACCTTTCTTTCAGTCACATGAAGATTCCCAGAGATGGTTGAATAAACCAGAATTTAATAAGGTACAAGATGTCCCTTGTTCTTTATTATATTGAACTGTGTCCAGTTACATTAGATCCTCTACATATTACAAACATAATAGATAGAGATAAATTACTAAGGCCTCATAAGGCCTCCCACTAACATAACATAATAAAACAATGCCTAGCAAAATCAGAAACAATATGAAAATATATTAAGCAACCTAGCATTCGGAGGAGGATGCTTGAAGCACCATGCACAGGCATGGGAGGAGCTTGGTGCAAACCAATTTATTTTAAACATCATTAGTTGTAGTCGCAGTCCTTTCATAACATAACTCCTATATTTAAAACCCCTTTTTACTAAGGAAGTTCAACAAAGGGATTCCTATAGAAATAACATTAGTAAAAGATAATAATAATAATTAGAATAATCTAATTGAGGACTTACAAGAAAAAGTATTTTTGTAAGTGCAAAAAAACTGGGGGGGGGGGGGGGGGAGAGTGCATACCATATTCGACCAATGAGTTTTCACTCAACAGACTAGTAACCAGGCATTTCTAGACAGTTTCTTATACAGATGTGGCCGAATTCTTAGAGGAAAACAATTTGATGGCAAGAATAGACCTGCAACAGGCCTATTTTTATTTAACAATAGCAGAGTCACGCCATCAATTCCTAAGGGTTTACTATAAGAACCAAGTACTAGCCAGTACGGTTGCTAATCTTGCATACAACGGAGTATTAGTAAATAAGAATCTTACTTAGACTACATCCTAGTCAATCAGGACAGAGGCTGGCTACAGAATCAGGTCTCGGAGACTTTCAATATTCTAAAAGTTCTAGGTTGCCATCTCAATTACCAGAAGTCTGTCACAACACATTTGCAAGAGCAGGAACATTTGTGAAACACGTGCCTTTTGTGAAACACCAATAGGTGCACTCCAAAGAAAAGGGAACTGTGCTATAAGACAATAGACATACCAAGTACAAGAGAGTGACCCAGACTTTACTAGGACTCCTCAATTTTACAATCATTACTACCCCAGGAGGGTACTAACGGCTAACACAATGGTTCTTGAGAAGCTTCACTCCTCAAAAAATAAGAGAGAATTCTCTCCTCCAGCATCAGGAACTATGATGGTGGCAGATTGTCATAACTCACAGTTTAGTAGCACTGCTCAGGAAAGAGGAGACACAATTCTTAACCACAGACGCAGCGGATGCGAGCTGGGGTACTCACCACAATGAGAGGTAACTAAAAGGCAAATGGTGTGCTCACTACAGGTTGTGGCACTTAAATGTAAACAACTGTTTGTGGTGTACAAATTTTTATGATGCGTTAGGTTCTCACCAATAGTTTCTCATATTCTAGTACAATACGACAAGACGCCCGAAGCGCATATAGGAAACAAGGGCGGCCTTGCAGTCCCTAGTCTTATTGAAATTAACGACAAAGCTCGCAGAGCTCACTGAAGTGCTAAATATATCGCTCTTGGCGGCGTACCTCTCGGGGAGATACAACGGCATAGCCGACCGCCTGTCCAGAAGCCGACAAGTGCCGGAACGGCACTTGTTGCCCCCGGCCTCGGGGGCCGTATTCAGAATTTGGGGCGTACCAAGTATGGACCTATTCGCGTCAAAGGAAACCGATCACCTCTCCCAGAACCGACCAGTGCCGTAATGGCACTTGTTGCCCCCGGCCTCGGGGGCCGTATTCAGAACTTGGGGCGTACAAAGTAGGGACCTATTCGCGCTAAAGAAAGCCGATCACCTCTCCCAGAAACAACCTGTGTCGTAATGGCACTTGTTGCCCCCGGCCTCGGGGGCCGTACTCAGAATTTGGGGCGTCACAAGTATCGAGCTATTCGTGCCAAAAGAAGCCGATCTCCTGTACAGAAATCGACCAGTGCCGGAATGGCATATGTTGCCCCGGCCTCGGAGGCCGTACTCAGAATATGGGGCATACCAAACATCGACCTAGTCGCGTCAAAAGAATCTGCAGTTGTAGACATTACAGAGGATTCCAGGAGATGGGTCAGCCCATAGAAATATCATAAGTATGGTCAGCCATTTTATTTTTATTAATTTTTATATTACGACGCGTTCAGTCAACCTTCTTGGAAGTTTGCGTTGGCATGAGTATTTCCACCATCCAATATAATGCCACTGGTGCTGCCCCACGTAAACTCCGCGACAGGGATGATAACTACTTTATTGCCTTTAGAGAGCTTTAGTGTCAAGCAAGTTTTTCTTCCATCCAAGATCATAGTAGATCTTTGTATGATGATATTGTAAAGCTTCTTTTCAGGAGATTTAATTTTCCATTACTGTGTCGTGAGATGTTAGGTATGTTTTATCTTGATACTGGTAAGTTACAGCTTATGGACAAACTGGCATATAGATTATACTCCTACATGGAGGAGCAATATTCACTTATTCAGCTAGTAATAGGGTCCTGTTTGGCACCCTTTGGGTACGGAACCCTAAAAATTTCATAGTACTAAGAATTACACAAAGACAAATTCTTTGTATATTGTTTTGAAAGCTATATAAACCGCAGACAAAAAAGATTTATGTCTGTGATATAAGCCCACCAGAGAAGGAAGCACCCATGTGGAAACAGAACTGCTTTTTGACTGACTTAATAATACTCTGATCAACCAAATATTGTTTGATACTGTTAGATGAAGAACAACAATGCCTTCATTTCAAGGAATTCATGACATAATTCATGACTTTCAGAGTTGTCTAATGATAGTTGATAATGATGACATTAATAAGTAGAATAATATTTAGGCCAAAATTTGGCTAAAAAACAGACAGTGCTGATAAAGACCAATCGGGTTGGTTATTGTAATAGCACCTGCACATGCCCGGTACAAAATAAAAAGCAGAGATGATAAAGAGACATAAACATTTTTATATCATTGATGGGCACACTTAAATCAGCTACTCAAACTATGATAGCAAGTGAGATTAAAAGCTGGTATAAATGCTTCACCAGGCAGTGTGCGACTAACAATCTTTAGTATCTCGCTCTAGAAGCTTTTTAGAAACTAGATCATTAGAAGAGAATCCTACTGTCGTGCCATAGATAGAAAAATAGAGTTTAGTCCAATTAAAAATAATAAGGATAAACTTTTAGATAATTGTTAGATTTTTTGTATTACAATTTTCTTTTAAATTATTAATACTGCATACTTGATGTATGTTATTTTGATCTTGGAATGATTTCTAAGTAATTTATATATTTTTTTTTTTTTTTTTAATCTTAAGATATCTTAGTAGAATACTTATCAAGTATTTTCTTAGGCTACCTACTAATAATTTTAATTCATGAGGCTTTGCTTCAAGAAGTTCCCTTAAGTTTTTGATAAGGTACTTACATAATAAAATAAGATGTTTATACAAACATTACTTGTAATTTGAGATATTGAATTTATAACTTTGTCCTTTATTATCATTAATTAAAGGACATTTAAAGATATATTATTAGATATAATAATAATGAATACATGAATGAATATGCATAATTTATTATAACATTGAGAGCATATTTAAATTTATTTATTTTCACATAGCATTTGTATGTACTCTTTCACCAGCGGATAACAAACAAGTCTTCATAAAATGCTGTGTGTTTTGGATTCACATATAATAAGACTGTTTTGCACTCCAACAAAACAGTTATTATGTGTGTGAAAAAACACACAGCATTGGAGCAAGGCTCTTGCCGGTGATGAATGGAAGACTATGAGTTCACAGGTGCGCTCCAGTTCAGGTACATGTCGCGCTCTGCTGTGCGTGAAAGAGACAGGTAATATAAGAGAGAAGAGGTAAAGTATACAATTTCATGCTTAATATGGTAAATATCTGTAGATGCTTCTTCATAAAATGCTGTGTGTTTTTTCACACACATAATAACTGTTTTGTTGGAGTGCAAAACAGTCTTATTATAGTTATGCCACAATAAGTGTTTTTCTATTTTAAAATTTTAATTGAATTGCCACCGCTAGAAATGGCTCTTTATTTGTATTTTGGTATTAATCCTTATCAAAATAAATTACTTCATATTCAAGACTGCTTCAATACCTTTATATAACATTTTGAATTAATCAATTCGGACATTCCATTCAAAAGATATCACGAGTTTAAAAATATAAGTATTAGCAGAAAATTCACGTCACTGGGTACGGGCCGTACGGGAGTAATCTCTTTGCGTGTGGCTCAGTGTTTGTAAAAAACGGCTTGACCGATTCTTATGAAATTTTGAATTTTTTTTCTTATGTAGTGTAGGATAGTGTAGGGTAGGGTAGGGTAGGGTAGCACCACGCGAACGAAGTCGCGCCGGGCAGCTAGTTTATTTAATAAAAGAATGTATAAAATATGTACACACACACGTATAGTTTAAATTCTCAATTTAGATTCTCAAATGCAATAACTTTACCGCGGCAGTCTCCGAGTGCCACACGTATTTTTTTTTGTAGAAATAAATGTATGGAGCTCGCCATGATTCTTTAGTCGCCATCTATCGCTGTTACATCTAAATACACGCAAATGAGAACGGCAAAGACTAATTTGACAGCTTTAAACATGTTCTATCCTTTTTCAATAATGTTTGTAAGAAAGAGATTTGATGTGACTAAAATTAGTTTAGTGCGAATTACAACAGAAATTAAAATTAAAGAAAAGGAGATTTGTTTTAGTTCACAAGTCAAATTACACCTCTATAGTAAAAATTTTGTTTAATAAAATGTTTGTCTACGGAATTTTTAGACAAACTACGAATTTTTTAGTGTCGATCTACGGATTTTTAAAAATCTTAGCTGGCAAAACCGGACTGTCATCAATCAAAAATATTGTTATATGGTTGAAATTTTGATAAACACTGATTAGATTCATTAATTATAGCGATGGCGACACCAAAAAGTGAGAAAGATTTGCATTTACCTCTTTCGAGAGTGAAAACTATTATGAAAAGCTCTCCAGATGTTGAGGCAGTTGGACCAGAACCGCTGTATGTGGTCACGAAAGTTACGGTAAGTATTCTACAGATAACTCGGTATTATAACCTCTTTATTGCTATATGTATCACTTAAGTAATGTTATAAGGCATAAACGATGATGTTATTTGGTAAAACTATATGAACACATGCTAATTTACATGTATTTTAACCTGTAAAGCAAACGAAAACAATGCAGTATTGGTTATATTTCAGGAACTTTTCGTCACAGATTTAGCTAAAAGAGCATTCAAAAACAGCAAAAATAGCCTACTGGAATACAAACATATAGCTAACGTTGTACAAGAAGACGATACATTAGATTTTTTAAGAGAAATTATGCCTAGAAAAATTACTGTTAGGCAGTACAAAGAATTGATGGCAAAAAAGGCGGCAAAAAACGTGAAATCGGACGATGAGTCGAGTGACGAGACAAGTGAAGAAGAGAGTAGTGAGGAAAGTAGCAGTAATGATCAGGACTGACCCTTGATGGGAATAATGTTTATTTATTGAATTTCTCAGTATTTTAGGAGCTATTTAATAGCATTTTCAAATAAGTATACATAATAATAGGTTTTAAAGTGTAAATGTTTACTTGTTTTCTTTTAATGCTATGAAGGTAGGGTAGCAAACTTGCCTACTGGGTCGTTCTGACAGTATGGGTTACCGTAGCCTATAGTTACAAATTCAATGAATTTCATCAAACATTCACAAACTAATTTAATGTTGGAAATGAAATATGCCTTTTTAATTCCAAATAATTATTAAAAAGTATGTACCTAGCTTATATATTTTTTAGTTTAATATGCATTACCTGTTTTAGCCAAATAAATTATATATAAATTCTGATTTTAATCGGTAAAATGTGTACTGTTCCCAAAACGACACTTACCTATCTCTCTAAATATAATGGACTTGAAGATTTTAAAATTTATATCAAAACATTGTTCTGTTAATATTCATGTATTATGAGACTGAAGATTTTTTTTTGATAAATTGATACTATTTGGCTCAGTTGATTTTATAATTTTAATGTACTTTGTGTCTTTACATTTCTCATTCATCTCATAATTTCATGTTTTATGTACTTTTAAATAGTTCTTAAATTTTTACCCAACATTCCCTTAAAGAGAGTAATGTTTTGTTTCTTATACATTAATAATATGTAATAACTGAATAAAATGTCTGTGGGTTATCAAAATGTTATGTTTAATACTCATTTTTGATGTAATAAAATAAACAACAAAGTTTTAGTAAAAAAACATGTTTTATTATATAACTTCTGACATCTATGAGTAATCTATTGAACTCATTCATTTCGTTAGTTCAAAACATAAAAAATAGATGGTGCCGCATGTTTAAAAAAAAAACAATTTTTCTGTAGTTAGTAGAATTTGTACATAGTATATTATAATATACTCTGGTAATAACTGTATTACTATTAACAAATAACTGGATTTGTGTAGCATAACAATAATATTAATTGTAATGGGCGGGGACCCTTAACAAACAAGCCATAGGAGGAACCTAACTACCTATATTTGACGGGCCAGTTGGCGCAGTTGGTTAAGACGTGGAGTCTTAACCTATAGCGCCGCTGGTCGTGGGTTCGATTCCCACATAGGACATGTATTTGTGTGCATGAACATGTCTATGTCCTGAGTCTGGGTGTAATTATGTATAAGTATGTATTTACAAACAAAAAGTAGTATATGTATTATATCAGTTATCTGGTTTCCATAGTACAAGCTCTGCTTAGTTTGGGATCAGATGACCGTGTGTGAGGAATGTCCCAGGATTTAATTATTATATTGCTTGGTTATTTATGACCTAAAATTTTAGGAGCAGCTATATCCGTCACTCGTGACACACCCTAGATCATGCCCTAGAACCATTATTTCAAACCTTTAGTTTCGAATTTTCGAGAACCCTAGTAGGTGAATGCCACGTTATAAGGAACCCGTTGGAAATTTCATGTTCTTAGACCCTGCAGTTTTGGGAACTATGTTTATTTGCCCGTTAGTCATTTTATCCTTTTAACAGGTTGTCCTATTTGATAATCCTCGATAGCTGAGATTATTAGACCAATGATAATTGGACTGTTTTACAAAAAACTTAAACCGACTTCAAAGTACACTAAGAAGTAATCAAATCCTGATCTGATGACAATGGGACCAAACGGGAAGAGTACCCTTCCAGACAAAAAAATAATTTTCCAAATCGGTTAATAAATGACGGAGTAATGAGGTAACAAACATAAAAAAAAAAAATACAGCCGAATTGAGAACCTCCTCCTTTTTTTTGAAGTTGGTTAAAAAAGAGTAGGATTAATGTTAGCGAATAAAAAGTAAAATTATACCTTGGAAATAGCATAAAAATACAATCACTAAAAAAATCAAATTTAAAAAATATCTCTAAAACCATGAGCCTTTACTGGAAGTATTTTACATTTTCAAATAGGTACTTAGGGCACTATCTCAGCTATCGAGGGTTGTCATTTGGACCATTAATTAAAGGACACCTTTAGGTATATAGCTGCAAAAGACACTTCCGATATATTATCCAAGGCAATGAAAGCTGGAGGAGCAGTGGAAGTGACGTCGGATACCGAGACAATGGTCCCGGGTTCGAATCCTACGATGAGCTCGAGCTTTCGGTGAAGGAAAACATCGTGAGGAAACCATAGCACGGTGGTAGGGTACTTTGTAGTACCCACCTGGCTTAGTACTTCTCTATCTAAGTATATGTTAAATAATTGGACTGTTTTACAAAAAACTTAAACCGACTTCAAAGTACACTAAGAAGTAATCAAATTCTGATCTGATGACAATGGGACCAAACGGGAAGTGTACCCTTCCAGTCAAAAAAAGAATTTTCCAAATCGGTTAATAAATGACGGAGTTATGAGGTAAAAAACATAAAAAAAAAAAAAAAAAAAAAAAAAAAACATACATTCGAATTGAGAACCTCCTCCTTTTCGCCAATACAGGCCTCAAATGGGCATAACCTTCAAATACCCGTGTTTATTATTTAGGGTTGAACAGATACTTATAATATTTACATATTGTGTCCTAAGGATGAGACTACCATTGCACATGCATGAGCATTTATTACAAGCGTTAGGATTAGGAGTTGCATATAGATTTAGTTGCATCTCTTTTTGATAGGTTCTGCCGCCGGGGCACGCAATTGTCAGTGATATCAGAATCATGTTATATAAGTATAGGTACTAGCTGCCCGGTGCGACTTCGTTCGCGTGGTGCTACCCTACCCTGTGGTGCTACCCTACCCTATTCTACCCTACCTTACCCTACCCTACCCTACCCTACCCTACCCTACCCTACCCTACCCTACCCTACCCTACCCTACCCTACGCTACGCTACCCTACCCTACCCTACCCTACCCTTCGGGTATGAAAAATAGTTTACGTCCTTTATACACAACATTTCATAAGAATCGGCCAAGCCGTTTTTTACGAACACTGAGCCACTCGCAAAGAGATTGACGCCCGTACGGCCCGTAGCCCAGTGACGTGATTTTTCTGCTAATACTTATATTTTTAAACTCGTGATATCTTTTGAATGGAATGTCCGAATTGAATAATTCAAAAAGTTATATAAAGGTATTGAAGCAATCTTGAATATGAAGTAATTTATTTTGATAAGGATTAATACCAAGATACAAATAGAGAGCCATTTCTGGCGGCGGCATTTCAATAAAAAAATTAAAATAGAAAACACTTACGGCCCGTTCACACATGGGAGTCCGTTTTACTGGTACGTTTTTAACGGATACGTCATAAATTTATGCGCTGTTCACACATAGGCACCGTATAACGTTCAACGAATCCGTCATTACTGGATGCGATGTGTGAATAGAAAAATGTGAGTCAAACAAAACCTGTCGCATCACTCCCCCTCCTACACCCCGCACACACCGCCCGCCACGCACACAGTATCTATCCGTTAAAATTCTACGTATCCGTATATTTTTACTGTTCCGTCGTCCAGTATTCGATGACAAAACGGAATGTATTTTTTTTACGGAACGATATTTTTTACTGTATACAGAATACTGTGCCATGTGTGAAGTCGCTCATACAACTACATACGCCATCGACGAAAAAAAAACGTACACGATAAAACGGAACAGTAAAACGGAGACATGTGTGAACCGGCCGTTATTGTGGCATAACTATAATAGTTAGTAAAGTGTTCTACAAAGTCGTAGTACATTATTTTATTCTATCATCAATAGTTTTCGCAGCGCACGCGATGTAATGAATATTTTAGGATTTTTTTTACACCTTGGGTTACATTATTGGAGTTTTAGTAAGGATCCCTAATTTTTTTGAAAATATAATATAGCCTATGTCAACCGGGGATAGTGTAGCTTGCCAACAGTGAAAGAATTTTTCAAATCGGTTCAGTACTTTCGGAGCCTATTCAATGCAAACAAACAAACAAACAAACAATCAAATCTTTCCTCTTTATAATATTAGTATAGATGATTCTAAGCTTGTTTTGAAACGAGTACCTAAGGTAAATGTCCCATACTTCGCCATTTTTAAATATTTCTATCAATGATATCAGTTTCAAAGCTTTTGTCTGAATATTGCTATTTTGGCAACAATTTAATTCATTCAGTTAAGTAGTTTAGGTCGAATTTTATTTTTTATGTTTTTTTTTATACCTCTTGTCGTCGTGATGGAATTTGGCTCTTGCTTCTAATTTCGTGAGCTCATGGCCCCTATTTCGGGTACAGTTTTTTAATGTGATTTAGGAGAATTAGGGTGCCGTATCCAAAGGGTGCCAACGGGACCCTATTACTAAGCCTCCGCTGTCCATCAGTCCGTCCGTGCGTCCATACGTCCGTCCGTTCGTGTCTGTCAGAGGGGCTGTATTTTATGAACCGTAGGTAATACTGGCTGCCAAAAATAAACTCGGCAACAAGTTTTTTTTTTGTAGTCTAATAATATTTAATAAAAATTATCTAATAATAATATTTTTAGCTAATAGTTTTTTTTTTATATACATATGCATATTTTTTTTTTTTTATATAATGTTTGTTTATTACGTTTTCACGCCTTAAATGCTCAACCTTTCACGTTTAAATTTGGCACGTAGCTTGCGTATGGTACGAAGGAGGACATACCTAAGCTACTTTGTATCCTGGGGACGCAGGTGAAACCGCGGGGGACAACTAGTATAAAAATAAATCGAATAACAAACAAAATTATGCTGCTAGTTCGAAATAGTATACAAATTCACATAAAAATTTTGAATTCAGTCACTATCAAACTCGTATTACAAAAATTCTAATAAAAAATTCATGTACCGAATTTTGCTCATAAGAAACTTCATTATTTACATTTTTTAATTTTTTATTCACATTAAAATTATATTTATTATTATATAAATACACGAGCAACAAAGAAGTATCTAGAATATCCCAAATTCAGTAGTGAAGAAGAGCATAAACGAGAAATAAAATGACCGCTATTTCGTGAGTCGATTTATTGCAATTTGAAATTAATTCTATGCTTGCATATAAATCATTCTTATGCCAAATTAAATGTACATAAAAAACACAAAAGAACATAATAAATAACGATTGGAAGTTTTATTCAAATTTACTTATCTATGCCTTTTTATAAGCTTATGAAGTGCAATCGCCAGCCTTACGGTAATATAGAACGCCACCGCACTGCTAAGCCGTTCGGGGCCGACTTTGGGTTTCGTTTCGAGCCTCGTATTGCTCTCAGTTTGGTCACCAAAATGTTTATATTTGATCTTTTTGATAGTTTAAATAATAGAGAATTTATACTGATGCATAATTTTATTTAGTTTCTGTATATTCATCCCAAACTATAAATATTTTCTCGACAAAATGTATGACGAGCGATGAAATATTATATCTCAAGGTGTAATATATATTATATTATATATAGTGAAAAGCCGGCTTGAGAGCTATAACGTGATAATTCCCGCAGAGCGCTACGATATGAAGTCTAGTCTAGCCTATTCACATCAGACCAAAACAATAAACTGAGTTGGGTAAGGTGAGAGCTTGCTCGTCGATTTGTCCGCGTAAGGGTGATAAGGCCTTATTATTGGCCGGCCAATCTTGGGCAGTCATCTTCTTATCAATTCAAAAATAAAACAAATAGTCGTGTTAGTATATTGTAATGTTATTTGTAAATATGACAACAATATGGCTTTCAATATGACAACATTGAACTCTGCTTTTTTGGTAATTAACATGGCGTTGGCACTGACAATAGTTTTTTTTTCTTCACATTTTCTTCACCTGTTTTCTCATGTAAGGTAAAATTCATTAGATAACTTTTAATAGCGTGCAAGAGCTTTTTATTTATAACTTTACAAGTTATGTTCAAGAAGGCCTTGAACATTTTTGTGTGAAGTAGGAAGCTACGGCGAAGGTCTTGGGTTCAAATCTTACGAAAAGCTTGAGCTTCGTAATATGAACTTTGTAAGAAACTTCGCTACCCTGCGACGAAACTTATAGATACCTAATAACAAGTTTATTACATATTTTTTGACTTGGGTCAGACAACCCTATTACAATCTTCTAAAGGTTGGCCTGAAGATGTTTACTCTATCACTTCGACTGACCGGCAGACTACGCTAACAGACTCAAGCATTTGTCTATTAGCTTTGACACTAATACTGTGACCTTCGCACCAGTTAGATAATTATTACTATGTAATGATACTTTAATATCCGTTCGGATATTTGAGGCACGATATTTGATTAACATTGACTTCACTCGTCTCAAGAGCTAGATAAGTGAGAAAAATAAGTGTTTGACAAAGGTCATGTCATTATGCAACACTCGTAAGTATATCTATCTATACAGTAGACCAACAAGTAATTATGTACACACGTCAACAGAATCTAGGGATACCTTAATCTTCTTTGCCTTAATCCTAAATTATTTAAGGCTTTATAGTTTTAAATCTTATTAGTTTCTATAAAAAGTTTATATACAAATTGAAATCTTTTTTATTCTATTTTCTAAATATGAAACTGTACATTAAAAAAAACTAAAGTAAACAAAATACGGCGGCAAAATTGTTAGTTATTCGTTACGATAAGGTTTTTTTTTTATTAATATTAATTAATGAAAAGGGATTAGATTGTTTTTTTTTTAATTCAACGTGCCGTTTGAGCTTCACGTCGAGATGAAATGTTAAGAGCCGTGGTCATGTCAGAAAATCGTGCTATTCAACGCGTCGTTGCTAAGGCCATACCCACAAGCCAAAACGTGATATCAAGGTTGTGGTCACACTACTGGAGATGTAGCTGAACTGCACACGGGTAGATATCGTGTTACTACCACGGGACAGGATCGATTTCTCCAAGACCGCCAGAGGACAACCCACTCGTGACAGGGTCCGAAACGAGGACATTCGTAGAAGAACAAAAATTACCGATATAGCTCTTAGAGTTAGCAAGCTGAAGTGGCAATGGGCAGGCCACATCGCTCGAAGAACCGATAACCGATGAGGAAGGATGGGTCGACTGACCCAACTTCTCGGTGATCTTTATTTAATTACTTACTTACCAACTATTACCTATTTTCGTAACGAGTAACTATCCCCTCTATTCGGCATTTGTGAAATATCTGTCAAAATTTATAGAATTTCATGGACATGCCTAAAGCGTGAGAATTGGGCCCCTATCATCAACGCGATAACATTCTTCAACAAAACAACTGCGTGTTTATTTAAAATTGAAAGAATTCTCGACTCTATGTGGTCGCAATCAAACCTCAATCAAAGCATATGGTCGATAAAAAAAATCTTCTATACATATAATAAAACTGTAGAAAAGTCGTGTCTGTACATTGAATATATTTACCAAAAACTGATTGGGGGTGATGTAGAATGACTAACACAATGCATAAATACCATTTAAAAAAAAATTGTCTGTCTGTCTGTCTTTCTGTCTGTCTGTTTGTCTGTTTGAACAGGATAATCTTCGGATCCACTGAACGGATTTGCATGGGGTTTCCACAAGGTGATTGAGCGTTGCTTGGCGCTTCAACTAGGCTTTGTTTCATCAAAATCGGCTCACGGGGAAAAAAGATATCTCAATTAATTTATTTACAGGCCGTCTCACGGCACAGACACAGAGGGAGAGAACTACTAGATGGCGTTGTCTTTTTCCTGAATCGCACTATGGTTTCGTTCTCACAATTTTATGACAGGATCAATGATTTTGATATACATTTTTTGGTTGATGAGAGCCATCAGCGCTCTCCCGTTTGACCATTTAGTTTTGTTCACTTCAAAAAAAAGCTACAAATAAGTACAGCTGCATCGACAAACTTATGAAAAAGGCTTACCTAAGTAAGAATCGAACCTGCAAAACTTCACGATGTGTTCTCATTTAAAGTTCTTTGCCTACATATGGCATAGCTCTGGGTCGAGTTACTATTCCCACTGTACCACCCTCGCGGGAACTCTCCCGTGACAAAAGGCATCCTATTTTTAACCGACTCAAAAAAGAAGGAGGAAACTCTAAGTTGGACGCGTATGTTCTTTTTAACCGACGAAAAAACGGAGGAGGTTTACAAGTCGACGCGTATATATTTTTTTTTTTTTTTATGTATGTTCACGCATAACTTTTGACAGAATAGTCCGATTTTGATAATTCTTTTTTTATTGGATAGGGTGGACGTCGAAGGTGGTCCCATATAAATATGGATAAAAAATAGGGATAGGGAGGGAAAAACGGATGATTTATTGTTCACTCACAGATTTTATTACATAGTTAGTATTATAGTATTAGATAGTTGTGTATTACATCAAAAGAAATCGAAATCAATTTTATATAATTCTAATATAATTATGTAGTAATTAGTAGAGTATAGCCACAAAAAATTATGAAATAAAATCTTTTTAACAAAAAAATAAGCCACCGAAAAAACTGAAAAGCAAAAAATTATTTTGAATATAACTTGAATTTTATAAGGTTTTGCAGTCGGGGACAAACCAATAACATAAGCTATTACGACAATACGACATTAAATGAAACCACGTAAAGTACTCATGTATACGATCAACTTTTACTATGAGACCGGGGGCTCTACCGCGTAACTTTGGTGTTAATTGTAACGAACACCATTAATGAATTACTTCCAATCAGGGCCCACGAATGGTCATCGTCGCGACATACCGCGTGCGCATCATTGGATGAAATAATTAATGGTGTTTGGTGCCTACTACATACTGGTCCCCTACACCCAGCTCTGGCGACCTTACTCACCGCAGGAACATAACTGCGATGTAAGGGGGAGGAACCTCCCTTCTCGGGCTGCTCCAAATTAATAACGAGAGAACCTGCTTGCAGCCAGAGTCCAATTTCTCTTTCAAGTGGTTACGTTTCGGGAAATCCTTTCTTAACGTGTAGCCTATACCTACTCTATGAGGCATCTACTTTGCCACTAATTTTTAGTATAGTGCTTGGGATATCGTTATTAGTGACTGGTATTTCGTTTTTATTTGGGTTCCGAACTAAAAAGCTAATAATGGAACCCTTATGGTGCCAGTTAGTCTGTCTGTTCGACTGTTACAGCGGAAGGTATATTTCAACAACCAGTAATGCTGTTGATTTAAAATTTAGAATAGTTTTAAATATTGCTTACCCAATCTTATTGCAAATATATATTTTTTTACTTTTACGGTTGTAAAGGTGAACAGAGTGGGCCCTGAAATTTCAAAGCAGGGCTACAAATTTAAGTGAGGTATCATGGTAAAGGGCTTTATTTGTACATTTTAAAACATGTTTCTATTATTTTTTAAGACTTTTTGACTGTTGATGAATAATGCCAATCTCCGAGGTTCGCAAATCAAAAAATCTGGAAAAAGTATAGGAAAAATAAAACAATGTTTCTAACTAGCACAGTTTTTTCAATATCATCAAAATTCCTTCACAAACAAACTTAATTATGCGGTCCGGTTTTAAACAACAGTGATGGCCCAATCCAATAAATATACGTCCAAGGAAGGTCAGAGCCCTCGGTGCGTGAGTGAGACTAAGTCTTGAGCTTGGCCGGCTTTATATAAAAGATTAAAATTACTCATTTAAAAAGCAAAGTCCTGGCTGATTGATGATTGATGGATGGGAGCACGTGGTCCTCCACCAGCTGTCGCCGCGCCGCGCTCCCATCATCGCATTGGCCACAGAGTTCACAAGAACAATTAGGAATCTTCACGAAATTAATATCTTAGCGTTTATTACGCGAACAAATCTTATAGTCTACGCGAGCGAAGCCGCGGGCAAAAAGCTAGTGTAATATATAACATTACAACAACATTAGCTACAAAAAGGTCGACGACAATTTTACGAATGTAGGGGGGCTAATTTCGTCACATTCGTTCGCGTCGTCGTTCGAGAACGTATATCCATTTCAACGACCCATTTGTCTTATTTGACAGCTTTTGTATGGAGTTCCGTAATATCGCCCTATGCTATGTGAAGGTGAAAGGTACGCAATTTTTTGATGTATACAGGCCCGTAGGCAGGGTTGGGCGTGGGGGTTCGTGCGACTGACAAAGCCCAAGCTACGCATGAGGTCATGCGTATAGCTTTGGACTTAATAATAATAATAATAAATATTATCCTGGGACATACCTCACACACGGTCATCTGATCCCAAACTAAGCAGAGCTTGTACTATGGAAACCAGATAACTGATATAATACATATACTACTTTTTGTTTGTAAATACATACTTAATATACATAATTACACCCAGACTCAGGACATACTTTTCAACTTACGTGATATTCGACTCTTTTCAACTTAGTGACAACTTCTTTCATAACTGCAGCGTCGTGTGCAAATCTAATTATCATTAATAAAGTGTATGTGGTAATATAAATGTTATTCCAGTTCTATGTTGTGAGTGCAGTGCTTGATTTACAGTATCATATTTCTATTGTTTTTCTTAAGTAATTGTTACTCTGCATTATCTACCCATTCAATGTACATTAGTGGAGACTTTTTAATGGCTTTTTATTGTTATTCTATGTTATATGTTTTGTTTAAGTCGATAGTCTTCCTAAAACCGAATAAATAAATAAATAAATACAGACATGTTCATGCACACAAATGCATGTCCTGTGCGGGAATCGAACCCACGACCTGCGGCACAATAGGTGGAATCTTTACCAGACTCTTAACCAACTGCGCCAACTGGCCCGTCACTTATCACTTGAGTGTGATATTTACAGCAGAGAATTTAATAGAATTCTTCTCAAGTGTATTACGAATCAGTGGTAAAATAAATTGTAACATTCGTTCGTATGTGCCATAATAGGGCCTACATTACACAGAATTAGTGATACAAATAAACATCTTTACATTTGCCTGTAATATATTTACAAGTGTAGGTAATGAGATACTACCGGGGTAATATGTATAGAAATATATAATGCAATCAGTTTGTACTCTAATATTGAGAGTCGTCTCAGAATGTGTTTAACAATTTTAGACAGTATATTTTGTTGCAAAACATCTTATAAACAAAAACTAGTTTGTGTGTTCATTTGAAAGTGATGGAGGCGATCGTTGTAAGATGGATACCGCAATACCTTGGTATTGCAAAAAAGTAAGCCAAATGCCATGCACGTTAAACTTTATTGTATCTAGTTTCCATTTAGTTTAAGTAGTTTTTTATTTTTAAGTAAGTGTGGCGCCCACTTCCCTCCAATATGGCGAGGAGGGCGATGGCTGCCACACGCGTCATACTTGTGAACAAGTGCTGCTTGTGGGGGCTGGTCTGCTAATATAGATTCTATTTGTAGTTTTGCCGCCGCACCGGGGCACGCAATTGTTGTCAGTGTGATTAAAATGTAAATATTATGTAATGAGTTTATTGCCGGCACTTCTCAGCAAATGCAACCTTCCGAACCTGTATTAGAGTCAGACTAGTCATAAGTGCCCGCGAAGGTCTATTTGAATAAATGATTTTGAATTTTGTTTTCTTTTTGTATAGAATCTGTTCCATTCCAACCTGCGTATTGAGGTCACTAGATAATAATGGTACAGTATTCGAGGATACCCGTCAGCAAAGAACTATAAAGCAGATTCTCCCGAAATACTTTTGCATTTCTTGCTTACCTAGAATCTTTAATGCTGTTTCAGTAATGCTTGTACGTAGTATTTATATACTCTGAGGTAATGCTAATGACCTCTATGCGAGACGAAAGTTACTTTGTTATCCCAAGTCCAACTCCGCGGGGGAATGATGAAACATTCACTCCCCTGATCCCCTCAACTCCTAATTTGTACCACCTTTGAGTATTGGCGTAACTTAAAAAACTACTTACAATACTTTTTATGACTTTGGTGCATCTATAGTCCGACATAACAACCATTCCACGTATTTTTTGTATGTTTATCTGTCATCGTCTTGGTGCACAATGCACAGATTAGGGTCAAGAGAGGTCTTATGTCAAGATTTGTTTAAAATTACCTACAATGGAAAAATATACAAATAAATACCTAATACGTTTTACTTGTTAAACAGTATTTCAGTTACATAACATTATTACATCACCGGAATTAGCAGTTAGGTACAAATATATATCGATGGACATGTCTATCTGATCAAACTTAGCAGACCTTGTACTATGGAAATTATAAAAGCCAGAAACATATACATATTTATGATGTTTTTGCGAATAAAAAGAAGTCTGTTTGGATTACAGTGGAAATTACCTTGCGAATGGAATTACAAGAATGTTGTCAGGAAATAGCAGGTGTTTAGTTTACGTTATCAACAAGCGATTGGCGTTGATGACCTCGTAGCAAGGCTGGCAGCAGTGGAGAAAAGATCGATTGATGTCATCACATCATGTCATGAGTACAAAATTGATCAATTAATAAAAAAGTAATAAAAAAAAAACGATTTCAAAATAAACTAAAAAATATGAAATAACTAATCTGACACTGATTTGAAGTCTGTTGATGTGAGATGTTTTTCCGTTGACATCACGCCCGTAGCTCGTATCAATAAGCCAGGCCGTCACACATATTTGTCCATATCTTGAAAACTACTGAACCGATTTCGATGAAACTTGCACTGTTCTCTAAGTTGAAGTAAATATAAACCAATAAAGAAAGAATGGTTACAATCCGAATAATATCTTCGGAGATATGCGTGGACAAACATACATATAATACCTATGAAATTTTGTATATTTGTTTGGAAGCCCTATAGATCATCATATGTGAATATATTGCAGTTCCAATAATATTACATACATACGTGTCGAATTGATAATCTCCTTTTTTTGAAGTCGATTATAAATATACGCTCCGCCCGATTGTCAGTTTTTTCACGAACACAGGGATTCGCATCGCGCTCCTTGTAGGCTCGTATAGGTTGGAGGTACGTCCACGCTTGAAACCGCGAGCAGCGAACGAATCCTGTTCGTTCGAGGCTCCGCTCGTGCTCGCTTCGCGTAGCATGGACGAACCATAATATGACACTGTTTTAAGTCTTGCGTCTTCAATACTATACAAGATTTGTCAGTGATCGAGGTAGTGCATAGTTATCATTGATAAATTGTGGACAATATTAAATAAAATGCTTCAATCGCGATGTTTGTGCTCTTTTCCGTTGAGGAATTCCACCATATCTTCCAAGTCCATCATGGTCAGATCAGAAGAAAACAAATATTGAACCACCTCGTGATAGTCGTGATCTACCGTTATATAATCGCATAAAGAGTTTCCTAAACTGAATAAATGAGATTTTGAATTAATTGATTTTACTTATGGCAAGTTAAATACGGTTTATTTTTTTATATAAAATATCGTTTGATAACAAGTATATTATTATTGCATATTGTTTATTCTGATATTTTCTATCATTTCTAAATATCTTGTAGGTATCGGCTTTGTAATTATACCTACTCAATTGGCTACCGGTAATTTGTTCGCAGTAATCGACAATATTGCTGCTTGGTGAGATTCATTTGCCATTGATTTTAATAGTTTTTTTTATTCCTATGTACTTTTGTAAATCCACTCTCCAATGATAAAATAAACAACATTTAATTTTATATAATCAAAAGTGATTCAGGTTCAAATCATCATATATTATTATATCATATCAGCGTATGGATGTTCAATTGTCCACGGCTGAACATAGTTCTCCCCCATTGACTTCCACTTCGAACGGTTTTGGGCCGCTTGCATCCAGCGGTGCCCAGCGACTCTGACCAGGTCGTCGGTCCACCTGGTGGGAGGGCGACCCGAACGCTGCCCAGCCGAGTTAGATTCTTCGGTTGACCTCTTTGTCGAAGTTGGACATACCTAGTTCAACTTCAGGTTCAAATAGGACATTGAAATGGGGCTGTTGTCTCTTGAAACTGGACGAGATAAAACAATGGTATCATTTGAGAAATATGTACACGATATATTGACATTAAATGATACATCGTTTTCGTTAAAAAATGGATATCCCAGTCACAAACACAGTTAGGTACTCTACATGTTCATGCAGAAAAAGATCTCTGCCTGGACAGGCATTTAACCTCTCGGCCTAAAGGCCCTTCAAAGTTAATTTTCCACAGAGTAGGTGGCTTTACCAAGGCGATCTGAAGGTACAATTAAATCATTAAATTGCGGGGAACCCGCTAATAATAGCTTGTTGCGTTTTGCGTCATAATTACTTAACACGGCAACTTGCGTGCGCGCATATGTATCGTGCGTGACATCTCCGTTTCTAACTTGTGCACTTATGCATCGATGCTTGTCAGTTTTACTCAATTGTATGAACACCTACTTACACCATAATTAATCTAGTATTTATATTTAGAGTATGCAAGATATCCAATATATTGGTCTAACACACTGACGTTTAGAATTAACTGGTCTAACACACTGACGTTTAGGATTAACTGGTCTAACACACTGACGTTTAGGATTAACTGGTCTAACACACTGACGTTTAGGATTAACTGGTCTAACACACTGACGTTTAGAATTAACTGGTCTAACACACTGACGTTTAGAATTAAAACCGGTTACTTTTGACCCGACTGATCCAGTAGGTATTTTTTGAACTGTATGTATTTGTCGCAGTAAGATAGTTATAGCCATGATATAGTTATATCCCTAGGAATTACTACACCGATTAATTACTCGGAAATGGCTTAGGTATGCGATTTAGTATGGTTTACTATACTGTATTATATCACGGTAGATCCCAAGTGGGTGCCATATAAATGTTGTCATGCTAGGACCATGGACATTGAAGTGGAAATTACTTAATGAAATTTCTCAGCGGAAAAGAGCACATCATCGCGATTCAAGTATTTTATTCAACGACAACCCTTGATTGGTATTGAAATCCATGGTCTACTAATATTCTATAGAAAAAAATTACTCCATTAGTTTTTGAAAAAAAGTAAAAAAAAAACAGGATTATCGTTACTCCCATAGAAATAAATATACCTAGAAAGAACGTCGCCATACTACACGAATATATAAAACAGGCCAACTTTTATAGGCGACTGCGCGTAACAGCTACGTTTTACGCTCCCTCTGCTTCATTCTGCTTGTCATAGTGACTTTCATAATGATAGCAGTTGTTGAAATATTCCCATTAAAATCGGGAGAAATTTAAATATTAAACATTATTTTGCAATTTTATTTATTTTTATTTGATTTAGCCCCTAACAGTTAGGGCCTATTTTTATCGACGCGTGAACAGCTTCAACACTCAATCTGGATGTATCCTTAATCAAAGGTTACTCCTTACAGCCCAGACACCGCACTTGCACTTCAAAGTAGTTGTAGCATGGCGGCATGCCAGTTTTGTAGCACGTATGGGAATCTGCGACTTCCAGACTTTTTGAAATTTGTCTGATTTGGGTTTTTTAAACCAATAATTATTTTTTTATTTGATGCTTTAGAATTTTAATAAACCAGGGTTTGAATAACGTTTGTTCTAACAAAACAACGATTAAAAAGCCACAGTGTATAGATAAGCATAGAATCAATAAAAATAGGTAGGTACTTAATAAAAATTCTTGTACATAATAAATAACTTATAAAGCACAATAGTTCTAGTATTTATACTTGATATTTATCTAATAGCTTTGACTAAGTAGGTATGTCATTAAAAAAAACATTTAGATCTTTGCATAATATTAGCTGACTGCATCGCAAGCGTCCACTCTGAATGCGAATAATTAATAGTTTCTGTTCATCTTGTGCAAGATTACTCTACGCCATTTACAATCAGGGACCCAATTCTCACTTCCCACGAACTAGCCTTCTAATCGAACTTGCAATACGAGTGCAATTTCGACCGTAAAATTTCGAGGGGCGGAGTTAATTTTTCGATTCCTGTATTCTCGGCACTAATCGAACTAACCTTCGAAATAATTTCGAGTGTAAGGAATAAATGTTGCCATTATGATACATACAAATTGCACGACGTGTTTCGTTTCACTTGATAATTGTGTTTTGTTAACGTACGTATCTTAAATTAAATTCTAAAAACATATGAATGACTATGACATATTTAAAACAACGTTTTACACTTTTTATATCTTGATATAATCGGAATTCATAAATTAATCAATTTAATTTAATAATTATAAATTAATATAAAAAGTATTGACTGTGCGTAACGGAAATCCTTAGATTTATCTGTCATTACGTTTCGAAATGACAGCCTAACTGTTTGGTGTATGATAGTTCGCATTCGAAATACGTTTCGAACGGTCCCGACCAGTCGAAGCAGTTCGAGCGCTAGCCCTCGAAAAATAAGAAAAAATGGCGGCTTCGAAATTGTCAGAATAGCCTAACTTGATTTTCACTCGAATAAAGTACGAGTTCGAACTTTATTACGAACGAGTGATGAATTCGAGTGAATGAGAATTGGCTCCCTGGTCGAAAATAAACGCAGCTTGCGCGCGCGCAGTATTTGTCTATGATCGCCAATTCCACCGTCTCTCAACCTTGGATCACAACCCCTTGGGGGTCAAATATGGGGTTGCAAATGTGTCTAAAACAAAAGAAACAACTTTTAATAAAAGTATTTTTAATTTATAGAAATAAATAATCACCAACTCAAAGGCCAAGACTTCAGTTGGTCTTTAGCAGAAGTTGGCTGAAGCCAACTCATAGCTTTGGTTGGACACTGGTTTTCACACCATCATACAAGCCCAATATTTATGTAAACCCTGATATATATGTCACCGTATTTTTGTGAAAACCGTTAGTTTATAATCTACCTAGCGAGATTATAGACTAAGACCCGATAAATTGTGAACTGCATCATACTGCGTACAATATAACTATTAATTTCCGATGTCCATGCTTGAAATCGCGAACAACGAACGAATCCTGTTCGTTCGAGGCTCGGCTCCTGTTCGTGCTCGCTTCGCGAAGCATGGACGTATCATTACGCGGTCAATGACTGAATTTTCTGATTTCCAAATTTATATTTTTTGTTGATGTCACAGTGATTGCTTCAAAATTGCGTTTTTCAAGGCGATCTTGACAAAACAGAGTGTGTAATACTATTATTTTGATTTAGGTGCTTATGATGAAAGCCTGTACGCTTGTTTAAGCATGAAATAGTAATTGATCTAGCTTGTAAATTGTAACATTAGCAGTCAACCTATATCAAAAAATATAAAACTTTAGATTATTTGATACCTATTATATCTTTGATAAATAACATTAATTAGGTACTTAATAGTATAGTTGATAGTTTTTTTATTTAACTCTTCTGCTGATGGGTGGGTGACTCTAAAAAGGTTGAGCAACAATGGTTAGAGAATAAGTGCAGTAGGGTGGAAATATGCAATAACTTTGTGATTGTTTGGAAACATATTATTGAGAATGAGCCAATATGCATGAACTATATCTATATCAAGCGCTCGTGGTGTAGCATGCTAAGCCGTTCTTAATCGATCGGCATAAGTTAACTATCGTCGTGTTCGGTACCTGGATGGGTGACCGGCTAGTGGTATTTCAAATCGAGCGTTTCCGTGCTTCGGAAAGCACGTAACGCCGTTGGTCCCGGTTATCACTTAATAGTGATAGTCATTAAGCTAGTTGGAGGCCTTCTAGGCGGCTTGAAAACTCACAACAGTAGGTTGACCACTAGCCTACCTCCACCGATCCTCTGCTTGCGGCGGCGTCGTGTGACGGGTCGCTCACTTCCCTCCAATATGGCGAGGAGGGCGATGGCTGCCACACGCGTCATACTTGTGAACAGGTGCTGCTTGTGGGGGCTGGTCTGCTTAAGTTTGCTATTTATTTATATATAAAATATTTATTCAGTCTACTTTGTAATTTTGCCGCCGCGCCGGGGCACGCAATTGTTTTCAGTGCGATTAGAATGTAAATATTTTGTAATGCATCTAAGCTTGTTTTGAAAAGAGTAATTGCTGAGTTTATTGCCGGCTCTTCTCAGCAAATGCAACCTTCCGAACCGGTATTAGAGTATTAGAGTCAGACTTTTCATAAGTGCCTGCGAAGGTCTATTTGAATAAATGATTTTTAATTTTGATTTTTTTGAATTTTGATCCGCAGTGGGCACGCGTGGTGGAGTATCTGCCCCATTCCCTTTCGCCCTGATTTGTGAAATGGAGGCCTGTGCTGATCAGTGGGACATTATAGGCTGATGATGATGATATCGAGTGTACATTTTAGACGGGACATTACAGTTACCTTATGGTGTTTATGGGTTGAAGCCACGCGAATATGGTCTTATAATAGGGCCTTCCTAATAGGTCACTTTTTACAGTCCATGTGTCAAAAAGAGACAAACATAGTGCGCCAAGGAGAGACACCCTCTTGTCAAATATGACTTCTTAGCATGGCCATAGTTTAGGAGACCCCTTACTTTTGGAAATTTTTATAGGCGTTTACAGATTTCGAAAAATATGTACAGTCAGCGAGAAAACGGTTTGCCCTTACTGAACCGTCTAAAATTTCCACCAGGCTAGGTAGTATGGGTTTAGAGAGGTTGCTTGGACTACGTGGAATTGTTTTTATTTTATTTTTTATACAACTTAGTTGATAAACAAGCATACGGCCCGCCTGATGGTAAGCGGTTACCGTAGCCATATAGACGCTTGCAACACACGAAGCATCGCTCTCGCGTTATCGACCTATCGCCCCTCCCCTATGAGCTCTGGCAACCTTACTCACGCGCAGGAACACAACTTTACATAACATAAAGTTATTTGGCTGCGGTATTCTGTAAGGTGGAGGTACTTCCCCAGTCGTGCTGCTCTTTGAGCGGATAAACGCTATGCTCTACCTCTCTTAAAAAGGAATCAAAAAGGTTTAATTCAAAAAGGAATCAAAATGATATGCATTAGCCAACTAACATTTTCCCAGGGTTTGTAACTAATGTTATCGAGGAACGAATGTTTTACAGGGATTAAAAATCCAAATTTCATTCAAATGAGCCATTCAAAATTAAAATCATTTTATTCAAATAGAATTTCGCAGGCACTTATATGAACAGTCTGAATCTAATGCTCTAATACCGGTTCGGATAGAGATTGCGAACTTTCTCATTTTATGGAAGTAGGAGTTAATTTACATTTATCTAAGACTCATGTTACTAAAATCATGTCTGAGCTAGATTTTTAGTAGTAGCTGGTGTTAGTTGCTGACACAGATAAAATAATAAAACGGCTTTATTTCTACTCAACTCGTCATCAATTCTCAAAGCGACAATTCTCTGTCTCTCTCGTTAGCTTCGCAATCACATGAGCTGGAATATGAGTGAATCACTCAGTCGGGTTTCCATGTCTAGGTCGACAACCACAGATTTAAAGTTGGCTAGATGCGGCATAAATTAAATAATAAGAACCACCCACCCATCAGCAGAAGAGTTAAATAAAAAAACTATCAACTATACTATTAAGTTCCTAATTAATGTTATTGTTATTGAACTCTTGCGTCCTTACTCACACGCAAGACAACAACAGGCTGCGGTATTCTGTAAGGTGAAGGTATTTCCCCAGTAGAACTGCTATATGAGCGAAAAAGCTTTACCAGTCTCAAAATTGACATTCCGTATTTCCTTTAGCGGCGATTTTCCTTTTGTAGAAATCTATGAGGGAAGTGTGTTCAGTAATGGTATTCCTAGAGTTCCTAGGGTAACAACGTGAGTTCAACCCACTATATTGTCTCTCTCGAGAGCCTGTTTCACTATTCTCAGCTAGGCTTGCTCCCCACATTTGCAACTTTTATCGTCACCTTCGCTTATTAACCTCTTTACAAAGTTTTACACTAGTGTTCCAAACAGGATTTCTAATACTTACTTAACCGATTATACAACTTGGATATTGCCTTTCCAATACCTGTCCCTATTTATACTTAGTTACGTAAATGTATGTAATTGTAAATCCCGGTTGTTACACGTAATATTTTGCTATGCGACGGTAGTTTGCCGACAGGTGTTTATTACCTAGTTGCAATCTGCATTACTTTACCAAGATATTTAGAAACTGTTTTAGAGGGATGTAATGTTCACAGATTAGATTCTTCGTCTGAGGATTTATTGGGCTTCTAAAGATTTGTAATTTCTAAAAACGGAGGGCAGCGGGCGGGGTTCTTTTTCTGCCAACGCATTAGCGGGCTCCGGGCTAGCGTTCTCAGCAACATGATTGAAGATTATTTTAACCAAAAAAACTCTCGCTAATAAAAGAACTACGGGTGGAGTCTTTATTTTGAATTGGCTTCCGACTGACCCCATGAGGAGTTATGACGAGGCCGAGGATGTAGCCTCACGCTACATGTTCCATCTTGATGATGGATAGAATATCGTAATGTATGCACCTAGTTTCGTAATAATAAGTCGTAATAAAAATGTTGCAAAAGCAAGCTGTCATGGCTCGCTTCCAACTTTTTAGTAAGCGTTCGCAGGCTTAAGACAGTATGCGGGGACCAGCGGTGTACCAAATGTACCTAGGTACCTACCCTTCCGTCGCACAGCAACTCCTCTCAAGACCTCACGCGTCTCAGCGATGCGAGTCTTCTTTCATTTCCCAGTCAGAAAGAAAACATTAAGTGAGCTTAACTAAACACTATATATAACAAATACATATGTATTAATAGGTCCAAATTCAAAATTCAAAATCATTTATTCAAATTGACCTTCGCAGGCACTTATGAAAAGTCTGACTCTAATACTCTAATACCGGTTCGGAAGGTTGCATTTGCTGAGAAGAGCCGGCAATAAACTCAGCAATTACTCTTTTCAAAACAGGCTTAGATTCAAGTAAGTATCGAAATGATGACAAACAAACACAAATTAAAGTTTCGATTTATTTAATTTAACTTAGATTATCAGGTCTCTTGGCTCATCGTTCGTGCTTCTCAAAGCTTCTCTCAGCAGAAGCTGTGCTGATTGGAACTTGTCTTGGTCTTGTATTGGAAATCCTTTTTGCGAGGGCCCCTCAGTCGCGAGGCGGTTCGGCGTAGACGCCGACGCCTAACTTCCACAAAATACATTGACATCATGGGTTAGACATAGAGTAATGATTTTTATTTCACGTTGTTTAATCACATATCGGTGCCGATTATGTTGTAAATCGCACTAAACTAATATTAGTCACATCTAATTTCTTCCTTACGAACATCAATAGAAAAGGATAGAAAATATTTAAAGCTGTGAAATTAATCTTTGCCGTCTTATTTTGCGTGTATTTAGGCGTAACCGCGATAGATGGCGACTAAATTTATATTGAAAACAAGCATTGGACTAATTTGACAGGACTAAATTTCTTACATCCTTTTCTTATGCTCTTTGTTAAAAAGAGACAAAGTGAGATTAAAATTAGTTTAGTTGTAAACAACAGAATTTTGTTGTTGTTGTTGAACATTGTCTCTCTAGATTTTCCCAACTTCGTCTCTAGCTTCAAAAAAAAAGGTCATTAAAGCGTAGACTTGCAAAAACTTCTATACCTAATATAATTTTTGTTCAGTACCAAATTATCTAGATGAGTAAAAAATTGACGGCTTGTGTGAGTGGCTCTTTATAAATTACCGTGGAAACATTTTTAATAGGTACTAGTTCTGAGTCGATGACCTAAGCAGCATTTTTTGTTGAGTTTCAAGTGTTTTGTACAAACTGAATCTTCCGCTGTAGGTATATTCAAGCTGTTTTTTATTGGAAGCGGATACGAAGCATGTTAATTTTTAGGGTCCGTACCTGAAATTGGGACCCTATTACTAAGCCTCCGCAGTCCATCCGTCCGTCTATCGTCTGTCTGTCAGTGGGCTGTATCTCATGAACCGTAATAGATAGACAGTTGAAATTTTCACAGAATGTGTATTTCTATTGCCGCTATTGCCCTGGTATATGTTGGAATATACTCATGTATATGATCAACTTTTACTATGGGACCATTTCGAAATCGCAAAAAAAAAATACTGCTTTTCATACAAAAGGTACATGTCTCCTCGGCAAAAAGGTATGAAAAGCTGTCTTTTTTTTTTGCGATTTCGAAGTTGGTCCCATAGTGAAAGTTGATCGTATACATGAGTACTTTACGTGGTTTGATTTAATGTCGTATGTACATATTGTCGTATCCACCCCGTATATAAGAAACTTTTGCTAATAATAATGGTGGCAAAATCTCCTCGTCATTCTCTATCATATTAAAATACGTTTTGGAAAGGCATTAGTTGCTTTTCTTTTCATAATCTTTGGAAACCAATACACTGGTGGACGATTCTTCCTAATAAACGATCAATCATTTCTCATTCTAGTAACCAACGTAACCAGCGAAATACCATGGTACCCGGACATCCCTATTGAGAAGATGTAAGTATACCACCTTCATCCATCAATGTTATGCTAGAATCTCCAGCAGACAATTCCACCAAATAGTATGATATTTGAATAAATTTTTCATATGTTATCAAGGTAATTGAAAAGGAATTTATGTACCAAACCAAATATATTTTTAACCGACTTAAAAAAAGGAGGAGAAACACAACCTAATGAGAAGTTTTCTTGTAGGTATTTAATTTTCTTTTCTTTAAGTCTCAATAGATGGCGTTAATATGACTGAAACGAACTATCTTGCTGCCAGTTCAATAAAAAAAAAAACTATGTAACTTCATGGGTGCTTTCAGTTACTACACATGTTATTGAACTGTTACTGAACGCTACGATGATCTTCGGGCGATCACACGGCGTAGTTACTGAACGCAGCCCATAACTATTTGGCTTTATACTGGTAACAGACGTTCCAATGGACTTTTTGGCGGGAACTTGCAGAGTGACGTAGCATTTTCATTTTTATTTTCATAAATTTGTGTTTTATTGTGTATTTTTGGTGGTATTTTACCCAATAAAGATCATCGATGTGCACCAGGGAAGGGAAATTATTACTAATACCGGTTGGAAGCTTTCGACGTCCTGCCCAAAGACTACAGTATATACTTAGAGAGTCCTGCCGCGCTACACATTGCCCTGACCATCAGACGTCCGACAGTCGGATCGTCTGTAACTAGTATTATGTCACTATCATGTGTGTTTTGTTCAAAACTTTTGTGAAATTTAGCTTAGATTTGAATGATTTGAAAACTATTGAAAATGCGTGTTTGTACAGTTGTGAATTGTACCAATAAGGGACGTCTTACATTTCCAAGTGATGAACCACCAAGGTCACAGTGGATAAGAGCAACAAGGGTGGATGTCCAACGAATATCAAAACAATGATAGAAACAAATAATCCTTAAGCGTGACTTCCACAACAAAACAAACAACGCAAACTACGGAAACAAACATCCACTCATACCAGTGTTGCCGCCTCTTATTACTAATTTCGGACGAAAAAAAACTGGCTGTTACCAAAAAGCAACGAAAATTAGGTTTTGCTCCTCTGAAATTTGGTTTCATTTAATCATGTTCATGGTTGCCATTAATATCAATTAACACTTAATAAAAGAAATCTGTATATTTTTTTTTTCAATTGTCGATTTTGAATTAAAAAGGATGGACACCTTCCGTTGTTGGCCTATGTGGCAACACTAAAGTTATGTGACAGCATATTTTGATTTGACAATTCAATTTGGTGATGACAGCGCCACCTAGTTATTTTGCAGCAACTCTTTAAATACCTACAAGAAAACTTCTCATTGAGAAAATTAGGTTGTGTTTTTTTTTTTTTTTTATGTTTGTTACCTCATAACTCCGTCATTTATTAACCGATTTGAAAATATCTTGACTGGAAGGGTACACTTCCCGTTTGGTCCCATTGTCTTCAGATCAGGATTTGATTACTTCTTGGTGTACTTTGAAGTCGGTTTAAGTTTTGTGTAAAACAGTCCAATTATCATCTAAGCTTTTCGAATCTGGATCTCTATAAGCACTCAATACTCTTAAAACTTCGCGGTTAGGTTCAATCCACCAAAAATTACAATCCACTCCACTATTATTTTATATAGCTTGGAATTACAGAAATACTGCAAAAGAACCATTACTTTCATTTCATTAGTCTAAAAGACATCTTAATCATGTAGCCGTGCATCGGATTACATCTTTACTGCCCGTTGGTACTAGGCACGGAAAAGAGAATACACTCTTTTCTCTGTGGTACTAGGCATACCTACTATTACCTACCGAAGAATACTATTAAGGTACTCGTACCAGTAGATACTTTGGAAAATACACATTTTTGGTGTAAATCTACATTTAGGTAATGAGGACTTTTCTTATGATACCTCTATGCTCAAAATACATGTAAAATCGTGCACTTAAGGTTCAAATTGGTTCGAATTATCAACCGTTTGACAGGTATTTTGAGCATGGAGGTATCATAAAAGTAAACTCCTCATTAGAAAAACCGTAGGTTGGAGTGGGCCAAGGTTCTTGGTTTAGAATCGAAATATCATGCGTAATTTTATTTATGATTGCCACTAATGATTTCCATAATCCAAACATTAATATTGATATTGTTGATTGATCAGTATTATATATTATGCATTATAATATTGTAAATTTGTAGTTTAAAGTGAAATAACTCTATGAATTACGTATTCTAGCTTAGTTAAAAAGATAGTGTTTTAAAGTGGTTTATCTTGACACAAAATAAGTACATTATTATGATAATCTTGAGAACGACGACAGAACATACTTACCATATTTTAGTGAAATTCTAGTGCTGAGATAAGCATCCCTCCCTCTCAAACTCATGAAATATCATTATTGACACATCTGAACATCACGATTAACAAACCTAAATCTCAGCTATAGTGCCTGAATGGAACTAAAATAGGTACTTAATAATATTTAAAGAAGTTCATGTACTTACAGGTAGGTAAGTTCGTCCTGCCGGTCTTCGAGGCCTGGATGCAGCGACAAGGTGGACGACTCACCTACAGACTTACACAGATACTCACTGGGCATGGGTGCTTCGGTGATTATCTGTGTAGGATCGGACGTGAGGCAACGGCGGCTTGCTTCCATTGTGGTGGGAGCGACCAGGACTCCGCATCGCACACGCTCGCGGTGTGCCCCGCGTGGGAACCCGAGCGGCGGATCCTGGTCGACCTGATCGGTCGGAATCTCTCCCTGCCAGCAGTCGTGTCGGCGATGCTGAGCGGGGATACGGCGTGGAGGGCCGTAGCCTCCTTCTGCGAGACCGTAATGGTCCAGAAGGAGGCTGCTGAACGGGATCGGGAGAGGGCCAATCCCGCTCGGAGACGACGCCGCCGAGGTGCAGCAGTGCCTCGTGGCGGCCCTCCTGCCCTGTAGCTGGGGCTTAGAATCACAGCTACGGTGTTCCCCTGCCTGTCGTAAAAGGCGACTAAACGGGGACCTTCGGGGTCGTGGGCAATCGGGGCGGGGGCCCTGAACGCCCAGAAGCGGCCCCGAGGAGGACGATGGGTCGTTGTGGTCACGACTCATCGTGCGATAGCACTGCGAGGGTGCTGGGGGAGGTATCACACTTCCCCCGGGACGGGCTATCACAGCGCCGCGCGTGGAGGGGCGAGCAGGTACGCGATCTGCACGAGAGCCCGCCCCCCTCTGTAGCGCAGGTGGCGACCACCGTGGGGTTTTAGCCGGTAAAAGTCCGGCATAACCAGGCCGCTCCCCCCAGGGCGGTCGGGTATCCTAGGAGGATTTCCCCACGTAAATAAAAAAAAAAATAAAAAAAATGGTAAGTTCGATAAGTTAATCCGTCAACATTTTGAATGAAACATTAAAATAGGATCACTAGTAGGTACCATAGTACCAACCAATGGATAATGTAATTCAAATAATCTACGATCAACTGCCGACGACCCAAATTGTGCACGATTTGAAAAATCAAGGTGAGTTGGTTTACCTGCCGTGGCTGCTCCTAAGCGCAGCGCCAATGAAAAACAAATGCCGCATGCATTTGTTGCTCGGCCGCGATTCAGAACGCGCGAACTAACGCACCTTTGAAAATCGAACACATCGAATTTAAACTTTTAATTTTCGAATGCAAACTTTTTAATTAATTTTTCCGCGCCCCTTAGTTTGTTTCCGGATAGTGTCGACGTTGGATTTGTTATACAATCGACTAAAATGACTATTTACAGCAAGATTGTGCAGATTATATTAGTTAGTGTGTAATGAATATCGGAAAGGAAATCGCGACTGAAGGTTTGTAGTTAAACTAAATACAATTACTTACTTCAATTTTGATTAGATTTATATTAGTTTATAAGTGATGTAAAGATTTTAAGTTAAAACTTGTTCGTACTAAAACCATAATAATTACATGATCATTCGTTTGTTATCAGAGCAAAAACTGAATTAATTATTTATTGATTTGATTTGAACAATTAACTGGTTTTTTACTTTTAATATAAAATAATAAGGATTAAAAAACTTTTATTATCACTAGCTTTTCAATGAAGGAAAATATTACAAGAAATAGGATACAAAAACTTTTAAATACCAATTTGAGACGCATAAATAAGCTTATTCACCTGTGTGCTCAAGCTGAAAATAGTTTGTTTATAAAACGCAAATGTACATACAAATACTTAGCAGATTATTTATTTTGATGGAATTTGGCGGAGGTACCCTCGGAAGTTGGGAACGTCATCGGAAAAGCGGGGACAGCTAGTTATCTTTATAAGTATACAGGATGTTTTTTTTCCAGCCATTTAGGGCTTTCTGAACTACAGACAGGTCTTAGAGAAAAACGCTGAAAGGAACCACGAGCTGAATTTTGAAGAAAATAAAAATTCAGCCTGTATAGTCATATAGTTACAAAGTGTATTTGTAAAATTTTATTCTTATACGCAATGCTGGTTAGTTTAGGGTCGGATGGTAGTGTGTGAAGAATATCACAGGACATAAGTTTAGAAATAAACTGATTACCATAGAAATAAATATACCTAGAAAGAACGTCGCCATACTACACGAATATATAAAACAGGCCAACTTTTATAGGCTGCTGCGCATTACAGCTACGTTTTACGCTCCTTCTGCGGTATTGTGCTTGAAATAGTGACGTTCTTAATGATAGCAGTTGTTGAAATATTAAACATTCCAATTAAAATTTAAAATAAAATAATAAAAATTTTACTAACAGTTAGGGGCTATTTTTATCGACGTGTGCACAGCTTCGATGCTCAATCTGGATGTATCCTTAATCAAAGCTGATTACCTTTATATTTATGACCTAAATTAATAACACGATACCATGACAATTAAGGGAAAGCACTACGATTCGCACACAACCGCAACGTCGCGTGAAGTCACGTCATAACAATACGCTCAACACTAGGATAAAATGTGCTGATGAGACAGATAGAGCGAGAAGAACACAGCTTAAGAACAGAAGAACATATTTTTATATTTCACCTTAAATCCTAAAACTATATCGATAGCTACATAGATAACAGTGACCTTATTAGCCCCATGGCCTAGCCAAGCTCTCACTTTACAAGGCGAAGCGTTCACTGACCTTACTATGAACTAACGTTAATAGCTATTAAAATATAAACATTAATGCATTGGCCCTTAGACCTAGGCTGTACACCTGCTGTATACATTATTTTAGCAGCGGTAATGAATATGAACCTAAAGTTGGACGACTTAGCTTTTAAAATAAACTGATAGGATCAGGGAGGTCCAGAACTGTATCCTTATCAAGTTACATTCCACATATACTCAATAAAATTAATAGATATTACAGTAATGAAGAGGTCTAAAATATAAATGGGTCTAAAATGAATTCCTTTAGAATTTTCCATGTCACTACTGTACCCCGAGTGTAAATTATTGACGTTAATAAACGCTTACTAATTCGTTTGCGTTAACTATTGTATGGGAGAAATTAGTACACACGGCTACAGATCAAGCTATACATTTCTAGTATAAGCTGATCTCCCACTGTACGGAAATCCTATTACAATGCGAGGCCAGCTTATACTGGAAATGTATAGCTTGATCTGTAGCCGTGTGTACCATGAGTATTCGCTAGAGGCGCTATGCCAATTCTTTACACTTGGGGTACTGTTCGGTAAATTGCTAATTCTATACAAGTGCCTTGAAGTGTGCCTCAAATAAGACTTGGAGCTCGAACACACTGCACGAATTCAGCTTTATCGTCGTACGGAGACGTTAGTGTGGCCCACCCACTTGACAAAAATGACCCTTTCCATATTAAACTGTGATATCTTCTTTACATCTAAATTGAATGCCTTCAACAATTTTACTATTTCTGTAAATCGAATTTCTTCCGAAACTTTATGTGTGTAATACATTAATGTCAGACAAATTCGCAAAAAGATTCTCATGGGACGCTGGCTGAGGCTCAATGTAGACCTCAAATTAAAGATTTACCTTTCTGTAAGTTTAGAAAATCTTCGATGCCAAATTATGTTGTCTTTTGAGATGACGAGGTGTGCGAGTCTGCCATGAATGAGAATTACACTCTTTTGTAATCTGTGAACATCCTCCTTGGCCACAGCGTCCACTCCTGTCTTCGATTGCCAAATGCACCTGCCCAGCGGATGAATGTTTAAGAATTCGATCAGAATCCTAATGTATGTGTGTTCATATAATCTTACACAATAACACAACTCTACCTATACATAAAACATAAACTAACTAGAAATAATGTAGTGCCTATTTCGTTGCGAAAATCTGATTTCCCTTGAATAAAATCGTCCGAGTCAATAGAAACCAACGCTCTGCGATACAAATACAATAATTCGCATACAATTTAAATGAAATAGGATTTACCTGAGCTTTTAATAAAACATATTTGGGAAATATCTATAAACTAGATAGAGTGTGTAATGTGTAAAACGAACAAACAAGCTATCAAGAAAGATATTTCAAGTTGTGGTTTAAGTCTCTAACTCGCCGGGAAGTTAGTCTGAAATCAATTGCAACATTAGTATAAAAACAGATAAAAAAGCAGACAAGAAATCAAGTTAATAAAAACGTGCTTATAAAATAAAAATACCGGGCAAGTACGTATCGGGCCGTGCGCAATGTAGGATTCCGTGGTTGCCAATAGATAATTAATTAATAATTGAATTAAATAGTTAGTAATTATCAATGTCTTTATACGAATTTTTTCCTTTGACTTCTCCAAGAACATTAAAATTGTATAAGTTAGTCGACTATTACTCGGAAACTTGTAAAGCCGTGATAGTTTTACTACTGCCGTGAACTTTATCACATAGGTATCTTACAAGATATTATATTACCACTTTGTCGGCTTGAACTTAACCAAGCCAAATAGCAGCTTCTAGTAAAGAGTCTCTGAGCTAAGCCGAGGATAGACATACAGAAGGATGGACATGGCGAAACTATAAGGGTTCTTTGTTTACTACGGAACCCTGAAAACCGTGGAAGCATCTATGCCTTAGATACTTAGAAATATGATTTGTACGTACGACCCCGAGCAAGGTTGACAGCTAGTAGAAACAATGACTAAATGTGACGTGTCTGTAATAATAGCAATATTCTAACATAACCTGCGCAGGCGCCGCGAAGGACTGCGAATGACATGGTGGATGGAATTATACGTCAATGATATTAAAATTACAAGATTGTTTTTGTTACCTACAAACACAATGGCAAGAAGAATGGAGAATTATATTCTCTGTATTCTGTTTTAGATTAGATGTTTATTGTAAATTTTAATCATAATGTGTAAATGAATAATAACTAAATAATGATTGATAATGATTAAAAACTAACTAAAATTATACATCAAGTTTTGTTGGGTTGTGTCCCTTGGTTGTATCGGAACTTTGGCATACGCAATACTCGCAATCAGTCCAAATTGACGGGCCAGTTGGCGCAGTTGGTTAAGGTTCACCTAACGCGCCGCAGGTCGTGGGTTCGATTCCCACACAGGACATGCATTTGTGTGCATGAACATGTCTGTATGTCCTGAGTCTGGGTGTAATTATGTATATTAAGTATGTATTTACAAACAAAAAGTATGTATATGTATTATACCAGTTATCTGGTTTCCATAGTACAAGCTCTGCTTAGTTTGGGATCAGATGATCGTGTGTGAGAAATGTCCCAGGATATTTATTTATTTATTTTATTTAAATATTTAGAAAGACTAAACAATTATATTACCTATATTAAAAAGCCGTGTTCTTATAATTATTCGACGAATGAAAATAAAATGCATAGAATTATGTGAATTAAGTACAAAAGTATAGCGCGACTACAGGCGTTGCGGGCGCATATCGGACTATAATGCGGACTTCGTTCGTGGAACCGACTCTAGTAAATTTACTTACGTCAATTATTATACGAGTAGTTAAAGAAACCATTCAATCGGCTGACCAGCCAGTGTGACTAGATCTGTAGCCTACAAATCTACTCAGCCTAAACAACAAAGTTTCGCGACTGTCCCTTACTCAACATTGCCTAACCAAGGGCAAGATTGCATACCTATAAATTACCTACTAGGTACTTGTTACTATCATTAGCCTTAAAAAAATCCAGTGTAATACCAGTGTTAATTTTAGTGAAGTACTTCATAATTAACAATCGCAATTTCTGCCCCGCGATCATCGCGATTTACCCACTTAGGGGTTGAATCTTATCATACAAAAGAATTTACCCATGATGGTTTCAAATAATTTGACTATGATGGACTTTATATGACAGATTTGGTCAACAGAAACGAACACGCATATCAAAATTAGAATATTTTAATTTGATCGTCGACAATTGTTAATGATAACCTATCCTTGGTCAATGATAAATCATAATCATTTATTAAATTTTAAGTCTAAAATGTTTTAGGGCGAAGAACTTGCCCCCTAAAAAGGAAGCTAAAGCAATATTGCTAACGCAATTCATTTTTTCGAATTTAAATCAGATCTTATGCAATTCATCAATTCCAAATCTTTTAATGAATTGAATGGTAAATTATAGTAACTATTTTACAAAAAAAAAATGGAATCTTAAGAGATCAGATATTTGCCCAGAATTCGAAAAAATGAATTGCGTAGCAATATTGCTTTAGCTTCCTTTTTAGACCCCCTTGTCTTAGTAAATCGTTTATTTTCAAGACTTCAGATTTACCGGAACAAAAATTGTGGTAAGTTAAAGTAGGTATTCGAATTCGAATAAATAACAGAGCAAGAATCAATTGGTATGAGGGGCGCGAGGGTGCCATTTTGATTTTGAAACAGCGTTGCGTGTAACTGGTATTTTTTGAATTTGACCTGTCACACTGCACTGCAAAGATCAATAAATCACAAAGTAAATAATACATCATAAGTTGGCGTAACATTCGGCCTACAACTTAGTTGTTTTTACTAAACGTCATCTTTCGTAATATCCATCCATTCGTTTTAATAGCACCTTGACATTGAGAGAATCTTCATTGAAAGGTCGAGCAATGTTCATCATTGTCACCTACACATCAAAGAGGTCTGTAGTGCAAAAAAATTCGTACGGACAAGACAGGTAATCGGTGGTCCGCCTTTTTGTTGGATAGAAGATACTATCATAAATTCTTTGATCAGCATATCATAAACGCTCTAGATCTAAAAGAAGTCGTATACCGATTTTGATTCAATTCAATTCTTGTTTATGGCTTTTGCGAAAATGCCACCACAACTTCGCCAATGTTAAGTGATATTAAAACCATTAGACGCGTAAATTGCAGAACAAAAAAAAGGATAGAAACCAAATATAAAAACGAATGACGGAAAGACTTCAGAATAGTGCCTAATTATAGAGGTTAGCGTTTTAGTGGAAACTCATTTTGGAGTCGGGATTTTTGTTTAAATAACGTTTATTTGTTGAATTAATTTATCAGGTAAATTAAGTTCTGCTGCATTTGCTGTTAGAAAAATCAGACAATTAACGAATGTCGAGACGGACAAACAAGTTTATTTTGCATATTTCTATAGTAAAAAACACCATGAAACGATAAGGAAGTTTTTTATAGACTGTGCTATTACACTATTAGTAAGCTTTACTTACCAACCGTAACATATATTTTCATTAAAAATAAACTAGAAGCAATTAACTATTGTGTCAATGTCGCTTTTATTTCGTGACATTTCAAGTTAAAACTGACAACACTTGTTTATAACTTACACAATAACATTTATATCTATGGAGACATCACATTTACTTAGTCCTGTCGCGTAAACAAATATACTTTAACTTTAAGTGAATTGTGTAATATTTAAATGCTTTATTTTAAGCGTTGACGAAATTAAGCAAACTAAAGAGTGTTTGACTTTCCTTGCGTGCGTTTTGCAGAAACAATTGCGGGTCGACGCAAGGGACGCGAGGAATTTGAGTAGTAGCATAGTAGCAGAAGCATGAAGAAAATATCCAGAGCAGAAGTAGTAGGACGGGCCAGTTGGCGCAGTTGGTTAAGATCCCACCTACCGCGCC
This sequence comes from Achlya flavicornis, assembly GCA_947623365.1. Classification (NCBI taxonomy): domain Eukaryota; kingdom Metazoa; phylum Arthropoda; class Insecta; order Lepidoptera; family Drepanidae; genus Achlya; species Achlya flavicornis. Next base: position 3,033,653 of record OX392469.1, read on the forward strand.
GCAGTTCGTGAGTTCGATTCTCACACAGAACATGCATTTGTGTACATGAATACGTCTTATGTCCTGAATCTAGGTGTAATTATGTATATTAATTATGTATTTACATACAAAACAAAATGTGGAATATCAGTTATCTAGTACTTATGTTATTTCTATGGTGAGGAATATCCCAGGAGGATACCGGGCAAACCAACCACAATCTTATTCCGCATCTTATAAGTATAATAATAAATAATAGTACCGACTAATCACTTCATCTCATAATTTCAGCCTATTGCAGTCCACTGCTGGACGTAAGGGAGGCTTACGTCCAGCAGTGGACTGCAATAGGCTGAAATTATGAGATGAAGTGATTAGTCGGTACTATTATTTATTATTATACTTATAAGATGCGGAATAAGATTGTGGTTGGTTTGCCCGGTATCCTCCTGGGCAGGGTTCGCCACATGGCCCGATCTCCCGTTTTCGCCATCCAGTCACCGCCAGCCACTTTTTTCAGGTCGTCGGTCCATCTGACCGGAGGGCGTCCTACACTACGCTTGCCGAGTCGTGGTCTCCACTCGAGAACCCGTCTACTCGCACCGATCATCGGTTCTGCGACAGATGTGACCAGCCCACTGCCACTTCAGTCTGCTACACTTCTGTACTACGTCAGTGACTTTGGTTTTTTGTCGGATAATCTCGTTCCGGACTTTGTCCCTTAACGAGATTCCGAGCATACCCCTTTCCATAGCTCGCTGTGTGACGTGTAGTCGGTGGGCTAGTTTCACTGTCAGGTTCCACGTCTCGGCTCCGTGATCACTTCATCTAATTGTTTAGTATCCTTGACGTAGCCAATCACAACGCTTTGTCGGAGGTGGCGAATTGGCGGAACAAACAAAATGAACGTCAATGCGCGATGGCCTTAATTAACATATTGCCTAAATATGGCCTAATCTTCTAATTGTGGCCTTCTAACAAATTTCACATACCTACTAAGCGAATATATAATTTGATTGTTTTTCTAATTAGAATGGGCTTTTGTTTTTGTTTTGGCCGATGGTGCTAAAATCACCATCGCACATCGGCTCTAGATTTTCACTAAAAGGTTGTAGTTGCCAAAAGAGGAAGAGCTGTTTTTTGCTCAAACAGCACCTCAACTGCAATTCCACCTTACAAAATACCGCAGCCAAATAACAATATTGTGTTCTTGCGTGTGAGTAAGGTCGCCAGGGAGAGGAAGGGTCGATAACGCGTGAGTGATGACCCGGGTGTTGCAAGCGTGGATATAGGGATAGGTAACCGCTTACCACTGTGCGGACGTAAGCTTACTTGCCGACTTTGTAGTAAAAAAAAGTTGTATGCACTTACAAAGTACCTTACAACCATCTTCACGGCTTTCAGCGTCACTGTCAAGTCTTGTTAAGAATCATGGCGAGATTTGTAAAAAAAAAAAAAGATTTTTAGAGACGTTGAAATTACGTTATAATTGATCCTTGGTGCCTAAGGAATAACTTGAGGCATTTAAAATATTTTAGATCCCCGGGATAAAAATGCGACATTCTATGCCATGCCGTCGAATCGCGATGTTGTTTATGTTTTGTGGGGTTTATAAAATATTTCAAGTATATTAAATATGTTGGTGGTAATGTAATCTCACAACATTGGAAGTGATTCAAAACCCACTAAAATGTATTATTTTTTTGTACAAATCAATGTATGGATCTCGCCATGGTTCTTTATTAAGTGAGTCTGAATTCAGTAAAAGACTCAATATTACAAATGGGATTTGATTTTCCCATGGGAAAATAGAATAAAAGCATAATGTCTGGCTAGTAAATCGTTATATGGGAAACGGAAAAACAGTATATTAAGTTAATAATAAGCAATATTGTCATGGCAAACAATGGTCGTGAATTTCCCTCACATTGTCCATTCAATTACTTCTTTTATTGAATGAAACATACACTGATTTGTTTACTTACAGACTTGACTTCTAGAATTGTAGTTTTATAAGCGTGAGGTTTTGAGAGTTGCCATGCAGGCCCTAAAACACAAAAACCGGCCTCGGCGCTTAATTTGGTCGGCGCTTAATTTAAAAATCCGGACAATATTTCGTAACAAAAAAACTCTTTCTGTCTTATTTTCTTTACTCATAAAGACTTAGAAAAAACCCCGCTCCGAACGTGTCCCCGTCGCGCGAGCGCACTTTTGACACTGACTGTACCACTAGAATACGCCATGTGTTCCAAATATTTATTTATCTTTTGTAATCAATCACGTATTTACTTTGAAGGTGAAATAATAAATAGTTTGTTATTGTTATTATTTATCTATTTGACAGTGTAAATAGTCCTATTCATTTAGTGCAAATGGAAATTAAATTTAGTTCATAGATAAATAGTTAAACCATATATAATAGGGGAAATAATAATACACGTAGTAACTAACAGTGAAAGTGTTACAATGGGCACCTTATCAGGTACAATGATCTCCGCTGCGCGCTGGCAACCTCGCATTATCGATATTCTAGTACATACTTATACTACGAAACGGGTTCATTCGTTTAACAAATATTTTCGATAGCACTCCCTTACTGCACAAAACGGTGGATGGAGGGATTCCGTCAGGACATGGCCCTTTAGTAATGTCTAATGATTTCAAGAACATCGTACCTAAATATTTCTTCACGAAGTGTGTGAAGATTTTTTTACTAGGTTGGCAACGCGTTGGAACCCCTCGTGTTGCAACCGTCCATAGGCTACGATAACCGCCTACCAGCAGTTATTCAGGAGGCTTGTGTGCTAGCTTAGTATTATAAAAAATATTTTCGATTTCTGATGTTAAGTTGAAGACCCGGAAAATTATCAGCTTATTTTCTAGGTTTGAGGATAATATACCTAGAAGTTGCAGCAAATTATGAAGTGTCGTTCCGTCATATTAGAACTCTTCGTTATCTTCGTCTTCGTTCTATTCAGTTACTCTCAATAAAGGTCCAAAAGTATTTTGAGCTTTTAAGAGCGTATACTACCCCAGCTCAAATCCACATTTTGCCCCCGCTTCATGGCTCGGCCGTGCAGCCCCCGCATCGCGCAGTCGCAACTATCTCACTCGCACGAGTTCATGACACGGCAGCCCGGCAGGAGTCACGCACGACTCACGAGTCGACCGTACGATAGGGTAAATACACAGTTATTTGACCTAAGTATGGAAATAAAATAAAACGATTGTAGAAAATTACTAAAGCGCCGCACGATAGGGTAAATACACCAGTATTTGACATCTTACTAGATTTCCATACCTAGTTACTACTATGTATGGAAATAAAATCAAAGAATAGGATAGAATATCATTTATTTGCTTTAAATGTGGTTTTACAAGGTCTTAAAATTTATACAGTTCATTGTTATAGTATTCAGCACATTCAGCTTTCATAATAAGCATGCAAATAGGTACACTAGGTACATTAGGTATAATTATTAAATAAAATACAAATTACTATTAAATCAAAAACACGTTATCAATTTAAATATTCATTTACTAAAATTAAGTATTATACACAGACATATAAGAACAAGGTATTATATTAATTGACTATGTTAACTTTTTGTCTATTTTACTCACATGTCAAATACAATTTAGCCTACGAACAACGAAAAAAAAAAAAAAACGTAAAACCTATGTCAAACAATTGTACCCATATAATTCATTAATATTATAGAAATGTTGGGATTTTAGCCACTGTATCAATTTACATTTAAAACGTATCAGTGGAAGTGTTTTAATGTTATTTGGTATCGCATTATATACCTTTATGCACATTGCAAAACATTGCTTTTGATAAAGAGCCATTCGAGGCGGATTGTCAAAGACCAATCGATCTGGATGCCTTGTGCTTCTTGGATAAATGTCTTGCCCTGTTTTAAAATAACTATGATGAGATTTTACAAATAATGCAACTTCAAGTATGTACATACAAGGAAGAGATATACCCAGACTATCGAACAGGGGCCTGCATGAGGCATGTGGTGGTACACCACATATTGCTCGAACGCATTTCTTTTGTGCAATGAATGCTTTATGTATATCTGGAGAATTTCCCCAAATAAGTAACCCATATTTTAATGTAGATGCTATGTGACCATGGTTCGCTGCTAATATAGTAGAACGCGCGGATGTTTGTTTCAATCTGTTCTATACGTATATGAATTTATTTATTTAATTTTTATTACAACTTATAATTATTGATATATCATCAGCAAAAAGGGTACATTTATTTGTAGTCACATCCGGAAGGTCGTTTATATAGATCAAGAAAAGCAACGGCCCCAGGACGCTACCTTGAGGCACACCACAGCCATTAACTCTATTTATCGATTTATGAGAAACTAGTGCCAGTTCTTTATTTAAACAATTTATCTCGACATATTGTTCCCGATTTTGTAAATAAGTCTGCAACCACTTAAGCGCTGTACCTCGTAGGCCAATATTATTTAATTTAGTGACTAGAAGCTCATGTGATACGAAATCGAAAGCTCGCGACATATCAAAGAATATAACAGACGTTGCCAGTCTTGAGTTGAGAGAATCTGTTATTTCACGTACCAGTGCAGCTAATGTAGTGGATTTTTTACTCTGAAATCCAAATTGCTCCTCTTTAATAATATTCAGCTTATTTACAAACGACATAATCCTTTTATGCATAGCTTTTTCGAATAACTGACAGAATCGGTACTAACGTTATTGGTCTATAATTATTTATATTCGATTTATCGCCTTTTTTGTGTAGTGGTTTGACCAGAGAGAATAAGTCTGGAAATTCACCATTTTCAAAGGATAGATTTATTAAATGAGCTAAAATCGGGCTAAGCTCTTGTTTACAGTATTTAATTACTTTTGTAGCGATTTCGTCATATCCTTCTGCAGATGTATTATTTAGCGATTTAATTAAACAATTTATTTCATTTTGATCACATGGTGTTAGGAATATGGTAAAAAATTAAAATCAAAAAGTATTTATTCAATATAAGCCCTAATGAGGCACTTATGAACGTAAACTTACTCCGGTTCCAAATACAACTTGAACTGAGAAGACTCCGGCAAAAAACTCAGCAAGCTTTTTATTTGTACTTAGAAGTATTATAATTTACAAACGATATATTATTATATAACAATAGCCTGCGAAGCGAACAATTCATTCAAATGCATTCTTGTCATCTACAAATTCTGAAACTTTATAGTACCCTTTCTTGCATAACTTATGTTTGACTATCTTTTTAAATGTATTTAAATAATTGCAATTGTACAAATTGTAGGCTTAATTTACATTTACTTCAACTAAGGGAACAGTGAAAGTTTCTTCAGAATCGGTTCAGTAGTTTTCAAAATATGGATTAATAAGTGTGTCGGCCTGGCTTATTGATACCAGCTACGGGTGCGGTCTCAAAGGGAAAACATCAAATTCAAGTCAAATTCTAGTGCATGTAAGAAAAACTAAACATGCCTATTAGAGATCTCTATGTATATATAAAAATTAATCCCTATTTCCCTTGGTCATGCAATAACTTGAGAACGACTTTACCAACTTCATCTTTCTATTGAGAAGACTAAGAGTCTTCTCAATAGAAAGATGAAGTTGGTAAAGTCGTTCGGGAAAATAAATAAGTAAGTAAAAGACGGGCAATCCATTGATGAAAATAATTCGTTAAATTGGGAAAAGCCAATACCAGTAGATATAATGCCAGATGTTGCAGCTTTATTTAAATCCTGGTTTGATTTGGGTTCCGAGTCGAGACTAAATTTTAAATTGCACATGTTGCATTTCAACGTGTATTTGGAAAGTAGTCCTTTTCTTTTTTCTCCAATAATGTGGACATTACTCAATGTACATCCAAACGCTTTGTTGTGATTACATATTGTTTGAAGTGATTTAAAAAATGATCCAAATCGATGATGCTTCGTCCATCCACGGGAATAATATGCTCAGTGGCGTGCATTGGTTTTCGGACTAGGTAGGCAGAAGAAATCTTGGCCATACGCCTAAATAGGGCTCTTAGATAGATCAGGTTTTTTGACCAAATTCGTAAAATTGTTTAGGTCAGCGTATCATTCCACACACATTTGGTATGATTCATTAGCAAACAAAATACATATTAACAGAATAATCGATTCGAATAACAGCACCCAGGTAGCCAGGTGTTTTTAATAAACATAATATCCTGTGTTAAAATGTCTAAGATTTTTACCTTTGTTTTGAATCCATGAATGTTTTGGAGTTGGTCTACAGCAAGTTACCTACTATTTTCAACAAACGAAAACTGACTAAAGGAAAGGACTAATTCATCAATACATTTTGCATCTTCACCACAAAATTTCTTCATTTCACACAGATACACTTCGCAAAATCACAATTAATAAAATTGTCTAAGATTTTTACCTTTGTTTGAATCCATGAAAGTTTTGGAGTTGGTCTACAGCAAGTTACCTACTATTTTCAACAAACGAAAACTGAATAAAGGACTAATTAATCAATACATTTTGCATCATCACCACAAAATTCCTTAATTTCACACAGATACACTTCGCAAAATCACAATAAGTAAATAACAACAACACTGCATACAATGACGATACAACGCCAGCCAAACCATAAACAAACCAACACAAATAAATTGCGAAGTTATATTTGAGTTGCTCTAATGTTGGTAAACTAGTTTAGGTAGTTTAGGTTAAGGTAGTTTTTTTAATTTGAATGGGTTACCTTACTTACAACAGAGTAGGTAAGGTTACTTTTGGTCCATAAATCGCGAATGTCAAATGTCAGTATGCTACGCATAGCAAAAGCGTCATTTATGCTTTCGTCGTATTATCTTAAAGAAGTGTGTGTGTGTGTATGAATATGCCGAAATCGTTTTAGTGTGCGTGAATTTGAGAGGCGAACTTGCGAGAGCCTGCGCGGCAAAAGTTTAAAATTTCGTATTGAATGTTAGGTTAGATTTTATTCAAAGTGATTATGTAGTTTAATTGAATCAAAATATTACTGTATTGAATCTTATGAGGTAGGCATTGCTTATTTGCCTATATGGAATGCACGCCACTGAATATGCTCTGCTTCGCTTCCACAATAGTTTATTACGTACCTGAAATAACCAGTTTCAATAATAAATTAATTATGTAATTTATGTAACTAGCACTTCGTTCTAAGTGAGTAATAATAAGTTAAGAAACGCAGAAATAAGGTACCCAATTACATTCAAACTTATATATGAGAAAAAAATGTATGTAAATATATTATATGTATGTAAACTAAGAATTATATGTATTGAAAAAAGTTAAGATGTAAAAATATAATAGACAGAAAGAGTTACTTACACTAATAGGTAACGATAGTTAGATAAACTCACAATTCTACAGTTTGTAAAGCCATCAAATCAGGTTCGTTTGCATGTTTAGAACTACTGGCATCCATGTGTTCCGTTGGTATTTGCAATCTGTAATAAAATAGGCTATACGTTTCTTCTTACATACTACTAAAATTATATAATAATATGACCGTGGCCAATTACTTGAACGATTACCCTAATATTTAACCCTTATATTTAGAACTAGCTGTCCCCCGCCGTTTCACCCGCGTTCCCAGGATAAAAAGTAGCCAATGTCCTTCTCCATACCATAGGCTATCTTCATGCCGAATTTCATGATGATCCGTTGAGTATTTGAGGCGTGAAGGCGTAACAAACAAACTCACTTTCGCATTTATAATAGTAGTAAGGATAACCAATAAGATATTTATTGAAGTAATTCAATTCACTACATAACATATACCTACCTAGTAGGTGGGTACCTACCAAGAAGTTGGATACCTACCTAATAACCTGTGCAAACTTTATTTACTCTGTTGTGAAAACATTTAGTATCTAACCTAATAAGCTAGGTGGTTGATACTCACGGCCACGGGTCCACGTGCGGTACATTTTCTGTATTGCAGTCAGAATCGGGTATTTGTTTATTTCTGAAAATGAAAAATGTATGTAGTAGGTACTGTGGTAATGTAATTATGATTAGGTATGTACGTTGGTATTTGCATTCTGTAACAAAATAGGCTTTACTTCTCTTTATCTCATACTAATAAAATAATATGTGACCGTGGCCATTTACTTGGACGACTACCCTAATATTTACCAATAAAATGTTTATTGTAGAAATTCAATTTACTGCATAATATATACCTACATAGTAGGTAGGAACCTAAATGTACATGCTTTACTTACGCTGTTGTGAAAACATTTTAGTATCTAACCTAATTAGCTAGGTGGTTGATACTTACGGGCACGGGTCCACGTCCGGTACCTATATTTTCTTTATTTCGGCTACACATCAAGATATAAATTTCCAGTACAAGCTGATCTCGCATTGTATAGGATTTCCGTACAATGGAAGGTCAGATCAGAGGAGCTTATACTGGAAATTACCTACTTTTCTTACCCATTACAATAATCAGACTCAGAATTTATTGGTAGATACAAACCAAAATGCCTTCCTAGGTAAAAACACATATTATGATTCATTTTAGGTAGGTACTTACTTCAATATTTTATTCTTAATATGTGTAGCATTTTCTTTTCTCCAATTCCATCTTTTCTTTTCTTGTCTCGATCATTTCCCATTTAAAACAAAATACACTTCACTTATAATTTATTAGGTACGTATCTACGTGGGTCGTGAGAGCAAGAGACACGGGTTCCCCGTTCGAACGCCGGAGCGCGACTGAATCTGTGCGGCAGCGCATCGTACCACTCGAAATATTTGAGATTTAATTTCTAACAAATTAAAATAAAACATTATTTTAAATTCAAATCATATGGTACACGTATTGTACTAACTACAGTTTATATAAAAAGTTTCATTAGTATAGGTAAAGTATTAATTGACTAATGCGATTTATTTGTAAAATTCAGAGGGAAGTTTGAGATTTTTTTCTATCGAGAAAATGTTTAGGAATCGTGTTTTCACATCATACAGGAGTCAGTATATATCCTCAACTGTACTATATATTTTTTTCAAAATTATTGATTGTTTACTTTTATTGATATGCAGGATCAAAGGAGCACTTTTGAGGTGGGGTAAGGCCTTAACACTTTTCGCTTCAATATTTGGGCCAATGATTACAAGTATTTAAAACTAAACAACTTGGTCCATCACCATGTAACACAGCCATAAAACGAGGTCAAGTATTTCACCATCATATACAATTACTTTGCGAAAGGTTATTTGTATCAATAAATCCCATTAACAGTTGACCTTGAAGTGGGATTTGATTTGTCGAAACTCCGTTGAAATCACCTTTAAAACATAGCTTAGAATTGCGCAATCGCATATCAAACGCAAGGTTAACGAAAATATTCTATAATTTATATGTTGAATACTTAAGTAGATAAATAAACCTCATAGATTGACAGTTCTTTCGCTGCTTCTTTTTTATGCTCAGGGGCCCAAGTCTGCCAAGTCATTTGTGTTCCAATTAACTATCATTGTGTGTCAAAATTGACACATTTTACAGTTTTGGTAGTTTACTAACACAATCGCTTCATAGTGACGTCATAATGGCGCCATAATAGCTTTCAGATGATTTTCCACTGAAACTACAATCGTGCCACAATGATGTTTTAAATGTCAGTTTTGACAGTTTTGTACTAAATTCTTTTAATCTAATATGAGGGTTAGGAGACTGCGCATATCGGCTCAATGATAATGGAATTCCAACAGTATCGTGTCAGTAATCATTTTAGAAGACTGGGCCCCCTGATCTATAGAGCTCATAGACCCTGGCGTTGCAAACGTCTGCTATTACAAATTGTGTTCCAATGTACTATCACTGGGTGTCAAAATTGACAGATTTGACGGTTTTGGACGTCTATTAATTTTAAAGCCTCGAAAACTGTCATGAATTTAGTAGATGACTCATATTGAGGGTTACAGAGGAGTCGCTGTGCCGGCATAGGACGGGACAAGGTTTGGTACCTCACCGCCTGTAGCAGAGCGCCCCCTCACGGAGCTCTGGCAAAACCTTATACACATAAGTCTTCACTTTTACTTTTAACATTCGTAACATCATATTTGTAAGTTATGTATCGTAATCTCTTCAAACTAGTATAGCATTAAGAGCGCGCATAGCGTGTTTCGCGGAACAAAAATGAACTAAGCGCTTCTAATCTAAATAACTCGTAAAGTATAGAATATTTAAAATAATCGTTAGCATCAGCCCTAGGTCATACGTTAGTGATATTATTTATCGAATTTTTGTCTTAATTAGATACACCATGAACGAATAAAAACTAAAGTTAATTAATATTAGAGGTAACTTGTGATTTTTTTCTATCGAGGAATTTTCATTCCATTATGTTTTTGCTCTGACTGAACGCTTGCGTATATAATGAAAATACACATATAAAAATATTTTTTCATTTATATAAATATATTTACTTGGGTAAATTTCAATTCTAAGATTTGTTATTTTGCTTTATACGCACTCTTAAGGGCGGCGTTCTTTGATTGCGTAAGCCAACTCTGTTATTATAGTTTGTTTTTTTACTATTTACTTACGCGCACTCATTGTTGTCCATGAGGCGAGCTGTGCAATACTTTGTTTGACACAATTACCTTGGAAATACCTCACAGATCTCTATCAGAATAATAGGTGGAACATAAACATTTATACCAGTGTTATTAGAATTATAAGTCTCGAAACCAATAAAATTACATGAACATAAATATATATTTTAGCTTTCTTAGCAATTTTCGCAGCTCTATTCGCATTATTAAAATTCAAAATCATTTAGGTATTCAAATAGACCTTCGCAGGCACTTATGAAAAGTCTGAATCTAATACTCTAATACCGGTTCGGAAGGTTGCATTTGCTGAGAAGAGCCGGCAATAAACTCAGCAATTACTCTTTTCAAAACAAGCTTAGATTCATTACATAATATTTACATTCTAATCGCACTGAAAACAATTGCGTGCCCCGGCGCGGCGGCAAAATTACAAAGTAGACTGAGTAAATAAATAGCAATTAAAAAAAAAAACCGGCCAAGTGCGAGTCAGACTCGCGCACCGAGGGTTCCGTACAAACCTGTAGGTATATAAGTAAATGGTAGTATAGACCTGAGTTTTTGATATTAATTTCAATTTATGACCTATTAAAAAAAAACTACTTACTAGATCTCGTTCAAACCAATTTTCAGTGGAAGTTTGCACCGTAATGTACATCATATATTTTTTATAGGTTTATCATTCTCTTATTTTAGAAGTTACAGGGGGGGGGACACACATTTTACCACTTTGGAAGTGTCTCTCGCGCAAACTATTCAGTTTAGAAAAAAATGATATTAGAAACCTCAATATCATTTTTGAAGACCTATCAATAGACACCCCACACTTATGGGTTTGATGAAAAAAAAAAAATTGAGTTTCAGTTCTAAGTATGGGGAACCCCCAAAATTTATTGTTTTTTTTCTATTTTTGTGTAAAAATCTTAATGCGGTTCACAGAATACATCTACTTACCAAGTTTCAACATTATAGTTCTTATAGTTTCGGAAATAAATGGCTGTGACATACACGGACAGACAGACAGACAGACAGACAGACAGACAGACAGACAGACAGACATGACGAATCTATAAGGGTTCCGTTTTTTGCCATTTGGCTACGGAACCCTAACTAGCTGTCCCTGCACCCACGTTCACCCACGTTCACGGCGTGACAAGTAGCCGCACTCAGGGATATTAAGCTTCATTTAAGTGAAATAATTTTCAAAATCCGATCATTGGTTTCAGAGCATTTCCAGAGATTACCCCCTTTTTTATTATCGTGGGGAAATCCACATAGGATACCTAAAGTGACCACACTTTCAGGCTGTCTGTCCCGCTGTCCCCAATGAGGGCAAAAAATCCCGCTTTCGCAAACAGCAACAAGTGCGTCAAAAGTTCAAATTTTAAAAGGTCAAAGTTTTCTCAAATCAATCAAATATGTGACATTTAATAAAATATCGATAAGTGACAAAATGCAGTTAAGTTTCGTAGTACCTATAGAAAATTTTGATAACCAAGACTAATATCAATAACTAGCTGCTCGGCGCGACTTCGTTCGCTATAAACCTTCCGGAGCCCGAGACCTTTCCAACGAATGCAAAACCGTGGAAATCGGTTCGTGCGTTCTGGAGTTATAGCGTCAGGAAGGAAAACCCGACTTATTTTTATATAGTAGATGAGCTCCTGCTATTTTGAAACAGTTTTGTTCCGCTGACAAATACGAAACAATTGAAAAAATCAAGTCAAAACAAGTGAAAACAAAACACTATGTTCGTGAAGCGAGGATTTCAAGCCACCCAAGACGAAGACAAGCTTTATCCTCGAGGTGAAAACTCTATTTTCATGTTACCCAACATAACCAACGAAACACCGTCTTTTGTTTCGAATTCTCTACAATCGCTTCTTTTTTTTTCTTTTTTATTTGTGTTCTACTCGTGGTGGCCAGTTCTCGTTCTCAGTTTTCGAACAATTTATATTATTTTTCGTTAACGACAACACACCTATGAAGTGAGAACTATCGAGATGTACTTTAACAGAAAAAAAATGATAAATTTTTCATACGATTGATATGACGTTCTATTATATTCAAATCACATTATGCACCAGCGGGTCATAATGATATTCAGTACAATATTAATGTCCAGCTAGACCCCAGGGCCCCGATTCTCGCATCTTCGACATTAATGTCGCATAGACTTTTACAAAAAAACAAAAAAACTTTACAAAAAAACTTAAAATTTAAAAATTCGATACAGGTGGTGTGAAAATTCTATTTAATGAGAAAGCAGCTCGTTGATGTCTTTTGTATTAAATGTTGATATGAATAAAATTTACTTAGGAGGTCTTAGGAGAAGCGGTTAAATAGGAAAACAAGAACAGGGCAGAGGTTTTGGGTATTCATTTTACGGTATTCTATAGGAGTTAATGAACACCTATTGATTGGGAGACAAAGCACAGGCTAAAATGGACCAAGAGTTGAAAACCTTGGAGGAAATATTCTTAAGGTGCACTAAGAAATTCCCAAGATTCAACCCTTAGAAGAAGAAGATAGAAAGAAGAACGAAGAACGAAGAGTATACATTATTATACTCTTTGTTGTTCTTTCTTTCTTGGCGGGGGGGAAGGGGGGGGGTGTTAAAATAGGACGCGAGGCAGAAGAGAAGAAGACAACCATAAAGTAGGGTTGCCATCACGGGTTGTCATCATCATCATCATCCGTCCGGGTTTCCCCGGATTTTTCCTAGCTTACAGGGCGTCCGGAAAGCGTCCGGGCGGGGTTTCATTTGTTGTTTTAGAGATGGCAACCCTACCATAAATCTAAGTATCTAGTGACTTTAGTTGCAATGTACGTTTTGTAAGAATAGTAAAGTTACAAACGCGTTTACCGCAATCGTACCGTGGTTGCCATAAACTATAACTACAATAAAACTCATTTATTAATAAACAAGATCTGTCTAGTGACCGCATTTGAAAGATTTATAGTTTGATGATATATTCATTATTACAAAATATTATTTAGCTTCAACTGTCTCGGTGTATGTGTGTCTATAATCAAATGTTAAAGAATCATGGCGAGATTTGTACAAAAAAATAAAGATTTTTAGAGACGTTGAAATTACATTATAGTTGATCATTGGTGCCTGAGGAAATAGGAATAACTTGAGGCATTTAAAATATTTTAGAACCCCGGGATAAAAATGATGGAAAAAAACGTTTTTATTTTATAATTTTTTGTGCCTATAATCTACTAATTACTACATGCTTAATGTTTGATTACTTTTATAATGTTAATACACAAGTCTCCATTACTATCGGTGAGTGAACAATAAATCATCCCTATTTTCCCACCCTTAGGGTAAGTATTTTTTATTCAAATTTATATGGGACCAACTTCGAGGTATACCCTATCCAATAAAACAAGAATTATCAAAATCTGACTTCTCTGTAAAAAGTTATGCGTGATAATACATACAAAAAAATATATATATACGCGTCGACTTGTAAACCTCCTCCTTTTTTCTGTCTATAGGATCGTTTTTCAATCGTTCATTTGACATTATACTAGTAAAAAAAACCGGCCAAGTGCGAGTCAGACTCGCGCACCGAGGGTTCCGTACAAACCTGTAGGTATATAAGTAAATGGTAGTATAGACCTGAGTATTTGATATTAATTTCAATTTATGACCTATTAAAAAAAAACTACTTACTAGATCTCGTTCAAACCAATTTTCAGTGGAAGTTTGCACCGTAATGTACATCATATATTTTTTATAGATTTATCATTCTCTTATTTTAGAAGTTACAGGGGGGGGGACACACATTTTACCACTTTGGAAGTGTCTCTCGCGCAAACTATTCAGTTTAGAAAAAAATGATATTAGAAACCTCAATATCATTTTTGAAGACCTATCCATAGACACCCCACACTTATGGGTTTGATGAAAAAAAAAAAATTGAGTTTCAGTTCTAAGTATGGGGAACCCCCAAAATTTATTGTTTTTTTTCTATTTTTGTGTAAAAATCTTAATGCGGTTCACAGAATACATCTACTTACCAAGTTTCAACATTATAGTTCTTATAGTTTCGGAAATAAATGGCTGTGACATACACGGACAGACAGACATGACGAATCTATAAGGGTTCCGTTTTTTGCCATTTGGCTACGGAACCCTAAAAACACTGTTTAATCATTGAAGTCGCTACGACTTCGTTGAAGTTTTGTTACGAGAATCGAGCCAACGGACTCTGGTTCAAGGGTCAAGTTGGTCGACTTATATTTAAAAAAGCTTGTTTAGAAATAACTAGTATTTATATTTACCCAATAAGTTTCCGTGATACTATTTATATGAGACTAGATAATGTCCAGCGTGCTTTGAGAATGATGACAATCGATGTCTATATTTATTAGTAATAAAAATCAATGTATCTGTATGCGTTTCTGTCCACTCATACGATTACGATAAAACTTTGCTGAGTTGTGATGCGCAGGTCGGGGATGGTATCTGAAGGCCCGAATTCTTATTTGCTCATAACAGCTTTGCTTGGTGAGCTAAATAGTGCAAGCTAAAGTATATACTTGGAAGATACGATCCTAAGAATAGCCGAGGATTTAGGTCCTTATCGGAGAGTCAAAAATAATTTGAAACTGTTTGTATTTTTTTAAAAGGAACTTTATTTGGTATTCTTGACTATTCCGCAATAATTGCTTACCTATCGTTTATTTTAGTACCTACCTACCTACATTTGAAGAGCGAACATGACGCATGTGGTTTATGTACGACCCAATGGTCGTTTAAGTTTTTGTCTATTACAACTAAAGTGTTATGGTGCGTCCACGCTACGCGAACCGAGCACGAGTCGAGCCTCTATTCATTCGTTGCTCGCGATGTCAAATATGGACGTGCAATGAGCCTACAACACGAGCGTGATGCGAATCCCTGTTACAAAAAACTGTCAATCGGCGGAGCCCAGTCGACGCACCATTAGATTAGCTTAAGGATTTAGGAAATATAATGTTAAAACAAATATTAAAATGCGGCTCGAAGGATCATAAAATGTGCGAATTAAATATAACATCAAGTACTGGAACCAGTCGGTATTGCGCGGGGCGATGGCAAGAGACCGGATTTCTTTGATCCCTTAGAGTGTCGGCAAGTCGCTGGTGTGGGATGCCACATGTGTCGGGGCAGCTGCGGCCAGAGCGGAAAATTCAAAATTAAAAAAATACGCATCTGGATCGAATTATATTTTTTTGTCTTTTGCGGTCGAGACCATGAGACCGTGGGAGTCGGTAGCTCGCCGTTTTGCTCGCACTTTGTTATCAAAATTGATCGAGACCAGCGGGCGGGAAGCTTTTTCCGCCAACGCGTCAGCTTGGCTATCCAAAAAGAAAAAGCTGCCAGCCTTCTGGGACCCTTTCCGTTAATCGGAAATTCGGAGGCAGGCTTGAGGAAATTTTCTATACATAGATTGTATTTTGTATATATTTGTTGTAAATAGCAACTATTTTCTAATTTTACATCAGGCATATCAACGTGCTAAGTAAACGTGCTAAGTAACATCTAAATCGAGTGTGATATAAAATACACCGAACCAAAAGAAAATATAGTTTTCTAGACTAAGAAATATGAAGCTATATTTAGCTATCTAAAAGCTTTTTTACATAATTAACGACATCTTCTATTTGTATGTTCATCATGTTGATTTTATGCTGTTTTCGGTATTGTGTGTCCAATAAATACTATTATCTTTATCTTTGCGAATTCGTCATACCTACATACACTTTGTGTGTGTGGTTTAAACTGGCTTATCTACATATTACGTTATCTTCTGTTTACCTTTCGTCAATATACTAAAAGGAAACGTAGATATATAGGATACCTACTTAACGGTAAGAGACTTATATGTAACCTGTGCCTACATTCGGGTAAAGTATAACTTTACCAACCTCTGTGCATTGATTTTCGGTAAATTTGCAATCAAAATGTGCCCAAAAAGAGCGAAACCCGGCTGTCAAAGTACAATAAAGCGAGAAATAGCAATCAGATTTAAAACTATCCCCCGGCTCCAATCAAACTATCGTCAAAGTCAAAGACATTTATTCAATTTAAAATATCACAAATAGACAGAAATAGCGACTTTATTTCCTATTAGATAGAGATGTTTCCTTCACTGTAATGTAAACTCAAAAGAATAGAGCGTACTATAAAGTAAGTATGTACCGTGAGGACGTGTAAGTATGTGCAACGCTGCCTCGAAGCGAACTGCGCGTTCCAAATTTGACACTAAATACTAAAATACATAGGTATAATTAATGCCTATTCAAGGCCGGAGTGAATAGGCTTTTTCTGGGTAAGCGTGCTACATCCTGCCTGCATAACCTACCTATGTTCTGTGCAAATAAATGATTTGATTTGATCCTCGGCCTCGTCATAACTCCATGAGTCGAAGGGCAAACACAAGCCAATTCAACATAAATAACTCGTTTTTTATCAATACTTCAACCGAGCTATAATCGCCTTTGAAATATGGAAACATCACGAGCGTAGTAGTTGTCAGTAGGTCTTTTAAATTCTCAATATTATTTTCCCAGAGGCCATGTCAGATGCCGTGGAAGGTGGTGCAGCATTGGCATGGCGACTGCTTGCGACCCTGGAGGGAGGGTCGCTGTTGCTCGCCACGTCTACCATCTTGGCGTATACTGCCAGGAGTCGAATATTCAAGCGGAACCGTAGTCCACAGCCTGCTGGTAGCGTTTTGGTAAGGATAATTTATTTAATGGTTATGTACAGTGTTCCTCATAATAATCTTGGGAAAACATGGAGTGGAGTTATATCTAGAGATTCCCTAACAATTTCTTATTCTCTCAATAATATTTGTTTTTACGCCAGTGTTTAGTTTCCTAAGTTTTGCTTTTATAAATCGACTACCCAAATAAGGAGTGTTTTCAGGATTTATATATGTATGTAGGTTTCTTTATTTCACTTCCTACAACTTATGTATATAGTTAGAAACACATCATACTGAGTGACACAAGCAATTTTTTTTTACTTTTTATATAGTTTTTTGGCAGCGCAGTCGTGTAATTTTTTAATTATTTTGACTTGTTTTACTATTATCTTTACAGGTAACAAACACGAGCAACTTATTAGGAAGGGAATTAAAGAAGCAACTGAAGTCGCGAGGCTGCGTCGTTACCACAGTGACGGACGACGCGATAAGCGGAGCGGGCGCTGAAGCGGTAAACACAGCGGGTGCGAAATTTGACGCGCTCATTGTTGTCGGAGCAGAACCTAAAACAAATGGCTTGGAAGGAATGACTAACTTGGTTTCTGAAGACGTGTATTATAATTTAAAGGTGAGCTTTGAAGTTTATGCAATGATAGGTCAATGATATGCGATGATATGTCGTGGGTTCGAATCCCACGAGGTTATGCTTTTAGTTGAAGTAAAACATAGTGACCTTCACCCTCATTTGTGAAAGGAGGCCTGTGCTCAGCAGTGGGACATTATAGGCTGATGATGATGTTGAAAACATAGTGTTCCTCACTAACATTAAAGCATTTTTTTGTAGTGGGTACTTTGTTGTACCCACTGCAAAAAAAGTTAAAAATTTGGCGCCAAGCACCGGTGAATTCTCAATTTGCGTTTATCAGTTACTAGAATCTCTGTCACCCCTCGTGAGGCGCGGCGGTCACATAGCGTGGGCGTGTTTAGGAGCTGAAGCGGTAGCGGCGAGCAGTGCGTTCAGCGGAGCGAGTGCCGCCTTCGACACGGTCCTCCAAGCCAGTCTGCAACAAGTAGCTAAAGTGTAAGTATAGGTACCTTCTAATATACCGGTTGAACATCTGCCCGTTAGTCAAAGTTTTGACATAAATAAATATGTTGAGCACGATGTAGGTCTAGATAAAATCCTAATGCCCATTTTCACAAGCATGCCTAACTTAGGAAACTCCTAACAAATGTCAAAATGATAACCTAGAATGTAATGCTGTAATTTTGTATTGTTTTTAATTTATCTCTAAGTATGTATGAACTGTTTACAAGTAGTTCGCGAGACAACGACTACGCCTAGACTGCGCGAGTCCCCTATCCTACCTACCACCTGGCTGCGGAAAGCCGCGCAGGCATACATACATATAAAATAAACATTCCCTCAGTCACCCTGACCGAATGTGGCTCTTGCCTATTTAAAGTACTCCATAAAAAAACATTTGTTATTTTTTTCAGTTCTCACTGTGATCCTGTTTGGGTAGGTCGATGTGACGGAGCGGAGCGGACAGCGGAGCGAGTTGTCGCTGCGCTCGTGCCATGTGACAGCGCCCATAATCACTCTAGGTTTTTTATGAGGTATGCAAAGAATGTAAAAGGTCCCCGATGCCTTATTGTCTGCTATTATTTTAAGTCTGTGAAAACTCATTCACGGTAGTATTTCTTTTTATACTACCATCAAAATCGGTAAACAAGCATACGGCCCGGATGGGCAGCGGTTACCGTAGCCATAGGTAAGGAAACGCTACCGTAGCCATAGGTTGACGGGCCCGTTGGTTGGTTAAGACGTGGAGTCTTAACCAACCAACCGCAGGTCCGCCGCAGGTCGTGGGTTCGATTTCCACACAGGACATGCATTTGTGTGCATGAACATGTCTGTCTGTCCTGACTCTGGGTGTAATAATGTATATTAAGTATGTATTTACAAACAAAAAGTAGTATATGTATTATATCAGTTATCTGGTTTCCATAGTACATGCTCTGCTTAGTTTGGGATCAGGTGCCCGTGTGTGAGGAATGTCCCAGGATATAAAAAAAAACTTTCAACTCACGCGTTTCCGACCTTTCCCCCTCCCTTATTAGCTCTGGCGACGTTACTCACGCGCAGGAACACATTGAATAATATATTTTTTTATATTTCAGGAACGCAGCACACAAAGTGGGGGAATACCTCGACAGATGGTTAAAAATAATAACGTGATATTGTAATGCTTTATTAAATAAAGATTTATTGTACATAGCCCTTTAATATTATAAGTATGTAATGATTGTAATATTCATTTATGATTACCTATCTAGTAGGTATGTGTTACCAATATGTATATTGATTGATTGATTAATAAAACTACTTATTTCTAGAACATACTTTATTTCATTACCTTTAGTATAATCTTACCCCCTTATTCATAATCGCTTTTTAACTAAATCAGTGTAATAGTGTGTCCCGTCTCACTCTTTCGATCACCAAATGTCACGTGTCAGATAAAGACTTCGGAATTTTAGCTAATCAACGTTTGATAACTTCATTATGAATAAGGGGGCTAGTATAAATTAGTAGTACAGTACAAATTATCGCAGCTGTTCTCGCGAATGACCAAGGAACCTCGAAAAGTTGCACTAGCTAAACAATTTGGGTTCCAAACCTCCAAATTATATCTTACCTATCTTCCGTAGTTTCACCCACGTGCACACGTTCCCTGTATAAAGCCTATGTCCTTTTCCATACCAAAGCTAGGTAATGAGAACAATTTTAGTATAAAAATTAGGTAATGTTTTTACTTACCTTAACATTTTTGGTTTTGAGGATATCACGAAAACAGTTTAAATATTATAAGGGAGTTTTAAGACGGTTTTTTCTCATATTCCGTCGATACCTACCGTGAGTATCTTTAAAAGCAGTTCTTTATTTGAAACAACTTGAAAAGTCACGATATACGTATTCATTTAATTTTACTTCATTGGTACTTTGTTTGAACTTTATTAGACTAAACGCCACCCCCACACACAAAATTCAATAATACTCAAAATACACGATTTTATGAAAATAAAATGAAACCGTACGGAATATCACTTTCCAAGGTCCCGCCAAAAAGCGCATAGACAAGCCTTTGTCACCAGGGCTGCGTTCCGTAACTACGCCGTGTGATCGCCCGACGATCATCGTAGCGTTCAGTAACAGTTCAGTAACATGTGATGCGATCACATAATATAATATATTATGTCGATGGGTGCGATCGTCGGACGATGTCCGGCGATCGCACCGGTCACCCGGTGTGTAGTAACTGAACGCACCCCAGGTAGTGCAGTGCAAAAAAAAACACAAATTTAGTCGATTTTTCAATGTCAATGTTGCTATAGTTAAATAATATTAATATTGCCCTTGGTTATATATTTTAGTTAGCATTGGCAACTTTAAATTTGAGCTGTCACCTTTCGCAATGGAGTATTGGACGTGTCCGTAACAACAAAATTCCCTTTTTTATTTACTCGTAATGCTCTCGGCACTTTAACAATTATTCCAAATACCATTTACGATTATGTTAAGTTCGTGTGAGGTTTTGTTTATTTCAAATTCGCTGCTGAAACATGGAAGAGGTGGGTTGTTAGGTTACCATATTTTTGTTGTGTCACAATAGTATTGAATGAAAGCATTGTAATTGCGTGGTTATTTTGCAATCGTGTGTTTTTAGGAACTTAACGAGAATGAATTGGAGGAGAGGCTGTATGCTATGCTACATCATGTGGATGAGACGCAGAATAACTTGATCACAACAAACCAGCATGAGGACAACATACGGTTACTTGAGAACGCACCGCGGAGCACCCTGCGTAGATACTGGCGCACCAGCACCGAGCGCAACACGCCCAACCAGAAGGTGAACACTCAAAAAGAACCGATCCCCACTGAGAACAACAAAATCAGTACAGCTGCCACTGCTAACAATGCCAAACCAAAGGCTGAGAAATGTGTCACTCCTAAAGCATCACCCACCATCGATCTCTCATTTTTACAATCGGCAGTACCACAGAATATTAAGAAATCCATTGAAATATTGGATCATGAAATGGACAATCATGTTGTACTGGAATCAAGCGATGATGATGAGGTCATTGAAGTAGCACTGCCACCCAAGCCAACCATCACCATAGAGAGCTCAGATGAAGATGAATTGCATGTTATAAAGATTGACACACCCACCAAAAGCAGCAATAAACAGAGCACATTTAATAAACCTCATGGTATTGATAGGGAGGTGTCTGCCAGTCCCGTTCCATCTGTTGTATCTTCAGTCTCAGATGACTTCATCCGTGGTGACTGCATTGCTTTAAATATCTCATCACGACATCCAGACAACCACAGTTTTGATTTTAGCCTCCATGGATCCGACCTAATTGATCATAGCACTCCATCAAAAAAAAAGAAAAAGAAGAAATCTAAGGAGACAGTAGCATCAACAGCAGAACCTGTTACAAGCACTCCAGAAAAATCTGTAGTAAACAAAAATATTACGGATGAATGTTTTGCTACACCAAAGAGCAAAGCAAAAAATAAAAAGCAAAAGAATAAATCTTTTGTTGTGACCGAAAAAAGCTTTCCGAATGCTGATGTTTACGATTCGGACAGCAATCAATCCATGATTGATACAAATAAGGGAAATTCTTATGTTGTCACTGAAAAGAGTTTGCCGAGTGCAGACGTCTATGAATCTGACTCAAGTCACTCTGAACCTCTAAAAGATAATACTAATGATATTGAAAGTTCTGACAGCAGCATATCAATTGATAAACCTCAGGAAACACCCAAGAGCTCTAAAAAGGTTGAAAGCTACGGTCAAGTAAACAGAACACATGGAACAATATCTATTGTTGACTTGACTGAAAATGATAAATATATTACATTAGACAATACTGGAATCTGCGAGAGTATTGTAATGGCTAATGTCACTGGTTTCATGGAATCTGAAGACTATGGAGATGAGAACTTGTCTCAAAATAGTCCTTCAAAGTTTGGCTCGACAAAAGTACCAGCTATATTGAACGAAGACCTCGACTTTGACAATCTAAAGGGCAAGAACACTGTTTGCAAGCGTAGGAGATACTCTCTAACAACTCTTCGTGCAGAAATGGAGAAATTCTACAATGAGAGCTGGGGTGGAGAGGATTTCAATCACAGGGAAATACAGAAAAATATGTCACGTAAGTTATTTACATAAACCATTGTATTCTTTGTTCCATAACTAGATAAACAGTCAAAACCATTTACAACAACTTCGAAGGGACCATCAGAACTTTTTTATTTTTTTTAACTCACGCACGGTCATCTGATCCCAAACTAAGCAGAGCTTGTACTATATAACTGATATAATACATATACTACTTTTTGTTTGTAAATACATACTTAATATACATAATTACACCCAGACTCAGGACATACAGACATGTTCATGCACACAAATGCATGTCCTGTGTGGGAATCGAACCCACGACCTGCGGCGCGTAAGGTGAATCTTAACCAACTGCGCCAACTGGCCCGTCATTAGTTATTAGTTAGTATATTAGTTATTCAGTTGTTATAGCCAACAGTTATTTACAGTAAACAAAAGTGTGAGATCTCAAAACTCCGTCTTAATATTGGGTATGTCGTTTAAAGCAATGTTATTAGAAACAGTTTTGACTGTAGTTCTTTTTTCACTATTTAGTGAAAGTGGATTCTTTATGATGAACACACTAATAACATTTTTAATAATAATTCATCTAATTAGCTAATAACTGATAAAATAGCAAATTATCAAATGATAATTAGATTATTTTTAAATGGCCATTTAACTAAAATAATTATATTTGTAGGTGACAAGAGCTTGTGGATGATTGACCCTAAAGACCGAATGTCATCACTGTCTAGAAGAAAAGTGACAACGTAAGTATACAAAACAAGGTCCATATTTGAGACCTTCAATGAGAACTCATGAGTCTAGTTTTGAACCGAGATTAAAACATTTGAATTTGGAACTTGGACCTTTGAATTAATGTTTATATGCCTGGAATCTATAAAAAGTCAATTTCATCAAATTTTAGCTTCATCTGTGCCTGCCGACCCGCCCAGCTTTGCACGGGTAGCAGAGTAGTTTTAACAGTATGTCATGATTTTTTCCGACGTCTTCAACAATCATCGTCATATTTCAGTCAATTTACACCAAACATTAATGAATTATTTACCTATACGTTCATCAAGAATCACTGTCCATTTTGGTGATAACTGTATGAAAATTCATGTTTATCGCATTCAGACAGGCATACGCGGCGGGGAGTTGTCTAAATCAAAAACTCAAAATTAAAAACGACTCAACCTGCCGTGAGTTTAGCCCTGACTAATTATCAATTGCAGAGATTCCCAAAGTTTATTGGATCGCGACTCACCTAACAAAAAGTTCCAAATTCGGCACTCACCTCTTTTTCACGGTTTTCATGAAGGTAAAAGGGGCATAAATATATGAATGAAGGACTTTCCAGGGCCCACACAATATTCACCCGCGAATTGGTGGCTCGCGACTTTGGGAACTACTGATTTAGAGTAACCTAGTCCAAAATAATAGTAAAGTAACATTATAATGCCGTTTCAGATGCAACTACTGCAACCGCACCGGGCACCGCGACGACACGTGCCGGCTGAAGCCGCCCGTGTGCTACATGTGCGGCTGCAGCGGCCACTACGAGCCGAGGTGCCCCCAGAAGATCTGCGTTAATGTGAGTTCATACTCATACCTGCAGCTGTGCGATCTATATTAGCATAAGAGTCTAGCATAATCAATAAAAATCTTTTTTTTTTCTATTTCCTTTATACCTCTGGGCCTGATGGAAAGCGGTTACTCTAGCCATATGGAGGCTCGCAAAATACGGGGTCACTCACGCGTTACCGAACCTTATCTCCTCCCCAATGAGCTCTGGCGTCCTTACTCACGCCCAGGAACGCAACATAGTTATTATTTGGCTGCGGTATTCTGTAAGGTGGAGGTACTTCCCCAGTCGGAAACTCTTTGAGCGAATAAACACTATACTCTACCGCTAAAAAAACGGATGAGGAAAAGCAAATATAAAAAGGAATTACGCGGCGATCAAACGTATCTGCGTCCCGCGCCAGCCAATGAGGTACAAATCGCATCGCCGCGTTCGTTACACATTTTTGTAAGATTTTTTACACCAATAGGATATGTTCTCTCTTCAGCTTAGAAATAACTCAAAGAATCCACCCTAATAGTCAGCTAAAGAAAGTAGCAGAGAAAATATTTTTTACCCTTGACCTAATTTAAAAATAAACTCATAAAAAGTAATTTTCGCGCTTCAAATATCAATAAAGTAATATAAAATATAAATTCTGCGAAATTAAATAAAGATTTAAAAAAAACTGGTGATAATAATACTGTATATTGGTTCTGTACGTGCCTGATACCAAATAATCCGAAACACTAAACAGCATATTTTTATATATTCAACAAAGAAACGCTATCAGTCTTATCTGGCTTGGTCCTTTGCGACCTCAATGCTGCCGTCCACGGCTTCTTGAATTAATGGACTATGACTATATCAGTTCCAAAAATAATTATTCTCTTTGTTATTAATTACAAGGACACTAGAAGATAACATAAAAAAATTATAAACATTTTTGCAGTGAATAAATGTCTTAAGTTTCTTCGCGAGTTTAGTTATCGAAATTCTTCGATGCGGTCTTCTATTTAAAACTACTATTATTTTACATAATGCAGATACACACTTACCCTGGAATATCATAGGGTCTACTAATCCTTACTAAATATTATAAATGTAAATGTGAGTGTGTTTGTGTTGTTACTCATGCTCATACACATTAATTTACAACAAGTTTGTTACGGCTGAATGGGTTTGGATGAAAGGCACACATAAAATACGTTCTGGATTTACTGGTACAATAGGTCCTTCGAGAGCTAATCTATACATATAAAATGCTTTGTCCTGAATGACTGAGAATCAACGCACAGCCTAAACCGCTGATCGTAAAGACCTGAAACTTGGAGGGTGTGTTCTGTGTATGACGTAGGCATCCGATAAGAAAGGATTTTCCGAAATTCTACCCCTAAGGGGGTGAAAAACGGGGGCAAAGTTTGTATGGGACAATGTGATTCCTTGGTCCGATCTACTTCAAATTTTGCATAAACATTCTTTAACATGATTTATGGAAGACGTGTTTCTTTATTGAAACTCATCGCCTAACTGGTTAAAAAGGGGTAGAAAGTTATTTTAGGGATGATTTGCATCGAAATTGATATCAATACTCCTTAGTGCTTTTGATTTATATATTCTTTGATAGGTATTTGGCATTCCAATTTTAAAGAGTATTGCCACAAGTAGTGCACCGTAGACGAAGAATTATAGTTAGACAAGCCAAGATACGCATATGTCAAAACGTGTATGTTTGAGCAGGACTAAGCGTATTTTTGTGTCCCTATCTCGCGTAGGTATAGGTTTTTATTGTTTGACCTCAGTGTCGATATTTGTTGATGAGAGCAGTGAAACTGTGAAACCCTAATTGTATGTTATTTGTGACTTTGTATCAGCGTTGCAAGACGTCGTCGTTTTTTTTAACTGATACAGTAAGTAAATCAAAGGATTACTATAATCAAGTGTATTTTCTGTCAATATCATGCAAATTGTATAGATAATTTCGTCTAAATTCGATAAAAATCCAAATATATATGTTATTATGTCGAACTATCGCTAACTTTTCGCTATACGCTGACAGCCTATCTACCTACAATTCTCTATCTACGCATTGCACCAAGCTTTCAACTCACATAGAGTTCAACTATTTTATAAATTCGGATTGAGTTTTTAAACATTTTTGTCTGTCTGTTCCGGTTCATAGCTGATGTTATAAGGAGTAACTTAGCTTCTTTTATTTTTGAAAATAATTAGTGTTCCGCGCAAAAAAAATCTAACCGTTCGCGGGTGAAACCGCGGGGGTCTGCTAGTCTGTAATAAGGTAATCATCATCATCGTCAACCTATAATGTCCCACTGCTGAGAACAGGCCTCCTTTCACAAATGAGGGTGAAAGGGAATGGGCAGATAATCCACCACGCGTGCCCACTGCGGATCGGTGGAGGTAGGCTAGTGGTCAACCTACAGTTGGAATTTTTCAAGCCTCCTAGGAGTCATCCAACTAGCTTAACGACTATCACCATAAAGTGATAACCGGGACCAACGGCTTAACGTGCCTGTCACCCATCTAGGTACCGACCACGACAGACGTAGCTTAACTTTGCCGATCGATTAAGAACGGCTAATCATGCTACAACACGAGCGCTTCAATAAGGTAATAATGTTGTATAATATTGTTGTTTCCAGTGCGGTTCCCCGAACCAGATGTACTCGTCGATGTGCCGCAACTGCTGCGGCTGGGGCTCCGCGTCGTGCGAGGAGTGCGGCCAACGCGGCCACCCCGCCACGCACTGCCCCGACCTCTGGCGCCGGTACCATAACACCGTACGTATACTATTCAAAACTACACCTTTTAACCGAGCGATCGACTCAGTTTCAGCTTGGACAGAAATGCTTTCGTATGTCCAGATGACCCGCTGTTCTTCTCTACAGGTCGCAATTCGCAACCGCTTCTCGTGTTTACTATGGACTTTTTTAGTCGATACAGTTTTTTGGAAAAAGTTGAAGGGAGCCATTTAGAAAAATTTAAAAATGTGAATAGACCAAAATATGTCATTTAATTATCGAGACTCCCGAGGCTTACAGCTCAGAGCCACTAGTACAGTTTGTATTAAAGTGTTTTTTTTCATTTTTTATAGTTCAATTCTAAAGAATCGCGTCTTTATTCCAATCACAATTGGCTACTTTCCTAAAAAATATCAAAAAGTTCCGCTTGACGTCACATTTCTATAAAAAAAAATTAAGAATCTTCATCATTTTTGATTGATTAACGAAAAAAAAAATTCTTTTGATAATCTAACTGATGGACTAATATTAGAATTATAATAATTTTTTACCCAGGAAAGTACCCAATTTCTTAAAATGGTGTCGAAACCCATTCGGTTTCGTAAATAACCTTATATAAAAAAAACTTTTTTTTACAGATTGACTTGAACACTCAGCTGGAGAAATGCAACCAGACAAAGAAACACCA
Organism: Achlya flavicornis; assembly: GCA_947623365.1. Classification (NCBI taxonomy): domain Eukaryota; kingdom Metazoa; phylum Arthropoda; class Insecta; order Lepidoptera; family Drepanidae; genus Achlya; species Achlya flavicornis. The sequence goes on from OX392469.1 coordinate 3,061,156, forward strand.
TCAGTTGTTCTGCAGCGGGTGCACCAGGCGAGGCCACCTCGTCCACACTTGTCGGATCACCCTGCCCTTCTCGGGCCTACCCATCAACTCACCATATGTCTACTTCTACCGCCCTTTCTACTCGCCCACAAACAACAGGGCTATGTGCAACAACGCCAACAAGTTTAACAAATCCCAACAGTATAGAAACACACAAGAATCCACACCATCCCCAGCAGAAATACAATTCAGAAACGATAGAAACAAACGACAGTCCAAGTCACCAACCGCCCACGAGAATCATGTCAATAAGAAGAGAAACGTTTCCGTCACAGAAGACAATGATGCTCGTCGTAACACCAAGAGCCCGATAAATAATAACACCCAAAGAAAAATGTCCGTGAGTAAAGAAGATGACACTAACAAAACCAAATATCAAGTGAAAACCGCCGCCGTTGATAAAGTAACGGGCGTAGAAAAAGCACCTAATTTCATTCCACTTTGCTCAACAAACCATGACAATAAGGGTCATATGATTCAAGATAATGAAGTATCCGATACGAGCGACATTGTGACGTCAGCGCGCATCTACGTCACCAATGAAATTATTGATCTTCTCAAGAGTAAGGAGGGGGCGGAATGGCTAAAAGCAACAACCAACAAACACAGTGTTATTGTAGAAAACACTGAAATCAATTCATTTTTGAGTATTAAAGGAAAAGTTGAAAGTCAAGAATGTTTCCAAAACGAACTAAGGGATTGGATGAACATTAAAGCCAATAAGGAAAATATTAAATCGAATAATGAAATTGACACTTCAAACGAAAACAACCATGATCTAACTCTGACTAATATACCTAAGAATAGGAATAACCTTTTGAGACATCTTAACAAAGCTTTCGAATCACTGAAAAGAGACTTGGGAGATCCCAAAGCGCTTTACAAAGAGCTGACATTCTTGCAGAATCGCCACCAAGCACTGCTGAGCCAGAAAGTGATCAACCCTAAGCAGCTATCAAATAGTAAGGGGCATATTAACGACATGCTCAAGAAACTGAACATGGTACTGATCGGACAAGCTGGCCTTGCCGACGGTACCGGTCATCTAAGTGAACTGTACTCCTTTCAAGAAAAAGTGATGAATTCCAGGTCAAAAGTTATACCTATTGAACTACGCAAAGAGATCGGACAACATTACCAAATCATATTTACTGCATTACCCAGAGATGACTACAGGGAACTGCTGAAGACCTACCATTGCTCTAAACAAACTTCAGCCATGTCCAAGAAGAAAAAGAGAGATAAACCATATACGCTTGGTCAAAAAATGAATAAACTAATGAAAATGAACAGCATTCCAGCACAAACGATGCATAAGAATGAGGGAGTGAACATGCATGGAGGTGAGAATATGGGTACAGCCAAGGGTAAGGCGTGTCACATATTCAGTAAAGTGGTCATCTATCATAAGAGGCTGTTAAATGTGCGAGTGAGCAACAAACCTTTAAAGAAGAAGCGTATGGAGCTAATAGCCAAGCTGCGTAATGTCATGAACCACTACACAAACGAGGATATCACGAGGTCGAAGGCAATAAAGAAATTGAGAAAGGCACAGGAGGAGGCGCGGGTGTTCCTGGCCAATGTATAAATAAAATATATTAAGGAGATAACTTTTATGTTAATGCAATCGAGAATGTTAAGGTAATGGCGGGATTTCGCCTCCGCCGGCAGGTGTTATCACGTTTGGTCTCGTCGCGACACGGGATCGATTTATGTTTGTCTTTACTTGCCGGTTTCATGTAATAGCACTTAATCGTGCGTGTGAATTAAATATACTTCTTAGTGTAAAGCATTTACAGCATTTAATTTGAAACTCCCTCTACCAGTAGTCGTATAACTTACTGAATATATTCTGACTTTGCCTTATGGAAATAACTGTTATGTTCAAAGAGTATAGTAACTATCCATAAAGGAATATGAATGGTTATGTTCTCAAAAATTACTACTAAGGAGCAGGGCAGACGACAGACCGCACCGCGCCGAACTTTTGAGTCTGAAAATAGAACCTATTCTAAGCAGCATTAGAGTAACGCACACACAAAAAAAAGTCTGTTTTAAAAGTGTGCGCCAGTCTTTTTGCGCGTCGTGTCGGTTCTATTTTCACAGACTCAAAAGTTCGGCGCGGTGCGGTCTGTCGTCTTCGCTGCACCTTAGTAGTATTTATTAATAAATGTACGGCTCACGATGGGATTATGGTTCGACACCAACCAAACCATATAAAAACCGGCCAAGTGCGAGTCAGACTCGCGCACCGAGGGTTCCGTACAAACCTGTAGGTATATAAGTAAATGGTAGTATAGACCTGAGTATTTGATATTAATTTCAATTTATTAAGTATTAAAAAAAAACGACTTACTAGATCTCGTTCAAACCAATTTTCGGTGGAAGTTTGCACCGTAATGTACATCATATATTTTTTATAGATTTATCATTCTCTTATTTTAGAAGTTACAGGGGGGGGGGACACTCATTTTACCACTTTGGAAGTGTCTCTCGCGCAAACTATTCAGTTTAGAAAAAAATTATATTAGAAACCTCAATATCATTTTTGAAGACCTATCCATAGACACCCCACACCTATGGGTTTGATAAAAAAAAATTTTTTGAGTTTCAGTTCTATGTATGGGGAACCCCCAAATTTTTTTGTTTTTTTTCTATTTTTGTGTGAAAATCTTAATGCGGTTCACAGAATACATCTACTTACCAAGTTTCAACATTACAGTTCTTATAGTTTCGGAAATAAATGGCTGTGACATACGGACGGACAGACAGACAGACAGACAGACATGACGAATCTATAAGGGTTCCGTTTTTTGCCATTTGGCTACGGAACCCTAAAAAGGTAGGTACTCTATGACCAAACCAAGGTCGATGGTTCGGCCGATCGTTCGATCGTCTAGCTAGAGGCGAGATTATGGCGCTTTATTGCAATAAGTTACAATCTTTTTCGAATTGAAACTAAGTTGAAACTATTTCAATAAAGGGGTTTTCTGATGTTTTTTTAACAAATCAAACATTTTCGATTTTGTAATTACCTATGTAGTTTCTTCAATCTGAATCTGATTGCAACAAAGTTACGTAATCCACTTGAAACAAATGCGAATCGATGTTCGCGCGCATACAACCTATATTATATTATAATGTTTAAACATTATCAGTAGTATAATCTCGTTGTCATAGTTTGGCTAGTGAATCACCATTAAAAATAGTATAGGTATTATTTTCTTTACAATAATAAAATATTTTTCACATTTTACAGAATTTTCCTTAAATATTCCACTAAGGAATTTTCATTGAGAATATTCGACTATTTATAGCAGTTTGACATTTTAATAACAACACTAGTTACATTCGTACAAGATTCGTATTCCGTTCATTCAATTCATTCATCTTTCATCATTTGGAATCAAAGTTTGGAATTGATTGATTGATAAGCTTTGGATGGTGATGTTTGTACTTGTTGATAATAAGATAAAAGCTTTGATCGATATAATTATAATCAATTTACTAAAGTTTCCTAGACCAATAAAATGAAGTTAAAATCAACGAATAGTTTCCTCCTTCCTACTTTTGAAATATCAATTGTATTGTTGTGTTTGATTAATTCTATTTGTGGACGTAGAGTAAGTACATTATTTAATTTCACGGTATTTTTGTAATTAAATTTTTAAATTGGAATTTCATAGCAAGTGTTTTATTACATACAGTTTGCGGAAGAAGAATATTATCAACCAATCGGGTATGATGATGGCCAGCCATCTTTTCCACCAGCAAAATACTACGACAAGGCAAAAACTGCATTGGAAAAATTAGAACAGGGTTAGTTCATGAACAATTAATTAATCATCTAATTAAACTGCAGTAATTATTTACGATATGTTCTACGCAGTTTTAATGGTTGTTGAAAAACCAATAAAAATTTACTGCCACAGTTATTTTTTTTAATGATTTATGTAGTTAATAAAATCACCCTACTGTTATTATGTGTAGTCTAGCCTAAACAGTCGTGAGCTGCTTGTACCATGATTAGTGGTATCTTAAATATAATAAGTGCCCCTCCTACAGCTACAGTGCTTATTTTTTAAGATTATACAAGTATTTACATTTGATAAAAAAAGTATAGTGCCATCAAAGATTTTCATAGGGCATCGTGCCTCTACCCAGATGGATAATCCGCCTTACTAAAGCATGACATTTAATTTCACTCCACTTGAGGGGCTCCCTGAGCAAATCGCTCTCAGTTCGTACTGCGCACGGCTGTCAAATACTGTCAATTCTGGCTTGTTTATTTCATGTTCCCATAGAGGCGACTATCCTTCTGGACGTTTTAAATTCTTTGAGTGCCATGATATGTCTGATAAAAGTGATATACCTAAACATTAAGTGGTGCTTATGACTTACACTTGAATTCGCTTTAATTCAAGATATGGGCAACATTGATTATAAAATAATAAACATGGTTTGATTTAAAAAAAACAGTTTGCATTTGATAGCTTGTTAATAAGGAAGACTATGTAAGAATTTTACACCTGTGAAACTGCAGGACTTTACTAGAATTTTATAACTTTGTAACAGAAATTCCAATAAGGAAATATTCATGATTTTTTCTGTGATGGCGTTTAACATGTTCAACATCTGATGTTACTGTTCTAACTTCAAAATGTTCCTCAGCACCTCAATGGGTGAACAACTGGCCAAATCCATCAATAAAACTGGGGCAGGTGTCAGGAGTAGCTTTTGACAATGATGGACGGGTACTGGTATTCCACCGAGCCTCAAATGTCTGGGATGCCAACACATTCAGCGAGCGTGACGTATATAATGGTATCGGAGACCCGCCAATACCACATCCCACCATCATGGTATTCAATGAGACAGGAGAGCTTGTAGACATGTGGGGACAGAATCTGTAAGTGTTAACATGTAAAAATTGCCTGTAAACCATAGTAATTGTGAACTATTTCATTTAACTTAACCACAAGTAACCACCAGGGAGACCTGGCTAGCATTAACATCTCTATGGAAACATTGCCTAATGACAGATAATATTAAACCTTGTGTCTTATAGCGCACTTTAACAGCAGTTCTCCTTAAATGCCACTGTGACATCTAAGGCATTACCACACTTCATACTTTAATTTAACAAAATGGCTACTGGTACAGTTAATGAACAGGCTAGCCAAACACCAAACAGCCTCAACTGGCAGATTTAACCAATTTTTTTGGAGGAGTAAGTCATCCAGTGAAGACTAGAAAATGCATTTTCTCTTGAGGTGTTTTGTATAGCCTTGGCAGGTTAGTTTAAAAATAACTTATTAAATGTGTTCAGTTTCTACATGCCTCACGGGATCACAATGGACCACGAGGGCAATGTGTGGGTGACAGATGTGGCTCTGCATCAGGTCTTCAAGTTCACTCGGGAAGAGAAACAGAAGCCTGCTATGATTCTTGGAGAGAAGTAAGTTTCATGATTTGTTTCAGTCTGCATGTAATTTTGTATATTATAAAGTATTATAAGTACATAGTTTGGTTTCATAGTAAATAAATAAATAAATATCCTGGGACATTCGTCACACACGGTCATCTGATCCCAAACTAAGCAGAGCTTGTACTATGGAAACCAGATAACTGATATAATACATATACTACTTTTTTTTGTAAATACATAATATACATAATTACACCCAGACTCAGGACATACAAACATGTTCATGCACACAAATGCATGTCCTGTGCGGGAATCGAACCCACGACCTGCGGCGCACCAACCAACTGCGCCAACTGGCCCGTCGAATAGTGTTGTCCAAGTTCTGATACGAATGTTTTGATTGGATGGCCGTCTGTGATGAATGTCCTAGAATTTTTATTACAGCTTAGCCTTTAAGAGTTACTGTAAAAGTTACAGTACAGGTAATTTATGGATGCTATTAAACTGAAATGGCTTATCTTTGTTAAATTACCGTACATCGTCATGGACTAACATACACATTACAGTCATTCATGAAAGATGGTTATTAATTATTATTTACATAACATTTTCTCAAGTGAATTGTACACATTTTATAACAGTGATATAAAAAAGTAAACTATGACTAGTTATACTATATATATATAATATATATACTATATATAATAGTTATACTTGAATATTATACGATATACATAAATAATATGAATATTGAATGCAATAGATACCTAGGTGTTCCCACAATGTTTTTTTTCCTTAAATCTCAAGGATCCATGTTGGAGAATGTGAGTCAAAACCTACCAATCAAGTTTTTAGTCACTATTTCAACAATTTAAGTGGACCTATAATAATAATTCTGAGACATTCTTTATACACGGCTATCTTAAACAGACTTGAAACCAGATAACTCATTAAATGATAGATAGGTATAGTAAGGGGCACGAGTCGTGAGCATAGATCGACACCTGCGCAGTAGGTAATTTTTAGGTCTGTTTGTCGGAATGAAGAAGGGGGGAGCGCCGAGCTGCACTCGATTGGTTCGTCAGTCGATGCTCGTCGTCTATTGTATTCTTTTGTGTCATTTGGCTACTGTGATTTGGCCAAAGTGTACATGCGCGAGCTTGCCCCCATTACTGCCTATCTGTGCTCACCATTCATGCCTCATACTACTACTAGACAAATATACATTTTGTTATACCCAGACTCAAAGAAAATACACTTGTGTGCAAAATTGTTTGTTCTGGACGGGAATCGAACCCATGACTTGTGGCGTGGCAGTCTAGTTATGTAACCTCCACGCCAACTGGCCAGATAGAGCTTTTAAGAATACAATTTTATCCTTCAGTCACGTTCTATGTAGGCGTAAAACCCCACGACCTGTTACATGAAAATTAACCTTATTGCTTGACACTAAAGGTCATATCATCATACAAGTTCCAACAGCTGAACGTTATCTTAAAGCAATAAGGTATATTTTGCGAGTTTCTGTCAGGTTTGTGCCAGGCCGCGACGACCAGCACTTCTGCAAGCCGAGCGCGGTGGCGGTGCTCGATAACGGAGACTTCTTCGTCGCCGACGGGTACTGCAACCACAGAATAATGAAGTTTGCATCAGATGGTACACTTATACTGCAGTGGGGGAAACGTAAGTTCTCTCCTATTTATAATATTCACTGGTACCAGGGATTTTGGATTTTGCAGATATTTGCATCCATATCTGTAATGGAAACTGGAATTTTTACAGCCAAAAGAATAGCCAATATACCGGATGGAGATTTCGAGGTGGCCTATGCACATGCTGAACAAATTACGAATACTGAAACCTATAAAGAAAAAAAAAATTTCATACATTATGATCAAGCATTTTTTTTTGGAATTCTATCGTGGTCCCATAGCAAAAGTTGTTCTGCATGACTATCCCAACAAGATTTCAAAAATATGCCATCTCGAATTCTCCACTCAGTATAGTCATTGTCCAAAAAAATACTTAAAAAATGTAACCTTGCTGAGTTTCTTGCCGGTTCTGCTTAGTTGAAGGCGGTACTTACCGCACCGGTGGTAACTTCAGTAGCTTTGATCTTAATAGGTGCCCTATTAGAGCCTAAATTGCATACGTAAGTTTAGCCAAATTTTAGTTCATATTACGTGGGTACGTCCACACCAAGTCTAAAGAATAACAATTAGTGACAGGTACTTAATTGAAGCGCTCGTGTTGTAGCAGGATTAGCCCTTCTTAATCGATTGGAAAAGTTAAGATACCACCGTCATAGTCGGTACCGGGTGACCGCCTAATGGTGTTTCAAATCGAGCGTTTCCTTGCTTTAGAAGGCACATATAGCCGTTGGTCTCGGTTATAGCTTAATTGTGATAGTCGTTAAGCTAACTGGAGGCCTACTAGGCGGCTTGAAAACTCCAACAGTAGGTTGACCGCTGGCCTGCCTCCACCAATCAGTGGGCACGCGTGGTGGAGTATCTGCCCATTCCTTTTCACCCTAATTTGTGAAAGGAGGCCTGTGCTCAGCAGTGGCGTATTATAGGCTGAAAATGAACCTACTTAACTGGCTAAAATGTTAAAACTTTTTCGTGGAAATGTTTGATAGTTCCTCGTCCCTGTCTGACGTGATCTCATCGTTGATATCTTATCACAAACTTTGGGTTTCACCAGTTTTTTTTTGTAAGTTGAACAACGTGAACTGATTGTATACAAAGGTCTAAAATAACTAATACATAATTGATAACTTTTAACCCCATTTGTTCTACATAACTTTCACGTCACTTTGCCGTCACTATCGACCGCGTTTGTAATACCGACCACATCGCAGCCACGTCGCGGCGCCGCAACCACTAGCGACACCGTGAACAAGGCGGTACAAAATGTTGCTTGACCACATTTTGTCGCGACGCTGTGGTGCGGTACGTGTACGCTAATACTCCCCCCTCCCCCCAGGTGTAGGCGAGTCCCCGTTCGTGCTGAACGTGCCGCACGCACTAACACTAGCCCCGGACCGCGGGCTGGTGTGCGTGGCGGACCGCGAGCGCGGGCGCGTGGCGTGCTTCCACGCCTACAACGGCACCTTCGCCGGCAGCTTCAGCAACTGGCTCATCGGCACCAGGCTGTTTAGTGTTGCCTACTCACCTGTCAATGGTAAGTCAATTCATCATCTATCTTCCCTGTTCTCAATCACTTGGGTCTATCTGTTATACCCGCATTCACTCCTCTCATTCACATATCATCTGTCACACAATCCATCCCTCCTTTTCCCGAATATCCATCCACTGTCATATTCACAACTGTCAATGGCATCCAACAGGCCTTCGATAGAGTGTGGCACAAAGGCTTACTCTGCCTCTCTCTCAGAAAATTCCTGCAAAACAGATACTATGTTGATGGTTTCATTCATACCTTTCTGAGCGTTATTTCCAAGTACGGGAAGGTGGAAGTACTTCTGAATCAATATTGCATCAGGGATACCGCAGGGTTCCGTCCTCGGACAGGTATTGTACACCTTGTACACTACCGATCTCCCAGAAGCAGGGTTAGCAGCACATAACCCGGAAGCTTCTAACATCCTACAAACCAGCTTCTGCAGGGTAGACAGAATCAGAGTAGATGAATGGCTCGAAAAATGGCGCATCAAATCATTCAAATCCATCCATTTCACTTTCAGCTTTCGAAAAGTAAACTGACATTGGGAAATAATACTCTACCCGAAAGCGATTCTGTTCGATATCTTGGCTTGCACCTAAAACAGACTGCTCACTAGGAAGAATCACAATAAAACGAAACATGATGAGTTGAATCTTCGATTTGCTTTCTACTGACAGCAAGCATCTTATTTACAAAGTTATTCTCAAGCCTGCATGGATGTATGGGATTCAACCTGGGGAAGCGCATGCAACTCAAGTATATATGCATACTATACAGGTCGTTGTTTTAGTCAGCAACGAGCGACTCAGGGTTGATAATACAAATGATACTGATGCTAAAAAAAATACTTTATTTTTTAATATGAATAAATCATCATGTAATAAGTTAAAGTGTATTCGTAATACTCAACGGGAGTATAGTAAGGGGCACGAGTGGTGAGCACTGATGACAATGACAGCTGCGCAGTAGTTAATTTTTAGGTCTGTTTGTCGGAATGAAGACGGGGGGAGCGCCGAGCTGCACACGATTGGTTCGTCAGTCAATGCTCGTCGTCTATTGGATACTTGCGTGTCATTTGCCCCCACTACTGCTTATCTGTGCTCACCATTCGTGCCTCATACTGTATGAGGGATTAAAGGGGTAGGGCGACGGCGACTTGCGCCTAGCTCTAGTCTGTACACGTGCCTAGTGACCATACATTGCAGTAATTTTAGTTCAAATTGAATGAGGTATTTCTCAATGCTTTACAGTTTTAAATGGAATTAAGACCATTTTTGGAAAATATGTCTTGTACTACCGCCCCTGTGTCGCTCCTTGTCGACCAAAAAAACAGCCTGTATGTAAAAAAAAGCATTTGTTGTGTGTAGACTATGAACAGAAGTTTTCCTGTATCTCGTTTGGTATAAGTCTTCCTCAGTAACATTTAAATGAAATTTCTTAGTAATGTTCTGACACCTATCACACGTGGGTATTTCCCGACTTCAATGAGTAGTTGTGACTACTTGTGATCTGATAAAAATAAAAATAATCAATGTTATTTTTCAACAATTATTAATTTATCAATAGTACTTTAATGACACACTATTCCCGTGCGTATTTAAACAAATTAAAAAGTTTTATTATAGTACAGTCAGGCCTGTCCCACTCCCATGTTTAGGTACGATCGCGCGCACGCGGACTACCGGAACAACGCTAGTCGGTTGCAACGCGCACGCAGCGCAAGACGCGTGTGGGTATAAATACCTACGTACTACCTATATAAAGTGTTTACTGTTCTTATTTTAACACTATCTTGTGTAGATATCGTTGTTTTTATAGTTCTAGATATTTTGTTGTTGTTTCATTGTATAGTCCTAAAGTGTGTTAAAAAGAGACAAAGATAGAGCGACCCACAGAACAGAAAAAACACTTAGAAATCGCAAGTGACAATATTAGCACGGGAACCAGTGTGGCAAAACTCACACAAATAAACAATTTTTCATACACTGCACTACCAACAAACAATTCGTTTCATTGGTAGATTTTATTCAACACAAAACTAGCAGAAATCACAGATTCTACATTTGAAAATATACCTTGACATGTACAAATAGAATTCATTTTGTTATTCTGTAGAATGTGTATACGACGTTTTGTAATATGAAGATGAAGGAAAACAATTGACGAGTAAGTTTCGCTATCCAACAATAGATGGCGTTATTATCAGTGTATGTTATTATCATCCTAATTACATTCAAGATAAAGTTGACATTCGTGTAGCATGTCGATGGATTTATAACATTCTGATTATAACACCATGCGCTATTTGATTTCGTCAGCTACTCAATTAGTGATGTAGGTGATAGATGACGTCATAAGTGAAAGTATCGATAAATGTTTATTGCATATCCTACTAATATTATAAATGCGAAAGTTTGTGAGTGTTTGTTACTCTTTCACGCAAAAACTACTGAACGGATTTGGATGAAATTTGGAACACAGATTCTCAGATATGTTCTGGATTAACACATAGGATACTTTTTATGCCGGGAAATCATACGATTACTCGGGAATGTGGGTGAAACCGCGCGGGACAGCTAATATTATTATAAATATGACACATATATTATGAATGAAATCTATTCCGCCTAAACGGCGGAACAGATTTCGATGAAAGGTATGTAGATAGATGACACGCTAGATTAACACACAGCTTATAGTCAAGTCAAGTCAAAGCCATTTATTCAATTTAGGCCCAAGAAGGGCACCTATGAAGGTACATTTTTTAATATTTTCTTTGTTTTTTTACAATCTGACTATATAGTGGCTATTTTTTCCAAAACATTAGTATACATACATACTTTTTTTTTTACAAAATAAAATACACAATCATCAAAACTAATAAACATAAAAAAAAAACAAAAAAAACAACAAATCAAATATAATTTATAAATATAATATATATATATTTACTTTTTGTACCGGAAACACTTTTCCGGGAACTGCTCACTAGCAGTTCCCGGAAATAAAATAGTAGACAATAATAGTAATAGAGTAGTAATAGGACATACATAGGCGATAAGGAAATATTGAAGATTCATAATACGTCATTAGACAACCCTACCGTAACACGTGCCGCGTCATACAGGATAGAGTTATACGATAGAAAGAGAGGGAAGTTGTAGGTGAATATAATTTTAGGCACGCAGCGCTGCGCGAACTGGATTGCGCTTTATTCTGTCGTTCCAAGAGTCGATTTTTGTTTAAATGTCGTTTTCGAAGTGGGTTTTCTGTACGTAGTACTATTAAATATTCTGTGGTACAGTTCCCTTATCAAAATAATGCTATATATTTTTGTCTGGTCTACTTTTATCTTTTTATGTTGAAACGAAGATTATATTGATTGTGTTGGGAGGGAACTGTCTTCTGACACACAGCTCGCGCTAGTTTAGAAGACAGGGCTGCATAATGATTATTGTAATTTGATTGAGCAATAAAAACATTTATTTATTTATATTTTTTTGTAGGTGGCCGCCTGTACGTAGTAAACGGCCCTACCATCAGCGGGGTCACCCCCATCCGCGGCTACGTCATCGACTTCACCTCCGGCCGCATCATACAAACCTTCGCCCCCCCCAACGGGTTCAGCAACCCCCATGACGTCATCGCCTCCCCCGACGGCTCCAGAGTATACGTGGCCGAGTTGAACCCCTACAGAGTGTACAAGTTTGTGGATGACTCCGTGAAGAATGACACTCAAGATGTGAAGAATGAGACGGTGCACGTCAAGCCTACGGCTACTGTCGGTGAGTAGGTGTGTTTTGTGTTGTCTTTCTGTTAATTTTGTCTTTTGGTGTTTCCTGGCGCTGTCTATCAATTTGTCTTATTACCATCACTGTCCCTGGCGTCATTACCATCACCGTCCCTGGCGTCATTACCATCACCGGGATAATTTTCATAATTATCATTATGCCTTATTGATTGCGTTGACATTCTATCTTTTTAACAAATTGAATTAGGTACATATTTGTATTTCATATGTCAATATTTTATTTATCTATCAAATAATCTGGATATATCATTAAATTACAATTCATTTTTTTTTTTATAATTTGTATATTCTGATCAGCAATTTTTGAAACTGATAATAATTCAAGCTGGTTCTCAAACAGTCAATCGGCCTTATCTGCCAGATAAATATGGTAGTTCAATAGATGTTCTCGAGAAACTTTCCAATTGATACAGTCTAATCGTAAATGCTGTGGTGTGCCAGTAGGTGCGCGGGGAAATGCTGGGTGAGGTAAAACAGCACACTCGAAGCGCGGCGCAGCACTTGCGGTTTACAGGATGTATTTTTCGAGTGGGCATGCAAGGCATGGGCTGAGCCGGTATTTAATGCATATTATTGTACCATGTAAAACTAAGTATAGTATGTTGAGCATTTTTGCTATTCTCTATACTTGACCATCCATGCCGACTTGAAAAATTCATCCTGTATATTATACTTATATTGAAAGTATCCGTCGTGTTTGCTAGAAAACATTCAAATGAGATCATATTTATTTTTAAAAACTTATTATTCGGTTTGCAAATTTGAACAACTTTTACTATCGAACCAGCTTTGAAATCGTGAAAAACAAAAGACCTTTAGCAAACAATTTTGGTATTGAAAACGGGTTGCACTAAAGTTACTGATGCGAGCGCGATTGTCGCCGTAAGATCGCATTATGAGTGGTCTCAGAAAATATCTAGGAAATTAGTCCCATATTTTTTTTAATAGTACTAAGGTGGCAAACAAGCATACGACGCACCTGATGGTAAGCGGTCATCATAGCCTATTGACGCTTGCAACACCAGGGGTATCACTCGCAAGTTGCAGACCCTGCAAAAATCTCTTCACACTCTTTTTGAAGAACCCCATGGTGTACTCTACTCCTTTGGGAAAACTACGGCGGGGAGCTCATCCTACAGCCTGAGCTACCGTGGAAGGAATCCCTTTTGAAACGGCTCAGTACGAAACTATTTTGGTTCCTATGTGTGAGGATGGATTTCCTGAGGTTCGTCATAGTAAAAGTCGTTCAGTGCCTCTACCATGAGTTTTCTACACTAACGCAATCTACACACGCTAGCGAGTACGGTGAATATTTTGTATAGCGAGCACCGCCTCTAGTGGATACTTTTGGAAGCATTTCATACAAAATATTCACCGTAGTCGCTAACGTTAGTGTAGAAAACTCATGGTAGAGATACAGAATTTCGAACTCAATTCACCTTTTTTTTTTTATACAACTTACTCGGTAAACAAGCATACGGCCCACCTGATGGTAAGCGGTTACCGTAGCCATATGGACGCTTGCAACACACGAATCGCTCACGCGTTACCGACCATTCCCCCTCCCCTATGAGCTCTGGCGACCATACACAACTTTACATAACATAAAGTTATTTGTCTGCGGTATTCTGTAAGGTGGAGGTACTTCCCCAGTCGAGCTGCTCTTTGAGCGAATAAACGCTATGCTCTACCTCTCTAAAACACCCAATATGTTTGTTATGGTCGGTACAGAGTTAACAAACTCGGTGGTATCATCGCGTATGGAGGGGTCTAAGAGCGGCGAGGGCGGCGACGGGGCGTGGCGGGGGCGGGGGCGGGGGTGGGCGCGCGGGTGGGGCGGCGCGGCGGCGGGCGCGGGGGGCGCCGCCGCGCTCGCACTCGCCGCACTCGCGCTCGTACGCGCCAGAAACAGGGGTAAGGGACATGCATACGAAAATGAACCTTTTATGCAATAGAATAATCACCATTTCAGTTGGATTACAGATGATACCTTTCCAAAATCTATGTTGGTAAAACTAACCCCCTTCATAATAAATAAGGTGTAAAACCCAGGTATTAAGATAGCCCCAGCATATGACATTAGAAAGTGACGGATATATTTTAAACGTAGGTATTACTGTACTTGACCTACACCTTATTTATTAATAAGGGGGTTAAAGTAATGAAAAGGCTGTATGGTAAATTACCCTTGTCTATCCTTTTAAGGTTGTAACGCCTACAAATCAATTAACTAAAGCTGGCACATTTACAGTACTCACACGTATGAAATTTCACGATACAGTATGCTGCAACTCAATGCTGGAATAATATATCATTTAGGCATTCACTTAAGAAACAATTTCTCGAGGAACAAAAGAATGATCCCACTTATGGCTAATGTTCATAAGATTACATTATTCCGCCCCTAAGGCAACTCTCCGATCTTGTCTTTTATTAATTTTTATTGACTTTTATATAATTATGTGTATATTTGTTTATGCTGCAATAATCTTTATACTTATATATTATCTATATATAGTATATTCCTATAGTTTATTTATATCACACTCACTCACACACACACGCACGCCCGAACAGAACAACCATTTTCTTTTTGTTAGTTTATTTAGTAAAATGATGAAGGTAACTTTGTAAATTTGTAAGTTTAGGTCCTATTGGCATCGGAATGTCACGGGGGTTGACACTGAAAATCAGTGCTGTGACGGAATTCACTTCCATTGCAGCAAAATGCTGAGTTGTCAACCTCATTTGTCAGAAATGCGGCGTACAGTTTCCCTAATCTGTCTTAGCTTTTTTTTAATATTATTATTATTTTTTAGTATAAAGTACTTACTATGTTTTTAATTTAAGCGTTTGTTTTATTGTTTTTATTATTTTAATGTTAACTATTGTTTTATGTTATGTTATGTGCGTCGATTTTTGATAAATAAATGTATTTTCTTTCTTCTTTCTTTCTTTCTTTTGTTACATTATTGCTACTAATCACTTTGTCAATTCTAGCGGACGAGTGCAAAAAAAGACCACACTATTATTTATTTATTTATGATACACATGCAGCTAAAAGCTGATTTCGTGTATATCACTGAACTTTAGTCTTTAAGTACTTGTCGAGTCTATTTTTAAAAGAGTTCAATGTTTTTGCACTGATAACTGTCTCTGATAATTGATTCCACTCGCAAACGACACGGTTAGGCATAAAGTGTTGGCGGGGGTTACTTTTGCTAGTGGATCTTGTGATTTTAAGGGAGTGCCCTCTGAAATTGTAAATTTTGTTCATTGTTTATAAATTGTCAAGTTCTTGCACATTATAGTGTCCAATTAGTATTTTCTATGTCTCTATTAGTAGCAAAAGCAAAACAATAACTGTCCTCCATACTCATAAACTTGACCGCGCGCGAGAGTGACGGACAGATTTTTCATGATGCGTATGGAGTGCGACGTGACGCCGCGCGCTTATTCACAGACTACACAAGCGCAACGTGTAAATGTGTTGAACGTGCCAGCTTTCGTTAACCGAAATGTACCAATTCGCAGCATTCTCAATTCAAAATACTTTTTGTAACTAGAGAGTAACAGAATTTTGCTCTCTTTTATTTCACGATTTAATCGATTTTGTGAAGATGACATCTGTAAATACATTCTTCATAGTGCTGAATACAATGCGCATAACGTGAATTTGTCTCTGACGTAGATTTATTTATTAATCAATTAAAATCTGCTCTCAGATTGCAAAAAGCTTCTACTTCTATGGGTGAAAAACCTATGATATGCTTTATGCACCTCCCATAAAGCTTGTTTTTCACTACGGGATATAATATAATATATACTATATCTTGAGATATAGTATTTTATCGCTCGTCACATTTTTTTTTGAAAAAACATTTATGGCAAAAATTTAGCCGGCTTATAAGTTACAATTATCGAAAAATTATCATATATTTTGGTAACTACGGAAAGACAAATGTACGTTGTGACAATTACTTCCTCTTTTGTCTATGTAGATTTCACTTTTGGTGGTAGAATTATATTTTCACAATAAGGCACCTACCAACTGCGGCGAAGGCACATCCCGCACTCGTTGTTAGCTTCGCTCTTTTTAAACACGGATAAAATAAACCTTAAAAGCTGGTATAATTTCATTGGTTTTGTACTTACGTATTTATATATAAAAGTGTAGCTTGCTTGACCTTTCGCCGCACTGAATTCGCCCCTTATTGAAATTGAAATCCTAATCATGTCCTTGGGGGCTAATAAGGAAGCTAAAGCAATATTGCTACGCAATTCATTTTATCGAATTCTCGGCAGATCCTAAGTGATTACAATATGTTTTGGTAAAATAGTTACTCATTATATACAATTCAATTCATTAAAAGATTTGGAATTGATGAATTGCATAAGACCTGCTTTAAATTCGAAAAAATGAATTGCGTTAGCAATATTGCTTAGCTTTCTTTTTAGGGGGCCTTGTCATATTTTATGTGTTAGGAGTAGATAATCACAAAAACATTCTTCTAGTAAAGTGTTCAGAAATTAATCGAGACACTGGCTTAAAATCTCGCATTTTTTTCAAATCTCTCGCTCAAATCGGTTACTTATATCATTCCTTATTTAGTTGAGTAAGTGTATGTTATATTTATGTTTAATTCCTATTCATTTTAATAGACTACTACACAAATAATAAAATATGTAAGGAAAATTTTGTGATTTAAAATCGCACACAACGAATTTAAACTTTGGGTCTGTTATTATTAGAGTATATTATTGGATGTTTAATTATTCGTAACGATACAATTTATTGTTAGTAAAAAGTTATATGCTATTACGACTGAGATTAGTGTTAAGTGCACTATTAAGAAGACATTTTTAAAGATCTCCATTTATGACTACTATTGATCTGATATTGCTTTTTGAATATTTATTTTTTCTTGTAGATTTTTAAATAACTTTATAGCCTTAGATTATTAATGTCCAATCCCAGAGTTTTTTCTAAAGACATTTTCTTTCCAGAATGGCATGAACTGTATTTTACATATTATTATTATATTCGATTTGTTTTTTTTTTGTCAACACACAAATATTTTTACGATCTTCTACAACTCGGTATTGTTTCGTATTTCTTTATTCACAATTTGATTATAACAGGTGGAGATTTCGAGATGGCATATTTTCGAAACCTTAACCTTATGTTGGGTTACTAATTCAGAACAACTTTACTATGGGACCAATAGTGAATTCTCAATATATTTTTTTACTTTTCTTACAAAATGTCAACCTTGCTCGATCATAATCTCCTGAAATCTCCACCCAGTATCTTTACAAATGTTATTTTTGTTTGTCATGTTTAGTTAGAAGATTATATTTAAATTAGTATTATTTATTACATTATGTAAACAACGAAGTTTTTGTTGCGCTTTTATAAACTTGTGATTTGTCAACCATGTGATGTGAAAATAATATCTTTGTTATAAAATTATATTTATTGGAAGCAGCTTTTTGTGTTTTTATTTTGCACCTATGGCATGGCACCTTTTAGTTGCACTTACTTTTGTTTCATAAAACCTTGGAATCTTGTAGACTAGAGTTACAAATGTTTTCTAATAAAACGGGTTAAATTATCTATGATTAAATTTTGTAATTAAGAAAAGAAATAAAATTCCCAAAATGCAATTACATTTATAATAGCTTGTGTAGGTAAACTATAAAAAAAAATAGAAACTGAAAAATCAGGTCTTCAAACGATCAGGTTTTTTAAAGATGGATAAAGATTTTTATACTTGGAGACATAAAAAAATATTGAACCCATAAAACAGCAGTATTCCACATAGGTCGTAAAGGCGCCACCCGCCGCCGCTGGGAGTACAGTCACGGCGAGTTCAAGCTGCGGCGGCTGCTGGAGCGACGACGCTTCACCCGGGTTCACTCGGACGACTCTGATGATGAACCGGCGCCCATGCTGCCCCCGCAGCCCCCCGCTAATGCATGATGTTACCAACACTGTCATATGTGAATTGTTAGGATGATGGCCAAGTATCAAGGAGTCATGAAAAAAGTATATTTCTTTTGTCTTTAGCTCATTGTTAAAATATGCGCCATAACAAAGTTTCTGTTCGGGAACGTCCGAACTCGAATAATATAGGTACCTGGCTGAGCGAGCTTTCCTTCAAAACTTGTAAAAACGCGATGTCCCAGATATGAGACCTAGCTAGATCGATATTTCGTCCCCAACAAGTCCCCAATTATAGCAATTTTCATCAAAATCGTAAGTGCAGATATCACATAACAACCTATACAAATATTGCTCGTTTAATAGTTTAAGATAGCAACAGAAACTGTTGATCTCCCAAAGTGGGGCTATTTGGGATAATTGGGGCGGGGGGCGGGGCTATATGTGAATTTTTTGAAGTCCAGCGTTCCTAATAACTCAATTTTCTATTTATGGTTTAGACGGAATTACCGTTTCCGTCCAAACCTTTATAGCATAAATAGAAAGTGTTTTTAGGAATGCTGGACTTTTTTTTCCTCTTCTACCTCCACACATTTCTACAACTTAAATATGTAGGTACAGTTTGGTCTCTTGAATTTTGAATAATAAAGTAGGTGTCTTTAATCAACATCGAGTTGGTCAACTTTGACCGCATTTCTTGTCTAACTAAGATTTTAGTCCTGTTTTCTTAAAATATTAATTTTAGGCTTTTTGTGTAGGTCCAAAAGGGAAAACGACCTAAGGCTTTATACACACATCGGCCATATGATACCAAATTGAGCTTGCACTATGGAAACCAGTCCCAAGAGACGATTGTAATGCTTTCGGAATCGAAATTGATTTTTCTGTATATGATAATATATTTTGTATTATTGTAAGTATATATATGCAAAGGAATTATTAAAGTAAATAATCAAGATCTACCGTAACCATTCCTCTACAGTGAGTAGATAAAGTACATAGCTGTACAATTAATTAATACCTTATAATCAATTTATAACTGGAACAATTAACTAACTGAACTACATATCTTCGGCACAACTATTAAATAAACAACTTTTAACATAAACATATATATTAGGTAAAAAAGTATTAAATTACAATAGGACCAACATTAATCGTAGTTATCTTCGCGCTATTATTATATGATTTCTTGGCGATATTTTGGGGTCAAATACTGGGTGTATTTCGCAAGACAAACCTGAAAGAATAAGTTTAATGGTGAATCATTTTTAAGTTTTAAATTAATTTTAATGATTTGAGAATGATGACATGTGTAAACTTGAGTAATGTACCCGTGGCTATTTGAGAGAACAGTTTTTTATAAGTTTTATTATCTTGATTTAATTGTTTAGATCCATCCTATTTAACAAGGTTGGGCCTAAATGGCCCCAGGTTTACCGAAAAGCCCCATTTTAGGGCTATTTACATTTATTGCTACAAATTATCACAATGAGTGCCAAATTGAATCTAGTCATAGTTTTATATTATACATCTATGTAGTTATATGTGATTTCAAATCTGTACGCTTGAGTTCAACTGAATCGGGTCAATGTATGTATTTTATTGTAAGTGTAAGAATTGTACATACAAAATGTATGATGTGTAAAATAATTAAATGTTAATAGATGTGTCCTTTATTTTTTCTCGATAATATAATGT
This sequence comes from Achlya flavicornis, assembly GCA_947623365.1. Taxonomy (NCBI): domain Eukaryota; kingdom Metazoa; phylum Arthropoda; class Insecta; order Lepidoptera; family Drepanidae; genus Achlya; species Achlya flavicornis. The sequence continues at coordinate 3,081,265 of OX392469.1, forward strand.
CCTGGGACAGGATGATGTATATTGCTGTTTTATTTATGAACTACAAAGAATAATATAGAAATGCAGGTTCCAAACAAAGACGACTAAATAAAAAAAAACTACATCTTATACTTACCTCGTTCAAGAACGAACATAACTCTGTCTAGCAAAATAACCGACTCTACTAAAGGCGCAAGCGCAAGTCGCAGCGTGTAAACAATGACCACGCGCCGCCATTGTTCCAAATCGGCTTCTCCGCGTGACCACGTCTCCTGAGACGTTGGGAGAGGAATATTCAGTCGCTCTAGAGCGAATGTACAGTAACTGAAATTTGAGAATTGTTAATTTTTTAGATGTTCTCAAAAGGGATAATTTTTCCCCAAAATGAGGGAGGATGGTTTGGATCGGGCAGGGATGTCATGCTGAATATGATATCCTGGACTTTCTTTTTTATTACATTAGTTTATGGGAATGGGACACCAGAGAAATCATAATGGTTATTTATTACAGACAAACATTGCACACCCATTTCTCTATAAAATTATTGTTAGCAGACTTCAAAAAAAGGAGGAGGATCTCAATTCGGTTGTATTTTTTTTAAAATGTTTTTACCTCATAAATCCGTCATTTATCAACCGATTTGGAAAATTCTTTTTTTATCTGGAAGGGTACACTTCCCGTTTGGTCCCATTGTCACCAGATCAGGATTTGATTACTTCTTAGTGTACTTTGAAGTCGTTTTAAGTTTTTTTTGTAAAACAGTCCAATTATTAATATAAAGGTGAAGATATACATACTTCTGAAAACTCATGGTGTCATAGTGTTTGATATTCCTGACAGGCGCATGCTTCAATTTAGGATCATGTTCTACCAATATTCTCTCCAGGGCTGCTCTATATGCATGCACCTAAAAAAACATAGATTATGTTCCATATACAAAAAAATGTACCTACTTATTAAAATTGCCAATTTGTGTCCACAGATATAAATCTAAATAGATGACGCGAGTGTCTGTACTTCGCGTGTCAAAAGTTGTGCAAAAAGGGAGAGCAATGCTGTTATTTTAAAACTGTTTCACGCGGACTGGGAAATCGTAAGGCTGCATGTCCACCAGAGATGCGGAGCGAGGGATGTGTTGTCATTTTCACGTTAAAGCTCTAATACGAGTCTCAACAACAAAATCAATCTTGTGGCATTATGGTGTAAAAAAGTGACATGCTTAGTTTTAATACAGATGGATAGGGACTTGCATTATCTATTTATATTTATGTCAGTGTTTGTGTCCCATGTTACCTTCAAATCTCCATAGTTTCCTTTCCTCAGTCTCTCCCTATACACCTCAATCGCATGACAAGCTATCTCCCTGCTCACATATGAAAGATCACTCTCCAAACTCTTAACAAACCCACTCATTGGATATTCCTTACCATGAGTGAGCTTCATAAAGCAACAACCAACTACACATATAAACTTAACCATATCACATTCAACAAAATTCCTCAATAATAATGGACCTAAGTCCCCACAAGGATGGAGGCCAGTTAAACCATACTCTGTCATGGTGTCTGGTAATGGTAGTTGGAATAATTGTTGACGACTTGATAGGGTAATGTTGAAGTGGGTAGGACGCCGTAATTTTGCCATCCCTTCAGATGTGAGATGCTTGCTTGCTGTGTATTCAAGTTGCAAGTCATGTTTTCTGGAAAAAAAAAGGTAGCAACTGAGTTTTATAACATTATTAGGGTTTGAACTAATTTAAAATTAATATTAAATCATCTTAGTTGTGAAAGGGCAATTGAAGAAGTTCCTTACCTTCGAGTATCTTAGTCTGAGTATCCTAGCTTAGCCTTCCCTTGACGTGACTTGGGCTAAGGCTAAGCCTCACAATCAAGATACCCTAATTACATCATATTGTGAACTAAATTTATTTGGGTTTCCATAATAAAACATTATGAATCTAATCCTTCTATAATTATCTTTAAAACAATTACTCTTACAAATTATTATACATACCAAGAGTACGCACCTAGCCTCCTCCGTCAATTGAGTTTGACACTCTATCCCAGCAGCATAAAGACCATTTCTATATGCCAACACCCTCACCAGGTGTCCGAGACCTGACCCAAAATCAATCACAGCACCACAGTTACTTTTAACTGCAATATTTTCTACTACTTCTGCCATGACGCTGATTTCATGCCTTTTTTTCAACTTAACATGTTTCAAAAATAAGTTTTCTAGTTTTGGATGACCACCACAAGTATCATTCTCGGTTGAATGGCTACTATTCAGTTTAATATTACTTTCCCTGGGTAAGCTAAGAGTTTCTACAGATTTGAGCATCGCTAGGAATGATAAAGGTAAGACGTGATTTGTTGGTTGTTTAGATAGTATTTTTCCGAAGTCTTGAGGGTCAATATTCTGGAAGCAATTACGCCAGTATGCAGGCAGTTTTTCCCAGTGATTGTCAACAAAGTAATCCTGAAAAAAAAAAAATGTTAACTGTAAAGTAAGATGCACATAAATATATAAATAATCATAAGAGAGATAGATTATACTATTTTACATTAAAATATCTTGGAACATGCTTTCACAGACGGACTAATTGTATCCAAGATAAAATGTTTTACTCACCAACACAAATAGATCAAGCAGCCAGTCATACATACGTATAACTTTTAATGACATTCTAATACAAGTTTTCACGGCATGTTCCTGATTTGAATTCATTTTATTCCAGATAATCCCACGTACACAATCGCTAGACGTTTTATTTTTTTGTAAACCTATTGTCATCCTATTGTAGTCAAATCTGTGTAAACAACAAACAGCTGTTTTTGGCTGCATTCCGAATTAATGATATAATCGCTGTAATCGATTTGAGCGTGCTTAAACCCGTTCCATATTACCTTGAGCGCCATCACGATGTCCCGTGAAACGTCATAGATGACGTCATGACATGCGCCATCTTGCGCTCACACCGACCATGCCCTAAACTGATATCACCGTGAGCGCTGTCAAAAAGTGACGGTTAGTTATTGTGTTTTCGGCAAAAATCTAATAAGACTTTTGGTTTTCCATATGGCAAAGATACTTTTTATGATTTTATGAGAGAAAAATAATAAAAAATGCGGATATTCCTTTTTGCGAGTCAACTAATAAAAGATATAAGGAGTTGTAGCGCATTTTTAATTCAGATTTTAATTAAATTCTCAAATGTTCTGTTTTGAATACTGTGAGCGCGATAACGGGCGTTCCGAATTGTTTACAGTTCTCAGCTGTCATTATCGTGATATCTAACTCGGTACGCAAATTATTGCTGTGAGCACTGTGAGCGATATTATCTAATTCGGAAGGCAGCCTTTGTCTGTTCTTCTGTCAAAATTGTTGTAGTTTTAAACTACTACTACCTACTTAAGGTGCGTTCGAATTGGAGTGATTTCGTTTTTAACAGTTTCAAAATGGGCATTTTTGTTTATGCGTTTTAACAATTTTGCAACTTTTGCCACAAACGATACATTTGCATGCTCATCGCCTGCTTGTCACTTGTCTCAACCTACTTTTTTCCTTCAGTTAATCTTTAAGCAAAGTTAATCTGACAAATAATTCTCTTGCCTGTTAGAATTTCTATCAAATTTTACCACAGACTACCCGGACTCCACTCTCGCTATTACAAAACTGAGGCACCGTAATGGCGGCGGCTGTTTATGTGTGATTCAATTTAGGGTTGCCATGTTAGGCTAAATTTACCTATATTTTATTATATTATACCACAGAATATTTAATAGTACTACGTACAGAAAACCCACTTCGAAAACGACATTTAAACAAAAATCGACTCTTGGAACGACAGAATAAAGCGCAATCCAGTTCGCGCAGCGCTGCGCGCCTAAAATTATATTCACCTACAACTTCCCTCTTTTTCTATCGTATAACTCTATCCTGTATGACGCGGCACGTGTTACGGTAGGGTTGTCTAATGAGGTATTATGAATCTTCAATATTTCCTTATCGCCTATGTATGTCCTATTACTATTCTCTGTGTTTATTTTATTTCTATGCTATTCTCCTTTCGTGAACAATGACATTTAAAATATCCTAGCTAACTAGTATTAGATCAGAAAGTTATTTTAAAATGTCTACATAGTACTTTAATCTAAGTTGTTAGACCTATACGTACTTTGTATACTAAATGTGTATTCTGTCTACGAAACTGAATACAACTATTTTGGGGAAGGGTTTTAGTAACATACATGCTTATCAAATCTGGAATGACTGACGACGCGACAAGAAACGGCACGATTACCTAGTCCAGTAGCCGTCAGCCGAAATTCACAATATTTGTTCTTAATAATCTTCATGTTGATTAAAGAAGTTTATTATATAAAAATTAATAAAGAATTAACCATAAAGGATATATTGAGTTACTTACCTACAAAACAATAAGAATTGTTAAATTTTTCTGAATATTGTTCTACTGATTTTTGAAATAGTGGTATGTTAAATCTTAGTTATTCTAAGAGTTGTAAGGTAGAATTACTGTATATTTAAAGAGGGAACTCTCTCTATACTGGAACTACTAAAAGTTTCTAAAAAAAAAATCGTCAAAATCGGCATAAACGACGAAGTTATCCGCGAACACATAAAAATAATTAGACTTCAAAGTACACTAAGAAGTAATTAAATCCTGATCTGATGACAATGGGACCAAACGGGAAGTGTACCCTTCCAGACAAAAAAAGAATATAATAAGAAATCGGTTAATAAACGACGGAGTTATGAGGTAACAAAAAAAAAAAAAAAAAAAAACATACAACCGAATTGAGAACCTCCTCCTTTTTTTGAAGTCGGTTAAAAAATATACGGTCGAACTGAGAAACCTCCTCCTTTTTTTGAAGTGGGTTAAAAATCATTCACATGAGATTTCGAGGTCTAAGAGGCCCGTTTATACAAGAGGGTCTCTTCTGGTCGCTCTATCTTTGTCTCTTTTTAACACACTGGTATGTTATCAAAACGGGCTTATTATTATAATAAGGACTTTAGGACAATACAATGAAACAACAACAAAATATCTAGAACTATAAAAACAACGATATCTACACAATATAGTGTTAAAAAAAAGAGCAGTAAACACTTTATATAGGTAGTACGTAGGTATTTATACCCACACGCGTCTTGCGCTGCGTGCGCGTTGCAACCGACTAGCGTTGTTCCGGTAGTCCGCGTGAGCGCGATCGTACTTAAACATGGGAGTGGGACAGGCCTGATTATACTAAGACTAATATGTAACGGTAGACAAGTCTAAATGAAAATTAAGTAACGATGGGTGATTGTAGCAAAAAAAATAATCGAAAGAATCGACAATTGTAAAACTCTACATTCGATTGTCGATTCATTCGTTCTAACGAATAAACAATCGAATAACAATCGACCTTTCGAATGAAAATTGACCCACGCAACGCAGGTTGTAATAGTATGCACAATCGACGGGTGAGCGCGGGGACAAATAGATTAATTCATTCGGCGGACGGACAGCCAGCGCACGGCATAGGACATGCGTGGTGCCGCACGAAGCGTATTATGAACAATCGAAAGATGTCGATTGTTATTCGAATGATTCGAATAAATTGGCCAATCGAATAATTCGATTGTTTTTAGTAACAATCGCCCATCGCTAAAAAGTAAGTGTAAATGTAGGCAGAATATACCGTACTATTTTAAATTGTGAATGGTGGCCAAATCTCGCTATGAAAATATCCTAACTAATATTATACACAAGCGGATATGAGTTTGTTTGTATTTTTTTTTATTTTATAAAAATAATGGCGTGCCTATGTCCTTAAACATCACGATACATAGTTATTTGCAAAAAAGATCGATGTTTCAATAACCATGACAAATTAATCATTAAATGTTTCTACGCATTCTATGGTGCTAGAATAGCTATATTGGTTTATTTCTACAAAAAATTACTGATATATCAGCATAAAATATGTAAAGCAGATTTCCGTAATAGTATTCTATTAATAAATAAATATTCTGGGACATTCCTCACACACATTTTAAATACAATAAGATATACAATATTTACAACCTACGCGGTAAAATAAAGAATACCTACACAATAAACTATGGCTAAGTTGTACTTTGACGTTACATTATTAGAAGGCTCTACACAAAGTTTAAAATTACGGAAAAAACTGGTTTACGAAAAAAATCAAAATCGTGAAAATCTATGCAATATTTTGCCACTAAGTATAAAGTAATGTTTCGTTTTATGTAAGCAACCAATGAGTATATAATCAACAAACACAAAAAAATTATAGTATATTCTATCTAACTTCATTGGTAATAAATAATAATAATAATAAATAAATATCCTCCACCACCTGCGGCGCTTAAGGTGAATCTTAACCAACTGCGCCAACTAGCCCGTCAAAAACTTAAAAATATTCATACTTATTTACATAGATATTTTTCTATGTTATTGAATAGAATGCCACAAGAAGAATAGGTAAAGTATAAATAAATATCCTAAATAGGTTAAGTTTGAACTTTGATAATACCGTGCGCGAGCCAAGCGAGCGTAGCGAGCGGTGCCGCGGGAGGGGCGGCCGGGGGTTAGTTACAAATTTATGCACTATAAAATGGACCACCCTTTCCCCTCACCCGACAAAATAAAAATAATAGTATCTAAAAAAAAGGGGGGTGCGCAACTTTTCCTTCACAGTGGGGGTTCTACACCGACCCCCTCCCTATTCACCCCCCCTTCCGCCCCTTAAATCGACGAACTTCAAAGTACATTCCTACCTAAACTATTGTTTGATTATTTTAGGGCTCCATCGAATAATCCGCTTTCTAAAAGTGGTCCGTTCGCCAAAAAAATTTGAGAACCACTGATATAAAGAATGTGTACTAGTCGCGAAAGTATGAAATCAATTTATAATAAAATACGTATTAATGATAACCATAAAATATAAAATTCCCATATTTCGGGTAATTTACAAAAGTGTATATTGGCAACACTGGCTTTGTCATTAATTCTTTTGTACTGGTGAATGAATATTTGTTTTGATGTATAAAATCGGGAAATAAGTGATTGAATTATTAATTTAACTGTGAAACGTGATTCCTGGTATTTTTTTCCTCAGGTCTCTACGGTTTTTACACCATTTCACTACACAAGAGATGCTATATTTTAATATTTTACGGCACCGCAAACGTATTGACTCTGTTGACGTTTATCCGCGTAATGGCCGACTAATGTGTGAATGTGTGCGTGCCGGCTTGTACGTACAGCGAGGTGGCCGACTCTCAGCGACAGTTTTTTGTTAGTAAGGATACATCCGAAGTTTTATAACATCCTTGAATTTTACAATAAAAATTAAAATTTTCGCTTCCCGTTTGAATTTTCCAAAACTTATCTGTCAGATTCAAAGATGTCAAAATATGATCACAAACGACCCTGTCTCGGAGGTGGGTTAAAATTTGCAGTTCACGATGTCGTTTTTAACTGTTTCCAAGAAAAACGAACGGTGAACGAAAACAGTTCAAAAAGCCAATTTCGCCCACAACTTTCCAAATCGAACGCCAGATGTTATCGTTTTTGGCATTTTTTACTGTTATTTTTTCTACCATACCCCAATTCGAACGCACCTATATAGGTTGGTTAGGTAGGAACATAATCTATGTTTTAGGCGAATTTGACCAACTAAAAAAAAACTACTACCCCTTTATTACAAAACATGGTTTAAAGTAAAGCTAGGTTTTACTGTCATTTGGTCACTTTCTAACGTCATACAATAAAAAGGGACGAGGCTATTTTAAAACCTGGTTTTCCTTTAAACCATGTTTTGTAATAAGGTGCCTAAATAGTTTGTCATATTCGCCAAATCGCCCATCGGGAGGAAACGATTGCACGGTACTTTTTACCCGCCTACCCGGCTACTAGAGTTAGGATGTTTTATAATTAAAATAAATCAAAAAGTGTCTTTTCTAAATAAAACACCCACACATTATTTTAATTTGTATTTTATACAATTATATATAATATTCACACAATGTTTTATTGGCAGCATAGCATTTTTATAAATAAAAACTTCAGATCTATGTTTTTGTTATATGAATAAAATATGTTCCAAAGCCACTACATAAAAATAAAGAAGAATTTTAAAATTAGTATTTTCTAAGTTTAGTTCAAAGTTCAAAAGTAAAATAGTTGTGTACAACGCGGAATAGATACTAGTCGCACAAGCACTGTATATACAAGAGACAAACATAATATTGCAAATGGCGGTGGTCGTTTTATGCAGTGAATTCTATTCATTTAGAAGCTACAAAGTCTATTAATTAAAGCTTATACACATAAAATATTAAAAATAATCATTTAAGGTACCAACATAACAGACATTTGATCATAGATTACCTATATCATTGTTAGAAATGTAATAGAAGCATAGATAGACTAACTTAAAATTACCCAAAAGCACATGGCTCATTCAATCTCTCATGGCAATAGAGTACCCACCTGGGTGTACTATAATCTGTGACCAAGGATCTACCGAAATTTTCAGCTTCCTACTACCTTCACATCACCACTTAACAAAGTGAGATAGTAGTAAAATTCAAGCTTATTTAGTTTTAAAAATTAGGTACATTATTAGTCCATAACACTCAAGTTAAAAACATCAAAATTATAAATAACAAATAATGCTTTAAATATATTTTTTTTATATAAAATACGGTAAAATTAAAAAAATCCTAAGAAAGAGTTATAACAATAGTTTAAATATAAATACAGTTTACCAACAAAAAGGCAGTGTAAAAAGTATTAAAGATACAAACAAATCTTATCCGATTGTATTCACACAAACGTCTTTTACCTATGTCAATGGGGAGGGACAGGCAAAGCTAATCTCAGATGGCGCCACCCTCACTGGTAACTGTCATTGATATGGAATTGATAGATTTTCATGAATTTCAATTAATTAAACCAACCAGTAACAGGCTTTTATAATAAAATCGTTAGGTTTGAAGTGATAACTGCATAATCTTCTTATGAGCTTGGTGTCCATTTTTTTTTAATAATCCACGGCTTTTTTCTTTTCAATTGGTGTAAACCTTTATTATTGCATTAAAATTCAGTACAGAAAGGCATTATAATTATTGAATAACTTATTTGATAACGAATACGTAAAAAATGTATGGTGTTTGACAGATAGACGGCACCAGCGACTATACGACACCTAGCGGGATAAATTGTCAGTGTGCCTCCTCATTACATTGAGCAAATGAAAAATTGTTACCAACATAATTAAAACAAGTCTGAATTAAATTATTATTATTATATTTGTAAAACCATTGAATTAAGGGAGCTACCTACCTACAGAGTGTGGTTACCCCTTAAAACATCTGTATCATGATTGGAAAGGCAAAAAATATATATTCTTAACTTTGATTAAGGATACATCCAGATAGAGTTTCGCAGCTGTGCACACATCGATAAAAATAGCCCGTAACTGTTAGGGGCTAAATCAAATAAAAATAAATCAAATTGCAAAATAATGTTCAATATTTAAATTTCTCCCGATTTTAATCGGAATATTTCAACAACTGCTATCATTATGAACCTCTCTATGACAAGCAGAATGACGCAGAGGGAGCGTAAAACGTAGCTGTTACGTGCAGCAGCCTATAAAAGTTGGCCTGTTTTATATATTCGTGTAGTATGGTGACGTTCTTTCTAGGTATATTTATTTCTATGATTCTTAAAATATATCTTGTCTGAAAATAATAAACTTTATTCAGACCACTTTATTGGCTACTTGACAGTTTTCGGAAACATATTTTAAAATTTACATACGTGTATTTTATACCTCTTACAATTATCTTTTTATCAAATAAATGTTATTTACAAGGAAAAAAAAATATTTTTTAACATTTCATTTGAATTTCGCGCAAAAACACCCGGTCACGTGACATTTGTCAGATGGGACGTCACGTCTCTATAAACAAAACTAGAGGTGTGTAACTAAACAAAAATACGCGAGCTGCATAACAGCTCACGGCTCAGGTGTGTGAGCCGGTTCAATGACTCAGCTCGCAGATCAGCTTAATTTGTACCTATAGTCCACGATGTAACGCGTACCGCGCGTCGAATCGAGCCGATACGCAGTGAGCGTGCTCGCTTATCGTGGACTATAGGTACAAATTGAGCTGATCTGCGAGCTGAGTCATTGAACCAGCTCACACACCTGAGCCGTGAGCTGTTATGCAGCTCGCGTATTTTTGATGAGTTTCATACCTCTAGTTAAATTTGACGTCACAAACCTCACAAACAAACCATAGATGCTCAATCCCGGCCGCCCGCGTTTCGGTTCTTGTAATCCACAGATAAAAAAACTCACTTTTTATTTCCTTAAATAAAATATTTAAAAAATATTATTATGCAAAAAACATATTGTGTAATTATTGTTAACCTATTAGCTATCATATCTAACATATTTCATATTTTTCCATTATAACTGTCAAGTAGCCATGGTGCACATCTTATTCTATGTAAAAAAAGCCCCATTAGAGTTCGAATTGCAAAATAGAAGGTATTAGACTTGGTCGACTATTCCGAGTACCTTTATCTGAATAAACCCGATGATATTCATTTTACTAAGCTAAATAAGTGTACCTAAATGTCTTTAATCTGTGCCTAAAGCTCCCAAGCCCAGTACACATTGTGCGAAACCGTAACTTACTGGATACTTTAGATTGCATGCTTACATAATCTAGAAAAGTGTGTTGTATAGTATTACATATAAGTATTAGAAATATAGGTCCCGATTCTATTGTAAATCGCACTAAACTAATTTTAGTCACATCACATCTCTTTCTTACAAACATTATTGAAAAAGGATAGAACATATTTAAAGCTGTCAAATTAGTCTCTATGCCGCCGTTTTAATTTGCGGGTATTTAGACTTAACAGCGATAGATGGCGTTAAAATTTATGTTGAAAACAAGTTTGTATTGGACTAATTTGACAGGACTACCTACATCCTTTTCTTATGTTATTTGTTAGAAAGAGATATAGTGAGACTAAATTCAGTTTAATTTCTAAATCTTCTTAAAACAAAATTTCTTTCCTCAAGTATCACAATGACTAGAAAGAACAGTCTAACTATTTTGCAAGAACTAGCTATTATAAAAAATAGTAGACCTAGGCCCAGAGAATGTCAATAAACTTGAATAATAATAAAATAAAAGTTCAAAAAAATATAATAATATTGTAGAATGTAATTACTGTTTCCAAACGTAAGTTCGTTTGGTTTTGGACGTTATTTTACACTTAATCCTAATCATCCTAATAAAAATTGTAATGCCCTATTCATTAAAAAATAAACTACACATTAATTAATTAGGTGGTCGATGTCCGCACGGCTACACATCAAGCAATACATTTCCAGTATAAGGTGAACTCTTATTGTACGGAAATTCTATACAATGCGAGATCAGCTTATACTAGAAATATATAGCTTGATGTGTAGCCGTGTGTACAAGATGTAAAGCAGGAACAATAGCGCCTATTATTAGCCCAAAATAATAGTACCTAATTATGCCGCAGCGGTCTTATTAAATAATATGTAATGATTGCTCACAGATCTTTAACAATTGCCTGTTAAAACTTAACTTAGATTAATTACGTGGCTTTGTTACAAGCTTTACTTTATAAATTCTAAGACAAAACCTTCTTAAAAAGCATGAGATTCTTTGTAACATATTGAGATCTATAGCTCGAGATTCATTTGTACGTATTATAGTGTTTTCTGAACAATATTGATCACGGTTACTCGGGAACTTTGGGAATGCTTCAGTACAAAAATGTGGGTAGTATGAGTATTCTTCTATCAAGTCGAAATAGTAGTATTTCTTTGCCGCTTCGCGAATTTGCTGGTCTAATGAACAAGGAGACGCGATATAGAATCTATACTGCCGCTTGTAATTATGTAGTAACATCTCAGCATTAGTTAAAACATCGTCAACCTTAGTAAATAAGTCATTCATTGGCATAGAGCCATATTTATGAATAAAAGTTGTTGGTGTCAGTCTGTATTTATTTCCTGTGGTCTTATCCCTCCACACTTTGGTTGTGCTTTCCAATTGCAGCAAAAACGTTGGTATACTGTAACTATGAGTTGTAATAACATGAGTATGGACACCATAATTATTTTTAATCTCACGGTGGAGACTGGAAGCAAATGGTAATATTCCCCCTTGATGGATATACCCGAAGAATATTGTAAGTAAGACATTTAATGTATACCATGTGTACCGCAGAGCAGTCTTGAGTTTCATATCCCTCGGACTGTCACTGTCATTTGGATGCAGATAGCTACCGTAAAGGTACACCAAAGGTACAAGTACTGGGATGATGAACCGTGCCTCCTGATGTGGGAAGAAGGAGAGTAGAGCCACAGGAATGACAAGGGAGAACAGCATGAGGCCTGTGATGCTTTGAATTCTTGGTAGCTTGCTATATTGGCCACGGATGAATCTGAAAATGGCAAATGCATTTATCTTACAACTATAATAAAAGTGAAAATTTGTCACATCCTTGAGAAAATATTTGTTACTCTTTCAAGCAAAAACTATTGAATGGATTTGGATGAAATTTTGCGACACAGATAGATGTTCTGGATTATCACATAGCATACTTTTATTCTGGGAAGCAATATATCCCTTGGGAATGGGGGTGAACCTGTGGGATGGAATCTAGTCATACACAAAAATAGATGACGGTAATCTTGTGCATATGCACTATTTTACTCTAAATCCACTACAGGTAAGTAAAAACCATACTTTTACGTAAATCTTACCTGCAAATGTATGAAACTAATGTTATAAAAGCAATAACTCCTAGTACATTGAAGAGGAGCGGTACATTCACTGCTAGATGTAGCCACCACGGATGTAGACCATGCTGTGTCAAGTTCCTCATGTCCGAGTTATACCTCAGGAAATTCAATGGTGTCACTACCCAATTATCCCAAGTAACCTTCATATTCTCTATATCTGCCAAAGTAAGGTATCCATAATATCCTGAATCAACTATAATAAGCAACATAGCAGCTGGTATACCACAGAGTATGAAAATAAATATTCTATAATGGAAATCTCTAAATCCTACAACCTTGGAACCCAGGCCTCGGTGAAGCCAGAAGAATATTGGCGAGAATGCAAAACCAACAAATGTTGGCCTATTAAAAATACCAATAACAACTAAAGTTGCTAAAACTATGACATGGTTAAAAGAATGACCAGGCAAAAGTGTTTTTAGTTTGTACAGTTGTACTCTCTCAACACCTGTCTGTGCTTGTTTATATTTTTCCTCAAGAAACTCATTGTGATAGATTACTCTGTCTGAATTAGACATGCATTCAGCTACTAAGAGGAGTAGAATGGAGAAGAACAGCATTTCAAATGAGTTTGAAAAACTTCTACAGCAGTAAACAAATACCACGTAAGAACTGGCAAATATAATGAGACGGTTTCTGAAATTCTGGCCGTAGAGGACACATATTCTATATAAGCAGTAGTCATTTACGAGTGATAACGCACAGATGAACAGGCGAGGCAGTACTAATAAATAGTATGGAGTTTTTAAATCAACATTGATGTAGTATTTAGTGTATGGATTTGCGAGGCGTATAAAGTGTAGAGGGGGTCCGATAATCATTTTAGGCACCAAAATATTTCTAACTGGAAACTTCGGGTTGAACTCCCAGGTTCTCGCGATATCCACTGTGAAAATGTCACCTAAAACAAAGGGTGATTTATAATTAAATTACACATTGTTTCATGAATGAAAGTGCGCAAGTAGATTTGTTTATAATTAGATAAACTTACCAGCAATGACCTCAACATTCTGAAAAAACTCATCGGGATGAATATATCCGCTTTGTGGTAATAGTGTAAATCCAAATCGAAAACAAACGAGTATCCAGTAAGTTATTGGTAACTTTACAGGATTGCTAAATGAGATCGCCTTTAATATTTTACTTTTTAAAAACATATTAAATACGCGCCAATTTCATTTGATAAACACGCTATCAGTTCAAACATCGATTTTATTGGATATTTTTTATCAACGAATGCGTGTAAAAATAATCAACAAATAGGCTGACAGCTGTGACACTGACTGACAGTCAGATTATTGCTTGTAATAGTCTCTAAAAGGCAGGCAAAGGTTGAGTTATACAGCCTTATGTTATTTTTCTCCATTTATTATTAAACTAGCTGCCCGGCACGTCTTCTTCTTCTTATTTTTAATTTTGGCAACCAAGCCCAAATTAGGGCTCATTTCTGCCAGTGTCGAGTTATATTATAGTTTCCAGTCACAATAAATCACTTCACATTATAGTCCTCAGTCAGTCACCGTCCATAAAAGTCATGTTTTACTACAATGGTGGTCATTGTACTAAAACTCTTCACTTCACGGACATTTTGAAACAACTTGAAAAGTCACGATACAGATAATTCATTTCATTTCACTGGTGCACATGGATGATCTTTATTGGGTAAAATACCACTAAAAATACACAATAAAACTCAAAATACACAAAATGAAAATAAAAATGCTACGTCACTCTGCAATTTCTCGCCAAAAAGTCCCGGCACGTCTTCGTTCGCGTGGAGTCCTACTAACCTATACCCTAACCTACCCTTGCAACTTTCTTAATATTTTCATTCAAAAGAATTAGCTAAATCGGTCCAGCCGTTCACGCGTGATGGCGTGACCAAGAGAAATATAGCGTTATATTCTCTTTGAGAAATAGGGATTCATTTATATATATAGATAATAACAAAATAAGTCACTTTCATGGGTCTTTTTGGCGGGAACTTGCACAGTGACGTTGCGCTTTCGTAAATTTATTTTCATAAATTCGTGTATATAGTTAATTGCATATTATCGGTGGTATTTTATCAGACTTATCTAACGACTAATCTGGTGTTGCAAGCGTCCATAGGCTACGGTATCTGCTTACCATCAGGCGGGCCGCATGTTGGTATAAAAAAAAAATACAATCATTCATACTTACACTCGAAAAACATAACCCCCTCCTTCTTGGTCAGTCTGGTAATAACGGTCGAAATTCAACCACTACGGGTCAACGTATACAAAATTACACCCGGACTCGGGACATGCAGACATGTACATGCACACAAATACATGTCCTGGGTGTGAATCGAACCCACGACGACCCGCAGCGTGATACGAATGCCAACCACGCCAACTGGTCCGTCAACAAAATTCTCATCTCTCTCTCTCTACCTCCAGGAACAGACCTCACATCATTTTAGCTGGGGCTATTCGTCCTGGAACTTGGAGCCATGATGCTATTTGCTCCGGCAAAATTGATGAAAGTTTTTTCTGCGTCATCGAAAACGCTCTCGTCAAATCCCTTATAGCCGCTATCGCAGTTTCAATGTGTCAATGCAGAAAAGGAAAATCCCAATGAAATAAGTAACAATTTAAATGATATGATTTTATTATTTTATCGTTACTTTTTGTTATCGTTGTTTTTTAAATGATGACAGATGAATTTTTATTTTTATTTTGGCACGTTAATTTTCCATTTACTCTTCAAATTAATTACAATGGTGTTATTAATTATTGTATTATATAAAATATTAAATTAAACATAGTCATTAGTATCTCGCAAATGTTTCACAAATAGGTATGTCGAAAGGTGTACCTTTCATAAGCTAATCGCGAATAAGGACATTTTGTAAAATTCCTAGAAATTATTGTATTGTTGTTGTATTTTTTTATTATCATCAGTGTATGTATACCACTTAGGGTTATAAAAAGGAATTTTGAGCTATTATCAACATTTTAAATCATGAAATCTAATCTTGCTGTAAAATGCCCAATTTTGCACGAGTACTTACAAGAAATTATTTATCTCATTCATAAATTATTGAGAAATACATTAAAAAGTAAGTTTTTTTTTGTTATACATACAATAATATGTAACTACGAATATGCTATTATTTCAGATAAGAAACTTAAGTCCCTGCTTTGAAAGATACAACTTTAAAGGTGTATTCAGAACACGGCAATGTTATGTGCCTATTGTGACTGGCGTCAGACTATACTTACAGGATCTTCTTGTATACTTGACAGAATATCCGGTTATAAATGAGTCCTATAGAATCAAAAGCGGATATCTGATTTTTTACAAAATGTTGGCAATTAACGAAAAACGTTTGTACTTCATTATATGGCAATTTTTAAATAATAATTGTTTGTTTATGTATCTTTTATTATTAATAATAATAGAAAAAACACAAAACACGATGTGGAGTCAACATCAAAGAGACAAGTGACGAATCTTTTTTACAGATTGCCGGTTTTGATTCTAAACATTGAAGATGGCCATATTTGATTTTAAGTCTATTGCAGATATCCATATTTGATCCCCACTAAACGTCAGATCGCAGTATTTGATTCTAAACAAACTAGAGGTAAAACAAGGGTTGTCGAAAACAAAAAAAATGTTAATTATTATGTTTTATTAAAATTACTAACGAAAATCGGGGTTTAAGGCCATCCCAAACATAAAAGTATTTATCCGACTGACCCGGAAGGAGGGTTTTGTTTTTCGAATGTATGTATGTATGTCTATTTCTTTGGCACGCTCTGCAGCTTAAATGGCTTCATGGATTTGAACATATGAGGTGTCGTTAGATTCGTTTAAACTGTGGGAGTGGTAATAATCATAATCTCCCTACAATGAAGAGTCGGTATTGTTTAAATAAATATGTTTATCTTCAAAATTATATCTTAGCAGTTCACTACTGAAACGAAACAAAAATAATATTGACTAAACAAATGCATAAATACAAATAAATAAATGCGAGATAAACAAAAATAAAATATATAGAATAAAGTGCGAACCCTAGACAAGGTACACACCTCATTCGTTTAGCTATATTTATTTTCCATTTATCCGGATTCTTTTGGCTTTTTCGGCCAAAACAATTATTCACAGGTGTTGGGTAACAATTCAGGATTATAATTTCACATAATCTGTTTAACTTCAGCAGCAGAAACTTTAATAAATCAATAAAATCAAACAGTAAAAAATAATTAAAACACGTTCACCACGCAAACATAATGGATGCCTGTGATTGGTCGAGCGAGCAGTTTGCCATATTTGATTTTGAATCTTTACAGAAGGCCGGATTTGTTACTAATCTGTTACTTTTGAGTTGATTTTCTATGGAAGATAGTCATCTCTGATATGGAGATTATAATTCGTTAGAAAGTACTTAAAATTTTGCGTGTTGCCTTATTCACAGTTCATTTTTACCAAAAACGTCAGTTAGCCGGCTTTGATTCTATAGGACTCAAATATTATATAAGAACATAATAGACTAAAATAACGATTATTAAGCCGCCACATGGTTGCCCATTAAAGTCAGTGTTTGTGCTAAATAACATATTGATTGTAATAATTATTATCTAATTAAAATGTAAACAAAAAAGTATACATAATTTGTTATGTATTAATAAATAAGTATTTACACAAAATATACATGTGTGCAAGTTATACAATGGTACTTGATGGCGGTTTATTGTACTACTTTGTAGCTTTTTGTCAATTACTGGCAAGTTTGTATTTATGTCACTTTGCATTCGAAATTTGAATGACATATTTTTTCTTAATATTAATGTTTCACAGGAAAATAGGTCGCATTTTTTTTTGTGAGGTGTTCTAATTGTAATGCTTTATTATGTTACTGTATCGTCCTAGTATCGATTAAATGTGTTAGATATTTAGATAGATGCTTCTATCGTTATGATATGAAAGTTTTAGTTGAGTAAGTTTTTTTTTTATTCGGAATAGATATAGACTGCATTTAAAAAAGCATCTCTATTGCATATTTATAGTATCAGTCTTGTAACACCATGGCATGTCCTCGCCAAACTTGCACCTGTGTGCATTGTTCTTCGCATCATACAATAGATGGTTATCGACATAAGAGTCGCACTCGTTGCACCATACTGATAAATCGACTAACGACAACACTAGCGAGTGACCGGTAGTCGAGTAGTGGGCTTGCATGTGTGCGTTGATGGATCGAGCACAGGCTGTCTGGAAGAGAAAGTAAAATTTACTGAGTAATTATAGTTATTCGGGCGGCAAAGTAAATTTTAATGGTTAATTTCAATAAATACTCACAACGTAACAGTGTAGACACACCCAATTCTCCTCCGTATGATCACATTCCACGCACTTCACTCCCTGCTCAAACTTCACATCAGTCGGTATAGCATATAGAGATTCTAAATGCGGACACCAAGGTTGTGGCACCACCGCAAACATCTCCCCATCGACTATCGCCTTCATATTCTCAGACAAATAATCGACTAAAGTTTTCTTCTCCACATCATCGTGATCCTTTTTTGAAGAGTCAGCTTTTTTATCGTCCTCATCGTCCGTGCCACAGTGTAAGCCGTCATCACATTTCTTGGCTATGCTTAAATTTACCATACTGATTTCTAGTGATGTGTCAACGCTCCTAGAATCTATAGATTTAGGGGATTCATCCAAACTGGATATAGAGACCTCAGTCTTTTCCGATTCACAAGTCACATTTTTGTCTTCTACCAATCCTCTGGAGGGTAATTGTTCTAGAATTAAATCTGATGGTAAAGCGAGTTGGAACTTGAGGTTTTTCCAGTATTTCGAGTGTGTTTTGATGACGTTCTGTATTGTTTCTACGGCTGACCAGTGGCAGGTCGGTTTGGGTTCGTAGTAGTGGGATATAGGGTCTCCTAGGAGGGCTTTGGTGCAGAGGGTCATGGCGTATGATATGCTGGTGACGTTGTAGCCGCCCTCGAGGCACAGCAGCACCCGCCCGCCCGCGAGGCCGCGCAACATGTGCGTCATCCGCCCGAAGCATTCTGGACTTACTTTGCAACCTGCAAATATATCTACATTATTATCTCCCATTCAGTATCCTTACTTAATATTATAAATGCGAAAGTGAGTTTGTTTGTTACGCCTTCACGCCTTAACTACTCAACGGATCATCATGAAATTTGGCAAGCAGATAGCCTATGGTATGGAGAAGGACATAGGCTAGTTTTTATCCCGGGAACGCGAGTGAAACCGCGGGGGACAGCTAGTTCGGGGATAAAAAGTTTTATTCCAGGTAATCCAAATCTGATCAGTTATTATTGGGTCTAGTAGTAGTACACACACAGATTTTCGCATTTATATATTTAGACAGATATTTATTGTACACACAGCTTCACATCAAGCTATACTATAATATATAAGCTGATCTCGCATTGTAAAGGATTTCCGTACAGTGAGAGGTCAGCTTATAGTGGAAATGTATAGCTTGATATGTAGCCGTGTACAAAATGTATTTAAAATAAAACCGGCCAAGTGCGAGACAGACTCACGCACCGAGGGTTCCGTACAAACCTGTAGGTATATAAGTAAATGGTAGTATAGAACTGAGTATTTGATATTAATTTCAATTTATGACGTATTAAAAAAAACTACTTACTAGATCTCGTTCAAACCAATTTTCGGTGGAAGTTTGCACCGTAATGTACATCATATATTTTTTATAGATTTATCATTCTCTTATTTTAGAAGTTACAGGGGGGGACACACACATTTTACCACTTTGGAAGTGTCTCTCGCGCAAACTATTCAGTTTAGAAAAAAATGATATTAGAAACCTCAATATCATTTTTGAAGACCTATCCATAGACACCCCACACTTATGGGTTTGATGAAAAAAAAAATTTTGAATTTTTCTATTTTTGTGTGAAAATCTTAATGCGGTTCACAGAATACATCTACTTACCAAGTTTCAACATTATAGTTCTTATAGTTTCGGAAATAAATGGCTGTGACATACGGACGGACAGACAGACAGACATGACGAATCTATAAGGGTTCCGTTTTTTGCCATTTGGCTAAGGAACCCTAAAAACATAAAAAGAAATGCTTATTTTTAAAATTACTGTACAAGGGACGGTCTCATCGCTACGAAGCGACCTCTTTTAGACAACCTTTGGATGGAGAGGATTTTATATTTGTAGGATAGAATTATTTTATTCCACAATATGGTTACATATAGAAAGATGGCTTTTAGATAGACTGTAGAATAAAATCTACATATTTAAAGCGGCAAATATGTATGTTTTACCTCCAAGTGGATCCCCGACACAGGCATCGAACCCGGCGGACACGATCACGAGCTGCGGGTTGTACTCATATGCAATCGGCATTATCACCTGCGTGAACGCGGCCAGGTACTCGGTATCGCCCATACCGCGCTGTAACGTTACATATTATTAGTATTAACCAACACAGCTATTTTTATAACGGGTTTATATGGAGGAACTGTTGTGGACGAAGATAAGCTAACAATAGACTAAGGATTTTTTCGATACGTTAAAAAACCAACGAAGCGTAGAAAAGAGATATTACAATCCTTATAAACACTTTGCGAGAGAGAAAGAGATGCATTTTTTTTTAAGTAACTAAAAATCGAGTATTCTTCTAACCCATTATTTTCTGGATAAAAATTGCCAATCATCGTCTTATTTGCATTATGTTAATTCCCTCCCGCAAATTCTCAACTCAAACTGAGCCAAAAAATTCCATATAACTTTCCTCTAACACTATTTTACAACGATTAAAAACAAACAAACATATTGAACCTAAAATTATTCATTCAAATAAATCCTTAGTACAAGCTTGCTATTAGAATATGTACCTTATTCCAAGGTATGTTGACGTTGTATCCTTCGGCCCGCCCTCGGCCTGTGGCCTCGTGGCCGGCGTCCTTCGAGTGCGGGAAGAACGAGCCCATGTCGTACCGGTGCACCGACATGTAAACGATCTGCAAACATATACACTTACAGTTCACTACATACGGGTAACTTGGATCAGTTTCGGAAAATTTTCTGACAAAAAAAAGTTTTAAGTCTTGGCCAAACTAGTTATATAGATTTAGATGCAATAATATAAAATTATTTGAACATTTTCGTGTTAAAATAGGAGAATAATTACTATACTACACGTATGTCGCAAGCGCTGTTACTGTATATTCGTAGCTTGTCTTTAAATTCCATTTTTGTTTGTTTTATATATGGGGTGGATACGACATTAAATGAAACCACGTAAAGTACTCATGTATACGATCAACTTTTACTATGGGACCAAATTCGAAATCGCAAAAAAAAACAGCTTTTCATATATTTTTGCCGAGGAGACATGTACCTTTTGTATGAAAGGCAGTTTTTTTTGCGATTTCGAAGTTGGTCCCATAGTTAAAGTTGATGTTATACATGAGTTCTTTACGTGGTTACATTTATTGTCGTATTGTCGTTTCCACTTATACCGTACTCGTACCGTATAATATTTGTAACACTAACATTATGCTTACATGCTAGGCTAGCAGACAGAACCCGCTCGGTATCGCCTCGTCCGCATGTGTTGTATATTGTTAGGTATATACTCACCCTATGATCATCATAAGTCATCACGGTCGACAATGAGCACTCTACTTAGAGCATGGTTGTGTACGGCGTGGTTGGCGGCTAGCGCGGCGTTGTTGAGCAGACAGAACCCGCTCGGTATCGCCTCGTCCGCATGTGTTGTATATTGTTAGGTATATACTCACCCTATGATCATCATAAGTGATCCTCTGCGTGCCGTTACCGTGATGCACATCCCAGTCGACAATGAGCACTCTACTTAGAGCATGGTTGTGTACGGCGTGGTTGGCGGCTAGCGCGGCGTTGTTGAGCAGACAGAACCCGCTCGGTATCGCCTCGTCCGCATGTGTTGTATATTGCTAGGTATATACTCACCCTATGATCATCATAAGTGATCCTCTGCGTGCCGTTACCGTGATGCACATCCCAGTCGACAATGAGCACTCTACTTAGAGCATGGTTGTGTACGGCGTGGTTGGCGGCTAGCGCGGCGTTGTTGAGCAGACAGAACCCGCTCGGTATCGCCTCGTCCGCGTGGTGGCCGGGCGGACGAGTCACGCACACACCCGACCCACATGTGTTCGATAGAATTGAGTCTACCATCTGTGGATATTGGTTTATGATATAGATGTTCAAACAAACAAATAGATAGAATGAAAAGAAATCCAAAAATCGGTGATTTGGTCGTCCAAAATATCCTGAACCATACCATATCGTAACACGTGTTGAAAAATAGTGTTCAGTAGTCATTTTATTTTATATTTAGTTTACTTATTTTTCTATTTAATGGGCTTGCGCTTGACAACAATCTCGCCTGCTGGTAAGCAAAGATGTAGTCTAGGGTGGACCGCGCGAGCCCATAAGATGCCCGTTCACTTTGGCCTTGAATAAACCCATGTTGTAAGTGTCAAGTGGAAACACGTTGTCCGGGAGAGCATTCCACAACTTGGCCGTGCGTATAAGGAAAGAGGAATCGAACCGCTTGGTACGGCAAGGCGGAATGTCGACGATGAATAAGTGGAGACCCTCCCGTCGCCTAGTGGTCCGATAGAAGAACGGGGATGGAGGGTCAAATTTTTGGAGTTCTTGATCGTATTCTTCGTGGAACAATCTGTAGCGTCCGTAACACCATCAAACTTACAACCTAACACCGATGATTCAGGTTTTGCAGTTTCTTGCTTGTTAGGTCAATAATCCTTCGAGCGCGTCTATCTAACGTGTCCAAAGTTGCTATTTAATATCAAATTTGGTATTTGACTGAGCCATCCCACAGATGAGAACAGTACTCCATGCAAGGTAAAACTTGAGATTTATATAGATTTAGAAGCTATTCCTTTGTGAAGTACCGTCTCACCTTATTCAGGATACCAAGTTTTTTGCCAACAGTCTTTGCCTTGATGGACCGTCCGAAATTAAGGTCTGAGGATACATTTTGATTAGTTGATTTAGTTGGTTAAATATCCGTACAGATACATCACGAAATGCGGGAGTCAGGTGGAAGAGACTCTTCATGGCAAAAAAGCAGGCCTGTGTTTTAGAGGCGTTGGACTTGGACCTATTGGCGGTACCCCATTCGGATAAAATTTGCAGAGCCGAGATTGAACTTTTTTTTTTGTGACGGTGCTGTCATCTGGGTTCCCATAGATTCCGGGTCTCAGCAAGTCGTTTGTATGCAACAAAAACAGCATAGCAGAGAGAACAGATCCTTGAGGAACACCAGCGTTGATCGCCTTTAGTTGACGAGCAGCCATCGATGACCACTCAGGTCTACTCAGGAAATCGGAGATCCAGGCGCACAAACTAGAAGGCAGTCTATATGAGGGAAGCTTGCTGAACAGACTATCATGCCAGACCCTGTCGAAAGCCTTCAAGATGTCTAGTGAAATTGCTAATGCTTCTCGATGGCCTCTCCTTACAGGTTGTTGGCTCGCATTAGGAGATCTGCTGTAGATCGATCAGGACAAAAGCCGAATTGGCGATCTTCGACTCAGATTATTGTTTTCCAGGTAGCCAAGAAGTTGGACGTTCAATACACGCTCCATAGTCTTGTTGAGTATGGAGGTGATTGCGATAGGTCTATGGGTCTGAACGGCTATCCCTTTTTGAGCATAGATAGGACGTTTGCAAGTTTCCAGGACTTGGGTACACGTCATGTTTACAGAGAGAGTCTAAATAGCAAAATTTTAATTTTTGCAGCGTTCATAGGCTACGGTAACTACTTACCATCAGGCGGGCCGTATGCTTGATAGGCACAGATGGTATTAAAAAAAAAAAAAAAAGGCTCGTGTGAATGGGAGACAATTCAATTACTTAAGAAAAATTTACTTTTACAATTTACAATTACTTAAAAAACCACATTTAACTAATATTACAAAGGGTAAATAAATCACGGGAAATTATCCTTATTATTTTATTTATTTCGAATAGCGATAAAGTACATTATTACCTGTATGACACAGCCAGCTGCAACAGCGGCGCTTTCCAAAGAATCCGGGTGAAAATATACAGAGTCGTATGCATCTTTCTGGTTGTTCAAGTCTCTTAGTTTTGTTGTCGATAATTCTTTTAACCTGAAATAATGAGCAATCAATGAACAACAAACATCGTCACAATTGAAAAAATATATTTAAAGTTGTCCATAACAGGATAACAGATCGGCTACCTCTTTCTACTATCTTTTTGACCAACTTGGAAATAGCAAAAAAATACAGCATTTAATACATTTTAGCCGAGGAGACATGTACTCTTCTTCTTCTTCTTTCTCCTGGCTATTGTCCCAATTTATTTGGGGTCAGCCCTCCTAGTACTTCTGCGCCACACCGTACGGTTGTGGGTTGTCTCTTCTGTTGTGTTGCTCGCTATCAGGTCATTTTGAATGGTTCGTATCCAGGTCATTGGTGGTCGTCCACGACCTCTTTTACCGGCTCCTATGTTCATGACTCTTTTAGTCATATGGTCATCATCTCGCCTCATCACATG
This sequence comes from Achlya flavicornis, assembly GCA_947623365.1. Taxonomy (NCBI): domain Eukaryota; kingdom Metazoa; phylum Arthropoda; class Insecta; order Lepidoptera; family Drepanidae; genus Achlya; species Achlya flavicornis. The sequence continues at coordinate 3,105,749 of OX392469.1, forward strand.
TCCGTACCAGCGTAGGCGGCTTTCACGAAGTTTTTCCTGTATCTTAGCGACTTTAAAAGTACCACGGATATATTCGTTTCTTATTTTATCCATCTTCGAAACTCCACCAGACCAGCGTAGCATCTTCATCTCTGTGGTGTGAATTTTCTGTTCATCCGTCTTCCTCATCGGCCAGCACTCAGATCCATATAGTAGGGCTGGTCTTACTGCCCTTTTGTAAACGTTGCCCTTGATTTTAATCGGCATACGGGAGTCGCATAGGATGCCGGACAGCGCTCTCCATTTCAGCCAGGCTGCCTGGATTCTATTGTTTATGTCTTTCTCTACACAGGCTTTTGGTGCTACAATGGATCCGAGATATTTGAACTCTTGAACTCTGTTTAGAGGTTTGTTTTCGATGGATGGACATGGTATAATACCCACATCAGCTCCGGAAAAGCCGCAATACATATATTCGGTCTTCTGTCTACTGACCCTCAACCCTCGCCTCTCCAGGGACTCCTGTACCGACATGTACCTTTTGTATAAAAGAAAAAAGACCGGCCAAGTGCGAGTCAGACTCGCGCACCGAGGGTCCCGTACAAACCTATAGGTATATAAGTAAATGGTAGTATAGACCTGAGTATTTGATATGAATTTCAATTTATGTCGTATTAAAAAAAAACTACTTACTAGATCTCGTTTAAACCAATTTTCACTGGAAGTTTGCATCGTAATGTACATCATATATTTTTTTAGTTTTATCATTCTCTTATTTTAGAAGTTACAGGGGGGGGGGGGAGACACACATTTTACCACATTGGAAGTGTCTCTCAGGCAAACTATTCAGTTTAGAAAAAATATATATTAGAAACCTCAATATCATTTTTGAAAACCTATCCATAGACACCACACGCTTATGGGTTTTATTAAAAAAACATTTTTGAGTTTCAGATCTTAGTATGGGGAACCCCCAAAATTTATTGTTTTTTTTCTATTTTTGTGTGATAATTTTAATGCGGTTCACAGAATACATCTACTTACCAAGTTTCCACATTATAGTTCTTATAGTTTCGGAAAAAAGTGGCTGTGACATACGGACGGACAGACAGACAGACAGACATGACGAATCTATAAGGGTTCCATTCTTTGTCATTTGGCTACGGAACCCCAAAAAGCAGTTCTTTATAAACCTTATGAAAGACAGTTTTAACTTTAATTACTACTATTTCTTATGTTGCGGCTGTAAGCTACTAGAACGGTCTACGTAAAGTCTACGGTCATGACAAGGTTACAAATATATCAGTCACAATTTTTTCTCAATAACCTAAAAAGTCGCAGTAAAAGAAAGAGACAGCCATACCTGTCCAAGTGTTCTTGAGTATGCACTGTGAGTATCTGTTCGTCTGTGGCGGGAGTGGAAGAAATGTGGTGCACTCGCTCTAACAATCCGAAGTCGCGATGTCGCTCGTGAATACGCATTATACGCTCCGGTGACTCCACGTGATCGCTGGAAATTACACTACAACTTTACTTCCGCGAAATGCTGATATTTCAAACACATTACTAAAATTCTGCGGCTCCAGGTTAGAAAGAAAGAAAGAGAAAAGATTTATTCAGGACAACACACAACATTACATTACTGATAGTACAAAATTTAAAAACGAAACAAAAATGTAATGTTGCGTGATGCCAAGAATAGGTATCGACTCAGCATTGTGCTTAGGTCAGTAAAAAACTAACCCTCGCGCTGATTTTCAGTCGACACCCACGTTCATGACATCACGAACATACAGTGAATCACTACGTATAAATATTTACAATTAAAAAATATACTATAATAAAAAAAAAACAACAATCAAACACACATATAGGTTAATTAGCACTGACAATAATGTAACCTTTTCGGACACTTTATAATTAGTTGCTCTGTGAGCTGTAGACCTTGCGAGTCTCGATAATTACATGGAATCCCTTTGTCGATTCAGTTCTTCATTTATCGAACCTGCTTACAAAATTTCACGAGAATCGGTTGAGAAATGCAACCTGTAGAGGGGTACAGCCGGAAAGACATACGAAGCATTTTTGCCCTAGCTGAAACGGAGACGATACGCTAGACAGGTCGTTGAAAAAAAAAAACCAGGAATATGCTTAGATATAATATCATCATCATCATCAGCCTATAATGCCCCACTGCTGAGAACAGGCCTCCTTTCACAAATGAGGGTGAAAGGGACTGGGCGATACACCACCACGCGTGCCCACTGCGGATTGGTGGAGGTAGGCTAGTGGTTAACCTACTGTTGGAATTTTTCAAGCTGCCTAGGAAGCATCCAACTAGCTTAACGACTATCACAATTAAGTGATAACCGGGACCAACGGCTTTACGTGCCTTCCGAAGCACGGAAACGCTCGATTTGAAATACCACTAGGCGGTCACCCATCCAGGTACCGACCACGACAGACGTAGCTTAACTTTGCCGATCGGTTAAGAACGGCTAATCATGCTACGCCACGAGCGTTTCAAGATATAATATAGTAAAATAAAATATACTTACGGTTCACATATATTCCTATGTTTCAACATAGCCTGGTCGTAGATATAGCCGACAGCGTGCACCGGTAATGTTAGATCCGTCACTGTAATAACAAACAATATATTCATAACACATCTCAAACAGTCCCAAATTCAATTATTTTTATTTCAAATCAATACTTGACTAGAGATTTCATTGACGTTCTTTACGTGCCTAAGACGTAAACAAGCGTACAGTAGTACCCAACTGATATGGCCCTACCGATGTACCTGCGCAGAAGAAACATTTTCAAAGCGCGGGAAATGCTATTGGTAGGCAGCTGCCGCCATGCGTGCGGAGGGGCGTGACTAGCGAGTGAGACGGAACTAACAGCTGCACTGTATCACAGTCTAATAACCATACAGTCGTCCGACGCCTTTGATCTTGTGAAAAATGCCGACAACGTCTAGACAGTATCGCGACGGCCAGGGTTGTCACAAGTAAACAATATTTACAAAATTATTTATTTATTGCAGATAACAATAAAACATTGTTAGCATTATTATATTTTAAACAATATTATAATAACTACTCCATCATCAGACCCTGAAAACCATACATGGTCAAAGTTCATCTCACGACAATTCCAACAACCCCAAACATGGCTAGAATACGATGTTCGACTATGGAGTTCTAGTGCTTACCCTCCTACTCCATCATCAGACCCTGAAATCATACATGGTCAAAATTCATCTCACGATCATTCCAACAACCCCAGACACGGCTAGGATACGAAGTTCTGCTATGGAGTTCCAGTGCTTACCCTCCTACTCCATCATCAGACCCTGGAAACCATACATGGTCAAAGTTCATCTCACGACCATTCCAACAACCTTAAACACGGTTAGGATACGAAGTTCCGCTATGGCGTTCCAGTGCTTACCCTCCTACTCCATCATCAGACCCTGGAAACCATACATGGTCAAAGTTCATCTCACGACCATTCCAACAACCCCAAACACGGCTAGGATACGAAGTTCCGCTATGGAGTTCCAGTGCTTACCCTCCTACTCCATCATCAGACCCTGAAAACCATACATGGTCAAAGTTCATCTCACGACAATTCCAACAAACCCAAACACGGCTAGGATACGATGTTCCACTATGGAGTTCCAGTGCTTACCCTCCTACTCCATCATCAGACCTATTGAAAAAAAAAAAAAAAACAAACACTCATGCCCTGTGCCTGTTACTTATACCTGTGTACCTATTACATATTTTTTACCGTCCGCCATTCGGCCATTTTGTTGGCGTTATTAACGTGACACGACATGACAAATATAAAATTATTATTGTATGCACTCTACGATAACAAACCATGATTTATTTACCTTTCGTCTGTGTGTGGAAGCTGATGACCATTTTAAATAAAATAATTACAGACACAAACACGCGTTAGCCCTGAATGCTGTTTACCGAGCTACTAACATAATTTTGTTCGCAGGTCGGTAACGGCTTTCCCGCGTCTCGTCCCTCACACCCCGCACGATTGCCCTGTCTAGACGGCTTCGTCGACCGACTGTATGGTTATTAGACTGTGACTGTATTATGAACCTTATAGTAGTGATCTAAGGTTGATTATAAGTTTTAAGCATTCTTTCGTTAATCTTCGGGCCATACTTTCTTTTCTGCGCGAACGAAGATTCACGACGCGCCTTATCAGTTGGGTACTACTGTACGGCCCCCCTGATGGTAAGCGGTTACCGTAGCCGTATGGACGCTTGGCATCACTCATGCGTTACTAACCCTTCCCGCCTCCCCAATGAGCACTGGCAACATTACTCAAGCGCAACATAAAAGTTATTTGGCTGCGTTATTCTGTAAAGTGTAGGAACATCCCCAGTCGAGCTGCTCTTAGAGCGAATAAACGTTACAGGTACCAAATTCAAGTGTTTTTACCTCAAATCAATATTTAACTAGAGCTTTCACTGACGTGCCATACTGACCTAAGTCAGAAACTTGGAGTAGAAATCACCTAATTAACCTACCTATTCTCAAATGATTCAACCTCTCTTCAATCCGTCTCTTCGTGTCATCATCCTGCAGCGGGTAGCAGTCCCTCGTGGCGAACCTGTCAGGTCTCGTCTCGTCTCCCTCCCACTTCACTTCCACTATGTGCTTCTCTTTCTGTCCGTCGGACACGTTCGGGATCCCGTCGGTGCTGTACGTCGGCTGGTAGTTGTAACACGACCAGTACGGCTTATGTGCGTGGATGCAGTTTAGGATTGTATCCCGGATCCTGTTGGAGGTATTATTTTTACGTTTGCATTAGACATCAGGAAATGGAAGAGGAAGAAAGTAGGTAACCCGGAAATTTATCATAGACAAAAATGATGCGTAAAGTAAAGCCATCCTGGTAAACGAATATTTTTACTGCGGAGTCCGGTATGGGTACCACAATGCAAAATGTAAAACGCTCGCGGCGATGCAACGCATCTCATTGGCGGGCTACCAAAGACAAATGATTGCCTAGTAATTTGATATAATTTTTTTTTAATTATTGAGAATTCAGTGTTGGTCCCATAGTAAAATTTGTTCAGCATGACTCCACCCAGTATAAAAGAAAGTCGTATAGTTACACTATTTATAACTCAAGAACGGCTGAACCGATTTGGCTGAAAATTGGTGGGGAGGTAGCTTAGAACCAGGAGTCGGACATAGGATACTTTTTATAGGGTAGGGTAGGATAGGAGGCGCGGGTGAAACCGCGGGCCGAAAGCTAGTATTATTATGAAAATTTCTCTTTCGCGATTTGTGTGCCTAGTACCAAAGAATGTATATTTATGGATTTACCCTTTCGGTTACACGTTATACTGGGTGGAGATTTCGAGATGGCATATTTTCGAAACCTATGTTGGGTTAGTTATGCTGAACAACTTTTACTATGGAACCAATAGAGAATACTCAAAAAAAAATGTTTAACTTTCCATAGTAAATGTCAACCTTGGTCTACTACTACTACTACTGTCACTATTGGTCCCCTAGTAAAAGTTGTTTAACACACAACTAACCTAACCCAACATAGATTTTTAAAATATGCCATCTCGAAATGTCAACCTGTTATAGCTTTTTTTTTTTTTATACAACTAAATCGGCAAACAAGCATACGGCCCGCCTGATGGTAAGCGGTCACCGTAGCCATATGGACGCTTGCAACACACGAAGCATCGCTCACGCGTTACCGACCTATCCCCCCTCCCCTATGAGCTCTGGCGACCTTACTCACGCGCAGGAACACAACTTTACACAACATAAAGTCATTTGGCTGCGGTATTCTGTAAGGTGGAGGTACTTCCCCAGTCGAGCTGCTCTAGCTTGTGAGGTATAAGCCAAAATAGCACTCACGAGTCAGTCGGCTCGCAGTGTTTTTGCAGCATGGGCGGCGGGTGTCCCACGAGCGTGCGCAGCGTGAGGGCGGCCCCCTCGGCGAGCGAGCGCAAGCAGTACCCGCCCTCCAGCACCACGCACACGTTACTGCACACCGACATCAGAGCGTGCGTCAGGGACGCGTAGCAACCCGGCGTTACCTCCATTTCACCCTATAATATACATCGTAATAAGTACCTGGGCGAATGGGAAATAATAATAGCCTTTTTATTTCCTGTAAACCTTATGAATTAGATACGTATAGATGAAATTTATACGTATTTATTTTAAGTTAATTATTATTACAGGAATCCCTTGACAGGGTATAGGCCTCCTCCAAATTCATCCATTCTTCCCTATTCTGGGCAGCTCCGATCCATTTTTTTCCTGCCACGAATATTATGTCGTCTACCCAACGTTTTTGTGGTCTCCCTACTTTTCTCTTTCCTTGTGGGCCATTCCAATTTGTGCTCTTAAGAGTCCATCTCTGGTCAGTGTATCTCGCTACATGGCCGGCCCAGTGCCATTTTAGCTTTAGAGCTTGATGTCGCGCATCTGTAAGCTTTGTCTTGGGCAAATGGGTAACTCGGAAAAACCTAGCTAGATCCATTGTTCGCCCCCAAAAACCACCGTTAAAAATTGTTTAGTTAATTATTTGCCTCAATGTCAGCTACTATGAATGCGTAGCTATAGTTATCTACTTGTTATGAAAACGTCCAAATGTATAGCGCTAAGTTAGTCACAATAAAGCAATCATTGAGGAAGACAAAGTTTCTTTTTTTATTTACCTGCAAGCAAAAGTGCACTTTATTACTAGGTGTACATGAAAAAAGATACTTTGTCTTCTCTCAATGATTGCTTTATTGTGACTAAATTAGCACTATACATTTGGACGTCTTCATAACAAGTAAACCATAAATACTGCTTTTACATAGATAATTCCTATAAATTGAGCTGGAACCATATCTCATTAACATAGTCTACTAGGTCACTGTCGCGAAGTAGGAACCCGTGTGATCTCTTATACAGGTTGTCCTAGTACAAACAAATAGTCTCTCATGAATTGCGTCGCGTATACGCAAACGTTTTCGTACGAAAACATTCTTATGCACCTTAAAAATTGGTTCCTCAAAGAAAGCTCGAGCCACACTGTCATTATTTTTCATCATCATGGTATGTGTCAATGATTTGCTATTTATTAAGAGACTATAAAATCGACATTCAGTGAAACAGAAATAGTTTTCTGCAGTATCACTGAATCAAAACTGAACACAATACTAAAGAAACAAACGATTAGCACACTGCACTGGTTGTCAAGCCATTCATAATCACATGGAAAAACTCGTGAAAGGACCAGACAGAATATGGTATATTAGCGCCCAAGCAAACATACAAGAAAATTACAATGTTTCTTATGGCCCCGAGCATAAAAATCTATTTTAAATGCCAGCTTCATTAAATAACCCAGCAAGCAATGTTTATATTTTGATTTTAATCGAACCTTTTCATCCCCTAATGCAGAGTCGTAACCGGCCGACACGATTATTAGTTCGGGCGAGAACTGAAAGAGACAGATATATCATAAATATATAAGATAGAAGGTGATGCAATACCTCGGGACATCCGTACGCTGCGTCGTAGCCAGCCGATATTATGATCAGTTCCGGTTGATACTGTGGTTGTAAAAAAACAAAATATCAAAAAATATTTATGTAAAAAAATTAGTTAGTAGCTGTCTGTCAAATGGCTTACCACCAAGCTAGAAAGGTTTTCAAACTGAAGTTTATTAGAAACTAGCTGCCCGGCGCGACTTCGTTCGCGTGGTGCTACCCTACCCTGTGGTGATACCCAACCCTATCCTACCCTACCCTATATGAATAATTTTCCCCGTTTTACAAAAAAATAACAATTCGAACCAGTAGTTCCTGAGATTAGCGCGTTCAAACAAACAAACTCTTCAGCTTTATAATATTAATATATATTAAATATTATTATTAGTATAGATTTAAGATATTTTTTATTACAATATATTTGTGATAATTTAGAGACGTTTTGGGTTTGGGGTGGCATTATCCCATCCACCTTTTAGAAGACTACAGAGCGTTGAATTAAGAAAAATAAACTTAAAACAGAGACAAACTGTACTATAACATTTAGGCTGCATTCCGAATTAATGATATAATCGCTGTAATCGATTTGAGCGTGCTTAAACCCGTTCCATATTACCTTGAGCGCCATCACGATGTCCCGTGAAACGTCATAGATGACGTCATGACATGCGCCATCTTGCGCTCACACCGACCATGCCCTAAACTGATATCACCGTGAGCGCTGTCAAAAAGTGACGGTTAGTTATTGTGTTTTCGGCAAAAATCTAATAAGACTTTTGGTTTTCCATATGGCAAAGATACTTTTTATGATTTTATGAGAGAAAAATAATAAAAAATGCGGATATTCCTTTTTGCGAGTCAACTAATAAAAGATATAAGGAGTTGTAGCGCATTTTTAATTCAGATTTTAATTAAATTCTCAAATGTTCTGTTTTGAATACTGTGAGCGCGATAACGGGCGTTCCGAATTGTTTACAGTTCTCAGCTGTCATTATCGTGATATCTAACTCGGTACGCAAATTATTGCTGTGAGCACTGTGAGCGATATTATCTAATTCGGAAGGCAGCCCAAGTATAGGCCGATTGAAAATAGCTAATTCAAATAATTTAATAGATATTGTACAAGTTAATATGGGGGTACCCCAGGGTTCAATACTAGGGCCACTAGTGTTTCTTGTATACATCAATGATTTATATATTTTGTAAACAGCAGTTTCATACCTCAAAAGCCATAGGTAGTAACAGCTGGTGCCATATTGCCAGATAATCGGCGTCTCCCATGCCAGTGGCGTTGAGTGGCACGTTGAAGTTATACCCCGCGCCTCGGCCGGCGCCAGTGTAGTGGAAGTCGGACTGGCGGAGGTTGGGCCAGAACGCGCCGTGCTCGTAACGATGTATCGAGAAGTATACTACTCTATTGACAATCATTGTGTTATATCAGCTTTTCGACACACATGACGTAAAATAAAAATGGGATCCTTATAGAACCACTTTGATGTACTGTCAGTAGGCCAGCTGGCGCGGTTGGTTAAGCCTCTGGTTAAGATTCCACCTATCGCGCCGCAGGTCGTGGGTTCGATTCCCACACAGGACATGCATTTGTGTGCATGAACATGTCTGTATGTCCTGTGTCTGGGTGTAATTATGTATATTCAGTATGTATTTACAAACAAAAAGTAGTGTATGTAATATATCAGTTATTTGGTTTCCATAGTACAAGCTTTGCTTAGTTTGGGATCAGATGACCGTGTGTGAGGAATGTCCCAGGATATTTATTTATTTTTATTTATCTATGGTCATTTGGTGGTGTAAAATCATTTGTCATATAGATATGTCATAATATATACTCATGGATGAGGGAAAATCAAAACCTAAGGATAAGTTACTAATATATAGTATCAGCTTTTTTGGTCTTAACAGATTAAAGATTGTTCTCTTATTGAATATGAGGGTAATAAATACTAACCTGGGGTCATCATAAAACATCTGCTGAGTAGCTTGACCATGGTGAACATCCCAATCCACTATTAGAATTCTGAAATGGAACAAAAAAGATTATCATTATTACTTTTATCCTTATACCAACTACATAAAGTCCACTTTGGCTCTATTTCACACTGTGATCATCACGAAACGTGAGCCGAAATGGAACTTCAATAATCATTTAATATTTAGTTGTATACTCAGAGATTTAACAAATTTATTTACTGGTCGCAAAATTCGTTGTAACATGTACAGTAGTACCCAATTAATATGGCTTACCGATGTACCTGCGCAGAAGATACATTTTCAAAGCGCGGGAAATGCTATTGGTCGGCAGCTGCCGCCATGTATGCGGAGGGGCGTCACTTGCGAGTGAGACGGAACTAACAGCTGCACTGTATTATGAACCTTATAGTAGTGATCTAAGGGTGATTGTAAGTTTTAAGCATTCTTTATCTTCGGGCCCATACTTTCATTTCTGTGCGAACGAATATTCACGACGCGCCTTATCAGTTGGGTACTACTGTAATGCCAGACTCTTGACAAGACAGTAAACTAAAATATAAAATCTCCATTAAATTAATACATAAATGACCCTAAAAAGCTTTGTCTATGGTACGTTACCTGCTTAGCCCACGTTTGTCTATGGCATGTTTGGCGGCCAAAGCGACGTTGTTGTAGAAGCAGTACCCGCAGGGCTCCGCCCTCATGGCGTGGTGGCCCGGGGGCCGCACAAACGCCGCCCCGTTCTGTACTTCCCCACACACTATGCGGTCCACCATGTCTATTGTACAACCCGCCGCGATTAGCGCTAACTCGTGAGAGCTCTGCCAAACAAATGTATATAGGCGTATTTTTAAAATTGTTAGAGAACGAGTTATGTAAGTACCACTTGCAATTCAGTGTTACGAGCACAGATAAATAGCTATATAGTTAGAATCACAGATATACATCTAAATAGATGACGCGAGTGTATGTACTTCGCGTGTCGAAATCTGTGCAAAAATGGGCACAATGTTCTTCTTTTGAAACTGTTTCGCGCGGACAGGGAACTCGCAGAAGGCTGCATGTCAACCAGAGATGTGTAGCGAGGGATATGTTTAGCTGACAAATAGGATAGCTTCATTTTCATGTTAAAAATCTAATGCCAGCCTAACTAAACCAATCTTGTGACATTATGGTAGGTACAAAAAAAGTTACACACTTGGTTTTCATACGGATGGAGGGACTTGCGTTATCTATTTAGATTTATATCTGTGGTTAGAATATTAATAGAGCGACAGTACTAGTGTATGGTCCGTGAGTAAAATCCGTGGGAAAAATAAAATAGATAAATGGTTAAATTCATACTTTGTACTGATATTAAGTTCAATTTCGGAATTTTGTTTTGTTCCCACGGATTATTTTTCTAATATTATTTTTTGATTAAAAATGATCTATACATTCATCCCTCAAGAGGAAATTCACTAATTTATTAGGACCTTATATAGAGATAGTTTTGACTTACCGGATGAATATAAACAGCGTCATATTTAGCCGACAGGTCCTCAAGAAACTCAACGTTGTTGTTCTGGTGTGTTGTCTCAAGCATCTCATATACGGCGGGAGAGTGTAAAACGCATAACTCTTCCTTTGTCGCCGTTCGAGGAGGGTATTCCTTGCATTGCGCTATAAGGTTCAGTTCATTACACCTGTAAATGTTAATCAAAAATGAACTTTATGTACTCAGTAGACACAGTTGTTTATCCTGCACATGAAGCTAATATTTCTACATATAAAAAAAAATGCAGGCCATCGACGCATTAAAACATAGTAGGTACAAAAAAAAAAACACTTAGAAAGTTACATAATACAATAAAAAAAAAGTAAAAAACAAGATCATAATGATGATGCCAACTATACGTTCTTAGCTGACGTTACAATGGTTCAGTTGGCAGCACCGCATATACCTTCCATAGACAAAACAAACTTATGTTTACTAGTTACACTGAATTATGGCAGGATTTGACAGGCCAGTTGGCACGGTTGGTTAAGATTCCACCTATCGCGTCGCAGGTCGTGGATTCCCACCTAGGACATGCATTTGTGTGTATGAACATACTGTATGTCCTGAGTCTGGGTGTAATTATGTATATTAAGTTTGTATTTACAAACAAATAAAGAAATTGTATATGTAGTAAGTATATCAGTTATCTGGTTTCCATAGTACAACAAGCTGTGCTTAGTTTGGGGTCAGATGACCGTGTGTGAGGAATGTCTCAGGATATTTATTTATTTGTACAAAAAAATAAGATTTTTAAATAATGTTGGAATTAATTTATGCTGGCTAAGGAATAATCAGATTTGGAGCATTTAAAATATGTATAGATTTTTTAAATCTTAATTTCCGTAAGGTATACATATACACAAATACACGTCAAGCAATGGTCTTCATTTACTTGCCTATTATTTAGGGTTGTCACAATATTATTATTCTACCTACCTTAATCGTAAGTATTATCCAATTTAAATACATAAAATAATATGAAAATATGCTCAACCTGTCTATAACACTGATGAGCCTCTCGGGACACTCCGGGTAGTTGTCGTCCCAGAGGCAGCGGTGCTCCGCCATGCGCGGTTCCGTCACGAACCCAGTCGGACCCTTCACTTTGCTTTTAGACTCCATTGCCTGTCAAATTCATAGAACATAAAGTGTGTTACAAGACTATGTGTACAGCCAAGTACATTGGACATTACAGAATAAATAACTTATTTTATGAAGAAACACCTGGGTCCGTAGACAAGATGGTTGTCGACAATCGTCATCGTTAGTAAACTATCAACCTTAATATGGGATTGACAATTCAAATCGAAATATCACGTGATTTTTAACAATCTCAAAAGTCTATCCCATACATTGGTCAGATGTCGATGATTGTCGACAACCATCATGTCTAGGCACCCAGGTGTTTCTTCATCAACAATCAACTTTTGTATGGGATCGACATAAGAAATTGTTAAATATATACGCGATACTTCGATTTCAGATTGGTTGTTTACTATGACGATTGTCCATCCATCTTGTCTAGACCCCCAGGTGTTCTTCATGAAATGAGTCAGCCTTAAAGCGATGGACTAACCTATGTGTGGGAGCAATATACTAAGACAAATCCGAAGGTACAAAATAAATAATGGATTGAACTTGAAAATGATTTCGTATAGTTTTGATTTTTAATAACCTCATAGAGAACTACCATATGGTGTCATTATAAGGTTAACCTATTAAAATAATAATAATATACATAGAAAAACCTCCGTATCATATATCTATGCCTACATACAATCTTTTTTTTTTTTTTTTTTTTTTTTCATATTATTAACCAACAAGGTGGGGGACTGTTCTTAGGGTAATTTTAGTTATATACATGTTATTATATTTTGCAGGTAAATGCTTTTCTTGTATGTATTTTTTTAATAATGGTAGGTATAATAATCTGTAAAGAGCGTGTCTCGCCATCAAACTTAATAGTTTGGCGAGTAGTGTATGTAATAGTTATTTATGTACTTATCATTTATTTTCAATAAAAAAAAAAAAAAATCATGACTTATGGAATAATAGCATGGGAATTCTCGACCGATTTTGAATGAGTACTTAAAATGCAAAAATAACTACGAGTATTAAATAAGTATTAGTATGCGTACTTACAGTTTGATATTGATCTCTCAGTATAACATCAAATGACTGTTTTCTGTTCTTCTGAGCCTTCTTTTTCGCAGCTATCACTGACGTGGATGGCTACAGTAAAAGTAAAACCTTATAATATTATGTAAGGATAAGATAAGCACACTATAAACAAACACAGTAAAGATATTGTATTTACTTTAGTTGATTTTATGATGCTCAATAATGATTGTGAGAGTAGTATACCACTACTTTATAGATGGTTACTATTAGGCGTCGTACTAATTGGCGACGATCGTACGAACGATTAAACGATGCGATTTCGTCGCACGATCGCGCTGATGTTCCTGTGCTCGCGCGAAGATTTGGGAGCTTCAATTAGGACACTCTAAAGCGTTTTGTGTATTTAATCTCGTCGTGCGACGAAATCGCATCGTTTGCTCGTACTATCATCGCCAATTAGGACGACGCCTTAATCTATATATATATAAAATTCAAAGTCCTGACTGACTGACTGATATATCAACGAACAGCCTAAACCATTGGTCCTAGAGACATGACATTTAGAGAGTATATTCTTTGTAAAGAGTAGGTATCCACTAAGAAAGGGTTTTTCGAAATTCCACCTCTTAGAGGGTAAAATAGGGTATGAAAGTTCGTATGCAAGTCCGTCAGTTTCGATGTTAGGATCTTCAAATTTTGTGTTTAGGATGAAGATTGAAAATTATGTCTCAGCGTTTTTAATAATTCCACCCTCGAAGCGGGATGACGTTGTTTTGTTTTATTGTTGCAGATAAAATATGTCACTTGTTTCCTGTAGGCATCGCAGGCGAAGCCGCGAGCAGAAGCTAGTGTATTTATAAATTAACTTCAAGCAGGCTTGCCAACCTGCTTGGCAGAGGGTGTTTAATCGGAGATCAACCGTACACACCAAAGCTGTCAACCAAATAGCTTAAAATGCTAAAACTAAAGAAAAAAAAACTGTTTATAAATCTTTAACTGAATTTATAGTACACTAAAAAGTAATCTAATCCTGACCTGATGACAATGGGACCAAAGGGGAAGTGTACCCTTCCAAACAAAAAAAAATTTTCCAATTTGGTTAATAAATAACGGAGTTATGAGGTAACAAACATAAAAAAATACAACCAAATTGAGAACCTCTTCCTTTTTTTTGAAGTCGCTTAAAAAGATGATGTTTTTCAAATGTGTATTGCCAGGCCAGTAAAAGTCTCATCATCCTCCAAATTCTACACAGTTTTTAGAGAAGCATTGGACAGAAACCAGTGGAGGCAGATCATCTATTCTAGAAGTAAACTCAAAGGACCACCATCCTCAGAAATGAGAGTGACAATAGATAGAGAGAGTAATTGCCAGTATTGAAACTGTTAATCTCTACTAATAAAATATGTGTATCTGTAGTTTTGTCTTTCTTTCACGCAGCAATGGATCAACGGATCAGTGTTTTTTGCATAAGGCCAAAGCGTGACATTGCAACTGTGAACAAGGTATATGTTCTATCTTTTTTATTTATTTTTTCTGCTTAGGTAGCAAGCAAGCATACCGGCCACCTGATGGAATCCACTATCTCCATTTCTTGAGGACACTTTTTTCCCATTTTATACATTTTCATACTCCTAGTGTTACAAGAAGCCTCATTTTATACCCAAGAAAAAAAAAAAACACCAAGTCAGACCTCATACAACTTGTACTAACATCAACTGTTCATGGAATGTGAACACTTAATTTTATTAAATGGGATTGAAAGTAGGATATCCTCAAAAATATAATATTACCTAGTCAGTAGGAGACATCAGCTTAATCTATAATAATATAATCTTCATGTGTTAGAATCTACATGATGTATATTGAGGTTTGAATTCAATGAATGCATTCCATGATCTTTTGGGTTTCGCTGTAAATACCTAGTATTGACTAAAGAGGCTTGTTAATGAATACAATAAACTGTTATATTTACTTTAGCACCGGCTGACATCGCCCTGGTTTGTATCTTGGCCTTGCGCGCTCCATTTCTGGTTACAATGCTCGATGAAGGCGTAGTCGTCTTTTTACCATCTCCGGCGGATCGACGGGGCTGCGGCGGTGGTGGGGTAGACTAAAAACAAAACAAGAACAAAATATTCTTATAAATGTTATCAATAAACAAGCGCGCCAAGTCTAAAATCGCGAATTGCATAAAATAAACTTACCATTGTTTCTAAGAGTAAGAATGATTTCTAGTCACGAAAATTTACGAGTATGTTAATTCATAACGGCCTATTTGGTCATTATTGTGTGTTATGGCCAATAATTACAGTACTTAACGCACATTGCCGTTTGTAACTATGTATTACAGACTACGGGAAAACAGTTTTTTCTTCAGACTACAGAAAGACTTACAATGATAAACTGACAAACGGCAGCAGTACTGCCAACACTTCTAACCGAAAAGCAGCCGCCAGCCACTTGAAAAAGCGCTAGATCGAGCTAAAATAGTAGTTGAGGAAAAAAAAACTATATTCAGCGCAAAATTCAAACTAATGCCAGCTAACTACGAGCGATTTCTTTTATTTATGATGCTAAATACTCTTTCGATATCAGCATTAGATTGCGATAGTAAACTGGATCATAAATATTAGAAAAAAAGGAGACGGATAATAGTGGTATAATATTTTGAATAAATTTGAACAGCAATGTGATATACCTTATTAGAAAGGTTATTGATAAAGCTACTAGATTACGATAAAATTATTTTTATGCCCTCCGTTTTTTTCTCCAAAGTCTAAATTTCTTTCTCCGAGCTTTTGGTTTCCCCAAAAGTTTTTCTCTAAAATTGCGAAAAATCCTCAATCTGGAGAATTTTACCACGGGAACGAAGTCGCGCCGGACAACTAGTGGTACATAAGCTGTGAAAAATGGCGACATCAGCCCCCTTGTTGTTGGCTCACTTCACTGATGTCAACGTCAAACGAACTAATCAAATCAGTTGCCGACTGCCGTTCAGTGCCGCCAACTTAGCGCTTTCGGCGCCAGATAAAGCGCTTTTTTTGGGCAACAACTCCTTTTAGCGCTTTTTCGAAAGTAGACGTCCAAAAAATGTATTGGGCTTGGTATGTACTAAAATAATTAACAGTTTGGAGACCTATTGACAGTCAGTCTGGCACAGTGCTGCAAATTTAGCGACTTTGTCGCAAGAAGGGACGACTTTTGTCTTAGCGAAAAAAAAAGTTTTGACGACAAAAATGGAGTGACTTATCTGATGTTGCAAAATTGTTGAAATTTTCCAATTCGAACGCATAAACAAAAATGCCCATTTTGAAACTGTTCCAATTCCCAATTCGAACGCACCTTATCTAGGGGGAATTTATAGAGCTGGCAGCACTGGTCTGTCAAGTGTCAAAGAATTTTAAGAGAAGAGGGCTGCATTCCGAATTAATGATATAATCGCTATAATCGATTTGAGCGTGCTTAAACCCGTACCGAATTGAGTTATGACAGATTACGTTGTCCCGTGAAACGTCATAGATGACGTCATGATATCCGCCATATTGCGCTCACACCGACCATGCCCCAGTGTTGCCAATTTAGCGACTTTGTCGCTAGATTAAGCGACATTTTGACACTCACAGCGACTTTTTATTCTCATTTAGCGACAAAAAAAACTAGCGACTTTTCTAGCGCCTTTTTGATGTGAATCGTTTCTCATTTAAATTTATTTGATTCCACAGTTGTGTAACTATGACTATACAATAAATGAATTTACAATCCTTAGTTCATTCATTCCATATTGAACACAACTGTAGCTACAATCGATAATGGAGAAATCGAGAGAATATTTAGTGCTCTTAATAATAGTAAAATCAAAGCTACGAATATTATGATTATGATTTACAATTAGAGGTACTCCGGCTTATTGGCACCAATAAAGCCACATTTATCCAGAAAAATCAACAACCATCGACCTCGATGGCGAGTGATCCTCAAGTTCCGCCACCCTCGACCTCGAGTGCGATTGTTATTGATTCGGATGATGATGAAGATTTTATATATACATTTTTTTTATAATATTATTATTAAATTTGAATACTTTATTATTTTGAGTTTCACTTTTCAAGCATCATTAAAAAAGCGAGTTCTAGAAAAAGAAACTGGCGACTTCTAGCGACTTTTGAACCAGCCATCTAGCGAGATTTGATTTGGTAGAGTTGGCAACACTGCCATGCCCTAAACTGATATCACCGTGAGCGCTGTCAAAAGTGACGGTTAATTATTGTTTTCGGCAGAAATTCTAATAAGATTCTTGGTTTTCTATTTGGCAAAGATACTTTTTATGATTTTATGAGAGAAAAATAATAAAGAACGCGAATATTCCTTTCTGCGAGTCAAATTAAAAAAGATCTAAGGAGTCCTAGCGCATTGTTAAATCAGATTTTAATTAAATTCTCAAATGTTCTGTTTTGAATACTGTGAGCGCGATAACGGGCGTTCCGAATTGTTAACAGTTCTTAGCTGTCAATATCGTGATATCTAACTCGGTACGCAAATTATTGCTGTGAGCACTGTGAGCGATATTATTTAATTCGGAATATAGCCGAGATGTGTATCGAATTGTTTTACAATTATAAAAAAGATATTACCAATTTCATTTGAATAGTGTATGTTTATGAGTTCTAGTAACGTTAATTTATAAGGCTTAGTGGATCAGTTTTTGAAGTACAAGTAATTTGGTAAGAAATGATGTAATTTATCATCCCACATGATCATCAGCTGAACCTCGAAATGTAAACAATGATAAAGTAAATTAGAAGTTTCTGCTTCATTAAATTAAAGGTGATCGGAGAGTAGCCTTAGGGTAGCGGGTCAATGTTGGGGATATCCATTGACATTATTATTATAAGTCGATGGGTATAGTTATTCAGTTAAGGCCCCTGGCTAGTATAGGCCTCCTCCAACAGTTTCCTTGTTTTTTCTTATCTTTGCTTTCTTTGTCCAGTCTTCTCCAGCATTTTTTTATTTCATCAGACCATCTTTCTCTACGGCGTCTTCTGACTCTCTTGACACTTGGGCCTTTACGATAATACCAATACAGAAACTATTGGTCATCTGTTAATTATTTAGGAATCAACTCACAACTAAAAACAAAATACCATGTACCAGTAACTGAATGGCTTGACAGATTCAATAAAATATTACTTATACCTATAAAGGTTTCCATTTCCTATTTGCGTTGAACCAATACAATATTATTTCTTTTATATAAACC
The DNA here is from genome assembly GCA_947623365.1 of Achlya flavicornis. NCBI lineage: Eukaryota > Metazoa > Arthropoda > Insecta > Lepidoptera > Drepanidae > Achlya > Achlya flavicornis. The sequence goes on from OX392469.1 coordinate 3,124,190, forward strand.
TTCATGATACTATTGTTACAGATTTCAACATAATAATGAAATTGTTAAAACCTCTTTGGTTGCTGCGAGAGAGCCGTAAAAGCAGATGTGTTAGTACATGGTCACCTTTAGCGACAGCATTCAACACAAGACCTACTTCCAGACCTATATTTGAATCATTGAGAGAAAGAACTGTGAGTTGTCAATTTCTATTTATTTATTATTTATAGACCACCATCATTCTGAAGTAAGAGAGTAGAGGCACCTGCCTAAAAGACATTTAGTAAGATATATAGATTCTAGGTTTTTCGCACCTAGGCATAGCCTAGCCTAGCTAGGCAAAGCTGAAACTGGCTTTTTAAATTGGCAAAATTAAACTTACTTTAGTTTGTTATGATATAATGTCAGTCTGGAAGAAAACGCTTCTTGTGGCTACAACTTTATACTGAGTCAGGGCTCTTTTCTACTACCACAGATTATTTAATGTAGCTACTGGACCGCTACGGGACACACCAGTTGGTGCAGTCAGTTAACATTCCACCTATGCCTAGTGCCGCAGATTGTGGGTTTGATTCCCACAGAGGACATGCATTTGTGTGCATGAACATGACTGTACTATGTCTTGAGTGTGGGTGTAATTATGTTTATTAAGTATGTATAAAAAAGAAGTAGTATATGTATTTATCAGTTATTTGGTTTCTATAGTACAAGCTCTGCTCAGTTTGGGATCAGATGACTGTGTGTGAGGAACGTCCCAGGACCAGGATATTTATTTACTGTTTTTTAATTACCTACCTACCTACCTATTTGTGTTGTGATGGAAATAACATATAACTCTTTCTTTCTAAATACTTTTGACACATGTTTTTGCATTTTTCTCAGGGACTCTTCAACAAGCCAGAGTTAACAAGTTTCGAAGGATTCTACTCCCTTAAAGAACAAGCTATCACAGCAACTGATAGGTTAATTGAAGAAGCCACATCAAACCCTACTCGACCCATGGTGGAGATATTTGATGAGCTGTCAGACACATTATGTAAAGTTGCGGATCTGGCGGAGTTCGTGAGGATCGCACATCCGCAGTCACATTTCGCGAGCGCGGCTGAGGATGCTTGTATTAGTGTTAGTGGAGTTGTTGAGAAGTGAGTTACTAAAAGGTTAAAATTTCATGCTTTTCATTTTATTATACTCTGGCCGCCTTAAAAATACAAACTTTCTTGTATTAAATTGAAAGAAATAGGTCTGACTGTTTGTTAGCAGTTCATAACTAAACAACTGAATCAATTACAATTAAATTTGGCACCCTAATAGCCTATATAGTATGGAGAGGGACATACTTTAAACCCCGGGAACACGCTGATACCTTGGGGGATCACTAGTTCTAAATAATTTTAAGAGACAAGGAGTTCTGTTCTAGTTCATACCCCTTATTACCCATGCAAATGCACTTACTAAACTATCTATGGCTATAATTCAGATATTTTCAACAGGTTAAACACACACAAAGGTCTATACGAAGCTCTCCGAGACTCAGTAAAACGTGGCACATCAGGGGACAAACACTTAGCAGAGTTATTCCTATTTGACTTTGAACAGAGTGGCATACAGTTACCTGAAGGGCCACGGAGACGAGTGGTGGCGCTCAATGACGTCATCCTGCAGACGGGACAGAGGTTCATGGCTGGTGCTGCTAAGCCCAGGAAGGTTCCTAGAACGGCTGTACCACAGAATGTTCGGCAGTTGTGAGTATATTGTAAATTATGTTCATTTTGGCTTGCTTTCAAGGCAAACTTTCATAGAGGGATACAGGAACAGAAACAAAGATGTAATCAACAAAAGTTAAGTCTATTCTCTGTAGTCACTTTGTGTTCTCCATTACTGAGGGTCGTGAGTCTCCCATACAATAATCTATTCCTTGACAATGATGCACCATATATGTCTGCCCTATGTGGATCAGCCGGGCTATTGAGTATCTTTGGTGGTAATCGTAACGAACACCATTAATTATTTCATCCAATGACGCGCACGCGGTATGACGCGACGATGACCATACGTGGGCCCTGATTGTATGAAATGCATTAATGGTGTTCGTTACGATTACCACCAAAGTTACGCGGTAGAGCCCCTGGTCAGACTTGGACCCGAGAGTTTGCCGTGGAATTGCCCATTTTAAATTGTATCCCTAATTTGTTCTACTTATATATTATTATAAATGCGAAGGTGTTTACTAGTTTATCTTTCTTTCACCCAGCAACAGATGACTTTTTGTATATGGACCGGACAGTAACATATGCTACTTTTATCCCTAACGGGAATGCGGCCGAAACTGCTGTTATAACACTCACAACTAAGATCTAATTTATAATAGAAACTTAATCTAAGAAGATTACGTTTCTGTTAAATATTTAATCTACTGTTTACTTAGGTCCGCACGAAATAGGTCGGCGGTCCAGAGTTGGACCGCGGTTCGCCATTTGGTGAGCCCTGACCTAGAGAAATATGTTTCTTCTTACAGTTTTAGTTCCGAAGGTGATAACATAATAGTGAGCGGAGTATACGCAGAGTGTGGGGAAGCTGCGGCGAGAGAAGCCGCTTACAGACTATACCTGGCACCGGACAGTCTGCAGGATCAGTTGTTGACCACTACCCTGGACGCTCGGCACGATATGGCTTCCGTATGCGGCTTCCAATGTTATGCTGATAGGTGAGGGGGAATCTCCATGTAATAAGATGCTATTTTATGTTTTTTTACCTGTGAAACTGTTGGATCACATCGATGGTGCTTGGCGACAAATTTTCAACTTGAAGGTGATGGTAAGTGGTTACTATAGCCTATAGACGCTTGCAATACCGTGGTTGTATCACTGATCCCAACCCCGCAAAAATCTTCAAGAGAAGTCACTCATAATTTATGGTATGCTAATTAAATTTATGTCTTTGTTACGGGCCAAGATTTCAGGGTATGCAAAGTTTACCACTTTACAAAGATATATACATTATACTTACTAAAATCGAAGTATAAAAGAAGTCATCTATAAATGCGTAAGTAAACATTTTTAATAGCTCCCAAGTTCTTGTCTTTCAGACCATTCTCCATTTCTAATTGGGGTTCTGTCTGTCGTTCGACATCTAGTCAGTTCAAGGCTATATCACAACTCTATTTAATCCACAGAGCAATAAAAGCAAGCACAATGGAGACAGCATCAAACGTTAGACAATTCCTAGACATACTCTCTGACAACCTATACGATAGGGCTAACATCGACTTCGACGCAATGCTCAAGATGAAGAAACAAGAGACACCCTATATAGACTCCCTCATGTGTTGGGACACCCCTTATTTCACACATAAAGCTAAAACGCAGTTGTTAAATGTTGCCAACTCAGATTTCAGCCCATATTTTTCATTGGGAGGATGTATGGAGGGTCTAAATATGCTCTGCGAAGAATTGTATGGCATTAGTTTGAAGTCTGAGGAGATGGTGCCAGGTGAGTTATATTTTTTTTACTGTGTGATTTGACCATAATCTCACCATGGTAAGTGATGATTTGGCCGCAGGTGGGGCTAGAAGGAATGTTTTCCTTCACCAAAAGCTCAAAGTTCATTTTAGGATTCGAACCCGGGACCTTTGTCTCGGTATCCGACGTCACTACCCCTGAGCTATCATCGCCTTAAATATTTTGGGTCTTACGATATTTTTTTGATAAATTCATCATACTATCAAATAAAAAAATATGAAATAAAACGTACTCGTATTCCGAAACATATGTAGTTTTAGTCACGTTTTTATATTTCGAAGAAATGTTATAAGCGTAGCCTAGTCTTCGAACATTCTATTGGCTGACATTTTATAAGTATGATATTTTCAGCGAAGTAAAGTCTTTGATTTGAAGGCAAGCTTGATTTTTTGTTTGAGAGATATTTTGTATGTCAATCCACAGACATATAAAGAATATATATTCTATTCTATTCTTTATATGTCTGTGTGTCAATCATATAATTCTATGTATTCATTTTCACACTGAAAATTCGGCCGTTGTGATATTTTTTATCTTCGGCTTATTATGAGCCTTCTGTCTGACAAAAAACTCGCATCGTCGCGTCGCGTAGGTGCGTACTGAGGGGCTAAAAAGGATGCTAAAGCAATATTGCTAACGTAATTAATATTTTGGAATTCTCGGCAGATCCTACGTGATTTCAATATTAAAAAGTAAAGTAGTAAAGTCACTTATTATATACAATTCAATTCGTTAAAAGATACGGAATTGATGAATTGCATAAGATATGGTGTGAATTTGAAAAAATGAATTCCATCAGCAATATTGCTTTAGCTTCCTTTTTAGGGGGCCTGACCCTTAGGATACATGTGCTACGTTGTAGGAGAACTTTTTTTGTTGATAGTTGTAATGTATCCCCTAGGCGAGTCGTGGTCCCCCGACGTGTACAAGCTGGCGGTGGTGGACTCTAGCGAGGGCCTGCTGGGGCACATCTACTGCGACCTGTACGAGCGGCCCGGCAAGCCGCACCAGGACTGCCACTTCACCATACAGGGCGGCAAGCTGCTGGCTGATGGTACTTATCAGGTAATTTATAAATATAACTAGTCGCTCTGGGAGCTGTAGAACTAGCAAGTCTCCATCATTATGTGGAATACCTTTGTCGAATCTGTTTCTTGAATGTTTATCAAAAATCCATATAATTACCTAATCTACTCACAAAATTTCACGAGAATCGGTTGAGAAATGCGACATGTAGACTAGAACAGCTGCACACATCCTTCGGACATCGGCCGGACATCTGGACAGATCGCTCGCTAGCTTCTAGCTTCGCTCGCTCGGTCAATAATAAATTTATTTATAGCAGAATATGCTTGTATAATAACCTTTTTGTACACGTTAGATCGCAGCAACAGCATAATCAATCGAATCCGGCTCCGATTTTGCGATTTCATACTTACATTCGAGGTATGGCTATCAATCGGTACTGGTACACGATTCTTGTAGATTCGTCTATTCGAATTGACTGATTGATTAGCAATAATCGTGAAATTGCATGTGTAAGTACTTTGAACGACCTGTAAGTGAATCGAGCCCTAGGTCTGAATAAGAGGGACTCTTGATCTATATTATGATTGTAATATTTTTATTGAATTTCTGACTCGATTATTAGCACAACAGTCATAATGGCGGTGATAGCTCAGTTGTAGTAACGTCGGATGGCAAGTCGAAGGTCCCGTGAAGGAAAACGTGTGGAAACCATAGCACGGTGGCAGGGTACTTTGTAGTACTCAACTGGCTGGCGACTACCCTCATGTTAAAAATCTGTTGCCAAACATCTATCAGTGTTCCGACAGCTGCACTGGAGAGCCAGTTCCTTCTAGGCGTTGCGTGCTTACCACCTTCGGCCACATTATGACTTACCATGTAACACAGAACAGTACAAAAACAAGAATATGAAAGCCAGGTAAAATTAGATGATTTTGTGAGAAGTAGAGCATAGCGTTTATTCGCTCAAAGAGCAGCTCGACTGGGGAAGTACCTTCACCTTACAGAATACCGCAGACAAATAACTTTATGTTGTGTAAACTTGTGTTCCTGCGCGTGAGTAAGGTCGCCCGAGCTCATAGGGGAGGGGGGAAAGGTCGGTAACGCGTGAGCGATGCTTCGTGTGTTGCAAGCGTCCATATGGCTACGGTAACCGTTTACCATCAGGTGGGCCGTATGCTTGTTTACCGATTAAGTTGTGTTATTTTTCGGCGAGTCGTTAATTGTGTGTTGTATGTTTATAGAACCCAATAGTAGTAGTGATGCTATCACTGAGCGGCGGGCACCGGTCGGGGCCGGCGCTGCTGTCGGCGGGCGCGGTGGACAACCTGTTCCACGAGCTGGGCCACGCGCTGCACTCCATGGTGGGCCGCGCGCGCCACCAGCACGTCTCCGGCACCCGCTGCCCCACCGACCTCGCCGAGGTGCCCAGCGTCTTGATGGAGTACTTCGCCAGTAGTCCCCAAGTGAGTCACACAACCTGTTCCACGAGCTGGGCCACGCGCTGCACTCCATGGTGGGCCGCGCGCGCCACCAGCACGTCTCCGGCACCCGCTGCCCCACCGACCTCGCCGAGGTGCCCAGCGTCTTGATGGAGTACTTCGCCAGTAGTCCCCAAGTGAGTCACACAACCTGTTCCACGAGCTGGGCCACGCGCTGCACTCCATGGTGGGCCGCGCGCGCCACCAGCACGTCTCCGGCACCCGCTGCCCCACCGACCTCGCCGAGGTGCCCAGCGTCTTGATGGAGTACTTCGCCAGTAGTCCCCAAGTGAGTCACACAACCTGTTCCACGAGCTGGGCCACGCGCTGCACTCCATGGTGGGCCGCGCGCGCCACCAGCACGTCTCCGGCACCCGCTGCCCCACCGACCTCGCCGAGGTGCCCAGCGTCTTGATGGAGTACTTCGCCAGTAGTCCCCAAGTGAGTCACACAACCTGTTCCACGAGCTGGGCCACGCGCTGCACTCCATGGTGGGCCGCGCGCGCCACCAGCACGTCTCCGGCACCCGCTGCCCCACCGACCTCGCCGAGGTGCCCAGCGTCTTGATGGAGTACTTCGCCAGTAGTCCCCAAGTGAGTCACACAACCTGTTCCACGAGCTGGGCCACGCGCTGCACTCCATGGTGGGCCGCGCGCGCCACCAGCACGTCTCCGGCACCCGCTGCCCCACCGACCTCGCCGAGGTGCCCAGCGTCTTGATGGAGTACTTCGCCAGTAGTCCCCAAGTGAGTCACACAACCTGTTCCACGAGCTGGGCCACGCGCTGCACTCCATGGTGGGCCGCGCGCGCCACCAGCACGTCTCCGGCACCCGCTGCCCCACCGACCTCGCCGAGGTGCCCAGCGTCTTGATGGAGTACTTCGCCAGTAGTCCCCAAGTGAGTCACACAACCTGTTCCACGAGCTGGGCCACGCGCTGCACTCCATGGTGGGCCGCGCGCGCCACCAGCACGTCTCCGGCACCCGCTGCCCCACCGACCTCGCCGAGGTGCCCAGCGTCTTGATGGAGTACTTCGGCAGTAGTCCCCAAGTGAGTCACACAACCTGTTCCACGAGCTGGGCCACGCGCTGCACTCCATGGTGGGCCGCGCGCGCCACCAGCACGTCTCCGGCACCCGCTGCCCCACCGACCTCGCCGAGGTGCCCAGCGTCTTGATGGAGTACTTCGCCAGTAGTCCCCAAGTGAGTCACACAACCTGTTCCACGAGCTGGGCCACGCGCTGCACTCCATGGTGGGCCGCGCGCGCCACCAGCACGTCTCCGGCACCCGCTGCCCCACCGACCTCGCCGAGGTGCCCAGCGTCTTGATGGAGTACTTCGCCAGTAGTCCCCAAGTGAGTCACACAACCTGTTCCACGAGCTGGGCCACGCGCTGCACTCCATGGTGGGCCGCGCGCGCCACCAGCACGTCTCCGGCACCCGCTGCCCCACCGACCTCGCCGAGGTGCCCAGCGTCTTGATGGAGTACTTCGCCAGTAGTCCCCAAGTGAGTCACACAACCTGTTCCACGAGCTGGGCCACGCGCTGCACTCCATGGTGGGCCGCGCGCGCCACCAGCACGTCTCCGGCACCCGCTGCCCCACCGACCTCGCCGAGGTGCCCAGCGTCTTGATGGAGTACTTCGCCAGTAGTCCCCAAGTGAGTCACACAACCTGTTCCACGAGCTGGGCCACGCGCTGCACTCCATGGTGGGCCGCGCGCGCCACCAGCACGTCTCCGGCACCCGCTGCCCCACCGACCTCGCCGAGGTGCCCAGCGTCTTGATGGAGTACTTCGCCAGTAGTCCCCAAGTGAGTCACACAACCTGTTCCACGAGCTGGGCCACGCGCTGCACTCCATGGTGGGCCGCGCGCGCCACCAGCACGTCTCCGGCACCCGCTGCCCCACCGACCTCGCCGAGGTGCCCAGCGTCTTGATGGAGTACTTCGCCAGTAGTCCCCAAGTGAGTCACACAACCTGTTCCACGAGCTGGGCCACGCGCTGCACTCCATGGTAGGCCGCGCGCGCCACCAGCACGTCTCCGGCACCCGCTGCCCCACCGACCTCGCCGAGGTGCCCAGCGTCTTGATGGAGTACTTCGCCAGTAGTCCCCAAGTGAGTCACACAACCTGTTCCACGAGCTGGGCCACGCGCTGCACTCCATGGTGGGCCGCGCGCGCCACCAGCACGTCTCCGGCACCCGCTGCCCCACCGACCTCGCCGAGGTGCCCAGCGTCTTGATGGAGTACTTCGCCAGTAGTCCCCAAGTGAGTCACACAACCTGTTCCACGAGCTGGGCCACGCGCTGCACTCCATGGTGGGCCGCGCGCGCCACCAGCACGTCTCCGGCACCCGCTGCCCCACCGACCTCGCCGAGGTGCCCAGCGTCTTGATGGAGTACTTCGCCAGTAGTCCCCAAGTGAGTCACACAACCTGTTCCACGAGCTGGGCCACGCGCTGCACTCCATGGTGGGCCGCGCGCGCCACCAGCACGTCTCCGGCACCCGCTGCCCCACCGACCTCGCCGAGGTGCCCAGCGTCTTGATGGAGTACTTCGCCAGTAGTCCCCAAGTGAGTCACACAACCTGTTCCACGAGCTGGGCCACGCGCTGCACTCCATGGTGGGCCGCGCGCGCCACCAGCACGTCTCCGGCACCCGCTGCCCCACCGACCTCGCCGAGGTGCCCAGCGTCTTGATGGAGTACTTCGCCAGTAGTCCCCAAGTGAGTCACACAACCTGTTCCACGAGCTGGGCCACGCGCTGCACTCCATGGTGGGCCGCGCGCGCCACCAGCACGTCTCCGGCACCCGCTGCCCCACCGACCTCGCCGAGGTGCCCAGCGTCTTGATGGAGTACTTCGCCAGTAGTCCCCAAGTGAGTCACACAACCTGTTCCACGAGCTGGGCCACGCGCTGCACTCCATGGTGGGCCGCGCGCGCCACCAGCACGTCTCCGGCACCCGCTGCCCCACCGACCTCGCCGAGGTGCCCAGCGTCTTGATGGAGTACTTCGCCAGTAGTCCCCAAGTGAGTCACACAACCTGTTCCACGAGCTGGGCCACGCGCTGCACTCCATGGTGGGCCGCGCGCGCCACCAGCACGTCTCCGGCACCCGCTGCCCCACCGACCTCGCCGAGGTGCCCAGCGTCTTGATGGAGTACTTCGCCAGTAGTCCCCAAGTGAGTCACACAACCTGTTCCACGAGCTGGGCCACGCGCTGCACTCCATGGTGGGCCGCGCGCGCCACCAGCACGTCTCCGGCACCCGCTGCCCCACCGACCTCGCCGAGGTGCCCAGCGTCTTGATGGAGTACTTCGCCAGTAGTCCCCAAGTGAGTCACACAACCTGTTCCACGAGCTGGGCCACGCGCTGCACTCCATGGTGGGCCGCGCGCGCCACCAGCACGTCTCCGGCACCCGCTGCCCCACCGACCTCGCCGAGGTGCCCAGCGTCTTGATGGAGTACTTCGCCAGTAGTCCCCAAGTGAGTCACACAACCTGTTCCACGAGCTGGGCCACGCGCTGCACTCCATGGTGGGCCGCGCGCGCCACCAGCACGTCTCCGGCACCCGCTGCCCCACCGACCTCGCCGAGGTGCCCAGCGTCTTGATGGAGTACTTCGCCAGTAGTCCCCAAGTGAGTCACACAACCTGTTCCACGAGCTGGGCCACGCGCTGCACTCCATGGTGGGCCGCGCGCGCCACCAGCACGTCTCCGGCACCCGCTGCCCCACCGACCTCGCCGAGGTGCCCAGCGTCTTGATGGAGTACTTCGCCAGTAGTCCCCAAGTGAGTCACACAACCTGTTCCACGAGCTGGGCCACGCGCTGCACTCCATGGTGGGCCGCGCGCGCCACCAGCACGTCTCCGGCACCCGCTGCCCCACCGACCTCGCCGAGGTGCCCAGCGTCTTGATGGAGTACTTCGCCAGTAGTCCCCAAGTGAGTCACACAACCTGTTCCACGAGCTGGGCCACGCGCTGCACTCCATGGTGGGCCGCGCGCGCCACCAGCACGTCTCCGGCACCCGCTGCCCCACCGACCTCGCCGAGGTGCCCAGCGTCTTGATGGAGTACTTCGCCAGTAGTCCCCAAGTGAGTCACACAACCTGTTCCACGAGCTGGGCCACGCGCTGCACTCCATGGTGGGCCGCGCGCGCCACCAGCACGTCTCCGGCACCCGCTGCCCCACCGACCTCGCCGAGGTGCCCAGCGTCTTGATGGAGTACTTCGCCAGTAGTCCCCAAGTGAGTCACACAACCTGTTCCACGAGCTGGGCCACGCGCTGCACTCCATGGTGGGCCGCGCGCGCCACCAGCACGTCTCCGGCACCCGCTGCCCCACCGACCTCGCCGAGGTGCCCAGCGTCTTGATGGAGTACTTCGCCAGTAGTCCCCAAGTGAGTCACACAACCTGTTCCACGAGCTGGGCCACGCGCTGCACTCCATGGTGGGCCGCGCGCGCCACCAGCACGTCTCCGGCACCCGCTGCCCCACCGACCTCGCCGAGGTGCCCAGCGTCTTGATGGAGTACTTCGCCAGTAGTCCCCAAGTGAGTCACACAACCTGTTCCACGAGCTGGGCCACGCGCTGCACTCCATGGTGGGCCGCGCGCGCCACCAGCACGTCTCCGGCACCCGCTGCCCCACCGACCTCGCCGAGGTGCCCAGCGTCTTGATGGAGTACTTCGCCAGTAGTCCCCAAGTGAGTCACACAACCTGTTCCACGAGCTGGGCCACGCGCTGCACTCCATGGTGGGCCGCGCGCGCCACCAGCACGTCTCCGGCACCCGCTGCCCCACCGACCTCGCCGAGGTGCCCAGCGTCTTGATGGAGTACTTCGCCAGTAGTCCCCAAGTGAGTCACACAACCTGTTCCACGAGCTGGGCCACGCGCTGCACTCCATGGTGGGCCGCGCGCGCCACCAGCACGTCTCCGGCACCCGCTGCCCCACCGACCTCGCCGAGGTGCCCAGCGTCTTGATGGAGTACTTCGCCAGTAGTCCCCAAGTGAGTCACACAACCTGTTCCACGAGCTGGGCCACGCGCTGCACTCCATGGTGGGCCGCGCGCGCCACCAGCACGTCTCCGGCACCCGCTGCCCCACCGACCTCGCCGAGGTGCCCAGCGTCTTGATGGAGTACTTCGCCAGTAGTCCCCAAGTGAGTCACACAACCTGTTCCACGAGCTGGGCCACGCGCTGCACTCCATGGTGGGCCGCGCGCGCCACCAGCACGTCTCCGGCACCCGCTGCCCCACCGACCTCGCCGAGGTGCCCAGCGTCTTGATGGAGTACTTCGCCAGTAGTCCCCAAGTGAGTCACACAACCTGTTCCACGAGCTGGGCCACGCGCTGCACTCCATGGTGGGCCGCGCGCGCCACCAGCACGTCTCCGGCACCCGCTGCCCCACCGACCTCGCCGAGGTGCCCAGCGTCTTGATGGAGTACTTCGCCAGTAGTCCCCAAGTGAGTCACACAACCTGTTCCACGAGCTGGGCCACGCGCTGCACTCCATGGTGGGCCGCGCGCGCCACCAGCACGTCTCCGGCACCCGCTGCCCCACCGACCTCGCCGAGGTGCCCAGCGTCTTGATGGAGTACTTCGCCAGTAGTCCCCAAGTGAGTCACACAACCTGTTCCACGAGCTGGGCCACGCGCTGGACTCCATGGTGGGCCGCGCGCGCCACCAGCACGTCTCCGGCACCCGCTGCCCCACCGACCTCGCCGAGGTGCCCAGCGTCTTGATGGAGTACTTCGCCAGTAGTCCCCAAGTGAGTCGCACAACCTGTTCCACGAGCTGGGCCACGCGCTGCACTCCATGGTGGGCCGCGCGCGCCACCAGCACGTCTCCGGCACCCGCTGCCCCACCGACCTCGCCGAGGTGCCCAGCGTCTTGATGGAGTACTTCGCCAGTAGTCCCCAAGTGAGTCACACAACCTGTTCCACGAGCTGGGCCACGCGCTGCACTCCATGGTGGGCCGCGCGCGCCACCAGCACGTCTCCGGCACCCGCTGCCCCACCGACCTCGCCGAGGTGCCCAGCGTCTTGATGGAGTACTTCGCCAGTAGTCCCCAAGTGAGTCACACAACCTGTTCCACGAGCTGGGCCACGCGCTGCACTCCATGGTGGGCCGCGCGCGCCACCAGCACGTCTCCGGCACCCGCTGCCCCACCGACCTCGCCGAGGTGCCCAGCGTCTTGATGGAGTACTTCGCCAGTAGTCCCCAAGTGAGTCACACAACACCGCGCCCGCGCCGACCTGCTCCTGGTGGTGACAACCAATCGTAACACACACCATTTAATAATCCCTGTTCTGTTTAACATCATGTGCTACCAGGTAGGATATGTGTGCTATGATGTAGGATATGTGTGCTGCGTTGTAGGATATATGTGCTACGTTGTAGGATATATGTGATACGTCGTAGATATGTGCTATGTTGTAGGATATATATGTGCTACGAGGATATACTGATCTACGATGTAGGAGATGTGTGCTACGAGGAAGAATATGTTTAGTACAAGATAGGATATGTGTGCTGCGCTACGAGGTTGGATATGTGTGCTTAGAGGTAGAAACTTTGATAGCATTGGAGTGCGAGCAATCTATAATAATAATAGGTGTTGCAGTGCAACTGTGTGTGAGCCAGTGTAGAAACATGTGTACTACAATGTAGGAGCTATTTACCAGGAGGTAGGATACAACTTACTTGCTAGTCAGAAACTCATTTTTTTTTCTATTCTTCAATGGCGTCACACGGCATGTGTTTTTTGCCAATTTACAGTTATATTATAAGTTCTAGTCACAATCAATCACTTTCACATAAGGTCCTCAGTCAGTCACCGTCCATATAAGTCATGTTTTACTACAATGGTGGTCATTGTACTAAAACTTTTCACGGACTTCTTGAGACAACTTGAAAAGCCACGATACACATAATTCGTTTCATTTCACTTCACTGGTACACATGTATTGATCTTTATTGGATAAAATACCATATACAATATGAAAATAAAAATGAAAACGCAACGTCACTCTGCAAGTTCCTGCCAAAAAGTCCAGAAACTTGATAATGTTGCAGGTGGTTCGTAGATTCGCGCGACACTTCCAGACAGGTGAACCGATGCCCGAAGATATGCTGCATCGACTCTGCGCTTCCAAGTATCTGTTTGGAGCCAGTGAAATGCAGCTGCAGGTGATCAAATATACCACATACAGTCCTAGTCTTAGTTTCTAGTTGATTCTAAACGTGTTTCAGAAAATAAATGCCCTACGAACTTTGAAATGTTACTATAGGATAATTTTGTATTGAGTCACTAATATGAGTGGAGTAGCAACGGCCACCTCATTTTTTAAAAATATTGTGACAGATATAGATCTTATACTGTCATATATCCGTGAAGACCTGTTATTGGCTTCCTAATAACTATTCATATTTTTTTAAGTTTATTATTGTACAGCTGTTGGTCTTCCTACAATAAATAAATAAATAAATTACCAGGTATTCTACTCAGCACTAGATCAGCATTACCACGGCGTGAACGCGTCTCACGGCGGCCGAACAACAGATGTGTTGCAACAAGTGCAGAAACAATACTACGGGTTGCCCTATGTGGAGAACACGGTAACTACAATATTACTGAGTACAAACAATATTAATTTAAACGATGATGATGATGATTTTGACCCCTTTTATTAAAAGTTTTTATTAAACTTGCAATGTATGTATGTTACTATGTTTGTCCGTGTGGAATCTTGCTAGTCCAATTTCACCCACTTCCAGTTATCGGATTGACTTGATATTTGGTATACATTAGTATATTGGAAGACAATGCCAGTGCAGTCAACAAAAAGTACAGTCACCAAAAAAAACTTGTATTAAAAAATTTATTTTCAAAAAAATCTTATTTTTTCATGTGCAGGCATGGCAGCACCGGTTCAGCCACCTAATAGGGTACGGCGCGAAGTACTACTCGTACCTGATATCTCGTGCGATCGCGTGGAGCGTGTGGAGCAAGCACTTGGAGCGCGAGCCGCTGTCGCGGGCCGCGGGGGAGGCGCTCAGACACGGACTGTTGAAGCACGGGGGCGCTGTACCGCCACAGGTATCACTACACTACACTACACTACAGTACTACTCGTACCTGATATCTCGTGCGATCGCGTGGAGCGTGTGGAGCAAGCACTTGGAGCGCGAGCCGCTGTCGCGGGCCGCGGGGGAGGCGCTCAGACACGGACTGTTGAAGCACGGGGGCGCTGTACCGCCACAGGTATCACTACACTACACTACACTACACTACAGTACACTACACTACACTACAGTACTACTCGTACCTGATATCTCGTGCGATCGCGTGGAGCGTGTGGAGCAAGCACTTGGAGCGCGAGCCGCTGTCGCGGGCCGCGGGGGAGGCGCTCAGACACGGACTGTTGAAGCACGGGGGCGCTGTACCGCCACAGGTATCACTACACTACACTACACTACACTACACTACAGTACTACTCGTACCTGATATCTCGTGCGATCGCGTGGAGCGTGTGGAGCAAGCACTTGGAGCGCGAGCCGCTGTCGCGGGCCGCGGGGGAGGCGCTCAGACACGGACTGTTGAAGCACGGGGGCGCTGTACCGCCACAGGTATCACTACACTACACTACACTACACTATACTACACTACACTACAGTACTACTCGTACCTGATATCTCGTGCGATCGCGTGGAGCGTGTGGAGCAAGCACTTGGAGCGCGAGCCGCTGTCGCGGGCCGCGGGGGAGGCGCTCAGACACGGACTGTTGAAGCACGGGGGCGCTGTACCGCCACAGGTATCACTACACTACACTACACTACACTACACTACAGTACTACTCGTACCTGATATCTCGTGCGATCGCGTGGAGCGTGTGGAGCAAGCACTTGGAGCGCGAGCCGCTGTCGCGGGCCGCGGGGGAGGCGCTCAGACACGGACTGTTGAAGCACGGGGGCGCTGTACCGCCACAGGTATCACTACACTACACTACACTACACTACAGTACACTACACTACACTACAGTACTACTCGTACCTGATATCTCGTGCGATCGCGTGGAGCGTGTGGAGCAAGCACTTGGAGCGCGAGCCGCTGTCGCGGGCCGCGGGGGAGGCGCTCAGACACGGACTGTTGAAGCACGGGGGCGCTGTACCGCCACAGGTATCACTACACTACACTACACTACACTACACTACAGTACTACTCGTACCTGATATCTCGTGCGATCGCGTGGAGCGTGTGGAGCAAGCACTTGGAGCGCGAGCCGCTGTCGCGGGCCGCGGGGGAGGCGCTCAGACACGGACTGTTGAAGCACGGGGGCGCTGTACCGCCACAGGTATCACTACACTACACTACACTACACTACAGTACACTACACTACACTACAGTACTACTCGTACCTGATATCTCGTGCGATCGCGTGGAGCGTGTGGAGCAAGCACTTGGAGCGCGAGCCGCTGTCGCGGGCCGCGGGGGAGGCGCTCAGACACGGACTGTTGAAGCACGGGGGCGCTGTACCGCCACAGGTATCACTACACTACACTACACTACACTACACTACAGTACTACTCGTACCTGATATCTCGTGCGATCGCGTGGAGCGTGTGGAGCAAGCACTTGGAGCGCGAGCCGCTGTCGCGGGCCGCGGGGGAGGCGCTCAGACACGGACTGTTGAAGCACGGGGGCGCTGTACCGCCACAGGTATCACTACACTACACTACACTACACTACAGTACTACTCGTACCTGATATCTCGTGCGATCGCGTGGAGCGTGTGGAGCAAGCACTTGGAGCGCGAGCCGCTGTCGCGGGCCGCGGGGGAGGCGCTCAGACACGGACTGTTGAAGCACGGGGGCGCTGTACCGCCACAGGTATCACTACACTACACTACACTACACTACACTACAGTACTACTCGTACCTGATATCTCGTGCGATCGCGTGGAGCGTGTGGAGCAAGCACTTGGAGCGCGAGCCGCTGTCGCGGGCCGCGGGGGAGGCGCTCAGACACGGACTGTTGAAGCACGGGGGCGCTGTACCGCCACAGGTATCACTACACTACACTACACTACAGTACTACTCGTACCTGATATCTCGTGCGATCGCGTGGAGCGTGTGGAGCAAGCACTTGGAGCGCGAGCCGCTGTCGCGGGCCGCGGGGGAGGCGCTCAGACACGGACTGTTGAAGCACGGGGGCGCTGTACCGCCACAGGTATCACTACACTACACTACACTACAGTACTACTCGTACCTGATATCTCGTGCGATCGCGTGGAGCGTGTGGAGCAAGCACTTGGAGCGCGAGCCGCTGTCGCGGGCCGCGGGGGAGGCGCTCAGACACGGACTGTTGAAGCACGGGGGCGCTGTACCGCCACAGGTATCACTACACTACACTACACTACACTACAGTACACTACACTACACTACAGTACTACTCGTACCTGATATCTCGTGCGATCGCGTGGAGCGTGTGGAGCAAGCACTTGGAGCGCGAGCCGCTGTCGCAGGCCGCGGGGGAGGCGCTCAGACACGGACTGTTGAAGCACGGGGGCGCTGTACCGCCACAGGTATCACTACACTACACTACACTACACTACACTACAGTACTACTCGTACCTGATATCTCGTGCGATCGCGTGGAGCGTGTGGAGCAAGCACTTGGAGCGCGAGCCGCTGTCGCGGGCCGCGGGGGAGGCGCTCAGACACGGACTGTTGAAGCACGGGGGCGCTGTACCGCCACAGGTATCACTACACTACACTACACTACACTACACTACACTACAGTACTACTCGTACCTGATATCTCGTGCGATCGCGTGGAGCGTGTGGAGCAAGCACTTGGAGCGCGAGCCGCTGTCGCGGGCCGCGGGGGAGGCGCTCAGACACGGACTGTTGAAGCACGGGGGCGCTGTACCGCCACAGGTATCACTACACTACACTACACTACACTACACTACAGTACTACTCGTACCTGATATCTCGTGCGATCGCGTGGAGCGTGTGGAGCAAGCACTTGGAGCGCGAGCCGCTGTCGCGGGCCGCGGGGGAGGCGCTCAGACACGGACTGTTGAAGCACGGGGGCGCTGTACCGCCACAGGTATCACTACACTACACTACACTACACTACAGTACACTACACTACACTACAGTACTACTCGTACCTGATATCTCGTGCGATCGCGTGGAGCGTGTGGAGCAAGCACTTGGAGCGCGAGCCGCTGTCGCGGGCCGCGGGGGAGGCGCTCAGACACGGACTGTTGAAGCACGGGGGCGCTGTACCGCCACAGGTATCACTACACTACACTACACTACACTACAGTACACTACACTACACTACAGTACTACTCGTACCTGATATCTCGTGCGATCGCGTGGAGCGTGTGGAGCAAGCACTTGGAGCGCGAGCCGCTGTCGCGGGCCGCGGGGGAGGCGCTCAGACACGGACTGTTGAAGCACGGGGGCGCTGTACCGCCACAGGTATCACTACACTACACTACACTACACTACACTACACTACAGTACTACTCGTACCTGATATCTCGTGCGATCGCGTGGAGCGTGTGGAGCAAGCACTTGGAGCGCGAGCCGCTGTCGCGGGCCGCGGGGGAGGCGCTCAGACACGGACTGTTGAAGCACGGGGGCGCTGTACCGCCACAGGTATCACTACACTACACTACACTACACTACACTACACTACACTACACTACACTACACTACAGTACTACTCGTACCTGATATCTCGTGCGATCGCGTGGAGCGTGTGGAGCAAGCACTTGGAGCGCGAGCCGCTGTCGCGGGCCGCGGGGGAGGCGCTCAGACACGGACTGTTGAAGCACGGGGGCGCTGTACCGCCACAGGTATCACTACACTACACTACACTACAGTACTACTCGTACCTGATATCTCGTGCGATCGCGTGGAGCGTGTGGAGCAAGCACTTGGAGCGCGAGCCGCTGTCGCGGGCCGCGGGGGAGGCGCTCAGACACGGACTGTTGAAGCACGGGGGCGCTGTACCGCCACAGGTATCACTACACTACACTACAGTACTACTCGTACCTGATATCTCGTGCGATCGCGTGGAGCGTGTGGAGCAAGCACTTGGAGCGCGAGCCGCTGTCGCGGGCCGCGGGGGAGGCGCTCAGACACGGACTGTTGAAGCACGGGGGCGCTGTACCGCCACAGGTATCACTACACTACACTACACTACACTACACTACACTACACTACACTACACTACACTACAGTACTACTCGTACCTGATATCTCGTGCGATCGCGTGGAGCGTGTGGAGCAAGCACTTGGAGCGCGAGCCGCTGTCGCGGGCCGCGGGGGAGGCGCTCAGACACGGACTGTTGAAGCACGGGGGCGCTGTACCGCCACAGGTATCACTACACTACACTACACTACACTACACTACAGTACTACTCGTACCTGATATCTCGTGCGATCGCGTGGAGCGTGTGGAGCAAGCACTTGGAGCGCGAGCCGCTGTCGCGGGCCGCGGGGGAGGCGCTCAGACACGGACTGTTGAAGCACGGGGGCGCTGTACCGCCACAGGTATCACTACACTACACTACACTACAGTACTACTCGTACCTGATATCTCGTGCGATCGCGTGGAGCGTGTGGAGCAAGCACTTGGAGCGCGAGCCGCTGTCGCGGGCCGCGGGGGAGGCGCTCAGACACGGACTGTTGAAGCACGGGGGCGCTGTACCGCCACAGGTATCACTACACTACACTACACTACAGTACTACTCGTACCTGATATCTCGTGCGATCGCGTGGAGCGTGTGGAGCAAGCACTTGGAGCGCGAGCCGCTGTCGCGGGCCGCGGGGGAGGCGCTCAGACACGGACTGTTGAAGCACGGGGGCGCTGTACCGCCACAGGTATCACTACACTACACTACACTACACTACACTACACTACACTACAGTACTACTCGTACCTGATATCTCGTGCGATCGCGTGGAGCGTGTGGAGCAAGCACTTGGAGCGCGAGCCGCTGTCGCGGGCCGCGGGGGAGGCGCTCAGACACGGACTGTTGAAGCACGGGGGCGCTGTACCGCCACAGGTATCACTACACTACACTACACTACACTACACTACAGTACTACTCGTACCTGATATCTCGTGCGATCGCGTGGAGCGTGTGGAGCAAGCACTTGGAGCGCGAGCCGCTGTCGCGGGCCGCGGGGGAGGCGCTCAGACACGGACTGTTGAAGTACGGGGGCGCTGTACCGCCACAGGTATCACTACACTACACTACACTACAGTACTACTCGTACCTGATATCTCGTGCGATCGCGTGGAGCGTGTGGAGCAAGCACTTGGAGCGCGAGCCGCTGTCGCGGGCCGCGGGGGAGGCGCTCAGACACGGACTGTTGAAGCACGGGGGCGCTGTACCGCCACAGGTATCACTACACTACACTACACTACACTACACTACAGTACTACTCGTACCTGATATCTCGTGCGATCGCGTGGAGCGTGTGGAGCAAGCACTTGGAGCGCGAGCCGCTGTCGCGGGCCGCGGGGGAGGCGCTCAGACACGGACTGTTGAAGCACGGGGGCGCTGTACCGCCACAGGTATCACTACACTACACTACACTACACTATACTACACTACACTACAGTACTACTCGTACCTGATATCTCGTGCGATCGCGTGGAGCGTGTGGAGCAAGCACTTGGAGCGCGAGCCGCTGTCGCGGGCCGCGGGGGAGGCGCTCAGACACGGACTGTTGAAGCACGGGGGCGCTGTACCGCCACAGGTATCACTACACTACACTACACTACACTACACTACAGTACTACTCGTACCTGATATCTCGTGCGATCGCGTGGAGCGTGTGGAGCAAGCACTTGGAGCGCGAGCCGCTGTCGCGGGCCGCGGGGGAGGCGCTCAGACACGGACTGTTGAAGCACGGGGGCGCTGTACCGCCACAGGTATCACTACACTACACTACACTACACTACACTACAGTACTACTCGTACCTGATATCTCGTGCGATCGCGTGGAGCGTGTGGAGCAAGCACTTGGAGCGCGAGCCGCTGTCGCGGGCCGCGGGGGAGGCGCTCAGACACGGACTGTTGAAGCACGGGGGCGCTGTACCGCCACAGGTATCACTACACTACACTACACTACACTACAGTACTACTCGTACCTGATATCTCGTGCGATCGCGTGGAGCGTGTGGAGCAAGCACTTGGAGCGCGAGCCGCTGTCGCGGGCCGCGGGGGAGGCGCTCAGACACGGACTGTTGAAGCACGGGGGCGCTGTACCGCCACAGGTATCACTACACTACACTACACTACACTACAGTACTACTCGTACCTGATATCTCGTGCGATCGCGTGGAGCGTGTGGAGCAAGCACTTGGAGCGCGAGCCGCTGTCGCGGGCCGCGGGGGAGGCGCTCAGACACGGACTGTTGAAGCACGGGGGCGCTGTACCGCCACAGGTATCACTACACTACACTACACTACAGTACTACTCGTACCTGATATCTCGTGCGATCGCGTGGAGCGTGTGGAGCAAGCACTTGGAGCGCGAGCCGCTGTCGCGGGCCGCGGGGGAGGCGCTCAGACACGGACTGTTGAAGTACGGGGGCGCTGTACCGCCACAGGTATCACTACACTACACTACACTACACTACACTACAGTACTACTCGTACCTGATATCTCGTGCGATCGCGTGGAGCGTGTGGAGCAAGCACTTGGAGCGCGAGCCGCTGTCGCGGGCCGCGGGGGAGGCGCTCAGACACGGACTGTTGAAGCACGGGGGCGCTGTACCGCCACAGGTATCACTACACTACACTACACTACACTACACTACAGTACTACTCGTACCTGATATCTCGTGCGATCGCGTGGAGCGTGTGGAGCAAGCACTTGGAGCGCGAGCCGCTGTCGCGGGCCGCGGGGGAGGCGCTCAGACACGGACTGTTGAAGCACGGGGGCGTTTGTTATGTCTCCTTATAATTCGAATTCGTCACGAAGGCTATGCAAGAAAGTGCCTGAAAAACTTGCAAGCGATTTATTTATAATTGTACACACGGCTACAGATCAAGCTATACATTTCCAGTATAAGGTGATCTCGCATTGTATAGGATTTCGGTACAATGGGAGGTCAGCTTATACTAGAAATGTATAGCTTGATCTGTTGCCGTGTGTACAGTCAACGTCAAAAGTACGATGATTTTAGTACTGTGTCACATTACGCTATTCGCAGTTTTCATATAAACTCTCAGAACAGGTTCCATAGATTATTATGAAAGAGCACTATAGTGATCATCTACTTAGGCTGTACATACGACTTTCACCTAGCATTTCACTAAAATACTTACCTTTTTTTCTAGACATTACTGCGCGACTACCTAGGCACGGAGATAACGCCTAGCACATTGGCAATGGCGCTGGCCGAAGAGTTGGACTACCACAAGGATCATCTCGACACTGTCTTCAAGATAGCCAATAAGTGAACTAATACATAAATGTTGGACAAACATATATTAGGACAATTTGATATTTGGTGAAGTGATAGTGTTTCAGTGTTCAGTGGCTACTTAGTTATGTGAAGAAACAAGTGATTACTTTAGTGCTATTTTTAATGAATTGAAGCAGTCTGAGCAAATTTAAATGCCATTTGTTTGTACACACGGCTACAGATCAAGCTATACATTTCCAATATGAGCTGACCTATCATTGTACCGAAATCCTATACAATGCGAGCTCAGCTTATACTGGAAATGTATAGGTTGATGTGTAGCTGTGTGTACATAAGCTAAACATGATGTATATCTCTTAAATAGAATCGATATAGCATGTTCTTTTTATCAATTTTGGTTGTCTATGATTGCTCAAAGAACTAGTAAATATGTCTTAAAAAATAATTCCTACTATCATATGTATCGCGGGCCAGTTGGCGTGGTTAATGGGTTCAATTCCCACCCAGCACATGAATGTTATATGTATATATATATGTATTATAGTATGTTTTGTTCGTGTGTTACTGTACAAAAATATTCAAAATGAGAACTGTATCTGCCAACAAACTGCTATGCAGTTTGGCGGAGTTAAGCGTAAAATACATAAATGTACATGTTTGGTTAATAAATAAATTAAAAAAAAAAAAAAAAAAAAAAAATTGTGCATGATCAATATGAACATGTCTGCAACAATTTGGTATAGTAACAGTAGATTCTGAAATAGTATATGGGGAACAACATACAACTTACTAATCTGTGATGGGGAACGTAGTTCCGCGCGGGGAAACCTAATTAGAATCGGCATTAAAAAGTGTATGATCATAAATAATTACCATAGATCTAAACTTTTTATAGATCAAGTTATGTATAGGAGAATGTTTGTAAATATTACTATATTTTATGTTGGCATCTAGACTTCACGGTGTGTAGTTATGATATCATTGTTTTATTGAAGACTGCAATCAAGTATTTGAATAGTAAATACCTACATAGTTTTATTAGTGTATTTCTGATGCATTTTTACATATCAATCAGAATGTGCATTTTAGTTGTTATTTTTGGAAGAATACTCAAGTGTTATTTAATTTCAGTGTCAATTAGGTTTTAAACTCCTAACAGTGTTCCAGATTTTTCAATTTAATTTAATCCTGTTATTTTTCTTGTTTGTTATATACTTACTATAATACTGCTGACAGATGTACCTTGCCTTCACTTAATTAATGAAATAAAACAATGAGAGAAAATTATAAATAGAGTTTTAATTAGTGATCCCTCCTGCAACTGACAACTCAAATGTTACAAATCCAAATATAATAAATGTTAATCAAATAAAATGTAATTGTTCCATATATGCTATAGGCAATTTTACTACAAATTAATATAGGACAAAAGCGAATAAAACCTCTAAATACACTTTTAACTAATAATGTGCGTTGGAGCTTGTGATATTCCAAAATCAAGCTCCAGTAATGATTCTACAATGAATTAATGTCACGCCCGTCGGAGGGTCAACAATTGTCTAATATCACACGTTATGTATCTAGGGTGCAATTACATTTAAGTTTTATTTAATTTATACTTAGTATACAGCAGGATCCGGTCTCTGACTATTTAATTATGTTCAGTCAAAATGTATAAAACACAAATCTAGTTACTTAAGTATCTACTTTCAAAGTTAAGGGAATCGGAAGAAACTAATGTCTTACATGAACTGTAATATGGATAACCTTACCGCTATGCTTTAAGTTACCGTGAAATGAATTTATTTATTCCTATACCATACATTTAAACTTGTCTATGTGTAATAGTAACTTTGAATGTAGAGAATTGCATATGTTTAGTCTGACATTAGTTTTTACCTTTTATATAATCGCATATATTCATTTTCGCGTGTATTATTTCCGAGTTTCATCCGAGTTTTTGTCCGTTTTATTTCTTATATATAGTATTTGCATGAAAAGTCTACGCTTCATACAGCTCGAGATTTTAATCGTGACACTACAACCATATTATGTAGATACGAAATAAGATCTATCCATCAAATGTAATCAAAGTTTGTATACTTATGGGGTGGATATTTCATAAGGTATCAAAAAACCAAAGTTGAGTTCGTAAAACAGATAACTTAAAAAAAATACGTAAGATTATCCTTGATCGAAAGTAATGAAAAGTTTAAATTTGTTCAACATGAGAACCAAACTTAGATTTACACCTTTTTCTTTTATAATAACCACTTTTTTCAGTTAAAGTTTCCCAATTATAGATTAGATAGATTTATAAATAATCTACAAATAATGGCTTCGTGTCACGATTAGATACCGATCACCAATATACCATAGATAGATCATTATGATGTATGCCGTAAATGACTCCGGACACATTTTCAAAAACAAACTGACTGAAAACTGATACTTTAGTTTGTTAACATTACAACTACCTGGATCATCAACACAAGAGCCACTTGTCATAGTCATACTTTAATATACATTATAAATACTATGGACATATCTGTTTGATAGTATTTTTAAGTTACTGCATCTTTAAATTCGCGTTTGTACTTAAAAGTATCAAATCTTGAGCATTTATTTAAGTGGCCAGTTATTTTAAATAAGGCTGCATGTCCACTAAGACGGCGAGGCGATACTATATCATTCAATTTATTTTCATTATGCATTGAAATAAAAAATAATATGTTTACTTATATCTATATTTACTGTTATAGTAAACGCATAGCCTAACATACATATATTAGCTAATAATTCACAGAATGCTCCAAAAAGTCGTAGCTGCAGTTGTATAACAATTTAAATTGATAGTTTCATCATATCGGACACCAAACCTATCAACGTTTACTCATAGATTACTATATAATTTACATAAACGGAATTTGTAACTTTCATGAGTACCCAAATTATTTATCGCTACCAGCGGTCAGACATATGCCCAAATAAGGCAATATTTTTAACTTTTTGGAACATTCTTAACTATATTAAAACTTTGACTAAATAGTGAAACCTCTGTGACCATTTAGAAGCCTTTCCCTTAGAGCAATCCAGTTCCACAACTAGTCAGTGCATTTGCATTGATTTTGAACAGCAAGGAGCAATCACTGCCTAGGGTGTCCTTGACCGAGCCCTTCAGAGCGCACTGCCGGTGGTATAGATTTACCATACAAACACACTGTCAACTAAAATGTATGAGGTGTTCAGTATTCGGCCATTAGTTAACCATTTTTGGGTATAACTATTGTAGTAGGTGTATATAACATGACAAGTGGCCGTGTCTGAGGGTCTGTTTTTAGTCGGGAGACAGTGAGCCGGCTATTACGCTACGTAGTTGTACTGGTTGGGGTTGTCCTTGTCGCGCTCCATGTAGTCGCGGTCGATCAGGGACTCGATGCGTTTCTTTAGGTCGGCGGGCTGGGAACAAAACAAGTAATTTTGTTATATACTTATATAGGTCTAATAACCATAGGGTCTGTGGTGATGTGACTGCAAGATGTTGAAAGTTGCCTATAAGGAAAGTGGGTTTGAAGTGCAGCTGTCGGACCACACCGGTTTTTTTTCGAGTCAGGCAATCATACATGTATTTATTGGTACATATCTTGAAACAATTAAACTGATTTTGATGAAAATTGCACTGTTCCCTATGTTAGCCAATAAAAAAAGAATGGTCATAATCATAATGGTTTCAGAGAAATGCGTGGACAAACATACACCTGTAATAATAAAATATTGTAAATTTGTTTGGAAGCCCTAGCAGATTACAGTTTCAATAATATTTCATTAAGTCGATTAAAAATCTAATAGTGTTTTTGTCCAACTCCTGTTTAAGTACTAAAAGTATGTTGATAAACTGGTTACCTTGACGGGGAACTTGAGTTGGTTATAAAGCTCCGAGATGAGCAGGTTGTGCGAGAGCGCCTTCCGCATCTTCATCACTCGCACGATGGCCGCGTCGATCTGATACTGCCGGTCTTGGAACACGCGCTCTTCTGTCGCTTTCTGTTCTTCACTCTATGGATATAATGATTAATGGTTAGAAAATTGGTTGCTGTAACAATAGTTGGGATTTCGGAACCTTTTTATTTAAAAAAAAAATGTGGAGATTTTTCAGAGCAATTTTAATTAATTATTTGACAGAATGAAGATTTTGATAACAAACGTTGACCCAAAAATTGGTAAAATAAAAAGTTTCACTGCAAAAGTAAATAAAAAATTCGAAAATCGACAAAATTTTGTTTTTCCATACAAACTTACATTTGCAATAGAAGATTCTTGTTATTGGTTAAAATTAAGACTGTTGTATCGTTACCAATCATGAAGCAAAAACCTAATAGCTTTGCATAGTAGACCCTCCCATATGGAAGTAGCTATCACAGGTGAAATTACCTTACAAATTTCTATGCACAATGTAGCAATCAAAAATGCTACCATTGGTAAGCAAAACGATTCGTTTTCGTCTGGCATAAGTCAAGTACACATGCGCTCTGATTGGCCAAGTCAAGAACACACGATACAGTTATTGGTCCTTACTGTTCAAAATCCAACTCCAAATCTCGGTTCAATGACGTGCCATCAGAATTGTCGACGATCCCAAGCTCACAAGCGGTTTAGAGCCCCTCAGTCTGAGGAGAGACATTGCCCCCTTATGTGTGTTCTACCGCTTGTACAACGGACGGTGTTCTGAAGAATTGTTTAAGATGATGCCCACGGCTACCTTCTACCATCGCAACTTTCGCCATCGACGGGGAGTCCATCTTCACACATTGAAACCAGAATTGTTTCGAACTGTGCGGGCTCAACGGAGCTTCCTTCCGCGGACGCTCAGACTGTGGAATGAGCTCCCCGCCGTGGTTTTCCCAATAGAGTACAGCATGGAGTTCTTCAAAAGGGGTGTGAAGAGATTTCTGCAGGGTCGGCAACGCGCGCATGATACCCCTGGTGTTGCAAGCGTCCATAGGCTACGGTAACCGCTTACCATCAGGCGGGCCGTATGCTTGTTTGCCACCTAAGAGGTATAAAAAAAAAAACGTGCAAAAGCACTGAACAGTTGCGGAATTGGATCGCTCGGTATTACTATACACTCTAAAGACTTTTCCTCTCTAAAAATCTATTAAATATATGTTACAAATAAGTAATATAACATACAGTCTCCTTCATCTGTATCTGGTTGATCTTGATGCGGAACAGCTTGTTGGTGAAGTCGGCGTTGAACGCGAAGGAGTCCTTGTCGTCGACCTCGCGGCCGCGCGGCGCCTTCGTCAGCACGCGCGCCTTGCCGCACGCCAGCGACTGTAGCGTGCGCCGCAGCTCGCCCACCTGCACAACACAACACAACACACATTACTATTACTAAATCTTACAAGATTATGAATTTTTTTTTATTTAGAATCTCCAATACATGTGCAATGTGCAAGGCAAAAAAGATACAATTTATAAGTACATTAACAAAGTTCAGGTAAAATTTGTGCAAAAAAAGCTGATTTTCGGAGGCTTAAACTGAATTTTGTTTCACATTTTTTTTTCGTGCATACATGCCTAAATTAAGTTCACAAGATACCTATTTGCTTAAAAAATCTAACGATATTTTTTTTAATGTTTTACAACGCCATAATCAGTACAGAGTTTTTGTATGAAAAGTATAGCGGGTTGGCTGCTCTTAAAAAACTGTGTAAGAAAAACCTTATTTTCTTGTTTCTTTACAAAAGGGCAGTCTTCTGAGAAAAATAGGGGGCTGTGGAGGTCAGTTTGAGAACTCCTACTAGGTACTTAAAACTTTGTACATTCAGGCTGTATGTCCGCAAAGTTGGTTTGGCCGTGGGTTTATTCTGAGACCCGCTCTGGAAAGGTCACGAGATATTTGACGATTGTGTGGTTATTTACTTACCTCAATATTAGTTGCAGTCTTGATGTCCTCAAAAGAGAGACTATCGCCGTCGTTGAACAGCAGTAGCACGAGCGCTTGAAATAGAGATACCTGTAGTTCTTTGTTACCCTGAAACAAGTAATTATATTAAACTAACTGGTCCCCGCGGTTTCACTTATAAAGTTTTCTATCTAAAGTTTTTTTTCTAATCAGACTGGTCTCTATCAATTTGATAGTATTATTAAAGACGTTACAGAACAACCAATAGTTATTAAAGGAAATGCTGGCCCTGATGCAGCTATTCATACCTGTGTAAAGTGTGCCCTGAGCACGCAGTGTCCAAGCGTGGCCTGCCACTGTAGCTTCCTGCCGGAGTGCTTGGCGAGGTAGAACTTGGTGAAGTGGTCCTGATGCCGCGTCAACTCGGCCGGCAACCGCACCTCTCCCGGCGGGTAAGTCGGCCAGAAACCCATCGTCAGGATGTATACTGAAAGCTCTATTCCACCACTTTCTTGGGATGCTGCTAAGTGCTATAAAGAAACGTAAATATTGTTTGTTTAATTCTGGATTGCGGATATTACGTAACATTAATAGAAGATAAGGTCATGCTCATTCGCAGTCTTGAAACAGTCGTGTTGCCACAAAAATCAATAACCAATCACCTATAGTTTAAGATTTGTTATCCATCTCAAATTATCTAGGGTAGGA
The DNA here is from genome assembly GCA_947623365.1 of Achlya flavicornis. Lineage (NCBI taxonomy): Eukaryota > Metazoa > Arthropoda > Insecta > Lepidoptera > Drepanidae > Achlya > Achlya flavicornis. The sequence goes on from OX392469.1 coordinate 3,152,270, forward strand.
CCACATGTACGACTGCCTGGTAATGGATATACCTCTATCTATCTCCACCCCATTCTATTCCTCAATGATATAAGCGTCTGATAGAAGGATAAACCAACTGCCTAACTCACCTGTTTATAAGTAATATTAATATCTTTGGACAGTTCCATATCCTTGAACATCCCTTCTAGTTTGCATGTAAAGCCGCCTCCACACTCCTGCTTCAGTTTGCTCAGCATAGACTTCTCAGCGTCGACGGATGCTGATTTGCCGACGAGCAATCTTTTCGCCAAGTCTTTTTTATAGAAAGCCTCGAACACATCCTTGCCGTGTATGAAGCGGAACAGCACCATTATTTTGTCGAGTAACCTCTCTAGCTCTTCTTCGGTCGCCTCTTTGTTGCCGGCACGGAGTTTTACGTCGACGAATTTAGCTGGAAAATGGAGTATTTTTTACTATTAACCAGATATCAGCTATATCAATGGTGCCGATTGTTTTAAATGGCACTAAAAAAATATCACTTCACATCTCTTTCGTACAAACATTATTGAAAAAGGATAGATCAAATTTAATGATGTCAAATTAGTCTTTTCCGTTTTTTGCGGGTAAATAGTTGTAACCAATTTTAAGGATCATAAGATATCACAACATGCCTCATAATTAAGAATTTATATTTTATGAATGAAAATTCCAAATCAGATTTAAAGGTGGACCGTGCAAAATCGTAGTGTCATAAATCTGTCTCCTGCCCAGTATGTACTTGTTATTGCCCATTAGCTATCTATCTATTTGCCCAGAATAGATTCCAGGATATGATTTATCTATGAACCAAATTAAGTCTGAATCAGTTTAGCCATTACGACGTTATGGAGTAACAAACATCTGTTTGTCTTGACGGGCCCGTTGGCGCAGTTGTTTAAGACGTGGAGTCTTAGCCTATAGCGCCGCAGGTCGTGGGTTCGATTCCCACACAGGACATGCATTTGTGTGCATGAACATGTCTGTATGTCCTGAATCTGGGTGTAATTAATGTATATTAAGTATGTATTTACAAACAAAAAGTAGTATATGTATTATATCAGTTATCTGGCTTCCATAGTACAAGCATTGCTTAGTTTGGAATCAGATGACCGTGTGTAAGGAATGTCCCAGGATATTTATTCATTTATTTTATTATTATCTAAATAAACTTTCATAAATAATATTTACAAGATATACAATAGTTACCAATAAGTTCTGCAGGTTTGTTCTGCCTCTGGTTGATGAAGTACTCAAAGGCCTCCCTCATGGAGTAGAGGAACTTGTCGTTCCTCTGGAAGCAGGTGGTGACCACGTGGTCTAGCTGCTCCTTGAACTCCAGCAGTTCGCCCACCATCGTCTTGTCGCGTTCCGGCTCTATTACTATCGTGCGACCTTTTTTCTGTTAAACATTTTTTTGATGATAATATTATTGCCCTACGAATTACTTTACGTTTGTGATGCGCCTCGGCATACTCTCTCTCGCTCGACCTCCATTAAAACCATATTATTGTTTCGAAAAACGATTGTCAAGGTGCATAGCTTCGTATTACCGTATATTGGTAACTCCGAATAATAAAGCGTAATGAACTAGTGCATTCGATAATTTACAACCCATTTAAAAAATACTTTTAAGGTGTTGTGGGATACCCTACAGAAGCGAAGCAAAAATCGAACTAATTATATATCCCGGCAAACTTCTTGGCACAATTTAGGCGTAGTGGGGAATGGTTGGCGCAAGTACACAGGCTAGCAACATAAATGTACTCGGATATTATTTTAATTTCCATAGGCTACGGTAACTGCTTACCATCAGGCGGGCCGAATGCTTGTTTGCCACCGTAGAAGTATTAAAAAAAATGTCTTGCGCTCCTTCCTCCTTGCCACTTCTCCTCTCCGGTCCGCGCACCCCACCACCAAAGAGACCAAAAACTTGGCTTCTGTGCAGTTTACGTTTTGTGCCAAGAAGTTTGCTGTTTACTATACTGACGACTTTAGGTTGATATGCTCGAACTGTAAATACTACTGATACCTTAACAAATCAGTTCCCTTATAAATTGCCAAGTGTACCATTATAAATAAGCTTCATACATGAATCAATAAAGTATATCAATACCTTAATATAACCATTAAAGTGTATGCACAACTCGCTGAGTCCGTCCTTCACTCTACTAAAGAGACTATACAATGTGGTGAGGTCTGCGAGCCGGGGCCCATCCATCAGGGCCTCTAGACCCTTGCCGAGGATACCCGATAGGTGCTCGCTTAGCAGCTGACGTTCTATTGTGTGAATTAGTTGCCATCTGGAATTGAAACATAAAGATTATAATTCAGAATAACTACATCAAATAAAGTTGCAAAGAGTTTGCAAAAGAAACAAGAGATGAATTGAGAAGAGATGGGGATTCAAATGGTATGGTTTTGTTTGAATCGGCACTTTTATTTATTAATGACTTGTTAATAGCGTATATACGATTGCATCTTCACATCAGAGGTATCTATCACTCATGCATTACACAACAAAAATATCTGCACACACAAATTGAAGAATTCCATGCTGTACTTGCTTGGGAAGCCGCGAGGAATTCATTCTGTGACCTTTGTCTGCTCCTAGCTTATAGATTTTTGTATTGCACATAGCCTATAGTTCTAATCTTCTAAATGTAACAATATATAAGTTTAGTTCTTTGTCTACAGCTGCTAAATGAACAGAAGTAGCAGTGGTACTCACTTAGTGGAGGGGTCAAGGTAGTGAAGCAAGCGCTCGTTCTCCTCGCGCAGACGTTTCTCTACATGTGCCAAGTACTGCGGCACGCCCAGATCCCGCATCAAGCGCTGCCCTTCGGCTGCGTATAGACGCTCAGTGGCTAGTAGGAACCTGCACATCGTTACAAATAATGTAATTGATGATTGGTTTCAGAGGGATAGCTTGTGTGAAGAAAGGAATATAAAATATGCTTTTATCAACATGTGTATTGTATAATAATAATATTAATAGCAGAACAGAAAAATCAATAGTAAAAGTGTTGGACAAAACCAACAATTACTAAGTAAGCTTTTTAAAAAAATAAGCCTCATGATATACTTACTTATGCTCAAACGCATCCTGATATATCTGCAAGTCAGAAAGCATTCTAAGCAGACTCTTGAGCAAAGATATATCAACAGCATCTCCTCCGCGTTCTCTCTCAATGAGCTGCAGGAGGCCGTCCACTGTTCTGGTCTGAACCAGGGTGTTCATTGCTATGTGGTGCCGGAATAAATCTAAGCCCATATCCCTGGAAATATAAGTAATATAATTATTCACATACTAGGCGCTTGTCATCTCAGTGTATTACCATACTAAGATAATATCATAGAGTTAAAATTAATAGAGCAAAATCGGTGATTATGGTACAAATACCTTGAAGCAAAATGTGCATACATACTTCGAATGATTAAAATACAAATCATCATCATCAGCCTATAATGTCCCACTGCTGAGCACAGACCTCCTGTCACATATCAGGGTGAAAGGGACTGGGCCTCCACCATGCGTGTAATAATACAAATAATGCCAATTTCTCATTGTTATCAATACTTTTACTGACAACATATTGACCTGACTGTTAAGACAGTAATGTATGATGATATGTACTGCATGATGCAAATAAATTGAAATAAATATATGTGAATGCATCTATATGGACACTGCTCACGCTTCCACAAGGTAAGTTGTTAACAATACAACTCTATAGTATTCTAATTCTATGGATAGTATCATGTTTATTTTAATACTGTTCACTGAAGGTACACTAATTGCTATCTCTTATAGTTTATTTTAGGTTTGACAAGAAGTGGTTTTTGCCATTGATTGTATGCTTTACCAATGTCAGGGAGTAGTCTCTCAACATGGTATTCTTATTTAGCTTTTTACCTACAATGCTAGGAAAAGATAGATTGGATTGGATCAAATAATCCATTATTGGCACAAGAACTTCCAATGGCATGATAATAGAGAAATTGCATACTGCACAGGAATTCCGGCAATCAGTGAAAGTATACATTGCAATGAAACTGTGTTGTGATGGGGCTATTTCTTCAAAGTTTATAATCTAACCACTATCACCAGTGTGATTTGGCATCTGTTCTCGTAAGTCAGGTTTACAACCACCTACTTCCAGCCTTATATCTAGATCTTATCACCTTTAACTTAATATCAGTACCCTGGCAACCTAAATTAATAAAGAAACGGCACTTATTCGATATTTTCAAGGCCATCCCTTTTTGAGTAGGGACGGTTAAGGACAGCCTAATATTTCCTGTAATGTTATTGATATTGTTACCATATAGAATGTATGCTAGGATTCTGTAGAACATAAGTGCGGTCTAGGTAAAGGAAAATGCTGCGGATCATGATCATCTGTCGGCAGTGCGCCCGCCAGCAGTCGTCCATCCGCTTGAGGAACACCTGCCGGTCCATGCTCTCTGAGAGAAACTGCTCAATGTTCGCCTTCACATGGGCCTCAACTAGGTTTGTTAGGTTCACATAAAGTTGTGACGCCATCTGTAAATGGAAATATTTATGTACATTTGAATAGTCTGTGTATAGAAATAAAAGGTAAATGGACTTCCATTAATCATTGTTTCTTGTATGTAAAAATTTCTCAAGTAGTAAAGCACATTCTAATGCTATTAACTCCGGCAACTTAATATTCACACTCAAGAATGAAATCTTATCCACTTACTTATATCAAAACATACAATTTAAATATAGAAGTACAAGTTAAATGGGCTGAAGAACTGCTTCCTATTCATGGTTATCTCAGCATTGAGATGCCAGCGTCATGAAATGTAAACAAATTCTACCTTATGACTGCACATATTCTCGACTGCCTGATACAGCTCCTCGAGCGAGTAGGCGATCGCCTTGGACGTCTGGATGGCCACCACAGCCTCCCGCAGCTTGCACCATGTCGTCTCCTGATAGTTCTCCGGAAGGTTCGGCTTACCTGAGAAACAGAACTTATTACCTTCGCAGATGTCAAATAGGTTATAATATGACGACACTAAATGCTTTAGCACACACTTTTGAAATTCTTTATAACCAGCTTCTTCGTAGTCGCCCCCGGCTTGTTCATCGACGAAGAAGTCATCTTACTGGCCCCATTAGAATTGGGATTTAGCAAGGAAAAGTTCGATTTCTTCTCATTGGCACTCATATCGTGTTTTGTTATTTTACTGCACAACTCGTTGCTGGTGTGAAGAGAACGTTTTCTGCACTGATTACCACCCTCCTCGGCCAAAACTGGCGTTTTAGCTATACCCGACATAAGAACGCATGATATGGCCGCGGCCACAACACTAATTATTACGTTTTAATGCTTATTAGTTAGAAAATAAAAATAAAAATAAAAGCAGTCAGTCAATAGTTTATGATCACCACCATTACGAAGTTTTTGAATTCTGTTGATAGAGGGCGCTATTGTTGAACCTGTCAAACTTCAAAGTTTGCAGCAGTGTTGCCGGGGTTGATATTTTTAATCGCAGAGTGAATATCTCTTTCTACGTTTTTTAATGCATCAGAAACGATTCTTCTTCTTCTTCTTCTTATTTTTAAGTTTGGCAACCAAGCCCAAATTAGGGCTCATTTCTGCCAGTGTCAAGTTATATTATAGTTTTCAGTCATCAATCACTTCACATTATAGTCCTCAGCAGTCACCGTCCATAAAAGTCATGTTTTACTACAATGGTGGTCATTGTATGTACTAAAAGTCTTCACGGACTTTTTGAGACAACTTGAAAAGTCACGATCATCTTCATCAATCTATAGTGGGTAAAATACCACAAAAAATACACAATAAAACTCAAAATACACAAAGAATCATGGCGAGATCCATAAATTGATTTGTAAAAAAAAAAAACATTTTAGAGGGTCTTGAATCACTTCCAATGTTGAAATTACATTACCAGCAACATATTAATATACTTGAAATATTTTATAAACCCCGCAAAACATAACAACAACATAACGGTTTTGGTCGCGAATAGTCGCGATTCGGCGGCATGCCATAGAAATTCGCATTTTTTACCCGGGTTCAAAAAATATTTTAAATGGCTCAAGTTATTTCTTAGGCACCAAGGACCAATTATAACGTCATTCTAACGTCTCTAAAAATCTTTATTTTTTTGTACGACTCTCGCCATGATTCTTTATGAAAATAAAAATGAAAACGCAAAGTCACTCTGCAAGTTCCCGCCAAAAAGTCTAACGATTCTTCTTCTTCTTGGTTTTAAGTTTGGCAACCAAATCCAAAGGGCGTTACCTATGAGCTTTACTCTGTCTACGGGCGTTACGAAGTGTATAAAAATTCCTTGGTTATGACCCATGTGGTTATGACCTTTGTTATGACATTGGACTAGTGCCGCCTAGCGGCAATTGGCGGGGCCTGTCGAGTCGAATAATTGGTCGAATAAAAAACCCGCCAAGTGCGAGTCAGACACGCGCACCGAGGGTTCCGTACAACGTATAGACCTGAGTATTTGATCTGATGTATTCTGTCTGTCTGTCTGACTGTCTGTCTGTCAGGACAGACAGACAGACAGACAGACAGACATGACGAATCTATAAGGGTTCCGTTTTTTGCCATTTGGCTACGGAACCCTAAAAACAAGCCCTGGCAAATAAAGTAGATAGGTACTCGAATTATTATGGAAAATTGCGGAAAAATTTGATATTTCACCCGGGCGAACGCCGGGTACAAACAGCTTATTAATAATAATAAAGAAAACATCTTTTCAAAACGAATGTGGTAATTTTGTAGGTAGTAGGACAGTATAACTGCTGACGGAGAGAAGCGATTTTGCGCTTAATACGTTTAATACTTAATGCGTTTTAGGTAGATAGTAAGAATTACTTTCAACATTCTAAATAAGAAAAGAAATTCTAAATAAGAAAAAAGTATAAAAAAAATATCGGGCACTAGTACCTCCTAGTAGGTGCTTACAGTTTTAAATTTTATCCAGGATAAAAATATAAAATCATAGCATAATAATGTTTTTTGTTATTCACTTTATTACTTTCCAACGGGGCCCCAAATTCTTGTGTGCCCAAGGCAGTCCCAAGGGCATGACTTAAGACGGCCCGGGGGATTGCTTTTCCAGTATATATTAAACTAGCTGTTCCCTGTGGTTTCCTCCGCATTCCTGGGATTAAAAGTAGCCTATAATACTCGGGGATGATGTAGCTTCCTATTAGTGAAAGACTTTTTCGAATCCAACTGGTAGTTCCAGAGATTAGCCCGAACAAAAAAACAGTAATATAGATGTAGTACGTTTTCGCCTTATCTAATAAGTATACCTAAAGTTTTCAAGAACTTGCCTGCTATTGAGTGTAGAGTAGGCGTCCAGACAAAAGCATTTAGTTTTTAGGTAGTAACTTCACTTAACTTCATTGGTGGTCAAATTATTTTCCTTACATACAGCCTGATATTTATATATATAAACATTTTTGCATAGAAATAAATATACCTAGAAAGAACGTCGCACGTACACGAATATATAAAACAGGCCAACTCTTATAGGCTGCTGCGCGTAACAGCTACGTTTTACGCTCCCTCTGCGTCATTCTGCTTGTCATAGTGACGTTCATAATGATAGTAGTTGTTGAAATATTCCAATTAAAACATTATTTGACGGGCCAGTTGGCGCAGTTGGTTAAGAGTCTGGTAAAGATTCCACCTATTGCGCCGCAGGTCGTGGGTTCGATTCCCACACAGGACATGCATTTGTGTGCATGAACATGTCTGTATGTCCTGAGTCTGGGTGTAATTATGTATATTAAGTATGTATTTACAAACAAAAAGTAGTATATGTATTATATCAGTTATCTGGTTTCCATAGTACAAGCTCTGCTTAGTTTGGGATCAGATGACCGTGTGTGAGGAATGTCCCAGGATATTTATTTATTTATTTTGCAATTTTATTTATTTTTATTTGATAACAGTTAGGGGCTATTTTTATCGACGCGTGCACAGCTGCGACACTCTATCTGGATGTATCCTTAATGAAAGCATTTTTGTTGTAATAATAGAAACATCGCATTTCTTTTTATTCGTAGGTAGGTACCTACTAAGATTTTTTTTGATTGTAGAAATGATTTAGGGAATATACCAACAATGTTTTGCTCGTATAAGAGCTTACTTTTAAAAAGATTGAAATTTGTATAGAAATCATTGATAAATGATAAATCATTGGTACTTTAATTAAAAACCGTACCAATTTATAATTCGAGAGAAATTAAGATGTGTTACTAGGTTTTGATCCGTACGTGGATTACCTAACTTTGTTACAATCATATTCAGATTGAAACAACCAACTTACAGCCAAAACAACCTCTTAATCGATAGAAATATAACCAAATCAAAAATGGTTCTATTTCCAATAGCACTATTTGTATTTGCAGAGAAAGAAAGATAGATAAGAAAGATCTATGAAAGAGCGCTATATAGATCCAACTCGATATTGGCTACAATTCGAAAAGGATTGAAAATATTGCAACAAAGTTACATAATAGGTTTCAAAATACTTAATAACTTACAGTACCTAAGTGCGACCACTAGATTTTCATTTGGTTTACGGCTTTGCCATTAGTTAGGATAATAAAATAAAAGGGTAGTAACAAATTGAAAACTTGTTATTATTTAACCGCTTTAATATAAAGTGAACTTTTTGTATGAGAAAAGTACCTAATATTCAAAAGCATAATAATAATAGGTAGTTGTTAGAATGTATCGGTTCTTTGTTTGGTTTTATTTTGGTCTACTAAGAATAGCGTTATTCAAGTCTTAAGATCTTCAAAAAACTTTCCTAATAGAATGTGGGCTGCAAACTGACGCTCAAAATTGGATGACAAATGATAGGTTTAGTTGTTATAATACGAGTATAGCGGTCGGGTTAATCAAATAGTAATGTAGACGCCTCAGACGTCGGTTTACGCCTGATTGGGCGCTGCCCCGGTTTTGTTACCATGTCGATCCAGCCATTTAGGTTCCTCACGTGGTGTGTGCCTTTAACCTACTTTTGGCAAATTAAATAAGGTATGATTGACATAAGGCAGGGATTGCGTTTCTCCCGACCTTCCCTTTGCCAATGTTTATTGAGGTCGTACAGATCTAGGTTCAGCTATGCTATTCTGTAAAAGGTAAATCATCTCGAAAGTCATCTCGCAACTCACACTCACTTCGATTATCATCTCGCTTGTCATTGTATTGGTATTCTCAAGATAAAATCAAAGCCAAGTGAAGTGAAGTGAGTTTCGAGAACTCAAAAGTATATTCGTAACGTCAAAATTTCATCGTTCAAGGTTCATCTCACTTCCGTCATCACTCAGTGCCGCTAGTGTCGAACTCACTCATTTTAAGAATATGAAATTTTAATCTCATCGCGGATTCAGAAGTGATATTTCAAATTACCGTTACAGAATAGCACTGCTGAATTGGCGGGTGAATTACGTTTCAGAATACCAAATCCTATTGAAAAACGTCAAAATACTCACCTGTCGTAGTTCTTCTCACTTCCGTAATCACTCGGTGGCGCTAGTGTCGAACTCACTCAGTTTAAGAATATGAAATTCTAATCTCATCGCGGATTCAGAAGTGATTTTGCAAATGAACGTTACAGAATAGCACTGCAGGTGTTGAAGTGATTTGTCAGTGTACCTGAGGTGAGTGCGACATACGTACAACCCACGTAGGTATAGTATATCTCCTTTGCAGCCAGTGATGTTGCTGTTTAGCTATGATACAGGAGAGACACAGGCTACAGTAAATATTTAAGACCTTAGGTTTACTAAAAGAAGACTTCATTTAATTTTCAATAATAGTCCGTTTTAATCGGGAATAGAATGGATGATTATCGTGGGCGTAGCCCTCGACGAAGAGATATAGCTCTTTCTCATGTAGAATTCAAATGCATATTACTAATATGCTTAACTAGTTTAAGTTTAGAGTAGACTCAGATACTCGTATTGTCAAATACAAAACAACACTTAAGAAAAAAATACTTTACTTAACTGAGTTATTATTCTGTCAAATGTAAGTTTTTTTCATACCACGGAAAAGAGAATATTTCTCCTTCTTTATTTTATGAAATATCTTTGCCTCGAACTCAACTTTGGATGATGGTGGCGCCACACCGCCTACCATTCCGCGGTGTGACAGCTCCTTGCCGGAGATAAGCATTACCCAACGGGAAGTCCGGCGAGAATTGCTTTATCTGGACATCCATAAGTCGAGTGGGCCAGACGGCATACCGGCAGTGGTGCTGAAGCGGTGTGCTGAAGCGGTGTGCTCCTGAATTGTGTCTATCGCGCTTTCCTACACCAAAAAGGAAGTCTCGTCTTCGTGGAAGACTGCCCATGTGCACCCAGTGCCCAAAAAGGGAAAGATCAGACCCGAGGAATTACAGGCCTATCGCCATCACCTCCCTTCTCTCCTAAGTCATGGAGCGAGTGATCAACACGCAGCTTTTGAGATACCTGGAGGGTCACGATTTGTTGAGCGACCGACAGTATGGCTTTCGCCACAGTCGCTCAGCTGGTGACCTCCTTGTGTATCTCACTCACCTTTGGTCACTCGCCATCGAGAGTCAAGGTGAGGCATTGGCAGTGAGCCTAGATGTGGCGAAGGCGTTCGATCGGGTCTGGCACAGGGGTCTTCTAACGAAGTTACCATAATACGGGCTTCCCGAGGGATTGTGCAAATGGATTGCCAGCTTTCTGTCCAACAGATGCATAAGAGCCGTCGTCGACGGTAGCTGCTCCGATAGCATGGACATAAATGCTGGCGTTCCGCAAGGCTCTGTGCTGTCCCCAACACTGTTCCTACTGCATATCAATGATATGCTGTCTATTGACGGCATTAATTGCCGGAAAAGCCGCGAACGGCTGGTGTCTGATGAAAACAAAATCATTTTTAGGGTTCCGTAGCCAAATGGCAAAAAACGGAACCCTTATAGATTCGTCATGTCTGTCTGTCTGTCTGTCTGTCTGTCTGTCCGTCCGTATGTCACAGCCATTTATTTCCGAAACTATAAGAACTATAATGTTGAAACTTGGTAAGTAGATGTATTCTGTGAACCGCATTAAGATTTTCACACAAAAATAGAAAAAAAACAATAAATTTTGGGGGTTGGTTATACTTAGAACTGAAACTCAAAATGTTTTTTTTTCATCAAACCCATAAGTGTGGGGTGTCTATGGATAGGTCTTCAAAAATTATATTGAGGTTTCTAATATCATTTTTTTCTAAACTGAATAGTTTGCGCGAGAGACACTTCCAAAGTGGTAAAATGTGTGTCTCCCCCCCCCTGTAACTTCTAAAATAAGAGAATGATAAATCTATAAAAAATATATGATGTACATTACGGTGCAAACTTCCATATTTCTTTTCTCTGTGTTTCATACCTACTCAACAATAGGGATGATTCCTAGGTTAAAAAAATAGAATTCTAATTTCGAAAAGTTCGTCTTTACTTAGATTATCAAAAAATATTACTATGCTTTACCAAATCATTACAAATTCACAAAGATAAAGCGAGTCAAAGTTCGGGAGTGACGTGACGTCACTTTAGAGTAAAAATTGTACTCTAACGTGACGTCACGCGGAACTTTAACACACGACATCTTCGTTTTTCTTTTTTTTTATATTATGGGCTTCCTTGCGTTTGGCCCCTGACCCGCCCACAAGATACGATGACGAAGCCTAAGATGGAACACGCTTACCCAGAAGAAACCTATTCACACGTCTTTGTCTATTTTTTGATTATGTAAAAGACGGATAAATAGATTTTTTTGTCATCTAGCCCATTTCAGTGGCCTCTTTTGATCCTCCAGTAGCTAGAACCGTTTGGTTTATGATACTCACGACTATAAATTACTTAGGTATGAAATAAGCATAATATGTTAGAGGCTCCTTTAAGTAGAGCTCATTAATTCTTATGTAAACTTAGTAGACCGTTGTGAATATCTACAATAAGTATTTATTAAATTATTTTTTTAAATTATAGGTACCTAATTAGTGCTCGCTAAGTAACAGTAATACAGACTGTTACTTGTTCCTTAGCGAGCACTCTCTTATCACAGATACCTATTTTATACAGCCCCAGGCTACAGTGGCTACAGGCAAGATATGCAAAATTTTAATGAGATGTATTGTTAACTTTGAAAATAAAAATCAGTCCACAATAATTTATGTAACAAATATAAAAAGACATAAAAGCACTAATGTGTATCTAATTAAAAGGCATTGTGATGCCGCGCCGGCAAGTTGGCGATTTGATTACACCCTTGCTGAAGTGCAGGTCCCAGGGCGGGGAGTAACAAGTGTCGGGGGCAGTCGGGACTCGGGACATGTGCAGCGCCCCCGCTCGGCGCTCTCTCGCAGCCCATTCAATTCCCGTTCATTCATCCACCGGTTCATCGCGAGCCGGTTGTGTCGAGGACGGTTCGACGCGGTACCAAACACGACTTCGTTTCGATTTCGCGCGCAATTCGAAATAAAAAAATGCATAGAGCATAACTTTTATTATATTTTATAAAAATGGGTGAAACAACATTTAATATACCGGATGAGAGTTTAGAACAACACATAATTACTTTGTTCGATAAACTAGAGTGTTTACGTAGAGATGCGAACTCGAACAGTGAAGGCCTATCGGGAAGAGTTCCTGCGAGGCTGGAAGTGCGGACTTTGTCGTTGTGGAAGGCAGTGGTAGCGGAGTGTGCGGCCTCTTTTCTTTATGTGTTCATTGTGTGCGGAGCGGCGGGCGGAGCGGGCGTCGGCGCGTCCGCTTCAGCTGTGCTGTTGGCCACCGCGCTCGCCTCCGGCTGTGCCATAGCCACACTCACTATGTGTTTTGCTCATATTTCGGGTAAGATTTCTAGACAAATTCATTTAGTATCTGTAGATTATCAAGAGAAAGTTCTTATACTTTTTTTTGATAATCTACATATCCGTGAGAATATTTTTTATTTACTGTAGGAACATTCCGTCCTTCTAAATTAAGATAAACAACTGATATCACTATAAAATTGGGTCGTTAAAAGCGCGGTACTTATGTGCTAGGAATCTAGGATAACCGAGAAACATGCAAAGAACTAACAAAAAACGATCGTCCTAAAATAGTACCTACTTCGTAATACCTACTTAAAGAAAATAAGAAGAAGTGAATAATATCGTGGGAAATTGCAATTGCTATGAGATAAGTGCAGCTGTAATTGGAATTTAAAATAAAACAGCCATACGTGTCCACGATGCACGTGTGGGGTTGCTCTTGCTCTACCTTTATTTTTTATTTTTTTAGGACTGGCTGGATAAAAGTGACGTGCCGAAAAAAGAACTTTTAGAAGTTTGCCCGTGGTAGTATCTATAGAATGGGTAGAATATCACATGGGTACTCTTTATCTTAGGTAGGTATTTTTTATCTTAGGTAGGTACTCAGTAAGTACTTACTTAAAGTACAATGTATAGAATTAGATACCTATTAAGTTATAGTTGCGAAGTAATATTTCTATAATACAGCGATCTAATTACAGATATCACCTGTCATTAATTTTGAAAAAAGAATCGACGGTAATACAATTTGTCTATGGCCAATTAGTTTCTCATAAGAACCTCGAGGGTTCCCCAGGGCCCTAAGGTTGCGTAGAGGCCAATTAAGCTCTGAGATCATTTTGTAATTTATTCCCAATTGATAGCGGTGCGGTCGCGGCGGATGACATACCGCTGGGCTCGTACCGTGCAGATGTTCACAATTATACGCCTTTTTTTAACAAGGGTCGGTCGGGCGGCTGCGTGCCAGGCGAAAGTCCGCGTTTTTTCAGCCTTACGTATGCTTGTCTGTTTTATAATAATGTGGTTGATGATGTTTTATGTCTAGAGAGTGGTCAATAAAATGTAAAACAAAATTTACTTCAAATACAAAAACCAGCTTAAATTAAAAAATGATTTTGTTTTAAAAACCCTTTTTTTTAAATAATAGTCGACCAACTTAATTAACAGACTCTTGAACCAGAGTCCTTGTCAAGGCGAATCAAACGAGGCCAAACTCGATGGGGTTGCGTCGTTTTATTACAGAGTTCCCACTTCCCATGGCCACCTTGGCTCCATCATCAGATCAGCACCATGTCATAATATTATTGAATTTTTACCCGAGTTACATATGCATGCTTGCAGCTCAATCGGAAGCCGGAAAGTGGGTCTAATTTAATATGCAATATTGATTAAAGACAGACGGGTACCGGGACAGGTGGAACTAAAATTAAATAAATAACTATAAGCAAGTCAAGCGCTCGTGGTGTAGCATGATAAGCCGTTCTTAATCGATCGGCAAGTTAAGCTACCACCGTCGTGGTCGGTACCTGGATGGGTGACCGCCTAGTGGTATTTCAAATCGCGTGTTTCCGTGCTTCGGAAGGCTCGTAAAGCCGTTGGTCCCGGTTATCACTTAATTGTGATAGGCATTATGCTAGTTGGAGAAACAGCTCCAACAGTGGGTTGACCACTAGCCTACCTCCACCAATCCGCAGTGGTGGAATATCTGCCCATTCCCTTTCACCCTCATTTGTGAGAGGAGGCCTGTAATCAGCAGTGGGACATTATAGGCTGATGATGATGATGAAGTCAATAGGTACTAGTATCTACATCAAAAATAGTAGGTATTAAGTTCATAAAGGTTCAAATATTTTTTTAAACACATAAACGCCCATAACTCTACGTCACATCCTAAAAATAAAATCTATCTACGGCCATTAAACAGTGTTATAACCGATATAACACGTGCACCCTTCACCCTTTTGTCCCCTTATAATGGCGATCACTTGATGCAGGGACAATGACATTTTAAATTATATCATAACAATAAGGAGGTGCTCTACAATCGCGCTCTAATTCTGCGGCCACGTATTATGTTCACAACTTATCCGTGATAAATTTTTAGAATCATCCCGCGCGCCCTAATTTCCCTTAATGACTGTACGTACCTATTTTGAGCTGGGAGAGTGGACTGTATCAAGCTCGTCAATCGATATGTGGTACCATTTACGGTCACTATATTTATGTCTCGAATGAAATATTCCGCGAATGAATTTAGATGCATTCCTTTTTCAAGTTTTTACTACAATGTTGTTGTATTGTGTATTCCTTTTATTTTCGTCTCGTGAGCTGTGCTCGTTTATCAATGCCTGCTCAGGAAGTTGAGCCGTATAAAGCGGTATTGTCAAGGTTCTTTTATATGAAGATATGGAATGGCGAGGACTCAGTCGTTTTGTGTTAGTAATGTTTATAAGGAAATGAAATAAAAAAGATGAGAGCAATTAGAAGAGCTTAGGGACTCGCGGATATCATGTTTGATCTTGATATTTTATAATAATACGGTATGTCCATTCCATAGAATTATAACCACTCTTGTTTTTGGTCTGTTCACTCATAACGTAGGTCTACCTAGCTATTATGGTTTTATTATTTATTTAAAACTGTTCCCCGCGGAATCACCTGCGTACTGTTTTAATTTGTGTGCTGTGCCAGTGAGTCCCGTCATCGTTTCAGAGTTTGGCCATAACAAACAGACCGATAACAAGCTCATTGTAGGATTCGAACACACGACCTTCGTCACTACAATCAACGTCCAGTCATCGCATTTTTTTTAACTATCCCGAAATGACGACATTCAAGACAGTCAATTTTGAAATCCAAGTTCCTTATCTAGGCCAATATTTACACAAATGTTTGTCCTGTGTTAACATAGTTTGCGGCCCGTGGCTTTTTTTCTACCTACTTTCATTTCCATGGTACCTAACCTATTTGTCAAAGTCACGTCAAAGTGTATCATCATGCAATACGTGCAATCTTTGCGTGCAATACATATTACTATGGCATGTCCTTCGTTATGTCTCCCATAAAGATCCTTGTTCACCTGCTCTCTGGCCTGCCGCATTCTTCTCAAACCATTGTGCACCTTAATGGATTGGAATTGCATCGCTGAAAAAAATCCATTCAATTCCCACACAATACATATTGTGCATATTTCATGGCCGCATCGAAATTGAAAAGGCTGTCGAAAAAAACATACACGTGGAATTCAGATCCTTCTTCATTTATTGCATCCCGTTAAAAATAGTATTTTTCCAGTTTTTGTATAATATATAGTAAAGATCAAAGATATATCTGTGATCAAGGATTTATTTGTCAGTAAACGCCGTTTTTAATAGATGGCGCTGGCTATTTCATTTTTTTTTTAAATTGGAACTAATTTATAATTCAAACTTTTCTGTATGATGTTTGTTTTTTGTTTTTTTCTTCTCTCGCTTCAATCTTGAGCCTAATCCACTATGAAATTTTCCCGCGCCTTTAAATATAATTTTATTACAAATATATCGCCAAACACCTACACACAAAATAGACATACCTACAATAACACAATTTACAACATTACACTACATACTAACATCGGTGTAAGTGCAATTCAAGACGTCTTCGCATCGTGGGTAAGTGGTCCTCAATTTTCCTTCGATTCCCACGAGATTAGCGCAATTCAATGGCCACAAGGTGAATCCTGTGCCCGGCGTGACTATACGGGTTTTCTTTAACATTATTTTCAACACACTTGCTCGTAAAGTGACATTTATTGCACCGTTTTTAGTATCATAATGCAGCTTAGTACGCACTAGTGCTTTTACTTTACATTACCACACAGTTTTATATTATTATATTTTATGATAGATATAATCCCGATAATGCAAGTGATATGTGTTTAGACGAATGACGAAGCTTTATTAATTAAACGGGTATAACAGTTTGACAGCGCGTAGCTGTCAAAAAAAAACTTGCGCCCATTTTTGTGTGGTTATTATCAAAAAAAAAACGAAAAATACAAGTCTGCTTTTTTCCTCACAAGTGTGTTGAAAAACGTCTTATGACACGCGTATGCATTGATCATTACACTCTCGGCTCCCTTATCGCCTTGTAATAAACAACTTTGCACACATGTATCATAATGTTCTATTATTTGCATTATTATATCTAAAATTACACATATAATTTGAAAAAAATCAAGATTCTTAATTTATCAGTTTCATCAAAGCCTTTTCCAATAGTTGCCACATCTGCCGGTCCTCCTCTTTCATCTAGATTCCGACAATACTAATATCGCGCTCAAGCTCCACCGACACTCCGATTTCTGTGCCCATTACAGTGAAGTATGTGTCACTAAATAATTACGTTTCTTTGTTACACAAAGACTTATATCCCATATGATAACCGCAGGTGTTCCGTTAGTATCTATTTACTTATCTACCTACTAAAAATTTCCCTCACGTAAACTTATACGCAGGGAATACTAAACACACCAGATTTTATCTCAATAAATTGCTATTCTCACAAATTCTATATTAGTACCTATATCATGAACAGCAGTCTGCTTCATGAAGGCATAATTTAAATTAACGTAATAACCGCTCTGTATTTAGGCTTCAGATGGTAAAAGCTTGTAGCAGCTGCCATGCGGAATAACGCATATGTATTAGGTATAGTATACAAAACCGGCCAAGTGCGAGTCGGATTCGCACACGGAGGGTTCCGTACATTATTAATTAACTCAACTTTGCTATGAAACAGAAAACGCCAAAATTAGACTTTACTTGTATAGGCGCCCCCTTTAATTTTTTATTTTATTTCATTATTTCTTTGGAAATTTCAGCTGTCTAGCTACTACCGTTAATGAGATACAGCCCACTGACAGACAGTCGGATGGACGGACGGGCAGCGGAGTCTTAGTAATAGGATCCCGTTTGGCACCCTTAGGGTACGGAACCCTAATAAAAGGGATGATGACTGACATGTCATAAGCAACTTTTTAACAATTATAAAAAAAAAGAGTTTGCATGAAATAACTTGTGACGTCATAATTTTGCAGGATCATAATAATATGATCTATACTTTGCAGTTAAACCGTGAGAACATATTTCATGAGTTCGTGCATTTTTTAATGTCTGATCATTTTTCGTCTTGAATGCAGGACTGAAAACATTGTACACGCCATTTTGCTTCAAATGTTAATGTGTTTACAGTTTTGAGTAGAATTCCCAGACAATTAACAATTAAATAACGTCTGCGACAACACTATTGTGGGTTTATTTATGTTGAATAGAGATGCAAGATTCAGTTTCTATCAACGATAACAATACTTGAAATAGACAATACAGAATACCAAACTAAAGTAATTTATAATGTTATTTGCCTCCGGTCGGTCGCAGTGCATTCGCAGGTTTTATTTTAAGTTGTACAAAGGAATAAGTTTTGTTTTATTCCTTTGGGAGTTCTGCTTCTATTAAACAAAATGTCATGCTTAATAATTTCAATTCTTAACTTAAGTACTCTTCTGTATATTGACGTTACAAAATATGGACTTTTTAGGGTTCCCAAAGGGTGCCAACGCGGCAACGGGACCATATTACTACACCCCCGCTGTCCGTCCGTCCGTCTGCCTGTCATTAGGCTGTATCTCATGAACCGTAATAGGCAGACTGTTGAAATATTCACAGAATGTGTAATTTCTGTTGCCGCCATAACAATAAATTATAAATTTGTTTCATTTTTTTTATGGGGCGCCTTTTTTACTTTATTTAATCATTATTAAAATATGCAATAGGTAAACGCTTTCAATGTTCATAGAGCGTGTATTATTATGGTCGCTATAAAAATTAATTATAATTTATTGCACGTTGGTACGGAACCCTTCGTGTTAGTCGAACTCGTTCTTGGCCGGTTTTATTATAACTCGTGCTTATAAAGTTTCCGTTGAAATTCTTCTCGTATTTTTAATATAAAATTCTGGCAATACTACAAAAAAATGGATGTCTAAAATCACAATGGCTAGATAAGATTAACAAAAATATATACGGTATGGGAACAAAAACGCCTTTGTTACGAGATAAAAGCGGTTGAGAGATTTTGATATATTTTTTGTTTGATTCACTCGTCAGGTTACGTTTCCATTTTCATGAGTCAAAATTGCGATATTCATTTTCCGAGAATGTTAAATTACTCTTGTTTTACCTCTTTTTGTATTACAATGAAACAAAGGAAACATACATATATTTAATGAATTTCTTGATGAGCAATAACGAACTTTTGCACATGTAGTAGTTTAAAACTTCCCATAATGACTTGTATACAGTACTACATGTATACATATAAAATGCTTTGTCCTGAATGACTGACTGACAATCAACGCACAGCCTAAACCGCTGATCGTAGAGACCTGAAACTTGGAGGGTGTGTTCTTTGTATGACGTAGGCATCAGATAAGAAAGGATTTTCTGAAATTCTACCCCTAAGGGGGTGAAAAACGGGGGCAAAGTTTGTAAGGGACAACGTGATTCCGTGGTTCGATCTACTTCAAATTTTGCATAAACATTCCTGAACAGAATTGATGGAGGACGTGTTTCGTATTTTATTGAAACTCATTGCCTAACGGGGTCAAAAAGGGATAGAAAGTTATTTTAGGGGTGATTTGCATCGAAGTTGGTATTAATACTCCTTAGTGCTTTTGATTTAAATATTCTTCTTCTATTATTTTTGAGAGAGGTAGAGCATAGCGTTTATTCGCTCAAAGAGCAGCTCGACTGGGGAAGTACCTCCACCTTACAGAATACCGCAGCCAAATACCTTTATGTTGTGTAAAGTTGTGTTCCTGCGCGTGAGTAAGGTTGCCAGAGCTCATAGGGGAGGGGGGAAAGGTCGGTAACGCGTGAGCAATGCTTTTTGTGTTGCAAGCGTCCATATGGCTACGGTAACCGCTTACCATCAGGCGGGCCGTATGTTGTTTACCGACATAGTTGTATAAAAAAAAAAAAAAATTGACATTCTAATTTTAAAGAGTTGCATTGCACTGTAGACGGAGAATTACAGGTAGACAGGTCAAGATACCCTATATGTCAAAACGTGTATGAGTGAGCAGGACTATTATTTGACTTCAGTATCGTTGAGTCCAAAAAAGTTTGTCTAAATACGATAACAATCCAAATATAGAATAATATGTAATTATGTCGAACTATCGCTATCTTCTTCGCTATACACTGACAGCCGTAAGTTAAGTATAGTAATACCACAGTCTATTATATGGTTTAATAGACTGTGGTAATACCTAGGTTTTAAATATATCCGTCACTTTCTAATGTCATATAACAAAAAGGGCTGAGGCCATCTTAATACCTGGGTGGTATTTATTAATAAGGGGGCTAGTGAGTATCTAATGGTGCGTCCATGCTACGCGAAGCGAGCACGAGCCGAGCTACTAACGACAAGCATTCTTTCGTTGTTCACGTAGCGTGGACGGACTTGCGAGCCTCGAACGAGCATTCGTCTCGCGCTCGACTGCGCTCCGCCCGATTGTCAGTTTTTTCACGGATTCGCATCGTGTTCTAGTTGTAAGATCGTTGTAGGGTCGTTAGGCACTTCCATACTTGACATCGCGAGCAGCGAAAGAATTCTGTTCGTTCGTTGCTCAGCTCGTGCTCGCTTCGCGTAGCATGGACGCACCATTGCAGTGTCTCTGGGCTTAGGAAACTGCATTCGAACGTAAAACCAATTTACAGTACATTATTATAAATTTAGTATTTACGGTGCGAAAGGTTCCATTACTGGATGGTTGGCAACGAGTTTAATATCCTCTGCTATGCCACAGGTGTTCGTGAATCTTATTCCCATTCAAAACTATGTACAAATGTAATGTAAAATAGTATTATGTAGTATTGTCTCGAGAATAGTTATCTGGTTTCTATAGTTGAAGATCCAAACAACGAATGTTTGGAAGAGACCATTAGGCGTCGTCCTAATTGGCGACGATCGTACGATCAAACGATGCGATTTCGTCGCACGATCGCGCTGATGTACCTGTGCTCGCGCGATGACTTGCGAGCTTCAATTAGGACACTCTAAAGCGTTTTGTGTATTTAATCTTGTCGTGCGACGAAATCGCATCGTTTGCTCGTACGACATCGCCAATTAGGACGACGTCTAAAACCATTGGACTAGCTTCACGTATGATGTAGATGTAGCTCTCTACTGTAGGATTTACAGCTTTCTACCTCGAGGATTTACCCGAAATCCTCTGTTTGAGCCCCTTAGGGTTGAAATTTCCCAAAACCCTTTTTACATTATATAATGAACATAATGTGCATTCTAACACTAGGGTTAGAATCTTAAAATTTTGGGTTTTTAAATGTTTGGGTCAGACGGTCAATCAGGGCAATTATTTTAATTTTATATGTATCAAACAAAATAAATCTCTAAGGCATATATTATAAAAGTTGTATAATTGCCAGGTGCACATATCAATCCGGCGGTGTCAGCGGCACTGTGCGTGCGCCGGCGCGTGTCGCCGCTGCGTGCGGCGCTCTACGTCGCGGCGCAGTGCGGGGGAGCCATCGCAGGCGCCGCTGCCATTTATGGGTAAGTACCATCCCCTTATACATTGCATTCAAATAATAAAAGAAAAAATAATAATTATAATATAGTTTTTTTTACTATATGTCGTCTAATGTGCTTCAATTACTATCTACGGCAGCTACGAACGCTACGAGCCGTAGCAATAAAATACGAATTCAACGCGTTCTGATTTATATATAAGTCAATTAATTATAGTATGGTTTATTTTTGAAGAAAATACTAATTCCCTTGGTTTTAAACAATACCTACGATACTTAAAAGTTCAGAGTCTGAAAAATATACCATTTAAAATCCTTTAAAAATAACAATTTAAGCTCAACATTTAAGCATATTTTAAGATCTACGTAGAGTTTAAACCTGTATTAAGGTTTTAATGATACCCGCTTTCAGATTTATGAATGTCTGCCTGAAACATTAAAAACTGTGCAACGTCATAAAAGTTAAAGCGCTTTTTTTGCGAGTCGACATAATGTATTTTACGATCGTGTTTTATCGATTATGTTACAGTAAATTATTTATCACCGCGAAATAATTTATTTTACGTAACCAGTTGTCTCTGGTGGCTAATAAATTGAAGAACTGACTATCCCTGATACATATTTTTACAAATATTCCGACGTGTTATTGGAAATATTCTGCCAATTATTATTAATTGCGATGTCAAAATTGTGTAAATTTTATTGAATACCGAGTTCAAAGGAGATTAATAAAACTACTTTATTTAATAAATAGCAATAACAAAAAGTATACGTCACATCTTATGGGATTTTTTAAAACACTTTTAGGTAAGTACTTTTAAAACAAATACGTTGGTGTTCTGTTTTATTTCGAGAAATTAAATCTTAAAAAATGTGTAATTGGTCACATTGGTTTTTTATAAGAGGGGGGGGGGGTATGTTGACATATGGCAGCACACATGAAGCTTTACACTAAGTGTTGTTTTTAGGGCGAGTCCCACTACCATACATACATACAACATACATGCATAGCATAGCATATGCATAGCTCGGGAACCAATAGTAAAAAGCGTCTATATGCTACGGTAACGGTTTACCATCAGGCGAACCGCATGTTTGCTGACTTTGAAGAAAAACAAAATACACTATCATCTATCATTCCTCCATAGTTTCACCCGTGCACGTATGTATAAGTGTATCCTATGTAAGTATGTTATCTCCTAAGAAAAGTACCACATAGCAAATTTTCATGAAAATCGTAACAATCACTGTTGCTTCTATATAAGGATAAGGATTGAGGACTTGTCCGTGTAAGGGTGATAAGTCTAATCTTTATTGGGACGTCAGTCATCACCTTTTAATTTATAAAATTCCATAGCGTCAATCGATACAAAATGTACGTAGATTCTCGCCGTACGTCAAAACATGTTTAAACACCGTGACATGTTTATTTTAAGTGATATATTGATAGTTTCCAACATCGATACATCCACGTCCGCAGTTGAAATGCATATTTGCTCTACTATCTGTGGTTGACAGAGATTGGATTGAGTTTCTCTTTAGATTAACTCTGGTACTACGTGCCTCCGAATCTCTGATAACATCACGCTTGGCACAGATAGCATATTCCAAAGTATTTGTGACAGAAATATTATGTTTATTTGTTCCATTACGAGAAAACATTTTAGATTCAGTAAAAGGGGATGTATTTCAAGAATCATTTTAACTTTGAACTGACTAGAATGTATTTTGGAACACATTTGTGTTGCTACAAGAAAAAGGTGTTGCCCGATTTCAATCCGAAATTCCTGCCTTAATTTTTTGCTACTCCTAACAAAGCTACCGAATACCTTTTTGTATTTTGTTTCTTTAATATAATTAACTACACAAGGAGTAATTTATTCTTTCCTAGTACTTTTATACCGTTTCCTTTTAGGCATAATTGAATATTAAACGCTTACATTTTCATTAAATTAGGGGAACAAATCGTAGTTGATAAAAAACGGGGTTTCTTTAATATTAAATAGGTTGTATAATTCATTTTAATTTAATAAGAAACCTTTTAGAGATTATTTGAAAAAGTAAGAAAGAATAAGATAATATTAAGTCTTCCACTACAGCGTTTATGTACAAAGTTACTAGCTTTTTCCCACGGTGTCACCCGCGTTCCCTAGTTAAAAGTTAGGTAGTCGATGTTACTCTCACTAAGCCCATAGCCTACCTCTATACAAAAAATCACGCCCGCGCCCCGTACCGTTTGCTCGTTTGCTACGTAAAAGGATAAACCACCTTTTTCACATTTATAAAGTTAGTAGGATTATAACCCTTATTCTTTGATTAAGGATACATCCAGATTGAGTGTCGAAGCTGTGCACGCGTCGAAAAAAATAGCCCCTAACTGTTCTGGCCAAATCAAATAAAAATAAATAAAATAACAAAATAATGTTTAATATGTAAATTTCTTCCGATTTTAATTGGAATATTTCAACAACTGCTATCATTATGAACGTCACTATAACAAGCAGAATGACGCAGAGGGAGCGTAAAACGTAGCTGTTACGCGCAGTAGCCTATAAAGGTTGGCCTGTTTTATATATTCGTGTAGTATGGCGACGTTCTTTCTAGGTATATTTATTTCTATGCCTTTATTATTACAGCAGTATTGAATAGAATCAGTTTCTTGGAACAAGACCATACAGATAAAAACTGTAGATACCTTAACATAAACATAGAAACCTTTTTTGTGCCAATTACACCCGTGCCCGTATCCTCAATGTAGCCATGTAATGTACAGGATGTAACGGAATGTGCCTCAACAACAATAATCGTACATTACATAATATGTCGGGAAAATACCGTAGTCGGACAACATTGCTAGGGTATTGTCGAAAAACAGACAATATGGTTATTGTATATTATTTTGTTTCTTATTTGAGCGTATTATACCTGTTGACTTCACAAAGCCGTTGGACTTATCATGAGGTATGTTAATTTAATGTTATCGTTGGAAATATGTAGATAGTTTCATATATTATTGGTATATGAGTTCATTACTTTTATATTTGTAATTTCTTCAATGTATGTTTTAAAATTCATTGACCGAATCCTGTCCCCCATAATACAGGCTCTTGCCTAGTTTGGGTGTCAGTGTTCAACGTTTGTGCAACAAATACATAGATGACTCTCTTGTGTGCATTAATCTTGTGTAGCTGTTTATATATGTGTGTTTTTTTATAAATAAATTAATATAATTATTATTATTACATTACGGTTCGAAAATTATCCATTATATATTAAAACAATAAGGAGAAGATACATATCCATAAGATACATACAGAGGTAGAGCGTAGCGTTTATTCGTTCAAAGAGCAGCTTGACTGGGAAAGAACCTCCACCTTGCGGAGTACTGCGGCCAAATAACTTTATGTTGTGTAAAGTTGTGTTCCTGCGTGTGAGTAAGGTCACCAGAGCTCATAGGGGTGGGGGGAAAGGTGGGTAACGCTTGAGCGTGGCTTCGTGTGTTGCAAGCGTCCATATGATATGGCTACGGTAACTGCTTACCATCAGGTGGCCCGTATGCTTGTTTACCGACTTAGTCGTATAAAAAAAAACATTGCTACAAAAACTATTTATAGCTATCGCTTACGCAAGGCTCTCACGAAACAATATTGCAATTGGTTTCTATTTCAAACCAATTCAATATACCTAGTGGATTTCTGATTACTTTCGGTCTGGTAAGCATGCCTTTACATGCACATATGATTTGTTGGACTATAAAGTTCTTTGGAAGGTTGCGGTTGCTGCGAAGAGCAATTTTAATAAATAAATACTTCATATTAAATCATATTAATAAATACAGCACTTTTTATAACAAACTCAGATTTATTGTCCTTCAAGAGCGAAGCGTTACGTCCAAGCATCCACTCATTTGTGATGAAGTAAGTCATCTATTTTTAAACGGAAGCCTTTTCTTTTTTAATAGTTCTAACTAAATTAAAAAATAGACCAGGAACCATCCCTCGTCAACCTTTCATATCTCAAACAATCCATAAATATTTCGTTATAGCATTAAAATCCTGACGACCCAACACCTACGCGGCACAATGACGTCATTCGGAGAAATATCATAAACCAGATTGATCCCCTTGTCACGGGAACATTTGTCACAATAAACGAGGATAACGAGTCTCTCCGCACTCTGTTTTACATTGGTAAACTTTGCCAGCAGTGTAAATACGAATAATGCCGCCCGAAATATGTATTTAACTGAATAAAAAATATATCTATGCAGTAGTAGATCCAGAGGCGGGTAGGGCTAAGGCATCCGGGTCCACCTCTGAAATCTCAGTTGGGTCAAGCCCCTCAACCCCTCAAACTGATATTCTGGATCCGCCACTGTATCTATGGATATCCACAATTAATTTAATTGACAATGGTGATATTGTTTATAGGTCAATCAATAAACGAAGGGGAAAAAATCAGAAACTGCTGCGGAAGATAGTTATACAATAATAGGTACGGTTATATGAATATATACCGAAAAGCAATTTGCGTCATAAGGTCATAAGTTATGTCATAAGATGCCAAATAAATTAATTATATTGGTCAATTGTTCAGATGCACCGATGGATGGGACCTCCAAGTGTAGGCTACCTGCGCTATTGCACCTTTTTCAAACTATTTTGTAACAAAAGATGTGTGTACAATGCGTAACTGCCATATTGTTCCCCAACCATTTCCTTACCGTTGCTGGAAAGAAATATTACCTGAACATAGTTTCGTGTAATTTGTTCGCTGCAATGGCTTTGTATGGGAATTCAGCTCGTTTGTATGCAGCCCGTGCAGCATGTGATATTGAGGTAGTTCGTTGGTTACTATTTCTCGATTCCAAGAATTTGTAGCAGTTATTGTAAGATTATAAAAGACTAATTTTACATTTTCATTCGTTTTTAATTTATCATTACTTCCCAGAATTTAATCGACACTATGGGCTATGGGATGGATGGTATATTCATACAGGACGAGTCCCGGCACGGTTATAATTTATTTTTCAAACATCCAACCAAGTACAATTTTTTTGTTTTTTTGAAAGTCAGCCTCGAGACCCCTTTGAGCATTCTTCGGTTTTCCTTTTACTTTCGGATTTGGCCATCTACGCCCTCTAGAAAAACAGATAATTTTAAGCAATAGACAAAAAGATAGACTTCAATTTGGCTTTAAAAAGGATTTTAAACGTAATACCTAAATTGCCTAATAGTTCATAAAATGAAGGCGCATAAACCAGTTCATTTATAAAAGCATTTTATTCAATCTGTCATTTGTTCGCCAGAGCTTTCGTTACTTACAAAACTTTTGAAAACTTTATACTTCACTTTGAATAAATACGGATAACATTTTTGTAAGTGCCCAACTATTTCATGAATCATTTGTTCATTGACTCGGTCGTCTTTGTAGTAAAGAGTTCTTTCGAAATATAAATGTAACTTGCAGCCCTGTTTTATGTCATTTGATGAATGCTTGTTGCAAAATGTTCCTCCATTAGGTATGTACTTGTTGGACCTAATTTATTAAAGAAGTTTTGACATCTTGTTTTGATTAACACAATTTTAAAACCTAATGGTGCGTCCATGCTACGCGAACCGAGCACGAGCCGAGGATCGAACGAACAGGATTCGTTCGTTGCTCGCGATTTCAAGCGTGGACGTACGCGACGCGAATCCCTGTGTTCGTGAAAAAACTATCAATCGGGCGGAGCGCAGTCGAGCACGCTACGAATGCTCGTTCGAGGCTCGCAAGCCCGTCCACGCTGCGCGAATCGTGCTCCCAGTGTGCTCGTTCGTGGCTGGGCTCGTGCTCGGTTCGCCAATCATGGACGCACCATAAAGAAATATAATAAACTACCTGAGATAAACACATTTAACAAGAGGGCCGGTATCTCTCTTTATTTCGCTATATTTGACTCTACCTGGCACATGGATTGCTATATGCTAACCAAATATTTACATATTCTAAGTAGATATGAGTTATTTTAGGTAGCTTGTGACATAATATAAAATCACCAGAATAATCCAGGGCTAATCTAGTCTTTGACTAAATCCGGAGCTGCCTCGGAGCTATAAATCTGTTGTAAAATTAAACGATGGTCCGGATTCTAAAATATTTGCAGATATTCCCTGCGCTTTAATTTATCAAGAGCCTTTTATGAGACTTAAATTTGTATATGCGCATGATGCGTATGGCGATAGATTTTTGTAGTTATTGTGCATTCGATATGTTATAGAACAATACATTGTTTCCTTATACATCCGTCATTTATTTTTAAGAACCAACGTTTGGTATGCAAAATTTATACATAGGTACTGTTCAATGCCACGTATCATGCGAAAATCACAAAACAGCCACTGAACCGATTGGCGCAAAAGACACAAACTATACGTCAATTGTTCAAAATGGCGGCCATCCACCTTACTTAACTGATCGTTACGTTACTCCGCAGATTTACTCCATCTTCGTCTCTCGGTGTAATGAATGTTCACAAACTGTCTTTTATCACGACAAAAAAGGCAGGATTCACTCAAACGTTTGTCTGGCTTTACATAATTGCAGCGTATTTGTTACGATGTTTACACGAAATACGTACGACTCATCTTATATTGTGTAGATTATTTTGTTTATTTACTTTTCTCGATTAGATTATTATTAGATTATTTTGTTTATCACAGTATTATCATGTATTATGTAGTAAATAGGTAGGTACCTATGTTTAGTAGTATAAGAAATCTGAAAACTATCAAAAGTGTTAACGCTTCAACGATTTGTCTATATAATAGCAGGGATAGCCAACCGGTCGATCGCGACTATTAGTCCAGTCGATCGTCGCAAGGCAAAAAATATAAATACGTAGAACAGACTGCGCAAAATACTACATAGTTGTGTACTGAACTGTGCTGTTTCATTTAATGGTGCGTCCATGCTTAGCGAACCGAGCACGAGCCGAGCCTCGAACGAGCACACTGCGAGCACGATTCGCGTAGCGTGGACGGGCTCGCGCTCGCGCGATTGTCAGTTTTTTCACGTACAAAGGGATTCGCATCGTGCTCGTTGTAGGCTCGTTCGTGGCTCGGCTCGTACTCGGTTCGACAAGCACGGACGCACCATAAGATTTCAAGAAGTATGTAATTGGTAGATCTTGGATCTAATGAAGTCGGCCACTCCCGGTCTATAGGATCGTTTTTCAACTTCTTTCGTAATTATTTGCTCTAAGATTATACATGAAGAGCAAATCGCGCAGACCTTAAAATTATCTTGTTTGAGACGAAGCCTTTAGGGACGACCGGTGCAGTGAACTTTACTCGACAGATGGTGCGCGAGCGCAGCACACACGTGCGTCACGATGCGCACGTGTAGACGCTTTATCACTTAAACTTTATAAACTTTATCACAAGGATATAAGGTTCAAAATACTTTGATGAAATGTAAACATATTTTTTCATTAATGTAAAGGAAGCCAGTTGTCTAGAATGCAGTGCAGGATATTGCATTATTAATTAAATACTATAACGGGAACATTCACTAAGTTACAGTTTTGTTGGTTTTGGCTTTTATTTGTTTGAGATACATATTAGTTATGATGTTTATGATACTTATACGATTAATTATAATTATTAATTATGTCGAGAATAAAAATAAATTATTATTTTATCTTTTTTCCAGTAGACATGAAAATAAAAAACCGGCCAAGTGCGAGTCAGACTCGCGCACCGAGGGTTCCGTACAAACCTGTAGGTATATAAGTACATGGTAGTATAGACCTGAGTATTTGATATTAATTTCAATTTATGACCTATTAAAAAAAAACTACTTACTAGATCTCGTTCAAACCAATTTTCAGTGGAAGTTTGCACCGTAATGTACATCATATATTTTTTATAGATTTATCATTCTCTTATTTTAGAAGTTACAGGGGGGGGGGACACACATTTTACCACTTTGGAAGTGTCTCTCGCGCAAACTATTCAGTTTAGAAAAAAATGATATTAGAAACCTCAATATCATGTTTGAAGACCTATCCATAGACACCCCACACTTATGGGTTTGATGAAAAAAAAAAATTTGAGTTTCAGTTCTAAGTATGGGGAACCCCCAAAATTTATTGTTTTTTTTCTATTTTTGTGTAAAAATCTTAATGCGGTTCACAGAATACATCTACTTACCAAGTTTCAACATTATAGTTCTTATAGTTTCGGAAATAAATGGCTGTGACATACACGGACAGACAGACAGACATGACGAATCTATAAGGGTTCCGTTTTTTGCCATTTGGCTACGGAACCCTAAAAAGGCGTTGCAAAGCACCGGTTTTAGCTACTTCCTAATTAAAATAGTAAAATAAACCTCTGAAGGATCTTTTGGTATAACTAAATCACACGCAAATACATAGAGCAGATTATAATAGATGGTTTGAAAAGTCGTTGATACAAAAACGACAGTGATCGATGTTGCTGCCCTTATATGTGCTCCTATGTAAGGTATTCAATGTTATGGTGCTTAAACAACCTTCGTAAAAGGTTAAATCCATTTTTTTGTTATCCTTGGATTAATAATCGGAAAATGTATGATACAATTCTTATATGACATACCTACTGGCTTTCCGCCCTGCAGTTTCATTTAGGCGCTTCTGATGTCACAAACAGCGTATGCATACTCTAGACCGCTCGCTGTGGGATCAGCGCCTTAGGGGCGTAATTTTCGAATATTCTAACTTAGTACATTACGCTATACTAATTACCTACTCTTCAAATCAAACCAGTGTTGGAGGTTGTACGTTGATCTCTCACTATCAATCAGTCTTGGTCTTTTATACAGGTCGTTCCATCTCCCACGGCTATGCCACACAGAGTACTTATTGTAGATAGAAAAATTTCTTTCTTCTTATACGAAAAAGTCGGTAGACAAGCATACGGCCCGCCTGATGATAAGCAGTTATAGTAGCCATATGAACGCTCGGACAACACACGGGGCTTTCCCCCCTCCCCAATAAGTTCTGGCGACCTTACTCACGCGCAGGAACACAACATAAAATTATTTAGATGCGGTATTCTGTAAGGTACTCCGCCAGTGTTGACGAGCCAGCTGGCGTGGTTGGTTAAGACTCTGGTTAAGAAAGCCTATCCTATCGCGCCGCAGGTCGTGGTTTCGATTCCCACACAGGACATGCATTTGTGTGCATGAACATGTCTGTATGTCCTGAGTCTGGGTGTAATTATGTATATTAAGTACTAGCTGCCCGGCGCGACTTCGTTCGCGTAATACCCTACCCTACATTTAAACCTTCCCCGGACTTCCACGAATATTTAAAACCCAAAATTAGCCAAATCGGTCCAGCCGTTCTCGAGTTTTAGCGAGACTAACGAACAGCAATTCATATTTATATAGATAGATAGATGTATTTACAAACAAAAAGTAGTATATGTATTATATCAGTTATCTGGTTTCCATAGTACTGCTTAGTTTGGGATCAGATGACCGTATGTGAGGAATGTCCCAGGATAATTACTATTATTATTTATTTATTTAGTGTACCTCCCGTTCGGGTACTTCCCTGGTCGAGCTGCTCTTGGACTTAGAGGGAATAAAACGCTATCTATAACATTGCATCACATTTTTTTTTACTCTGCCTTTTATCTCGTTCATTACTGCATAGCTGTCCCTAAAATGAGCCGATGTCAAAAGTTATCAGGAGCCCATATTCAGAGCAATTGATTAGAAAGAACTTTTCGACCAATCTATGACAAACATAGCGAGATCTATCCATACATTTTACACAATTAAAACGTTTTAGAATGTACTAAATGCCTTCTGATGTTGGAGTTACATAACCAGCAACAGTTACAATGGGAGTTTTATAAATTTTGTATATAGTTTTTTTTTATAAGTTCCAAATACTAGCACAGTGAATATTAAACTATACTACCTACAAATACAATATTCCACGCTTAAAAATTTGCAGTTTTCGTATCTCTTTTTCAGCATATAATATAGTTTTTTAGAATACAATATTTTTATCCGGGGTATCTGCCTCAACTTATTCCTTAGACACCATGAATTCAAAATTCAAAATCAATTATTCAAATAGACCTTTGCAGGCACTTTTAAAAGTCTGACTCTTATGCTCTAATACCGGTTCGGAAGGTTGCATTTGCTGAGAAGAGCCGGCAATAAACTTAGCAATTACTTTTTTCAAAACAAACTTAGATTCATTACATAATATGTACATTCTAATCGCACTGACAACAATTGCGTGCCCCGGCGCGGCGGCGAAACTACAAAGTAGACTGACTCGACTGACTGAATCTATTGAAACTTTATCCCTGATTCCATCTTAAGTGCTTTTTTTTAACTAATCCATGTCATGATTATTTAAGTGATTACCAGAACTAGGAGCTAACTGGAACATATTAATTACTATCATGTGATATTTGTGAGACTTGTGCCGTAACCCTTTGATCATAAATGAAAGACCACTTTGTTTCTTATTCCGTTGATTGGCCGCAGGAAATTGTATCTTATACAGTCAGAAATAAAAGCTAAATTATTTCTTACAACTGTGTATTTAAAAAACAACTATTCGCAGAATGATACATTCATCATCTTTAAGTATTAATGTATATAAAAAAGCGGTAGTAGAGTTCAAAGGAAGACATTTTGAATAAATGTTGTCCAGATTCAACCTTCTAATATTATAAATACATATATTTGTGTGTACGTTTATCACTCAATCACATTACCAGGGCTAGGAGCAATTAGTCTCTCAGATTTTGCTGTCGGTCATGTGTACCTATACGACTGTTCTTAAAAATATTGGATGTCTTTGGGATTTGCGTGAAAACACAGGAGAATAGGAGGATCAATATGGCCACATACGGTAAATAACCTCGTAAAT
Organism: Achlya flavicornis; assembly: GCA_947623365.1. Taxonomy (NCBI): domain Eukaryota; kingdom Metazoa; phylum Arthropoda; class Insecta; order Lepidoptera; family Drepanidae; genus Achlya; species Achlya flavicornis. Next base: position 3,184,651 of record OX392469.1, read on the forward strand.
CCAACAACTGAATACATAAAACATTGGCACCTGTTTAACATAATCTATATTCATACAATAATGTTGTTTACCACATTACGTAGCCAAGCTATCGCCCCATTTTGCGGCGCGTGCTGTACTATGGGTGGACTACAATCGTGACCGTGCGTTACCAACCGCTTAACGTATGTTCGATCATGTTTGGAATATAAATTTATATGTGCCCTTATCTGATTTACTAAAGAAAACTTTGTATAAGTTTGTAGGGGAGTTGCAAAAGCATATATATAATTTATATAAATAAATAGAGAATTATTGATTTATATAAATAGATTAAAAATATTGTATCAGTTGTAAAAGTAAAAGTAAAATGATTTAGATAAATAAAGTGAAATATTGTATAAGTAGTAAAAGTAAAAATATTGTATACCAAAAGTAAAATAAAGATTTGTATAAATATTTGTAAAATTAAAATATTGTAAAAATATATTTTTTATAAAAAAAATGAATGAGCAAATCCGGAGGATTAAGTTAGCTAGTAGTTGCGAAACTTGTATCCGTGGTTGTACGCATTACCGTTAGCGCTCGGTCGTCGAGGCGCAGGCGACGATTTCCTTTGCATGTCCGCTAGTGACCTTTACGCTATCACGGCGAGCACACGCTCCTAATTGCTCTGCCATTACTAGGGATTGCAAAATCCGGATTTTTTTCAAATCCGGATTCAAAGTTTATCATCACATATAAATCCGGATTATCCGGATTTTTCGGATTTTTGTATTTTTTTGCAATAATTTGTAATTTTAAACTGTACGCGTAGTTTATGCTTAATTATTAGTAGTTTGAAGAGAGATGTTCTATTTTATTGTATTTCCATTGCTTGCTTTTGAATAAAAATTCAATTAAACTGCAAGTAATAGTAGAATTTTGGAGAGAGGTAGAGCATAGCGTTTATTCGCTCAAAGAGCATTCGAACATCGCAATGGAGACCAGTTCTAGAAAATCGACCGACACACAAGAAGATGAAGGTAGTGTCAAAGAAGATTCTAGAGAGATGAGCAAAATTTTTAAAGTCGGTGTGCGAATACCGGCATTTTGGCCCGAGGAACCCGAACTTTGGTTTCGGCAGATAGAAGGACATTTTATTCTTTCGGGAATCACGTCAGACGCAACAAAATTTTACTACGTTGTGGCTCAGTTAGACCACCAATACGCGACAGAGGTCAAAGATGTCATAGTATCACCGCCAGCTACGAATAAATATGTAAAACTCAAGACAGAGCTAGTTAAACGTCTTTCGGCTTCGCAGAATAAAAAGATACAACAGTTGCTGATGCACGAGGAGTTGGGAGACCGGAAACCTTCACAGTTCCTGCGTCATTTGTGTACTTTGGCGGGACCGAGTTTTCCTGAAGATTTTCTGCGTACTCTTTGGTCGAGCCGTTTGCCAAGTAACATACAGACAGTTATTGCCACGCAACAGGAAACACCATTGGAAGCAGTAGCTGAGCTAGCGGACAAGGTTCACGAGATTGCTCCAGGTGGCTGGTCACGATTCCATTTGCCAAGTGTTGGGTAAACCTTCGCTTCACAAATTAATTGTTCTATGTTATTTTATTGATGGAATAATATCTTTGTTATTTTTATGTTCGCGTCTATTGAGTTGGAAATAGATGGAATTTCAAGATGATAGACAATTGTATTTCGGGTTTTAGCCCGTTGACTCGTTGATGGGACGCGCCGCCGATCCCACAGACATCGTTCTAGAGTTCTGCGTTCACTGTAATTTATGCAGCGCTTTTGATCATTGCACACAGCCACAGATTACTTAGAGATACTACGTATCACACAGCGACCGCGTCGGTCAATGAGAACGCACGTAGAACTGTAGACCGCTCGCCGCGTATCAAATACTTGGCGTGGTTTGCAAAGCTTCTTTTTCAACTCAGAAAAGTTTCACCGCAATCGGACGAATGCTATTAGGAATGCATTGCATAGCTCCGATACAAATAGATAGACATTGGTTTTTGTAACAATAGATGTAAACTTATTACGGATTAAAACCGCAGGACAAACTAATACTGAAAATAGACAAAGGCTGAAATATTTAAAAGGCACAGAGTAAACGTATAGAATGAATAAAAAATAAGTATAGAAATACAAAATACTTCAGAGCCAATTCAATCCAATTCGATTGTATCCGAGTGTGCCAATATTCAAGTTTATGTTTTTCTGGAGATTTATATTACAGTTTCTAGAACGAGTAGCAGTTCTGTGAATAATATCGCTGTATTGAAAACACATAAAGTTACGAAAATGCCAATAACGGAAATATTTTTGTATAAAATGTACAAAAATAATAACAATAAACCGAATGGGTATGGAATGGACTATTGGATTATGTATATTGCTGATTTTAACTAGGGTTGGGAATATTTGTTGCCAAGCACCTCCTGGCGAGTTTTGATAGCTGACCTCTTCAATTATCGATAGATGAACCAAAGATTTTCATAGGGCATCGTGCCTCTACCCAGATGGATAATCCGCCTTACTAAAGCATGACATTTAATTTCACTCCGCTTGAGGGGCTCCCTGAGCAAATCGCTCTCGGTTCGTACTGCGCACGGCTGTCAAATACTGTCAATTCTGGCTTGTTTATTTCATGTTGCCATAGAGGCGACTATCCTTCTGGACGTTTTAAATTCTTTGAGATGAACTTGATAGTCTGTTATTTTCCTAACTCGGTGCGGACCACCTTTGGTCACATCCATCGATATGGAATTTCACTTTGTCACACAATGTCACATCACAACTTACTTATGCTTATCCTATCCAATATATTTTGTACTTGAAACAAATAAATGTAAAAAAAAGTAAATAAGGCAGCGAAGTATAATGCAGAAATATCAACATTGTTTTATGCAAGCAGACGCTTCGTAACTATGAAAATCGTTATTAATTTTACAGCGAAATACGTGAATAAAAAATCACCTCACTGTATTTTCTGCGGTTATTCTGACCGATGAATTTATCTTTTTGTTTTCGATTAACTATAATGTGTACTGGGTTATTTGTAATTACAACAGCAGTGCTTTAAAAAGTGGAAGTACCCAACAATATGAAAAATTTTACCAACTATGAAAACTTATAATAATAATGGTAGTAGGGTATTGCATCAATTTCGAATGAATACACTATACTTAACTAGTTTTTTTCAATTTATAAGATTCATAGCTTTTCTTTAACTATAATTTTATCTTTATCTTTTCTATGCCATAAACTGCCCCGTATTGCGCACAAAACATAATCAAAGTTTGTAGGCAAATGTATGAATAAAAAAATAAGTAAAAAAACAGATAAACTTAATTAAACATATAAGTATATTTATATAGATATTTTACACTAGTACAAAACACATCTTTTAAAGGTGAACGCACACTTATCCGAGCCGAACGCGTCGAACGGATCGAACGAAACGAATTTTAGAATTCTGTATATGAAAGCTCGCACACTTGCCCGCGTCGAATCGTCCGAATCTGGATAAGATTTTATATAAAGAATTCTAAAATTCGTTTCGTTCGATGCGTTCGACGCGTTCGGCTCGTGTGCGTTCACCTTTAACGATACTTTTCCGTTGTTAATCTTTTTTCCGGGTTCGACGAACATCGTTTACAATCTATGTGCCTTGATTTATTCGCTCATCCAACCTTTTTTTAACCGTTCTATTTTTAACCAGAATGTTGCAACTAGAATGTAGATTCGGATATTTTAGATTTTAGGTGTACGCTGCAGTACTCGCTATCTATTGTACAAAGGTATACAAAATGAGCAAAAAATATACGCGTCGAACATAAAACCTCCTCTTTTTTTAAGTAGGTTAAATCCTATTAATTTTTCATTGAATTTTCTTGACAATTTACTACATGATTTTTTAAATTACTGTATAACTGACCTATCAATGCACAAACTAAACCACTCAGGTTAGAAACTAACATTTTTGAATATACATTCCTTTTATGCCGTTGGCTTCCACTAAGAAAGGATAATAGGAAATTCCACCCCTAAGGAGTAAAAAGTTACAGGTAAAACAAACATAATATCGGCCTGTAGCTCACAGATGAATAGAGTCCTAGGACTAATAATATTTACTTAGGTACCGAGAAAAGGTCTAGGTCTATAAGGTGAGACTCGGTGGGTGAGACGCAGACAGTGTCTTCTAGTTGCCTGGTTTCAGCCTGACCATGTTCTACTATAGATATTAAAAGAGTACTATATTTATGTCCGTGGATCAAGCTACCCAGGGAGAGAAAATTAGTAGAGACCAATTTTCATCAAAATCGGTTGGATGGTTTAAGGGTGAAGGCTGAATCACTTTTTCATAAATAATACTAGGTGTCCCGAACGGTTTCACCCGCATTCCCGAGGGATCCCTGCTTCCCGGATGGCTTCCCGGGATAAAAAGTATCCTATGTGTTAATCCAGGTCATATTCTATCTGTGTGCCAAATTTCATCCAAATCTGTTCTGTAGTTTTTGCGTGAAAGAGTAACAAACATCCATACATACAAACTTTCGCGTTTATAATATTAGTAAGGATAAGGATTACAAGGTAGACCCCGCGGTTTTAATTGTGTTAAATGTTAAAAACCTTTCTATCTAAAGTAAAACAAAAAAAATATTGGTAGATTCCGAGAAAGCTGAAATAAAAGCTAGAAGAAGAAATAACGCACTAAGCGTTCAAACATACAACAATTTTCAGCTTTATTTCTTCTCTTTTTTTCTTTTCCAATGGTAAAAAAGTCAAAATCAAATATGCCAATCAGTTCTAAATGTGAATGCACACACAATGTTAATATGATTTTCGCGAGAATTGACTGAATCTGCAACTGAGTAAATATGCTGCAGGGTGGTGGGTGCCCCGGGGATCGATACAGCTTCCATTATGCTCGTGAATTGTTCGGATTTCACAATTCAACTTGCAGTCTAAAATATGAACCTGTAGAACCTACACATTCGTTAGTCTGACTAGAAGCTAAAATTACTAGTTTCAAAACTAAGATTTCCTGACAAAATCCCTGATTAACGAACAAGCTTTTGGTTTAAGAGAAATTGTAACATAATAATAAATAAATATCCTGGGACATTCCTCACACACGGTCATCTGATCCCAAACTAAGCAAAGCTTGTACTATGGAAACCAGATAACTGATATAATACATATACTACTTTTTGTTTGTAAATACATACTTAATATACATAATTACACCCAGACTCAGGACATACGGACATGTTCATGCACACAAATGCATGTCCTGTGTGGGAATCGAACCCACGACCTGCGGCGCTATAGGTTAAGACTCCACGTCTTAACCAACTGCGCCAACGGGCCCGTCGTTTTATAATAAATACATAAATATAATTACTTATGTTACTGATTCAAAACTTCCTGTAAATTCACGTTTTTCCTGTTTCTCTGATAGAAGGCCATAATTACTGAAATGTCAGGAAAAATCCTGTCGTTTGGTAACTCTACTCGTAGCTGGCTCGTGGTTGCGGCCTTGCGGGGCATCTTGGAGCGTGCTGCTGACGTTCGTATTAATTATAGTGGCTGTAGCTTTCATTATTTCTTGAAATCTTAATTACTATAACTCCCCCTTATGAGCATAACATGAGATGGTTTAATTAAACTATCCTAGTAAAAAAACAGGTTTTAAATACATTCGTCACTTTCTAACGTCATAGAAATATGGAATTTTGTTAAGCTTCCGTAGACTAAATAAAAACAATTTTGGTTGATTTATATATTTTATACAACTCTATTATTGACTGACTGACAGTCAACGCACAGTTTTAACACGTAGACAGAGAATTGGTGAAAACACCTGAAAACAAACCATGTGTATTACATTTAAAAAAAAACTTTGTAAATTTTCTTATATGGAACACCTGCTTATTTGATGTTTCCACTAGCTTCTGCCCCGCGGTTTCACCCGCGTTCCCGAGGGACCTAATGTTATCCCAGGAAAAAAAGTATCCAATATATTATGATCTACCCGCGTGCCAAATTGAAGAGTCAAGAGGTAACAAATAAACAAACTCACAATATTATTCTACAGTAGGAAGTAGGTAGTAGAATATTAGAGATAGTTAGATCAATTCAGCCTTCTGTATCTTGCCGACTGTAACAAACTATTCGGTATACACCGTATACATGTTTTAAAGCCATTAATTAAACGTTTAAGCCTGGTTTACGGCAGGTTGCACCATATGCAAGTGAAGTTATTCATACATTTGTATGGTACCTTTCTATCCCAGCTAAAATGCCCGAGTATTGTTAGGTACTATAAGTTTTTACCGATAAATACTAAGCTACTGTCGACAAAGGGCTATGCGAACTTAAATCTCGTCTTAAAAGTTATACACAAACTGCGGAAGTTATGGTTGAAATAAATTTTAAATTTTGTGTTATCATTAGTAAGCTTTAACTTTTAATGATTTGCAAAGTTGTTCTGTCTAAGATTTTCGCTGCATTTTTTAAAAGTAATTTTAAAGTAAATAATATAATTTACAGCCATCATATGGCTCGCTATTATTATTCGCTCAAGGAGCAGCTCGACTGGGGATGTTTCTCCACCTTACAGAATAAGAATACCGCTAATAACTTAATGTTGCGATCCTGCGCGTGAGTAAGGTCCCCAGAGCTCATTGGGGAGGGGGAAGGGTCGGTTGCAAGCGTCCATATGGCTATGGTGGGTGAACGCTCACCATGAAGCTAGCCGTATGCTTGATTTATAAAAAGAACTTATCCTTACATAATTATAAATAGGGCAACGGCCAACGTTGCGGTCGCTCTGTCCTATACGAATTTTGATGATGTTTTGACGGTTACATAATATGCTCCCATGGCAGTAGCAAGCAATAGTATTTTAATAGCACGTTTTACAGATAATAAACATCGTTGCAGTAAACGTTAAACTGAAGTTTCAGTCCGATTTCGTGCAAAACGGCCAGATTAAGAATATAGAGTTTTTTCAGTGCGAATTACAGGCATAAAGACGCCTACATTCGTAAATGATTCAAATAGTAGTTATTTAGGTCGCTTGTCCCGGGCCTTATTTTATACAGCAATTAATCGTAATGAGAGGAATGAACTGAGTTTAGGCTGGTAATTCATTATTGATTTTAGCCATAGTGTTAGAATTAGACGGGCCAGTTGGCGTGGTTGGTTAAGACTCTGGTCAAAGATTCCACCTATCGCGCCGCTGGTCGTGGGTTCGATTCCCACACAGGACATGCATTTGTGTGCATGAAAATGTCTGTATGTCCTGAGTCTCGGTGTAATTATGTATATTAAGTATGTATTTACAAACAAAAAGTAGTATATGTATTATATCAGTTATCTGGTTTCCATAGTACAAGCTCTGCTTAGTTTGGGATCAGATGACCGTGTGTGAGGAATGTCCCAGGATATTTATTATTTAATTATAATAGGGGGACTATACGGCCGTGTGCACGGATACGGGCAAAATGCCTTGAAACGAAGTGCGCGTACATAGTTTTAACGACTAAAATCCATATAGTGAATGCCCATTTCTCGTTTTTAATCGATACTTCTCTCTGAATGATCTTTTACCGAGAACAAATGACAAGGATCCATATGGACATTTTGTCGGACTGGGAATCAACTAGTGTAACGCAGACGTAAGACCTAAATTTTATGTGGGCAAGATTCATTTTGCGGGTTCCTCTGCCAGCGCAAGAAGATGAATTGTATAAAATGAAAATCTGGCTATAGCAACGCAAACTAATGTTGCTAAACTGAATAACGATATATTGTGAATGCATCTAAACGGAAACTGTTCTAGCTTCGCACAAGGTCACTATTATATTTTAACTCTAACCCCCTTATTCATAATGAAGTTAGCCAACGTTGATTAGCTAAAATTCCGAAGTCTTTATCTGACACGTGACATTTGGTGATCGAAAGAGTGAGACGGGGCACAATAGTACACTGATTTAGTTAAAAAGTGATTATGAATAAGGGGGTAAGACTTTAGCCAAGTTATGACTCCAATTCAATTATTTCATATAGTTTACTTACTGACGTACTCAGAGAGTTTAATGATCGTTATCGCTAGACCTGTCCCATTCTATAGCTATTCAAGAAATAAAGATAGAGATACTTTAAGTTGTCATTTATATTCTAATTGACGTCTCTATACGGCAGTTAGCTACGTTCTTTTATTTATGATTCTTTTCATAGGTACATTGTTTCAATCTTGTTGTACGGCATACATAAAACTCAACCTACACGAGTCAGACAACTGCTGTGCGAAACAAGTTTAAAACTTCTCTAATTAAAATTAAAATACTCATTGACCTAGGTGTATCATTAAAAAAAAATATTTTTAAAGGCGAATTTAATAACAATTACCTTAATTTGTAGAGAAAGATCCCAGGGCCACCAAACCTTCCTTATTTTCTGATTGACAAAATATGTGTGTAGAATTGGGTAGTGTTATAAGTACTTCAAACGTATACACTTGTTGGCCCGAAGGCCAATTTATAGGTACCGGCGATGAAAGTTATGTAATTCTTAAATTCTGAAATATGATTTTTATGTATGTTTTACAAAATAAATATGACCAGACACTTCCAGTCGGCAGTAATTACCGCCAGACGCTTTAAATCTCGCAAAATCAACAACTCTCTCTCTGAAACAACATTTTTAAATATGATATACTCAGGGAACTATTTCAATACATTTTGAAAGCAGCCAGGCCAGTCGTGGTCAGTATCATCAGCCTTTGGTAAGGAGTAGTACATACATATAGGTACATAGGCATTATCCCGGGAATGCGGGTGAAACAGTGGGGGATAGCTCATCACATTACTAAAGGTAAGCCAACGAAAGGAGATAAAATATGTAAACAACCAACCTCTACTGAGTTACATTACGATAGCGAGCGATCATTATCTCTGGCATGCAATAATGCCGTCAGTTGGTTGACGACAGCTGTCGTTGTGTGATTCGTGGTACAGGAAAGCGGTCGATAAAGCAGCTGTCATCATAATTTCTTTAAATAAAATTGTTTGTTTACATTCTTTATCTCGTCTCGTTGGCTTACCTATAGCTACAGTACCTGTAATGGCACGACGCATTCATTATACACTGCATATAGCCATCATAAGTTCAGCAGAGTCTATTGAAAATTGTTTGCTCATCCTAACTACAAACCAATAGCTTAAATCCCGAAGCTACGTAAACAGTGGCTTTTAGTAATCTAACGAACGACCAGTACGTGGCAGTGGCATGGCTGTTACGCGACCTAGTGGACCAGATTTATTGAATTTTCAATCGACACAAATGCATTCTCCTTTATGTTACCTTAATTATGTGTGATTAAAATTGATGGTCAATTGCAGTATTAGAACCTGATTATTGGGAATGCATCAGCTTTTTTACCTTATGAATAGTCTAGCATTCTTTATATGCTTATCCAGAAAAGGAGTTCACAAAGTTTTCACATGGTGGGCGGGGTCTAGCAATGCACAAAGGTACATTCGTTATTGCCAGTTTCTTAACGCGCTAAAATAGCAGAGCTAAATGCCAATCAAATCAATCAAACCTTTTTTATTTTCGGGCTCCTAAGGGCCCCCCCAAGTCCTCATAAGTCCTTATCATAAAACAAGTGTGGGTCTAATACTTAAAAGCAGATTTAAGTCGTGTATAAATCCTAAAATGTAGCTGCGCTCGCTGTCAGCAGCAGTCACCGGAAGGCCAACCCCTGAGTGACGTTTAATCTATTTGATACGACAAAAACTTTATGTCTACACTTGGAACCGTTTGCAGTTACAGCACTTGACGCATTTTTGTTACTATTTCAGTAAGCTTTGTACACAGGAATATAAAAAAAAAGTAATAAAGAACATACTCGTTTAAATCGTACTTCTCCTTTCCTAATATTATAAATGCGAATCATGCGTAAGTTTGTTACTCAATCACGCCGTATTTGCTAAACAGATTTAAATAAAATTCACCACATAGATGGACCATACACTGAAATCATTTTTATCCTGGGAAAATGCGGGTGAAACCGCGGAGCGCCAAATAGTACCTAGTTAAATAAATAAAACTTCCAGTAAAGTTAAAGCAAAAATAAACAACATAGAAAAAACTCATAAAAAATACGAACTCCTAAAACCTTTGATCGGACCACAGAGAAAAGAAATATAGATCGGACCATCGAATGTTTCTTTTGTGAAATTGTAAAGAAGGTACCTATCCTCCTCAATGCCCGCTCCACACGTGTAGGTATTGATTGATTGTATACATTAAGCGTGTATCCCTTGTCTGGCTGCTCCCACCAAGTTCCCACGGTATAACTGACGCGTAGTTAGTAGCCGCGAACTGAACAAGTAATAATAAACTCGCCCATTATAGCGTTCACGCCTGCCTTCGCTCGCCTTCGTCCGCCTTCGCTTCGCCCGCAGTTATTCATCATGAACTTAACTTTTATGAAACAGAAACGTCACAACGGAACTATGTTTGCGCCCGATGATATTTCCATCGCTTTAAAATTTAATAAGTGGAAGTAGGTATTATGTAAAATTCAAATGCTACGTCTGCGGTTTTGCAATTAAAATTTAAAAGTATGTGAGTTGTGAACAGAGTATGAATTCGATTGTGGAGAAAATTTATGAATTGTACACTAGAAAAAATATATTCACGGAATCGTATGCTGTTGAACTGTTGAATCATTAAAAGTTAACACAGCTGCAAGGTAAGTAGTTAACGCAATGCAAACACTGCTCATCATGCAAATGACACATCTATATTATTTATTCTGTGTCCGTAGCTTCGTAGACTTTAATTAAAGAGTTTTTTGTTTACATTAAATTATGTTTGGTTGGCACGTTTTTAGACGAACCACTAAATGGTGTGGGAAGACACTTCAAGTTTAATTGCTCGCGGTAGATTTACTATGTTAATTCAAGCTGAATACAGTTGTTTTACAAGATAGCTCCTCTTTTGTTTATGTTTTTGAGGAGAAGAGAATAGGAGTCTTAATTATTTGGCACGTCTTTGAATGAGACATTTTCGATACTAAACATACATGTACCTAGTATCCACTGTAGTACCAGGTAGATCGCCTCTCTACTTCCAGATAATTCCAATTAAAAGAAAATTGGATTAAAAGATATCCCGCGCTATATTTATTCAGCGGAAAAGCAGTCTAAGACTAAATAACTGGTGTACTTCACGAAGTTTAAGAACTTTAGTTCTCAGTAAGCTTTGCCGTGAGAAAGTGTGTATTACGCCTACATTTTTAACATAGTGTATTCTCCATAGAATCTATGGTATACTCTCACGTTATCCTACTGCAATGTTAAATATCGTTACATCTCGGCAAGGTCATAATGTTAATAACCACGTGATCAATGACGTTGTATGACATCTTATAAATAATTACACTGCAGACTGCACCGGAAAATGTGCTATAGTTTTCTCTTACATGTCTACTCTACTCACTCTGTCTCTGTACAAAGTTTAAAAAAATAATAAATAAAAACTGCAACTGTTACAAATGCACATCATTTATAAACACAGTAAGGCATTTTTTCCGCAAATATTGCAAGAATTAAGCTTGGGAGACACGTAGGTATACCCGTGAGGTGTGTTGCAAGTATCCATATGGCTACGGGAACCGCTTACCATCAGGCGGGCCGTATGCTTGTTTACAGACTCCGTTGTATAAAAAAAACTCATTAGTATTGCTTTGAGTTCGAATTATTGAAACGGCTTCATATAACTAAATGTGAAAATGTGTAGAGTTGTTCGAAATATTACATTATACATTAATATTATCATGTCAGAATTTGTAAATATTGGTAGAGAAGTTTGAATTACAATTTCTCTCTGATACCTAAGGAATATCCTGAGGCTCATAAAATTCGACCGATTGGCAACGTGACGTACGAAAATCGGCTTCATCGGCTTGTCACTTCAGCTTCCGACATACTATTTGATATAAAATGGAAGCTAGAGAAGAGTACGCCATGTTTTTAGGGTTCCGTAGCCAAATGGCAAAAAAAAACCGGCCTTATTTTAGAAGTTACAGGGGGGGGGACACATTTTACCACTTTGGAAGTGTCTCTCGCGCAAACTATTCAGTTAAGAAAAAAATGATATTAGAAACCTCAATATAATTTTTAAAGACCTATCCAGACCAGCCCCCCCCCCTGTAACGTCTAAAATAAGAGAATGATAAATCTATAAAAAATATATGATGCAAACTACCAACGAACATTTGTTTGAACGAGATCTAGTAAGTTTTTTTTTTTAATACGTCATAAATTGAAATTCATATCAAATACTCAGGTCTATACTACCATTTACTTATATACCTACAGGTTTGTACGGAACCCTCGGTGCGCGAGTCTGACTCGCACTTGGCCTGTTTTTTATTTCCCTCTGGGGGAAATGATCTGTTTATTTTTCTTTACACTAAAACTAACTACTTTGTAGCGCTTGTTTCAACATAAACTCTTCTCTCTTACAATAATGTAAAAGAAAGTGTATCTTTCTGTGTGCTACGTTTTTAAGCTACCGAGCTGAATGAGTGAAACCGAGTGGCACAGCTTGTTATAAAAAATGTAGAGATATGAAATATTTAATTATAAAATGACAAAATTCTTCATATTTACAAAAAAATATCCTGAATAATTAACTAAGTACTTACGTACCTTTTTTCGTGTACAATATTAGACATTTCTACAGGCAGGCAGATGATGTTTCTATAGGAACAGTTAAGTGTTCCGTTTAACAATTGTGGTGGGTTACATAATAGCCCTCTGGGGCCGAGTCGTGTTGAATGTTATGAATGAGTTCGGTTGGACGCACCTTAGTCGAAAAACATCTGTTAATTTTGGAGTTACTTAATACCTATGATGTGTAAGTGTGGTTAGAAAGAAAGAAAAACATTTATTAATTCATTTGCGCACTGAAACAATGATAAACACAAAAAAATAGCCAATCGTAATGGTGCGTCCATGCTACGCGAATCGAGCACGAGCCGAGCCACGAACGAAAATTCAACGAGCACGATGCGAATTCCTTTGTTTGTGAAAAAACTGACAATCGCACTCGTTCGAGGCTCGCAAGCCCGTCCACGCTACGTGAATCGTGCTCGCAGTGTGCTCGTTGGTGGCTCAGCTCGTGCTCGGTTCGCCAAGCATGGACGCACCATAAGATTGTGCAACATTTTTTTTTTACCAAAGGTTACTTACTGAGTTTCTTGACTGCTCTTCTTAGTTGAAGGCCGATTTCCAAACTGGTGGTAACCTCAGTAGCTTAGACCTTCATACCTGATCTACTAGGGCCGTAATTAAATAAATGGATTCGAATTCGAATTGGATTATACTAATTGAAAAAGGCGCACTGTGTATTTTAAAATGGCCCTCAGCTCAGCTCAGCATGATGCTATGACCATCACTATCAGCTCATAATGCTGATTTTCAGCTGAAGCCAAGTGTGGCTGCAGACTGAGCGATACTATTTTAATGTTTGAACTTCAGAAATCAAAAAAACTAATTTATTCTTTTAGTTTTTAGAGCAGGTAAAATTTTACTTCAGCGAATAAATTAGAAAATTTAATTTAAAAATGAAGTGAAGTTTTTGTGAGCATTTTATTAAAGCAGATTTCATTAAATTTTCTAAGTACTTAGAGGAAAGGTTTATTGGAAAAGTTCTCATGTTCGCCTTTGTTAATCTGTGTCATAAAGTACTTTGTCTAAAGAGTGAAGTTCGTCGAGAGATATTATTCTATGGCGCATACTTATAATTTATAACATAGCACTGTTGTTGCGATATGTGGGCTTAATATAAATATGGATTCATTGTTCATTCATTTTCACTTGTTACAGCACACGACTCAATACTAAGAAGATTATGTGGTCTTTACTTATATCATCTTTGAAGATTTCTGATATAGTTAATTTACTTTTCATTATTAAATCCCTCTAATGAAACCGCGAGGAAGAAACTAATAATATTATGAATTCGAAAGGATGTTTGCTTGTTATATCTTCACATTTCATTGGCTTGCAGATCAGGCTTCTTTTTATCCCAAAAATGCGGGTGAACCCGGCAGTAAAAAATAAATTTTGAGTGAAATGTTTTTCAAGAATTTTTCATCTTCATTATTATTAGCCTATAATGTCCCACTGCTGAGCACGGGCTTACATTCACAAATGAGGGTGAAAGGGAATGAGCAGACACCACGCGTGCCATTGATGAAGGTAGGCAACCTACTTGGAGTTTCAAGTCAAGCCACCTAGGAAGCTTCCAACTAGCTTAACAACTACCACAATTAAATTATAGGAAGGCAGCGGAAGGCACGCAAAGCCGTTGGCCCAACGGTTTTGCGTGCCCTCCGAAGCACGGAAAACGCTCAAGTTGAGGTACAACTAGGCAGTCACCCATCTCGATACCGTCTACATCATTTATTGCTTAACCTTGCCGATCGATTAATTATTTATTTTATTTACTTCGTTGAAGCTTAGTTCAACCGGAATCTTAAAATATATATTCTATACCTATTATTTGGTCAGATTGGGTGGTCACTATTGGGTTCACTTCACAATTATGAAACTAACCGTCCACTTTATTTCAGTACGCAGCAACTACATCAACATTTTATGGGTAATTAAACACGAATATTAATTTTAGATTAAAGAAAATGACCCTTATTAGCAAACTAAGGATACTTCACCAAGTTTTCACCTTAATTGGGCGAAGACGAGGCTGTCAAAACATCAAAGTGAAATCACTCGGGCCTCCTCGAAGAATTTGTTCAAAGTTCAGCAGTAGTTTATACTTAATTTAATTTAGATACCTACTTATAATGCCATTTTAGAACCTCTTTTTACTGGGACAGCTGTTGGTAGGTGGTAGCAAGTTAGGTTTATTTTTATGGTTTTTGCGGACGTTTGGTCTGGTTCAATTCGTGGCGAAGGAAAATTTAAAACAAATAATACACTTAATTACCTATGTATTTCAAAGTTTAGTTTTTACAGTATCTGTCTGCCTGATATGAAAAGACAGAGATAGCTAGTTTTTTCAAAAAAAATATCTCTTTAAAATATAGATTTGATAGTGGTAAATATACTATGAACTGTAAATGCAAAATTCGGTGCCACTACAACACATTAAACGCAGGTGCGGTACTCCTACTGTTAAGACCAACTTGGGTTTTAAATTTGCATAAAACTAGACTACACTACGGAACTTTATGAACCTTACTCCACTGTAATAAAGTCTACGTTAATATTCGAGGGATATAAAGTGAACCACAAAACGTTTTGATATCTATTTATTATCGGCACGTGGCATTGTTTAAATCGGTGTTAATAGCTTTAAGAACTTTGGTAATGCTTCCAAGTACCTACATTAAAGTTCTACAATAATGCCTTTGTACCTAAAACAAAGAGGTAGAGCGTAGTAAGAGAGCAAAAGTACGCTGAAAGAGCAGCTCGACTGGGGAAGTACCTTCACCTTACAGAATACCGCAGCCGAATAACTTTATGTTGTGTTCCTGCGCGAGAGTAAGGTCGCCAGTGTTCATTGAGGAAGGGAGGGTCGGTAACGCGTGAATAATGCCCGGTGTGTTGCAAGCGTTCATTTGGCTATGGTCACCGCTTACCATCAGGCGGGCTGTACGCTTAGTAAACGACTTCGTCGTATAAAAAAATTTCGAGGCTAAGGCTTTCAGTGAAGGAAAATATCCTGAGGAATCCATAGCATACTTTGAAGTATCTGCCTGGGTAGCAAACACCTCTCTATAAGTGCTCTAGTAAATGGAATTGAGAGCCTGTTTTCTTGTAGGCTTTGTATGCTCATCTTCATAATAACTTGACTTCATACACGTGACAGAAAAAATGCAAATATGCACTGTTATATACCTGAATTATTAAACGTACTGGTACAGTCGAGGACATAAATATGTATACACTTTTTGAAATTCAAAAGCGATTTTCTCGCATGTTTAACATTTAAGTGTTAAGCTATTACACAAATCATAATAGTATATGTTAGAAGATTCTGCCTTTATAATATCTCATAATTTCAATCAGTAGTTTAAGAGGAAACCGTTGTTGAATTTTACTAATTGTATACATATTTATGTCCTCGACTGTACATATCTAATGAACTTATTTTACACCTGCATTTATGTTCGAAATATATGCATTCATGCGAACTCTTTCTTACCTTTATTTTTAAGGCGATGATAGCTCAGTGGTAGTGACGTCGGATACCAAGACGAAGGTCCTGGGTTCGAATCCTACAATGAGCTTGAGCTTTCGGTGAAGGAAAACATCGTGAGGTAACCATAGCACGGTGGTAGGGTACTTTGTAGTACCCATCTGGCTGGCAACCACCTCGCCAAGCACCTATCGGTGTGTTCCAACAGCTGCACTAGAGAGCCAGTCCACACCACATACGGCTACATCATCACACAATAAAAAAAAAAACTCACAGACTGAACATACATTACATTGGCGTAACGTCGAAACTAAATGAAATTCCCAAATGGAATTGGCGGAACTAGAAAATAAAAAAAATCTTACTACCTTTTTCCTACAAATCCCCGAAAGCTACGATGTGCGTTGAAAGAATCCAATCGTGATAGGAGTCATATTTTTGGTTGAAATAGTAACACACCGTGGATTTTGCAATAACCGTGTATGCAACAATATGTTATGTTCACTCAACAAGCCTTATGTGCATTGGATTGAAAACCCGAAACACAGCGGGACACTGCACTCTGAAATTTTTGGCGATTTTGCATGGAAACAAATTGCTTATTTGAATTGCATAAATGCGGAGTTTTTAGCTATTGAAATTCTTAACTACTTTTTCTAGAGGTTTCGTCTTGCTCATAGAAAATATGAGCAGTTTTTGTTTTATGGATTGGGGAGGAAATTAAAATGTCATCTTGATACTTAGTAGATATTCTTAGAAGATTACAAACGAGGCTTCTAGTCCTTTTATCAGTTTTACGAGTCACTGGTTGTAGAATAGTCGTTCAATCGATCACGACTAACGTTTAGTAAGAATTCCCTGAAAGCACTCTGAAACAAAGAAGTACGAAACTAGACGAACTTGTGAAAGCCTCCGGGTGTCGACAAACAAGTAATGTTTTAGAATCTACTTGTAAGCAGGCTTCGTAAATTAATTTAAAAGTTTCGCGACATAACTGTGTTTTGAAAGATTTGTTGCTAACGGTTTTTAACCGACTTCAAAAAAAGGAGGAGGTTCTCAATTTGGTTGTATGTTTTTTTTTATTTATGTTTGTTACCGCATAACTCCTTCATTTATTAACCGATTTCGAAAATTCTTTTTTTGTCTGGAAGGGTACACTTCCCGTTTGGACCCATTGTCATCAGATCAGGATTTGATTACTTCTTAGTGTACTTTGAAGTCGGTTTAAGTTTTTCTAAAACAGTCCAATTATCAACGAAATAATAATAATTGTTTCAGCCCACATCTGTTTAGTGTAAACAAAGAAGCTAGCAAACGAGACGAGTTTTAATTATTGTTTAAATATTATTTGGCTTGTAAACAGTCCATTGGGACAGCCATTTGCTGGTAGACAGACTCATTAGGAATAGGGATAATTTGAGCAGGAGGGTTGAAAACTACACGATCATCATAATACTAGGGCGTCTGGAAATTTTGTATATAGGTAGACCGACGTATTTTAATTGTGTGCTAGACGATTAAAGAATTATTTATCCTATTGATTCTTATTCTATTTATTAAATAACTATCCAGAGTAAAAAAACAATAGAATAATTAGGAAAGTATACTTAAAATGAGCGATAAATCTTCAACTTTCAAACAGCATATTACTTACTGGCTTCCCGTCCACGTTACTGTCGATTATCTAATATTATATTCATTATTTCTCAGTCTGTCAGTTAGTTTGCCCAAAAAAGAGTGTAATGTTTTTAGGGTTCATGTATGTATGCGAGTTTCTTTATTCTACCAAAAATTTTAAATGCCTGAACAGATTATATAGGAGGGGGTATCGTTAGAATCCTTACATCATCCCGACCCCGAGTAAAACTGGCTTATTTTTTTTTATTCTATTTAGTTTTTTTGGCAGGTCAGTAGCTTTTTTAATTTTTTAGTTATTTTATCCAGGTTGTATCATGTTT
The DNA here is from genome assembly GCA_947623365.1 of Achlya flavicornis. NCBI lineage: Eukaryota > Metazoa > Arthropoda > Insecta > Lepidoptera > Drepanidae > Achlya > Achlya flavicornis. Next base: position 3,202,848 of record OX392469.1, read on the forward strand.
CATCGTCATCAATCCGATCAGCCATTACAGGGCGTGATTGAGTTACACATGCACACAAAAACTTTCACATATAAAATACTAACTGCTCCCGCGGCTTTACCCGCCACATTCCTGGAATAAAAAGTAGCCATGGCTATCTGCGTGCTAAATTTCATCGCGATCGGCTTAGCTGTTTAGACGTGAAAAGGTAACAGATGCGAGTTACTGTCGCGTTTCAATATCAGAATTTATGAGATATGTAAGTCAAAAGTCATAAAGTTAGGACACTGCTTCTTGTATGTACTGTGGTCAGTAATATTTAATTACTACGCTCGATGGAGTAAATTCTGAATTCAGGTCACAAACGTGACTGAGTGAAAGCCGACCCAAGTTTTAATTAAATTAGGAATTAATGTAATTGACTATTTTAAATAGGTCCTACTGCTCTTTAAAAGTTGTTTCCACTTACTTAAGTAATTCAATTTTGATTTTGTTACAAAACAAAGTTTTCTTTCGAAAGTAATTTTGCGGGGCTTCATGAACTAAATTAATACTAACAAATAGAAAAGTTATCCCAATCACTTTCCTGTGTGAATTTACATTGCCATTTTGAATGGCAATGCTGATTCTGTTCTCTTAGATAGATAAACCTCTATGTGTAAATAATTTGGTATCAAAATAAACTCTTACGCCGGCTGCTCTCAGTGAGACATCCCGATGAGCTTCCATCCTTATCTTTTAACACCCAATAGCAAAGGATAGCAGTCCGGGGATTGTAGGATACATTGATTGGACAGTAAGGTCGTCGTATTTGCGATAACATAGTTACGGTCAAAAAAAAGCTTCTTTATTGAAACCAGTTTTGCATGCGAACCGTCAGTTCAATTGCACCTGCCGTGTAAGTGTGCTTGCATTTTTGAGACGGAAATTATCATTGCTCGTGTAGCTTTTAGCTGCGAGGTTCAATGTCAACTTTTTATGGTAAGACTAGAATATGTATACATAAATTAAATTAGCGTTTGGCTTTGCTGTTCTACACACGTTCAAGTTCGAGAGAACTGATAAGTTCAGGGCGCTATCTATATCTATGTTCCATCCAAGTTTAGTTAAAACTTTTATTTTGTGTTTAGGCCAGTGTTTGAACACAACCTCACCATGGTAAGTGATGATGTGGCCGAAGGTGATAAACAAAGCCTAGAAGGAACTGGCTCTCAAGTGCAGCTGTCGGTACACACCGATAGGCGCTTGGAGACTTTTTCAACTTGAGGGTAATAGCCAGCCAGATGGGTACTACAAAGTACCCTACCACCGTGCTATGGTTTCCTCACGCTCATTGTAGGATTCGAACCTGGAACCTTCGTCTCGCTTCGGTATCCGACGTCACTACCGCTGAGCTATCATCGCCTTAAAATTATATTACTGCTTTGGATAAACGCATTATTATAGTCAAAGATGCGAGACCGACTCCGAAAATTCAGAGTGCAGAAATTAATTTTAAAAATAAAATGCCTGGAAGAACAGTGAGCAACTTAGTTGACTGATTTTCAAGCGACGTTTTATTTTCGTTAATTTTCAACCATTTCAATATATCGCTGGCCCCGGGCAATATAGCGGTAAACACCGGTTACGCCCTTTTTAATGTTATTTGATTTTTAGCTTCTCTGAGTATCAATCTATCACTCTTATTTTTTTCAGTTTTTTAAAATAATATTTCACTAGAGTAAATTACAATAACAGCTTTATTGCATGGAAAATTCTCTTACGACTAAGTTATGTATTAATGCATTACTCTAAGAAACATTACACAAAAAACCGGTGAACATCTTTACACTAAATTTCTAAACAAAGAATAACAGTAATAAATTTAACCGCGTTTTTTGGAAATAAACGTATTATATCAATAAACTGTAAACACTTAATACGAAGTAATCACAAGAGATTTTATTCTGTACAAGCTATTACGCCTTTCTTCCCGGAAATGTATTGCAACCCCGGCGCCGTACTGTCGCGTTACGCTAAACGCCATCCCTTTCACTCCTACGCATAAATGATTACCGCATGCTTTCTAGCAAGGTAAACAATTGATACAAACATAGAAATAAATATACCTAGAAAGAACGTCGCCATACTACACGAATATATAAAACAGACCAACTTTTATAGGCTGCTGCGCGTAACAGCTACGTATTACGCTCCCTCTGCGTCATTCTGCTTGTCATAGTGACGTTCATAATGATAGTAGTTGTTGAAATATTCCGATTAAAATCGGGAGAAATTTAAATATTAGACATTATTTTGCAATTTTATTTATTTTTATTTGATTTAGGCCCTAACAGTTAGAGGCTATTTTTATCGACGCGGGCACAGCTGCGACACTCTATCTGGATGTATCCTTAATCAAAGGATACAAATAATAACTCAATTCGGCTGGCGGTGTTAGTGCAGCGTGCGATGTCTTACGCTAATAATGTTCTTTATTGCGATTTAGTGGTTTTGAATATTTTACGAGAATACTAAACTTAATAATCCTTAGATCTAAAAATTGTGTTTTGTTTAAAATGGCAAGACAATTACCAGCAAAATCTCGAGCAAGAAGAATGTTATCCATGGTCGACGGTAAGTCATCATATCAGCCTATGGATGTCCACTGCTGAACATAGGCCTCCCCCATTGACTTCCATTTCGAACGGTTTTGGGCCGCTTGCATCCAGCGGTGCCCAGCGACTATGACCAGGTCGTCGGTCCACCTGGTAGGAGGGCGTCCCGCTCGGCGCTTTCCAGTACGTGGTCGCCACTCGAGAACCTTTCTTCCCCAGCGGTTATCGGCTCTTCGAGCGATGTGGCCTGCCCATTGCCACTTCAGCTTACTAACTCTACGAGCTATGTCCGTCGTTTTCGTTTTCCTACGAATTTCCTCATTGCGGATCCTGTCACGTAGAGAAATTCCGAGCATAGCTCGTTCCATAGCTCGCTGAGTGACTCTGAGCTTATTTATGCGGCCAGCAGTAAAAGACCACGTATCTGTCCCGTATGTCATCACTGGTAACACGCACTGATTGTAGACCTTTGTCTTCAGACTCTGAGGTATTCTGGACGTGAAGATATGCCGTAGCTTCCCGAACGCTGCCCAGCCGAGTTGGACTCTTCGATTGACCTCTTTATCGAAGTTGGACCTACCTAGTTGGACAATTTGTCCTAGGTAAACATACTCGTCTACAACTTCGAGAACAGTGCTCCCAACAATCACCGGCATTGGCGGAATATGAACATTAGACATAATTTTTGTCTTGTCCATATTCATTTTGAGGCCTACCTGTTGAGAAACTGAACTGAACTGAACAACGGTCTTCCTATGAGAAAGTGCCCTGGAGAAAGAGAAAGGAAGTCGTTAGGAGAGGAAGAAAGGGGGCACAAAGGAAGACTATTTAGAATGGCCTCCATTTGTGCAAAAAAGTTAAGATCTCTTCAAACGTTAAGTGACTTTCCAATTACTCGCTTGACGTGATATTTGGCGGATTTAACTCCTGCCTCCCAAATACCCCCTGACAGCTTTCAGCTTGAACTTCATAATCGCTTCCAATGCCTGGATGATTGCGTGACGGTGGACGATACAAACAAGAGGCTCGTGGAAACTGTCCATGCGGTAGGATCTAAATTCTTTAAGACCCGCCGCACGAATAGAACCCAAAAACTCTCGGATGAAACTCTCAAACTCATGAAGCGACGACGTGAAATGAAGTTGCAGTCTTCAGCTGATACAGCCGAATATCGGCTGCTAAATAGGCAGGTCTCAAACGCAATGCGACACGATTTGCGCCTCTTTAATACATCATGTATCGAAGAGGCAATAAAGCGGAACAAAGGTTCCAAAGTGTTCGCAAGAGACTTGTCTATTGGTCAAAGTCAACTGACCAAGCTGAAGACCGACACCGGCAGCATCATCACGTCAAAGCTGGAGATCTTGAGAGAGATCGAGAAGTTCTATGGACAGCTGTACACCTCGTCACAGAAACCAGATCCAATTCCGGTTAGTGACGCAAGAGCCAAGTTGACCCGGCACTACACCGAAGATATCCCAGACGTCAGCCTTTACGAGATTAGAATGGCTCTGAAACAGCTTAAAAACAACAAGGCAGCGGGTGAAGACGGAATTACAACAGAGTTCCTGAAAGCGGGTGGAAAACCGGTACTTGTAGTCCTTCAGAAGCTTTTTAATTCCGTCATACACGAATCTACAACGCCAGAAATATGGAGCGGAAGCTTGGTGGTGCTCTTCTTCAAGAAAGGCGATAAGGCCCTATTGAAGAACTACCGCCCGATATCCCTCCTAAGCCACGTTTATAAGCTGTTTTCGAGAGTCATTACGAATCGTCTCGCACGTAGGTTTGACGACTTCCAGCCTCCCGAACAAGCAATATGCAAACAATGGCGTCAGACCGTTTCAGTCGGGGTTTAAAGTCGAAGGTATACATTTAAAATTTAATTAAACAAAAATTAGGTAGTAGAAACATTAAAAAAAATATATATACCGTCAAAAATGGTTAAAAATAAAATCAAATCACATTATAAGGTCGGTCTGTTACAATGGTTACATAAAAATATGTTTCATTGATAGGATTCTAAAATAGCGATAGTGGATGATACAGCTAAGATTTGGCTACAAAATTTCCCTGAAGAAGGTGGTAATCGGCTGGTACGCTCGAGATCTAAAGTGGAAATTACGTCGTATTATTTTCTTACATTCTTGAATCTCAGTGGTCGGTGTGTTTATAAAGTCATTAATGATGTTGCAATTGAAACAGTATAGTCCATAATTTGTATTATAATTTTTTTCAGTTATTTCATTAAATATTTATACCATTACAATTATTTTTAAAAGGTTATATTGGTAAAAAAATTAGCTTTCATTTGACATTTTGAACGCCTGTGTTGGATCACTGTACGCTGCACTATAAACAAATTAGCTTCTTTTATTTCTCCTGTAAAATTCGATTTTTTATATTACCGCTTTATTGCCCGGGGCCAGCGATATAATTCTGAAAGTTAGAAAAAGAGATAATATAAATTTGTCCCGAAAGGGGTGCTCCTGTTTTAGTATTCACAAACAAAACGCAAGCTTTAAATTTTATCGTTATATTTACTATCCACTGAGAGGTTCTCGTTTTCACGAGCTCTGTATAAAATCTGCTGGATCGTGATGTGAAGTTTTACGGCTTCACGGAAGCATTTTCATCTGATTTAAAAATAAATCTGAATATACGGGATTGGGATATTGTAATTCATACTGGATTTAGATCTCTCTAAAACGGGCAACCCGGGTCACACCATCATGTTTCATGGTGAGATACTTTACTCTATTTTACATAGGATGAGTCGTCAAGGTCAAGAGTTTCTTACCAATATCTAGTGAAATTCCATTTGATTACTCTGAAATAGTACTCACAATATTTCATGAAACCTCGCTGTATCATAGCATTCCTTTATTATATAGAAATGAACGTTAACCATTGAGAAATCTAATAAAATACCATGTGTCACCGAACTCATGTTATTTACAATAGACTATAGTCAGACATAAGCCTACCCAAAAAATTACATATTGGCAAATAACTCCACTAGGTCCACCAGAGGAAGACAAAGGCAAATTCCTAAAAACCTGTAGAAATATAGATTTAACTAGCTTTTCGCCCGCGGCTTCGCTCGCGTAGACTATAGGATTTTTACATTTGTTTAAGAGTACTAAATGGTAGCGTCTGATGATTTGATTTATTATACTCATCTGAAATCATTCAAACACATTTCTTAAAGAGGTTGTTGGTGCCTTGCCCCCATACTCAGAGAGAATGTTATCTTAAAAATCATTGAAAGTGTCATAAAATCGTGAGAACGAAACCATAGTGCGATTCAGGAAAAAGACAACTTCACACAAACAACGTGTGTACTTCCTGTAAATAAATAAATGTGGATATCTTTTCATCCCCTCAGCTGATTTTGATGAAACAAAGCCTAGTAGAAGCGCCAAGAAAAGTTGTATCAGCTCGCGGAAGTTCAATGCAAATCCATTCAGTGGATTCTGAGATTAGCGTGTTCAAACAGACAGACAAAAATTTTTGTATTCAGTTATTCTTCTTATATCACCCCCGATCAGTTTTTGGTAAGTATATTCAATGTACAGACACGCCGATTCTACAGTTTTATTATATGTATAGATAGATAACAAGCTAGACAAAACAGACTTTGCAATGTGACATGTTATCCCGTTTTGAGGAAGTGGGACAGGATCCGATGTAGCCAACGTGACGTGACATCCTTTATATTTCCGCCGTATTCATGCAGGTCCTTTCAGCGCGCTCCTCCAAGCGAGCTCATTTAGGCCACTTTTAATAATATTCCTCTACTTGTACAATGACTGTTATTACTGAAATATGTTAGGTCTTGTTGCATCTGTTGCTGTTTTTATTTCAAACAAGTTGACTCTGCGAACTTCATCATCAGCCTATAATGTCCCACTGCTGAGCAGAGGCCTCCTTTCACAAATCAGGGTGAAAGAGAATGGGCAGATACGCCACGACGCGTGCTCACTGCGGATCGGTGGAGGTAGGCTAGTGGTCAACCTACTGATATAATGTGATAACCGGGACCAACGGCTTTACGTGCCTTCCGAAGCACAGAAACGTTCGATTTTAAATACCACTAGGCTGTCACCCATCTAGGTACCGACCACGACGGTGGTAGCTTAACTTGCCGATCGATTAAGAACGGCTTATCATGCTACACCACGAGCGCTGTATTAGAGAGAACAAAACAAAAAGAAACCAAATCTGTCAAGCCGTTTTTAGGGTTCCGTACCCAAAGGGTGTCAAACGGGAACCTATTCATAAGACTCCGCTGTCCGTCCGTCGGTCTGTCTGTCTGTCAGCGGGCTGTATTTCATTAACCGTAATAAGATAAGATAAAAATTTATCTGAGGCACATACAACACTATTACAAATTAAATTTGCAGTAATAGGTAGACAGCTGACATTTTCACAGAATGTGTATTTCTATTGCCACTGTAACAACAAGCTACTCTAAAGGGATTTTTCGATGCGTCCAAGGATGGCCGGAACACTCGGTGAGCAAGTAGACTAAGACCCGCACTTGGCTGGTTTTGTCGAAAAGCAATTGATTTTTTTATTATATAGATTTGGAATGGAAATTATTTTCTAAATAGTGTCTGTATTGAAAATGGAAGGAATGAATTTACAAATAAAATCTACACAGCTTGGTAAATAAGAGATTAGAAAATATTTGAGCGCCACCACGGGCTCTCGCGAGGTACACGCGTCCTAAATAGCAATATGTCATTGTTATTTTTTTACCGCGAGCCAAAGTATGAAAGGGCAAAAAAAAATAGCAAAATAAATTCATGAAAAATAAACGCTGCATTTAAAAGACTTGTCACCGCGTGTATCTCTTTTACCAAGCTATACTCTCTGGCATGCACTGTCAATAATTTTATAGGTTGACTATTTGTGAAAGAAATTTTACATTTTGTAGTAACATCAGAACCCAATGCGGCCTTGGTCGATGGCTAGTCCGATTTCGATGGTCTACTGAAAGATTCGGTGGCAGTACTGTATAATTATGAAAATACTGAACTGATTTCTTTCTGAGAACACGAGTAGTTCTGCTGAGTTAGAATGCATCACGAGCTTAGCGAGGGATTGAAAGGCACAAGATATAAATCAGTTTGCTCTCGAGCGACACATTCAACTTTTCACCTCACTAGCGAGCAAAATACAATGTGTTATGGTGCGTCCATGCTACGCGAATCGAGTACGAGCCGAGGCTCGAACGAACAGGATTCGTTTGTTGCTCGCGATTTCAAGCGTCGAAGTACTTAACATGCCTTCACCATTATGGTGCGTCCATGCTACGCGAATCGTGCACGAGCCGAGCCACGAACGAACCTACAACGAGAACGATGCAAATCCCTTTGTTCGTGAAAAAACTGACAATCGCGCTCGTTCGAGGCTCGCAAGCCCGTCCACGCTACGCGAATCGTGATCGCAGTGTGCTCGTTCGTGGCTCGGCTCGTGCTCGGTTCGCCAAGCATGGACGCACCATTAGAATAAGTTTTTCTGTATATAAAAATATTGTAAAATAAAATGGTAGAGCTTCTGAACGTCTCACGAGCCAATGAAATTAGAAATTCCAATTCACAGCGTTCTAAATTCAAAACATTTTTTCCCACTGAGTGAGCAAAATTGATATTGCCAATGATTTCAAAACTAAGGATAGACCCACCGGACCATTTTGCAAAAAACTTCTTCATTGGAGTAAACAGTAAGTACGCCATTTGTATAAAATCGATCAAACTAGGAAGTGCCGGGTCGCATAGGCGTACGATATAACCTTGTTTGTGCGTACAATGTACACTTACAAGAAAAAATAAACAATAAACGAAGGAACTGTTCCGTGGACCACAGACGACGGAGTCGCGTTGGCCCTAAACTGATTTTTAGGGCCAGCGCGTTGGTGCCATTCTGTCGCACGTTTGGCCCCGTCCTTACGCCAGTAATAAATGTCAATGGATATATAAGTTTAAAGCAACTAAGCGCGCTTTTTGAGTAAGAGGTGAAAATATTATGCCCACTAAAATATGCAGGCACACCAGCAACAACAAAACATTAATTAAAAAATATATGAAGTTTTTTCCATTTCCGCCATTTCTTTACAAAATTCCCGCTGAATTTAAATAAACAATATGAAATGAGATGACAAGAACATACATAGTTAATAAGAGAGGTCAGCAAGCACTGGCAGTTTGTGCCCCAACTCCCAACTTTCGTCGAGATTTAAACGAGATATTTGGCCCTCATGTCACCCTTCATCAGGCATAATATATGCGCTTTGAGAATATCTATCTTCATACATTTTCATCGGGATAGTTTTTGAGAGTACATTCACATAGCGGTGTGCTGGTGTGGTACGTGATATAAATTCGATATTGATTCTGAATATCTCTTTTCAGTTATTGAAAGTTCGGGTATATGTAGTTTATGCTCGGTACGCCTGCCTCTACATACATATTCATTTATAAAACCTAACCCCGTGGATCTAGAAGTATGAAAAACTTAAGAAAGGATTTTTGAATAATCAACCCCTAAGGGGATAGTAATTTATAATAATTTATTTATAAAAAGTAGTGCAATATCGAGTATGAACCTGCTGAAAATAATTTCCAAAAATATTTTTTTAATGTTTTTGAAGACCGTGTTCCATCATTTGTAAATTATTATGCCTACTTCAAAACCTATAATCAAAAAGTCATTTATTCAGTTTAGGCCTTACCAGGGGTAAGGCACTATACAGTTCGGGTACTAATTACAGATTAAAAAGGTACAGAATTGAAGTTAGAAGGCATTTCACACACAGCTGGAGATACGATATGATTTCAAAACCTTATAGGATGACAAAGGCCGCAGTTATATTTCTTTGTCCCTTTTCTGACTTCGAAGCTCTGTTTCGTGTGTCAGACAGTCCCACTGTCAGTGCTATCCTAACTAATATTATAAACGCGAAAGTGGGTTTGTTTGTTTGTTCGTTACGCCTTCACGCCTCAACTACACTACGGATCATCATGAAATTTGGCATGCAGATTGCCTATGGTATGAAGAAGGACGCTAATATTTATCCCAGGAACGCGGGTGAAACCGTGGGGGACAGCTAGTTGTCTGTAATTAGCAGTAATCAAGCACAAACCATTCCCTACCGTTTTATCAATGTAAAACAGATTTTTATTAAAACATAAATAGGTTGGTAAGCAGATAAATTCTCTGAAAAGGAATTTTAATTAAACGAAGCTTAAGGACATTAAAAATATGTTATCAATTATCCAGCAGCTTCATTTAGTTTTATTATTCAGCGGTGTAATGTTGGTATTACAGTAGTTTCCGCTCGTCGGCGTCCGCTTCACGGGGCTTCCCTTCCGCTCAGAACAAAATCGGTTACCTTATATCAACCCATATTATACATTAATTTTTTTGCTTCACCGTTCTAAAATTAGTTGAACTGAGTGGAGCGGAGTGGAGCAACGGAATGTTGAAAAAAGATCATCACCATCAGTTGCAAGCGGTGTCGCTGAAAAAATATTGGAAAAAATGGACGAGGGTGCGTTATATCCAATTAGAATGTTAGGGTTAGAACACGTTGAATATTTGGTAATTGTTATCATTATAATGGGTCAGAAATACTTGACTATTTAGTGATATTATCGCTGCAAGCCAAGGTAAGACTTACTAGCCGCTAGCAGCCAATAATAATAATGATCACATTCCTTTGCAATTTTTGGGTTTATAACCAATAATCATTAAGAATCTGGGCCATTTGGCGCAGTTGGTTAAGAGTCTGGTAAAGAGTCCACCTATTGCGCCGCAGGTCGTGGGTTCGATTCCCGCACAGGACATGCATTTGTGTGCATGAACATGTCTGTTACAAACAAAAAGTAGTATATGTATTATATCAGTTATTTGGTTTCCATAGTACAAGCTCTGCTTAGTTTGGGATCAGATGACCGTGTGTGAGGAATGACCCAGGCTATTTTTTATTTAAATCTCGCAGTAGTACTACTAATATTATATTTCAGTTTGTTTGTTTGTTCTTGACACCTCAAGGGCACAAACAATTATGATAAAATATGGCACACCTATGACATGGAGATCATATGCAGATGAAACAAATGTATTGCTGCAAATACATTCAACCTATTTGTATTTCACTGGAATAAAACCTTAATGACATCCATAATTTAGCAGGTGTTACTTTCAAAGCTGCAAACACCACGTGGAAGCGAAGTGGCAGGTGGTGCCTCCATGTGTACATACATACATATACATTTTACTCACGGCATTCGCACCGGATTCCTCGCATTCTGTAAACTCTTATAAAACATTCAGAGATTTAAGGCCTGAGTAGCGCCGTACATAAAATCATGGCTTTAAAAGTTTTTCGTCGTAATGCTGCGGCGAGATAATGCGCTAAGAAGCGTCCACGTCTCATGGTACTGCAGAAGCGCAATACATCAGAAACTTGTGAAGAAGGCAACGCCCGACTCTTTGCTTTGATATGTGGTGCGAGTCATTATACACTGGAGACATTATGTATTTCTGAATTTCTGGTTTTTAGCATCACTGAAGCACAATTTAGAGACACTTCTTACCTACACTTAGAATCACAAACGAAGGGATCGGTGAGACCTTTAGTCGACAGGCACTACTATCGGGAGTACTGTCAGACAAGCGACGACGGTTAATTGGGGCCACAGTATCCCTTTTTTTACGTATATATTTAGTGTCATTTCAGTGACTAATGATAAATATCCTATGGAATTCTTCACACGGCCTTTTCCCAAACTGGATAATGGCATTATGTGTATTACACCCAGACTCAAAACTGACAAAATGTTCATGAAAACAAATGTCTGTTCTGCAAGGGAATCGACTTAACCTTTATTCAAATTTACGTTTTTTTTCTATTTTTTTTTTAAATTTTAGTGTGACGGTAGGTACTTAGTTTACATCATGCAAAAAGGAGTAATGTTCAAAGCTTGAGTGCATGTAATATATCTGCCTCACATAATCTACCCTCAACGTAGCCTCAGAGCTTTTTTATACTCTACCTACTTTCAAACATACGTAAAAGGATCATGAGCTTTTTAGTCAGTATTAGGTACCTACCTACCACAGGATAGAGTCAAATTCTATTATTTGGATAGACACGATTGTTTGTGAAAATTTACTCATTCACTTTTTTTGATGAAATTGAATACAATAGATAGAGCAGACCCTGGTAATAACACATTGTTTACTTATATCTCTAGAAAACGACAGATCCCTAGAGAACGCAGGCAAAACCGCGGTCCGGAAGCTAGTTTTTAGTACCGCCAAACGGTTAAAGGATTAATCCTTTGACTGTCCGAAGCACGGCATCTCTCGATTTGAAATAATACCACTAGGCGGTTACCCATCCAGGTACCGACCACGACAGCGGCCAATCATGCTACACCACGAGCGCTTCCGTCGCGTTCGTCCCCGTACCGTCGTTACAAACAAACAAACTCAAATTCGCATTTATATTATTACTATGATATCAGATTTGGCTTATAACTAAACAATTTGATATATTACTGAACTTAATTACAAGTGAACCCGAGTAGAACAATAGCAATACGCCGCGAAAGTTTAGGCGTACGTCATAAATGCATTAACAAACAAGAGTTTAACTTATATGGCCCGAATACGTCAGTTTAGTTTAAACTACAGCCAGTGCTAAGTCTAAATTGACTCGAACTTGACTAGTCTACTGAGGCGGTGTTCATATTATTAACAGACAAACTTCAATGGAGTGAGGTTTAGTACGTATTTCATGATCTAGTAGAAGTAGTCTGTCTAATTCTGTATGTAGTTTTATTTATTTAATTAAGTCAGGTAACAATTCTCAGGTAACACCACAGGTAACACTGTGGACTGTTACGCAATCTACAGATATAAATTTAAATAGATAACGCAAGGTCTTCCATATGTGTACCCTTTTGGTAAGCGAATTAAATACACCCGCGTCATCGCTCACTATGTCAGCATCGCTCCATCGCAGCAACGGCCCGGCATGCATCGCCTCAAATCAATCCAACCACTAGCTGCCAGCGCGCTGCCTGCGAGGTGGCAGCTGGCGGCCGGCGCGTGAAGCCAGCAAGCGGTATCTTGCCGCAAGCCACAAGATACCGATTGCTGGCTTCACGCAGCAAGGGAGCGGACCGATCGCTGGAAACGTTTGGTCAGCAGGACTAGTGGCTTGTAGCGAGGCTTCTACTATTTTACCTAGTCATTGTAAAAGTTACTTTAACGCATACGATTTAAAGGCCTCACTTGCTTGGCAAGGTAAATGCTGTGCTGTTAAAGTGAGCGGTGACCCTTATATCTACAATCTGTCAATACAAGTACCTACCTACAAGTCGCCATTTTCAAAACTTTTCTTTATTGGAACGCGTTATACTTACCCATTATTATTAGCTGATACTGAAATCTGTGAGACCTCAATGGTTCCTCATCAATCTTATTCGTGCAAATTACATAAAATAAATTAATTCATCCAGGTATCTCTCTGTAGTTAGCAAAACGAACAAAGTTGTTTCTGAAACGATAACTTCATTATTTTCGCGCCGCACTCGAGCTGAGCTGCTAACTGAGTTTAGCACGGAGGTAGTTTATGTGTGGTGTGGTTATATACGGTTATATCCAATTAAATCCTGCTGTGTATTCAACTATATAAATCAAGTGTCTTGTTTAGCTTCTGTCAAGTTTCTAATACGTTATATCAACTATACTATACCTAAATAGTATAGAGAATAAATGAGTTTGTACTTTGTAGTAGATAACAAAGGTGTCTCGGTAGAGATTGGTAATAAATAATGCTTCCAAACGTTTTGATGCCAACAAATTGCAGAATATACAGAATAATTGTCAGTTCTTGCCAGCGCAATTAATTCCCAGTATTACAGCAAGTAAAAGACAAGCAACTAACGATGCCGCGATGATTTTCGGGTGATTATAAAGATGGTATCAAGTACTAGGACAAATATTAATTATGTAATGATACAAATACAATAATATCGAATGAACTCGTGATAGTTTGGTTAGCTGGCTGGTTAGCTTATCTTATAAAGGAAGACGTAAAGATTAATATCCTCTAACATTATGTTAACATAGACACAAAGATACAAGTATTATATTGCTTAGAAAAGTTTAAATTTAGGTTTGAGATCTGCCCGCAGCATGTTGTAAAGCTGAAACATCTTACATTAACTGACACTCACATTAATTATGTAAGCATGTTATCCTTTTAGACAAGATAGATACTGCCAAGTGACGCCTGTTGAATTTTTAAGGGGAAATTTTCCTTTAAGTGTGCTACGACAAAAGCTGTGGAAACTTATGAGCCACGGTATTCATTCTACAGTGCTTTTGTTCGGTTAACTCCCAAACTTTGCAATTTACTCCTCCGGGTCCTTTTACTTGGTCATTTTACATTCATCGTACTAGACTTTTGACATTAACATTTTAAGATTCAATTTTGCAGTCAGAATTTACTACAAATATAGTATAAAATGTTTAATTCCTTCTTTAACTCTCTAGCATTTATATGTTAGTCCAACGCTACGTTACATTCTCTATTTGCATATGTGAGAGACCCAAGAATAGACCCTGCCGACGCCTCAAATGTGCCAGTGGAGTAATTAGTGGCCATTACATGTGCAGCACTAGAACCTGAAGCATAACGTTCTAATTGTCAAACTTTTTCAATGGACGAGTAGGTAATGCATTTTTAACCCCGCAGCCAAACAATTGTCAACCGCTTGAGCAGTCATTAAATTCAGTCGTGCTGCTGAGTGTCGTGTGCTGATCTCATAAATATCAATTAGAAGAAGATCAAATATTAATATACTAGCACTGCCCATTCACTCTCTTTAGTATTGAATTTCGGAAACGCTATAAGAAGCTACTCCTCCTTGAATTATGGTTTTATGATAGCATAGCCCCAACCACTTTCGACAACCTGTCTACGCCGTATATTTGAGTACTTCGGCCACATTGCAAGAAAGAGAGGCGACAACCTGGAGAAGTTGCTAATTACTGGCAAGGTGGACGGAAAGAGGCCGAGGGGTCGACGCCCGATGCGTTGGTCTGAACAAATACGCGCAGCATTGGAAACCAGTGTGTGTGCTGCTATCCACACAGCAGAAGATCGATCCAGATGGCGTGCAATAGTCCCTGAAAAGATAACCCAAAAAGGCCACGTCCCTCATACGCAATCAGGTATTAGGTATACGATGCAAGGAGGGGGGGAGCCCTAACCATTTTTTTATATGACATTAGAAAGAGACGGATATATTTAAGACCATAGACATATAAAAAAATCAAGACGGATTGTCAACTTATAAGAAAGTGAAGCAAAAAATTTCCTACGTGTGCGTGAGTAAACTCAGTACTGGCCCAAGCACAAATAGTACTGAACCTTATTGTCACTGCCAACCGATCGGCTTCCTATGGTGTGTATGTGTGTCACAGACCGTTCCGTCTCTCATTTTTTCTTGGTCTGAGTTTAAGACCTGCATTTTACTATATGTAAGAGTGTGAGTTGATCTGTCATGATCAATCAGCCAGCTGTTGATAATTTACATGTATTTTAAGCTAAAAGCATAAAAGAAACCAACTATTCGCCTGTAAAGAATCTAAAGGACTATGGCATCAAAAGGGATTCGAGTAAATGATACGTTTACTGTCGCAATATGTCCGTTACCTGATTTACGATGGGTGTTTTTTCGCCTGCTACGCTTCTCTCGGGCTCCTTTTGAATCCCTTTTGCTAATGAACTATCTCATCAGGTATGCCCATCGCGTCTTCACTAAGTCGTTGTAAAGTCACTTTCGGGAGTCCTTGTAATCAATGTCAGCCGGTATATTGCCTCTTTCATTTTAATTCCTTAATTTATTATCTTTTTTAAGCCAAAATGTACCTTTTAATTTTCTTTTCTTTCACTGTGAATACTTTATTTCATATTGAGCGAGGTGCAAAACTGAGAATTTAATTTAAAATAAAGAACTTGGGATAATTGAAGTATTTCCAATATTTGTGGAACAATTTAAAACAGCGTTCAAATTGTTTCACATTTTCATGTAGGTATAATATGCACTCTATGTGATTGCAAGTAATAACTTTAGAAGCTTTTCTTTATTATCTCTTCATATGGATCTCCATTAGGTACCTCCGTAAACACAAGTTTCAATGAACTCTATTATATTAGCCACGCACCTACAGCAAATCAGGCTTTCGCCCACATCTTCAATTTTAGACATGGCACCTTTTATTGCAGCAGATCTTTTAATATTTAACCCGCGACAAATAAAAATAAAAACGGCCTTTATCTTAGGCTTCATTCAAAATTTAAACTGACCAACCACCAACCAAGTGATATGAAACAGATTTAAAACACCATACAAAACGGTTCAGAGAATACGCATAAGCAGATTTTCAATTAGCTATAATATTGATTGAAAAGTTTCCCACCGCTTCGTGGGAAACAATCTCAGCTTAACTGCCCACGAGTTAACCAATCAACGATTCTAGATTAAAACTCGTTTGTGACCCTTTAAGTTAAATTTTCACAGGATATTTCAATTACGGCCCGTTTAAATATTTCATCTGTCATTAGGAGTCATGCGGGCGTATGAGCCGCTATTTAAATTGCCCACTGGGCCCTGGGTTCTGCCCTGTCCTTCGGTATAAATTAATTCGGGCTACGCATCACCCTCTCAGTGAGCGGGCTAGATTAGGACCTTTTTACGAATAAGCTGATTTGGAAATGAAATAGTGACTGTAAAACGTTCTTTACACGGTTCTAATCAGTTTGCTTCATCTTATTTTGTGCAAAAACAGATCAAAAATAACATAAGGTAAACTTTTGTCTGATTTTATTATAAGGTAGTTGTGATTCCGTTGTTTACAAGCCAAACTAATTATGTCTCACTATATATCTTTATGTCACCAACAAAATGACAGACACCATCAAAATGTTCATGACAAATTTTCCCAGTATACTAATTTAACAGCTTCACTTTTCATAAATGTTTAGTAGTGAGAAAGGGATGAGAGATGTTTTTAGCACCATTTCGGTTTTTAGCTGTAAATTTTAGGAGTTATAAACAGGAACAAAATATAGTTGTAAAGTGGTTTGTCCTGGAGTTACGATAGATTTGAATTATAGCAAAAGTTTTAAGTTTGAAGTTGGAGCTCGCAATACCCGAACGTCATATGTTTCATATAATTATTCATAAAGTTTTGTTCTCCCTGTGCCCTTGCCCTGGGAATGACCCTAATACAGAGCTACCTCTTCTATTGGCTAAATTATATGAATACACTCAGTACATTTTCTTGTCATCGAGGGATAACGAAAGGGTTGATCCCTCTCATCCAATTGAGCCAGGGTACTCGTGCTAGAGACTCCGGGCTCCGGGATATGAGCTGACAGCCAATCTGTTATCATTCGATACGTGTTGATGTATCGATTTTGGTTATTGAAATATGTTATGATTGTGTACAGACTGCTATAGAGGTGTCAAAAATCTAACAAAGTTAAGTGAAAGTGTGTACACACGCGACGCTGTACACACTTTCACTTTACTTTCGGGTTGTACAGGGCGGTTCCACAAAACTTCGGCAGCTCAAATACCGCGAGCCACCCGACTGCCTCTTGGACACCTCAACTACGTGTCATTTCTTTGAATAATACAATCTCTACGTTACATAAATTTAGAAGGGAATAGAACTCTTTAATTCAGCTGCCGCCTTAGAAGTAGCCAAGCATCAGTAGGTGCTTGGCTACTTGTAAGTGCTCTACTAACATGCTATAGTCTCCTCACGATGCACGATGTCCTCCCTTTGCCAGCGAAACTTATAGTAAGTAGGTTTTTGTATTAAACACATTCATAGCTGTTTACTTTGCCTAATTTGATATTAGTTGGTTCGTTATATTTGTTATTGGATATTAGATATGACTTTTTAAGGATCTGTTCAGCTACTGTTGTTGCTGACCGTACTGTAAATGTGTTCACGATACAGTGATAAAGACCTTAGTAGATAATAGAACTTCTTTTTCGGTGTTAGTGATAGTC
Organism: Achlya flavicornis; assembly: GCA_947623365.1. Classification (NCBI taxonomy): domain Eukaryota; kingdom Metazoa; phylum Arthropoda; class Insecta; order Lepidoptera; family Drepanidae; genus Achlya; species Achlya flavicornis. The sequence goes on from OX392469.1 coordinate 3,220,537, forward strand.
CGCATTTTAGATCCGAGACACGTAATCGTGAACCGAGCGCAATCTTCCTGACGGAATCCTAACAAATGGATTAAGTTCACATTAAATTTATATCTCTTTGTAAACTTCTACACTTTGCAACTATTGTATAGGAGTTGGCTGTCGTAATGACTCGCTGGAGAATAACATTCGGATGTTATTTGCATTTTTGAACACTATTTTGTTTCCTTTTGTTATATTGTCGATGATGCTCAGTGGTAGAGCGACGTCGAATACCGTGACGAAGGTCCTGGGTTCGAATCCTACACTGAACTTGAGCTTTCGTTGAAGGAAAACATCATGAGAAAACTATAGCACGGTGGTAGGGCACTTTGTAGTACCTGACTGGCTGGCTACTACCCTTAAGATGGAAATCTGACGCCGAGTATCTATCGGTGTGTTCCGACAGCTGCACTTGAGAGCCAATTCCATTGTAGGCTTTGTGTGGTTACCACCATCGGCCACATCCTTGCTTACCATGGTGAGGTAAAAAAGTAGTAAAAAACATAAAAGTATTCAAACAGGTATATTCATTAAAAAAACTAATGTAATATGGTTAACTCACGATGTTTTTTGCTTTTGTAAAGCAATAACAACACAAATGCATGCCCTGTAACATCTTCCATTTACGACTGGTGGACCGTATCATGTCGGCAGAACGTCTGTCGGCTCTTGACGGTCGTCCGTCTCGTGCTATATTGTATCGCCCGGGTCACCACTAACATTAGACCCACAGTCATATCATGCAATGCATGTAGAACAATGATTATATTATCAGACGTCCAGCGAACAAATTTGACTTGAAATAAAGGAAAACCGACAGACATAGGCAAAACCCTTCTTATTATGAATCTTGATTTTTTAACCGACTTCAAAAAAGGAAGAGGTTCTCAATTCGGTTGTATTTTTTTTATGTTTGTTACCTCATAATTCCGTCGGTTATTAACCGATTTGGATTTTTTTTTTGTCTGGAAGGGTACACTTCCCGTTTGGTCCAATTGTCATCAGATAAGGATTTGAGGCACTTTGAAGTCGGTTTAAGTTTTTTGTAAAACAGTCCAATTATTTTTTAAATCGATCCAGTTTTGGAGGAGAAAACCGGGGATTACGAAATAGCGATTTCGTCTAATTTAAATAGATATACTTAATCGGTCCAAGACTCCAAGCTGTAGTTGTCTCTATCGCCCTCGGGCACAGTGCGACAGCAAAAATAGGTATTTAACATCTAATGTTAAAAACCTATTTTTAAAATTTCTTGCAGCCATCCTTTCCTCTTAACTTGTCAACAAGGCGGACATATCTGAATATCGCCGATAGTTCGGATCGGCCCGAGGGAAATCTCTCGGCCGCCATATGGACACATCATCGTGAGAAAATACGATATTAGAATAAAGACAAACCAACAAAATCTAAATAAAAATATGGGAATATCTGAAAGATTGACATATTAATCCCTAGATGACGTAGCCACTACGAAAAGCTACTCATTGCCAGGGCTGCCAGGGCGCAATAATAATATATACGATTACACCATATGTGGGACATCCTTGCCTAACAATCCGACTAATGCATGTGGAGACATTAACTATAAAAACTGCTATATAGCACACAATAGATGCGCAAATACACACCACTCGACATTATTTTGCCATTTTCTGTACGTCCATCTAATGGTACAACTCGGAATATAAACTCTAAGTTTGTGAGTTAACAGCGAAAATCCATTGTTTAAGAACGTCAAAGTTTATTTATTGGCAGGGAATTATCGCGGTTTCGCAACCACGGGTGTGACGACATGTGTGGCAAAGGGTTAACCAAGGGTTAGAACACTGTTGTTTTCTTTATCGGTTTTTTGCAAAACAAAGGGCAAAGTGCAAAGGGTAACAAGTTCGCGCCTACCGCCCGCTGCGTCAGCGCTGTGCTTTTTGCGGGAAAAAAAGGATTATTGTCCGTAAAAAAAATGATGTCTCTATTTTGTGATTTTATGATATGGGAAATTCAATTGAAATATAGGGTCTATCTAAAGACCAATTCTTTTTTAACATGAATTTCCCATTTTTTGGAATCTACATACATATTTAATATTAGGTACCTAAATCAAATTAGTTTCAAAATGCAAAACGCAATAATTCACACTAGACACTAGAAAATTCAACGGCCGCACTTGTTTCCCCACGCATCATGATCCGTTTCAACAATCGCTTTACAATTTACTTTTAATTGTACGCAATTAAAGCAATCCTATTCCCAAGCAGTAAGGTTTACTATTGTGAAATTATTAGTTAAAATTATTGCGGGTTGTTTGATGGCACTTCAAGCACAATTGAATTTTTGAAATAGACCGCGATACCCTCTTGAATATATTTTTTAACAAATGTCGCGGTGGATTATCCTCATACAAAATGATAGTGGGTTAATATCGCCGGGTGGGTCGACCGGGCCATATTGGGACACTTTAAAAAACGCATCCGTAAATTAAATGTAATTGTTCGCTTGTTAACTGCCGAGGGGGAGAATCGTGCATACTTTTTTATTTGTATTAACATGCATTTGATTCATATTTGATATCTAAATGGCGGAAATATTGTTAATACAATATAATAAAAATACAATTTTGAGAAAATAACAAAAGTTAATTATATTTCTCCTAAAACATCAGTAGTCAATCATATACATACCTATTTTAATATTTCACGGTTTGAACAGAAACAGCAGGTAAAGTCGCATAGCATAACTTCATTTTGTCCTAAGCATTTTCATTTCATCGTGAAACTTTAATGAACGGAAAAATAATAAAAAAGCAGTAGTCGTTAGGAATAATGTGTCAGAAGACTTGCTCTTTAGCAAACCGAAGTAAAAATTTTATCGCAGAATTTCATTACCCAACAAATTCATGGATGTCTGATTACCAAAAATTGTTTCATTATTACAAAATACTATGGTGTAAAACAAAAGAGACAATACTGATAACTGTTTTTTTTTGTAAGTACTAATAAAATAATAACATTAAGTAAATATTAAAGATATTTATTACATAAAGTAAAAACATTAAGTAAATATTAAAGATATTTATTACAAATGTGATTTCCTGGTTACTTTATTTATATGAGGAAAAAAACCGACTCTTGAAAAATGATGAGTAACATCTATTCGCGATACATACGCGAAAGGCAGTCTGTTTTAAAAAAAAAAAATACAAAGTATTCGAAGCATTCATCAATAACGAACGGACGCTAATACCTCTTTTGTTATACAAAGCAAATATTCGTCCAAAAAAAAAAAACTAGTGGCCAGTCATGTGGGCATAAGGTGTGAATGTTCCAACTAATTTAGTGGCCATTCAGTAACAAGTATAAAAGATGTGCCCTCGATTGTCATGCGTGTCCCGTTTACCCTACTTGACCCCAACTCGTGCGCATAAATTATGCATAATCATCTGCCAATATCGATCTCTGCGTATGAGTTATGGCCTTTATGTGCCTGTTTTTATTATATTCTGTACTGCAACAATATATTACGTAGCTTTATCCTACTTACACTTAAGTCACGGTAATTTTATCTAACTTATACAGTAAAAAAAATCTATTTACAAATTAGCATAAGCATTAATCAAAAATTTCGGTACCGCGTAATTTTGCCAACTTGTATGACAGGCGTGACATATGGCATGATGTAACATCTATACGTACATTATAATTTATTAATAACTAGCTTGCCCCCGCGGCTTCACCCGCATTCACGGAACAAAAAGTAGCCTATTTCCTTCTCCATACCATAAGCTATCTGCATGCCAAATTTCATGATGATCCGTTGAGTAGTTGAAGGCGTAACAAAAAAACAAACAGTAAGGATATGATAGTAGAATATTTTATTTTATTTGCCACTTTTAAGTAATAGGCTTTACTTTTTAATGTATGAATGAGTATAAAATGTGTTGCTGGAAAAAGTATTATTAGGTAGGTACAGTCGAGGACATAAATATGTATACACTTTCTGAAATTCAATAGCGATTTTCTCGCATGTTTAACATTTAAGTGTTAAACTATTACACAAATCATAATAGTATATGTTAGAAGATTCTGCCTTTATAATATCTCATAATTTCAATCAGTAGTTTAAGAGGAAACCGTTGTTGAATTTCACTAAGTGTATACATATTTATGTCCTCGACTGTACCTATGTTCTTTATGATTTTGAGTACCTAGCGATTTTAGTGGTGTAATTACAATACAGTGCCACACGCTTTAAACATATAAATAAATTAATAATAAAAATATCTTGCTTCCCTGTGTATATGTATATTTTAAATGCGAGATAAAACATTAAAACGATTTAATGGGGATTTTTTTATCAGCATTAGTAACAAAAAAAGTTGATCCTTTTGAAAATCACGTATTTTCCCCCAAAAAAATTAAACAACTTCAACTGATGCGTGCGGTGTGCTTAATACTTATTCAGACATCTAAATAATATGGGGTTGTAATCCTATAACTATCGGACATTAGAATTAGAATGTTAGAAATTGTATAAATAATACATTAGCTTAGATATTATCTAACACAGGTGCAAACTTTGCATACGTTTATCTTTTAAAGCGTCTAACATTTGCATTTTGATCCTTTCGTTTTGTAGAACAATATATTACAATATATTAATCTTTTTTTTTTCTTCAATAGCGTCACACGGCTTGTTTATTTTGCCAATTTCCAGTTATATTTCAGTTCTAGTCACAATAAATCACTTTCACATAAGGTCCTCAGTCAGTTACCGTCCATTAAAGTCATGTTTTAGTACAATGGTGGTCATTGTACTAAAACTTTTCACGGACTTCTTGAGACAACTTGGAAAGCCACACACATAATTCATTTCATTTCACTTCACTGCATATGGTTGATCTTTATTGGATAAAATATGCAATAAAACTCAAAATACACGAATTTATGAAAATATTAATGAAAACGCAACGTCACTCTGCAAGTTCCCGCCAATAAGTAACTTTAAATTAATCTTTCGTGGTTTTCACGGTGGTAGGGTATTTTTAGTAAGGTACCCACCTACCACGCTTACATAGAGAATCTATCTCCAGGGTCCTATCAGTGTTACGGCAGATGCATCATGAGAGCCAGTTCCCTTTGTGTGTGTGCTTGTCACTTTCGGCGACATTATCAGCTCGGTAACATGGTGAGATTTCGGCCTAACACTAGCCTGCCTGTCCATATGGGTATGTTTTATATCTATCGACAAAAGGGGTAAAAAATAACAAAAAGCTATACCTCAGAGTAGATAAATACTACCTACAGCTATACTAAAATAATCTTTTCATTCCGCTATCTATGGGATAATAGTATTTTTTTGTCATAGGAACGCTGAATAATCTCTTAGATTACCGAATAATCGCCATATAAACATTGTCCTCGGCTCGACATCTTTTAAACAAGTATAAATATAATTATGACTTAGGGCAGATTTTTAAATAGCCAGATAAGCGGTATCTTTCAGTTAATTTGAATTTAGAACAGCTTATTGGAATAGCGATTGAAAAATTGGACCTTAGTAGAGTTATTTGGAAAAAAAATATCATTTGAATAAATGCATGCGAAAATCTGCTAATATATTTTATGTCGCGTCATCAATTTGATTAAGTAGGGGACGATCAGCAAAAAAATGCGTAATCATCGCTTAAAGGGATCCGTAAAAAATAGATGTGTCTCATTCCCTGAGTATTTTTTTACAAAAACGAGCAGGAGAACCGGCAGCGTCGCACCTCCTTTATTTTTAATTAAAACAGCTAAATTGTTCGCTTGCTCTCGCTGGTTCCTTTCCATTGAACAATAATGAGTCTACGCCAGCGATATAATGAAGCATACACTCCGAAACCTATAATACCTAGTATATACTATGGTTATTTTTTATGACTTACTTAAATATTAATGAAAACATACAACTTTTACTATAGGACTCTGAAAGCGTACCATTCAACACTGAAAATTTAGATCATGTATTTTATAAATTGTGTAAAAATAACAAAGAAGCATTCAAACGGAGATTTTGGCCTCAATATTCTGAAGCCTCTTAAAGCAAAGGTGAACATTTCTGTAACAAATTGATATAGGTAAGGTAGGTACTTACCGATATCAATTACAGAGATATATATATTAACCATCCCTTATTTACTGAAAAGAAGTTGGCTTAAACAAGCTAAATCTGTATTTACACCGTTGGTAAACTTGTTAATTACCATAAAATGAATTAAAACACTTTCTCCAATGGCCGCCATTATTACAATTATACTTTTCTGGTGTTGCCATTCCTCGATATTCAAATACGCAATATCAAAATAAACCGTTTTACACTTTCATAATAAATAATGCTGTCAATTAATTATAATTAATCAATATTCAATGGTATGAAATTAAATAATATTCAAATAATATAATGTTAATGCTAACATATATATAGGTAAGACTTACCTATAAGATTTTTTGTGGAACTTTGATTTCGTTTTTCCATTTTATTAATATTATGCTAGAAAAGTTCGCATTTCCATGGTTTCTCGAACCAATATACCTCACATTATACATGCCGTGGGTCTTCTTTGTACTAAAATTTCAGAAGGTCACTAATCTTGAGTTCAATGTTCGAAGTCGTCATTAAAGTAGGTACAGTATGAGGCACGAATGGTGAGCACAGATAGGCAGTAGTGGGGGCAAACGCGCGCATCTACACTTTTGGCCAAATCACAGTAGCCAAATGACACGCAAGAATCCAATAGACGACGAGCATCGACTGACGAACCAATCGTGTGCAGCTGGGCGCTCCCCCTGCTTCATTCCGACAAACAGACCGAAAATTACCTACTGCGCAGGTATCTGTGCTCACGACTCGTGCCCCTTACTATATGTGGCTTGAAATCAATGCTGCCGCCGAGAGAATAAATTCAAAAATTTATTCAAATAGACCTTCGCAGGCACTTATGAAAAGTCTGACTCTAATACTCTAATACCGGTTCGGAAGGTTGCATTTGCTGAGAAGAGCCGGCAATAAACTCAGCAATTACTCTTTTCAAAACAAGATTAGATTCATTACATAATATTTACATTCTAATCGCACTGAAAACAATTGCGTGCCCCGGCGCGGCGGCAAAATTACAAAGAAGACTGAATAAATATTTAATAAGTAAATAAATAGCAAACTTAAGCAGACCAGTCCTCACAAGCAGCACCTGACATACAATTCTGACATCTATTAAAATTGGGCTATTCTCGAAAACGGCTAATCCTATTGATAGGTACTATTGATCACCATGTATGTATGTTAATGCCGAAAGTGGTAAGCAAGCATACTATGCCTAGAAGGCACTGGCTCGAACACATTGCTGGTGGTTGTTACTTTAACTCAAACGCTGACAAATCCTGTCAAATAAGGACATAATCTAGGACATAGTGGACGCAATGAGGCGAACAGTAATAGCTCGACACGTTTCTATAGTGTCAGTCAAGTTTGAAGTGGTTCGACCGCCGGCGTACCATTTAACAATAGCTATTGAGTTCACACGACACACAGACAGGTATCACTTCAATGGAGTACTCGTAGTTATCATGGAATACTGTTACACAAGGTGTACTTAACATACGTATAGTATGTTAGTATGTATATAAACGTTTGTCAGGTTTAAAATTACAGATCTGTCCCCGGTTACAACGCTGTTTTTTTATCCTGCACCCCGGATAAAAGAACAGCCTATAATCGAAGTCTATAACACTCGGGCGTATAATGTAGTTTCCTATTATACTCTATTTCACATAGGATGAGTCGTCAAGATCAAGGGTTTTTTACCAATATCTAGTGCAATTCCATTTGATTAGTAGTATATAGTATTCCTTAATTATATCGAAATGAACATTAACCATTGAGAAATCTAATAAAATACCATGTGTCACCGAACTCATGCTATTTGAAATACACGTGAAAGAATTTTTCAAATCCGGCTGGTAGTTAAAATTCGATGACTTACATAAAAAATTTGCTCATAGTCTAAGGACTAATCGCAGATAGGTAGATAGACGAAAAAAAAGGTTTAAATGTATAAACATTGTCGAAGTCGCCTGATGGTAAGTAGTTACAATACGTGCCACTAAAGATGAGACTTGATACATCAAGTGGCTTGACTTGCGCAGCAGACGATTTATATAAAAAGCTTGCAACACCAGGGGTATAACTCGCGCGTTGCCGACCCTGTAGAAATCCCTTCACACCCTTCTGGAAGAACCCCATGCTGTACTCCTGGAAAACACGGCGGGGAGCTCATTCCACAACCAGAGCGTCCGCGGTATTAGAATCAGAAGCATTTATTGTCATAAGTTTGCTTCATGATACAGCTTTGTTGCAAAACATAGCCATACACTTCCAAGATTAGACTTGTCAAGCAGGTGACAAAGAAGCTCCTTGAAACCAGACACTGAGACCATTTTGGTTCCAATGTGTGGCCATATTGGCATTCCCCCTGATAATTATGTCTATAGGCGACGGTAGGGAATGGTCAGCTTTTTGACACAGATATACAGAATACAAACATGTCTAAGAAAATGATGAATCATACCCTTGTCCTCAGTGTAGCCAGTCATTCGTCGAGCAGATGTTACAGAAATGCGATCTAATGTTACATTATAATTGGCTACTTGACAGTTTTCGGAAACATATTTTAAAATTTACATACGTGTATTTTATACCTCTTACAATTATCTTTTTATCAAAAAAATGTTATTTACAAGGGAAAAAAAATATTTTTTAACATTTCATTTGAAATTCGCGCAAAAACACCCGGTCACGTGACATTTGTCAGGTGTGACGTCACTGCACTTTAAACAACACTAGAGGTGTGTAACTAAACAAAAATACGCGAGCTGCATAACAGCTCACGGCTCAGGTGTGTGAGCCGGTTCAATGACTCAGCTCGCAGATCAGCTCAATTTGTACCTATAGTCCACGATGTAACGCGTACCGCGCGTCGAATCGAGCAGATACTCAGTGAGCGTGCGCGCTTATCGTGGACTATAGGTACAAATTGAGCTGATCTGCGAGCTAATTCATTGTACCGGCTCACACACCTGAGCCGTGAGCTGTTATGCAGCTCGCGTATTTTTGATGAGTTTCACACCTCTAGTTAAATTTGACGTCACAAATCTCACAAACAAACCATAGATGCTCAATCCCGGCCGCCCGCGTTTCGGTTCTTGTAATCCACAGATAAAAAAACTCACTTTTTATTTCCTAAAATAAAATATTAAAAAATTATTATTATGCAAAAAACATATTGTGTAATTATTGTTAACCTAAGTAAGTAAGTAAGTAAGTAAGTAAGTAAGTATTTATTTGTAAAAATTTGGGTTACAAAAAGTTCTTAAATTATTTAGGTCCATTCCAAATTCTGCCCTTCCAAGCACATACAATATTTTAAACATTAAATTAACACAAATTATTACATAAAATTAATCACAATCAACGACATTATGTTTAAAAATAAAAATAGTACATAGCTAGTGACATGACAATCATAATATTTACCAAATGTCTAACAATTAATCTTGGTAAAATGTCAATAAAAATTAAATCATAAAAAAAAGCATATTTATCCATTAAAAATTATTAAATGTCAACATTAATATATATCATAATCATTACCATATAATAACACTTACTTATAATTAAAATATTCCTGAATACTATAAAAACATTTGTCATTGAGCCAGTTAACCAATATTTTTCTAAATTTATGAAGTGGTAAATCTTTAAATATGTCTGGAAGTTTATTAAATATTTTTATTGCCATCATATAGCTATTATTTGATACTACTGTTAATTTGGTAAAAGGTCTATACAGATTATTTTTATTTCGTAGTCTTGTAGTATATGGCATTTCCTGTCCATTTTGTTGGAAAAGATTTTTGTTTTTATGTACAAACAAACAAACATCGAATATATATATACTAGGTACTGTTAAGATTTCACACTCTCTGAACAATTTCCTACATGACTCACTCTGTTTTAAACCAAAAATAGATCTAATGCAGCGTTTTTGCATGATGAACACTCTGTCTATCGCTGATGAACGTCCCCATATTGTAATGCCATAACGTAATAAAGAGTACACATATCCATAATATGCACTAATTGCAGCTTGTTTCGAAACGAGTAAACTGATACGCCTCAATGCAAATATAAAAGAATTTATGCGTGAAGATATATTCTCGACATGCTCCTTCCAATTACAGTAGCAATCTATGGTAATACCAAGAAATTTGGCTGAAAGAACTTCTTCGATTTTCTCCCCATTGTATGATATAACTAAATTATGAGACTTACTTTGAATTGTTCGAAATTGCATGAATTTAGTCTTTTTAATATTAACTTTTAAATTATTTATCTTTAGCCAATTTATCACTATGTCAAGGGTATTATTTATTTCTTTTTCATATGTCAATAAATCAGTTCCTTTGATGACAACAGTAGTGTCATCTGCAAATAAAATACAATTATGGTTAACTACATTTGGTAAGTCGTTAATGTATAATAGGAATAATAATGGACCCAGAACGCTTCCTTGAGGCACTCCATATCTATTTACCTTATCAGAAGATTTGTATTTTTCTATGGTATTACTACTTTTACAATATTTTTTTATATTAGCTATCATATCTAACATATTTCATATTTTTTCATTATAACTGTCAAGTAGCCAATTGTGTTCACTTGTTGATCCCATTTGACTCGATGCCAACAAACGAAACTGACAAGCATGTATAGTACTCATATATCCGTATTTTATACATTTCAAATGATAAATACAGTGGTCCCTCAGTGGTCTAAACTAGATCGTAAAAACAACTTTATAATATACCTAATGCATACTAATATTATTAATCACGCCGGGCACAGAATTCACCCTGTTGCCGTTGATTTGCGCTGATCTCTCGGGAATCGATGGAAAATTGAGGACTTATATAGCTCTACCACTTACCCACGATGCGGAGTCATTTACACTGCACCTACACCGAAGTGAATATACGTAGTGTAATGTTGTGAAATTGTGTTACTGTGTGTAGGTGATATTTGACGATATATTTGTCATGAACAAAGATTTTCATAGGGCATCGTCATGAATTTAAATGAAATTATATTAAAAGGCGCGGGATAATTTTATAGCGGGTCAGGCTCGAAGCGAAAGAGAGAAAAAAAAACAAAAGAAAGTCATCATAAAGAATAGTTTGAATTGTAAATTCGTTCCAATTAAAAACAGCCAGCGCCATCTATTAAAAACTGCTAGCATGGCACGACTAAGTAATTATGCGCTAAGCTCTGTCTGTTACTCTTTCACGCCTAAACCGCTGAACCGATTACGATGAAGTTTAATAAATGAAAATGATAATTACCTACATAGTCTGATTTCATATGACGTTGAAACAATCAAACGAACAACCTTCAGTATTGCTGAATTGTATTAATTTCCACGAATTCACACAAATTCTTAAATGCAATTCATCAAACCAAATCTGTTTTCAATTGAATTGTATATAAAATGAGTTACCAAAACATAATTGAAAACTTCAAATTGTATAGAATTTGCTGTGCATTTGGGAAATGAATTCGATTCAGCAATAATAATCCAGTAGCTTTTTTAAGAGCTTCAGTCACGAACTTATTTATATACTCTGAGGTCACACTCATTCACATTTTGTTTAATCTAAAATGAGGAAACAAGATCATCAGGTAGGTTTCTTCCATGCAAGCTGTAAGACCCCCTAAATCCCCCTTATTTATTTAGGTAAGTAATCGTGATAAGTTTTGAATTGATAAACCCAAAGAATATGATTTTTCATACAAACAAAATCCCCCTTTGCACCCCCTTAAAGATTGATTTTCTAAAAACACCTTGTTAGTGGATGCACGGTATAAAAGGTACCTGTGTGCAAAATTTCAAGTTTGTAGACCCAGCGGTATAGGCTCTGCATTGAAGAATCAGTCAATTAGTCAGTCTGGACAAGTAATTATGTAAAGATGAGAAGTAAGCAGTCAAAATTAAAGAGAAGGCAACAATTTACAACCAGATAGGCACCATTATGAACCTGGTTGACCTGTATCCAATGTGTGCCCGCGTTATCTAATAATACCACGGAATAATACCATAAAAGGTCAAGAGGCAATCCTTCGATCCGTAAATAAAAGGCCGAACTACTTGCTGTTACATACAATACGAGACCGCTTGGACATCCCTCGCTTTGCTTTTTGCTATTCCTGCTTAGGGTACGTACCTACGATAAAAATTCTCAGGTAAACATGACTCTGAACGGCTCGTAGGTATATTTATTTTTTAAATAACTTCCGCCCCGAGACAACTATTTATTATTCTGTGCCCGAGATTTTGGAGGAGTATGAACGTACTTTTAATTACTTGATAAATTACAGTTAAAAAACCGGCCAAGTGCGAGTCAGACTCGCGCACCGAGGGTTCCGTACAAACCTGTAGGTATATAAGTAAATGGTAGTATAGACCTGAGTATTTGATATTAATTTCAATTTATGACCTATTAAAAAAAAACTACTTACTAGATCTCGTTCAAACCAATTTTCAGTGGAAGTTTGCACCGTAATGTACATCATATATTTTTTATAGATTTATCATTCTCTTATTTTAGAAGTTACAGGGGGGGGGACACACATTTTACCACTTTGGAAGTGTCTCTCGCGCAAACTATTCAGTTTAGAAAAAAATGATATTAGAAACCTCAATATCATTTTTGAAGACCTATCCATAGACACCCCACACTTATGGGTTTGATGAAAAAAAAAAAAATGAGTTTCAGTTCTAAGTATGGGGAACCCCCAAAATTTATTGTTTTTTTTCTATTTTTGTGTAAAAATCTTAATGCGGTTCACATAATACATCTACTTACCAAGTTTCAACATTATAGTTCTTATAGTTTCGGAAATAAATGGCTGTGACATACACGGACAGACAGACAGACAGACAGACAGACAGACAGACAGACATGACGAATCTATAAGGGTTCCGTTTTTTGCCATTTGGCTACGGAACCCTAAAAACGAAAAAAAACACACTTTAAAAAGTGTAAAAAAATAATAAAATTGAACCTATTTTTTTTTATACCACTTAGGTGGCAAACAAGCATACGGCCCGCCTGATGGTAAGCGGTTACCGTAGCTTATGGACGCTTGCAACACCAGGGGTATCACGCGCGCGTTGCCGACCCTGCAGAAATCTCTTCACACCCCTTTTGAAGAACCCCATGCTGTACTCCATTGGGAAAACCACGGCGGGAAGCTCATTCCACAGTCTGAGCGTCCGCTCATCCTATATTCGCGTCCTATATTGTCTGTCTACTCTTTAAAGGCCTAAGTGTAATAATTGAAAGAAAAAGCGTGTAAGTTTAATTACAATATGTTGTAATTTACGATATTTCTTCATCATAATGATAGGGCTTAGATATTCTATTGGTTTCAAGAAAAAAGCGCCACGCTTTTTTCATTCAAATGTTACAAAAATTGCACCACCTTCTGTCAGTTTTAAATAAAGTATCTATCTCAAAATTGAGCCTCGTTTGTTTCAGTGTGAGCGCCCCCGGTTACACAGGCAGCCTGTCAGCTTCACTGCCAGGCGGCGGAGCAGCGGCTTGGGAGCGGCTGGGCACCGAGCTGGTGCTGTCTGCGCTGGTCGCCGCAGCGTACTTCGCAGCAATGGAGCGCCGGTGGACTGGAGCTGCGCCCGCGTTGCTCGGCGCCGCCTACTGCGCAGCGAGCTTTGTCTCTGTAAGAATACTCTATAACCATATATCTCTCTATATATAACGAGTTAGTCAGATTTAGCCTAAAGATTCTAAAGGCTCTAGCTGTGAATGCTTTGATTTTATTTAAAACTAACTGTCTCGCGCGGTTTCACTCGCGTTCCCGTGATAAAAAGTAGTAGTTCTCGGGTGTAATGTATTTTTCTATTAGTGTAAGAATTTCCGAATCCGACTAGTAGTTTCAGTGATAAGCCCGTTTAAACGAACAAAAAAACAAACAGATAACAATAACCAACGATTTCGAAAAATGATCCGTTTGTGTGCCCTCAGTGGTTGGCTGGTCGCTGATTTGTTCGCGAAACGGTGTAAAAGCCTAAAAGTATTATGCATATTTAAATTTATTTCAGGCTTGAAGGTACTCATTATTACAAACATATTTTACTAGGTATTTTTAGGGTCGGTAATGTGCGAGTGATACCCCTGCTGTTGCAAGCGTCCATAGGCTACGGTAACTGCTTACCATCAGGCGGACCGTATGCTTGTTTGCGTCCTTAGTGGTATAAAAAAAAAAAGCGCTATTGAACTTATAATATACTGATTAAATGGTCTCGTAAATAATGTCACATTATTTGACAACGACAATAGAGTGACGTTATTTACGTGACACTTTAACAATATATTAGTTAAATACTGTGGTTAAATAACGTTTTATGAGTAAGAGGGTATATGCATTAAATATTATTTTCACGTGGTATTTTACTGCTGGCCGAGAAAATAAGCTGATAGTCACTCAGCGAGCTATGGAATGCGCTATGCTCGGGATTTCTCTATGTGACAGCAACGAGGACATGCGTAGGAGAACGAAAACGACGGACATAGCTCGTTGAGTTAGTACGGTGAAGTGGCAATGAGCAGGCCACAGCGCTCGAAGAGCCGATAGCCGCTGCGGAAGAAAGGTTCTCGAGTGGCGACCACGTACTGGAAAGCGCCGAGCACGACGCCCTCCCACCAGGTGGACCGACGACCTGCCGGGCTATTGCGTATCTTTGGTGGTAATCGTAACGAATTTCATCCAATGACGCGCACGCGGTACGACGCGACGATGACCATAGGTGGGCCCTGATTGGATGAAATTCATTAATGGTGTTCGTTACGATTACCACCAAAGTTACGCGGTAGAGCCCCTCTAGTCAGAGTCGCTGGGCACCGCTGGATGCAAGCGGCCCAAAACCGTTCGAAATGGAAGGCCAATGGGGGAGGCCTAAGTTCAGCAGTGGACATCCATGGGCTGATATGATGTGATGATGATGAATATTATCTTGGTTATGTTTGTTTGTAACTTTTGTTGCTGTCTGTATTGCCTGTAACAGATTTTACCCCTTATGTATGCTAATATAATTCTCAATAAAACACTAATAATCAGATTATGTAATTCAAACTTTAGGATGGCTATTCTAATCGAATTACATAGCATATTTGGGCATGGGTCTAGGTAAGAATAATAAAATAATCATTTAGGCCTGACTTGAGAATATATTTATTCAAACATTATATCTATGTCCTTAACTATGAATTTACTCTCTAATCTACCACCGGTTCGGATGGCCGACCTATTGAGAAGATACCGGCAAGAAACTCAATATTAAGGTCTTTTATATGGCCACTATACATTCAGAGTTATTCTCATATATAACAGAAATACACAGAACACTAAAATGATCAATCGTTACAGTTGATGACATCAAATATACATACCAGAGTTATTCTCAGTATATAACATAAATACACAGAACACACATTATTAAAATAGGTAATCAATCTTTACAGTAGAGAACATCAAATATACTTATCTGTATTTGTGGTTACAACTTCAACACCTTATCAGAGTAACAACTAGGTAGTACACGTTTTACAGCTATTACAAAGATTACTTTCAGCCTAATTCTTATGGACATAGCAGACTGGTATTATTACTTTTCTCAACTTGATTCTTACGGCGATAAGACACCCTGAGAGAGATCCGCTCCGTACAACAGTTAGTACTTTTCTCAACTTGATTCTTACGGCCATAGACACTCTGTGAGAGATATCTGCTCCGCATAACAGTTGATACTTTTCCCAACGTAATTCTTACGGCCAAGGACACTCAGAGGATATCTGCTCCGTATAACAGTTGATAATCAACTTAATTCCTACGGCCATAGACACAAGGTCTGCTCCGTACAACAGTTGATTAAAAAAAGTGATCTGAGCTCGGAACTACACGGCTTTTTATAGGCAAACTACCCTCACAACAAAGTACGGTAACGCCATTGGCAAGTATATGACACAAGTTAAAAATATAACAAAGTAATCTTGGGATACACTAAATAAGTAAACTAAAACAGTAAATAAGCATTATAAATCAAATCATGATTTATGGTGATAATATCTTAATATTTCAACAATGTTTTCAACTTTACTTTGTTTACACTAAAAGTAATTTCAAAGAAAGACAGTTAAACAAATCTTAAATAATATTGCTTATACTTTAAAAATCACATAGATTTATGTCACAGGAATAGTAAGAATCTAAACATCATTCCTTTATTTATTTAAAACCGGAAACATGATATTTGAAGACCTTCTGTTGGTCTGATGGTTGGGACCACAGGATAAAAACGTACAATACAGTACCATAGATTAAAAACATCACAGATCATTTTCAAGCAAATTGTCTTAGGAACTAAAAAAAATCATAGAATAATGTTTCAACCATATATCGCTTTTAGTAATAATCTAACACCTGCAGAAACTTTTTCACACTTCTGACATAGGTACTATACTCCTTTGGGAAAGCCTTGAATCACAACCGATCGAGCTATATGGCCTTATTTTCATAAGGTCCTCTATTTAATATACCTACTACAACTGTATAAATAATGTATAGCTATGAAAATGTTACCAAGGTAAAGTTATCGACGCTAAGTGAAAATATATTTTTAAGCTTACACGATAACACCCAAAAATTGCGCAAAATAGCTTTTCGCACAATGTTTTTTTTAGGTACCTAGATACCTAAAAAAACCATCAATAATAACGCTACCCAATCCAATTCCAAGTAAGATACAAAAACTTTCATTCAAAGCTTACAAACAAATCTGAGAACGGGCATTTCTCAATAGCTCCAAAAGGCGTTGTGTATTGTAAGGACCCTCCCACACACGCATTATGTGTAATATATTACGAACTGAATACGCTACCTGCCTTTTGTGTTGAATCCTTAAGGACAGCTGTCTGTCGTGCTCTTTGTACACATCTGTCCACCGGAACAAAAGTGCCGATACAAGACGAGAAAAAAAATACTACCTACTCCTTCACTGCTTTAAATCTGTACTGAGGTTTTCCGACAATATTTTCAATTGGCCCTTTTACGAAATACAAATATGGCAGAATCTAAATAAATGGTACAGCCAGGAAAAGTTTTAGTCAAAATAGCTTTATTATTTCTTGTAATTTAATTGACTAAAATGTAATGACTTGTACTAGTGCGTTCGAATTGGAGTGATGTCGTTTTTAACAGTTTCAAAATGGGCATTTTTGTTTATGCGTTCGAATTGGAAAATTTCAACAATTTTGCAACTTTTGCCACAAACGATATTTCCCAAATCGAACGATTAGATACAAAAATAACATTTCCATGCTGATCGCCTGCTTGTCACTTGTCTCAACCTACCTTCTTCCTTCAAACAACAAAGTTTATCTAACAAATTATTCTCTTGCCTGTTAGTATTTCTATCAAATTTTACAATAAAAATTAGAATTTGCGCTTCCCGTATGAATTTTCAGAAACTTATCTGTCAGATTCAAAAATGTCAAAATATGATCACAAACGACCCTGCCTCGGAGGTGGGTCAAAATTAGCAGTTCACGATGTCGTTTTTAACTGTTTCCAAGCAAAACGAACGGTGAACGAAAACAGTTCATAACGCCAATTTCGCCCACAACTTTCCAAATGGAACGCCAGTTGTGATCGTTTTTGCCATTTTTGACTGTTATTTTTGCTACGTAGTGGTTATATTCTCTTTGGCTACCATACCCCAATTCGAACGCACCTTACATGAGTAGATAATAATGTAACTGCATTTACACTTAAATTCAAACAAAAAGGGTAAGATACGGTACCAAGTTACAGTGCGTGCGTGGTAACTGTAGCAGACCTGTATGTCGTCTCGTGAACACTTTAAGAACCCTTGGCCTAGTGTTTGATCTAATTAATCTACGATTGTACTGTATCTTCCAAATGACGTAGTTGTATTATGCCACATGGACCACTGTACAGGTCGGTTAACGAAAGCTGGCACGTTCACAGTACTCATAAATTTGCAATCAGTCAAGTCTAATGGACGAATGCAAAAATAGACCACTCTATATTTATGAGCAGTAGCAAAAGCAAAACAATAACTGTCTCCTTCATACTCATAAGCTTGACTTTGCGCGAGAGAGACGGTGTAAATGTGTTGAAACGTGCCAGCTTTAGTTAACCGACCTGTACCGCTGTGGACTAGATCCTCTATTTGTTTTACTATAAACTTTCTGACTTAAGATTCTGAACCCTAAAATTATGTATTTTACTCCATAATACAACTTCAAATATAACAATTTCAGATGCCATCACTGAACCCTGCCCGGTCTCTGGGGCCGTCGTTCGTGCTGTCCCGGTGGGAGAGCCACTGGGTGTGTTGGGTGGGCGGCCTCGGCGGCGGCGTCGCCTGCGCCCTGCTGCACGAGTGGGGCTCCAGGCGCTCCAGGGCCGACTCCAACTCCAGAGCATCCTCACCGAGAGACCTAGATGACCTGGATAAACCAGCGTTTCCCTCGCACCATCATTACAGGCACGCTCCCACGTACTGCTCGGCATCAGCCCCGCGACCAGATAACACAGAGCCGCTGTATTCTGGAACTAAGTCCTTGTACTGCCGATCACCACCGCCTGCAAGGCATACGCTTCACAGGTCAGTTATATTGCTATTATGCTGATAATACTCCCGATGACCTTACTTAACCTACAAAAAGGTTATTTTTAAGAACACGAGAACGCTCTCTTTTTGTGCGATGCGGATGCGGCACAGTAAGGGAAATTAACATCCGCTGATACCAAAATACGGATGAATTCAGCTAATGTGGCGAAGCTGTTGTTTATAGTTTAGCACCCAATTCTCTAACGTTTCAGATGTTTTTAGGACTACATGAGAGCATTGATTATACATTTCCATACTGATCGTAGGTATCATACATTCCTCGAATCTCCATCCAAAGCTGTCTGCAATAGATGGCTCAAACGCGATAAGACCGCCAATTGTGCAGTAATAAAGTTTCACTACTATCCTACCTTTTGTTTTACCAAAGTTATCCGTGTATTTCCAGATCACAATCAGTGTACAGCAAAGGTAGTTCAGCGACGAGCGGCGCCGCGGGCGCGAGTGCGGCGGTGGCGGCGGGCGTGGCGGCGGGCGCGGTGGGGGGCGCCGGCGCGGGCGCGGGGGGGTTGCTGGCCGCGCACTCGCTGCTGCTGCGGCCGCCGCACGCGCATGCGCACCAACACACGCACACGCACGCGCACCACACGCTCACGCACAACCAAAACGCGCACAATGCACAACGAGAG
Source organism: Achlya flavicornis (assembly GCA_947623365.1). NCBI lineage: Eukaryota > Metazoa > Arthropoda > Insecta > Lepidoptera > Drepanidae > Achlya > Achlya flavicornis. The sequence goes on from OX392469.1 coordinate 3,240,001, forward strand.
CCGCCCTATGGTGCCGCTAACGGAATCAGAACTGGCCCCGCAGGTAACTCTATTTTTGACACTTCCATCCTGATAGCCTATCCTGGTAATGAGGTCGATAAAGCTGAAAATGTATCTACCATGAAAGGTGACTTCCTCAAGTTGCTATGCCTTGCGCCTCCTTGAAATTGAAGAAGTAGCATAAGAATGGTCTTATGTATAGAAGATGTACCTAAGCATGTTTCTTCATGACGATGGTACAGTCTAAGGGCTTAAGATTTTATCGCATCGAACAAACCCAAACTCGGCACAACTACTTTCACGACCTCTCGCTTCCGAACATTTTTTTGACCAAAGCTGGCAGCGAGAGGTCATCTCCTACTGTCGGTTTCTTTCCAGCTATGTGGCATAGGTAATTTCTGAAGCATAGATTTCCATCCGCTGAAAGTACTTGCCCAATACAAAAGGTAAGAGACCCGCATATGCCCTGAGCATGTGAGCATAGCCTCGATAATCTAGCTGACCTAAGTTTAGGCCAGTCGCTCCTTTTACCTCTGGGACTACATCCTATCTTCCATGTAACCAGTAACAGAAGACATGACACCTGGTCTACTCGAATTATTTGATGGATGTGGCTGAACGATGAACGATAAACCAGTACACTCAGAAATGCAAACAGTGTCATTGAAAATGAATGCTTGAAGTATTCTACCACTTCTTCTTTTCAGTCGGGCACTCTTATCAGAGTGGTCGTGGTTGCAATAGATGGTGTACATAGTGGGTATTCAACGCCAATGTTCTGCTTGGCTAGGGTTACCGCGTTCGCAATGCTTCTCCATTTTTGGCGGTACGAGCTACGAAAAGTATTACATAGAAACCAGTAGTGTCGCAACGATACGTCGTCTGCTACTGCTGCATGTAGTCGGCTACGGTTCTTTTACACCATTCATAAGATCCGTCCATCGAATGGGTGATTGGCCAGGTGATTTTTTGCCTTCAACTTTACCTTGGACGAGTAGTTTCTCCATCGAGTGTTCGTTTCTGGAGATGTAACTAAAGAACTTGAGGATTCGAAGCTGCACAGTCGATGGAAGCCTATGCATTATATAAAGTTCTTTGAGGATTGATTTATTAGAGCGAAAAGCCATCCAATTTTCAGTAGGCGTTTCCAGCAACACATCTGTAACTCAGAAAGATTGGAAAGAAAAGCTATCTCATGAGTCGACATTTGTTTTCCGGGTTATCTCCAGATCTTTATACTGTAGATCTTGTATAGGTATGCATATGCATACCATCTTCTGATCTGAAGGACCTTTGAAATAGTAGAGCCGAGGTAGATGAAGCTTTTGACACACACAGCTAAAGCCAAAGATGCCAAGAAAATGATATGGAAAAGCAGAATGATCTCCATTTTCCGTGGCTGTCAAGATCGGTGTGCACTTTTTTCATACGTCCTTGCACTCTTTTGGATTTATGGTATTTTATAGGAATAAGTTAAGTATTTGTGCTGGCCCACCTAGGAAGTACCAGCCAGCCCTGCCTTATACTTTGGGCCCCCGCTAAATACAGTCCCATTTTCGCAACACCATAAAGTTTTGGTCCGCTTTAAATGTATAGTGTACAAGAGTTTCATGGTCACGCACGCCGCCGCCGGCCCTTAAAGTCGGCGCGCCGCCGCCGACATTTTGTGTATCGGCGCTTATATCTAGTTCGTAGGCGCCTTAAGACTTCAAGTTACACTAACAGCGTTAATTTATTGGTGATTTTAATAGGTGCAGCGGTTCCAGAGCGTCGCGAGTCCGTGTACAGCGCGGGTGGGGGTGGCAGTGTAGGGGGAGGGGGCGGGCGGCGTACGCTGACGTCCGCGTCGACGGCGGCGTCGGACGACAGCGCGTACGGCACGTACTCTCGCGCGGGGGCGGGAGTGGGGGCGGGAGTGGGGGCGGGGGCGGGGGCGGGCGCCTACCGCGCGCCGCTACCGCACGCGCACGCGCACGCGCACCCGCACGCGCACACGCTGCACAACCCCGACCACTACTAGCGACGACCCGAGCAGCACAATATTGCGCTGCTCTTCGACGTTTGAACTCTCCTCGCCGTTTTAGTAACTAACTAAACGCGAAGTTAGCTCTGCTTGGAGCTTAGGAACCTGGTCAATCCAAACATATAGGACATATACGTACTGAATCAAGTGACTGCATGAGGCTATTTACATCGCAAATGTGCTCTTTACAGATATTTTAACATCAAAAGAAAATACATAGGTAATATCTTGATGCAAATAAATAATACAGTCGTATGAAGTCGTATCACAATATTCTGCATACTAAAATATGCCTACCCAGCTTATAATAAGAAGAAGAATTATTCTTGTTAGCGTTATGAAGGTGGAGCTAGGGCGGTGAGTAAAAAGAAGTCTACATAATATTGTCTAACATGTTTAATCTCAAAGCGGCTATAAGATGTGGCAATATTTTTATGACTGCGACATTTTTGTGGCAAAGAAGATAAAAGTATAGGTATTTTTACAATTGATTTCATTGTTTCAAGTATTTTCTTTACAGTTTGTATCTATTTTCTGTGAGGAAGTGATCTTTCCGATTACTTTTACGTTACTTTTAACGCCTTACTATCAAAAAGAGCCTACATTAAAACTTGAGTTTTACTACTATCTTATGTTATAAGATAGACTGAGTTGTAAATAATTAATGAAACGGACATTGAACTGTAGCAATTGTGCTACATATTATTATAATAATTAAAATAAGGTAGAAGATAATTTTTCATCATAGAGAGTAATTTGTGCCCATCAAGAATTTTATCAACTAAAAGATGACTTGTACTGCTTGTACGAATGATTTTAAACATCTGTATTAAATAAGTAACTTTTAAGCTTTAATATTATAAATAGATAGATAAATAATACCTAAATTGTTCGATAAAAATATATTCAATGCCAGTTGCATTATTATAAATTAATTGTTGAAATATTGAATAAAGTGCTATTATAATTGTTTGTATCTAAACGTAACATTATTCAGACACAAAGCTATTTTATTTGTGCTGTTTACGCCATTATGGATATTGGCTAGTACAATTTTCAGTAAGTTATATGTATGTACTAAACTGTGAAATTTTATCCGTCTTACAAAGGCTAGCTGGTGCGCTCAATGTTTCCCACATAAAATACCTCAAGCCACGTTAAAATAAATTGTTACCATTTATTAAGATAAGTAAAAAATAATAATAATGCATTAAAATTTTGTAAAGATGTGGAATAAAAGGGTATTACCAGCCCAGCGCACGAGTCGAGTAGACCGCGCTAGCGATGGGCGATTGGAACTAAAAACAATCGAATTATTCGATTGTTCATAATACGCTTCGTGCGGCACCGCGCGTGGCCTGTGCCGTGCGCTGGCTGTCCGTCCACCGAATGAATGAATCTATTTGCCCCCGCGCTCACCTATCGATTGTGCATACTATTGCAGCCTGCGTTGCGTGCGTCAATTTTCATTCGAAAGGTCGATTGTTATTCGATTGTTTATTCGTTAGAACGAATGAATCGACAATCGAATGTACAGTTTTACAATTGTCGATTCTTTTGATTTCTTTTTTTGGAACAATCGCCCATCGCTAGACCGCGGTCGTACTGTGGTTCAAACTACGTTATGCGTCATAATAAATAATATTTTCATAATTTTAAGTATTCAAATGTTCAAAATGTTTTTTTTGAATTATTAGTATTCATTTGGTACAATTAGTGGGCTGCCTTTGTAAGACGGCAAAAAATTTCACGGTGTATAACGGAAAATTTCTACTTCTCTTATATATTATTATATATATTTGTAAAATATGTTATTGTTAGGCTACGTGGACCAAATAATTTTCAAAACTTATCTTATTACCATCATTTTTATATAACTGTGCTATATTTAGTAAAATTAAGCATATATCACATTATTTAAGAACTTACTAAAATTGATTGGGATATGTTAAAAGACTTACTAGTTTAGTTAGATAAATTGGTACACATTAAAATGTAAATACTATACATAGTCTTATAGATATTGTATGTTTGTATTTAAACTTATTACGAGACTAGCAAAATCCAGGTTTTAAATATATCCGTCACAAAAAAATTATATATAGGTCGACTTGATACCGTCCTCCGATATTTCGTCGGGATTATATTAAAACTTGGGTTTTATTAGACTTGGCTTAAACCATCTCTTGTAATAACACAGCTCGAGATTTAAAAAGCCACACTTGAAAAATATATTTAACATTCATATTAGGCTGTTAAATGTGGCTTTTAAAATCTTTTACTCTTCACTATAACTTCACCAAATCCTTAGTTTATTTTATGTAGTTGGATAAAAAGACGTAAATATAAGAACCTATCAAACTTGTTGCATTTGAGTTTCGCACTAAAACTTCTGTAATACCACAGAGCAAGAGGAGGAGTCCCGCTCGTTCTCTCCTTCCCGAAAATTGTGAAAATCGCATAACCGAGTCTGCAGTATGTCGACCCGGATAGCCTATCTAGTCCTTATACTTACCGACAGGTACTCTCTGAAGTTAGTTCAGGGGCAGTAGACAAGATGGTTATCGACAATCGTTATCGTTAGTAAACGATGAACCTTTGTATGGGATAAGAGATTTTTAAAAATCACCAGATATTTCGATTTGAAATGTCAATTCCATACAAAGGTTGATCGTTTGCTAACGATAACGATTGTCGACAACCATCCTGTCTAGGGGGGCTGGTCTAATATCGACTCTATACTATTACCACAGCACTATGTGTCAACAGGACTAAACGATAAGACGAGACATATATGTCATATATTGGGAGAGCGGTACTGCCCACTGACACACTTGAATAATTTATGGAATCTGTTGAGCAAAGAGTCTCTAGGACAGTGGCGTAACTATACCATCTGGGGCCCGTGGAAAATTCTTTAAATGGGGCCCTATCAGTAAAAATCGTCACGTTGTAGGTACTCAGTTTAATATTAATAAACTTCGAAATTTTCAGCGTACTCAATTACACGTTGTATATGTCCCACTAATGGCCATAGGCCTCCTCTCTTAGGCGAGAAGGAGAGATTTTATTTATTTATTTATTTAGCTTTTCGGTGAAGGAACAACATCGTGAGGAAACCTGCATAAAGAAATATTGTTGAGCTCGCGCCCTCTTGGGCCGGGGCCCTCTTGTGTCGGGGGCCCGTGGCATTTTGCCAGCCCTGCCACCCTATTGTTACGCCACTGCTCTAGGAGGGCGAGATTTTTTTAACACGCTTTTATTAGCTTCACCTGTATCAAGACTGTATCAATATAATGTATGCCATGGAATCTTCTAACGCAAGTTTCATCGAATTCAAAACGTAAGATTAAACTGAAACTTTGCACACTTATCAAGTAAACCTTAACGGAATAACTATGTTAGCCGTGTTTGGAATTGTTGGAATCGTCTTGACATGCATTTTTACCACTTATGGTTTTTAGGGTTTGATGATGGAGTAGGAGTGTCAGCACTGGAACTCCATACCGGAGTAACGTATCCTAGCCGCGTTTGAGGTTGTTGGAATTATCCTAAGATGGACTTTGACCATATATGGTTTTGAGGGTCGGATGATGGAGTAGGAGTGTAAACACTGGAATTCCAAATCTCCTGCTAAATTGAACCATGTTGTTATATAGTTTAAGTAAAACTTGCCAAATTCCACCTCCGGAACTAAAAAAGACAGGTAAGATAGAATTAAACTACATGGCGTAGTAGTAAGTTGTGTATTTGATCAATAATAATAATAATAATAATAATCATTTATTTTCTCCCACATATAGATAAAAGAACAAATTTTAAAATTATAACAGGTAAATACAATAAAATAAACAAGAACTTAATCACATAATCTTAGTTTAGCCGCTGAGTCTTAACCAAAGTATAATTTTAGCTGAAACTAAAAATGCATGAACCACGCAGAAATAATATGTACTTACTTCATGGTTTTGAACATTGTGTTGTGATGATGAAATATTGCTTGGATTTAAGGTAAGGTTGTTTTTTTTTTTTCAAGTTTTTATTGTTTTTTACCTTCGGAGGTTGGCAAAAATTTTCAGTGTTACTACTGTCGCTACCGTAGTAGTTCATTTATACTTTTTGTAATAATTAACTTTTTAGGGTTCCGAAGCCAAATGGCAAAAAACGGCACCCTAATAGATTCGTCATGTCTGTCTGTCTGTCTGTCGGTCTGTCCGTTGAAACTTGGTAAGTAGATGTATTCTGTGAACCGCATTAAGATTTTCACATAAAAACAGAAAAAAAAACAAAAAAAATTGGGGGTTCCCCATACTTAGAACTGAAACACTTTTTTTTTTTTTTTTTTAATAAAACCTATAAGTGTGGGGTCTATGGGTAGGTCTTCAAAAATGATATTGAGGTTTCTAATATAATTTTTTTCTAAACTGAATATTTAACGCCAGAGACACTTCCAAAGTGTAAAAACGTGTGTCCCTGTAACTTCTAAAATAAGAGAATGATAAATCTATAAAAAATATGTTATGTACATTACGATGCAAACTTCCATCGAAAATTGGTTTGAACGAGATCTAGTAAGTAGTTTTTTTTTAATACGTCATAAATTGAAATTCATATCAAATACCTACTACCTTTATACTATACTACATTTTACTTATAAGTATATATACCTACAGGTTTGTACGGAACCCTCGGTGCGCGAGTCTGACTCGCACTTGGCCGTTTTTTTTTGTATATTGAGTAAAATAGCCATATTGTTCTACGAAGGTAAAAATCACTAAAAACTTCTAAAACACAAAAAAAAACTAATTTCCCGCCTCATGCTAAGCATCCACCTTAAATTGATTTGGGGTTTAACCCATACAGTGATAGCGTTAACAACGCGCATTGATTATTACACCCTCGGCTCGCTTAATCCCACCTCGAGTGTTAATAACAAACTTTGCACACATGTATCATAATGTACTAATAATTAGTGCCGATTTCGCGTTTAATATCGATACTTTTACCGAGAACTAATGACAAGGAATCCTTATTGACATTTTGTCTGACTGTAAATATTAACTATTGTACGATATATCTGAGTGCATCTATATGGAAACGCTCACGCTTGGCACAAGGTTAGATTAGACACCCCCGGCGCGTCGTTTACACAGACGCTGTGTATAAGGAATTCCGGGCGCAAGCGCCTTGTTGGGCATTTTTTTGTATTTTTTCTGAACCTTAACGTCATAGACATAAAGTTCATTATTGTGTGTCATTTACTTGCCCTTTCAAAGCGATATTCGAATGACAATACTGCCAACCAACGGAACAAAGAAAAAATAAAATCAACACTCGACGCGCGCAGTCAGTTGCTCTCCGCCATATTCGGCACTATAACGTGTTTTGACGCGTGGTGTTTTTTATTGTGAACTGTAATAAAATAAAATTTTTGTGTTTGTATTGATATTCTTATACCAAATTACTAGAAATTAGTGTATTATCCGTTTATAAGTATTGTTTTAGGTATTTCGTAAAATATCTTTATAAAAAAGTCTTCAACTTTTGATGACGCAATAAAAATGTAATTTTTTATGGCCGTTTGCCAATGTTTATGATTGTGATATTTATAAATGTGTCATTGTGTTCATGAAACATACATAAGTTGCTGCAAAATACATCCAGGAATGGATTTATAGTATCAGGTATGTCATTTACTGTATATTTTTACTAAAATAGTGTTCGAAATAGAATATTTCGGTAAAAATTTAGGTTATCGTATAACGACTCATATTTACTTATGTTTTCGGTTGTAATATTTTTTTTTTATTTTTTTTTTTATACCGCTAAGGTGGCAAACAAGCATACGGCCCGCCTGATGGTAAGCAGCTACCGTAGCCTATGGACGCTTGCAACACCAGGGGTATCACTCGCGCGCTGCCGACCCAGAAGAAATCTCTTCACGCCCTTTTTGAAGAACCCCATGCTGTACTCCATTGGGAAAACCACGGCGGGGAGCTCATTCCACAACCTGAGCGTCCGCGGAAGAAAGCTCCTTTGAGCCCGCACAGTTCGAAACAATTCTGGTTTCAATGACGTGAAGTGAGGATGGATTCCCCGTCGATGGCGTGAGTTGCGATGGTTTTTTTGCAAGCCCGTATGATGGTAACTTCGTTAGAAGACCCCTGTGCCAGACCCGATCGAACGCCTTCGCCACATCCAGGCTCACTGCCAATGCCTCACCTTGACTCTCGATGGCGAGTGACCAACGGTGCGTGAGATACACAAGGAGGTCACCAGCTGAGCGACTGTGGTGGAAGCCATATTGTCGGTCGCTCAACAACTCGTGATCCTCCAGGTATCTCAAAAGCTGCGTGTTGATCACACGCTCCATGACTTTGGAGAGAAGGGAGGTGATGGCGATAGGCCTGTAATTCGTCGGGTCTGATTTGTCGCCCTTTTTGGGCACTGGGTGCACGTGGGCAGTCTTCCACGAAGACGGGACTTCCTTTTTGGTGTAGGAAAGTGCAAAAAGACGCGTCAATACTGGACACAATTCAGGAGCACACCGCTTCAGCAACACTGCCGGTATGCCGTCTGGCCCACTCGACTTATGGATTTCCAGAGAAAGCAGTTCCCGCCGGACCTCCCGTTGGGTAATGCTTATCTCCGGCATGGAGCTAACACACTGCGGGATGGTAGGTGGTGTGGCGCCCCGTCATCCAAAGTCGAGTTCGAGGCAAAGAGATAGCCCAAAAGATCAGCTTTCTCCTTTGCACTATGGGCCAAGTTTCCGTCCGGCTTACGGAGAGGTGGCAAGGACGACTGGCAAAAGTTTCTTTCGGCAGCTTTGGCAAGAGACCAGAAAGCGCGACTTCCAGAAGGAAGGCTAGTCAGCCTCTCACCAAACCTGCCGACGAAATCGAACATCGCCTTAGCGATCATTCGCTTACTGAATCTTGAGGCAGCGTTAAATTTGCGTTTCGCATCAGAGATGTTAGGGTCCTGATCAGTTCGGGCCGTGGTCCAAGTCTCATACAAAGTTTGCTTATTTTCTCTAGCATCTTTGCAGGGCCGATTAAACCACGGTCGCTTCTTCACCCCTGCAGCCACTAGCGGGTTTGGGATATAACATTCCATTCCCGCCAGTATCGCCTCAGCGACGGCAGCTGCACAGGTGTCAGGAACATGTGTTTATTCTCATCAATCAATTGTGAAATATAGGTAAATTAATCCAGGAATTCGTTTATAATATCAGTTTAGTCATAACAATAAAAAAATATTTCGTTCTAAAAATAGATGTAAACAAACTACGGGTGGCGGCCGGTAGGTACGGCAATGAGTCATGGCGGGGCACTTGACGGCCGGTTTTTATGGCATAAACAAAGCTGTTTTATGAAGTGCTTGAGTGATTTATGTTTTTATATTGTGAATGTTATCGACGTTTAGGGAGTTATTTTACATATATCGGTAGTTTATTGTGCAAGGTAAGTTTTTTTGCAAAAAAAAAAACAACTGGATTTCTAAATTTTCAGAAATTACAGGTTTTTACAGTAGGTTTTATATGATAGCATATCTTATTAACATTCTTAGGGAGTTCTTCGTTTCTTATATAATTATAGGAAATACGAGTTATAATTTTTTTTTCTCACCAAGGTCGTTAAAAAAAATCGCAAAACCTATTTTTAACGCCCGGAGGGTTAAAAAAATATCAATCGAGGTCGGAGTCTATAATAATAATAATAATAACGTTTATTGGATAAAACGAGATTATAGAGATTATTAAAAAAAAATCTAAATTTCTTTATTAAATGACAAGTTTGTAAGTTACATGGCTTGGGAGTGTTGGGACTCCTCTTTTAAGTTTATAAAGCCTGTATAAGGGGAGACCCGCTCTTCCGAATTTCATTACATTACATTTGTACCTAATAAAAAATAAATTTACATTTACAAAAAGAATACAGGCGATTTTAAATGAGTAGTGTATGTGTTAGTGGGTGGAGGGTGTGTAAAGATCGTGTGAGTGTTGTCGACGTCGGGTTCTGTCTGTGGGTTATGCAGGGAGCAGATTACTGGGGTCGTTGGAAAACGGCGGGGGCAGTGTTACACCAAATTCGCGAGCAGCTGCCTGGACAGGGGCACAGTATACTAGGAAACCATCATTTAACTTCTGAAACAATATAGTATAATACTTGTAGGAAGGAATTAATGTAACCAAGCATCTAGCGGTGTGATCCGGCAGTTCCGGCTACGTAGGAAACTATTTTCATATTCAAATTCAAAATCATTTATTCAATTAGTCTTTCGCAGGCACTTATGAAAAGTCTGACTCTAATACTCTAATACCGGTTCGGAAGGTTGCTTTGCTGAGAAGAGCCGGCTATAAACTCAGCAATTACATTCAAGTTCACATAATTTTCACATTCTAATCGCACTGACAACAATTGCATGCCCCTGTGCGGCGGCAAAACTACAAATTAGACTGAATCGTTATTTAATAAGTTAATAAATAGAAAACTCGGCGTAGACCAGCCATAAGCAGCACATGTTCACAAGTATGACGCGTGTGGCAGCCATCGCCCTCCTCGCCATATTGGAGGGAAGTGAGCGACCCGTCACACGACGCCGCCGCAAGCAAAAGCCTTAAAGTAAGCAAGACTTACCTTAAAAATAAAACTAAAGGGAAACTACTAGATACACACAAATTCTCCCAGGATATAAGCTATAATTTTTATTTTAAGCAGAGCATGTACCTACTATGGAAACCAGATAACTGATTTAATACATATACTACTTTTTGTTTTTAAATACATACTTAATATACATAATTACACCCAGACTCAGGACATACAGACATGTTCATGCACACAATAAATGCATGTCCTGTGCGGGAATCGAACCCACGACCTGCGGCGCAATAGGTGGAATCTTTACCAGAGTCTTAACCAACTGGCCTGTAGAGATATAAAATATAAGGAACATGTAACCAACATACCTCATATAGCTTTTCCAAGTAAATATCTTCGTCAAACTGTCCCTTACTCTGGCGTCTCTTCCAAAACACGTCAAGTGCTTCCTCCGTGAATTTCTTGTGGTACTTCGGCAACTTACAAGCAATCTTTATAATTAACGGAAACACTAGCAATGACTCTGGAGAAAAACGGCAATTCTCATCCATTTTTCTGCAGTATATGGTTAGAGCGGCCTCAACTGCCCCGTTGTTGTTAGCTTCATTCAGTGTGCAGAGCTTTTGGTAACGTTCCTCAAGTTCCTGTTTATGATAAATTATTATTATTTTCAATGCACCTAGGTACTTAAATTAAGTCTACGTAGCAAAAGTTAGTTAGTTAGGTAGTTTAGTCGTCGTCAGCTGTAACTAAGCACGGACGCGTTTTTTACCGGTGACCGATGACTCATCGCTGAGGACAATGACCTCTGATACAGTGAAGTAGTACTATTAAATATTCTGTGGTGAAGTGTGCGAACTGCAATATTGTTATTAACGAACTTTTGGCGTTTTTACGTAATGTGTTGGGTTTTATGGATGAAGAAAAGTATTCACCAGCTGTGTACATCTTCATTTTCCGCGGAAGATATAGTGAAAGCGAAGTCTCTTCTTTTTGAGTCGCTTCCCAATGCGAAGAAGATGCCTCTGCGTCGTAAAGGTGGGAAGAAGAAAATGTCGCGAGATTTGGATGATATAATATGTCTGATAAATGTTACCAGCTCAGAAATCGGTCCTATATTTGTAGCGAAAGAATTACATAAACTACCACCGGTTACATTTGACCATGTGGATGCGACCCGGCTTTTAAAGGATATGTTATGTATGAAAAATCAACTTAGTGCTTTGGAAGAGAAAGTTGTTACGGTTGATAAGTTTGATCTTCTCAAACAAGAGGTGGAAAATATGAGACATGCTTCTTTGGTTGAGTGTTTTCCTCCTGTAAATAACGTAAACAGAAAAAGAGGAGCTTGCCTTCAAGATAGTATGAAAATGGACAGTGGACCCATAGGCCTACAATATATTCCTATCAAGTCACCACAAGTCTCAGGTGACTCAGAGTCGAACGACCTTGCTAAACATTCATCGCCCCTAGCAGCTGGAGCGGAGGACGGTTTTGTCTCTTTTTTATGCGACCAAAGAGATGCGACAGAGACACTAGGACGCGTGGAGGCGCCGCATGCAGTTACTGCGGTTTCGAACACTCCGAGCGACAACAGGAGCGACGTTAACCAAGGACTTAGTGACGCTGGGAGAGGGAGCGAGACGGAGCAACAAGCGCCGCACGTGGAGGCCACTACACATACTGCGGTTTCGCAAGCTAGGTAGTGATTCACGATTAGTTGCTACCGGCGGCGGCGCGTCCGCACCGTCACCAACACTGCCCGCATCTAACGGTAAACAATCGCCTCGATCATCAGGTTTGAATGAGAATGGTGAGCAAGTGGTGCGAAATGAGTATAATGAATGGAAATTAGTGGAAAATAAATCATCAAAGCGCTACAAACTGATTGGTCAGAGAGGGTGTGCTTCTGTTAATCAGGATGTTAAATTCAAAACTGCAGATGTAAGAGTGCCTTTGTTTATTTCTAACGTTAGTATCGAAACAAGTGAGGATGATATCATTACCTACATAAAACAGCAAACTAATGAAAATGTGTACCTAAAAAGATTAATATGAAAACAAATAGGCATTACAATTCTTATAAGCTGTATGTATCTAAGTGTAAGCTAGATTTATTCTTAAAAGATAATTTATGGCCAAATGGAATAACATTTAGACGTTTTGTGCATTTTATGTACCGAACGAAGCAACGAGATTCTGTTAAAGACTCTGTTAAAGTTGGTTACAATGTTTATTTATGGATAATACAAACAATATATATTGTAAAATAACTACTTTTAACTGTAAATCGGTTAAACGTTCATTAGATAGTGTAAGGGATATTTGTAAAGTTTCGGACGTAGTAGCCCTACAGGAGACGTGGCTCCTTCCCCATGATATACCGTTATTAGGAACCATTTCTAACAGTTTTGAATATACGGGTAAGTCAGCTGTAGATACCTCGGCGGGTTTACTGACCGGAAGACCATATGGGGGAGTAGCTATACTCTGGAGGGTGGGCATCTTTGAGGGTGTGTCTGTTATTGATTGTAGTAGCCCTAGACTGGTTGCGATTAGAGCCACTACGAAGGGAGGGCGTTCTGTTATATTCTTCTCTGTATACATGCCTACAAATTCATCTGATAATTTGTCTGATTTTACGGAGGTGCTGAGTGAAATAAGTGCCATTGAGGCGAGCAATGATGTCGAGAGTGTATTTATGCTGGGTGATTTTAATGCTCACCCTTATGAACTTTTTTATAGGGAATTGCTTAGTTTTTGCACAGAACAGTCTTGGATTTGTGCTGATATCGAGACACTAGGAGCTTCGTCAGGTAAATAAATCGTCAGCGAGGCTCATGGCTGCAGGCGTTGGTTGGATCATTGTGTTGTTTCTTTATCGGCTTGGCATACCATTATTAATGTAGGTATAGATGAAGATGTATATATGTCGGATCATATGCCTTTATTTATTGAATGTGACCTAGGACTAGTGAGGCCAAAGCGAACAATGTCTGACTTACCTCGCAATGCGGTTAAATGGGGTGAGAGAAGTGATTCTCAAATTAAAAGCTACCATGATTTGTGTAACAGTAGGATGCGAGAACTTGATTTCCCCCATGAGCAGGTAGAGTGTAGTTTCGGGTCATGCAGTTTGGGTGTGCATAGGCATGTAATAGATAAACTGTATAATACCATTGTGTGCATACTGTCTGAATCAGCTGTTCAAACATCTTTAAATGAACAGGTAGGTCCTAAAAGATGTAAGAGGGTGTGCGGTTGGAATAGACATGTTCGTGAGGCTCATCGGGAGGCCCGGCTTAAGTTCAATATATGGGTATTGCATGGTAGACCGACTTCGGGTACAATACATAATCAGATGTGCTATGCTCGAATAGTTTTTAAAAGTCGCCTGAGTTGGTGTCAGAATAACCAAGAACAAATAAAAATGGACATAATAGCCAAACAACGATCTGTTAAAAACTTTTGTAAATTTTGGAAGTCCACGGGTAAATTGGATGTTAGGCCGAGCCTTCCAGCTAGCGTGGGGGGGTTGAATGATCCGGAGGAGATTGCAAACATGTTTATGCAGCATTTAAAGGTGCAGTCTCCTCTTAGTCAAGCGTCGGTGCTTGATTCTGGGGCTGGTCGACGGGGGGATGAAACTCTACTACATATATCTGCTAGTCAAGTAAAAGCCATAATAAAAAACATGAGTAGAGGCAAATCTCCAGATCATGACGGCCTCAGTATTGAGCATTTGCGGTACGCGGGAGTTCATCTGCCGAGAGTCCTGTCCATGTTTTACTCGCTGTGTATTACCCACTCATACTTACCAGTGGAGTTAATGAAAACTATAGTGGTACCTATCATAAAGAACAGGACAGGGGACATCTCGGATAAGGGGAACTATCGCCCAATATCTCTTGCTACGATTACGGCCAAGGTACTGGACAGTGTGCTTGACTCGTGTTTAAGTAAATACCTTAATATACAGGATGCTCAGTTCGGGTTTCGACCTGGACTCTCAACAGAGAGTACCATTTTAAGTCTAAAGCACACTGTCCAGTACTACACCAACCGTAGAACGCCGGTGTATGCCTGTTTTCTTGACCTATCCAGGGCATTTGATCTTGTATCGTATGATATACTCTGGAGAAAGTTAGGGAACAGGGGTGTTCCGGCTGAAGTTATTAAAATATTTAATTTCTGGTATGCCAATCAATTGAACTCTGTAAAATGGTCCAACACTTTCTCAGAAACGTATAGGTTGCAGTGCGGGGTAAGGCAGGGAGGGTTGTCGTCGCCCAAACTCTTCAACCTGTACGTGGATGACCTGATTGCCGAGCTCAGCAGCATGCGTGATGGGTGTCGTGTGGATGGCGTTAGTATTAATAACATCAGCTACGCAGACGACATGGTGCTGCTGGCCCCGACCGCGGAGGCCATGGGTAAATTGTTGAGAGTCTGTGAGACCTATGTAGCCACACACGGACTTCTATATAATATTAAAAAGTGTGAGTATATTGTCTTAAGGCCTGTCGGTGGATATCCCGAGAGTATGCTTAACATCGCACTCAATGGATCGAACTTACGTAGAGTAAAACAGTTCAAGTACCTCGGGCATATTCTTACCGACGATCTTAGAGACAATGTAGATATTGAACGGGAGCGTAGGGCATTGGCTGTCAGGAGCAATATGCTGGCTCGTAGATTTGCTCGGTGTAGTGACCAGGTCAAAATCACCCTTTTCAAGGCGTACTGTCAAAGCTTCTACACGGGCAATCTGTGGTCCAGCTATGCGAAAAGATCGCTAAATGTCCTACGTGTCCAATATTATAATGCCTTCAGGATGTTGTTGCGGCTGCCTCGATTCTGTAGTGCATCGGGGATGTTCGCGCAGGCCCGCACGGATGACTTTGGGGCGATTATCCGCAATAAAACGGCATCTCTGTTAGGGAGAGTGCGGGGCAGCCGGAATAGTATCTTGAGGACAGTAGCGGATCACTACGATTCGCCGATCATGAGGCACTTTGTGCACATACTCATTGGTATAAATCCATTGGTGTGTGCATAGAGTGTCTTGTGTGAGGGAGGGAGAGTGTCTCAAGTAAGAATAGTTGTCGAATTGAATGATTAATAATAAGCTCAATTAAATATAAATGTAATTAATATAGTACTAACCCTAGAAATAAGGCATTTTACTAACCCATGGATCTGTGAAATCTGAATAAATAAATTATTATTATTATTATTCCATTTATTCATCTTTACACTTATTTTTACACATTTAAATATAGATATATATAAAAAAAAAAACAATACATATATTTAAAAGTATAAAAACAGCTCCCCACCGGCATCGGGAACGAGGTCCTAGGTACCGGTGGTCAAGGCTCCAGAGACAGGAACTTCCTCACTATGCGTGCCGTTTCCAGGAGCACTGCCTTCTGAATCTGGCCCTTGATCCAGCCACCCAACGCGAGCCTCTTAAGGTGTTTGTCGAGGCTCTTGGCAATTAGGCCATGGGCGGAAACGACTATCGGTACAATTGTTGCTGTATCAATGGCCCACATGTCGACAACCTCGTGTGCAAGATCAAGATACTTGCTTTCTTTATCCTTCTTTGCTTTCACGAGGTTCTCGTCATGGGGGACAGTAACATCAACAATCATTGCACGGCGCTCTTGGCGATCTATCAATACTATATCAGGCTTATTGGCGACAATAGTCCTGTCAGTAATGATAGATCGATCCCAGTATAGTGTGATATGACCATCTTCGAGAACCGATTCTGGCACATACCTGTAGTAAGGCACTTCAGACGACACCAGGTGGTATTTCAGGGCAAGTTGCTGGTGGATTATCCTGGCTACTTGGTTGTGCCTGTGCAAGTATTCACCGTTTGCGAGACGCGAACATCCGGAGATTATATGCCTGAGGGATTCACCTGGGCGATGACATGCCCGACATATGTCGATGGTTCCATCTCTCAGGATAAATCTCCGGTAGTTGTTCGTCATCACAACCTCGTCCATAATTGCACAGACAAAACCTTCGGTTTCCCCAAAGAGGTCACCGAATTGTAGCCAGGCCACGGAGGCTGCAAGGTCCACATCGGGTCCATGAAGGGCCCGATAGTACCTTCCGTGTAGCTCCTTGCCCTGCCATACCTTCCTGCGATCGTATACTGTGAGCACCACAGGCTTGCGCCAGTTCTCTCTAGCTAAAGATAGAGGGGTCAATCCATTGTCCACTGCGACAACATCCGTATGCATCCCCCTGTCAGTGTGGAGAAAATATTCTCTAAGATTATATACCTCGCGATTATGTAGGGTTTTGGCATTTAAAAAACCTCGACCACCACATTTCCGCGGGATATATAACCTCATCACTGATGATCGAGGGTGATGCATACGGTGTGCAGTCAGCAATGTACGGACTTTTCTATCCAGGGTGTCCAATTCGGTCTGAGTCCACTTGAGTATGCCAAAGGAGTACATCAAGACCGGCATGACCCAACCGTTGTAGGCCCGCACCTTGTTTCCGCCTGACAAAAGACTATTGAGTACTTTTTTCAGGCGCCCCAAGAAGCGGTCCCGCAACGATTGTTTCATGTCAGTCTCATTGATGCCAAGGGCCTGTGACATACCCAAGTATTTGTAGGTTTCGGTTTCGGAGAGTGATCTCAGTTGGGTGGAATCTGAAAGCTGGATGCCCCCAGATTCCACCATCCTCCCCCGCTTTACATGCATGACCGCACATTTTTCCACACCAAACTCCATCCTGATAGAGTTACTGAAGGTTTCAGTGACCTTCAGTAATCCTGTCAATCGGAATTCAGTGTGAGCAAACAACTTAAGGTCATCCATGTAGAACAGGTGGAATATAACCTGATCACCTCTTCGCAACCGATAGCCTAACCCAGAGCCCTCCAAGAGTGTACTTAGAGGGTTCAAGGCCAGGCAAAACCACAGCGGGCTCAGACTGTCACCCTGGAAAATGCCCCGCTCTATCTTTATTGGATCGCCATCACCAAGGATCTGTCGAGATCCTGGATAGAGAAGGACCGTTCTCCATTGCCTCATACATGACATCAGGAGAGTGCGTAGAGTTGCATTGACTTTATACAACTCCAGCACCCTCATGAGCCATGAATGCGGCACAGAGTCGTAGGCCTTCTTGTAATCTATCCAGCATGTCGACAGATCCCTTCGATTACGGCGAACCTGCTGACAGATAGTCATATCTATGAGGAGTAGCTCCTTAGTACCACGGGCCCCACTCCTACATCCATTCTGAGAGGCAGACATTATTGAATGTTCTTCAACATGCCTGGCGATTTTCGCTCTCAGAATGGATGTAAGAGTTTTGTAAACTGTAGGCAAACATGTAATCGGCCTATAGTTTTTTGGGTCCGTGGTACTACCGGATTTATGGAGAAGGTGGGTTTCACCAGTCGTTAGAAATTCTGGGAGTGACCCAGATTCTAAGGCTAATTGGAACTGGGACGCCAAGCAAGCATGCGAACTGCGTAGCCATTTAAGCCAAAAGTTGTGCAGTCCATCCGGTCCCGGTGCCAATTAGGCACCGAACGGACTGCACTGGCTATGTCTTGGGGCTCGATGTTAATAGCCCCCATTTCTTGAATAGGCTCGCACACTTGCTCGACGTCCCTAGTCCAGTTGCCCTCAGAATGAGTGACGGGCACCGACCAGATATTGCGCCAGAATGAAGTCATGGCGTTAATATCCGGCCGCTGCACATCACTATCTGGTTGGCTAGGTCGCTCCCATGACCTGTAAACCCACCTTTGATCTCTTTGGAATATGGAGTTCTGAGAGTATCTATCCACGCGCGCCTTATACCTGCGTATACGGTTTGACCATGCATAAATCTTCTGCTTGAGGAAGTCAATGCGCTCTGTGACACGGGACATATATTCGCGGGAGTTGACATCAGTCCCGTTGAATGCCCGTCTCACAAAGCGTATCACTCTAGGGCGTATATTGCCCTCCCTGAAGCAGCTGAGCTTGCCGATGAGTACCCTAGCCTCGCTAATACGATCCTCTATTCTGCATTGCCAGGCGGGTACGGCGGGTTTCGGTCGCGTAGCCGCATCAGTGTTGGGGAATTTGACGCGTGCTACACGACATGCCGTTATCGCCGCGCAATACAAATATTATTAAAAGCATTAATAAGGTAAGCAAGTAATAAAGTGGGTGGATTTATGAATCTTATTTTGAGCTTATATTATGGTCCCACGCACCGTGCTGGTTTTATGCTACATATCAGTTAAATATATCATTAAACTGGGAGTTTAATTTTCAATGAAGATTTCCCCGAACAGAAACCACGGTACGGTGGTAGGGCACTCTTCAGGCCGGCTTACACCTTCAAAAACGTCAATCGCTATACAGGTGTGCTCCAACAGAACACTTCAAGTAGAAAGGTTAAGGCTTTGTGTGCTTACAGCCATCGGCTACATGATCACCCAAGAATACTTCAAATGGACCTACATACAAACTAGAAAAACACAGATTCGGCAGTAAATTTACTACGAATCTTAGATATGGCAGGAGATACACAAAAGCTAAAAAGCTCCAAGTAGATATAATGATAATGCATGTGAGTGACAAAGAGAGTCCTATTAAACATAGAAAGAAGAATTAAGTCCAATGGCAATAAGTGTCTAAAACCATTGTTAGTAAATTTACCTTCAAAAGTTTTATCAAGAATTCATTATCATCATCATGATCATCATCCTGTTCGGTCAGTTGGTCTGCATTAAAGGCTTTCAGTGCCTGGGCCTTGGCATCGATGTGGTCTTGGACCAGCTTGTTAGGGTGGAGGCAGTTCATGCCGCTCACAGCTTTCATACTGTTGTCGTATGTGTTCATGACCATCAATACCAACGCGCAGCTCCTACTTTCGTTGGTAAGTTTCAATTTATTATAATCTGAGTTGATTCTCTGAAACATAACATTAAACAACTGAAACACATTATTACTAAGCCTATTACAGGTGTTTTCCCTGAGTGCTGGAAGGTAGCAATGGTCGTACCAATTCATAAAAATGGCGATAAAAATATGCCATGTAACTATCGTCCCATTTCTCTACTCTGTATATTCTCCAAAATATTAGAAAAAATTGTGAACAAAAGGCTCGTTAATTATCTGGAAAAAAACAACCTGCTTCCAGAACGAAAATATGGTTTCAGACAGGGCCGATCTTCGGAAGACGAAATGCTATTGCTAACTAACTTTGTTTCAATCGCGCTGGATGCGAATCAAAACTGTATCGGGGTATTCCTTGATCTTGCTCGAGCTTTTGACACAGTATCTCTTCCGATTCTTCTCCGAAACCTAAACTTCTTTGGCATTAGAGGGATAGCACATGACTGGTTTAGTAGTTACCTCTTAAACCGACAGCAGCAGTGTAAAGTGGGAGAGAGTAGGAGCGATCAGCTCCCGGTTAACTTTGGGGTACCGCAGGGAAGCATCTTCTTAGGCCCTACGCTGTTCATAATGTATATGAGTGACCTGCTTGATCTTCAACTGAATGGTGCAGAGATTATATGCTATGCAGATGACACAGTCATTTTGTTCCAAGCTTCATCCTGGGACAGGGTATATGAGGCAGCGGAAAAGGGTATTTTGAGCGTTGGCGATTGGCTTCATAACAACTTATTGACCCTAAACCATTCAAAGACTCAATACATTTGTTTCCTCAAGACAAGTGTGTCACAGCCACCAAACGACAAAACTCTTAGGCTGCATTCTTGCAGTAGACAACAAAAAACATCCTCACCATGCAAATGCGATTGTATTACTCGCACATCTAGCACTAAGTACCTTGGTGTCATAGTGGATGAAAATTTGTCTTTTAAAAATCACATAGCCCAACTCGCAAAGCGCATCCGTAAGTCAATTCATTTCATTATCATCATCATGATCATCATCCTTTTTAGGGTCGGCAACGCGCGCGTGATACCCCTGGTGTTGCAAGCGTCCATAGGCTACGGTAACCGCTTACCATCAGGCGGGCCGTATGTGGTACGCACCTAAGTGGTATAAAAAAAAAAAAAAAAAAAAAAAACATGATGAAATGTCTTCAGCACTCGGCCGACACACATACTCTAAACCTTGTTTATAAGGCCATATGCCAATCTGATTTACTGTATTGTATCACTGCTTGGGGCGGGGCTGCTATGATTTGAGACTAATATGATTTGCTTGAAAAGAGCCCAACGAGCCGTACTTAAAGTGATGTTGCGGAAATCCTATAGATATAGTACGGACGAACTGTATGCAGAGTGCAAACTCCTACGCGTACGGCAACTCTTCATACTGCGAACTGCCTTAAAAATGCACAAAGCCGTTATAACTAGGGAATGCAAAACCGTGGCAAAATGAAAACCGGTTTTTTTTTCGGTTATGGAGAGGTAAACCGGTTAACCGGTTTTAAAACCGTTTTTTTTTTATGTTCGCTCGTTTTTTTTCCATGTTATTTCTATAGCTCGAATTATAGGTAATAACCGTGCCTAAGATTTAAAAATCGTAAACTGAGGAATTATAGTCGGTTAAAGTTAATGAAGAGAGTATAAAAGAAAACTCAAATTCATCATCACCATCTGCCTGCCCTGTTCCCAACCATTTGTGGTCGGCGCAATATGTACGCTTCTTCCATTCGTCTATTCTATCCGTTATACCAACTTTCACTCCTTTCTTACTAATATCATCTTTCACACAATCCATCCATCTCTTTTTCATCAAATTGATGGAAATAATAGTTTATTTAACTCTGTAAATTCATCTTCATCAGATACTCGTTTATATAGACTACACGGTTCCTTTCCTTTTGATTATATTTTACAACGAATGAAATCATAAAAACATATCACGTTTGCTTGGTTTTTAATTGCTATGATATATGATGACTTTATGTTAAAAAATAGATCAGTAGAAGTACTTATATGTATAAACATTTATTGAATTATGTTTCGTATGTTATAGTATTAATTTCACACGTAATATTATGAACATGTCATATTGTAGCGCCACAGCAACTTGCGTGTACACAAAAACGTGATTATGATTATACGAATGTTTTATTTCGATAAATTGTTGTTGTGCAGATGGTTAAAAAAACTTTTTAATAAAAAAATAAACCACCGAAAAAACTGAAAAGCAAAAAATAATTTTGAATATAACTTGAATTTTATAAGGTTTTGCAGTCGGGGACAAACCAATAACCTACGTAGATATGTATTTTTTTTGTAATATTTGTTAAATGTAAAGTTTGTCTAAAAAGGAAGCAAAGCAATATTGCTAACGCAATTCATTTTTTCGAATTTAAAGCTAGGGCTAGAGCCCTACCTTTAAATATATAGAGGTAGATCGCGTAACTTTGGTGGTAATCGTAACGAACACCATTAATTATTTCATCCAATGATTCGCACGCGGTAAGTCGCGACGATGACCATTCGTGGGCCCTGATTGGAAGTAATTCATTAATGGTGTTCGTTACGATTAACACCAAAATTACGCGGTAGAGCTCCCGGTCCCATAGTAAAAGTTGATCGTATACATGAGTACTTTACGTGGTTTCATTTAATGTCGTATTGTCATAATAGCTTATGTTATTGGTTTGTCCCCGACTGCAAAACCTTATAAAATTCAAGTTATATTCAAAATTATTTTTTGCTTTTCAGTTTTTTCGGTGGTTTATTTTTTTATTAAAAAGTTTTTATTTTATAATTTTTTGTGGCTATAGTCTACTAATTACTACATGCTTAATTTTTTGTTTCTTTTGATGTAATACACAACTCAGCATTATAATCTGTGAGTGAACAATAAATCATCCCTATTTTACCACCTTTAGGGTAGGTATTTTTTATCCATATTTATATGGGACCACCTTCGAGATATACCCTATCCAATAAAAAAAGAATTATCAAAATCGAACTACTCTGTCAAAAGTTATGCGTGATCATACATAAAAAAAAAATATATATATATATATATACGCGTCGACTTGTAAACCTCCTCCGTTTTTTCGTCGGTTAAAAAATAACACCAATCAGTCAGCTTGCTGTTTGGCATACATAAGAGCCTTCGTTGACAGTAGTTGCTCCGATAGCATGACATTAATGCTGGCATCCCGCAAGGCTCTGGATTATCCCCAACACTGTTCCACCAGCATATTAATGATATACTCTCTATTGCTAGCATTCATTGCTATGTAGATGAAATTACAGTGGACGCTCATTACACGAGCCGTCCAAATATCCCTCGTTCTATAGTGGAGAAAAGGCGCGAAGTACTTGTATTAAATCGAGAGTACACAAACTAGTGACTCCGATTGGGGTTGACTAAACCTAGTCTATTTCAACCCCACTAAGTCACACGCAAGCCGGCGCATTCACCGTTGCGAAAAGTCTACTTTCTGTGGCTCCTCATTTCTAGAACATGTCCCTCAACATCACGAAAAGCATTGGGATCCTTCGCGTTAATATTTGTAGCGACGTTCTGTTCCAAAATCATCTACAAGGTATCCAAAAAACTCAGTGTGATTAATAGAGCGAAGTAGTACTTCTTATCGAGACAAAGACTGGAACTATAGAAGTCGCAAGTCCGGCCCAAGTGGAGTAATGCTGTCCTCTGTGGACACCTGGATACCAGCTTTGGTATTTAGACTCAGTTCAGCGACGTGCTGTTATAATTGTCGACGATCCCGAGCTTACAAGTGTTTTAAAGCCCCTTAGTCTGAGGAGAGACTGCCTTCTTATGTGTGTTCTATTTCTTTTCCAACGGACTGTATTCTGAAGAATTGTTTGACCTGATGCCCAGTTACCTTCTACCATCGTACTGTGCGGTTTCAAAGAAGCTTCCTATCGCGGACACTCAGGCTGTGGAATGAGCTCCCCGCTTCAAAATCTTGGTTGACTTCAAAAAGCTTGGGGTCACAAAATATGAATCTTTTCTCAAAATGTCGAAAGTGTCCGCCATGTTGAACTTTTTAGATACTGGTCCGATTGCTCTCAAATTCGATATTTGAGAGACCTTGGGGTCACAAAAAAAAGAATCTTTTCTCAAAATGTCAAAAAAGTGTCCGCCATGTTGAACTTTTTAGATACTGGTCCGATTGCTCTCAAAATCGATATTTGTGAGTCCTTGGGATCACAAAACAAGAATCTTTTCTCATAATGTTGAAAAAGTGTCCGCCATGTCCATGATCCAAGGACTCACAAATATCGATTTTGAGAGCGATCGGACCAGTATCTAAAAAGTTCAACATGGCGGACACCTTTTCAAAATTCTGAGAAAAGATTCTTGTTTTGTGACCCGAAGGACTCAGAAATATCGAATTTGAGAGCAATCGGACCAGTACCTAAAAAGTTCAACATGGCGGACACCTTTTCAAAATTCTGAGAAAAGATTCTTGTTTTGTGACCCGAAGAACTCACAAATATCGAATTTGAGAGCAATCGGACCAGTATCTAAAAAGTTCAACATGGCGGACACTTTTTCGACATTTTGAGTAAAGATTCTTGTTTTGTGACCCCAAGGTCTCCCAAATATCGATTTTGAGAGCAATCGGACCAGTAACTAAAAAGTTCAACATGGCGGACACTTTGTCGACATTTTGAGAAAAGATTCTTGTTTTGTGACCCCAAGGTCTCTCAAATATCGAATTTGAGAGCAATCGGACCAGTAACAAAAAAATTCAACATGGACACTTTTTCGACATTTTGAGAAAAGATTCATGTTTTGTGACCCCAAGGACTCACAAATATCGATTTTGAGAGCGATCGGACCAGTATCTAAAAAGTTTAACATGGCGGACACCTTTTCAAAATTCTGAGAAAAGATTCTTGTTTTGTGACCCGAAGGACTCACAAATATCGATTTTGAAAGCAATCGGACCAGTATCTAAAAAGTTCAACATGGCGGACACTTTTTCGACATTTAGAGAAAAGATTCTTGTTTTGTGACCCCAAGGACTCACAAATATCGATTTTGAGAGCGATCGGACCAGTATCTAAAAAGTTCAACATGGCGGACACTTTTTCGACATTTTGAGAAAAATACTTCATCCGCCATCTTGTGGCGACGGCCATTTTAAAAGTATTACATTATTGAGTATTGCAAATTGTTTTGTCATTGGAACTAAAGGTGTATGCAAAATTTCAGCTCACTCGGCGTCCATATCGCTACGGTAACCGCTTACCACCAAGCGAGTCGTATCTAGTTTACCCACGTCTGTAAAAAATTTTGACCTAAGCAAACTAACTAACATTGCAAATGAAACAAAAGTAATATATATTATTTGACTGACTCAAAAAACGAAAAACAAAACTTATGTCGTTATGCTCTTTGAATTAGTGTCCGTACACGTTAGATCGCGATCGTGTGTTCCTAGGGAGTCGTTCCGCAAAGAGACGTGATCTCTCTCTGAGCTCCCGTGGTCGACTAAGTTTTCGAGCGCGTATCTCACATATATATTTAACGTCGCGCTGCCATAGTAAAAATGTATGGCGAATTCGGAGCTCATTTTGAATAAAATCATAATAAATCATCTAGACAATATAATGAAAATATCAGACGCAAAACTTCAAGATTACATATTAGAGAATTAACTGACTACATTTCTACAGAATATTTCTAAGGAAAAATACACGAAATCTTCTGAATCACAGCACGCATTATTGTAGATTTTTGCTCAACTTCCTATGAGTCCATTAAAAAACCTATACCATAATTCATATTTTTGTTTCGCAAACATTGTAAATACATAATCTGTGGTAATAATTATGTAGATGTTCACTGTGTAAATAAACTATTTTCGTTAATATCAACTTAACCGTAACTGTCCTTTTGTCACTTTTTGGTCGACTCCCTCTTAAGGATAGAAAAGTATAAAGAGTCCCAGAACCAAATGTCACATCCCAAATGGCTTTCCGAAGTCCCCATTATTCTCTCCCTCACACTTACAACAAGGTATGAAACTCGTGTAATATTAAAAATAGCACAACCTTCAGTTGTCGAAATATCGTCAAAGAATGGCTCCTGTCACTCTCTTACGATGAAACAGAAAATCTGATATGATGACTAGAACCACGATTGCCACAGAACTTACCCATAGCTCTGCACACTCACTCAAACTCATATCTCACCGACACATAGCTGATACACAAACCCTTACATACATAGCATCACACATACCCGCATATACACACACCCCCCCCCCCCCCACAACCCTCACACATCACATCCCATACCCTCACTCACCCTATCTCTTTACACTACCATTATCATAGATTCTGCATTCCTGTCCGCTTTTTAATTTTTCTTATATATATATAACTTTGTTCATTTTTTTGCATTCTTATTTACTGGTTGTTTTATTGTCAATATTTCAAAAACCTCACTGTTTTGTTTTTTATATTCGTAACTTAAAAATATCGCACTCTAAGTCCCAAGATACAAGCATGTTCTCATGCTTAGTTTGGGCCTTGTGACAACTTACTCTCCTGTTTCTCTGTATGTTATTGTTTTTATAAATTGTAAATATGTTGTGGCAATAAACATTTATTATTATTTATTATTATTATAATCAACCAAACAATAAGAAAGTTAACAAATACGGCGCGCACGTTTTTTAGGGTTCCGTAGCCAAATGGCAAAAAACGGAAGCCTTATAGACTCAACATGTCTGTTCTGTCTGTCCGTCCGTATGTCACAGCCACTTTTTTCCGAAACTATAAGAACTATAATGTTGAAACTTGGTAAGTAGATGTATTCTGTGAACCGCAACCCTACAGTACTTAGTGTGACATATATGGTACATACGAAAACTGGTCAATTATTTCCGTAGCTATAGATTACTATCGCAGTCTAGCGATGAAAATTAAAAATATGATGTTTTACGATGACATTTCACAGTTCTGCCGCTTATCACATTTGCGCTTATAGACTTTACAATTGTTTCATTCAAATTTCGCGGGCGGTTAGAAGAAAACTTTTTACGTGTGTATAAATAATTGTGAAAATAATAGAAAACGGCGTGTTTGCGGCGAAAAAAAAATATTGCAGGTAAGTTTCTGTTTTTATTTTCAGATGACATTAGATTTTGTATGATAACAATAAATTATCCTATTCAAAAAGCAATTTTATGGTATGTGCCAGATGTGGCACACCGTGCAAAGTAAGTATTATAAAATCGTTTATATCTTACAGTTGAGGCCTCAAAGATTGTGTAGAGATGAGGATATTTAGCATTTTCTGGGTATGTTTTCGGGATGTGAAGATGACCTGCAGATGTCTGATGAGGAAAGTGACGATGTTTGACAAGAATGCGTGATTTTGTGATGAATGAAGTTGAAAAAAGATTCCACTTCCTTCAAGTAGACCATTTTGAAGAAGACTTCAATGATTAGCAAGTACATCTTCAATAAGAGCCGGATATGCCGTGAACGAGATCTGGCCTAGTGTCTCCGCTCAAGTCAATCTCTCCTCAGCACCTTCAGAAGCCATTTCATGATTAGCGGTTGTCACAACCAAACTGGCTTCTTCGCAAGCTAAACCACTTCGACCAGCCCATCCAAATCAGATCCGGTAGAAAAAAGAGGGTATATATGGCGCTATAATATTCTACCACCTGCTGGATATGAAGATATTCATTATACCACAGGCTATTATACTACAGAGTTGAAAAACAGAGACGAAATTCAGCATGACTGATGAATTTCAATTAGATGTAGCTATAGCTCTTTGTCTATCTGGGCGATCACCAACTCGTAGAAGAGGCCTACCAAAGTTATTCGTCTCTGATTATGATAGAAGAGAGAATGAAAAAAGACAATGTACCTACCAACCAAAAATGCAAGGACTGATGGTATTGATCACTTTCCCATTTTGTCAATTTCTAGACAAAACGTTGCAAGATGCCTGCTTGCATGTAAGGGAAAGTCATTTGTAATGCATAAGAAATGTAATGTTACCCCTTTCCTAAATAAGGACAAGAACTACTTTGTCCCGTTCCGTAAGTAGATAAGGAAATAAATATTAAGTTAAAGAAATATATAATATTATAGGAATTTTATGTTATTAATCTCTCCAATGTTCCTATTGTTTGTGAATTCAAAGTTGGAATGGTTTGTAAAAGTTATTTTTTGTCAAATGTTTATTTTAATATAATAAAAATTACAATTAAATAACACTTTTATTCATTTGCATTCCCTTCTATACTTTGGAAAATTTATCAACTAAATGCGTCTTGTGCCAGATGTGGGACATACCAAAAAACTTTGATTATCTCTATTACTTTTGGGTTGATATTTTTTTTATTATTTTTACCGACATAGGAGTAACATTGTGCATTCCTCGCCTTGTCCAGGGATGGTGAGAAGCTATTGCTGAATTTTGGATGAAAACACGTTTTTAGCCACTGGCAACACCAACTTTCCGCCATAATGTGTTATTATTTTACATAATTTGTCTATACTATCCCCACTCCACTAACTGCGGCGGCATTTTCCTGTAACAGAAATCTTGTCCGCAGCGTCATTGCGTTGTTGAACACCGCGGTGTGAACACGATTAAACAGTGATCATATCAGTTTATTTTTTAATATTAAATAAATATTCTAATTTAAATAAAATCTGACTATGAACACTGACGCTGGCAGCGCCTCAACAAGCGGTCAACGTGGGCGTGCACGAGAGAAACGGAAGCAGCAGCGACTATCACGTTCGTCTTCATCATCAAGTTCTTCAACTGACTCCGATGACTCTGAGAGACGTGCAAATTGGCGCCATAAAAAGAGGTCACGTAAGTCAAATACCATTAATGAGCTATGTAACCAAGTGCAAGTTCTAACTGCTTTTATGAATAATCTCGCACAACAAAGTTTTGCCCAAAATGGCGCATTTCCGCTTGGCGATTCAAACTCAGGTGTGGCGGGAAAAGAAATAAATAGTTCTAACGTACCAATTCCTACGCAGAACAATAATGTTTTGCAAAATTCGGATGATTTTTCTTTTAAATCATTAGAAACTACCCTTAAAGATAATGGTGTCGGTAAGACTGGTGACGATAGATTTGAATTGATACAATCATTACAGCGTTTCGAGTCCCCGGATTGGTTCAATATAAATTTTATTGATACTCAAAAATTATATCTATCGAAACCTGGTTTTATTGAGCTTGAAACCAACGATGATTTACGTCCATTTGATAAAAATAAATTTCTTCCATCTTGTGAACGTACTTTGGCGGCACTCTCAAATGCAATATTGATGCAAAGGGAAATATTACAAAAAAATGTTAGTCATTTGCTTAACTGGGTAAAAGAAGATAAAGATATTATGTACAAAGATTTTTCTAATAAGGTCAGTGAGCTATTTTGTGAAGATAAAGAGTACAATAAAATATCAAATGATATAATGCAGATTGTTTGTGGGAAACGTGCTTCAATAATAAGCAACAGACGTACTGATGTTCTTAAATCT
This sequence comes from Achlya flavicornis, assembly GCA_947623365.1. Classification (NCBI taxonomy): domain Eukaryota; kingdom Metazoa; phylum Arthropoda; class Insecta; order Lepidoptera; family Drepanidae; genus Achlya; species Achlya flavicornis. The sequence goes on from OX392469.1 coordinate 3,269,126, forward strand.
GTACAGAATAGTTACACTGCCGATAAATTTAAGAAAATACCCCCATCACGTGATTTTCTATTCGAACCTGAACAATTTTCCAAATTACTCGAGAGAGAGGGTGGTCCAACGAAAGTATTTGCTAAGTCAAACTTCCCAAGGAAAAATCTGCCTATTCCTTCCACGTCCAAGGATTCCAAAAAGCCTAATATACCGAATAATAAGTTTTTACAGCCATTTCGCGATTTTCGAGAACCATCAGGAAACTCAAAAACGAATGCCTCTCGCGGAAAATTTAGTCACAGATCTAAGGGGTCTTCTGGGTATCGTAGAAAGGATTCCAAAAGACGGGGGACTGATTGACTCGAACTCAAAAACATTCCAAGCCGGTCGCCTCAAACATTTCATTACCCGATGGAAAGGTTTAAATGCTCCACCCCCAATTTTAAAAATGATTTCCAATTTTCGAATTCCTTTTCTACGGAAACCACCATTAGTAATGCCAAATTTAAAAAAGTATCAGACGCGGAACTTAAAACAAATGGCAATAGAAATTCAAAAAATGTTACAGTTAAAAATTTTAGAAGTTCCACAGGTAACTCCGAGTTTTGTCTCACCAATGTTTTTAATTCAGAAGACAGACCAGTCTTACCGACCGATTTTCAATTTGAGGGAATTGAACTATTACATTGCCCTAAAAAAGTTTTACCTCATATCTCATTTCCAAATTCCGAATTTTCTACAACCGGGCGATTGGCTGACAAAAATAGATATGTCACAGGCGTATTTTCACGTCAACATAAAAGAATCTCACCGCTGTTTTCTGAGACTGATTTTCAGGGAAAAACTCTATCAGATGACTTGCCTACCGTTCGGGATAGCTTGCGCACCGAGATGTTTTGCCACGGTGACAAATTTCCTCGCACAGAAGCTACGACAAGCGGGGGTAAGAATAGCTGTATATTTAGACGATTTCTTGATCGCAAATCAGAACAAAGCCTTGTTACAGCAACAAACTTCATTGATAATACAGCTTCTACAGGCATTAGGTTGGGTCTTGAACCTGGAAAAGTCTGTCCCGATTCCTTTACAGAATATAGAATTTCTCGGTATTCTCTGGGATACCCAAAAGAACAAAAAACGCTTACCTTCAAACAAGGTAATAGTTCTTCGAAAAGAGTTACAGCGACTCATATCGAAGAAAGCGTGTTCCCTAAAAGAAGCACGATCCATACTGGGCCGACTCAACTTTGCCAATTTTATAGTGCCTCAGGGGCGGCTACATTGCCGACACTTTCAAAGCCACCTCCGGCTCCTCCGCAGAGGACGGCCGAGGCAGAAATACATGATTCCGCAGGACGTAATGAAGGACCTTCATTGGTGGCATCAACACGTGAGTACTTCGTCACTAATACACCTTCCTCAGATCACTCATTTTCTTGTCACCGATGCCTCGAAGTTCGGATGGGGAGCGGTTCTAAACGATGTGCACATGTCGGGCACATGGAAACCTCATCAAGAAACATGGCACAGCAACCTCAAGGAATTATTTGCCATTCAGATGTCAATATCATCTCATGCAGAACTCCTCCAGGGGGCCAGTCTTCTGATCCAGTCGGACAATACGACAGCATTGGCTTACCTAAAGAACGAGGGCGGAGTGAAATCCAAAATATTAATGCGACAAACCAGGCAAGTACTTCATCTGTTGCAGAAATTACAAATTGTTGTGACCTTTCAACACCTACCGGGGCGGTTCAATGGTGTAGCGGATCGCCTATCTCGAGGGAAGCCTATCCCAGAATGGCATCTACTACCGGAGGTAACAGCAAACATATTTCAGATTTTCGGTCATCCAACAATAGATCTGTTTGCATCGGAACGAGCCCACGTAGTACAGCGTTACGTGACGCTCGATTTACAGGACAAAGCTGCGTTCTTTCACAACGCCTTCAGCAGGCAGTGGAAGTATCGGCTTGCGTGGATTTTTCCACCACCATCCCTCATTCCGAGGATACTTGCCCATCTGAACAGCTCAGTGGGAAAGTACATTGTGATAGCACCCCAGTGGCCGAAATCCTTTTGGAGACCAGATCTCGAAAACAGAGCCCTCAGCAAGCCAATAGAGATAAAGAATCTACGAGTATCGTTAGTGGATGTAACAACCGGTCTACCTCTTCCACGAGTCGAGGACCTAGTTCTGGAAGTTTGGCTGATTGGAGGTGGGATTCCATCCTCGATAACTGGACTGCAGAGGAAGCGACCTTACTAATGAATGGCTGGCGTAAGTCAACTCTTAATTCTTACAAGCCAGCTTGGAATCGGTGGATAAAGTGGTGTGATAAAACACTGGTATCTGTCTCTAAGCCGCAGGCAAAAGATTTGGCAAAATTTTTAGCTGATCTTCATATCAATGAAGGTCTTTCCTTTTCCACGATTTCATTACACAAATCTGTAATTTCGACTATCTGTGAGCCCCATCTTGGCAAGAAACTTAGTGAAGATATGTTTGTGAAGCAGGTTCTAAAATCTATTAATTTAGTAAAACCAAAGCAAAAAAGCCAAGCGCCAATCTGGGATCCTCGACAGGTAGTAGAATGGTTACAGTCTAATATACCAGCCGTTATAACCTTATTTGAGGCTAATCGCCGTTGTGCAGTTATATTACTTCTTGCTTCTGGGAGACGTGTACATGATCTTACGTTACTTGAAATATCACCGAAACAATTAGAAGATAATGGTAAGCATATTATTCTATGGCCAGTTTTTGGGTCAAAAACTGATACAGCAAACTCCCAACAATCAGGTTGGCGACTTAATCCCCATGAGAATGATGCTCTTTGCCCAGTTTTTTGGATTAGAAAAGTTATAGAACTCTCAAACGATAGACGGAATTCATTAAAGCAATTATTTGTCACGACACAAGGTGAATCGAAACCTGCTTCAAGGCAGATAATTGGTAGCTGGGTAAGGACTGTTCTAAAGTCCTCTGGTATTGACGCCAGTCCTGGTAGCAGTAGGTCAGCTGTGGCTTCTTTGAATTGGTTATATGACATGTCAATTGATGATATACTAGCAAAAAGTAATTGGAAACAGGCTTCAACTTTTCATAAGCATTATCGTAAAGAGGTAAAATCTAAACCTTCAATTAATACAAATTTATCTAATTTATTTGATTCTGTTTAACTTTAATAATTAAAATTATTTTGTTTATACCAACTAGGTACATAATTGTATAATATTCATAATCTATGATTTATATATACTTAATAAACATTATTTTTCAGAAACTTTTGTTTATTATCGTACTACCCCACCAGGTGATATCAGACACTTCTCACCATCCCTGGACAAGGCGAGGAATGCACAATGAAATGGTTTTACCTTCCAATAAAACCGCCATTGTGCTCCGAGCCTTGTCCAGGGCAAAATATTGCTACCTGGTGAGATTCAATGACGCTGCGGACAAGATTTCTGTTACAGGAAAATGCCGCCGCAGTTAGTGGAGTGGGGATAGTATAGACAAATTATGTAAAATAATAACACATTATGGCGGAAAGTTGGTGTTGCCAGTGGCTAAAAACGTGTTTTCATCCAAAATTCAGCAATAGCTTCTCACCATCCCTGGACAAGGCTCGGAGCACAATGGCGGTTTTATTGGAAGGTAAAACCATTTCATTTTTAATCGTAGGTATATTTTTTTTTTACGACAAAATAAAAAATCGTGCACTGTAGGGTTAAGATTTTCACACAAAAATTGAAAAAAAAAACAATAAATTTTAGGGGTATATCCCCATACTTAGAACTAAAACTCATTTTTTTTTTAATAAAACCTATCATGATAGGTACCCCTATGGATAGGTCTTCAAAAATGATATATAGGTTTCTAATATCATTTTATTCTAAACTGAATAGTTTGCGCGAGAGACACTTGAACTACTAAAATGTTTGTCCCCCCCCTGTAACTTCGAAAATAAGAGAATGATAAAACTGAAAAAAAATATATGATGTACATTACGATACAAACTTCCAACGAAAATTGGTTTGAACGAGATCTAGTAAGTTTTTTTTTAATACGTCATAAATTGAAATTCATATCAAATACTCAGGTCTATACTACCATTTAGTTATATACCTACAGGTTTGTACGGAACCCTCGGACGGAGCGCGAGTCTGACTCGCACTAGGAAGTTTTTTTTTTTGACAGACTTGAGCTGTCATACCGTTTTCCCCGTTAAATTAAGAATGCTTGGTCTACACACATATCACTTGCAGTGAGGTACAAACTTATCATAATTGGGATTATACCTGTCATAAAACAGTGCGTTAATGTAAAGTAAAAAGCACTAGTGCGTAATGATACTAAAAACGGTGCAATAAATGTCACTTTACGAGCGAGTGTGTTGAAAAATTATTTACAAGCATACATACATATATGTTATTAAAATATATTTCAGTTCAGATTTGTACAGCGCTTGTCAAGACGTGTGCTATACTACCTATACCTATGCGTAATTATATTTTTAGTCTCAACCTACAGTGGGTTTTTACAACAGCGGACAAAACAAATAGCTACCGTACACGTAGAACCTTGAAAGTCTTATAATTGCGCCCGCTCCAGCTGGATCAGATGAGACTTTCCCGCGCTTCCCCATAGTACTGGATAATAGAATAATAAATATTACAACTTGTTTCATGAATTTTAATTTGAGGCAGGGACTATTAACATTGGTTTAGAGAAGGCTATATATTTTGACTTTTTTACATTTAATGTCAGATGGTTCCTGTCGAGTGCTTCTTGAACTAAGGACAGACCAACTTGGGCAGAATGATAGGCCTATTCCCATGTTTTCCCATGAAACACTAGGGCCGTGTCGTCTGCATAAGCTATTATGTCTGCATTTTCTATGGGAATGTTCAAAATATTTTTAATATACAGAAGAAAAAGCGATGGGCCAAGGATGCTGCCTTGTGGAACACCGAAGTCTATGATTGTGTGATAACTATAGTTACCTTGAATTTTGACGTATTGCTTACGGTTTTCTAGGTAACTAGCGAACCAACCAATTGAGAGCTGAACCTCGTACTCCACCAGCTTCAAGCTTTTTGATGAGCAATCCGACCGAAATCGTATCGAAAGCTTTGGCTATATCGATAAAGACGCCGATGCAACAGTCACCATTGTCAATATGAGACGATACTGTATTAGAAAGTAGAGTTGCAGCGTCTCCCGTTGACAAGGCCCTCCTAAAACCGAATTAGCGTCCTGATATAAGTGAGTTTTTCTCTAAGAATGGAACTAATCTGTTGCTAACAATCTTTTCGAGGACTGTTCTGAATCCGACCGTTTTAAAATAACCCCGCTGAACAGAATTGATGGCAGACGTGCTTCGTATTTTATTGAAACTCATTGCCTAACGGGGTCAAAAAGGGGTAGAAAGTTATTTTAGGGGTGATTTACATCGAAGTTGGTATTAATACTCCTTAGTGCTTTTGATTTAAATATTCTTTTTATTTGACATTCTAATTGGATACTTGACAGTTATAATGAAAAAATATGAAATATGTTAGATATGATAGCTAATAGGTTAACAATAATTACACAATATGTTTTTTGCATAATAATAATTTTTTAATATTTTATTTTAGGAAATAAAAAGTGAGTTTTTTTATCTGTGGATTACAAGAACCGAAACGCGGGCGGCCGGGATTGAGCATCTATGGTTTGTTTGTGAGGTTTGTGACGTCAAATTTAACTAGAGGTGTGAAACTCATCAAAAATACGCGAGCTGCATAACAGCTCACGGCTCAGGTGTGTGAGCTGGTTCAATGGCTCAGCTCGCAGATCAGCTCAAATTGTACCTATAGTCCACGATAAGCGCGCACGCTCACTGCGTATCGGCTCGATTCGACGCGCGGTACGCGTTACATCGTGGACTATAGGTACAAATTGAGCTGATCTGCGAGCTGAGTCATTGAACCGGCTCACACACCTGAGCCGTGAGCTGTTATGCAGCTCGCGTATTTTTGTTTAGTTACACACCTCTAGTTTTGTTTATAGAGACGTGACGTCACTCCTGACAAATGTCACGTGACCGGGTGTTTTTGCGCGAATTTCAAATGAAATGTTAAAAAATATTTTTTTTTCCTTGTAAATAACATTTTTTTGATAAAAAGATAATTGTAGGAGGTATAAAATACACGTATGTAAATTTTAAAATATGTTTCCGAAAACTGTCAAGTAGCCAATTTTAAAGAGTATTGCCACAATTATTGCATTGCACCGTAGACGGAGAATTATAGTTAGACAAGCCAAGATACGCATTTTTCAAAACGTGTATGTTTGAGCAGTACTATGCGTATTTTTGTGTCCCTATTTCGCGTAGGTATAGGTTTTTATTGTTTGACCTCAGTGTCGATATTTGTTGATGAGGGCAGCGAAACTGTGAAACCCTAATTGTATGTTATTTGTGACTTTATATCAGCGTTGCCAGACGTCGTCGTTTTTTTTAACTGATACAGTAAATAAATCAAAGGATTACTATACTCAAGTGTATTTTCTGTCAATGTCATGCAAATTGTATAGATAACAAAGAATTTAAAACGTCCAGAAGGATAGTCGCCTCTATGGCAACATGAAATAAACAAGCCAGAATTGACAGTATTTGACAGCCGTGCGCAGTACGAACTGAGAGCGATTTGCTCAGGGAGCACCTCAAGCGGAGTGAAATTAAATGTCATGCTTTAGTAAGGCGGATTATCCATCTGGGTAGAGGCACGATGCCCTATGAAAATCTTTGATAGATAATTATATAAATATAAAAATATATATGTCGGGAAATCAGATTATTGTTACGACTTGGTCGGATCATGCCAATATCATGGTACACACGGCAACACATCAAGCTATACATTTCCAGTATAAACTGATCTCGCATCGTATAAGATTTCCGCCCAATGAGAGGTCAGCTTATGTTGGAAATGTATAGCTTGATCTGTAGCCGTGTGTACAAGGATTGTGAAATACCTACTGGCAACACAGTTTAGTTTCTTTTTACCCGACTGACCCGGAAGGAGGGTTATGTTTTTCGAGTGTATGTATGTATGTATGTATGTATGTATGTATGTCTATTTCTTTGGCACGCTCTGCAGCCTAAACGGCTTGATGGATTTAAGCATATGAGGTGTCGTTAGATTCGTCTGAACTGTGGGAGTGTCATAGGGTATATTATTTTTATATGGCGTCTACGGATAAGAAAAGAGGGGGGGAATTAAAAACAAAAATTTCGTTATTATAACAATATGGATATCAAATGAAAGCTTGTGAACAGCCCATTCCATATATGTATATATTGTAATACTTTTGTGCTACCATTTTGACGTAAACTGCAAAAAACCATGTTTAATGCAAGGACAGTAGGTAGGTATATGTACTATGAGCGGTTACCGTACGTAACTCACAGAGTTGCGATGGTTGTAAGCGTTACTTTACCGTACCGCTCATTTACTTACTAATACTTACAACTCATTCTGTATAAAACTAAAAAGTCTGAAATAAATTAAATTATTAAAAGAAACAAAAAACCCGACTGCGTAAAACAAAAATTAACTGAAAAGAGCAAAACAAGCTTTTTAATCTATAGAATTTGGCATATAACTTGAATATTATAAGGTATTGCAGTCGGGGATAAACAAATATAAAAAAAAACACTTACTCAGGTTATTGGTTTGTCCCCGACTGCAATACCTTATAATATTCAAGTTATATGCCAAATTCTATAGATTAAAAAGCTTGTTTTGCTCTTTTCAGTTAATTTTTGTTTTAAGCAGTCGGGTTTTTTGTTTCTTTTAATAATTTAATTTATTTATAAAAAAGTTTATGTGGGTATGCGTATTAGCTAAAACGGCAAATCTCATACAAAGAGTTCAAAATGCGTGTGCACGGTTCTGTTTTGACATAGCACCGAGAAGTCATGTTACCCCCTTCTTTAATAATGCTAATATACTAAAAATGAAGTATAGAAGGGAGTTACATTTAGCCACTCTGTTGTTTGGTGTTCGCACTGGAAAGCCTGAATATCTTTACTCAAAGCTTTCATGGTGGAGTGACAATGGTAAACATGCTAGAGTTTCAACACCTGTGCTTCGTATTCCCCGCCATAGATCTGCAGCTTTTCGAGGTAGTTTTAAGTATAGTGCCACTAAGTGCTGGAATAATATACCACCTCCATTACGTAGTCTCAAGTCAGTACAGTCCTTCAAGACAAAGTGGAAGGGAATCCTTATTGGCATTCAAAAATCCAGCTCTCAGTAGGTTCCTATTTATATAATATTTAAAACCGCATTTATTTAGTTTTTTATTCTATTTATGTTGTTTTGATAATGCTTTTATTATTATTGTATCTATTGTATTTGTATTTATTGTATCAGAATATTTATCATATGGTATGATTATAAAGTAAGTATATGTAATTATAAAGTATTTTTTAGTTTTGATTCATTTATTCCTTTTGTAGGCAAGTAGTATACTTATGTTTATTTTTTCTTTTTTAAATACCGCACATTCGTCCGTGCATCACCCGTGGCTTCAGCTGAAAATCAGCGCTGTAGTTATCTGCAGCACATGCTGAGCTGGGGCCTTTTGGACCCATCATAGTACATGATGACAATGTCGCAAATTTTTTACTGAATTGTTTTTTTTTTTTTTTTTTTTTTATATAATGTGTGTATCATTGTATTATAAATGTATTGTATTGTTGTGTATTGTGCTATTTTGTTGTGTCCAATAAATGTTTCTTTCTTTCTTTCTTTCTTATTACATTTAGAATCAGTAAGTTAATAAAAGCGTGTTAAAATTGTATTAGATCTGCATTCTCTCGGCGGCCGCACTGTGGTAACTATGTTATCTTTGTAGTAAGTCTATCATAAGCTCTCGAGCTGTGCACATCTCGGTGCAGTTTGTATTTCACCCATAGTTGAAGTGTAAATTGTAAAGTGTAAGCGAAGTTATAATTTAATGTGAAATTACAACAATAAACCTATTGGGCCCGTGAGGAGTTTGTTGCGTCGCTTCTTCTCCTCATACGGGACTTTTACGAAGCGATGGTATAAAGTTGTTTTATTGCCTGCACTACGCCCATCGAATCCTGATACCACCGAACTCTAATCGTGATATTCTTATCGCTTGGCTGTCGCTGACGCCGACATATATGTAATTATGTCGAACTATCGCTATCTTCTTCGCTATACGCTGACAGCCTATCTTCCTACAATTCTCTATCTACGCATTGCACCCACAGACATATAAATATGGATTGCACCAAGCTTTCAACTCACACTATAAAATCGGATTGAGTTTTTAAACAGTTTTGTCTGTCTGTTCCGGTCACAGAACAGAAAAAACAGTTAGAAAGCGCAAGTGGGCGGAACCGCCGTAGTACATAGTAAGCGTAGTTCCGCGCACTTAGAGCTCCGCTCAATTCAGTCGTGATTTGTCACTACATTGTTTTGGTGGCGTCGTAAAAGATTTAAAATGTTAGTAAAATGCCTTATTGTGCTGTTTTACAGTGCAAAAACGATAGCCGTACAATAAATTTAGCGAAAGGAGGTATATCATACCATCCGTAAGTTATATTTTATTGTGAGTAAATTAATTTAAAATTAAGAAAAACCTAATTGTCTTCAAGATGAATGATCGCGAACGAAAGTTGACTTTAAAATTTAAACTTTAAGGTCTAGTTTCTTTCAAACTTAAAACTTACTGCTTCTCGAAGTTTCCATACATGCACTTGATGTGACGGTTGCTACTCGATTAGAGACGTGACACACTTCTTTATAGTATGAGTTATCGATAGTTTAAACTTTTAAAGTTGTGATTAGTAGTGCCATTTTGATTTTATATTTAAATATTATTATTATTTATTTGAATGCGTTATGTTATATTTTTGTGATTTTAGATTTCCTAAGGCTCCAGATATAAAGGAAAAATGGATTCAAGCTACAGGAAGGCAAAATTGGTTTCTTTCAAAATCAAGCACAATTTGTTCAGAGCACTTTGAAGACAAATATTTTATAATAAAAAAAAAGGGAAATAAATACTTGTATGAAACAGCCACACCAGAGCAAAAACAAAAATATTTCCAATATGTGTCCTTTTGTTATTCCAAAAGGTGTCTCACTGGGCTTCCTACAGAACACTCAAAGAACAGAATCTGTTTAATTTTCTTAAATTGAATAAAGAGAAAATCTATCGACAACTAACAATTTTTATCCTTCTTTACCAAGCGTGAATTTTTACAAAACGTGCTTACAGTTTAAGGCCTTTGAATTTTATACTATCCTAGCTTCGCCCGCTTTGAATTCGTTTATAAGTGTAATTTCAATAATATGTGTAATTCGTTTATCCTACGGGAACTGCTCACTTTTCCGGTACAAAAAGTAAATATATATATTATATTTGATTTGTTGTTTTTTTTTTATATTTATTCGTTTTGATGATTGTGTATTTTATTTTGTAAAATAAAAAGTATGTATGTTTTGGAACTATACTAATGTTTTGGAAAAAAATAGCCACTATATAGTCAGATTGTAAAAAAAAAAAGAACATATTAAAAAATGTACCTACATAGGTGCCCTTCTTGGGCCTAAATTGAATAAATGGCTTTGACTTGACTTGACTATAAGCTGTGTGTTAATCTAGTGTGTCATCTATCTACATACCAAATTTCATCGAAATCTGTTCCGCCGTTTAGGCGGAATAGATTTCATTCATAATATTAGTGTCATATTTATAATAATATTAGCTGTCCCGCGCGGTTTCACCCACATTCCCGAGTAATCGTATGATTTCCCGGCATAAAAAGTATCCTATGTGTTAATCCAGAACATATAACCTTACAGAATTTATTACGAAAGTTCTTCGTGGAATGGACTGTGGCGGCCAGGTTGACGTGATCTATACTGATTTTGAAAAAGCTTTCGATCGTGTAGATCATGTCATCTTGTCCCGAAAATTAGAAACTCTTGGGATTCACGGAGACCTTTTACGATGGTTAGATTCGTATCTGCGAAATAGATGTCAGGCTGTGGTTATCGGTGGACACCGATCTGACTTTATCCAAGTTACGTCTGGAGTGCCCCAGGGGTCTCATCTGGGTCCTCTTCTCTACAATGCTTACCTCTATGATATTTTTACGTGTTTTAGTCGTTCCTCGTTCATGTTGTATGCGGACGATACTAAAATATTTCACAAAATTAATAGTATTTACGACTGTTATGAGTTACAAAATGACTTAAGAAGATTATCAACATATTATCAAAGTAATAGAATCTCTGTTAATACAAAAAAATGTAATTCTATTATATTCACACGAAAACCTAAGCCCATTGTGTTTGCATACACCATAAACGAGGCCATGATCGAAGGGGTGGACGTTGTCAGGGATTTGGGTGTTCTATTAGACAAAAAACTAACATTTGGACATCACATTGACGTTATGGCTAATAAGGCATACAAAAATTTAGGTTTTGTGTTACGTACATGTCAGCCTTTCAAGAGTTTAGCATGTATAAATCTTCTTTACCACGCTTATGTTCGTACCACCTTAGAATACGGCAGCAATATTTGGTGTCCTCAATATCAAGTACACACTGACAAAATAGAAAGATTACAAAAGAAATATCTAAAATTCCTAGACTTTAAATTTAATCTTCGACAAGGATCATACAAAGATAGATGTGTTCACCATAAGATACTAACACTTGCAGATCGCAGAATAATGATGGACCAAATGTTGCTATTCAAAATAATCAACGGTCATTTAGATAACCCTAACTTACTCGCAGAAGTAAATTTATCAGCACCACCTTCTCGTACCAGACACACGAAATTATTTTATATTGCACTCCAACGTACCAATTATTTACGTAACTCTCCAATCAATCGCATTTGCTCCACTCATAACCAACTCTTCTCCGACATAGATATATTCACTAATAGGAATCATACTTTCAAAAGGCAAGTTTTTGATAGACTTTTTAATAATTTTAAGTATGCATAGGTAGGCACTTTGACATACTATACAAATACACATACACCCTCCACATGCACATTCGCTCACAAACACTACATCCACTAATCACCCCTACACTCTTACTCTCACCTTTCACACACTGTACACACATCTACGTTTATACGGAAATATATATTTGTATTTATTTATTTATATTTAATGTATCCACCCACTCCTATTACTTAATTTTACTTTAATTAATCTAGAAAAACCTGTAATTGGCTTATGTTAAGTTTATTTTATACCTGTTACCTTCAATGTGAAAAATGCTGTTGGTTTTTTAATAAATAAAAATAAAATAAAATAAAATATCTGAGAATCTGTGTTCCAAATTTCATCCAAATCCGTTCAATAGTTTTTGCGTGAAAGAGTAACAAACACTCACAAACTTTCGCATTTATAATATTAGTAGGATATACAATAAACATTTATCGATACTTTCACTTATGACGTCATCTATCACCTACATCACTAATTGAGTAGCTGACGAAATCGAATAGCGCGTGGTGTTATAATCAGAATGTTATAAATCCATCGACATGCTACACGAATGTCAACTTTTCTTGAATGTAATTAGGATGATAATAACATCCACTGATAATAACGCCATCTATTGTTGGATAGCGAAACTTACTCGTCAATTGTTTTCCTTCATCTTCATATTACAAAACGTCGTATACACATTCTACAGAATAACAAAATGAATTATATTTGTACATATGAAGTTATATTTTCAAATGTAGAATCTGTGATTTCTGCTAGTTTTGTGTTGAATAAAATCTACCAATGAAACGAATTGTTTGTTTGTAGTGCAGTGTATGAATAATTGTTTATTTGTGTGAGTTTTGCCACACAGGTTCCCGTGCTAATATTGTCACTTGCGCTTTCTAACTGTTTTTTCTGTTCTGTGGTTCCGGTTCATAGCTAATGATATAAGGAGTAACTAATATACTTTTATTCTTGAAAATAATTAGTGTTCCGCGCAAAAAAAATCTAACCGTTCGTGAGTGAAACCGCGGGGGTCTGCTAGTTTCAAATAAAACGTATAGTAGCATAAGGTTCACTATCTATAGTTATATGCTTATGAACAAACCTTTAAACTTATGAAAAATTATATCGTTCTTAACTTTTGGAAAACAATATTAACGACAATGCTCATAATCAGTCTCGCATAGACAATATCGAAGTTAATAAAGTTTATAGAACCAAACTTTAACATTTCTTTTGGATACTCACATTGATTAATTCATCTTTGTAATGATCTACAGTGTGATCAGAGGGCCGGTTCCGACTGTCCATGAATGTGTTGACCGCGACGTTGTAGATGCGCGCATGGTTGCGAGAGAGCAGGTCTGCGGTGACGCACGAGCGGTTGTCGAAAGATCGATCCATGCTCGTCATGTACGCCTCGCGGGACATTCTCACCGCTGCACTGTTGTTCTCCTCGTTCGTGCGCCGCAACTCCTCGAGGCGATCTCCAAAGTGCTACATAAAAAACAATGCAATTCCACCAGCGTTGTAGAATACCTCTTGAAATATTATGTAGGCATCTACTTATTGAAACCATACCTGCACTAAAGCGATTCTTTCGGTATCAACTTCGCCTGCCATTACTCTCCTTGTGAGATCGAATTCACTCAAAATAGCGTCGACGTTGGTTTTATGGAATTCTTCTAAGTCTTTAGGATGCAAACAAAGCTGCTTCAGCCCCCGTGCTTCAGTCAATTTAGCTTCGTAAGCTTCTTTGGCTTCTGTAAAAGCAGCCCTAATCTTAGCATTGTTGGAAGTGACGAAACCGGGGAGACAATCTTCCAGCTCCTAAAATAAATGTTTGTCGTGTCAATACCTACCCGAATAGAAATAAATACACACACACACATGAATGTATAGTTTGGGCTTTCAAAAGTAAGACCCCAATAGAAATAAATACTCTTATTAAGAGTATCTCTATCTTGATACAATAATTCATACTTATCTATAAAAAAAAAATCTCTACGCGGACGAAGTCGCGGACAAAAGCTAGTTTTGCATATTTGTTTGGAGGCTATCAACTAATTGAATATGTGAATATATTGCAGTTCCAATAATATTACATACATACGTGTAGAATTGATAATCTCCTATTTTTGAAGTCGATTAAAATTATTAAAAATTAGGCAACGTTCATCGCTGTTTATGATGAATCACAGCACCAAAAGTATCTAGGTTCAACATCGGCAAGAATTAACGCTAATAACTGATTAGTAGGAAGTGGGAAGAAAGAACCTGCGTTAGTGGTGTTAAGTAAGTATCGCAGTGTTCCCTGGAGGCCAGCTGCTTCTTGTTGTTGAACTTGTGTAGTGCGGCTGCGAGGGCGGCGCGGTGCAGCGCCTCGAGCGCGGGCGGCGTCACGCTCGGCCGGCCGGCGCCGCAGTGCTGCTGCATCTGCGCCTCGTACTCCTCGCGCGCGTCACGCGCATACAGCACCAGACCTAGCTCCGACGCCGCCTGTCGTTCAACATGATTATTGTCCGCTAGATCTTACATTTTGATTCTAACAATGACAACCCATGTGACTAAAATGTTACCTATCTAGGGATTCAATTCCCCCTCTAAAAAGCTTATTTTATTCACTGAAAACAGTGAATAAAAAGCCCTTTTAATCACTTTTTTGGTGTTTGAATTTAGAACACACCAACATATTCGACCTCCAACTCAATGCCATGCAACCTCCTTGCGAAAAGAATACTCGATACAAACTCCTTGTGTAAATAACTCCTCGAGATTGGATTTGTCGACATTTTGGACGAGGAGTTTAGAATAAAAACTGTTTTGTGTTCTTTGCTGTCATAAGACACAAAGTTTAGTGTTACTTAGTAAATCGATTGAAAATGCATTCAAGAATTTATGAAAGAGAGGGCGGCCGATGTAGTAGAAAACTTGCTACCCAACAAATCATGGCAGGTGTACATGGCAGGCCTATGATGAGATTTGTAAATGAAAATCAATCTTCTGGCACATTTTCAGAGTCTGTTTTCGCTTAAATCTTTCTTTTTCTCGTAGTCATGGTACCTATAAAGTGTAGTGTAGTATACACTCTTGAATAAAACGGATTTATATCGAGGGCCATGAATCACTCCTGTCGCTCAGGATTATAAATACTTGAACCATCATGAATCACTCCCTACGGTCGTGATTCAGTTGTTACAATCCTTCACTTGCTCGTGATTCATCTATGGCCATCGCTTTAAATCCGTCCGTAGTGAATAAACACTATATTAAATATTATATTTGCATATGTATTTAATGCTAATAATATTAGCATTAAATACTATTTACTTACGAATATAATAAGAACGTACCTTGTAAATGGTAGTCGGTTTAGGAAGTTCTCCACTGTTAAATGTATTCATGTATGTCTTGATGTACTCAAAAAGTTCTTTCGCTTTTACTTTTTCTCCGTTGACCATTTTTGGGGTTAAATTGCATGTTTTGAAAATCCATGGCACCAATTCCAACAAAGTCATTTTGAATTCTTCCTCGAGACCTGTAGCCAGAATAAAATTATATGCATTTGGTTTATATATTTATAGGTACCAACCAAGGTACCTTGTAGAACAAACCAGTCATGTTCTTTGTAACAGATTTCAACCTTGAGTGTATTAGCACAGTAGAAGCTGTAGGCCAGACAGGCGGGAACCTTACCATCGTGCTATGCAAACTCGTTGTAGGATTCGAACGCGCGACCTTCGTTACAGTCGATGCTCTGAGCTTTGTCTTGAATACTTGGATACTCACGAGAGAGACTGCCCGAAAAATTGGGATCTGTGATGCAAGAACCAGGATACGGCATCAAGAAGCAGGAGAGATTCTCGAAGGTATCACGAATCTGCTCGCGAACGGATCGAATCTCCGGTGATTGTTGATCATTAATCTAGAAACGAAAGTACCTATAGTTCTTTTCATATTTTTTTGGAAAACACTTTTCCCAAATAGGGATACTGTGTATCGTATAGATAACATAAATATAAATATCTTGGGACATTCCTCACACACGGTCATCTGATCCCAAACTAAGCAGAGTTTGTACTATGGAAACCAGATAACTGATATAATACATACATATACTACTTTATGTTTCTAAATACATACTTAATATACATACAACTACACCCAGACTCAGGACATACATACATGTTCATGCACACAAATGCATCTCCTGTGTGGGAATCGAACCCACGACCTGCGGCGCGATAGGTGGAATCTTAACCGACTGCGCCAACTGACCCGTCAAATAGATAGATAGGTACACTCCATTAAATTCACATAGATAAATTGCATCAAGACATCACATCTTTTTTCATCAAGACATGTCATGAGACAATCTTTTTTTGCAATGCATGAATGAAAATGAACGTCTCTTTTTCTTCAACGTTGATTGTTTCGCATTATATGCGTTATCTGTTAGTTATACATTTTTAATTCCTCTGAACTGACCATGACCAAATGTACATACTAGAAGAATCAATAAAAATCAATTTAAACATACTTACTTCGAGCCTTTTTTGCAAAAGCTGTTCCCCTCCAGTGGCTCCATAAGGACAGCTGGCCGGGTTTTGCCAATCTCTCACCAAAAACATTAACTCCTGAAAAGCCTTCCCACTTGCACCCTCAGCTCTCGCCAGAGCTCCATACTGTGTGAATAACTGTCAACACAAAGTTGATTATACAAATTCTGGGGATTCATTCAAAGTTAAAGAAAACAGTCTTAGTCGAAGCTAGTCCATGGTATTAAACAAAAACAACCATACCCTACCTCTAGATACTGTAGGTCATTCTCTTTAATGTTGCCGCTGAGGTTGTAAATCTGCACCGAGGAGATGAGAGCGGACAACGCGAAAATAGTGGAGCAATCGCGGTCTGTACTATTACCGTCGAAAGCGCCTTGTGTGTCCATGAGAAGCACAACCACCTGCCAAATACAATGTAAAACTTTTTAGATAGGTACTGGGATAGAGATTAAAATAAATATTAATTATCTCTGTGATCCAACGGTGCAAGGTAACATATCCTCTCACAGAGGTCCTGGATTTGATTCCCGGGTCGGACAAGGCGCAATTGATGATGCTATTCAATTAGGACTTTATATCTGCGGTGAAATAACGTGTTTTCAATTTAGGTTATTCAGATTTCTGCCCGCATATTTGAGAATAATGGGTGTTGAGGTATTTGAAGTGTTTGGGACGGGGACTTAAATAATATAAAATGTTAGTCAACCGGCGATGCAACGCACCTCACTCACTTCTTGTAGCGCTATCTTTTTCAGCAACACAAACAAATCCACACTACCAATCGATTGTTGCGAGATGATATTACAAAAACCTACATCGCGCTATCGAAGTTCTCTCAGCACTCCACATAATACAAGTTTTGTCTGCGGGCGCCTGCGGTCCCAAACCAAGCACGATCTTCTCTATTGCATACTGACAGTCAGTTGCAGAAACGTTTTTTAAGTTTTAAAGTCGGCATTAAACACTAATCTTCCATTAAACTGTTGCACAAACAGTAATTTGACAAATATTTAATGCCTTCTTTAAGTTTAACTACTGAAGTGTCAAACGATCCTTTAAAGCCTCATTTACGTAGTTTTATGTTGCACAAAGCGGCATTAGTAACTAAAGTTCCATTAAAATGACAGTTCTTTAGATTAAATTTAAAAGGTCAAGAAGCACCCATTAAACACATTTTAACTAAAAAATAGTGGTTAAAAAAGGTAAATAAGTGTTTAATATGTGTCTATAAAATCTTTCATAATTTTCGGACATCACTGGGTTGCAGAAAGATCACCATTATAGCTTCTTTACGAAATGTAGACATTGACGCTAATGAGTTCATTAGTTTAAAGTTGTTGCACAAAACTACTTCATGACTATTTTAGGTTCATTAGCTTAAACGTCAAAAGGAAATGTGACAGAAAAGATGTCAGAAACATTGATTATTTATTGTTAGATTGATCAATATCCATCAAGGTATATTCATACATTTATTAAATTCTATTATATTCTATTTTATCTGATTGATTTACTTATTTGCAATTTATATAAGCATTAATAAAAAACCGGCCAAGTGCGAGTCAGACTCGCGCACCGAGGGTTCCGTACAAACCTGTAGGTATATAAGTAAATGGTAGTATAGACCTGAGTATTTGATATTAATTTCAATTTATGACCTATTAAAAAAAAACTACTTACTAGATCTCGTTCAAACCAATTTTCAGTGGAAGTTTGCACCGTAATGTACATCATATATTTTTTATAGATTTATCATTCTCTTATTTTAGAAGTTACAGGGGGGGGACACACATTTTACCACTTTGGAAGTGTCTCTCGCGCAAACTATTCAGTTTAGAAAAAAATGATATTAGAAACCTCAATATCATTTTTGAAGACCTATCCATAGATACCCCACACTTATGGGTTTGATAAAAAAAAAAAAATTTGAGTTTCAGTTCTAAGTATGGGGAACCCCCATAATTTATTGTTTTTTTTCTATTTTTGTGTAAAAATCTTAATGCGGTTCGCAGAATACATCTACTTACCAAGTTTCAACATTATAGTTCTTATAGTTTCGGAAATAAATGGCTGTGACATACACGGACAGACAGACAGACAGACAGACATGACGAATCTATAAGGGTTCCATTTTTTGCCATTTGGCTACGGAACCCTAAAAAGGGGTAGAACATTTCACGTGCATACTAAAAGTAATTTCTGCACACTAATCAACAAAATGTAATTTCAAACAATACAATATTGTCACACAAACGACACAAACGTATTCAATGACAACTCAACTGACATTGTGCGGGGGACAAGATTTTAGCCACCAACAATTGGGGTCCATTTTTTCACCGCGTTTAATGCTTAGCAAATTTAAACAATCTATACATTTACATAATCAATGATCAGAAATATCAATGTAGAGAAATCATTCATTCCATTCGTTCAATGTTGCCATTTTATTGGGATTTGTAACTGAGAACATACTTTTTGACGTATTTAGCTAAAGAACCTTTAATTACGCCTAAAGTGGTTTTGTGCAACATCTTTAAACTGACGGATTCATTAGCGTTAATGTCTCATTACGTAATGAAGTTTTAATGGTGATCTTTGTGCAACCGACTGTGAGTCTACCAGCTGGCACCTCTAAATGAACCTCATTGGCCGGCTTCGCCAAATGTCACTGTGTCACTGTCCCACGAGTGTTTTTTAGGGTTCCGTAGCCAAATGGCAAAAAACCGGCCAAGTGCGAGTCAGACTCGCGCACCGAGGGTTCCGTACAAACCTGTAGGTATATAAGTAAATGGTAGTATAGACCTGAGTATTTGATATTAATTTCAATTTATGACCTATTAAAAAAAAACTACTTACTAGATCTCGTTCAAACCAATTTTCAGTGGAAGTTTGCACCGTAATGTACATCATATATTTTTTATAGATTTATCATTCTCTTATTTTAGAAGTTACAGGGGGGGGGACACACATTTTACCACTTTGGAAGTGTCTCTCGCGCAAACTATTCAGTTTAGAAAAAAATGATATTAGAAACCTCAATATCATTTTTGAAGACCTATCCATAGACACCCCACACTTATGGGTTTGATGAAAAAAAAAAAATTGAGTTTCAGTTCTAAGTATGGGGAACCCCCAAAATTTATTGTTTTTTTTCTATTTTTGTGTAAAAATCTTAATGCGGTTCACAGAATACATCTCCTTACCAAGTTTCAACATTATAGTTCTTATAGTTTCGGAAATAAATGGCTGTGACATACACGGACAGACAGACAGACAGACAGACAGACAGACAGACAGACAGACAGACAGACAGACAGACATGACGAATCTATAAGGGTTCCGTTTTTTGCCATTCGGCTACGGAACCCTAAAAACGGAACCCTTATAGATTCGTCATGTCTGTCTGTCCGTGTATGTCACAGCCATTTATTTCAGAAACTATAAGAACTATAATGTTGAAACTTGGTAAGTAGATGTATTCTATGAACCGCATTAAGATTTTCACACAAAAATAGAAAAAAAACAATAAATTTTGGGGGTTCCCCATACTTAGAACTGAAACTCAAAAAATTTTTTTTCATCAAACCCATAAGTGTGGGGTGTCTATGGATAGGTCTTCAAAAATGATATTGAGGTTTCTAATATCATTTTTTTCTAAACTGAATAGTTTGCGCGAGAGACACTTCCAAAGTGGTAAAATGTGTGTCCCCCCCCCTGTAACTTCTAAAATAAGAGAATGATAAATCTATAAAAAATATATGATGTACATTACGGTGCAAACTTCCACTGAAAATTGGTTTGAACGAGATCTAGTAAGTAGTTTTTTTTTAATAGGTCATAAATTGAAATTAATATCAAATACTCAGGTCTATACTACCATTTACTTATTTTTTATTGTTAATAATAGTTGTACGGAACCCTCGGTGCGCGAGTCTGACTCGCACTTGGCCGGTTTATTTAATTATGTTGTGGCGACTTGCGCGCCACCTATTTATTGTCTATTTCATGTACATACTGGCCACAGTATTTTAGTACGGTGTCAGACTATAAATCAAAATAATAACAACAGTAATATGTAGTGTAAATAGGTATTGTAATTAAAACATAAAATCTAATAATATGTATCCTAGATAGTATAAATTAACACAGTACAAATGTAATGAATATAAATGTATTAGAATAATTTATTTATTGCGCGGACCAAGATGTCCAAATTGTGAAATTGTATGTAAAAAGATAAAAATTGTAAAACAATCTAAAAAGAGTACGGACCAAATGTCTGTAGTAAGTAGTTAAAACAAAAAAAAAAAAAAAAAAAACATGTTGGGGAATATGGAATATTTTAAGAGAGGTAGAGCATAGAGTTTATTCGCTCAAAGAGCAGTTCGACTGGGGAAGTACCTCCACCATACAGAAAACCGCAGCCAAATAACCTTATGTTGTGTAAAGTTGTGTTCCTGCGCGTGAGTAAGGTCGCCGGAGCTCCATGAGGAGGGGCTGTGCTGGCAGTGGGAGGACCAGCGGTGTAATACTGCTGTACGGTTGTGCAGGCGCGGCATGTTGTTGCGGCGGTCAGGGAGACCCGGTGAAACAGCTGTCCGCTGGCTGCCCGCAGGTTGTAGGGGTCCCGAACCCAGGGATCACTTAATCTCCGCCCTGGGAGGCTGACCCGTCGCCTCGCGCATAATCCCTGGTATAATCAGTCGTGCCGGAGACTCGTCCGATTGTAGCAGGGGGGGACCGGGGGCCCTTCCGACTGCCGCACCAACAAACCGCATCACCTGTCCAGCACTCTAGCAGAATAACACTGCACTTTGTCCTTCTCGCTGCCGGCACAGCGACTGCTCTCAAACTCTAAAACCCCTTTTCTTAAAATGCCAAAAAGAAAAACAAAAAAAAGATTTTCAGCGGCCTCCCCGTCCACATTTAAAATGGACTTTTGAAACATCAGGGGAATTCATGCGAACATCAATGCAGTCCACCAGCATCTGGAGACTGCACGGCCGACTCTGCTTTTTCTCATGGAGACACAAATATCCTGCCCTGATGATACATCGTATCTACACTACCCCGGGTACAAACTGGAGCGCAACTTTGTGCGGCGTGCCGGGGTATGTATGTACGGCAGGTAGGATATTTGTTGTAGCCGTCTCCATGGCTTGGACGACCGGGTCCTGTCGATTTTGTGGGCGCGCGTAGATTACGGTGGCCACACCAAAGTTTACGCGTGCCTTTACACGTCCCACAGCGGTGACGCGGACACAATCCGGTTATTTGAGCACCTGCAATTGACGACTGCCAAAGTACTGGAGCAGTACCCCTCCGCGGAGTTAGTGATACTAGGAGACTTCAACGCTCACCACGTTGAGTGGCTTAGTTCTCGGTCCACTGACTTCGCGGGGAGGACTGATCACGACTTTGCCCTGGCCTATGGCTTCTCACAACTGGTTCTTTCTCCTACGAGAATCGCAGATATTGAGAGCCATACTAGTTCCTTACTGGACCTTCTGTCTGCTGACTACGCGACCGGACAACTATGCAGTGACAGTGGATGCGCCACTTGGCTCATCGGACCACTGTCTCGTCTGGACGCAGGTGCCTTGTGTGCGGCCCGTTTCGCTCCGGTCACCCGGGCGTCGTCGCGTGTGGCACTATAAGTCAGCAGACTGGGATGGATTGCGTGAATTCTACGCATCGTACCCGTGGAGGCAGCTTTGCTTCGCATCAGATAATCCTGACACCTGTGCAGTTGCCGTCGCTGAGGCGTTTCTGGCGGGTATGGAATGCTATGTCCCAAACCCGTTAGTGGCTGCAGGGGTGAAGAAACGACCGTGGTTTAATCGGCCCTCCAAAGAAGCTACACGAAACAAGCAGACTTTGTACGAGGCTTGGACCACGGCCCGAACTAATCAGGACCCTAACATCTCTGTTGCGAAACGTAAATTTAACGCTGCCTCGAGATCCAGTAAGCGAATGATTGCCAGGGCAAAGTTTGATTTCGTCGGCAGAATTGGTGAGAGGCTAACTAGCCTTCCCTCTGGGAGTCGCGCTTTCTGATCTCTTGCCAAGGCTGCCGAAGGAAACTTTTGCCAGTCGTCCTTGCCACCACTACGTAAGCCGGACGGGAACTTGGCCCATAGTGCTAAAGAGAAGGCTGACCTTTTAGGCTCTCTCTTTGCCTCGAACTCAACTTTGGATGATGGTGGCGCCACACCGCCTACCATTCCGCGGTGTGACAGCTCCTTGCCGGAGATAAGCATTACCCAACGGGAAGTCCGGCGAGAATTGCTTTATCTGGACATCCATAAGTCGAGTGGGCCAGACGGCATACCGGCAGTGGTGCTGAAGCGGTGTGCTGAAGCGGTGTGCTCCTGAATTGTGTCTGTCGCGCTTTCCTACACCAAAAAGGAAGTCTCGTCTTCGTGGAAGACTGCCCATGTGCACCCAGTGCCCAAAAAGGGAAAGATCAGACCCGAGGAATTACAGGCCTATCGCCATCACCTCCCTTCTCTCCTAAGTCATGGAGCGAGTGATCAACACGCAGCTTTTGAGATACCTGGAGGGTCACGATTTGTTGAGCGACCGACAGTATGGCTTTCGCCACAGTCGTTCAGTTGGTGACCTCCTTGTGTATCTCACTCACCTTTGGTCACTCGCCATCGAGAGTCAAGGTGAGGCATTGGCAGTGAGCCTAGATGTGGCGAAGGCGTTCGATCGGGTCTGGCACCGGGGTCTTCTAACGAAGTTACCAGCATACGGGCTTCCCGACGGATTATGCAAATGGGTTGCCAGCTTTCTGTCCAGCAGATGCATAAGAGCCGTCGTAGACGGTAGCTGCTCCGACAGCATGGACATAAATGCCGGCGTCCCGCAAGGCTCTGTGCTGTCCCCAACACTGTTCCTACTGCATATCAATGATATGCTGTCTATTGACGGCGATCATTGTTATGCGGACGACAGTACAGGGGACGCTTATTACACGGGCCGTGCTAATATCCCTCGTTCCGAGGTGGAGGAAAGCCGCCAACGGCTGTTGTCTGAAATCGAGAGTTCACTAACTAGTGTCTCCGATTGGGGCAGACTAAACCTAGTCCATTTCAACCCCACTAAGACTCAAGCCTGCGCGTTCACCGCTAAGAAAACCCCATTTGCTGTGGCTCCACAGATCCAGAACACGTCCCTGAACATCAGCAAAAGCATCGGGATCCTTGGCGTCGACATTTCTAGCGACGTTTTGTTCCGAAGTCACTTAGAAGACAAGGTTAAGCTGGCATCCAAAAAGCTCGGAGTGCTCAACAGAGCGTGGCAGTACTTCACATCGGGGCAAAGGCTGCAACTTTATAAGTCGCAAGTCCGGCCTCATATGGAATACTGCTGTCATCTATGGGCAGGGGCACCTGGATACCAGCTTGATCCTTTAGACTCGGTTCAACGACGTGCCATCAGAATTGTTGACCATCCCGAGCTCACAAGCGGTTTAGAACCCCTCAGTCTGAGGAGAGACTTTGCCTCCTTATGTGTGTTCTACCGCTTGTACAACGGACGGTGTTCTGAAGAATTGTTTAAGATGATGCCCACGGCTACTTTCTACCATCGCAACTCTCGCCATCGACGGGGAGTCCATCCTCACATATTGAAACCTGAATTGCTTCGTACTGTGCGGGCTCAAAGGAGCTTCCTTCCGCGGACGCTCAGACTGTGGAATGAGCTTCCCGCCGTGGTTTTCCCAATGGAGTACAGCATGGGGAAGTTGAAGAATCAAAAGGGGTGTGAAGAGATTTCTGCAGGGTCGGCAACGCGCGCGTGATATCCTGGTGTTGGAAGCGTCCATAGGCTACGGTAACCGCTTACCATAAGGCGGGCCGTATGCTTGTTTGCCACCTAAGAGGTATAAAAAAAAAAAAAAACATGAGATCGAATCCACGCAGTTTCATTTTCAGGTTCTCTCAAGTCCCACATTGGTAACAAGTCCCACAATGTTTTAAGTACCTTTTCTCCGGAATCCAGGGTTACAGGGATCGGCTCTGACCACAGATGTATCCCTGTGGTCTCCGGATCAATCCCTCCACGCCAGGTGAATCCTACCAGCCTTTCATTGTTCCCTCCAAGCCATGCCGTAGATTCCCTTTCTGTAGGCTGACATGCAAAAATAAGGAAAACATGAGCATTATACCTCAGGCATTATGAAAGAAAGGGTACTATAATGTTTTTGATTTTGCAGACGACAAGAATGAATCGCAGGCTATTGTTATCTTTACCACAAAAAACCCACAAAAAACATAAATGTGAAAATGGGAGCCAAGTTATGATAATTTTATGATAATTATGGTGTAGTTGTAGACTTCACCGACAAAAGACTTGCGATCTAAATGGGTGCCAAGTTCTGTAGACACAAGACAATCCTGAAATTGATTTATAAGAACGTATAACATTCTTAAGTAAATTTAAAACACTATTTCTTGTTTTGTTTTCTGCTACTACAATGTTTGCTATTTAAAAATATGATTTTTTAAATTTGAATAGTCAAACTAATTACACAATGCAAGTAAGTTATGATCTATTAACCTTAACATTTGACTTGGTCATAAATTCAGCAATTACTCTACAGCACACGAGGGAACCCGCGATTGCGACATTTGCATTAGAATTAAAATTTTACTAGTTTTCCCCGCGCGGTATTTCCCGCGATCAAATGTTTTCCCCGGACAAAACTTTCCTTAGTATATCTTATTCCAGGTTATGGACCT
This sequence comes from Achlya flavicornis, assembly GCA_947623365.1. Taxonomy (NCBI): domain Eukaryota; kingdom Metazoa; phylum Arthropoda; class Insecta; order Lepidoptera; family Drepanidae; genus Achlya; species Achlya flavicornis. Next base: position 3,294,476 of record OX392469.1, read on the forward strand.
CGAGATACAAGCGGGCTAGCTTTTCCAGCTACCGTATTAGCTTGACCACACAAAGAGGTAACGATGCCATGCCGGCAGCAGCGGCAGTCTTGAGGAAAATATAGATTGTAATTAGATTCAAACCAATGTACCTATTATGTTCATTATACTTCATTGCTTCGTTCTCGAGATTAGATACATAAAGGATAATGGCGAGATTTGTACAAAAAAATAAAGATTTTTAGTGACGTTGGATTGGAATGACGTTATAATTGGTCCTTGGTGTCTAAGGAACAACTTGAGCCATTTCAAATATTTTTAGAACCCCGGGATAAAAATGCGAATTTCTATGGCATGCCGGCGAATCGCGACTATTCGCGACCAAAACCATCATGTTGTTGTTATGTTTTGCGGGGTTTATAAAATATTTCATGTATATTAACATGTTGCTGGTAATGTTATCTCAACATTGGAAGTGATTCAATACCCTCTAAAATATTTTATTTTTTTGTACAAATCAATGTATGGAGCTCGCCATGATTCTTTGTAGTATACGTCTAGAATTGTTTAAGATCGACACGTCCTACGTAAACCAATGTATGTGCCTGTTACACCAAAGTGTTTTTATTTCATTTTGGAGCTCTACGTATCCGAATCAACAAGACGTGTTCATTTTTTTTTTTTCCTATCAGAACATACTTTTTCTCAAACGTATAAGTATTTATCTGCATTAGCGGTTCAAAACGCACAGCGAATAAGCGTGTGAGATCCAGTTAAACACTTTAACTAACGTGGGGGGAACGCGGTGCGGTACGTGGTCAACTGCCACTCCCTCTAAAATATTTCTAAACCACATACGGATAGAAATATTTAAATGTATGGAATGAAGAAATTAAAACCACAATAGCGCTGTAATACAAATATTTAAAACACGTTACATAGAAGTAGTAAAAAGTTCATGAAGTTTTTTTTTTGTGTATTTTGTTTTGACGACGTACAACAGTGTTAATACGTAGGTACACACTTATTCAATGTGAGTCAGTATGGTTGCAAATTCCATCTAGGCACTTATACACTTGTTCATTGGAAAGTTGTTCAATCCTAATTAATTATCTAGACACTTACTCACTTGTACATTGAAAAGTTGTTAGATCGAAATAAGTTATTTAGCAATTCAATTCAAAATTCAAAATTCAAAATCATTCATTCAAATAGACCTTCGCAGGCACTTATGAAAAGTCTGACTCTAATACTCTAATACCGGTTCGGAAGGTTGCATTTGCTGAGAAGAGCCGGCAATAAACTCAGCAATTACTCTTTTCAAAACAGGCTTAGATTAATTACATAATATTTACATTCTAATCGCACTGAAAACAATTGCGTGCCCCGGCGCGGCGGCAAAATTACAAAGTAGACTGAAAGAATATTTAATAAGTAAATAAATAGCAAACTTAAGCAGACCAGCCCCCACAAGCAGCACCTGTTCACAAGTATGACGCGTGTGGCAGCCATCGCCCTCCTCGCCATATTGGAGGGAAGTGAGCGACCCGTCACACGACGCCGCCGCAAGCAAAGGCCTTAAAGTGAGCATGACTTACTTAAGTCTGCCTTAGAAATAAAAAATAACTAAAGGGAAACACTAAACACACAATTTGTTATCACTGTGACTATTGACAAGCTTAGACTAAATATCACAAAATAAAAAAATATAACAATTAGACAGACATAATAAATCGATGCATTTATATCAAACTAAATAAATGAAGAACATTGAATTGAATTAATTTAATTACAATAGGTAATATAATCTGTAACCTAAAAATATAACTTATAATAATAATAGCATACTTTGAATTAAAATGGACCTTGAACTATCTGCTCAGTGAGGCAGGTGCAGAGAGAAGCTACTTCCATACATCCTTGTCGTCAATATAATGAGACACTTTATAATAAGCCCTACTCAACAGCCGCTTTTTGATATGTTCCTTAAATTTAAAAAAGGACATACTGGTCACGCTATGAGGAATTTTATTGTAAAATTTAATACAATTCCCAAGAAAGGACTTATTTACTTTAGCTAATCTAAATCTAGGTACAGTTATTTTGTCTTTGTTTCTAGTGTTTCTATCATGATAGTCACTATTGACTGGAAACAAATTAATGTTCTTGCGGACATACATAATATTTTCAAAAATGTACTGAGAGGGCAAAGTTAGTATATTAATATCCGGAAATATATTTCGTAGAGACTCGCGAGAACCCAAACAGTAGATGGCGCGAATTGCCCTTTTTTGTAATACAAAAATTGATTCCAAGTCTGCGGCAGAGCCCCACAGCAAAAGGCCGTAAGACATAAGACTATGAAAATATGCAAAATAAATTAATCTGGCTGTATTAATGTCCGTCAGTTGCCTTATTTTGCTGACTGCAAACGCAGCGGAGCTCAGTCAGCACTTACATAATTGTACATTAGAAAGATATCTAGTCATAGTTTTATATCTGTTCACTTAGTCAGTTATACAATATTTAAAATCATGTTTTATTGTTAACCGACTTCAAAAAAAGGATGTTCTATGTTTTATTATACCACTAAGATAGCAAATAAACATACAGCCCGCCTGATGGTAAGCGGTTACCTTAGCCTATGGACGCTTCCAACACAGGGGTATCAATCACGCGTTGCGACCCTGAAAAAATCACTTCACACCCTTTTCGAAGAGCCCCATGCTGAATTCTCTTGGGAAAACCAAGGCGGGGAGCTCATTCCACAACCTGAGTGTCTGTGGTAGGATGCCCCGTTGAAAGCGCATAGTAAGAAACCATTTCGGTTCCAATGTATGAGGATGGATAACCCGTCTATGGCGAGAGTTGCGATGGTAGAAGCTAGATATGGGCATAAGTTAAAAAAAAAAATCTGAACACTATCCGTTGTATAAGCGGTAGAATACACATAAGGAGGCAAAGTCCCTCCTAAGGCTAAAGGGCTCTAAATCATTTGTGAGCTCGGAATCGTCGACAATACTAATGGCACACTGCTGACTGAGTCTAAAGGCCCAAGCTGGTATCCAAGTACTCCATATGAGGTCGGACTTGCGGCTTGTAAAGTTGCAGACTTTGCCCCTATGAGAAGAACTGCTTCGCTCTATTAAGCACTCACGAGTTTTTTGGATGCCAGTTTGACTTTGTCTACGAGACGACTATGGAACGGAACGTCGTTACAAATATCGACGCCAAGGATTCCGATACTTTTGTGATGTCGGAGACGTGTTCTGGAATTGAGAGCTACAGCAAATAGGGTTTTCTTAGTGGTGAACGCGCAGGCTTGTGTGTTAGTGGAGTTAAAATGCACTACGTTCAGGCACACCCAATCGGAGACACTAGTTAGTGTATTATCGATTTCAGACAAAAGTCGTTCGTGGATTTCCTCCACTATGGAACGAGGAATATTTGCACAGCTTGTTTAAAAAGCTGTAAATTCGATTACGTTCGCATAACAATTAATACTGTCAATAGACAGTATATCATTCATTGACAAGCAGCAGGAACAGTGTTGGGGAAAGCACAAGTTTTTGTAGGACGCCGGCATTTATGTACATGCTGTCAGAGAAGCTACCATCAACGACGGCTCTTATGCATCTACTGGACAGAAAGCTGGCGACCCATTTGCATAATCACTCGGGAAACCCTGTATGATGGTTGTTTAGTTAGAGGACCCTGTTGCCAGTCCCGATCGAATGCTTTGGCCACATCTAGGCTCAACGCCAATGCCTCACACTAAATCTCAATGGCGAGTGATGAACAACGTGTGAGATAAACTACAAGGTCACCAGCCTAGTGACTATGGTGGAAGCCGTATATTCAGTCGCTTAATAAATCGTGATCCTCTAGGTATCTCAAGACGTGTTGATCACTCGTTTCATCATTTTGGAGAGAAAGGAGGTGATAGTGATAGGTCTGTAATTACCAGATCTGATTTGTCGTTTTTTTTGAGCACACAACGTGTACGTGGGCGCAATCTTCCACGAAGACGGGACTTTTTCAAGTAGGAAAGCGCAAAAAGGCGCATTAGGACACAATTTAGGAGCACACTGTCGATATGCTATGTCTAGAGAAAGCAACTCCTGCAGGTCTTTGAGTTATACGAATCTCCGGCATGGAGCTGTCACACTACGGAATGGTAGGCGGTGTGGCACCCCCGTCACTTAAAGTCAAGTTCGAGCAAAGAGGCCTAAAAGGCCAGCCTTCTCCTTAGCCTATGGGCCAAATTTCCGTTCAGCTTACATAGTGGTAGCAAGGATGACAGGAAAAAGTTTCCTTCAGCAGCTTTGGCAAGACACTCAAAAGCCTAACTCCCAGAAGGATCGCTCACGCAGTCTCTTGCCAATTCTGATGGCAAAATCGAACTTAGCCCTGGCAATCATTCGCTTACTGAACCTCGAGGCTACGTTAAGCCCTACGCATAAAAGGTGTTTGGGTGTTATCCTGATTGCTTCCTGATTGTTTGATGCGAAGCAGAGCTGCATGCACGGGTACGATGCAAAGAATTCACGCAATCCATCCCAGTCTGCTGACATATAGAACCACATGCGATGACGACGGATGACTGGAGCGAATCGGGCTGAGCACAAGGCACCTGTTTTCGGACGAGAAAGTGGTCTGATGAGCCAAGTGGCGGGTCCACTGTCCTGAAATTTCCATCAAGTCACGCCTTCAGCAAAAGGTCCAGATAGGAGCTAATATGGCTCTTAGTGTCTGTTATTCTCGTGGGATAATCATAGCTCCTTGCTCAAGCTTCCATAGGTTATCATCATTATCAGCCTATAATGTCCCACTGCTGAGCACAGGCCTCCTTTCACAAATGATGACAGGGAATGGGCAGATACTCCACCACACGTGCCCACAGCGGATTGGTGGAGGTAGGCTAGTGGTCAACCTACTGTTGGAATTTTTAAAGCCACCTAGGCAAAGTAGGCCAAAGTAGGCATCCAACTAGCTTAACGACTATCACAATTAAGTGATAACCGGGACCAACGGCTTTACGTGCCTTCCGAAGCATGGAAACGCTCGATTTGAAATACCAATAGACGGTCACCCATCCAGGTACCGACCACGACAGACGTAGCTTAATTTTGCCGATCGATTAAGAAAGGCTAATCATGCCAGACTACGAGCGCTTCTACCATAGGTTATGGTAACCGCTTATCCTCAGGCGGACCCCGTATGCTTGTTGGCTACTTTAGCAGTCAAGAACCCTTTATTAATTTCATTCAATTAAAGGCTAAGTAGGTAGATTTAGGAGATTTTGATAATATAGAAATGTAGATACACATGCGTCAATAATTAAATTTCCAGTGAGAAATTATGTAACTAACAGTTAGTTACAGTATGACCAATTAGTTAACTAAGAATAAACATGTATCTAGACAGTTACGCAATACTAGGTTTTTCAAATTCCCTTGAATAAATATGTATCTGACACATACTTTATTACTCTCGGATAATAAAACCAAGTACACGTATGTATGTGTAATAAAACAAAAGTGGGAAGATTTGCAAACAAAATTTAAGCTGTAACATAGTCTGGACCTATAGTAAGAGCCTTTTGCCAAGTTTCAAAGTCAGAGCCCTTTGAGAGACGGAGTAAAGACGAAAAGAAATTTTTAAAATTTTAAAATCGCTCTCCTGTAAAATTTGCTTTTTGCAGTTACTTAGTTTGACTTAGGACGTGTCGAGATGATGCCCACGGCTACCTTCTACCATCGCAACTCTCGCCATCGACAGGGAGTCCATCCTCACATATTGAAACCAGAGTTGTTTCGAACTGTGCGGTCGCAAAGGAGCTTCCTTCCGCGTACGCTCAGATTGTGGAATGAGCTCCCTGCCGTGGTTTTCCCAATGGAGTACAGCATGGGGTTCTTCAAAAAGGGTGTGAAGAGATTTCTGCAGGGTCGGCAAAGCGCGAGTGACGCCCCTGGTGTTGCAAGCGTCCATAGGCTACGGTAACCGCTTACCATAATGCGGGCCGTAAGCTTGTTTGCTACCTAAGTAGTATAAAAAAAAAAACGTCAATCTACCACTAAGTTGAAAGCAGAGTCAAACTGCATTCATAATAAAAAATGTGGGTACTTTGATGTCTTCCTCCTGCCCCCGCACCACAGAGGATTCAATCCTCTGAGCCCGCACTGAGCGACACTCATTCGCGTTTTAGTGCCTCGCCGATCACCACGTTATTATTTCTTTTCGCAAAAAAGTATAAAACGGTGCCGAAACGAAGTCACAGAAACGACAATAGTGATTATTTACGCAGGATACGAGCACACTTTGACATATCGTATATTTGATAAATCTTTAATAATGGGTTATTGTTATATAGTGATTGTGTACATTTAAACAAACTGCTGAGGTAAAAATAGAAGGAGTGCGACACCGATCTACCACCCAATGCACCGCAATGGGAGTTCCGCAAGGATCAGCCCTGGGAAATACTCTATTTCTGGCTTTCATGAACGATCTGTGTGGGGTTAAGCTTCAGGGTGAAATTGTTTTATATGCGGATCACACCACAGTAATTTTATCAGCGAACACACAAGAAGATCTTATGCTCAAAATAGAGGAAGCCATCTGCGAATTAAATAAGTGGTTCAATTCAAATGGATTAAAGTTGAACTCTGAGAAAACAGGCATCATTTTCTTCAGTGCAAGGACAAAAAAAACAATCATGAGGACACAAGTAATATTATCAAATGGGCAAATTCTAAATACCTTATGTAGCGTCAGGCTTTTGGGATTTGATGTCGAGACAAACTTAACATGGAAATTGCAAATTGACTCCGTATGCGCAAAAATGTCAAGTGGTATATTCGCACTGAAACAATTGAGAACGTTAGTCTCTACCAAAAGCCTGAAAGAAATGTATTATGCGTATGTTCACTCTGTTATGTCGTATGGCATCATAATTTGGGGATGTTCAACGGAATATGAACGTGTATTAAAAATGCAGAAGAGAGCTGTTAGAACGCTTGTTAATGCTAAATATGGGACTTCTTGCCGAGAACTCTTTATGAATCTACAAATTCTTACGTCAGTATCTGTCTATATACTGGAAATAGTGATGTATGTTAAAAAGCACCTCACGGATTATATGACAAGAGGACATGCTACGACCAGAAGTGTAAGAAACACTGATGACCTACAAGTTATCTCATGCAGACTAGCATTGTCCAAAAAGCTGCCAAAAATAATGGGTCAAAAACTATATATGAAACTACCGAAGCCCATTAGAGAAATCTCGAATATAGGTGTTTTTGAGAACAATGTTAAGCGTTTGTTGTTGGGCAATACATTGTATAATATTATGGAATATTTGACAAATGACTACAGTCACTTTAAAGTTTGCATTGACATTGAATAACCTATGTTGTTATTTATATTAACGATTATTGTTTTTAAAATTGTTTTTATTGATTTTATTTTTTATAATATGGAAATGAATTTGTTATTACTCTATTTATTATTCTAACTAATATTTATAAAATGACGATGCCTCTATACAGCTGAAGTAATTTTTAACTTTGATTTTTATACTTAAGTACCTAGCATGAGATATGATTGTTTGATTATTGTTTTTTTATTTTTATTGTTATTGTAAAAGAATTGATTATTACTAAAAATGATTTGTAACCTGTTTGACAAGTCTAATCTTTCAAGTGTATGGCTATGTTTTACTACAAGGCTGTATTTCAAAGCAAAGTTATGACAATAAATGATTCTGATTCTGATTCTAAAAGGAATGTTACCTTCACTTTATTTAAAGATATTGTGAATAGTTTACAAGGACTATATCCGTATCTAACTTTGACATATCGTCAAAATTCCAAATTGTGTTGTGTACTTGCGTAGGTACATCTAATGGGGATGTTACCTTCATATCTTTTGGAATCCCAAATAATGGGCTAGTGGTAGTGATTGTGTACATTTAAAAGGAATGTTACCTTCACTTTATTCATCTCATTGAAAAATATGGTAGTAGCCACGTGCCTATTTTGTGAACTATCGCGGCGTTACCATCTGCGGCAGTGCCCAGTCAGCCAAGTTGATCGAGACAACAGGTGAGTTACAGTATAATTTCAATTGAAAACTCATTGCAAAATCAGACATTTTGCACGTTTGGTAGGCCTTTTCATTTCATCTTGCCTGCAATTCAGTATAGTTGGATGTATAAGTTCTAAATGGGCTTGTGTATTGATGTTGAATAGGTACTCTTGCGTATACCAAGCGTAATACCAAGCAAATGGAAAGATGCAAATATCTTGCTTTGTGTAATACAATTAGACATGAGCACGCTGGCGCGCCGCCGCCGCCGCGCATTTATCCGCGCCGCGCCGCCGCCGTCTGCATGGATCGACTTAACATTGATGACGCACATGACTTAATAATTGGGATTAAAAGAACTTACCTGAAGTGAAGTTCTATCCAAATTATACGAGTTGCTTCGTCCGAACAGATTAGCTCCCTCCCAGCCCTTTAAACCCCATATAAAGTGAAATATTAAGATTCCAGGCTTTCAACTAAATGAGTGTCGGTCAGTGCGGGGGCAGGAAGAAGACATCAAAGTACCGTAAGTTTTTTATTATATATGAATGCAGTTTGACTCTGCTTTCAACTTAGTGGTAGATTGGCGATTACTCGTATACTACAAAATGTATCTAATCTCTTCGGACGAAGCAACTCGTATAATTTGGATGGAACTTCACTTCAGGTAAGTTCTTTTAATCCCTAATTATTAAGTCATGTGCGTTATCAATGTTTGGTGGTTTGAAACGTGATCGGATTGTTTATACCTAATCACAGACGCGACCGCACGTGTAGAGGCAGACAGGATGGTGACAGATAACAATAACGTTATTGACTGACCTATAGTGGTTAGTTACATGGTGAATTAATTATTGTTTACTTTGTATTTTTATGAACAACAAATAGGTACTTTCGACAACGCGCGAGTGATACCTATATTGCTGCAAACGTCCACGGGCTACAGTTACCGCTTACCATCAGGGGGGCCGAATGCTTGTTTGCTACCTTAGTGGTACAAAAAAAAAAAACGAAAATTCCCTCGCCAGCGGTTTTGGTATACGGAATCTCATTCACTTGTTTCGTCAAATAATGTGCAAAAATTATATACGCACACTCTTATCTATACATATAAAATGCTTTGTCCTGAATGACTGACTGACAATCAACGCACAGCCTAAACCGCTGATCGTAGAGACCTGAAACTTGGAGGGTGTGTTCTTTGTATGACGTAGGCATCAGATAAGAAAGGATTTTCCGAAATTCTACCCCTAAGGGGGTGAAAAACGTGGGCAAAGTTTGTATGGGACAACGTGATTCCTTGGTCCGATCTACTTCAAATTTTGCATAAACATTCCTTAACAGAATTGATGGAAGACGTGTTTCGTATTTTATTGAAAATCATCACCTAACGGGGTCAAAAAGGGGTAGAAAGTTATTTTAGGGGTTATTTGCATCGAAGTTGATATCAATACTCCTTAGTAGGTACTTTTAATTTAAAAAACATTTTTTATTTTGACTTTTGACACATGTTTGAAATCTCAATCCAATTTTCACAGATTACAGAATAAGGCAGATGGAGCGAACGGAACACGGGAGTGAGGCCAAAAAAGCAAATACAAAAAGCCAGTTGGCGCAGTTGGTTAAGACGTGGAGTCTTAACCTATAGCGCCGCAGGTCGTGGGTTCGATTCCCACACAGGACATGCATTTGTGTGCATGAACATGTCTGTATGTCCTGAGTCTGGGTGTAATTATGTATATTAAGTATATATTTACGAACAAAAAGTAGTATATGTATTATATCAGTTATCTGGTTTCCATAGTACAAGCTCTGCTTAGTTTGGGATCAGATGACCGTGTGTGAGGAATGTCCCAGGATATTTTATTTACATACTACCTGGTATTCGCTTTGTGAATTTGAATTTGCTTTGTTTAAAAAACTTATTTAACGAAAAACACTTTCTTTTTATAAATTAGCATACAGCAGCTATTAAATATAGCAAATTCAAAAGCGAATACCAGGTGTTTTTCAATTTGTACCTAATTGATTTTTTTGGCCTCACTCCCGTGTTTCGCTTGCTCAATCTGCCTTTTGTTCAGGAAACTGAAATGTTTTTTAAAATTGGAATGTCAAATATAAAAGAATATTTAAATCGGATTAGAATTCGAAATTTGTTTGAAAGTTCATTTTCTCGGACTTTTTGGCGGGAACTTGCAGAGTGACGTTCGTTTTAATTTTTATATTCATAAATTCGTGTATTTTGAGTTTTATTGTATACTAGCAGACCCCCGCGGTTTCACCCGCGTACGGTTTGATTTCTCTCCATCGAAAACCAATGCACGCCGCTGATTATTAGACGCAACAAACAAAACATAAACAATGATTTTTACAATTAAAACTAAAAACCAATATTATACAATCCCTAAAAAATCGAACTCAAAGAATCTTATTTAATATTATAACAACAAATGAGAAAGAAATTAAATTAACTACAGTCAAAATATTCTAATGAAATAGAGAAAATGAACTTTTTTTTTCATTGGCGTCACACGGGTGTGTATTTTGCCAATTTCCAGCTATATTATATAAGTTCTAGTCACAATAAATCACTTTCACATAGTCCTCATGCAGTCACCGGCCATAAAAGTCATGTTATACTACAGTGGTGGTCATGTACTAAAACTCTTCACGGACTTTTGAAAAGACACGATACTCATCATTCATTTCATATCACTTCACTGGTGCACATGGATTGATCTTTATTGGATAAAATACCACCATATATATGCAATAATACTCAAAATACCTACACGAATTTATGAATATAAAAATGAAAACGCAACGTCTCTCTGCAAGTTCCCGCCAAAAAGTCCGAGAAAATGAACTTCCAAACAAATTTCGAATTCTAATCCGATTTAAATATTCTTTTATATTTGACATTCCAATTTTAAAGAGCATTTCAGTTTCCAGAACAAAAGGCAGATAGAGCGCGCGAAACACGGGAGTGAGGCCAAAAAAAGCAATTAGGTACAAATTGAAAAACACATACCTGGTATTCGCTTTTGAATTTGTATTTGCTATGTTTAAAATCTGCTGTATGCTAATTTATTTAAAAGAAAGTGTTTTCCGTTAAATAAAGTTTTTTAAACAAAGCAAATACAAATTCAATAAAGAATACCAGTTATGTGTTTTTCAATTTGTATTTGCTTTTTTTGGCCTCGCTCCCGTGTTCCGTTCGCTTCATCTGCCTTATTCTGTAATCTGTGAAAATCGGATTGGGATTTCAAACATGTGTCAAAATAAAAAATGTTATTTAAATCAAAAGTACTAAGGAGTATTGATATCAACTTCGATGAAAATCACCCCTAAAATAACTTTCTTCCCCTTTTTGACCCCGTTAGGCGATGATTTTCAATAAAATACGAAACACATCTTGCATCAATTCTGTTAAGGAAGGTTTATGCAAAATTTGAAATAGATCAGACCAAGGAATCACGTTGTCCCATACAAACTTTACCCCCGTTTTTCACCCCCTTAGGGGTAGAATTTCGGATCTTATCTGATGCCTACGTCATACAAAGAACAGACCCTCCAAGTTTCAGGTCTCTACGATCAGCGGTTTAGGCTGTGCGTTGATTGTCAGTCAGTCATTCAGGACAAAGCATTTTATATGTATAGATTATCGGTGGTATTTTATCCAATAAAGATCAATCCATTTGCACCAGTGAAGTGAAATTATATGAATTATGTGTATCGTGTCTTTTCAAAAGTCCGTGAAGAGTTTTAGTACATGACCACCACTGTAGGTTTTTTTTTTTTTTTTTTTTACGTGGGGAAATCCTCATAGGATACCCGACCGCCTCGGGGGTAGCGGCCATGTTATGCCGGACTTGTACCGGCTAAAACCCCACGGTGGTCGCCATCTGCGCTGTAGAGGGGGGCGGGCTCTCGTGTTGAACGCGTACCTGCTCACCCCTCCACGCGCGGCGCTTAGATAGCTCGTCCCGGGGGAAGTGTGATACCTCCCCCCAGCACCCTCGCTGTGCTATCGCACGATGAGTCGTGACCACATCGACTCATCATTCTCCTTGGGGTCGCTTCTGGGCGCACAGAGCCCCCGCTCTGATTGCCCACGACCCCAAAGGCCCCGTTTAGTCGCCTTTTACGACAGGCAGGGGAACACCGTAGCTGTTATTCTAAGCCCGAGCTACAGGGCTGGGGGGCCGCGACGAGGCACATTTGCGCCCCGGCGGTTTCCGGGTGGGATCGGCCCTCTCCCGATCCCGCGCTGTAGGTATAACATGACTTTTATGGACGGTGACTGACTGCATGAGGACTATGTGAAAGTGATTTATTGTGACTAGAACTTATATATTATAACTGGAAATTGGCAAAATACACACCCGTGTGACGCCAAAAAAAAAAGTTCATTTTCTCTATTTCATTAGAATATTTTAATTATAGTTAATTTAATTTCTTTCTCATTTGTTGTTATAATAATTAAATAAGATTCTTTGAGTTCGTTTTTTTTGTGTAGGTATAATATAGGTTTTAGTTTTAATTGTAAAAATATCTGTGTTTGATTTGTTGTGTCTAATAATCAGTGGCGTGCATTGGTTTTCGAAGCGGAAAATTGAAACCGTACGCGGGTGAAACCGCGGGGGTCTGCTAGTCTATACATATAAAATGCTTTGTCCTGAATGACTGACTGACAATCAACGCACAGCCTAAGCCGCTGATCGTAGAGACCTGAAACTTGGAGGGTGAGTTCTTTGTATGACGTAGGCATCAGATAAGAAAGGATTTACCGAAATTCTACCCCTAAGGGGGTAAAAAACGGGGGCAAAGTTTGTATGGGACAACGTGATTCCTTGGTCCGATCTACTTCAAATTTTGCATAAACATTCCTTAATAGAATTGATAGAAGACGTGTTTCGTATTTTATTGATACTCATCGCCTAACGGGGTCAAAACGGGGTAGAAAGTAATTTTAGGGGTGATTTGCATCGAAGTTGATATCAATACTCCTTAGTGCTTTTGATTTAAATATTCTTTGATATTTGACATTCCAATTTTAAACAGCATTGCACCATAGACGGAGAATTACAGGTAGACAGGCCAAGATACGCATATGTCAAAACGTGTATGTGTGAGCAACACTAAGCGTATTTCTTTGTCCCTATCTAGCGTACAGATTGTTATTGTTTGACCTCAGTGTCGTTGAGGCCAAAAAAGTTTGGGTAATATGATATATTTTTATGAGAGCAGTGAAACTGTAAATTGTATGTTATTTGTGACTTTGTATCAGCGTTGCCAGACGACCCGATTTCATTCAAGATTTAATGTTCCGCGTGTGACAGGTTCCCGCTTTTCGAGGATTACTCGACGGTGAAATCGTTGTTGGACGTAGAAATCGACACAGAAATGGCACCTGCTTTCCCGTGACGCGTCTTAAACAATTGTTTTGTAATTGGCTGTAAAAATTATTAGTGCTCCGCGCAAAAAACATCAAACCGTTCGCGGGTGAAACCGCGGGGGTCTTCTAGTCAATTTATAAGTAGGATGACTGCAATAAAAACGGGATCATAATCGATTGTTTACACTCAGGTAGTACTCACCGGTGTTAGCAGATATCTCAGAAAGAAGTCGAGAAGGAAGGACTTGCCGGTGCGGTATGCGCCTGCGATGCTAACCACCACCACGGGCAGGTCCTTGACGTCATCCCGCAGCAGGATGTCTCTCAGCGCATCTTCCATTAACGAGTAGGTGTGGTCTGGGGTGACTCTCACCACCTGCCTACTCTCGCCTGGTGCCATTGCGACTGCTATTGGAAAAAGTACCTTAGGAATGAAAATAAAGAGAGTAGAGCATAGCGTTCATTCGCTCAAAGAGCAGCTTGACTGACAAGTAGGTAGGTACCTTCTTTACTATACAGAATACCCCAGCCAAATAACACGATGTTTTATTCCTGCGCGAGAGTAAGGTCGCCAGAGCTCATTGGGGTTAGGAAGGGTCGGTAACGCGTGAGTGATGACCCGTGTGTTGCAAGCGTCCATATAGCTGCGATACCACCACGCTTACCATCATGCGACAGTACGCTTGTTTACCGACTTCGTCTTATTAGCAAAAACAATAAGTTCACTATTTTTAGTGACGTTTTTCTCAAATATACCTACGTTTGTATAGTTTAGCTAGAAGCCGAGATCCAGTTTTGAAGTTTTCACTTATTTTGTAAGAAAAATTAAACAGTAATAATTACCGCTATACCTACTAGGATTTTAAGCACAAAGTTGGCAAGATCTAATAGGCCCGTTGTCAGAGTACATCAATGTATCTAAAAGAGACAAACATAGCGCGAAAGAAGATACACCCTCTTGTCAAATTTGTTATTGTGCGTCCGCGCTACGCGAACCGAGCACAAGTCGAGCCACGACCGAACAGAATTCATTCGTTGCTCGAGATGTCAAGTGTGGACTTAGGTACAAAAAGCCTACAACACGAGCGCGAAGCGAATCCCAGTCTTCGTCAAAAAACCAACAATCGGCCAGCGCGGAGCGTCTACGCTACGCGAATTCGTGCTCCACCTGTGCTCGGCTCGTGCTCGTAGAATGGACGCACCATTCGATCTCGGCTACTTGCCGCACGAGACAGCTAGTTTTTAATACAAGCTTTTTTGGTGACTGTACTTGCATTGTCTTCCAATGTACAAAATATCAAGTCAATCCGACCACTCACTGGAAGTGGGTGAAATTCGATTTGCAAGATTCCACCCGAACATACCTACTTAGGTACCTACCTGCATAGGTACAATGCAAGATAAATAAAAGCTTGTAAAAAAGAGATACAATTCATTAGATACAATACACGTTTCGAGACGAATTTTACACATTTTTATGTTCTTTGATATTGAATCTATAACTTGGCATGAAATAGTCAATAAGTGATGATAAATTAATGAGCACGTTGTGATGAGCTTACAATTACACTTGGCTTGTTATTCAAAAAGTAATACCAACCAAACTCAGAATACGTTGTATAGGTAGGTATAACTTGTCAAATCAATTGAAAAACGTTGTAATAAGTTACCTCACTAGGTAATGTTAACTGTTTCCAAGTAAAACGAACTGTGAACGAAAACTTTTCAAAACGCCAATTTCGCCCACAACTTTCCAAATCGAACGCCAGATGTGATCGTTTTTGGCATTTTTGACTGTTATTTTTGCTACCATAACCCAATTCGAACGCACCTGATATTGAATCTATTGGAATGGAATAGGTACATACCCTTGTAGGTACCTTCTTTCAATAAGTTATTATTTGACGTGGGAATTAAATGATGAGCCACATGACGAGCATAAATTTGACATGGCTTGAAACTCTATTTTATTTTACAAACAACTTAGTCGGATCACAGAGTCGGATATAACGTTTCAAATCAATTGTAAAACGTAGGTATATTACATATACCTACTTAGGTAGGTAGTAAAAAGATAATATATGTACTATCTTTAAATATCCATAAAAAATCAAAGTCAACTCACCGATTTTTCACAAATTTAAATTATATTTTCAGACACCGAAAATGACACTTAAACCTAGTATTTATATACTCTGAGCTTAAACGTAGCGATTCGCAAACATGCACGTCTCGAGTTCGACCCACTATACTGAACTTGTGACTTGTGCTACTATTATGAGTGTAGTGTGTACTGTGTACCCGCTGATTAATATTATCGGTGATTCCCCGAACCATAGAGCAACCAAGATAGCAAAGATATTAGAATTAAGGTGGATGCTCTATGGATGTATCAGCAATATTAATCAGCAGTGGGAAATTAGAATTTTCAAGTTTTAATTGCTTTTTACCTTCATAGGAACAATATGGCTAGATATTTCAGTGATTAGCGACCGTAATAGTTAATTTGGCATAATGGAATTGATACCAACTTTTTTTTAATATGAACTATTTTTGTACATTTAGTAAAAAAGTCAGTTTTAGTGCGTTTTCACACGAGACGATAACGACACCGTAACCACACAGTAAAAAAACTGTGACGATTTAGCCGACTATACATTTCTATGTACCGTTTTCACACGCAACGATAACGACACAGCACTGCACGACACAGGAACGATAATTCGGCTATGTCGTTGGTTCGGCTAGATCGTGACGATTTTTTTACTGTGCGATTTAGCGGACCTTCGAAATGTATTGAAAAACGTCAGGACTTTCACACGGCGAACAGCACGATAACGATAACGACACTTTTTGTCACCTCGCTGTAACTGTCGTTACGGTGCGGTTATCGTTCCTCGTGTGAAAACGAACGACGACATGACCGTTTGCCAATTATCGTCGGTCGTTTATCGTCGCGACAAAAATGTGTCGTTATCGTCTCGTGTGAAAACGCACTTACGGTTTTTAGTGGAACGTTAAAATATGCCTTAAATACCTTATACAAAAAACATTCATAGCACAATGTGCCAAATGAAGCAATGAGCGACCTACGTACGGTCGCGAATCAATATTTATTCATATTGTTCTACGATGGTGATATTGAATTGTTCTTCTCATAATTAATTTATATTTAGTGTACTAATTTTATTGTCGGCAGCGACAACTTGCACGCCACACATGGCGAATACAGTGATACCTACCTTTTAACTTGTACCACCTTTTATATTGTACCTGTATTGCAAATAAAGATTTTGAATTTGAATTTGAAATTGAATTTGAATTTGAATTTGAATTTGAATGGTAGAAAACTATAAAAACTTGAAAACAACAAAGGAGTTCGAAGATTAGTGGCCTATGATCCGGCCGCCATCTTGTGTTTTCACTAAATTCTTGTCGCAGTCTAAATCGTTTTTAGATCGATAGGGGATACCTAGGTGATCAAAAAATATATAAGCCTTTTGGTCGTAACATCGCCCGGTTAAAAAAATATAACTGATTTTGTAATACCTCCTATCTATATAGAGCTGCTAGGTATCTTGATTTTTTTGTTTTATAACAGTGACTATTCTGAATATCATCATCATCATCATCATCATCAGCCTATAATGTCCCACTGCTGAGCACAGGCCTCCTTTCACAAATGAGGGTGAAAGGCACTGGGCGATACTCCACCACGCGTGCCCACTGCGGATTGGTGGAGGTAGGCTAGTGGTCAACCTACTGTTGGAATTTATCAAGCCACCTAGGAGGCATCCAACTAGCTTAACGACTATCACAATTAAGTGATAACCGGGAGCAACGGCTTTACGTGCCTTCCGAAGCACGGGAACGCTCGATTTGAAATACTTACCACTAGGCGGTCACCCATCCAGTAGCTTAACTTTGCCGATCGATTAAGAACGGCTAATCATGCTACATCACGAGCGCTTCGTGATCATGAATTTAATAATGTAGAAATGCAGACAAATGTTATTTTAAAACCTTGTAATGTGTGTTTTTTTTTCAATAACTAATGAACATCATAGTTTAATATGTATATGTCAACTTGCCGCTTTCGGATGAAGTTCTTATTAATGTAACAAATCTTTTTATGATTATTTGAGAGATTTGTTTTATCGTAATATAGGTGAGACGTTGACAGTGACAATAAGGCTCAGTACCATTTGTGCCTGCTTGGGCCAGTACTGATTTTACTCACGCACACGTAGGAATTTTTTTGCATCACTTTCATATAACGTGACGTCTTGATTTTTTTATGTCAATGGATGGCGATTTCAGAAATCCTTTGATAAAGAATTTTTAAAGAAATTTTTCGCAATGATAGTGATCCGAGATCTTGAGAGACTGGCACCAAATATAAAGCCAATATTTTGATGTACTTACTGTGTAGCTCTCTGGAGGTTCCTTAGTTAGAAGTAAGTTTGTACTTTAGACGACACTCCTCTTGGAATTTTTTCACTACACCGGATAATAAAAGACGTTGTGTGACAAACACTGCACTTGCCAAACCCGTAGGTGGGTGGAATTGTGCCTATAAAAGTTGATATACCGATCGCTTTTGGTTTTCATATGAATTTAAGAACACGAGATCAGTTTCTTTTATAAATGAACGCTTCACACAAACATTGAAAATATGTCGCAGTTTTGTCGTTGTTTACACGTCGCATCACTGTGTGGGTGGACTGTATTTTAGTGGAGTTCCTGGGGGTTATGACCTCGGACTGTTGTTATATTACCTACAGTGATTTTTAGGGTCCCGTACCTCAAAAGGTAAAAAAGGAACCCTTATAAGATCATTACCTGGTCCGTCTGTCCGTCTGTCTGTCTGTCCGTGTGTCATCACCGATTTTCTCAGGAACGGGTGGACCTAGCAAGTTGAAGTTAATACCAGATACTGAGGACTATAGTCCCTATTAGGTGTATAAAAACCAAGTTCCTGAGTCAACACAGTAAAAACTAAAAGATATGAGCAAATTTAGATTTTCGCGAAATATTATAAGTACCAAAATTTAACTTAATTTTCAACTTTTTTTATTTTTCGGATTTTCCCTTTACTTGTGCTGTAAGATCTTGCTTTTAACCAAAATTGACAATTGTAGGTCAACCAGTAAGGCAAAGGTCAATTTAATAAATAACAAGATTACAGTGGCTTCTCTATGAACACGCTTCACTCACACATTGTCAATTATATCGTAGTGTTGCTGTGGTATGGCACGTAGTGGTGTGTGTGACCACACCACAATAATATTATCGGTGATTCCCGAGCCATAGCAGCGATCGCGATGTGACGACGTAAAGGCGTCTTCGGACGACATGATTTGGCACCCGATATTTAGGGCCAGTATATAAGTTACTCTATGATTTAGGGCCGATCGGTTGGGCTGATCTCTCTTGTCATACTAACTTTACGTCAACTTAGCTACGGACATGCCAATTTCACACCAATTTGTCGGGCCCCTCCCTATCTGCACTACATATCGGGTGCCAAATCGTGTCGTCTGGAGTCGCCTTAGTCCCTTTGCACATTATAAGAAAATGTATCGGAGTGTCTGATCAGACTGTGAATGCATCTATATGGAAACTGCTCACACGTAACGCTATAACTCTATACAATTCCAACTCTATGGTACAAATATACCTACTATTATTTACATAATGTTATCTATATAACCTACCAGCGAGTTGAGTTTGAACACAATTGGAACATCTTGCTAAGCCAATTCGGCTAATTCGCAGTGAAATAAAACTGCCACTAAACGGCAGCACGGCATAACATTCAAGGTGGTCCTGCACGGCGCTTTCCAGTACTTGGTCGCCACCCGAGAACCATCCTACCCCATTGGCTATCGGTTCTTCAAGCGATGTGGCCTGCCCATTGCCACTTCATCTTACTAACTGTACGGGCTATATCGGTAGTAATCGTTCTCCTAGGAATGTCCTCGTTTCGGACCCTGTCATGAAGAGAGATTCCGAGCATAGCTCGTTCCATAGCACTTATTTATTCGGCCAGCAGTAAAAGACCACGTCTCTGTTCCGTACCTATGTCATCACTGGTAACACGAACAGATTGAAGAATTTTATCTTCAAACTCTGATCTGGACGAGAAGATGTGCCTGAGCTGCCCGAACGCTACCCAGCCGAGTTGGATTCTTCGATTGACCTCTATGTCGAAGTTGGACCCATCTAGTTGGACAATTTGCCCTAGGTGCTCCCAACAATCACCGGCATTGGCGGAATATGAACATTAGACATAATTTTGGTCTTGTCCATATTTAATTTGAGGCTTACCTGTTGGGAAACTCTGTTGAGGTCATTCAGCATGATGTTCAAAGCTTCCAGCCATTATGACTATAACTATATATTGGGCAAATCGAAGGTGAGTCATGTGTTCGCCATTGATGTCGATGCCATATCCCTTCCAGTCTTTTTAAGATCTTTTTAACCGACTTCAAAAAAAGGAGGAGGTTATCAATTCGGATATACCTATGTTTTTTTTTATGTTTGTTACATCATAACTCCGTCATTTATTAACCGATTTGGAAAAAAAAATATCTGGAAGGGTACACTTCCCGTTTGGTCCCATTGTCATCAGATCAGGATTTGATTACGTCTTAGTGTACTTTGAAGTCGGTTTATGTTTTTTGTAAAACAGTCCAATTATTAAAACCACTTTTTTTGCATTCAAATTTATTGAATTGAATTAAAGGTTGCCTGGAAGAGATCGCTTAAGCGATAAGGCCGCCTATATTGTATAACTTCCTCTAATTTGTGTTGTTGTAATCATGTGCTCTATGTAAGTTTATACAATAAAGAATATTTCATTCATTCATTCATTGAATCAAAATCATAACCAACATGTCACCGACAGCGCCTTTGCACATTATAAGAAAATTGCTTGTCTTATCAGTCATGTCTTATAAGACATTGAGTCGCACTGGTTGTTATATGAGACCGTGCATATTACAAGAAATGTCTGATCAGACACGCCCATAAATTTTATGTAAATTTTCTTATAATGTGCAAAGGGACTCAGGGTCTTTATCATTTTGCGTCCCATGCTAATCTATACATATAAAATGCTTTGTCCTGAACGACTGACTGAGAATCAACGCACAGCCTAAACCGCTGATCGTAGAGACCTGAAACTTGGAGGGTGTGTTCTTTTGTATGACGTAGGCATCTGAAATCCGATAAGAAAGGATTTTCCGAAATTCTACCCTTAAGGGGGTGAAAAACAGGAGCAAAGTTTGTATGGCGATTCCTTGGCGGACGGATCGGAATCTACATCAAAATATTTTTTTTTTAACAGAATTGATGGAAGGCGTGTTTCGTATTTTATTGAAACTCGTCGCCTAACGGGGTTAAAAAGGGGTAGAAAGTTATTTTAGGGGTGACTAGCTTTAGCCCGCGACTTCGTCCGCGTAGATTATTTCTTTTTTCTAGATATGAATCATTGTAACAATATAGAGCTTTGTTCATGGCTATAGCCCGCCACTACGTGTGATATTTGACAAAAGTTCAGGAAGATTGAGAGCTTACATGCGAGCATGCCACATAAAACTGAAACAGTCCTGCCGCAAATAAACTCTAGCAAATTTCGGAGTTCTTCCCTGTGATTTATTAATAGCCATCGCGAAGCAAACCTCGATAAGGAACTGTAATCTTTT
The DNA here is from genome assembly GCA_947623365.1 of Achlya flavicornis. NCBI lineage: Eukaryota > Metazoa > Arthropoda > Insecta > Lepidoptera > Drepanidae > Achlya > Achlya flavicornis. The sequence continues at coordinate 3,315,653 of OX392469.1, forward strand.
AAATTCAAACGGAAGGTGCTTTGGGATCAATGGTATACGCGGCACGAGACTGTTTCTCCTCGTGCAGAACCAGTTAATATTTTGGCCTCAATAACATTGCGCCGGAGAACTGTTGCTTGTAGTCAAGTTCTACAGCACAATTTTGGAGGCCGTATATTTCTAATCAATATGAAAGGAGCAGGTACATGCATGAAACGGATTACCCGGCGGATTAAGAGAGTTAAAAAATTGAATAGGATAATTAACCGACTCATCCATATCGACCATGGTGGCAACATTTTATTGATCGCAGCGGGTTGGTCATTTTTGGGAGTCATAATAGGTCTCTCGCGCATAACCACTCTTTCGGTTTGGGTTCATAGTAACATCAGTCAGTATACATTTCATCTTTACCTAACTTGGTATGTGTACCATCTATTTGTGGAAAGTTTATGTTCCCGATTTGAAGAAGAAGACTTGATGCCCACGGGCTACCTTCTACCATTGTAACTCTCGCCATCGACGGGGAGTCCATACTCATATATTGGAACAGAAATGGTTTCTACTGTGCGGTTTCAAAGGAGTTTTCTAGCGCGTAAACTCAGGATGTGGAATGAGCTCCCCGCCATGGCGCCAGGGTGTGAAGATATTTCTGTATGGTCGGCAACGCACGAGTGATACATACGGTGACCGCTTACCATCAGGCCGGCCGTATGCTTGTTTGACACCTTAGTATTAAATTTAAATAATAATAATAATTTAAAAATTACCCGTAGAAGACAGACAGACAGACGGATCGACACGGGCGGAGATCTATCCAAAAGTTCCTCAACCAGACAGCTGAGAATTTTTCTCGTGGCAGACAGACAGATAGATGGCCGGCAGTAGGTTTCTTAATAACATGATACATGTGTACATTATTTTACTTGAATACAAAATTATGTGAATGAACAGCTTAAATACAAAATTTCCTCCCCCTTTACGAATTTCAACCCTTGAAGGGTTCAAGGGTTGAAATTCGAATAACGAAAAGTTGCGTTAGTTTCCATCCATAAGCCGAGATTATAGTGATTTTTACTCCAAAAATAAAGAACTTCAAATACAAAATTTTATCCCCCTTTTCACTCATTAATGGATCAAATTCCAACAACACCGATATTCTTTGCGTTAGTTTCCAAATTTTAATTATATTCCAAGCTTATATAATAAATTTAGTATACTTCCATACACAACTTCATCCCTATTTTACCCCTTCGGGGTCGGAATTATCGAAAACGCTGAGGCACATATAAATTAATTTTCAATCATCAGCCTAAACACAAAATTTGAAGGTCCTAACTTCCAAACTGATGGACTTTCATACAAACTCGCATCCCCTATTTTACCCCCATAGGGGAGTAATATTGAAAATTCCTTCGTTAGTGGATACCTACACTATATTATAAATTTAGTGATGTTTACTATGGAAATGAAAGATTTTCGTATACAACTTAATCCCCCTTTTCCCTCTTCGGGGGTGGAATTTCCAAAAATCCTTCTTTACTGGATACCTACACTGTATAATAATAAATTTAGTGAAGTTTATCGTGAAATTGAAGGCCTTGTATACCCAACTTCATTCCCCTTTTGGGGGTGGAATTATCATAAATGCTGAGATAACTTTACATTAATTTTCAATCGTCAGCCTAAACACAAAATTTGAAGATCCTAACTTCAAAACTGACGGACTTGCATACAAACTTTCATACCTTATTTTACCCACTTAGGGATGGAATTTCCAAAAAAACCTTCCTTAGTGGATGCCTACACCGTATAATAATACATTTAGTGAAGTTTACTTTCAAATTGAAGGACTTGCATACACAACTTCATCCCCCTTTTCCTCCCTTCGATGGTGGAATTATCACAATCGCTGAGATAACTATACATTGATTTTCAATAGTCAGCCTAAACACAAAATTTGAGGATCCTAACTTCAAAACTGACGGACTTGCATACAAACTTTCATCCCTTATTTTAACCCCTTAGGGGTGGAATTTCCGAAAATCCTTCCATAGTGGATGCCTACACCGTATAATAATACATTTCATGAAGTTTACTTTGAAATTGAAGGCCTTGCATACCCAATTTCATCCCCCTTTTCCTCCCTTCGATGGTGGAATTATCACAATCGCTGAGATAACTATACATTGATTTTCAATAGTCAGCCTAAACACAAAATTTGAGGATCCTAACTTCAAAACTGACGGACTTGCATACAAACTTTCATCCCTTATTTTAACCCCCTAGGGGTGGAATTTCCGAAAATTCTTCCATAGTGGATGCCTACACCGTATAATAATACATTTCATGAAGTTTACTTTGAAATTGAAGGCCTTGCATACCCAATTTCATCCCCCTTTTCCTCCCTTCGGGGGTGGAATTATCACAAACGCTGAGATAACTATACATTAATTTTCAATCGTCAGCCTAAACACAAAATTTGAAGATCCTAACTTCAAAACTGACGGACTTGCATACAAACTGTCATCCCCTATTTTAACCTCTTAAGGGTGGAATTTCCAAAAATCCTTCCTTAGTGGATGCCTCCACTGTATAAGGTATCTGTGTGCAAAATTTCAAATCTCTAGGTCCAGCGGTTTGGGCTGTGCGTTGATATATCAACAATCAGTTTATCATTTTATATATTATTATAAGATTTGCATCGAAGTTGATATCAATACTCCATATTGCTTTTGATTCAAATATTCTTGTATATTTGATATTCCAATTCTAAAGATTATTGCATTCACAGACATAAATCTTAATAGATAACGCAAGTCTCTCCATCCGTATAAAAACCAAGCGTGTAACTTTTTTTATAGGTTTTTTATAGGTACCTACCATAATTTCACACGTAACGCATCTCCCGCGCCACCATCATTGGCAATACGTAACGTAGTTGATTGTTTTTACTGTTTCTTTTCTGTAATCTGTGGTTTCTTTAAAACAAATATTGATTGACATCTTTGATTAAGGAAACATCCAGATAGAGTGTTGCAGCTGTGCACGCGTCGATAAAAATAGCCTCTAACTGTTAGAGGCTAAATCAAATAAAAATTAATAAAAATGCAAAATAATGTTCAATATTTAACTTCCTCCCGATTTTAATTGGAATATTTCAACAACTATTATCATTATGAACGTCACTATGACAAGCAGAATGACGCAGAGGGAGCGTAAAATGTAGCTGTTACGCGCAGCAGCCTATAAAAGTTGTCCTGTTTTATATATTCGTGTAGTATGGCAACGTTCTTTCTAGGTATATTTATTTCTATGATTGACATATTTAATTTTGATCTCAAACAATTAAATGTGCATTTATTTTATTTAACTCCTATGTTTGTTTTCGAAGTCAGTGAATACAGAACGAACTACCGCCAAGATTGACAATATGAGACGGTTTGACAACGTTCGATTATGAAGGTAACTATCGAAAATGAAATAATACGTTATATTGTAAGCAGTATGGTACAGTTCACAATATATCGCTAAGTAGATTATAAACTAGGTAACGGTTTTCACAAAAATACGGGACATATATACACTTTCCGTTACACCCTGTATAGATATTAAGGGGGCCCTTAATGGCCAACGCAACTTCAACGCAAGCGTAGCCTAAAAGCTTGTACTTTCATCCAACGTAATGTTTTACTGCGAAAAAAGAGAGACACCATCAGAGCCATCGGTTATCAGTTGGTAAATTCCGCTGATCACTCGCGGCCGCTTCGCTAGGTCGTCATTCATGATTTCGCATATCATAAAACTTGTTCCAGGCCCATACTTCCTGTGATGTAATCTTACAAGTTTGTGAAAAAAAAGTTAGTTATTTAGAATCTCCAATACATTTGCAAGCATTGTTTAGAGCTGTTTTCTTTACTTTTACAATTTATATAGGTACATTAGATATGGCCAAAGTTCAGGTAAAATTTGTGCAAAACCGCTGTTTTTCGGAGGCTTTTACTGAATTTGTTTCACACTTTTTTTTTATTTTCGCCTAGTTATACTGCTAGATGTAGTTCACAAGATACCAATTTGTTTAAAACATCTAACGAAAAGTGTTTAAAAACGCCATCATAAGTACAGAGCTTTTGTATGAAAAGTATGGTGAGCTGAGTGCTCTTAACCCGTTAGTTCTCGCGAGGGATGCCCGTCCTATTATAACAATTGACTTCATTGTTATATTTTTAACCGCGAGCCAAAGACTAGTAAAACTTTGCCAAATTCCATTTCCGGAACTAAAGAAAAACAGGATAGGTACTTATCATAGAAATAAAACCTTAGTATAGTAAGTTGAGTAATGTATATTTGATCAATAAAATCAACAAGAACTTACTCACATAACCTTAGCTTAGCCTCAGAGTACATAACCTAATGGTGCGTCTATGCTACGCGAAGCGAGCATGAGCCGAGCCTCGAACGAACAGGATTTGTTCGTTGCTCGCGATTTCAAGCGTTGACGTACTTAACGAGCCTTCAACGAGCGTACAACGAGCGCGATGCGAATCCCTGTGTTCGTAAAAAAACTGACAATCGGGCGGAGCGCAGTCGAGCACGCTACGAATGCTCGTTAGAGGCTCGCAAGCCCGTCCACGCTACGCGAATCATGCTGGCAGTGTGCTCGTTCGTGGCTCGGCTCGTGCTCGGTTCGCTAAGCATGGACCTAACCTAAGTATAATTATTAAAGCTTACTTTAAACTAGAAATGCATAAACTACAGTAAGTATGTTCTTACTCAGCATTGTGATGATGAAAGCTTGGGTTCAAACAAAGGCCCGATTTAATCTGAGGTTTAAACAAAATCTGAAGTAAAAAAAAAGCAATCAACAAATGACAACATCACTTTGTAGTAATAAAGTAGGTGTAAAGTAACGAGGTAGGTATAAAAAGATCAAAAAAAAATTGACTGATATTGATGAATTGATATTTTGAGAAACTCGTAATAATTATAAAATATCCTGGGACTTTTTTCGCATGGTACTATTGGAAACATACATACACAATACATACATACTACATGCTTACTACTTCTCACTAATATTATAAATGCGAAAATTTGCATGGATGTATGTTTGTCAATAAAACACGCTTCAACAACTGAACAAATAAATTTAACAGAATTAAAAAATTGCTTGGCAATTTGCGTCAATCAAAGACACAATTTTCTCTCACTGGTGTGCTGGTATAATGTATTGTATTGCACTTTATATCAATCGAGGTCGGGCTCTGCATCATGCAGGATATCGATGTCGTTGCCAAAAGGCGGGGGCAGCGGTAGACCAAGCTCGCGAGCAATTGCCTGGACAGGGCCACAGTATTCCGTGAACCCTGCTTCTAACCTCTGAAACAATATAGTAGAATACTTGTAGGAAGAAATACATGACGCCAAGCATCTAGCGGTGTGATCCAGCAGTTCCGGACCTTACTAAAGAAGCACTTCCCTTCTAGGCTTTGTGTGCTTCTTCAGTCAATAAATCACTCCCACGGACAGCAGTATCACCAGTAGAATTGATCCTCTTGTGATTTCTGACAAATTAGCTATTTAAGCTATACTATACCTGCAGAGAAAATGTAAGGAACTGTTCCGTACCTTATTTAGCTCATCCAAATGAATATCTTCTCCAAAATCTCCCTTACTCCGGCGCCTCGACCAAAACACGCAGCGTGCCTCCTTCGAGTAGCGCTTGTGGTATCTCGGCAACATATACATGACCTTGATAATAAAGGGGATGCCTAAGAGAGACAACAGAGAAGCAGCGCATTTCTGATCCATTTTTCTGCTGTATACAGCTAGAGCGGCCTCAACTGCCACTTTGTTGTTAGCTTCATTCTGTGTGCAAAGCTGTTCATATCGTTTCTCCAGTTCCTGTTAATAAGAAAAGAATTAACTATCTTCTACTTTCAATGCACCTAGGTACATAAATTATGTCTTTACGTAGCAAAAGCGTTAATAAGAAAGACCAGCAGAAAGAAAGAACAGAAACCATGGGAAGGCGGTAGGGCACTTTAAGCACGTTTAAGGCTAACAGGTGTACTTTGACAGTACACTTGGAACTGACACAAAGCCAACAAAATTCAAGGCTGTGTGTGCTTACCGCCATCGTCTACAAGATCACCCAAGTCCAGTTATCAAACTAATTATGCCATTTAAATGGACCACCTTCAAATATACCATAATACCAACTTCAAATCCACATATTTAGAAGTAGTTTTTGCTACGAATCATTGATATGGCAAGTAAGTAATTCGCGAAGTAGGTATAATGAGGTGATATACTAATAAATAGTGAAAGAAGCCATAGTTATTAAATTTACCGTTAAAAGCTTTGTCTTGAATTCATCATCTTCATCATCGTCATCATCGTCCACATCGGTCAGTCGGCCAGCGTCGAAGTCTTCCAATGCCTGGGTCTTGGCATCGATGTGGTCTCGGCTCAGCTCTACGGGATGGAGGCAGAACGTGTTGTTGCTCACAGACGCCATACAGTTGTTGTAAGTGTACATGACCGTCTGTACCAACGTGCGGCTGTTGCTTTTGTTGGAAAGTTTCAATTTGTCATAATGTGTTTCGATACTCTGAAAAATTTTTTTCATATAGATTAGAATAGTAGCGAATCAATTGGTTTATTACCTTCATCTGTATTTATAGTAAAATTATATAGTTCTTATTTTATGGAAAACAATAACGCCTTTGCTCAGAATCAATTTTGCATAGACAATATCGAAGCTAATAAAATGTATCGAACTAACATAACCATTTGTTATAGGATACTCACATCGATCAATTCATCTTTGTAAAGATCTAGGGAGTGTTCGGAGGTCCGATTCCGCCTGGCCATGAATTTCTTAATCGCGTCGTCATAGAGGCGCGCATGGTTGCGCGCGAGCAGGCGCGCGGTGACGCACGAGCGGTTGTCGAACGAGCGCTCCATGCTCGTCATGTACGCCTCGCGGGACACTCTCACCGCTGCACTGTTGTTCTCCTCGTTCGTGCGCCGCAACTCCTCAAGTTGCTCTTTGAAGTACTGTCGATTGTATGTTTTGTTAAGATAAAATATTCGGAGTTACGTTAAAGTATACGAATACGTATTGTACTTTACTGATTCAAACCATACCTGCACTAGAGCAATTCTTTCGCTATCATGTTCACCGTTCGCTACCTTTCTTGTGAGATCGAATTCACTCAAAATAGCGTCAACGTTGGTTTTATGGAAATCTTCCAAGTCTTCAGGATGCAAACAGAGTTGCATCATCCCGCGGACTTCAGTCAATTTAGCTTCGTAAGCTTCTTTGGCTTCTGTAAAAGCAGCCCTAATCTTAGCATTGTTGGAAGAGACGAAACCGGGAAGACAATCTTCCAGCTCCTGAAATAATAAGATTCGTATGATCAATAACAGCATTAAAAGTATCTCCGACATCGGCAAGAATTAACGCTCATAAGTTTCATGATTTGCTTTCTTTTTTAACATCTTTACTAGTAAGAAGAAAGAACCTGCGTAAGTTGTGCTAAGTAAGTATCGCAGTCTTCCTTGGAGCCCAGCTTCTTCTTGTTGTTGAATTTGTGTAGTGCGGCTGCGAGGGCGGCGCGGTGCAGCGCCTCGAGCGCGGGCGGCGTCACGCTCGGCCGGCCGGCGCCGCAGTGCTGCTGCATCTGCGCCTCGTACTCCTCGCGCGCGTCACGCGCAAACAGCACCAGACCTAGCTCCGACGTCGCCTGTCATTTTACATGATTATTGTCCACTAGATCTTAGATCGCAAAGAAAAGTGAAAGATAGACTATCCACTATTTGTCACCGCCGAATACTCCCCTACTTTGGCCACATAGCGAGACGCGGTGATGAAAGCTTGGAAAAGTTGGTCGTTGTTGGAAACGTCAAAGGCAGGAGATCACGCGGAAGATCCCCCACTCGATGGACGGATCAACTACGGGAAAAAGGCGCCAAATTCTACGACGTGGTCCAGTTAGCCACCAACAGAAGTCGCTGGATGCAAGCCGCCCACGCTCTATCAAAGACGTCCGGTGATCACGATCTTCAGCCATGAAGAAACGACCACAGAGAGAGAGAGAGAGATCTTAGATAAAATTTGATTTTAACAATGACAAATCATGGGACAAAATGGTATCTAGGGTTTCAAAATTTTCTCTGTCATGTAGACTCAGGACGATTTACGAAAATCAAATATGAATGTAATACGAACGCACCTTTAAAATGGTAGTCGGCTCAGGAAGCTCTTTACTGTTAAAGATTTTCATGTATGTCTTGAAGTACTCAAAAAGAGCTTTGGCTTTCACCTTGTCGCCGTTAATGATTTTTGGTGTTAAATTACATGTTTTGAAAATCGATGGCACCAATTCCAACAATGACATTCTGAACTCTTCCCTGAGATCTGTAACCAGAATAAAGTTGATTGTTACAAATACCGTATGCATTAAAAAAATATAGCAGTTATATTAAAAGTACTCTTTCACATTTTTTAAGAAAGAAACATAAATAATATTTCTTCCATAAGCAACTAGACTGCTTCTCTAATAAATTCTCATTTAATTTTCTTTCTAAAGTAATTTTACATTTAATTTCATTTAGTAGCATATTAAATAATTTTGGGGTTACATATTTGCGAGAATACCACACTAGTTATGAATCTTAGGAAAACTAATGTTCCCTTAGTTTTAGCTCTGGACCTCTGATATTACATTTATGGAGGTGCAAGGTGGATGACACCTCCATTTAAAAACGGAAGATCTTCCGCCAGGCTCGGTCATCGTGCATGGGGACCGCAGTCCCAACTGTATATGTCGGACAGTTGGATATTTGCAGATTCTCGAGAAAACTTCTGAAGTGCGATGCTGGATAATGTGGCGCCACGCCATCTATCTTTCCGGGTGTGAACTATCTCGGTGTTACTGATAATGGCTGATAGATGTCGCTACACATTAATAGTTACTCACACACTTAAATTTGTCACTATAATGTGTTTCTATGGCATGTGAAGAGCTTATTTTTTCTTCTACAGGCAATATTAGAATCTTTTTTGGGAAATGAGTCTATTGTAGTCATCTTTGCATTTATTTTTAGCCTTAGTATCTGCTATATGTATTTCTTGTTCAACATACGTTTTAAGATATATTTTTAAGCCTTGGTCACAAATTAGGGTCCTTACCAGTGATGCAACCCGAGAAATTCGGATCTGTGATGCTGAAACCGGGATGCGGCATCAAGAAGCAGGTGAGTTTCTCGAACGTTTCAAAAAGTTGCTCACGGAGAGATTTTAACTCCTCTTTTTGTTTATCAGTGATCTGGAGAGAAGAATTGTAGCAATATATTCCTTGTAAAAACAAATGGACCAACCAAATTTTCAAAAAATCATTTCAATTTGGGCTCGGAACGTCTTTTATTGTAAACAATGGTTAAGTAATGGGAACGTATAGGAAATCAAAAGTGACAATGCATGTCAGCGTAAGGATGCCCATTGCTGAACATAGGCCTCCCACATACATTTCCACATCGAACGGTCCTGGGCCGCTTGCATCCAGCAGCGACTCTGACCAGGTCGTCGGTCCACCTGGGGGGAGGTCGTCTCGCACAGCGCTTTCCAGTACGTGGTCGCTACTCGAGAACCTTCCCTATCGGTTGTCGGTTCTGAAGTGGCAATGGCCTGCTAATGGGCAGGCCATTGCCACTTCAGCCAGAAATAAATAAAGACGAGTAGGTTACGCCCACATACAAGCCGCGTTCGGTACCATTATAATATAAGGATAATTCAGCTCATAGGTACCTAAGTGCTAGCTCTACGAGCTATATCGCAAATTTTTGTTCTTCTACAAATGTCCTCGAAATGAAATTCCGAGCATAGCTTGTTCCATAGCTCTCTGAGTTTATTTATATGGCCAGAACTGAAAGACCACGTGTCTGTTCCGCATGGCATCACTTGTAACACGCACTGATTGGAGAATATGCCATCTCCATTACAAGTCAATTCAGTCCATCAGGACAAGGTTGAAAAGAATCCTTTTTTATATTCAAAAATTCAGCTCTCAGTAGGTTCCAAAAATCTGCATTTATTTATTGTTTCATATTATTGTATATTCTATTTATTGCTTTAGATTTGTTTTGCGTTTTCTTTGCTAAAGCTGACTAAACTTCACGAGGTATATCAAAATGATGTACTAAAGAATAGTGTACTGTTAAAAGATATTTATCTTAAAAAAATCTACAAAACAGTCCACGATGGTATATGTCTATATCCTATGAATAATCCACAGTAACCATTTTTATGCGATTGAGATAAAAAAAAATGTGGGTTATTTTGACCCATATAATATTAATCCTTATCTAATTAAATAAGTTACTTACGACGGGCATTTAATGTAGGTACATAGATAAAGTTTGCTTTTACAGAAAATCATTATCTTAAATATTCACAGAATTAAAATTAGCAAGTAACAGTATTCGCGATACATCGCTCGATACCACACGACATTGCACCCGTGCGAAGCCGGGGCGGGTCGCTAGTGTAATTATAAAGTATCATTTAGTTTTGATTTATAATTGTTTTATTTCTTTATGTTAGGATAGCGAAGTATAGTGAGCTGTGCCTACCTAGTTATAGTTCTTATGTATCGTGATTTGTTTTCATCGTCTGTTGCGACTCACATCCCGGTGGCGTGTGCTTACTGTATTTACTTAAATAAACTCGTATATAGTGCCCGGGGAGTAAGGGGAGAACGGAAGTTACATCTTTATCCGGCCCAATTGTCAACCTCACCTGCACGCGTCGGTGGTTTCTAGGGACTTCCGACGGCGATGGCCTCACAGCCGTCGCGGTGCTTCCTGCTAGATAACGGACGAGGCTCTGGCGACCGAGCATTGGCGGTATAACTATACCACCCAGTCAGGCAACTTACTGGAGGAGGCAACAGTGGCCTTGGAGTCGAAATAACTCCTAAAATGTCTGGGGCAGAAGGCAACGGGAAACCACTGCTTCTATTTTTCCCAAGAGAGATGTCTAGCTGTCCGGCTGACGCCCGGCGCCACCTTACCGGGAGAGGTGGTGTGAAATGTGTTACCGGCCATACGCTCGTGACTCGTCAGGCACCGTATGGTAATTCAGCTACTGACGAGTCTATCAACAGTAAATCAATTCGCCATCCCCATCGCATTGGAACGTGGAATGTGCGCGGCCTCAAACAACCTGGCAAACTACAAATAGTGGAAAGCGAAATGCATCGGAAGAATGTTCATCTGCTTGGACTGAGCGAAACCCACTGGAAAGGTCAGGGTCACTTAAAATCAGACTCTGGAAGTACGGTGTATTTTTCGGGTCCTGAAGACGAAAGCAGCAAAGGAGTGGCGTTCATCGTACCGAGCTCTATGAACAAATGCGTTGTGGGCTATAATCCAGTTAGCGATCGGATTATTACACTCAAACTTAACACCAAACCGTGCAAACTTAATATCGTACAAGTATATGCCCCGACAGCCCAGTCAACTGAAGAAGACATGGAGTGCTTTTACGATTCGCTGACTACGACACTTAAAGAACTCCCAAAACGCGAAGTTACTATAATTATGGGGGATTTTAATTCCAAAGTTGGATACACCAAAGACGACGACCACCTACGTCGTGTTGTGGGCAAATACGGAATAGGGGAACGCAATGACAGGGGTGAACGGTTGCTCCAGTTCTGTAGCGAAGAAAAATTTACCCTCACTAACACTTGCTTTGAGCATCATATCCGCAGACTATATACGTGGATATCCCCTGGTGACCGCTGTAGGAACCAAATTGACTACATATTAATAGGGACAAGATGGAGAGGCTCAGTGACGAACACCACAACCTTGCCCGGAGCAGACTGCGGCTCCGACCATCAGCTTCTTGTAGCAACAGTTCAAGTGCGACTGAAAAAAATACAAAAACCTAAAGTATCCCCAAATTTGAAAAGGATTGATATAAATGGCTTCAGGAAAGGGTTTGAACAGAGAGTGATAGACTTTCCAAATTATGCGACCGACAGTGATAGCAAATGGGAACACTTCAAAAGTATGGTTTTGATGACAGCCGACGATAATAAGCTGATGAAACCCGTCATGAAAGAATTCATTACATCAGAAACGGCCCAGCTCATCCTTGAGAGACGTGAGTTAAAAGAAAGTGGAATAAGTTCAACCGAAGATCGAGAGCGTTACTCAGAACTGAGTCGCCAAGTCCAACGACGCTGTCGGCGAGATTATAATGACCATATCAATGGAATCTGTCTCGAACTCGAACAACACGCAGCGAAACACGAAACCAGATACCTTTTTCAAAAAGTAAAAGAATTAACTGGAGTGCGCAAACCGAGGACCTGTGCTATTGAAGATAAAGGGGGTAATCTACTCACAGATGTGGTTCACGTATTAGAACGTTGGAGAAGCTATTGTGAGGATTTATATGATGTTATGGGGGAGCCTAGGGATACTGATATTACATGGTGAATAGAAGAGCCAGAAATCCTGCCGTCAGAAATTGAGCACGCCATCAAAGCTCTCAAGTATAAGAAATCACCTGGTAAGGATGGTATCACGGCTGAAATACTCAAAAATATAGGTGAAGGGGGAACAAATGCCATTACCGAAATATGCAACACCATCTGGAAGACTGGCAAATGGCCAAAAGACTGGATCGAATCGGTGTTTGTAAATTACAGGACTATTGCTTTAAGATCTCATGCGAGAAAGATTCTCCTCCATGTAGTTAACCGACGTCTCAACTATTTCCTAAGCCGACAGATACCTGAAGAGTAGGCAGGTTTTGTTAAGGGTAAGGGAACAAGGGAACAGATACTCAACATCCGCCAAATAATAGAGAAAAGCAGGGAATTTAACAGCCCAGTGGTTCTATGCTTCATCGACTACACAAAAGCCTTTGACTGCGTGCAATGGGACAAACTGTGGAGAGTGCTGCTTGAAATGGGAGCTCCTGGACACCTTGTCGCTTTAATTAAGAGTCTTTACACCGAAAACCGTTCTTTCATTAGGTTAGGCACCGAATGTTCTAATATGTTTCAAACAAAAAAAGGAGTGAGACAGGGTTGCATCCTATCCCCTGCTCTTTTTAACATATATGGAGAATACATCATTCGTAGGACCCTTGATGACTGGGAGAAGGGTTTCCCGATAGGAGGTAAAAGAATATCAAATCTCCGATATGCCGATGATACGGTTCTACTGGCAACATCCATGGAAGATATGACAGAGTTGTTTCAAAGACTGGAGCTTGAAAGTGGTAGCATTGGTCTCTCAGTAAACAGGGCGAAAACCAAAATAATGGTAGTAGATCGAACAGGGAAGCTAGCAAATGTGACCTGCAGCATACCTGGCATGGACACCGTCAACCACTATATCTACTTGGGTTCTCAAATATGCCGTGATGGCAGCTGTGTTCCTGAGATAAAGAGGCGTATTGGAATGGCAAAGCATGCAATGACTCGCCTAAACAACATCTGGAAGAAGAGAGGAATCGGTATTAAAACGAAGATCCGATTAATACGAGCATTGGTATTCCCTATTTTCATGTATGGAGTGGAAGCGTGGACTATACTGGCCCGAGAAAGAAAAAGGATCGATGCATTCGAGATGTGGTGCTGGAGACGGATGTTGAAAATACCTTGGACCGCTAAACGCACCAATGCATCCATCTTATCGCAGCTCCAAATTGAAACCCGATTGTCCACCATATGCCACCAACGCATTCTTTCGTATTTCGGCCACATGGTGCGCAAAGGCGATGAAAGTCTGGAAAAACTGATCATAGTTGGGAACACGGAAGGAAAACGACTACGTGGTCGTTCGCCAACTAGATGGTCCGATCAAGTAAAAGACTCATCGTCCTCCAAATTTTTACACGGTCGTAAGGGACGCGTTGGACAGAAACCGGTGGAGGCAGATCATCCGCTCTAGAAGCAAACCCGATGCTGACCACGATCCTCAGACATGAGGGAACGACCATAGAGAGAGAGAGAGATATAGTGCCCAAAAACCTGCCTATCATTAAAATCCTAACACTTTATCTACCGCTCATTCGTCCGTGCATCACCCATGGCTTCAACTGAAAATTTGCTCTTTAGTTATCTTGAACATGCTGAGCTGAAGCCTTTTAGACACATCATAGTAGTTACAGTGTCGCATTTACCTACTATGTATTCTATGTTATTAATTGATTTATTGTATTGTCGTGTATTGTGCTATTTTGTTGTGTCTAATAAATGTATCTTTCTTTCTTTACCTCGAGCCTTTTCGACAAAAGTTTTGATCCACCTTCTGCTCCATAAGCACACTCTACTGGGTTCTGCCAGTCTCTCACCAGAAACTGCAACACTTGGAAAGCCTTCCCACCTTCACCTTCACCTCGCGCTAGTGCTCCATAACGTGCGAACAACTGTCAATAAAAAGCAAAATATATTTCCCACAAATTCTGGAGACTTCGTAGTCTTTTTTTTAGTAAAATTGTCTTTCATTTATTTATCTCTCATAATGTGAAGGATAGAAATAATGTACACAATCACCTGTAGATTCTGCAGGTCATCCTCTTTAATGTTGCCGCTGAGGTTATAAATCTGCACCGAGGAGATGAGAGTGGACAACGCGAAAATAGTGGAGCAATCGCGGACTGTACTCTCACTGTCGAAAGTGCCTTGCGTGTCCATTAGAAGCACAACCACCTGCCCAAATACAATGTTTAACTTTGTAGATACTGGGATAGATTTTAAAAATTAGGTGAGATTTTTTTTCAAGATACAATACCTTCTCCCCAGACTCCAGGGTAACAGGGATAGGGTTTGACCAAAGATTGATGCCTGTTGTCTCTCGCTCGATGCCCAGTCGCCATTTGAATCCTTTCAGCGGATCTCTCTCCCCACCGATCCATTCTCCATTTTCACGTTGTGTGAGCTGAAATGTAAAAATGAAATACCAATCACTTTGAATTCGAAAATAAGGACAGCATCTACTTAAATTCGAACTGACTTGCAAATGCATCTATTCATCAATCACTGGATTTATTGTAGGGTTTAGCAAACGCCTACGCTGATGAAGAGGCCCTTAAAAATAACGCCTAAATCGCTACTCACCGAAGCTAGCAGATATCTCAGAAAGAAGCCGAGAATGAAGGATTTGCCGCCGCGGTATGCGCCTGCGACGCTCACCACCACCACAGGCAGGTCCTTGACGTCATCTCGCAGCAGGATGTCTCTCAGCGCGTCTTCCACTAACGAGTAAGTGTGATCTGAGGTGACTCTCACCACCTGCCGCCCTTCACCTGGTGCCATTGCCTTTGGACAATATTGGAGATTATTTAACGATCTGGATAGTTCTAACAGCATCGAGGAAAAATCCCTTTAGATTAGTAATACTGAACAATCCAATTCCGAAACTAGTCAGTGATTTGTCACTGAATTTAAACAGTAAGGACCAATCACTGCATCGTGTGATTTTGACTTGGCCAATCAGAGTGCATGCATCCTTGACTTAACCTCAGAGTAGATAAATACTACGTACAAACTTAACCAATCAGAGCGCGTTGTCGGCGGTGGGCAATTGGCGGAATATATTTCAACCAAAATTAACATACCCATGGTGAGATTGTGACCAAATACCTAAAAATCAATAGCATATATGCAAAGACCTACCGTTTGGTCTACCTTCTTCTTAGATTGAGGGCAATTATTTTCAATTTGGCCGGCCATTTGGGGGTAACGGCAATTTTGTTTGATGAGATCTGGAATCAAAATGAAATATGAACATTTATTTGATAAAAATCAATCATCGTTTGATTTCATTTATAACTAAGGATATTTATATATATATATATAGATATAGTTTAGCAGTAAGTAAGGATTGTATAAATAACTAGCGACCCGCTCCGGCTTCGCACGGGTGCAATGTCGTGTGTTGTCGAGCGAATCACGCGCCCGCGCCCCTCTCGGTCCGCCCGTTCACGGTATCGCGAATACTGTTTGTTGCTAATTTTAAATCTGTGATATTCTTTAAAATACAAATGATAATGAGTTTGTGTGTAAAGACCAAACTTTATCTACAATAACTTCGAAAGTGTAACCACAGAATAAATAATAGTACTAACGTGGTTTAGGAGGAGTTAGCGGACAAACAGACAGACAGACGCGGAAAGCGAGTGTGTGAGTAGTGATGATAATGATTGTGATATTGGTATCTGGAGATAATTAATCTCTTTTTTTATATTTTTCGCATGCTGTGTAAAAACAGTTGCAATCAGTTTTGGCCACTTTGGGCCAATGATATTTCGTTAATTTACCTAACGTTATTTTTGGCGTGCCATCCCAAGCTAACAAACGCATTATCGATAATCCCCAGCTCACAAGCGGTTTAGAACCCCTAAGCCTGAGAGACTTTGCTTTTCGGTGTGCAGTCCAGTGTTCTGAGGATTTTTTTGACTTGATGCCAGGCATGGCCAGGATAATTATCTTGTAACTAGGTACCAACGACAATTACGTACTGATAAATTTATCAATGATAATAACGTATTTTATGTAGGTACCTAACTACTGATTTAGCTCAAGTGGATCGACTTTTAATAAATCTTTTTTTTTATACCACTAAAGTGGCAAACAAGCATACGGCCCGCCTGCAGTTACCGTAGCCCTTCTACGGAAGGGCTACGGTAACTGGCCGCTACTGCCACTGCTACGGCCTATGGACGCTTGCAACACCAGGGTTATCACTCGCGCGTTGCCGACACTGAAGAAACCTCTTCACACCCTTTTTGAAGAACCCCATGCTGTACTCCAATGCGAAAACCGCGGCGGGGAGCTCATTCCACAGTCCGAGCTCAAATGAACTTAATAAAGGTATATATATAATACTTTTCTTAAATTCAATAATATTTCACAGATAATGAGATCATGAGAGAGAGAGACTGGCGCACAAAATAAAGGTACCTATTCATGGACGAATAATAGATTGGCATAAGTACTTACTGTGTAACACTGGAGTTTCCTCAGGAGATCACGCACAAACTTGACTATGTACTACCTAAGAAGACACTCCTCTTGGTCATTTGAAATAGAGAGAGAGAGAGAGAGAGACTAAATTTTCACTACACCGGAGAATCAAAGACGTGATAAAACACTGTACTTGCGAAAACCCGCACAGTTGTGGAATCTGCGGCTAAAAATAGATGTACCGTACTGACATTCAGTCCACTCTTTTTCTTTATACAAGAGGCTCTTAAATCTTGATCTAGTCTATTATTATAAATTAAATAAATAGGTGCATTTAATTTCTTATCCCGTGACAGGACCGATCGCTTATCGATTTGATATGAATTGAATTGAATAACAAGCAAGAAAGATGTCTGTGGCTTTTATATGAACACGCATCACTCACACATAGACACTGGATGACACGTGTAACACGTAATGGTGTGTGTGACCTAGGCATGGCATAAATCACAAGTAGCAGGTGATAAAGAATATGATTCTGTTTCCATATGTCACATCTGCTACCGTCCATGACATAGCCTGTTACATGTTATAAAGAATATTTAAGAATATAAATAAAATTTATGCGACTGAAGGACTTTGTATCCATGGTCATGAACTAATTTTAAAAAAAAAATAACTTTATCGTTGATTAGCTTTTAAGAGTATTCAAAAATAAACCTTAAATCAAGTGACATAAAGTGTTAACTTCTTTAGCATGTTATGTAGCAGGATAGAAAAATAATTTTTTGCTACGAAAGTATATATAATTTGCATCAGTGATAATTTGACACTTGCGTGCGATACTCGCACATGATTTTGTGAAAAATACCGTCGATCAGCATCGATGACGTAGGTTACAAATCATTGCAAATCATATATAGCTAGTGAAATCATGCTATAAAAAATAATAATATCATCAAATGAGAATTCCTATAAAGTAGCAATAATTTCCATGCCTAGTGTGACCGCACCACAATATTATTGGTGATTCCCCGAACCATAGAGCAAGTCTTGCATTAAATTCGCTAAATCCCAATTTAGCGATGTGATGACGTAAGTGCAGACTGTGCAAACATACCTACTATACATATTGTTATCTATAATACCTACCAACGAGTTGGATTTGCACATTGGAACAATCATTTCTACTTCGTTCTTGTTGTATAAGTTTAAATCATACCACATCATACGTAGTATTTCTTATTAGGTACCGGCAACGCAACGGCATTTTTAATTTACCGTTCCTAAATGTAAAATGTAAATAACTTGACAATCAATTTGTTTTATGCTTTACAAAGTCATTAAATACTAGCTGTCCCCGGCGGTTCAACTCGCGTTCCCGAGGATAAATGGAGCGTCAAGCATTCAGGGACATCAGTGAAAGAATTTTTAGAATCGGTTCAGTCGTTCCGAAGATTACCTACCTCCTACATCCAAAAATATCATAAAACAAAGTCGTCCCGCTGCTGTCTGTCTGTTACTATGTATGCTTAGATCATTCAAACTAGGCAACGGATTTTGGATGCGGTAGAAAGTTTTTTTAATATGTAGGGTGATTCAAGAGGAAGGTTTTAGTATATAATTTGTCAATTTTTTTTTATACATTGGCTAAAATATAACGATATTTGTTCGAGGTGTCGGAAACAAATAAGCCGTCTGGTAGCTTTCAAGGAAAACGCTGCCTAAACCCTGATATATCAAAATGATGTAACTACCGACTACGGAATTGTGTATCTTAAAAATATCTACAAAAAATTCCGCGATGGTATACCTATATCCCCCTTACTCATAAAACGTTATTTAACTAATATACTGTTTAAAAGGTCACGTAAATAACGTCACTCTATTGTCATTATCAAATAATGTGACATTATTTACGTGACCCTTTATATATTAGTTAAATAACGTTTTATTAGTAAGGGGGTATATGTCTAAATCCTATGGATAACCCTCAGTGACCATTTTCATGGGATTGAGTTAAAAAAAAAGTGGGTTATACTTTCGAAGTTATTTTGACCGATATAAATCCCTCCGTGCGAAGCCGGGGAGGGTCGCTAGTAAACTTATATAACTTCCTTCAAACTACATTTAGATTGTAAAATGTTATCAAAATGTATTTCTGTAATCTGTGTTGTATTTATATACTTTGTTACATTACAAAATTCAAAATGGCTTTACATACCAACCTACAGCAAATGTATTAATTGATAAATCTTGTTACATGTTACTTATTGTAATTAAATTAAATTGCATCAGTCAATAATGCGATACCAACAAATATACAGATGATGTAATATCCTGTGGCTATCGCTCCACTCCTGTGATTCACTCCTCACACAGTGCAACAAAATCTTGGGAACTTATTTATTATTGGTCTGATGTAATATTCTATGCTGAATGAAATAATTATGAAAATTAAAGAAAGTTTCTGCACCTCTAGTAAGACGACGAAGCCTTTGCATTTCAGAATAAAACGAAATTTTGAAATAACGAATATTACAAAATAAACTACGCTAAAAAGAATCTTAAGTTAGTGCCCGTTGGCTCACGGATGGGACGAGCTTTCTATAACAACATATGAAAGGAAAAACAGGAACTGCGAGCCAAATTATGTCTCCTTCAATTTAACACCAGTACGCAACCTATGATGACGATGACGAAGCTGAAGGTGTAGGTACCTTTGAACCATCTGTGAACGTTATTTATAGTCTTTAAATTTTCTCTATTTGACTTATTGGCTCTAAGATGGGGATTCACACATCCTAACGTTCGCTTATTTGTCTGGCTTATTATCAAAATCATTCCCTCGAACTTTTAGGTTCTTTACCATGAATCAATAATTCTTTATACTCTCTCTATACTGTTGTACCTACGTTGTTGTTCTAATGGTAATAATATAATAATAATAATAATAATCGACTTCAATAAAAAGGCGATTATCAATTCGACACGTATGTATGTATCCTAACTTCGAAACTGACGGACTTTCATACAATATTTCATCCCCTATTTTACCCCCTTAGGGGTGGAATTTCGAAAACCCTTTCTTAGTGGATACCTACTCTTCACAAAGAATATACCCTCTAAATGTCATGTCTGGACCAGTGGTTTAGGCTGTGCGTTGATATATCAGTCAGTCAGTCAATCAGGACTTTGAATTTTATATATTTACTAGCTGCCCGGCGCGACTTCGTTCGCGTGGTGCTACCCATCTTTTCTCTGTTGTGCTACCCTACCCTACCTAAATCAACTGTAAGTAGGTACGTGTGTTTGTCACTGAACTCCTCCTAAACTGCTGAACCGATTTGAATGTTTTTTTTTGTATGCGTTTGGGTGGCGCCTTGGATGGTTTAGATTCACAAATCATTCAGGGACATGCACAATTGCACACGTGCAGTAGAATTTTATATATAAAGATAGACTAGCTGTTCCTCACGGTTTCACCCGCGTTACCGGGATAAAAAGTAGCCTATAATACTCGGGGATAATGTAGGAATCCAACTGGTAGTTCCAGAGATTTGCAAACAACAAACAAAAAACTCTTTCGCTTTATTATATTAGTATAGATTTAAATGCGGGTGTAAAGGAAGCTTAAGCAATATTTCTAATGGAAATCGTTTTTTCGAATTCTCGGCAGGATCAGGCCAATATTTTATGGTAAAATGGTCACTCCATAGATCGATTGTACTAGTAGTAGAGTACCCCGAGGGTAAAGAATTGACGTTAGTAAACGCTTACTAATGCGTTTGCGTTTACGACACTTCTCTATAGGAATTGACACAGCGCCTCTAGCGGAATACTCATGGTACTAATATCTCCCATACAACTTTATAGTTAACGCAAACGCATTAGTAAGGAGGAAAGTATAGCTGCAAGAAATTTGAAAAATAGGTTTTTAACATAGCATACCTATATCTCAGAGTATATAGCCTATATTATATTGCTGTCGCACTGGGCCCGAGCTATCCCGCCCGATGGCGATAGAGACAACAACAGCTTGGACCGATTATGCCTATTTAAATTAGACGAAATCGCTATTTCGTAATCCCCGGTTTTCTCCTCCAAAACTGGATCGATTTAAAAAAAAAACAATAATCATAATAAGGCTTTGGCTATGTCTGTCGGTTTTCCTTTGTTGTTTTCTATTCGTCAAATTGGTTCGCTGGACGTCTGATAAGGGCGTTAAAAATGGTAAGTTTTTGTGATTTTAGAAGGCTCCTAATTCTTATAATAATTAATTTATGGAGAAAATCACAACCTAGGGACATTAAAAAAAAACTACTTACGATATCTCGTTCCAACCAATTTTCGGTGGAAGTTTGCACCGTAATGTACATCATATATTTTTTATAGATTTATCATTCTCTTATTTTAGAAGTTACAGGGGGGACACACATTTTACCACTTTGGAAGTGTCTCTCGCGCAAACTATTCAGTTTAGAAAAAAATGATATTTGAAACCTCAATATCATTTTTGAAGACCTATCCATAGACACCACACACTTATGGGTTTGATGAAAAAAAAAAATTTGAGTTTCAGTTCTAAGTATGGGGAACCCCCAAAATTTATTGTTTTTTTTCTATTTTTATGTGAAAGTCTTAATTTCCGTTCCGAAAAAGGTTCCGTTTTTTGCCATTTGGCTACGGAACCCTAAAAATGATATTAGAAACCTCAATATCATTTTTGATGACCTATCCATAGACACCCCACACTTATGGGCTCTTTAAAAAAAAAAAAAGAGTTTCAGTTCTATGTATGGGGACCCCCAAATTTTATCGTTTTTTTTTCTATTTTTGTGTGAAAATCTTAATAGTTCACAGAATACATCTACTCACCAAGTTTCAACATTGTAGTTCTTATACTTTCGGAAAAAAAGTGGCTGTGACATACGGACGGACAGACAGACAGACAGACAGACAGACAGACATGACGAATCTATAAGGGTTCCGTTTTTTGCCATTTGGCTACGGAACCCTAATAAAAATGTGATAAATGAAGAACCGCTCGACCGATTTTGTGCAAACTTCACATAAACCATCTACTAAATAGTCCGAACAAAGCGTAAACATATAGTTTGGATAGGTGAGCCCGTTCTTGAGTAATAAAATTACAACGAAAAGTGGCATTGATTTATATATATTTAGATTAGCCTACATAAGTACCTATATAATTATTATTCTGGGAACAGAAACCTCTGAAAAGCGTGTGAAACCACAAAGGAAAACTAGTACACAAATAAAATACCTGTTACAATATTTATAAAATTTTAATACATCAAAATTAATAATAAGTAACCCCCTTACTCATAAAGCGCTATTTAACTAATATGCTGTTTAAATGGTCACGTAAATAAAGTCACATTATTTGACAATGACAATAGAGTGACGTTATTTACGTGACCCTTTAACAGGATATTAGTTAAATAACGTTTTATAAGTAAGGGGGGTCTTTATCATAGACAGTAATTTTAAGAAATAAATAAGTATACTTAGCGGACTGCATGGCGACCGAGTCACTGCGGTGTGGTGTGACTGAGATGGAGCACTCAAGTAGGTCTAGACCATGTCTAGACCTAGACAAGTGCTACTTTCTGTCAGCGTGACTTTTTGTGGATAGTTTATTGTGTATGTAGATTGTATAAGCTAAGGATAAGTCACGTGACTGCTGCATAAAAAACCCACATAAATCCAGAATGTTCGCATACGGAAAATGTACCTTTTGTCTTTTTTAGACCTACCATTACTCTTAAGAGTCGACTATAAAAACGCTTTCTGATCATTCTCTTAGGATTCCGGATTGCTCCATGATAACAGAATGCCTATTTCGGTATAGGCCTGCAATGATCCACCGTAATGTGCTTTTACAACTGAAAATCGGTGGTTCAGTCCAAGCTATGAATTGATTGCCTAGTCGCTGTCGATATGTATGCCCACCTCACGAGCGATTGCCAGCCCAGGGTTGCAGTAGTGGTGGTATCCGTCAGACAGCATCTGGAAGGAAGCACTCTTATCATATCCAGAAAGTTGATCTTATTTAAAATGAGGGTTGAGCCCGTAAGAATGTGCTTGAGCTTCTAGTTGCTCTCTTCTACTTTTAAGGTAAAAAGTTTTCCATCGGTATTTTGCCCCCTTTGATGTTGGATTTCGTACAATCTTTTCTTAGTTCACCCCTACGCTATAAGAAGAAATTGCTCGGGGTTTCAGTCAGTTTCTTCATTCATATACAAATACAACTTGGTACATCCAACGGGTATTTCCCTAAAGCTTGATGTTTGATGATTGATTAAATGTAAACTTGGCTCCGGATACCATATCTGCTCTTTTTATATAAGATCCCGTTTGTCAGCCGTTAGGTAAGTGATTCTGTGACGCTTAAAAATATATTTTTTGTGCGCAATAAAAAAATCTATAGGTTGCACTGAAAACAAGGTGCTCTCTGTCCTGCTATGCTATTCTGTAAAAGGTAAATCATCTCGAAAGTCATCTCGCAACTCACCTCGCAACTGAATTGGCGGGTGAATTACATTTCAGAATACCAAATCCTATTGAAAAACGTCAAAATACTCACCTGTCGTAGTTCCTCTCACTTCCGTCATCACTCGGTGGCGCTAGTGTCGAACTCACTCAGTTTAAGAATATGAAATTCTAATCTCATCGCGGATTCAGAAGTGATTTTACAAATGAACGTTACAGAATAGCACTGCAGTCCAAAGACATCTTATTTACACTGAGTCTATATATAAAATAAACTACTCAAGACAAATATGTATCAGTAACTTACCTGATTTAGTCTGTCAAGGTAGCGATCTGAATTATAAGTGTTATTGGAGCTGCGTTTACTCCAGAATGTTCTTAGAGCCTCTCTTTTTGCTTGCTTATGTTGTTCAGGCAATGCGACAATCTTGACAACCAATGGTATAACGAAGATGGATGCGAAACTCGGCGCTGATCTCCGATCCATTTTCCTACAGTACTCATTGTAAGCGGCTTCCACCGCACGATTGTTAGCATTGTTGTTTGACTCGTTCAGCTCATTGCGACGTTTATCTAAGATCTAAAATAAAAAATTAAACCGTCTTTAAAGTACACTAAGAAGTAATCAAATCCTGATCTGATGACAATGGGACCAAACGGGAAGTGTACCCTTCCAGACAAAAAAAGAATTTTCCAAATCGGTTAATAAGTGACGGAGTTATGAGGTAACAAACATAAAAAAATACAACCGAATTGAGAACTGGTTCCCAGAAGACTGGCAGTTTTTCTCTTTTTTAAATTATGCGTTACAATTGGGAGTTCCGGCGATACTCCACTATATTATGGGACTTTCGCCCCACGCACGGGGTGGGGCGAAAGTCCCCGGAGTCAGACTTTTTGGTAGAGGCACGTGTATAATTTGCAGAAGTATCATTATTCTGAACTATTCTGTTTTAGATTGGCATTTGTAAATATATAGAGTAAATAAGTTGTGGTGAAAAAAAATGTGTATGTTTCTTCCCCTTGGATTTTGACATGTTTTCTAGCGTATTCTTTTCATGATTTGTAGGTACGTGGATTACGTTACTTTTTTGTAAACATTTTCAGATTAAAACAACCTCAGAAATATTACAAAATCAAAAACGATTTCATTTCCAATTAATCATTTTTTGCATTTGCAGTAACCTGTAAAAAATATAATTTTAATATATATGTATTGTCACATCAAGAAACACAGAAGAACCCACATTTTTAGTTTTAGTAATAGTCTCTTACCCTAGCTGGTAGTGGTTGGTACTTCCTTTACCTAAACAGGAATAGCATATACCTCTATCAACTTATCGGAGTCTTCATCATTTACGCCATCATCATCTTCGTCGCATACCCGGTCGGTATTGAACTCTCTGAGAGCGTTGTGTACAGCTTTGATGTGCTCCTTGCCCAGTTCCTCAGGATGCAGACACTTGCCGCTGCACACTGACTCCATGTACTCATTATATCTGTGCACTACTGATTCCACTAACAATTTATAGTTATTTCTATTCGAATGTTTCAGCTTCTGGATTTGCTCATCAAAGTACTGAAAATATTTTAGGACTTTATACAGTGTAGAAATTTCCAGATGTCATATTTTCTAGTTGATCTTCAGCATGTTGAAGAAAATTAGGTATAGAAAAGACGACATAAGGAGGTATCCTGTATAAGAGAAACCTCGTACCAACCTCAGTCAATTCTTCTTGATATTCGTCTTTGCTGAGATCATGTCTAATGCGTTGTCGTTTTGATTTGTAGGTTTTCAGAACATCACTGATCGTTTCACCATGTTTCCGCTCTAAGTACCGATCACTTACACAGGAGTGACTCCTTAATATCTTCTCCATGGTATTGTGGTACAAAGTCCGTGCGTCTGCCAATACAGCTTGATTGTTCTGCTTATTCAAACTGCTCAACTGCTGCAACCGATCTCTGAAATACTGTAAAAAATATATGCTATGATGCTTGTTTCATAATAAATTGCATTGTAATGGTTGGTATATTTACCTTATTAATTGCGACAATTTCTTCTTCCCAAGTTTCATTCTGCCTTCGGTTAGCGTTAAACTTGTCAAATGCTGCTTCCACTGCATTATTATGAACCTGTTCTAAATCACTTGGATGCATGCATACTTGATAAATTTCGAATATTTTGCTTATATATTCATCGTAAGCTGCTTTAGACGCCGTAAAGGTTTCTCGAATCTTCGCTTCATTTGATGCAATATATTTTGACAAACGATCATCCAATTCCTAAAAATATTATAGGTAGTATTATTGAATTTTCACATGTCGTGTTTTGAATTTGAATATGCGAAATATTTTTTCGTAGTACATTCTAATTTCTCGAGTTAACACACCGCAAAAGCAATTTGTAAATGGACCTTGGTATTCATCATTTATGATAAACTATCTTAGCGAGATAGAAAGTTGATTCAGATCAAAAATAAAATTGATCTCTTGATAGAGATACATTTTACAAAGGAAAATGATAATAAAGCAGAAATATAGGTAGGATACAAACGTTTCGTAGGTTAGTCAGATCGGCTTCCGTATCGTTATTGCAAGTTATAACTTTCTTGGCCCTGTATGTAGCCAGTGCAGCAAGTACGGCACTGCGATGAACCTCATGCAGATTGGCAGGCGACACGCTCGGCTGATCATTACCGCACCTACTCTCCATTTTTGACGTATATACCACTCGAGCATCGTTTATTGCAATCAGCTTACTCGCCTCTGACATTGCCTGAAGTATATAAGTACCCATAGTAAGTACCAATATACATATACATGTGACGTCTTCCAAATGTCATCTTTACAAGATCTAAGTTGATTTCGTCATGGTGAACAATGTTTACTAAGGTAAATTTGAAAATCTTTAAATTTGAATAACCAATGTAAATCTTACCTTAAGAGCGGAGGTTGGCTTAGCCATCTCTGAGTCGTTAAGAATTGTCATGTATGATTTGAAGTAAGTGAGAAGATCACTAGCTTTTAAAACGTTCCCATTTATCGTTTTATGTTTCAAATTAGTAGGATCCAAAATTGATGGCACAAATTCTAACAATGAGGCTCGAAACTCTTCTCTTAAATCTGTTAGGATAAATAAAGTATTTTTTTTAAATAAATATACACTATTTTTGTTAAAGACAACAAGTGATTTTTCAGCAACCATTTATAATTTATGAAATATATACATAAAATATGTATTACAAACCCGCAACACATCCGCGGAAATCTTCCCTAAGAACCTGGAAGCCAGGGTGAGGCATTAAGAAGCAGTTAATGGTTTGAAACGATGACCGTATCTGATGACGAATGTTGCTTAATTCTTTCGGCATATTTTCACTGACCTGGCAAAAAAATGCAAGATATGAACAACTCTTTAATACTAATCTCGTATTCTTAGCTCATTGGTACGTACCATTAATTTTTTATCCAAAAACATGTTGCCTCCTTTCGAACCATATTCATACTCGGAAGGATTGCTCCAGTCCCTAACAAGGAACTGCAAAGCTTGGAAAGCTGCTTCTGTATTTTGTATCAATTTACCGAATTCTGTGAACATCTAAACAAAGGATTATAATGGACGAGATACTTACACTTATAAAAATAAAATACAGGCAAACTAACCTCTAAATTGTCAAGTTCAGCTTCTCTAATGTTTTGAGAAATATTATAAATCTGCACTGAGGAGAGGAGTGTGGATATGGCGAATATAGAAGAGTTATCTCGCATCGTGCTGAGACTGTCGAAAGAGCCCTGTGTATCCATTAAGATAATCACAACCTGAAAAGAATTAGTGCTTATTACCTTTACGCTTTCATTATCACTAAAAGTAGACGTTTTGAAATTGCGAAACAATCTGCTGATCCCATCCACAATTCTAACCGACTTGCTGAGAAAATGTGTAGTTACAGAAATGTAGCTACTGGAAATAGTGGCCACTAATTTTTAACCGACGAAAAAACGGAGGAGGTTTACAAGTCGACGCGTATATATTTTTTTTATTTATGATCACGCATTACTTTTGAAAGTGTAGTCCGATTTTGATAATTCTTTTTTTATTGGATAGGGTATACCTCGAAGGTGGTCCCATATAAATTCATATTCATCATATTCATACTCACAGATTTTAGACTGAGTTGTGTATTACATCAAAATAAATCAAAAAATTAAGCATGTAGTAATTAGTAGAGTATAGCCACAAAAAATTATAAAATAAAAAATTTTGAACAAAAAAATTAACCATCGAAAAAACAAAAATAATTTTGAATAGGTATAACTTGAATTTTATAAGGTTTTGCAGTCGGGGACAAACCAATAACATAAGCTATTACGACAATACGACATTAAATGAAACCACGTAAAGTACCTACTCATGTATACGATCAACTTTTACTATGGGACCGGGGGCTCTAACGCGTAACTTTGGTGTTAATCGTAACGAACACCAAAGTACTTCCAATCAGGGCCCACGAATGGTCATCGTCGCGACATACCGCGTGCGCATCATTGGATGAAATAATTTATGGTGTTCGTTACAATTACCACCAAAGTCACGCGGTAGAGCCCTAGTTTTAAATTCGAAAAAATGAATTGCGTTAGCAATATTGCTTAGCTTCCTTTGTAGACAAACATTACATTTAACAAATATTACAAAAAAATACATATCTACGTAGGTTATTGGTTTGTCCCCGACTGCAAAACCTTATAAAATTCAAGTTATATTCAAAATTATTTTTTGCTTTTCAGTTTTTTCGGTGGTATATTTTTTTGTTAAAAAGTTTTTATAGTAACCTATATGAAAGTTTTACCAACAGCTGATATCTCAAAATATCCACATGTATAAACATACCTTTTCACCAGATGGTAGGGTCGCAAGTATTGGCTCTGACCAGATAAGGATACCAGTGGTGTGTCTGTCACTGCCCCCGCGCCAATCGAACCCTCGCAACGGCTCATGATCTGAACCCAGCCAACTGCCATCACTTCTACTTGATACCTAGAAATGATTGAATCACGAAGTGTCGATCTACATCAGATGCAGAAGCAAAATATTTGGAGTATTCATCTTGGGAGGAATCACAGAATGGTATTGGCATTTTTATGATCACTCTAAGGCCTTCGACTAAGTTGACCACCGGACCCTGCTATAAACTCTTGACTACTACGGAATTCTACTACGGTTCTATCTTATTTATCTATTCGTAAATAAATGGTTGTAAAGTTAAAAATTAGTCTTACCGTGCAACATCTATAGGCCCTGGCTTTACTTGAAATGGAGGTACTCCAGGGTTCCATAATATGACCAATTCTATTTTTTTTAATTAGGTATATAGTAGAGACAAAAAACTTAGGTACAATAATAAATGAAACCTTGTAAACAAATTGTTACTCAATTCTAAGAAAAATAAATGATTTATTTTCTCTACCTATTGTAATTGTAACACAAGTAATTAAGTAGCCAGTTATAAAACAGTAGCAATTTGGTATTATAAAATTGTAATAAGGGTGTAGAATTCATGATGATGAAAGCTTCTCCATCGAACTTACCGAAGCTTGAAGATATCGGATGAAGAAGCTGAGCATGAAGGACTTGCCGCCGCGGTATGCGCCTGCGATGCTCACCACCACCACCGAGAGATCTTTGACGTCATCACGCAGAAGTATGTGCCTCAAAGGCTCCTCATTCAGCTGGTATTCATCGCCATTGATGCAAACCACCTGCACTCCATATCCTGATTCCATATCAGCCGTATTCTTTGGATATAATAATATCATACTATAACAAGCTTGACTACCTATGCGTGTCTTTTTTAGCTCAGTACCCTACCACCGTACTATGGTTTCGAACCCGGAACCTTCGCCTCGTCATTTGACGTTGGTAGCAACCACTGAGCTATCATCGCCTTAAAAGGTCACTTGATTGATTATGATGAAGTTTATGCAGGTATGGGTTTTCAAAACGGCCATCTACTATTTTCTGGACACTGGGAACAGGGCAAGGTGCCCGTATACCCGGCCAGCAGGGACAGATAAGAACTCTGACTGTCGTGTTTGTTTTAAGTGTCTGATCTGATGTAACCTGGTCGCTCCCCCGGAGCGGCAGGTATACGGTTTTCCCCACATCAAAACGGTACTAATTTCTTGTCCTTGTCTGTTCTATGATAAAATCACATCTTGTAAAAAAGACGGACGGCGTCGCAACATAATGGCTCTTTCGCACCATATATTTTTGGTACGGAAACTTAAAAATTATCCAAAACTGACAAAGACGTCATGAACGTCATTTATATTAAGTAAATGCTCATTTCATTAATAAAATAAGTTCTTGATAATGATATCCCGCAAAAAATCTACAATCTGATTTTATTTCACATTGACCACAGAAAATCATCAAAATATAGGTAATAGGTATTTATATACTCTGAGGTAATAGGTATACCTACAAAGTATGTAAACAATGCATGCAATACTGTAAAGTCATCGGTAATCTCTTATCAATAGACATATTTATAAAAATAACTTTTGTACTTACGTTTATGATAACACTCATTTAATTTAATTCGCAATTTTAAAGACTTTTAATCGATTGATAACTTCGCGCAAGAAATGCGCCAGCTCCCAATGATAACTCGTTGAAGACTGAATAAAACAAAACAACGTATAAATAAACAATCACTATAGCCGCTATTTACGATGCAAAAGCGGTAATTCCCCGAACCAAAGAGTGTAGGTAACGAAGCGTAGGTAGGTATGGATGGTACGATCCGTAGCTCGCTATCTTATCTATACCTATCCACAGAATGAATCCTAATACTCTGTGTCTGTCTATTAGGGTTTCGTTTTTCCCGACCGTTTCCCGGGACCCGGGAATGAAAAAAATTACTTCCCGGGAATTCCCGATTCCCGGGAAATTTTAAAAGTTGTTTGTTTTGTTATTTTAACGTATATAAAGTCAAGTAAACCACGTAATTTAATTTAATTAGCAATTTATTTGTCTCAGAAGTAAATAATAGTACATTATGAGACGTGTGCAAAGTTGGTAATCACACGAGATGGTACCTATTAAGCAAAGGAACCCGAGAGTGTAATGATCAATGCACACGCGTGTCATACGAAGTTTTTCAACACACTTGTGAGGAAAAAAACAAATTTGTATTTTTTTCACTAGATTTTTTGATAATAGTCAATGAGAACGTCAACAAATATGGCGCGCAAGTTCTTTTTTTGACAGTAAAACTGTTTTAACCGTTTAAATTAAGAATGCTTCGTCTTGCGAATGCGTTGAGTTACAAACTTACATAATCAGGATTATACCTATCATAAAACTGTGCGGTAATGTAAATTAAAAAGCACTCGTAAGTCAAAAGCTACATTATGATACTAAAAACGGTGCAATAAAAGTTAAATTACGAGAATGTGTTGAAAAAAAAAATTACTAATTCACAAGGAACGTACTATGCTCGGAATTTCTCTACGAGACAGGGGAACGACGACCTTCGTAGGAGAACAAAAAATACCGACATAGATCTTAGTGATAGTAAGCTGATGTGATAGCAATGGGCAGGCCACATCGCTCGAAGACGACGCGAGTGGCGACCACGTACACCTGTATTTTACTGTACTGGGACGACCTCCCACCAGACGGATCGACTGGTCAGAGTCGCTGGACGCCGCTGGATGCAAGCGGCCCAAAATCGTTCGAAGTGGAAGTTAATGGGGTAGGTCTTTGTTCAGCAGAACATCCTTAGGCTGATATGATGATGATAATGTGCTTTACTTGACTTTGACAAAAACGCTGATAAGCTTTATCTCCAAAAATATATATTAAAAAAAAAAATGTAACTTTCATTTTCTTCAAAATTACACGCATTCAGAGATTTTCTCTAAAATCGGCAGTTTAGAAACTACTCATTGTAACTATGTATGACCTATAGTTTGATATGATTTATAATTTTCTACTTATGTTTGTGTGTGAGACACAAATAGGTAATTAAATTAAATTACGTATTTTACTTGACTTTTGATAGGTTACAAACATGTTACAAACAAACATGTTTTTATGGGTATTTTCGGAGAACTCGAAATTTTTCTAAGAAAAAAACGTTATCTCCACAAATACACACTTCCTACAGTTACTTTCAGCGAAGCTTGTAGTTCAGTACGTTCGATTTCGGCGGATATCGACATTTGTTTTAATATCGTATTCAACATATTTGTGTTTCAAAGGTTTTTCGTTAATGTTGACCCATATTTGCAGTGTTTTAGAGCATTCAATCTCATAAAGAAATTCCCGGGAATTCCCGGGAAATCGCAAAAAAAAACCTACTTCGGGAACGACGTATTTCCCGGGAATTCCCGATTCCCGGGACCCGGGAACGAAACCCTACTGTCTATACTCTGGCTACCGGTGAGGGGAAATTTTATACACTATACTACATAACTAGTAGGTACCAATATATACAATATCCTTGACTCTGGCCTGGCATACAAGTATACAACGCTCTTGGGTCTAATTCTAGTCCTTTCGATATTAGGTCGGTAATGGCCCTGATTCTGTTGTTTACAACTAAATTAATTTTAATCTCACTATGTCTTTTCTAACAAGGAACATAAGAAAAGGATGTAAGAAATTTAGTCCTGTCAAATTAGTCCAATGCTTCTTTTCAATATAAATTTAGTCGCCATCTATCGCGGTTACGCCTAAATACACGCGTTTTATGTGCGTGCATGTATTTTTTGACATCCTAATCCAAATTTTAATGCACAAATCTGATTAAAAACCTGTTACTTTATAAGTTCTAAAAGTGCTTGCTCGATAAGATAGATGGTGCTAGTAAGAATACTCTCTCTCTCGTCTACAAAGCACTATGCGAGTCTCTCCTTCGCTATTGTGTGACGGCTTGGGGTAGCGCGAGCAAAAGTGCAATGCTTACTATAGAAAGAGCCCAAAGGTTCCTACTCAAAGTCATGTTCAAACGTAATTTCAGATATCCAACACATTGTCTCTACAGAGAAGCAGAGACGTTGACTGTGCGTCAACTTTATATTTTGGGAGCAGCGATGAAATTTCATAAGTCTTTTATTAACTCCACAGCCTACACTGCCTCTTGTAATGATCGACGCCTAAGAATAGGCAACCTTAAGGTTAATTCCGTGTTTGCTCAGCGTTTTAGCAGCTTCGCTCTCCCTTTTATTTATAAAAAAATAGATGTTGTGTGCCCTATTAAAAAACTAACTATTAATGATGCCAAAAACAAACTTACAAAATTTTTGCATAGCCTTAATTACGATGACACTGAAATTCTTCTGGTCAAATAATTTATAATTCAGATTAAAATTTTTATCAAATACTAATACCTACTTAATATCAAATACTTAATATTTATTATTATTATATAAGCTATAGACAAATTTTATTCTAGGGATGTTTGCATCGTAATTCATTGCTTAGTTAGTAATACTTAATATATATATATATATTGTTTTTATTTGTTGTCATCTCACATAAAATATATAAATGTAAATTTAATTAATTTAGTTCTAATTATATCTTGTGCTCACTCGTACCTACACTGTTAAACTGTTTTTGTTAATTCTAGATGGTCTCCCGCGATACAGGCTTGCCTAGTGCGGGGACCGATGTAAACCACATTATGTAACTGATTTTAGTAATAAAAATATATTTGATATTTGATTTGATTTGATAAATATTGTTTGTAACTTTCTGGAACCAACATCTTCAATGCGTTACGGCTGTAGTTCCAAGGCTCACTGAAGAGACATGACGAATCAAATTAAATCAATCATAGGCCAAAACACCGCATCGCGAGTGGAAGGGGGAAAACTGATGATGAATTCAGAAACAAAATGAACTTTAACGCTCTTCAGTTTGACTATTTGTACGTAATACACTTTGATTAAGGATACATCCAGATAGAGTGTCGCAGCTGTGCACGCGTCGATAAAAATACGCTCTAACTGTTAGAGGCTAAATCAAATAAAAATAAATAAAAATGCAAAATAATGATCAATATTTAAATTTCTCCCGATTTTAATTGGATTATTTTAACAATACTATCATTATGAACGTCATTATGACAAGCAGAATGACGCAGAGAGAGCGTAAAACGTAGCTGTTACGCGCAGCAGCCTATAAAAGTTGGCCTGTTTTGTATATTAGTGTAGTATGGCGACGTTCTTTCTAGGTATATTTATTTCTATGGTAATACACTTCATCGTCTATTGCCAATAATATATATGCCTATAATCCATAGAGATCGATAGAGAGTTTGTCTAAAGCGGCGCGCGAGACAATTATATGCAGTGTTCACGGCATACTCCGCAAAAATCGCGTCAGTCATAACCTATTCGAGGTAAGAGCGCAAGCGGACGATATTTATTAAAATGCTGTATTGTTCAGTGATCGTCTGCAAAAATCAATGCCAACATGTGAACTACAAGAATCATGGTGTCACTTATCATTTTTAAGAATCAAATTTTTCACATATTTAAAGTATAAAACTCAAAAATATCTTAAATGCTTTTAGCACTACAAACAACAAATTTTAGTAAAACTTGAACAAAGAACATGAAGCGCATACATTGTATATATATATATATATGTCTTCGAACGTCTAATTCGTATTCGTATAATTATGATAGAACTTCACTAAGGTAAGGTAAGTAAAGTAAGGTAAGTTTAATCACTAATCATCACTAATTTAATTTTGAAAATTCAATATTAAGCCCATCGGCAATCTTAGTAAATGTAGATCGCGAGTTTAATTTATTTTCTTCTGTTGGTTTCTGATACACTTCATACTCGGATAGAATCATGGAAAGTACTACTTTGACATACAATTCACCTTGTAGCATACCTGTGGAAAAAAAAATATTTTAAACTGCTGGTCATCTTGCTGATGCTCGGCCGCAGCGGTAGCCTCGAGGAATTTTTGTATATTGTTCTAAATATGAATAATGACATACATCTAATAAATTCTAATATGATTAACACGTGGTGCGTCCATGCTGCGCGAAGCGAGCACGAGCCGAGCCTCGATCAAACAAGACTCGTTCGTTGCTCGCTATTTCAAGCTTGGACGTACTTAACGAGCCTTCAATGAGCCTACAACGAGCGCAATAAGAATCCCTGTGTTCGAGAAAAAACTGACAATCGGGCGGAGCGCAGTCGAGCACATTACGAATGCTCGTTCGAAGCTCGCAAGCCCGTCCACGCTACGCGAATCGTGCTCGCAGTGTGCTCGTTCGTGGCTCGGCTCGTGCTCGGTTCGCCAAGCATGGACGCACCATTAGCTTTTACTTGAAACTGTAATGTCACACACCCATGTCATCATCATTCATGATCATTTTCTTCAATGTTGAGGTACATGAATACTTCATCTAACTCACTAACAATTTTAATGCACTGTATTTTTATTTTTCTTTATGAATAGACCTGTGTTTGACCTCAATCTCACCATGGTAATTAATGATGTGGCCAAAGGCGGTAAGCATGCAGAGCCTAGAAAGGAACTACCTCTCAAGTGTAGCACGAAACCAATTCAATAACAATTGAATATTGTTTGCTTACTAAACATTGTAGATTAGTAGGTACTTACCGATACATTTCTTTGGTCCAATGCCAAAGGGTATGTAAGCATCAGATATGATTTTATCATCACTGAAGCGCTCAGGGTTGAATACTTCGGGCTCATCAAAGAATTGTGGATCGCCGTGCAAACCGTACAGTGAAATAAAAATAGGAGTTCCTTTTTCTATAATTATATCCGTATTTGGTATCTAAAATTAGAAAAAAAGAATGTCTATTGACACCTAAACCTCTACCTCTTCACCTCGAAAGCCGCCGCCGGCACAGCGACTCCTCTCAACCCCAATTCAAACATCTTCTGGTTGTGAAAAGATTTGTGCAGAGACAGCAACGCGCGAGTCCCCTGCCCCCCTAGACAAGATGGTTGTCGACAATCGTCATCGTTAGTAAACGATCAACCTTTGTATGGGATTGACATAAGAGATCGTTAAAAATCACGTGATATTTCGATTTGAAATGTCAATCCCATACAAAGGTTGATCGTTTACTGTCGATGACGATTGTCGATAGCCATCTTGTCTACTGGGCCTGGGGTTACAATCGTCTAAATACTAACCGCTTACCATCAGGCAAGCCATTAGCATAAAAAAATGTGGATTATTGGTCCTCAATCACTGTGTAACGGCTAAATTGTTTTAAATTAAACTTGATACCTTGGATTGAAAATTTGTCTTGTTTACTATTATTCTAAAGTAGCTATGAAGAAACTACTCAAATTGAGTAGGTACCTTGTAATCCTTTAGCGTTTCACGATCGAGTTGGGAGACAGATGGATGCATTCTCATACCTTCATCAATACACTGACCCAAGAATTTCATTTTATTAAAAGCTTCTAGTGTCCATCCATATTTCTCTATAGCACTTTTGATATCTTCTCTGGCGCGGTCTTGGTAGTTCTTCTTTTTTGCCAACTCCATGAGTGTAAATGTTGAGATAATTGAACTGGATTCAAAGCCAGAGAAAAACGTTCCTGATTGATGGACAAGATTGTCTCCTTCAAATTCTGTAACGAAACACTTAGCTACATTTTTCAATACGATAAAACACCGTTCCCCGATTATTTGATTTTACATTAGCAAATTTTTTTTTTTTTGTTGAATAACTTACTGTAAATAGGATCTTGTTCTCCATTTTTCAACTCAATGATTGAATCAATAAAATCTCCTCTTTTTACTCCACTCTCCTGGCGAGATGTAATCGCATCCCAAAATATTTTATGCACAAAAGACGAATCAAAGAGAATGGGTTCTCCAATTATGTTTACAACTTCTGGTACGAAAAATACCGTGAATAATGCAACCATTCGTCTGAATGAATGGAAAAAGGCGTGAACTGAAAAAAAAGCACGTACCTCTTAGTAAATTTTCATTTAGTTACAAATAACAGATATCATTGCATAAATAGTAAATACTCACGTGATTTGCTGTATGCAGAATCAGGATAATTAAAAGAATCTGTTTTGGTGCCCAGTGCTACATTAGCAATAAGATCAGCGGCGTATTTGTAATTAATGTCCTGAGCATCAATAACTTTAGCTTTGTCATCATCAATGTTTTTCTTTAAATAATCCATCATTGGTTTGCCAGTTTCTATCATTAATGTAAGCATTTGCTTCATTTTATTTCTAGCGAGTGTTGGGGTCATTTTTTTTCTTAAATATCTCCATGCAGGATTTTTCAATCCAAACAAATTTCTCATTCCAACGCTGTCTTTCTGCTGTACTCCCGCGAAATACCGGTTGGAAAAGTTACTAAAATCACGTACCATCATCTGTTTTATAAGTTTGGGGTCTTTCAATAACAGACACGGTCTATGAAATATATAAAACCCAACACAGGGTGCGTCCGCGGGTGCCTCACGGTACAAATCTCCAATGTGATATCCCGGTGCGGTCCGAAACAAACATGCATTTTTTATGTTTCCAAATATTTTATTTGCACTTTTTAATTGTTGCACTCCTCTTCTTTTCCAATAATTTATTTTATATGAGCAATACACATACATTATCAATATTATTATAAGTAATAAAATGAAGTAGCCATGTAATACTTCCATTTGGATTGTTTTTTTTTTTGTTTGTTTACCCAATTTCACTACGAGATGTTGTAATTATGTTGAAAATACCTATAAGTAAAATAATAAAATATCTTACTTCATCATAATTGACAATATTTACCATAAAAGTAATAAACCAGTAAAATTTGAGCCTCCGTTATTTTCAAAATAATGTTATTTAAATATCCAATATCTTTTATTCTACATTATATAAGTATAATGTAGAATAAAAGATATAGGATATTTAGGATGCTAGGGCTTCACGCAGGTTAGCGCGTTATTTCACATAGTACGCAGATATGGCCGGACTAGGGTTTCGTTTTTCCCGACCTTTTTCCATTCCCGGGACCCGGGAATGAAAAAAATGACTTCCCGGGAATTCCCGATTCCCGGGAAATTTTAAAAGTTGTTAGTTTTGATATTTTAACGTATATAAAGTCAAGTAAACCACGTAATATAATTAAATTAGCAATTTATTTGTCTCAGAAGTAAATAATAGTATATTATGAGACGTGTGCAAAGTTGGTTATCACACGAGACGGTACCTATTAAGCAAAGGAACCCGAGAGTGTAATGATCAATGCACACGTGTGTCATACGACGTTTTTCAACACACTTGTGAGGAAAAACAAAAAAAAACTAGTGAAAAAAATACAAGTTTGTTGTATTTTTTTCACTAGATTTTTTGATAATAGTCAATGAGAACGTCAACAAATATGGCGCGCAAGTTCTTTTTTTGACAGCAAAACTGTTTTAACCGTTTAAATTAAGAATGCTTCGTCTACGCACATATCAATAGCATTGAGTTACAAACTTAACTAATCGGGATTATACCTATCATAAAACTGTGCGGTAATGTAAATTAAAAACACTAGTGCGTCATAAGCTACATTATGATACTAAAAACGGTGCAATAAATGTCAAATTAAGCATATGTTGAAAAAAAAATTTACTAATTCGTATTCGACGACATTCGTAGGAGAACAAAAATTACCGATATAGATCTTAGTGATAGTAAGCTGATGTGATAGCAATGGGCAGGCCACATCTCTCGAAGACGACGCGAGTGGCAACCACGTACTCCTGTACTGTACTGTACTGGGACGACCTCCAACCAGACGGATCGACGACCTGGTCAGAGTCGCTGGGCGCCGCTGGATGCAAGCGGCCCAAAATCGTTCGAAGTGGAAGTTCATGGGGGAGGTCTTTGTTCAGCAGCGGACATCCTTAGGCTGATATGATGATGATGATGTGCTTTATTTGACTTTGACAAAAACGCTGATAAGCTTTATCTCCAAAAATATATATTTAAAAAAAATATTAATGTAACTTTAATTTTCTTCAAAATTAGGCGCAATCAGAGATTTTCTCTAAAATCGGCAGTATAGAAACTACCCATAGTAACTATGTATGACCTATAGTTTGATATGATTATTTATAATTTTCTACTTATGTTTGTGTGTGAGACACAAATAGGTAATTAAATTAAATTACGTATTTTACTTGACTTTTGATAGGTTAAAAACATTTAAAGGGTATTTTCGGAAAACTTGAAATTTTTCTAAGAAAAAAACGTTATCTCCACAAATAAACACTTCCTACAGTTCCTTTCAGCGATTTCTCATAAGCTTGTAGTTCAGTTCGTTAGATTTCGGTGGATATCGACATTTGTTTTAATATCGTATGCAACATCTTTGTGTTTCAAAGGTTTTTCGTTAATTTTGACCAATATTAACAGTGTTTTAGAGCATTCAATCTCATAAAGAAATTCCCGGGAATTCCCGGGAAATCGCAAAAAAAAACCCGACTTCGGGAACGACGTATTTCCCGGGAATTCCCAGTTCCCGGGACCCAGGAACGAAACCCTAGGCCGGACGGATGTTAGCGCGCTAATTTGCTAATGGCATTATTAATGATAGTGTGGCCACTCATTTAGTGCATAGTTTAGTTAGTGAGTGCATTATTTATTACACGTTAAAGCCCATGTACACATGTAGCTATAATATATATTAAGGCTCCCCCACACAGGCGCGTTATTATAGGTCGATAATATCGCATGCGGTATTTCGATAATGCGTCCCGATTCCTTTTACATTCCTTGCGGCGTTATTATCGCAGCAGTGTGTAACTACATGACTATCCTAATACAAAATGTACTGAAAACAGATATCGCAATAACGCATGCGATATTATCGACCTTTAATAACGCGCCTGTGCATTTAATATAAATTATAGCTCGGCATATTACGATATATTTTCAATACAAACTTTGAACTGACCGCACACGGAGCTATAATATAAATTATGTGACGTCACCAAGCTATACTGTAATATAATATTATTGCATATTAATATATATTATCGCATATTAATATATATTATGGTATAGCAAGACATATTACGACATATTTTGAATGTACAGCATGTTCCACGCGCGGCTCGAGATGATTTAATATACATATTTAGTTTTTTTTTGTTTTCTTACATTATACACACAGCAAGGCGTTCTTCAGAGATAATACTTTTGCGCATGATTGTGTTATTTCTTATATCATTTTTTATCAATTCATGAAGTTCCATAAATGCCGATCTTGAATTTCTAAAATATTGCGTGAATTTTTGTGACGTTGACGGGCCAGTTGGCGCAGGTGGTTAAGACTCTGGTCAAGATCCCACCTATTGGTCGTGGGTTCCATCCATACCCGCACAGGATATGCATTTGTGTGCATGAACGAACATGTCTGTATGCCCTGAGTCTGGGTGTAATTAGTATGTACCTACCTATTTACAAAAAAAAATAGTATATGTATTATATCAGTTATCTGGTTTCCATAGTACAAGCTCTGCTTAGTTTGGGAACAGATGACCGTGTGTAAGGAATGTCCCAGGATATTTATATTTATAAGTCACGATATAAATTAAATTCGCCACGAGTTTGCTTATTCTTTATATGTGATTCAATCCGTTTAGTTCTGGTTTTTGTGCCTGACCGGGAAACCTACATATCAAAATCAGCAGCGGCATCGTCCTCTAAAGAACTATCAATTATATTCAATAACAATGTGTTTGTTGGATCAATAATTATTGTATTGAGAAATCAGAACACCCTTTATTATAGATCTTGTGCACACGCCAGGCCGACTGTCAATGAAGTGAAGGCAAAAAATATATTATAGCATCGTCTCCGTGTGTGGTGGCTTTAAATTATAGCTCGGCATATTAATATATAGATACGTCTGTGACGGGCTTAATTGTTTCGATAATTGGACGTTAAATGTCACGCAGGTAAAGCCCTATATAGCATAAAAGATATTGGATATTTTCTTTATACTAAATACTTGCCAAACAAGTCGGGTTTAAGAATAAGGACGTTACAATATATTCTAAGCAGTAAATTAGAGAAATACTCACAATATAAATAATCTCCTCCCTGAGAAAATAATTACACTTTAATTCTTGCGCAATAGTAACTAAAAAAATTAACTTCCAGCAACACCACATCAAAATGTAGAAAAAGTGGCGAAAATATTGTACATCAAGCTTTTATATAATAAACTAAAAATGGAATGAAATGAAAGATTAATTGATTGTATTTATAAAACTGATGTAGTCTTTTATTTGCATAAATGTATAGGTACCTACAACTTACCTAGATACTAAACGAGTTATAATAATTATTTATTTCGGTCGACCTCAGTTCATATATCACCTAAAAATATCACCTCAAAATCATTGAGCTATTATTACTAGGTACGTATAGAGAAGCTATCACAAGCAAAGGTTATGTTCAATTTTTTTAGAGTCAACAAAAAATTTTTTTAACGCTGTTTTTTTTACGTGTAATGGCCGATTACTATAATTTACGGACCGTTATCGGTTAAAATTAAGACTCTTACTTCTAATTAACGAATACTTACTAATAATGAAGCAAAGACCTCAAAGCTTTGCACAGCAGACCCTCCCATATGGAAGTAGCTATCACAGGTAAAATTAGCTTACGAAATGATCTTAATGCCTAGTTTGGCAATAACAAAACCTACCATTGGTAAGCAAAACGATTCGTTTTTGTTTATAGAAACTGGGCATTAGCAGACAGTAGAAACACGTAGCGGGAGTTGACGTTTGACCTTCGCACGAGTGGGAACCTAATCCAAGT
Source organism: Achlya flavicornis (assembly GCA_947623365.1). Classification (NCBI taxonomy): domain Eukaryota; kingdom Metazoa; phylum Arthropoda; class Insecta; order Lepidoptera; family Drepanidae; genus Achlya; species Achlya flavicornis. Next base: position 3,357,006 of record OX392469.1, read on the forward strand.
TTTTTCCGAGAAATAAATAAAATACCTGTTGATAGTGGTCAAACGGTATGTAATACAGTTAATAACATCATTATACAAATACATGTTTATATTGTATTTGAGTTAGGCACTAGCAGTTTGCAATCAGTATTATGTTCAATCACTGTTTCTTATAGTAGCGGAGAGGGGGGCAGCTTTGAACACTTTTCATACTTTATTCCATAAGTTCTAAATTTGTTTGATTTTATAAACAGAAGGGAATAGAAACACTCTTGCCGAATCAACTTGATTTATTTAGCACGTATAGATAGATTTATCAAAGCTTACGGACAGAGTTTCGGCTTAGCTTAGTGTACCGTACAGAATAGAACGACGAAATCAGCTCCCTGACTATTTAAATGTTTACCCCTACCATAATTTGCAATGGAGAAAGTAAAAGGGGCGTCACTACCAATCAACAGCGTACTTTACTGTCATTGGAGCTGCTTTCGCGGTGACCATAGATAAGTGGCGGTAAATAAGCTCAGCATAGACAATTAGCTTGGCCTGGCTGGCTCGGCCTGGCTGGCTCGGCCTGGCTGGCTCGGCCTGGCTGGCTCGGCCTGGCTGGCTCGGCCTGGCTGGCTCGGCATGCCTGGCTTGGCATGCCTAGCTTGGCACGCCTGGCTGGCTTGGCATGCCTGGCTGGCTCGGCATGGCTGGCTTGGCTGGCACGCAGTGAGGGCTGATATGTGGCGTTACACTTTACTTAGTTTTTTCTTCCTAAATAGCGGCCATGGTTATCAGACAACAAAATAACTATGTCCTTCTTAATCATACATAAAGTCAGGATTAGATATTTAAATGTTTGTACAGGCTAGTAAATGTTCAAAGCTGCCCCGAAGTTGGGGCAGCCTTGAATACACCTGGGGCAGTTTTGAATTAGTGTTTTAAATAAAAAAAAAACAGTATATTTTTAACGTTGTTAAATAATTAAAAACAAGCATTTTAAATGAAAGGTATCATTTGAGACCAAATTAACAAAAAACAGACGCATATTTTTTTTTTATTATAATTTATTTGTTTATATATTTTTTTTATCTTCATTATATTTTTTGTACTGTAATGTAAAGTGCTACGTTTTAAATTGTAAGTTTCAGCAGCCTGTCTATGCCTTCTTAATACTTGAATAATTAGCTAATCATAGTTAGTTATAGGGCTATAGTTTATAACTAACTATGATATAAGAGTGTATATTTTGTGTGCATTTTTCTGTTTTTAATTACGTTATTTAATGTCTGCGTCGAATGGCGCAATGTTTTTCTTTTTTTTTTTCTTTTAGCGCAATCAGAACGCTTTTAGGAGTATTTTTCTCGCAAACACCGTGATTTCCAAGGCGCTTACGCGTTTCGTTCATCGTTCTACAACAACAAGTGTGGCCGGATGGCCTCACTTGAACGAAACAGTTGTGTGGCGTCGTCTATAGGTAGTAATAATAGCTCAATGATAAAAAAATAATAAATTAATTTTATTAATTTATGGCAACTACCTACAGACACTAATTTCAATTCTGTTCGATAAATTGCATATAAATATGTCCAGATCCAAACAAAAAACATCCAGAGCAGGAAAAAAGCGTAAAAGAATTAGATATGAAATAATAAGCGGCCAAGTGCGAGTCGGACTTGCCCATGAAGGGTTCCGTAGCAGCAAATAACATACATAATATAAAAGTTCTTGTAGTTCGTGGTAACCGATCGATGTTTTAATAATAGTGTATTTTTTTAATTAAGTCGTATTAAAAATAATCTACTTACTAGATCTCGTTCAAACCAATTTTCGGTGGAAGTTTGCATCGTAATGTACATCATATATTTTTTTTAGATTTATCATTCTCTCATTTTAGAAATTACAGGGGGGGGGGCACATTTTACCACTTTGGAAGTGTCTCTCGCGCAAACTATTCAGTTTAGAAAAAAATTATACTGAAACTTCAATATAATTTTTGAAGACCTATGCATGGATACCCCACACGAATGGGTTTAATGAAAAAAAAATTGAGTTTCAGTTCTAAGTATGGGGAACCCCCAAAATTTATTGTTTTTTTTTCTATTTTTGTGTGAAAATCTTAATGCGGTTCACAGAATACATCTACTTACCAAGTTTCAACAGTATAGTTCTTATAGTTTCGGAAAAAAGTGGCTGTGGTTCCGTTTTTTGCCATTTGGCTACGGAACCCTAAAAAGAGTGGATACCGAAAATTAAAAAAAGGAACGTAATGTATGCACATAGAAATAAGATATTAAATATTGCAACGGAGTTTTTCAAGGATCTGTACAAATCAAAGACGATTAATTCAGCGGAAATAGACCTTAAGAACAAAATAGAGGAAAAAGTTGTTCCAAAAATTCTGAGGAAAAAAGTAAATAAAGCTATATTATCACTAAAAGATGGTAAATCGTCAGACATGGATGGCATTCCAAATGAATTTCTAAAAGCAGCTGTACCTTCTGTAATAAACATAATGACTGAACTCTTCAATGACATCCTAAAAAAATAAGAGGTTTCCGTACAATGGATAAAATTCTCAATCACATTTATCCATTAAAAGGAGACATCAACGACATAAATAAAATTATAGCCCTATCCAATGGGTATGGCCTTGATACAATGAATTGTACTCATGATAACAAACAACTTTACCAAAGAAACAAATAGGAATAAATAACTAGTTTCAGCTGTCAAGTTATTCCTGCAAACGATGACAGCTAATTCTTAATTGACTTTGTTCTAGGTCATCACTTAGTTGAAATAAAAAATTAAATACGTCATTTTGATTATTCAATAAATTAAATCTTTCGTCTACGGAGGATAAAACTTGATCCAATATATAAAAATACATTAATTTAAAAGCGATTTTTGGATCATTTATAGTGAGGTCTTCGTGTTGTTGTGTAAGTGTAACAAAAATAATTTCGATAGCGGCGCCCCTGACTTGGCGCCTGTGTGCACCGCCCGCGCCGCACACTTCGCACACAGGGGCGGGGCGGCCCTGTCTTTACAAACATATTAAGTCTTTGTATAGATTTGCAGATGTGATGCAAACAGATGGCGCTCTTATATTTTTGCTACCTACCTGATGTTTTCTTTCTCCTTCCGACCCTAATGCAACGATTTGTGTCTACCTCATCCTCATAATCATATCTTATCAGCAGCATTCCAGGTGACAAAGGATCAGTTTCTTAAAATCCAAAAATCATCTTGTGTAATTTCTTTTACGTTATATCTACGTTATCTATACGGTATGTCCTTGTACTTTAGCATTTCTGATAATTGCGTAAATATCTTCAGGTACCTACATACAGTACATTTTTAGGGTTCCGTAGCCAAATGGCAAAAAACGGAACCCTTATAGATTCGTCATGTCTGTCTGTCTGTCTGTCTGTCCGTGTATGTCACAGCCATTTATTTCCGAAACTATAAGAACTATAATGTTGAAACTTGGTAAGTAGATGTATTCTGTGAACCGCATTAAGATTTTAACACAAAAATAGAAAAAAAACAATAAATTTTGGGGGTTCCCCATACTTAGAACTGAAACTCAAATTTTTTTTTTTCATCAAACCCATAAGTGTGGGTTGTCTATGGATAGGTCTTCAGAAATGATATTGAGGTTTCTAATATCATTTTTTTCTAAACTGAATAGTTTGCGCGAGAGACACTTCCAAAGTGGTAAAATGTGTGTCCCCCCCCCCTGTAACTTCTAAAATAAGAGAATGATAAATCTATAAAAAATATATGATGTACATTACGGTGCAAACTTCCACTGAAAATTGGTTTGAACGAGATCTAGTAAGTAGTTTTTTTTTAATAGGTCATAAATTGAAATTAATATCAAATACTCAGGTCTATACTACCATTTACTTATATACCTACAGGTTTGTACGGAACCCTCGGTGCGCGAGTCTGACTCGCACTTGGCCGGTTTTTTTTTACTTTTTTCAATGCACGATTGCATGGAGTCACCCTCATTTTGGGTGTGACCTTTTTGAAAAAACCTGTGACTGATTTTTAACCGACGAAAAAAACAGAGGAGGTTTACAAGTCGACGCGTATGTTTTTTTTTTATGTATTAGACACAGACTATCCGGACGGAACTCTCGTTATTATAAAACTGAGGCACCGTAATGGCGGCGGCTGTTTATGTGTGATTCAATTTAGGGTTGCCATGTTAGGCTAAATTTACCTATGTTTTATTACACATTATACTAAGACTAATATGTAACGGTAGACAAGTTTAAATGAAAATTAAGTGTAAATGTAGGCAGAATATACCGTACTATTTTAAATTGTGAATGGTGGCCAAATCTCGCTATGAAAATATCCTAACTAATATTATAACCTATATAGAATGTGAGTTTGTTTGTAATTTTTTTTTTGTTATGCTTTCACGCTTTAACTACTCAACCGATCGCTATGAAAGGGCTTCGAAGATTTTGTTCAGAACCTGGTATACTCATCAGGCACAGTTTTGTGTTTTTTTTTTAATTACGTCGCTCTACAAAACCTTTATACTTCGATTAAGGACACTCATACGAATATAAAAATAACGGCGTGCCTATGTCCTAAAACATCACGTTACATAGTTATTTGCAAAAAAGATAGATGTTTCAATAACCATGACAAATTACTCATTAAATGTTTTTACGCATTCTATGGTGCTAGAATAGCTATGTTGGTTTATTTCTACAAATATTGAAATTACTGACATATCAGCATAAAATATGTACAGCAGATATCCGTAATAGTATTCTATTAATAAATAAATATTCTGGGACATTCCTCACACACATTTTAAATACAATAAGTACCTATATTTTACAACCTATGCTGTAAAATAAAGAATACCTACACATAAACTATGGCTATTATTAGAAGGCTCTACACAAAGTTTAAAATTGCGGAAATAACTGGTTTGCGGAAAAAAAAAACAAAATCGTGAAAATCTATGCAATATTTTGCCACTATTACATTTTGACGCGCCAAAGTAATGTTTCGTTTTATGTAAGCAACCAAATACTATATTCTATCTAAATTCATTGGTAATAAATAATAAATAAATAAATATCCTGGGACATTCCTCACACCTGGTCATCTAATCCCAAACTAAGCATAGCTTGTACTATGGAAACCAGATAACTGATATAATACACTAGCTGCCCGGCGCGACTTCGTTCGCGTGGTGCTACCCTACCCTATAGTGCTATCCTACCCTACCCTACCCTACCCTACCCTACTCCACCCCAAATTTTTCCTGAATTTTCTTAGCTATAAACCTCACGGAGCCCGAGACCTTTCCAACGAATGCAAAACAGTGGAAATCGGTTCGTGCGTTCTGGAGTTATAGCGTCAGGAAGGAAAACCCGACTTATTTTTATATAGTAGATATACTACTTTTTGTTTGTAAATGCATACTTAATATACATAATTACACCCAGACTCAGGACATACAGACATGTCCATGCACACAAATGCATGTCCTGTGTGGGAATCGAACCTACGACCTGACCACGCTTAAGGTAAATCTTAATCAACTGCGCGAACTAGCCCGTCAAAAACTTAAAAATATTCATACTTATTTACATAGATATTTTTCTATGGTATTGAATAGAATGCCACGAGAAGAATAGGTAAAGTATAAAATGAAGGATAAATGAAACAATCTTTTTTGAATGAACCAGATTGGTTAGGTTAGGTTTGAACTTTGATAATACCGTGCGCGAGCCAAGCGAGCGTAGCGAGCGGTGCCGCGACAGCGGCGGCCAGGGGTTAGTTACATATTTATGCATTAAAAATAGGATCCACTCTTTCCCCCCACCCGATAAAATAAAAATAATCGTATCTAAAAAAAAGGGGGGTGCGCAACTTCTCCTTCACAGAGGGGGTTCTGCACCGACCCCCTCCCTATTCCCCCCCCATTCCGCCTCTTAAATCAATGAACTTCAAAGTACATTCCTACCTAAACTATTCTTTGATTATTTTAGGGCTCCATCAAATAATTCGCTTTCTAAAAGTGGTCCGTTCGCCAAAAAAGTTTGAGAACCACTGATATAAAGTATGTGTATGTGTACTAGTCGCGAAAGTTTGAAATCAATTTATAATAAAATATGTATTAATGATAACCATAAAATATAAAATTCCCATATTTCGGGTAATTTACAAAAGTGTATATTGGCAACACTGGCTTTGTCATTAATTCTTTTGTACTAGTGAATGAATATTTGTTTTAATGCATAAAATCGGGAACTAAGTGATTGTATTATTAATTTAACTGTGAAACGTGATTCCTGGTATTTTTTTCCTCCGGTCTCTACGGTTTTTACACCATTTCACTACACAAGAGATGCTATATTTTAATATTTTACGGCACCGCAAACGTATTGACTCTGTTGAAGTTTATCCGCGTAATGGCCGACTAATGTGTGAATGTGTGCGTGCCGGCTTGTACGTACAGCGAGGTGGCCGACTCTCAGCGACACAGTTTTTTGTTAGCAAAAATACATCCGAAGTTTTATAACATCCTTGGTATTAGATTAAATTTTACTGATGCATGAACATATAACGCAAACACAAATCAGTTCCTATTCTGCTCGCTACAATTATCTGAATAAAAGGACATATCTTTGATTCCTTTGTCTGCTTCAGCTTGCAAATAGATCCACAAACAGCGAGCTATCTCGTTTACTCCTCGTTTTGGAATTGCGGCCTGCCAAACTTGCCAAACGTAACAGTAGCCACTTTTAGTCTATAATATATTTTATCTACACCCATGCTATAAATCCTCTATAACAGTTCCTGAAACAGTTAGCTTATTGCCAACATTAAAACACTGGTTGTCATAGTAACCATTATACTTCATTGCTTCGTCCTCGAGATTAGATATATAAATTTGTAGTATACGTCCAGTAATCGCCAATCTACCACTAAGTTGAAAGCAGAGTCAAACTGCATTCATATATAATAAAAAATGTGGGTACTTTGATGTCTTCCTCCTGCCCCCGCACTGACCGATACTCATTCGCGTTTTAGTGCCTCGCCGATCACCACGTTATTATTTCTTTTCGAAAAAAAGTATAAAACGGTGCCGAAACGAAGTCACAGAAACGACAATAGTGATAATTTACGCAGGATACGAGCACACTTTGACATGTCGTCAAATTAAATCCCAAATAATGGGTTATTGTTATATAGTGATTGTGTACATTTAAAAGGAATGTTACCTTCACGTTATTTAAAGATATTGTGAATAGTTTACAAGGACTATATCCGTATCGAACTTTGACATATCGTCAAAATTCCAAATTGTGTTGTGTACATCTTATACCTTCGTATCTTTTGGAATCCCAAATAATGGGCTACTGATAGTGATTGTGTACATTTAAAAGGAATGTTACCTTCACGTTATTTAAAGATATTGTGAATAGTTTACAAGGACTATATCCGTACGTATCTAACTTTGACATACCGTCAAAATTCCAAATTGTGTTGTGTACATCCAATGGGGATGTTACCTTCATATCTTTTGGAATCCCAAATAATGGGCTACTGATAGTGATTGTGTACATTTAAAGGGAATGTTACCTTCACTTTATTCATCACATTGAAAAAGATGGTAATAGCCACGTGCCTATTTTGTGAACTATCGCCGCGTTACCATCTGCGGCCACGGCAGTGCCCAGTCAGCCAAGTCGAACGAGACTTATAGGTGAGTTACAGTATAATTTCAATTGAAAACTCATTGCAAAATCAGACATTTTGCACGTTTGGTAGGCCTTTTCATTTCATCTTTCCCTGAAATTCAGTATGGTTGGATGTAGTTCTAAATGGGCTTGTGTATTGATGATGAATACTCTTGCGTATACCAAGCGTAATACCAAGCGGATGGAAAGATGCAAATTGCTTTGTGTAATACAATTAGACATGATCACGCTGGCGCGCCGCCGCCGCCGCGCATTTATCCGCGCCGCGCCGCCGCCGTCTGCATGGATCGGCGCGCCGATCAGTATCAGTAGTAGCAATAATCCTCCTTTCCGATGGTGTCGAGATTTGCGTGCTACATTATTTTGTTAAACATTTATTTGAAAAACATAAATTCATGATATGTATGATAAAGTTAAGGTCACGCCGCCGACACTCCCCGCCGCCGCCGACCCTATTAAGTCGACGCGCCGTCCGCCGACTGACTATACTTTGGCGCTCATGTCTAAAATACTAGAAGCTAGGATAGTTTTATGTCATTTTGTGTCTTGATCACAGTATTTACTGATGATTATACTTGTTGGTTATTTTTAAATAAATAAATAAATAAAATCTATTGTTATCACAATAAAATTAATCCCATAAAACTGGACAGCTTAGAAATGATTTCTGAAACCAGAAAAAAGGGGGGGCGTAGTATATGGTGAGGAGACTGCCAACGGCACGAGGAGTACATAATTATATCGAAAAAATATATATATGTATACAGATCATCAGTATCAATCTGAAATATTAATTATTTAGTATTAAATTTTGAAAAAATAAGAATATTCTAAATAATAACATAATCTAAATAATAATATCTTTTAACTAATTAAACTAAATTAAAATTCATTCAGAATTAATAATATTAGTAATAAATAATAATAATAAAGCCTTTTTTTATTAATTCTTTAACACAATTCCAAAGTGCCCCACTCTCAGCTCATCGTCATTCCTAATGCCTAGCTTCGCGTTAAAGTCCCCCATCAATACCATATAGTGCGTTTTAGAGGAATGTATGGCTCGTGAGATCCTCATACAATGTCTCTATCTCGTCATCTGGGTGTGATGAGGTCGGAGCGTATACCTGAATGACCTTCAGCGAATACCGTTTGGTAATTCTGAGTATCAGGTATGCGACTCTCGGTGAGACACTCTCTATACGCACTATATTCTTGATGAGGGGCTTGCGGACAATAAACCCGACACCACCCTGTGACAGGTGATCACCCTCCCGGTAGTAGAACAGGTTACCGGATTTAAGGATTATCGTGTCCTCCCCCTCTCTTCGGACTTCTGATAACCCCATAATATCCCAGCGCAACCTGTCCACTTCTTCCTCCAGCTCAATGAGCTTCTCGTCGGTCCTCAGAGTCCGTGCATTGTATGTTACCAGGTCCAGTCGTCGTTGTTGGTAGCCGGATCTCTGCCGGAGACTCTTAGCACCCCCTGCCCCGCCGTTACCGTGACCGCTACCGTAGCCCGGGATAGCGGGGCCGCCGGGGACTGGGGGCCGTAACTTTGCTCGTGTACTCATATTTAATGTGAGGGTTGACTTGCGGTTAAAAAATAACAATTGATTTCTATTGTTTTTCCTCGCCCGCGCGGGTTTTTTCAAACAGTCAAAGGATTAAGCTTATTTCTAATACATAAAGAAAAAATCTTATAATCTAATTGTAGTTATGTTAAAGACCCCTGATGGGTATAGGCCTCCTCCAACAGCTTCCATTTGCTCCTTATCTTTGATCAGAACTATTACTGTCGAAGAGTTCCAGCCAGGTACATCCATCTCAATGACACAAGTCGCTGTGACGGAGTCACCGTAGCCGAAGGCAAAACTATTCCGTCGAAACAGGACTTGATCCGGAACTAGATAAGGAGATTATTTAACCTATTGGGAGAAATGCCTTCCAAAGATAAACGATATACAATACACCGGATATTTGAGGTGAGTTAGCTGTGCGATGGGAGCACATCGCTTATAAAACATCTTGTTCCGAAGGATGCACAAATATCGACGTATACAAGCTTAATCCGAAAATTAAAATGGCCTTATCGGAGATGCTCGTTAAAAAAGACAGGGCTTAAAAGAAAAAGCAAATACAATTCGCAGTAAGTATATCTTGCATCAGTGAAGCTTTCACTCAATTGTTTTCCTTAGATCAGAAAATAATAAAATTATTGAACGAAGCTGGACGCCTAATGTGTGACTCGCAACAAAACGAATCTATGACAAGAAGGCATCCAAAAAGCAATATCGAAATCTGGTGCCGAGATAAAAATGAATGCACCAATTAGGAAGGTTAATCCAGCGCAGAAACAAAAGCTGGCTCCTACCAAAGCATCAAACCATAAGCCTCCGCTCCCAGCAGCCAGGCAGGCGGGAGCAGCGAGGAGATTAGAGTCGACGACACCCCGCCCACGGCAGCTGCAGCCGCAACAGCCACGACAGCCGCCGCCGCCGCGCCGCGCTCGCGGCACTACCCAGCCCCGCGTCGGTTGATCCGGTAGGTTCCGCAGGGCAATTATCTTATTATTATGAACAATGGCGATTGATAACTGATGGACCCCATCATACTAATTCTCGGGGTCAAAAGTTATAATAATTATAATATCTTTATATCAGCCAAAAAAGCCATATTTGGAATACAAAATTCAAAAGTATGAGATACCTACCTTTTTTTCCAAACCGGTTTCTCAATCATATGAACTGAGTCCTCATCCAAAACCGTTCAAGACAGAGTGGTCACTGATCTTTTTAATTAAGTATTGAAGCTAGATCACAATGTAAACCATGTGAAAGACAGTTTCGCTCTAGTTATTTTCTTATCAAAAAAAAAAAAAAAAAAAAAAAAAAAAAAACCAAATGGTATAAACAGATTAATTATATATACGTTATTTTCACGCTAGCGGATAAAAAGCACCTTTGTCTTACGATTGAAGTTTGAGGATAATATTGTACCAATTTGCTCAATGTCTTTTTGTTTCACAAAATTATTAAAAATCAGTAATTTGTTTACTCAAATCATTAGCACGGTCATTAGGTTATTTGTCATCTATTTACTTAATGTATTATTTCTAGAAATTATCAAAATTGCAAAAATAATATCAAACATACAAAAACATTTTTGAGTCTTTACGATTTATAATCAATATCGAAAAGAGCTATATAGTTTCAAAATACCTTGTGCAAGTTTCTTGGCTTTCTGATAAATACCTAAGCACGTTAGCTTAACTGAAGAAAAGTCATACTTAAAAAACTAATACCTACTTATTAATTACTTAGAACTCCTGGCAGTTTTCTTAGGATAAGGACACATATTAGGAAAGGACTTCCAAAATTAACATTTTGTATCGACATCACTATTTCGTAAATCAATCGTACGTATGGTTAGATTTCCACATCTCACTGAAATAACCAAATCTTTATGGCAGTGGTGTGAATGAAGCTCGCAAAATGTCTGTGTTCGGTTCATACATAAGTTCAAAATAACGGAATAGCAGTCACGAAGATCACATCCAGATACTGAATGGGTGTACAAAGATCTGTTTTTTGAAATGATTGTAATTTGTCAAAAGACATCCATATTGACCTTTTTTGCATCTCGTATGAATGAAAAATGCGAAAATATGTCTCATGGAATAGAGACCCCGGAGCATTTGCTATAAATACATTTACATTAAATCGGAAAGGTCTTTCTTTTTATGCTCTTCCACCCTTTGCGGTTACGTTAAAAGTTTTAAGAAAAATTATAACAGATCAAACGTCGTATTTTGACCCACGCAACCCTGGTTTTCTCCTATTTCAGGATGTTCTCTGTTTCGAAGTAATTCAATTTATACCCTCTGATTATCTATTTAATTATCTATTATCGATTTTTTGGGTGTTTTTTTGAAAAAGTACATCTTTCTTACAGTAATTCTTAAGTATTTCAGTCCGGATTACAATACAGATCATTAGAAAGTCATTCGCTTCGCTCTGTCATTGATCTTAGGATCGAGAGTAGGGTCTGATGACCGAATTAGGTTTTTTTTTTTCCAGGGTTTCTATAGACTCGCCCTCCAGCTCCCTAGTATAACATCACTGGGATCCATCAGTAGTTTGGATTTCTTATCGATTTGGTATCCAAATAACAATTAGAGTAGAGAGAGTATTTAACTTAAAAGATTGTCACTGTACTCATGCTGGTAACTGCTCAAAGAGTACAGACTATAAGCAAAATAAATTTAAAAAATATTATACTTGTTAATAATCAGCATATTATACTTATCTATCAAAATACATGAATTACTTATTAAATCCCGACTAGGTTCAAAAACATAAGAATAAACAACCTTGTGTGTATATTCCATTTTACAAAGACCGACCGGAAATATGTAAGGCAGGACTATTATTAGAATACAAAAAAAAAAAAAAAAATATATATATATATTTTGATTTGACGCATCCTTGTATAAAAGGAATTGTATAAACGTTTGATAAAAGATACGCTATCAACTAGTTAGCTATATTCTCATACTTAAGTGTGTATTTTTTAGATTACCTTTTCTGTAAAAATGTTATTTATATATGTTGTAGGTACCTACTATTACAATTAATAAAATTTCAATCAAATCAAAATAGGTATCTTAAACTTAAACATGCATATAATCAGAAATACTGTTGGATGGAGTGGCAATTCTACAGTCTTCGCAAAATTTTATCGAAGAGATTTTCAGTATAATCAATCAGTTTGCTTTCACAATCTTAAATGCAGAACCTGACTAAAATATAAAATCATTGTGTTTTTAATTTCAACTATATAAATAGTGTAATTTACTATGGTTAATAAAACCATAATTTGTTATGAAGTACCGTACCTAATTAGTTAAATTTGGGTAAAAACATTGTTATTACATCACAAACATTAAATAACTACCTTTAATAATAATTACATAAGTTCATAAATTTTTCGATTACAATATCAAAAAGTTTAATAAAATTAGTGTTTTAATATTTCACTATCTTTCAAAATCTACAAATTTATATATCTAATCTCGAGGACGAAGCAATGAAGTATAATAAGGGAATAAAAGAACTTACCTGAAGTGAAGTTCTATCCAAATTATACGAGTTGCTTCGTCCGAAGAGATTAGCTCCCTCCCAGCCCTTTAACCCCCATATAAAGTGAAATATTAAGATTCCAAGCTTTCAACTGAATGAGTATCGGTCAGTGCGGGGGCAGGAGGAAGACATCAAAGTACCCACATTTTTTATTATATATGAATGCAGTTTGACTCTGCTTTCAACATAGTGGTAGATTGGCGATTACTGGACGTATACTACAAATTTATATATCTAATCTCTTCGGACGAAGCAACTCGTATAATTTGGATAGAACTTCACTTCAGGTAAGTTCTTTTAATCCCTAATTATATCATCCAAAACAGTGTTATAATGTTGTACCATCCTCTGTGGTTGTACTGAATTTCATTATACAACTCCTTTCTTTTTTTTTGCTTTTTCGGACCATTCCTTACTCATCAACCAGCCACATTCTCCGTGGTATCTTTATGAATGTCAAAAAAAGAACATTTTCATGAAGGCGCGTTACATAATCACAGCGCCGTAATAAAAAATACCCTCATCGAATTAAAACCCTCATGTGATACTATTATCACACGAAGCGAAGCGAGTCCCACATTCGTGTTTTAATACCCCTTATTATACGACAGTTGCATAAGTAACTAATATATTGTAAAATTGTAGACGGAGTATTTTTTTTTATTATGAAATACCCCGACCTCTGACTGGGTAAGTTCAACACCTTTTCTATGTCGAAACCTTGGTCTGAGGTCGAAACACACAACTTTTTTTGTTGTTGCGTCTGGCGTTTTCTTTTCCTCATCTTTAATTTGTCTAACACGCTCTTTATTCCTAACGTATAGTTCGTAGTCTGTTTTTAACTGTTCTTTCCTTCCGAGTCGGCCTCTTCGTATAAACTGCATGTCTCGCACCTGTCTTTTTTGTGCCTGGCTGGACAAGCTGCGTGCCAGTCGTCTCTAGCATCGGACATGTAAGAAACCTCAACAGATCCAATAGAATGGTCCAAAACAGATCTGACGAGGCTGCCCACACTGTATTCATAAAAACTGCAATTTAGAATTTTGGAAAGAGACGTTTTGATCATATTATCCAAAGTATCTAATGTCGAATTTAAATAGGTGCGTACTGCGGATACTAGGTAAACTTAGGCAGTTCATTTCAGTTCATGAAATACGAGTTGTAGCGCATTTTCCTCAAGAAGGCTTGAACAATTTACACAGCTACAAAAATGTATCTAAATAGTTTAACATAAAAACAAAATAAGTATTTTTTTTTGAAATTGGAAAATACCCACGACATTGAAATTAAAAAAGGATATAATGAAACAAATTTAAAATTACCCGACTGAAAGTAGTCACTGTTTACAGGATTTCGATAAAGTGTGTCGCTTTTCTGGTCAAGCTGTACGAATTTGGTTCTCACGCTCTGCCACTAGATGGCGCTTTACGGTGAGGATTAAGTTCTCTAAATCTCGCTAGACCTGTAGTCCTAATCTTAGTATCATACAAATCTTATCTTACTTCTTTCTTACTAATATTCTTCTTATCTTAATTGCTGCTTGTTGCTTTCTCAATCACGCTTCAACACCTGCTATGCTATTCTGTAAAAGGTAAATCATCTCGAAAGTCATCTCGCAACTCACCTCGCAACTCACACTCACAACGATTGTCATCTCGCTTGTTATTGTATTGGTATTCTACAGATAAAATCAAGGCCATGTGAAGTGAGTTTCGAGAACTCAAAAGTATATTCGTAACGTCAAAATACTCACCTGTAATAGTTCATCTCACTTCCGTCATCACTCAGTGGCGCTAGTGTCGAACTCACTAATTTTAAGAATATGAAACTTTAATCTCATCGCGGATTCAGAAGTGATATTTCAAATGAACGTTACAGAATAGCACTGCTGTATGGATTTTAATTAAATTTGGCACAAACATAGTGTATGTTCTGGATTAACACATTAGGATACTTTTAATCCTTACTTAAATCTTACTTCTTTCTATCTTACTTCTTACTATCTTACTCCTAACTAATCTTACTATCTTATCTTACACTTACTTATATATAACCAAGAGCGTCCGATGATTTAACCTCCGACCAATCTTCAACAGGAGTACCTAAAACGCGGCGTTTCCACTCTCTTTTTGAGGTATTTCGTATATAATAACTACTGAATTTAATAAAGTTTTTGGGGAAAATATCTGTCAGACATTTCTGGAAAAGGGAAGTTAATGTGATTTAAGGAGGTGATGTAGTCCTTGCCTGGAAATTACTGTCATTAAAGAAAACGCGCTGACCATTTTATATGTGTGCCTGCGGCAAGATGTGTAATTGTCGGATATCTTTCGTGTTACGGAAAACTAAGGACCCACCACGCTGCCTCATTACTACTGGCATATTGCCCTGCTTGATAGGTTTGTTTGTACTTAAGGCGCAGACTTGGGCAAAATACACTACATTGCTGCCCAAATTATATGAAACCTGCTAACTCTACGGTGTTGAAATTTAAATATATGATACTTAAGGATATAACAAACACATCGCCCGAGCCGAAAACACGATTTCAATTAAAAGCCTCGATAAAAAAAAATGTCAAACATACCTCTGAAAATCAAGAAATTCCCAAATATATCCAACGCCTGAAGGTATTTTGATACGATTTTTTTCATCGATATAGTACATATCATAAGAAAATAAACGCCCGATTTAGTTTTTTGAATTAGCTATTCAGTTTTTCATAATAATGATTTTTAAAAAAGTCGCTTACGTCAAATTCAATCCGAGCACCATCAACCTCATACCGCACTCTATTGTCCTGCAACTCGCGTATTTTGCTTCGCGCTCACTCGCATTCCGCGGCGATCCGCGTTGCTAGATGGACCTGTGTCATTTTCTTTCAGAATTTTCACAAAAATAAAACCCTCTCAAATGAGTAAAAAATCATATCAAATATCTTCAGAAGGCACTGGAAATGCATGCTAGTCAAATGAAGGCAATTGAGCCTTTTATTTGCTTGTTATGAATAAAAATATATAAAATAAAATCTGTTATGATTGATACTTTTGAAAATTGTCATCGAGCCATGTCGTGGTACTGACAGAGACTAATACTTATTTTCGTCTATGAAGGGTATGGCTTGGGTAGTCTAGGGGGCTAAAGTGCGGGTTATTAATGTAGGCTCCGACTGAAGGAAGTGATGATTCAAATCCCGGAAAGTTTTTTTTTTTATTTCAAATCATACAAAATGAAAAATCAGCAATATATATTATTTTTAATGAGCAATTATCTATTTAGTTCCTTACCTGATTAAATAACACCTCATTCAATGTTGTTTATTTTGAGATCAAAGAAAAGGTATTGAAGGTAGGTTGACTGATACTGGTAACAGTAGGTGCCCCGAAGTCCCCGTGTGGTGTTTCTGGATCACCCATCGGGCGCGTCCCCGGGTTGCGGATAGGGGAACGCCCCCCAGATATGGGGGGTACCGAGTCTACAGACTCGGCGCGGACAAAAACCAGAAGGGAGAAATTACCCCATTAATGGGGCGAGGTGGGCCTGTGTGGCCTCTTGGTTGCTCCTCGTATCCCTCTTTGTATGAGAGGGGACAGAGGATGTGACAGGTGCGGTGTGTTTGCCTAGTGCACTCGGCTTTTGCCGACGCCGGACAAGAGGAAGGAAACCTCTCTAAAAACCACTCCCTTGTGCGACGATGTGCCAGGTGCACTCGGCTCATGCCGACGTCGGACCATCCGTAATCCCAGTCGGGACCGGGGGCCATGCAAGGCCGCGAGGTAGAAAACCTCTATAAAAAATTACCCCAATCCTAAGGTCTAGCGTGCCGATGGGATGAATGGCTGGTGGGAGTCCAGTCCCGAGCGCTCGATCCAGGGACCTGACCCTATTAAAAAAAGGAAAAAAAACAATGGCAGAATCTTATAAGAAAAAAATACCCCAGGGTGGTACCGGCATAGCCGGACAATCCACCCCCGGGCCTAGCCCGGGCTGCCCCACCGTATCTGGGGGGGGCAAAGATCTGCTTGGCGAAAATATCGCCACTCAAGAAGCCGCTCCATTGGGAGCCGAAAAGAACGATGCTGTGCCGGGGGAACCAGGGGTCCCAGCACGAGGCCAGCGCTTTAGGCGTCCTTACACGCCTGTCAACCTAGTTGGTGTGAGCGATGGGGCTGAGTCTGATGGCTCGGTCAGGTCGCTCACATCAGTAGCATCGGAAGTCTCAAAAGACGGAGTGACTCGCGGCCGCAAGCGATCCTCACTGCCCACAAACGCAGACAAAGCGCGGGGGCCTAAGGTGAGGGCTGTATCGGCGGCTTCACATTCCGGTGAAGATGGAACAGATGTTGACATCGAGGATATGTTGGATCCCTCGATGCAACCGAAAAATACTCGGGCCAAGAAGAATCTTCCGACCCCAGAGTTGCTGGCTCCAGAAATGCAGTCGCAGGCGAGTTTTGAGCTTGGCGACTGCATCGAACAGCACCTCCTTAATTTGGAAAAGGTTGCGGACAACTCCAAAAACCTTAAACGTGACTTCGTCCACGCTATACGGGTGGCTGTGCGGACAGTTAAGGCTGCAACAACTGAACTAACTCGAAGAACCGCCACCGATGACAACGTGGCTAGATTGGAGAAGGAGAACGCAGAACTGCGTTCTCAACTCGCAACCCTCGCCAATAATATGGACAGGCTAACGGAGGAATTAAACCTTCTCCGTAAGTCTGTTGCTGGCACGAATGAGGTGATCGCAGAGCCCACTTTGGCTACTCGACCCGCTCCAGCCATTCAGCTTGCTTCACCCGCTAGGCCTATTTCACACAGTCGGCCAGCTCGGGCTGCAAAGCAGGGGCCGGCAGCGACAGAATTGCCGTCTCTGCATCCACATGATGGAAGTGAAGAGCGGCTCTTCGAACGGATTGCGGCGGTTGTGGATGCTAGACTAGCTGCCTTCCGAGTAGAAATCTTCCCCGATAGGGCCATTAGGCCTCCACTGGGGAGGCAGCAACAGCCGCAACCACAGCCACAGTCGCAACCTCAGCC
Source organism: Achlya flavicornis (assembly GCA_947623365.1). NCBI lineage: Eukaryota > Metazoa > Arthropoda > Insecta > Lepidoptera > Drepanidae > Achlya > Achlya flavicornis. The sequence goes on from OX392469.1 coordinate 3,374,908, forward strand.
GCAGCCGCAACTTCAGCCACAGTCACAGCTGCAGCCGGGGAAGTCTAAAAAGAAGACGTCCAAAAAGAAGGGTAAATCTTCCTATACACCGGTAGAGGAACTGCCACCTATCCAGCCGATGGTGGCTTCAGTGCCGCAGGCTAACGCCCAGGGAAGTGCTAGCTGGGCAACTATCGCCAAACAGCCTAAAAAAAAGAATGGGACCCAGGGTGGACCTGCTGCCTCGCCATTTCCCCCTGAACCCAAGCCAAGACGCAAAAACAAAGAGAAGAAAAAGGTGCCCAGGGTCCCAACAACCGCTGCTGTAACGGTGACGATACCGGAGGGCTCCTCGGTAACATATAACCAAGTCACAAAGGACGCCAAAACCAAGATCCAACTTAAGGATCTTGGCATCCCTGGCGTCCGAATGAAGCGATCGGTTACCGGGGGGATACTCATGGAGGTTGACGGCCCTGATTGCTATGCCAAGGCAGACGCCTTGGCGGCAAAATTAAGAGAGAATCTCGCAGACCTTGGGTTGCGCATTGCCCGTCCTATCAAGACGGGTGAAATGAGGCTGCGAGATCTCGACGATGCCGTCACTCCTCCAGAAGTGGCAGAAGCGGTTGCTGAAGCAGGTGGGTGCGCGGTGGACGACGTCAAGGTGGGCGAAGTCCGTCGAACTCCCACCACGATGGGAACCTGCTGGGTGCGTTGCCCTTTAGCAGTCGTCAGGAAACTGACCGATGCTAAGGGGATAATAGTGGGTTGGGGGACAGCGAGGGTTGAGGCATTGGAAGCCAGACCCTTACACTGCTTCCGATGCCTCGAAAAGGGCCATGTGGGCTGCAGGTGCAGCACAGGCGTAGATAGAAGCAATCGTTGCTACGCCTGTGGAGAGGCGGGTCACAGAGCCCGCGACTGCACCTCAAAGATACTTAAGTGCCCCTTGTGCGCTGATCTGGGGCGTCCTTCAGATCACCGCCTAGGACGAAAGTGTCCCGCACCCATAAAGAAAAGGAGCAAGCAGGCTCCCATCGTAGAGACGGCCGCGGCAACTACCGCAGAGCCAGGCGCTAGCCTGGAAATGGAGATAGTTCCAGAGGCCTAAAATTTTCGCCCCCAAACAAGATCCTCCAGGGCAATCTTAACCACTGCCGCAATGCTCAGCATCTGCTTATGCAGACCATTGTGGAGCGGCAGATTGCTCTGGCAGTAGTAGCAGAGCCCCATAGCGTCCCCGACCATCCTCGCTGGTTCGGTGACGATTTGGGCTCCGTTGCGATTTACTGGGGGGGCGGAGAGGGTGTTCCACCCTGCGCTCTTTTGAGTAGAGGGCAGGGCTACGTTGCAGTGCAATGGAGCACCCTGGCCATAGTGGGTTGCTACTTCTCCCCTAATAGGTCCCTCACCGACTATGAGGCGTACCTGGACGAGGTGGCTGACTGCGTCCGCAGATGCCCGTCTCGTCCACTGATTGTCCTGGGGGACTTCAATGCCCACGCAAGAGCGTGGGGCAGCCCCAGGGACAGTCCAAGGGGAGAAGCAGTACAGGTGTGGGCGGCTGGTCTGGACCTCCGATTAGTCAACCGGGGGTCCACGAGCACATGCGTGCGCTGGCAGGGAGAGTCGATCGTGGACCTTACATGGGCGACTCCTGCTGCCATGCGCATGCTGTCGGGATGGCGAGTTGCAGAGGAGGTGGTCACTCTATCTGACCACCGCCACATCCTCATGGATGTGGCATTCCGCCGTCCCAACACCAGAATGATACACCACGAAGGCAGCCCTCCGCGACGTTGGTGTCTCAAGCGGCTAGATCGAGACATTCTCGAAGCCGCCGCCAATGTCGCGGCCTGGCCAGAAAATGCCGAAGAGATTCCGTCCGATCCGGAAAGAGAAGCAAACTGGTTCCGCGGCACGATGACACAAATCTGTGATGCATCAATGCCGCGGTCCAGTCGCCCCAAGCACCGGGCGGTGTACTGGTGGTCCGCAGAAATCGCGCAAATTCGCGCGGTTTGCTTGCGGAGCCGCCGCCTGTACACTAGAGCCCGGAGACGAAGGCGAACTCCTGCCGAGGAGACAGCCAGTCTCTATAGGGCATATCGAGCGGCTACAGTTGCGATGCAGATCGCCATCTCAGACGCCAAAAAACGGTGCTGGGATGAGCTCCTGGAGGGACTCAACGAGGATCCGTGGGGACGCCCATATAAGATGGTCCTGGGTAAACTCAGGCCATGGGTGCCTCCCCTAACGGAAACCCTAGATCCGGACCTGCTGGGTCGAGTGGTAAACACTCTCTTCCCCGTGGGCCGGTCAAGTCCCTCAGTCCACCCCCTAACTTCGTGGGAGTGGCATGACGAGATGGGGGTGACCGTACAGGAGCTAGATCGAGCCGTTGGCCGCTTGAAAGCCCGAAACACTGCACCAGGACCCGACGGTGTACCGGGTCGGGTGTGGGTGTTGAGTCTGGCTGCCCTGGGGGACAGGCTGAGGCAGTTGTTCAACAGCTGCCTCTTTTGTGCCAAGTTCCCCACGGCCTGGAAGGAGGCAAGTTTGGTCCTTTTGAAGAAGGAAGGCAGACCCGCAGATTCTCCCTCTGCATACCGTCCCATATGCCTGTTGAACGAGGTTGGCAAGCTATTCGAACGAATAATTGCCGCTCGTCTCAACGGGCATCTGTCGTGCGTCGGTCCCGACCTCGCTGATAGCCAGTTCGGCTTCCGACGGGGGCGTTCAACCGTTGACGCGGTCTTGCGCGTCCGCTCCCTGTCGGAGCAGGCTGTGTCTCGGGGTGGAGTGGCGTTGGCGATAAGTCTTGACATCGTCAACGCCTTTAACTCTCTGCCTTGGGACGCAATCAGGGGGGCTCTTGCATACCATCAGGTGCCCTCCTACCTGCAAGCTATAGTAAGGGACTACTTGCACGACAGGTACATTTTGTACATGGACCAAGACGGTAGGAGAATCCGGAGGGAGATCACGTGTGGGGTTCCACAGGGGTCGGTGTTGGGCCCATTGCTGTGGAACCTCGCATACGATGCGGTTCTGCGTGTCAATCTCCCCGCTGGCGTAAAAGTCGTTTGCTATGCGGACGACACATTGGTGGTCGCCAGTGGGGATACCTTCGAGGGGACCAAACAGCTCGCCGAGCTTGGGGTGGAAGTAGTCGTCGCCAAAATTCGCGAGTTGGGTCTGGAAATAGCGCCTCATAAGACCGAGGCGCTATGGTTCCACAAACTGCCTAGGAGCAGGGAACCACCCGACTCGTGCGTCCGAGTGGGTGAGTCAGATGTCAGGGTGGGGCGGTACATGAAGTACCTGGGCCTTACCCTGGACAGTCGCTGGGGCTTCGAAGAACACTTTGATCGCCTAGTCCCCCGGATTGAGAGGGTAGCGGGTGCTATGCACAGACTGCTGCCCAATCTCGGGGGACCGAGAGAGGAAGTTCGCCGCCTCTATGCGGGGGTCATACGATCCGTAGCCCTTTACGGGGCGCCTGTATGGGCAAAGAGGCTGGCCGTCCGACGCTGTAGAACGAAAGTATACAGCGTCCAGCGTAAGATGGCCCTACGGATCGTACGGGGATACCGCACAATATCCTTTGAGGCGGCAACTGTTCTGGCTCGCTTTCCACCGCTTGACATTCTGGCGGATATGGATGCGAGGGTTTATGACCGGATTCGCATCGTCCGCCAAAGTGGTGGAGGCGATCCAGAAGAGGCGATCAGACGGCAGGAGCGACATATCGCATTCGCAACGTGGCGCGCAAGGCTTCACGATGAGCGGTTTGCGCGCAAACGCGTTGTCGAAGCAGTCCTGCCGGTCTTCGAGGCCTGGATGCAGCGAGAAGGTGGTAGACTCACCTACAGACTTACACAGATAATCACCGGGCATGGGTGCTTCGGTGATTATCTGTATAGGATCGGACGTGAGGCGACGGCGGCCTGCTTCCACTGCGGTGGAAGTGACCAGGATTCCGCATCGCACACGCTCGCGGTGTGCCCTGCATGGGAACCTGAGCGGCGGATCCTGGTCCAAGAGATCGGGCGGAATCTCTCCCTGCCAGCAGTCGTGTCGGCGATGCTGAGCGGGGATACGGCGTGGAGGGCCGTAGCCTCCTTCTGTGAGGCCGTAATGGTCCAGAAGGAGGCTGCTGAGCGGGATCGGGAGAGGGCCGATCCCACCCGGAGGCGAAGCCGCCGGGGCGCAAACGTGCCTCGTCGCGGCCCCCCTGCCCTGTAGCTCGGGCTTAGAATAACAGCTACGGTGTTCCCCTGCCTGTCGTAAAAGGCGACTAAACGGGGCCTTTGGGGTCGTGGGCAATCAGAGCGGGGGCTCTGATTGCCCAGAAGCGACCCCAAGGAGGCGATGAGTCGATGTGGTCACGACTCATCGTGCGATAGCACAGCGAGGGTGCTGGGGGGAGGTGTCAGACTTCCCCCGGGACGAGCTATCTAAGCGCCGCGCTTGGAGGGGTGAGCAGGTACGCGTTCAACACGAGAGCCCGCCCCCCTCTCTATAGCGCAGGTGGCGACCACCGTGGGGTTTTAGCCGGTAAAAGTCCGGCATAACCTGGCCGCTCCCACCCAGGGCGGTCGGGTATCCTATGAGGATTTCCCCACGCAAAAAAAAAAAAAAAAAAAAAAAAAAAAAAAAAAAAAAAAAAAAAAAAAAAAAAAAAAAAAAAAAAAAAAAAGGTGCCCCGAAGTCGGGGCGGGCGTGCCAGTCACTACTGCGGTCATCGAGTCATCTGTAGTCATCGAGTCGAGACGATATACCTTTATATTCATTGTATTATTGTGGTCCAGTCGCTTAGTCGTGAAGTGTCAATGGCACAGTAAAATTAGTACCAGTAAGGAAAATATTACACATCTTACGTTGACTAAGTTTCTACTACATCGAGGAACAACCCTTACAGAATTTATACCGAGCAATCTGATTCCGAAACTAGTCGTGATTTGTCACTGATTTTGAACTGTAAGGATCAATCACTTCATCGTGTGTTCTTGACTTGGCCAATCAAAGCGCATTGTCAATGGTGGCAAATTGGCGGAATATATTGCAAGCAAAATCAACGTCATTACGCTTCTTTGGGTTAATTGTTCGATGTTCTACTACTTACTGAATCGGTTAGTTGGAATGTGAACCCATCGTAAATTTACAATTACTATTAGTGAGCTCGGCTATCATTGTGCCGATTGTCGTATCGGCCAATGGCCTGATGGCCGAAAGCCTCGAGCCTCTCGGCAGTAATCCTCGATACGGCTCGCATTGGGAGGAGGTTCCTATTTCTGCAGCCCTAACCACCGGTAGCTTAGCTTTTTCAGCCAATCAGCGGCCAGGCACAGTTTTGTAGTAATAAAATTAGAATAACTTTTGTTGTCATTCTTTAACAGTTGATAGGAAATGTTCAGATTTAGTTATAAACGCGATATTTTTACTATTTGAAAGATAATACGATGTAGAATAACGAAGTAGTAAAATCGGAAATACAACAGATTTTCTGAAAGCGGATGGAAACCCGTGACTTGTAGTCCTCCAGAAGCTATTTAATTCCGTTATACAGGAAGGTACAACTAGGGTATGTGTATGTAATATCGGTAGGTTTTTAATTCCGATATTGATTTTCAATATTGGATCTCAATAGCAGAATTAGAAATGTTCATTATAAATTGCACATATTCCTTATAAACTGCACATAATTATAATTAATAAATAGCTCAATAGCTTTATTTTAAAACCCAAATAGATTTTTTTTTACTGATTCCGATATTACGATATAATTGGATCACTCAGTATCGGATTGTAAATTGTAATATCAGAATTCCGATATAGCGATGATCCGATATACCGAGATTCATGCCCTGTAGTTATAACACCAGAAGTATGGAGAGGAAATATGGTGGTGCTCTTCTTCAAAAAACCGGCCAAGTGCGAGTCAGACTCGCGCACCGAGGGTTCCGTACAAACCTGTAGGTATATAAGTAAATGGTAGTATAGACCTGAGTATTTGATATTAATTTCAATTTATGACCTATTAAAAAAAAACTACTTACTAGATCTCGTTCAAACCAATTTTCAGTGGAAGTTTGCACCGTAATGTACATCATATATTTTTTATAGATTTATCATTCTCTTATTTTAGAAGTTACAGGGGGGGGGACACACATTTTACCACTTTGGAAGTGTCTCTCGCGCAAACTATTCAGTTTAGAAAAAAATTATATTAGAAACCTCAATATCATTTTTGAAGACCTATCCATAGACCCCCACACTTATGGGTTTGATGAAAAAAAAAAATTTGAGTTTCAGTTCTAAGTATGGGGAACCCCCAAAATTTATTGTTTTTTTTCTATTTTTGTGTAAAAATCTTAATGCGGTTCACAGAATACATCTACTTACCAAGTTTCAACATTATAGTTCTTATAGTTTCGGAAATAAATGGCTGTGACATACACGGACAGACAGACATGACGAATCTATAAGGGTTCCGTTTTTTGCCATTTGGCTACGGAACCCTAAAAAGGCGATAAGGCCCTATTGAAGAACTACCGCCCGATATCCTTCCTAAGCCACGTTTATAAGTTGTTTTCGGGAGTCATTACGAATGGTCTTGCACGTAGGTTTGAATACTTCCAGCCTCCCGAACAAGCTGGTTTCCGTGAAGGCTTTAGTACCATAGATCACCTACATATACTTCGCCAAATTATACAGAAGACTGAGGAGTATAATCGGCCGTTATGCCTGGTGTATGTGGACTATGAAAAAGCCTTCGATTTAGTTGAGACATTGGCGATATTACAGAGTCTACAGCGGTGCTAAATCGACTATCGCTATAATCGAATTGTTGAAGGTCTTTGTACAGCAAAGCCACTATGTCAATCAGAGTACAGGACGAGAGTACGAGAGACAGGGTGACGTAATTTCCCCGAAACTCTTTACCACTGCAATGGAGGATGTGTTCAATCTCTTGAACTGGAAGGGTTATGATGGTTAAGGTTAAGGGCCTGATCGGAGGCCGCCTCTTCGTCGACGGCAGAGACCGGAGCTCTTGTCTCCTCCTGAGTAGCTCCACTACTCGGGCGCGATGTTGATGGGTGGCGATTCCGCCACCCTTGGGCCCAGGGTTGGGGGAAGGTGGCTTAAAAAAGCCGCCCTCCGACGCCCGGTCCTCCTGCGGCGGATAGCCAGGGTGGTAGTGTCCTCCCTGTAACGTTCCGCCGCCTCCTTAGCGAGCATAACTCGCTCGCAAAAGGAGTGGAGTGCGTCCCACGATCTCTCGCTTTCAACCACAGCGCTAACCATGCTCGGCAGCGAGAGATCAGTCCCCACTTCGGCGCAGAGCTCGCTGCTAGGCCCCCTCTTCGAGGCACAATTATGCTTGTTTACCGACTAAGTTGTATAAAATAAAAAAAACAGCGTTCGGGAAGCTACGCCATATCTTCAAGTCCAGAATACCTCAGAGGTTTACAATCAGTGCGTGTTACCAGTGATGAAATACGGAACACGGACGTGGTCTTTCACTGCTGGTCTAATAAATACGCTCAGAGTCACTCAGCAAGCTATGGAATGAGCTATGCTCGGAATTTCACTACGAAACAGGATCCGAAACGAGGACTTAAGTATGTAGGAGAACAAAAATTCTCGATAAAGCTTAGCGATGGGCGATTGTTACTAAAAACAATCGAATTATTCGATTGTCCAATTAATTCGAATCATTCGAATAACAATTGACTTCTTTCGATTGTTCATAATACGCTTCGTGCGGCACCGCGCGTGGCCTGTGCCGTGCGCTGGCTGTCCACCCGCCGAATGAATGAATCTATTCGCCCCCGCGCTCACCCGTCGATTGTGCATACTATTGCAACCTGCGTGGCGTGCGTCAATTTTCATTCGAAAGGTTGATTGTTATTCGATTGTTTATTCGTTAGAACGAATGAATCGACAATCGAATGTAAAGTTTTACAATTGTCGATTCTTTCGATAACTTTTTTTTAACAGTCGCCCATCGCTAATATAGCTCGTAGAGTTAGTATGTTGATGTGGCAATGGGCAGGCCACATCGCTCGAAGAACCGATAACCGATGGGGATGGAAGGTTCTCGAGAGCGGCCACGTACTGGAAGGGGACACCGTACGTGGATGTCCCACCAGGTGGACCGTCGACCTGGTCAGAGTTACTGGGCGCTGCTGGATTCAAGCGGCCCGAAACCGCTTGAAGTGGAAGTTAATAGGGGAGGCCTATGTTCAGCAGTGGATATCCTTAGGCTGATATGATAATGATGAATAAAAATGGTAGGTAAAGTAGAGGGCATTTTATGGAGAAATTCTACAATTATTGTAAAAAGTGGTGGAAGAAAACCTGTTTATTTGTCAAATAACATCTAATATCTCGATTGAGGTCCTCTCCTGTCTGTCCATTTGTCACAGCCTGTATTCTCCGAATTCGTTTTCCGCGTCAGCTTGTGTCTCTGTTTATCCGCTAACTCTAAACCACGCAATGTATTTCGATGCAGTTTTAACCATCAGATAGAAAATTATTACTACGCATAGAAAAGACTGTGAGAGGAATCTGAACTGAATTATTTTCCGTGCTTCGGAAGGCACGTAAAGCCGTTGGTCCCGGTTATCACTTAATTGTGATAGTCGTTAAGCTAGTTGGATGCCTCCTAGGCGGCTTGAAAAATTCCAACAGTAGGTTGACCACTAGCCTACCTCCACCGATCCGCAGTGGGCACGCGTGGTGGAGTATCTGCCCATTCCCTTTCACACTGATTTGTGAAAGGAGGCCTGTGCTCAGCAGTGGGACATTATAGGCTGATGATCATAGAAAAGACGCCATACGTCACAACTATGTTCCGTTAAAGTGAGGCCATTCGGCCACACTTTTTATACGCGATACCGGGTGACCGGGTGGGCTGCCGCGCAAATCGCTCCACTGTCACCACATTATGACATTGTACCCGTGCGAAGCCGGGGCGGGTCGCTAGTACTTAATATACATAATTCCACCCTGACTCGGGGCATGCAAACGTGTTCATGCACACAGATGCATATCCTTGGTGGGAATTGAACATACAATCGGCGGCGTCGTGGAATCTTAACAAACTACACCAACTGGCCCGTCAAAAGTTTTTTTAAGGTATTTCAGAATTTATATTTTTAAATGTTTGTCTACAGTTTGTCTACTGTTAACATTTTAACTGTGTCCAATTCAAACAGCTTCGTTCTCGCGGAAATGTATAGATGGCGGTTTGTCACGTTTTATTGTTTGCTTGCAATGACGCACTTCTAAATAGAGGGAGCTAGTATTTTTTGTTTGCTTAGTTCCGGTAATTTCCGCTAATATTATGTGAAAATGTGGCGCAAGGGTGAAAACTGAAATCTGCTGGAGAGGAGTCTGCGCCTTAAGAGGCTGCGCTATACCATCGTTACGCAGATTGAAAATTGCCTTATATTAATATACGGGGTGGATACGACAATACGACGTTAAATGAAACAACGTAAAGTATTTATTATGGGACCAACTTCGAAATAGCAAAAAAAAATAGCTTTTCATACATTTTTGCCAAGGAGACATGTACCTTTTGTATGAAAAGCAGTAATTTTATTTTGCTATTTCGAAGTTGGTCCCATAATAAAAGTTGATCGTATACATGAGTACTTTACGTGATTTGATTTAATGCCGTATTGTCGTATGTAGGTGTAGAGTCATTTGTTAACGTTCACAAGAGCCTTATCAGGGCCTTAATTTCTAAAAATTCTTACATTCTAAGCCAAATTTGTTATGCATTAATCTGATTTAAAAGTTGTTATATACTATAAGTTTTCTTTGTAACTTTCTGGAACTAACATCGTCAATGCGTTACGGCTGTAGTTCCAAGGCTCACTGGAGAGACATTACGAATCATAGGCCAAAAAATAGCATCGCGAGGGGAAGGGGGAAGGCTGATAATGAATTCAGAAACAAAATTAACTTTGAGGCGTCGTCCTAATTGGCGATGATCGTACGATCAAACGATGCGATTTCGTCGCACGACGAGATTAAATACACAAAACGCTTTAGTGTCCTAATTGAAGCTTGCAAGTCATCGCGCCAGCACAGGAACATCAGCGCGATCGTGCGACGAAATCGCATCGTTTGATCGTACGATCATCGCCAATTAGGACGACGCCTCTAAGTTAATCGTCGCCACCCAAGTAGCATAACAAGCTGTTTAAAGGCTGTATTAAAGTTCGTTCTTATACTAAAAGCTGAATATTCAGGCTGTACAAAGGCTGTATAAGCGCTTATACAGACCTTATAAGTGTAAAAAGGGCCCACATTACACAGCTTATTTCGTTATTGGAGCTGTATAGAGGCTGTATAAACAAAAGACAAGTATAAAAGCTGTATTAGAGCTGTTATTAGGTGTATAGATCAGCCTATACTCTACGGATATCCTCTTTTAAGTATCTTGTAAGAATAAGAGAATCTTGAACACGGATATCTGATGCTGTTAATTGATGAATTCAATGTGCAAATTTTAATTTATTGTGAACCTGTGTATGTTTTCCGTCAAAATATTCACGCGCCAACAAAATAATCAAGCCAAAGTAAAGAAATTATACTAAATACAGTAAATAAAGGTTTGTTTTTAAGGTTAGAATAAAAATATATTTATAAATAATAGATATGAGTCTACATGATCATTATTCAAGCTGATAACCATGATACGGCTATAGTTATTATCAAATATTCCTTTAATTGTGATTTAAATGTTGTTATTGTAAATGTAAAAATGTCGACAATTTGCTATACAGCCTAGACGATATTTGGAGTGTGTTATAGTCTTAGTAGCTGTACTAAGTAAGTTATGAACGTTTATTGCTGTATTAAGTAAGTGAACACATGCTTAATACAGCCTGTATACAGCTTTAACGATAAAACCAGCTTGAAGTGTCGGAAAATACTTAAGGCTGTATGGTAGAGTTATAATATCTGTTTAAGAACCCTAAGCTGACGCGGATCCCTTTATACAGCCTGTATACAGCTTTAACGATAAAACAAGTTTGAAGTGTCAGAAAACACATAACGCTGTATTATAGAGTAGGGATTGCAAAATCCGGATTTTTTTCAAATCCGGATTCAAATTTTATCATCACCTATAAATCCGGATTATCCGGATTTTTCGAATTTTTGTATTTTTTTGCAATCTATTGTAATTTTAAATTGTACGCGTAGTTTATGCTTAATTATTAGTAGTTTGAAGAGAAGTGTTCTATTTTATGGTATTTCCATTGCTTGCTATTGAAAAAAAATTGGATCTTGTTAAAACAACTGTATTATTAGGTATTACATTAGACGATAAGTTACAATGGGGTCCACACATACATAATCTAGTGAATAGACTTAGTTCTGCAGCGTATGCAGTGAAGAAAATCCGTTCTCGCACTGACGAATTTACGGCAAGATTAGTTTATTTTCATAGTTTAATGTCTTACGGCATCCTCCTTTGGGGCAGCGGTGCAGACATCAATAGAATTTTTATCCTGCAGAAGAAGGCTATTCGCGCAATATATAACTTAAAGCCAAGAGATTCCCATAGGGATAAGTTTAAAACCTTAAATGTAATGACAGTGTCGTCTCAGTACATATATGAAAACTTAATTTATGTTCAAAAAAATATACTTAGGTAACTTTCCTAAAAATAGCGACACGGCTCAGCAAAGTTAGGGATTCTTTTAAGAGGCAATGTATACGCTTCTATAACAAAGTACCCAAATCAATTCAAGAACTATCTGTGTATAGATTTAAAAAGTTAGTTAAACAAAAATTGTGTAATAAAGGGTACTATAAAGTTTCCGACTTTGTAGAAGACAAGAACGCATTTGAATGAAGTGTTCGCTTTACAGGCTATTTTAATTTAATTATCTAATATTGTCAAATTTATTATAAGATAATTAAAAAAAATATATCCTTGCTGAGTTTCTTGCCGGCCTCTTCTCAGTTTATGTGTATTACGAACCGGTGGTAAAATCAATTGTAACGTTCGTAAGTGCCTTATTAAGGGCTATATTGAACTAGCTTTAGCCCGCGACTTCGTCCGCGTAGTTTTTTTTTTCTAGATATGATTCATTGTAACAATATAGAGCTTTGTTCATGGCTATTGCCCGCCACTACGTGTGATATTTGACATAAGTTCAGGTAGATTGAGAGCTGATTGCGAGCATGCTACATACAACTGAAACAGCCCTGTCGCAAATAAACTCTAGCAAATATCAGAGTTTTTCCCTGCGATTTATTAATAGCCATCGCGAAACAAACCTTGATAAGGAACTGTACACTTTTAAATTAAACGAAGGATTTGGGATCAATGGTATACGCGGCACGAAGACTGTTTCTCCTCTAGCAGGACCAGTAAATATTTTGGCCTCGATAAAATTGCGGCGGAGAGCTGTTACATGAAGTCTAGTTCCACAGCACAATTTTGGAGGCCGTATATTTCTAATCATTATGACAGGAGCACCTACATATGGATTACCCGGCAGATTAAGATCTAGTTAAAAAATTGAACAGGATAATTTACCGACTTATCCATATCGACCATGGTGGCAACAACCTTCAAATGAAAAATCAACATTTCATTTATCGCAGCGGGTTGGTCATTTTTGGGAGTCATGTGTTAATTGTAACATCAGTATACATTGTATTTATACCTAAGTTGGTATTTGTATCAACCCATCTATTTGTGGAAAGTTTACGTTCCCGATTTGAAGAAGAAGATCTGAAAATCTACCGTCAGGAATATGCACCGTGTATGTATGGGAAGGTGAAATATGTTTTTTTTTGGGAGGTGTCGAGATCGGGATTATTTATCTACAATTGCGCAATGAGACCTATTTCCTCAACCATTTCATGACAGCTGAGATATTTGCTTATGGCACACAGACAGACGGACGAATACACGGGACCTATATCCACAAGTTTCTCAATAATTTACAGACAGCTGAGATGTTTTTGTCTGTCAGTCTGAGGAGAGACTGCCTCCTTATGTATGTATCGCTTGTACAACGGACAGTTCTCTGAAGAATTGTTTGATTTGATTCCCACGGGCTACCTTCTACCATCGCAACTTTCGCCATCGACGGGGAGTCCATACTCATATTGGAACCGAAATGGTTTCTACTGTGCGATTTCAAAGGAGTTTTCTACCGCGTGTCGCGTATCGATAGATCGACGGGCGGAGATCTATCCAAAAGTTCCTCAAACAGACAGCTGAGAAATTTTCTCGTGGCGGACAGACAGATAGATGGCAGCAGTAGGCTTCTTAATAACATGATACACGTGTACAATATTTTTACTTCAATACAAAATTGTGTGAATGAACAACTTCAATACAAAATTACATCCCCTATTTTAGCCTCTTAGGAGTGGAATTTCCAAAAATCCTACCTTACTGGATACATATACTGTATAATAATAAATTTAGTGAAGTTTATCGTGAAATTGAAGTCCTTGCATCCCCAACTTCATCCCCTTTTTCCACTTTCGGGGGTGGAATTATCATAAACGCTGAGATAACTTTACATTAATTTTCAATCGTCAGCCTATACACAAAATTTGAAGATCCTGACTTCAAAACTGACGGACTTGCATACAAACTTTTATCCCCTATTTTACCTTCTTAAGGGTGGAATTTCCAAAAATCCTTCTTTTTCTGGATACCTATACTGTGTAATAATAAATTTAGTGAAGTTTATCGTGAAATTGAAGGCCTTGCATACCCAACTTCATCCCCCTTTTTCCACCTTCGCGGGTGGAATTATCATAAACGCTGAGATAACATTACATTAATTTTTAAACGTCAGCCTATACACAAAATTTCAAAATCCTAAGTTCAAAACTGACGGACTTGCATACAAACTTTCATCCCCTATTTTACCCTCTAAGGGGTGGAATTTCCAAAAACCCTTCCTTACTGGATACATATACTGTATAATAATAAATTTAGAGAAGTTTATCGTGAAATTTAAGGCCTTGCATACCCAACTTCATCCACCTTTTTCCACCTTCGGGGGTGGAATTATCATAAACGCTGAGATAACTTTACATTAATTTTCAATCGTCAGCCTATACACAAAATTATAAGATCCTAACTTCAAAACTGACGGACTTGCATACAAACTTTCATCCCCTATTTTACCCCCTTAGGGGTGAAATTTCCGAAAATCCTTCCTTAGTGGATGCCTACACTGTATAAGGTATCTTTGTGCAAAATTTCAAATCTCTAGGTCCAGCGATTTGGGGTATGCGTTGATATATTGCATACAAACTTTCATCCCTTATTTTACCCTGTTAGGGGTGGAATTTATAAAAATCAACACTGAATACGAACTCTTTTCCGCGAATGGGACCAACTTTGAAATGCAACAAAAATCCCAAAGCTAAACATGAAAGGTCCCTTAATTTGTCTAAAGTAACTGTATGGGCAGCAATTTGGCAGCTACAAATTCGGCCTCCCAACGATTTCATTAAGTACCTACCTACAATTTGCTTTACCCAAAATTACTATTTGTCTACTTGCGCCACACTTGGAACTAAACAGTTTTAGGTAGGTGTGTCTAATTTCTCTAATTACCTTAGAAACTTTCAATTTGTAGAGCAATTTAACAATGTGAGCCTTAAATCAGAGCGCACCATAGAGATCGGTTGTAGGGAAGTTGACTAACGCGGCACGCGAGACAACTATATGCACTGTTCAGATTCAGATTCAGATTCAGATTCTTTATTTGCAAGAACATGGTATTTATAATACAGATGTTAGCCTTTATATTATATAACATGTAAATAACATATTCTGCCACGGGGGGCGTGCAAAAGTAAAAGCATTACATTTTTTATATAATAATCAAATATATCCAATTTAAACAAAGAATTAAAAAAAAGAATAAACAACTGAATAAAGAATAATTAACATAATCGTATTCATCGTATTTATCTATGTCCTTTCAAATATAAATATGATTTTTTTTAAGGAATTCATCCGTCGAATAAAATACACTAGCAACCAGCCACTCTCGCAATGCTTTCTTGAATTTGTTTATGGGTAAATCTTTAATATGGCTCGGTAGGGTGTTATATATTCTTATACACATATTATAAAAGTTTTTCTGGAACAGAGTTGTCCTAGGCAATCTATCCAGAACCAATCTGTTACCATTTCTAGTATTTCTCACAAAATATTCTGAAGCCGTCACAAACAAATCCTTGTTTTGCTTGACAAAAATACAAGCCTCTAGAACATACATCGATGGCAAGGTTAAAAGATTCATAGAAGGAAATAATGGCTTACATGAGTCACAGAACTTTGCGCCACACAAAGCTCGAACACATTTCTTTTGTCGCCTCGAGTGTTAATAACCAACTTTGCACACATGTAACATAATGTATTATATATTTATATTAGCTATGTCATAACTAAGGTACAACTTGAACAAAGAACTTGAAGTGCATACATTGCATACTTGAACGATTTACAAGATTGCATATATGTCTTCGAGCGTAGCACTTCGTGCAATTATAATAGAACTTCACTAAGGTAAGGTAGGCAAGTAAAGTAAGACTTACTAATTTAATGATTATTTTCTAATTAATTTAACTTTGTAAATTCAATATTAAGCCCATCAGCAATCATAGTAAATGTAGATCGCGAGTTTAATTTATTTTCTTCTGTCGGTTTCTGATACACTTCATACTCGGATAGAATCATGGAAAGTACTACTTTGACATACAATTCACCCTGCGGCATACCTGTGAAAAGAAAAAATTAAAGGTTATCGGAGGATACCGGCGCGGCGAGCGTTCGTTTGGTAAATCAAAGAAGAAACGCTGCCAGCCTGCTGGGCATCTTGCTGATGCTCGGCTGCAGCGATAGCCTCGAGGAATTTTTGTATTTTGTTATTGTTTTAAATATGAATATGATTAAGTGACATATATCTAATATGATTAACACGTTTTTATTAGCTTCTTGTCAATGTTTTTTCTACTTTGACTACTACTAGCTAGCGACTTGAAACTTGAATGTTACACACCCATGTCTAAATGCAGAATATAATCGATCATTTTCTTTTATACCAATGTTGAGGTGCATGAATACTTCATCTAACTCACTAACAATTATAACGCACTGTATTTTTAACCGACTTCAAAAAAAGAGGAGGTTCTCAATTCGGTTGTATGTTTTTTTTTATGTTTGTTACCTCATAACTCCGTCATTTATTAACCGATTTGGAAAATTCTTTTTTTGACTGGAAGAGTACACTTCCCGTTTGGTCCCATTGTCATCAGATCAGGATTTGATTACTTCTTAGTGTACTTTGAAGTCGGTTTAAGTTTTTTGTAAAACAGTCCAATTATACTTTTCATTATGAATAGACCTATGTTTGAATACAATGACACCATGGTAATTAATGATATGGCCTAGAAGGTGGTAAGCACGCAGAGCCTAGAAAGCAGTGGCGTAGCTACCTAGGGGCTAGACGGGGCAGTGCCCCGGGGCCCCCAAGCTCCGGGGGCCCCTCTGACATACAAACTATTAATAGTTATTGAAAATAATTGGACTGTTTTACAAAAAACTTAAACCGACTTCAAACTACACTAAAAAGTAATCAAATCCTGATCTGATGACAATGGGACCAAACGGGAAGTGTACCCTTCCAGACAAAAAAAGAATTTTCCAAATCGGTTAATAAATGACGGAGGACGGATACATGGGCCCTATTTTATTTTTGCCCCAGGGCCTTTGGTTACCTAGCTACGCCACTGCTAGAAAGGAACTGCCTCTCAAGTGTAGCACGAAACCAATTCAATAACAATTAAATATTGTTTGCTTACTAAACATTGTAGATGAGTAGTTACTTACCGATACATTTCTTTGGTCCAACACCAAAGGGTATGTAAGCATCAGATATGATTTTATCATCACTGAAGCGCTCAGGGTTGAATACTTCGGGCTCATCAAAGAATTGTGGATCGCCGTGCAAACCGTACAGTGAAATAAAAACAGGAGTTCCTTTTTCTATAATTATTTCCGTATTGGGTATCTAAAATTAGAAAATATAATGTCTATTGCCACAAAACATACGTCTTCACCTCAAATCACTTCTTCCGCCGGCACAGCGACTCGGATCCTCTCAACCCCAATTCAAACCTCTTCTGGTTGTGAAAAGATTTTTGCTGAGACAGATAGTAACGCACGAGTGAAACCCCTGCCGTTACAACCGACTATATACTAACCACTTACCATCGCGAGCATAGCATGAAAATAAAATGTGGATTATTTGTACTCAATCACTGTGTAACGGCTAAATAGATACCTTGGATCAACATATAAATCTTTTTGAGCCTATGACTCGTCTCAAAAATTTGTCTGTAGCTATGAAGAAACTACTCAAATTGAGTAGGTACCTTGTAATCCTTTAGCGTTTCACGATCGAGTTGGGAGACAGATGGATGCATTCTCATACCTTCATCAATACACTGACCCAAGAATTTCATTTTATTAAAAGCTTCTAGTGTCCATCCATATTTCTCTATAGCACTTTTGATATCTTCTCTAGCGCGGTCTTGGTAGTTCTTCTTTTTTGCCAACTCCATGAGTGTAAATGTTGAGATAATTGAACTGGATTCAAAGCCAGAGAAAAACGTTCCTGATTGATGGACAAGATTGTCTCCTTCAAATTCTGTAACGAAACACTTAGCTACATTTTCAATACGATAAAACACCGGTCCCCGATTATTTGATTTTACATGAACAAATATTTTATTTTTTTGTTGAATAACTTACTGTAAATAGGATCTTGTTCTCCATTTTTCAACTCAATGATTGAATCAATAAAATCTCCTCTTTTTACTCCACTCTCCTGGCGAGATGTAATCGCATCCCAAAATATTTTATGCACAAAAGACGAATCAAAGAGAATGGGTTCTCCAATTATGTTTACAACTTCTGGTACGAAAAATACCGTGAATAATGCAACCATTCGTCTGAATGAATGGAAAAAGGCGTGAACTGAAAAAAAAAGCACGTACCTCTTAGTAAATTTTCATTTAGTTACAAATAACAGATATCATTGCATAAATAGTAAATACTCACGTGATTTGCTATATGCAGAATCAGGATAATTAAAAGAATCTGTTTTGGTGCCCAGTGCTACATTAGCAATAAGATCAGCGGCGTATTTGTAATTAATGTCCTGAGCATCAATAACTTTAGCTTTGTCATCATCAATGTTTTTCTTTAAATAATCCATCATTGGTTTGCCAGTTTCTATCATTAATGTAAGCATTTGCTTCATTTTATTTCTAGCGAGTGTTGGGGTCATTTTTTTCCTCAAATATCTCCATGCAGGATTTTTCAACCCAAACATATTTATCATTCCAAAGCTGTCTTTCTGCTGTACTCCCGCGAAATACCGGTTGGAAAAGTTACTAAAATCACGTACCATCATCTGTTTTATAAGTTTGGGGTCTTTCAATAACAGACACGGTCTATGAAATATATAAAACCCAATATAAGGTGCGTCTGTTGGTGCCTCACGGTACAAATCTCCAATGTGATATCCCGGTGCGGTCCGAAACAAACATGCATTTTTTATGTTTCCAAATATTTTATTTGTACTTTTTAAATGTTGCACTCCTCTTCTATTCCAATAATTTATTTTATATGAGCAATACGTATATATTATAAATAATATTATAGGCAGTAAAATGAAGTAGCCATGTAATACTTCCATCATGATTGATTAAAAATTGCAAAAATGTTTTGTGTACAGAGTCTGTTTACCCAATTTCACTACGAGATGTTATAATTATGGTGAAAATACCTATAAGTAAAATAAATACTTCTTAATAAAATATAATTTGACTTCCATCATAATTGACAATATAAATATATTTACCACAAAAGTAATAAACCAGTAAAATTTGAGCCTCCGTTATTTTCAAAAACTTGTCATTTAAATATCCAATATATTTTATTCTAGGGCTTACATTATACTAATTATACAGATGCTAGGGCTTCACGCAGGTATAATGACAGTAATTAGCGCGTTATTTCACATAGTACGCAGATATGGCCGGATATAAGCGCGCTAATTTGCTAATGGCACTGTTAATATACAGGTCGCTGTTTTGGTTAGCGACGAGCGACTCAGAGTCGATAAACCAAATGATACTGGTGTAAAAAAATATTTAAAAAAATCTTTATTTTTCTATACTAATATTATAAAGAGGAAAGATCGGGGGGCACGGTAGTGCCCCCGCCGAGTCGAGCGCGAAGCAAACACTGCCGTACCATCCTTTACTGGAACCATTTCGCCGCATTTTCAGGCCCCTATTTGAGAACCTCTGGATAAGACCAGAACGCAGAAATTTTCGTCATCCAGTAAGCTATAATCACATACTTAAAATTCAAAATTTCAGGTCTGTAGGTCATTTAGTTCCGAAGTTAAGCGAAAGCAAAGTTTCGCATTTATGACACTCACTCACTCATGATCATCAAAATAGAACTAGTACTTCCCATAAACTCAGAGAGCTGAAATTTGGTACAGAGTTAGGGTTTAATGGCCACATAAAGGGAACATATAAAAACTAGGATAATCGAAGATCTGGAGTACCTGGTGACACTGATTAGAAAACACAAGAGCCCAACCAAACTATTAGAGATCGACATACCGCCTTTACAAAAAATATTCAACTTGGTGGGCCGCTTCATTTGATGTTAAAAATCGAAGGTCTGAAGTATCTGATGAAGAACCCTCAGCTGGATTAGAAAGCTGTATTAGAGATATGGTAATGCCCCCTTCTACTATTGGTACATAAAAAAATCGAATCTCATTGCAAAAATCCAGCGTAACACATCTTCTAATTCAATCTAGCCTATAGCGTCCCACTGCTGGGCGAATGCCTCCCCTTCTGCTTAACTGTTGCTACTGTACAAGAATCAGAACCGGAAAAAAAGAAAAGAAAGATTTGTAATAAAAAAAAACCCGGCACAGTGCGAGTCAGACTCGCGCACCGAGGGTTCCGTACAAACCTGTAGGTATATAAGTAAATGGTAGTATAGACCTGAGTATTTGGTATTAATTTCAATTTATGACGTATTAAAAAAAAACTACTTACTAGATCTTGTTCAAACCAATTTTCGGTGGAAGTTTCCACCGTAATGTACATCATATATTTTTTATAGATTTATCATTCTCTTATTTTAGAAGTTACAGGGGGGGGGACACACATTTTACCACTTTGGAAGTGTCTCTCGCGCAAACTATTCAGTTTAGAAAAAAATGATATTAGAAACCTCAATATCATTTTTGAAGACCTATCCATAGACAACAATTATGGGTTTGATGAAAAAAATAAATTTGAGTTTCAGTTCTAAGTATGGGGAACCCCCAAAAATTCTTGTTTTTTTTCTATTTTTGTGTGAAAATCTTAATGCGGTTCACAGAATACATCTACTTACCAAGTTTCAACATTATAGTTCTTATAGTTTCGGAAATAAATGGCTGTGACATACGGACAGACAGACAGACAGACATGACGAATCTATAAGGGTTCCGTTTTTTGCCATTTGGCTACGGAACCCTAAAAACGACTCAAAAAAAACATCCTGTAAAAAACTAGCCAAGTCTCGATGGAGCTGCTTGTTTATTTCTAAAAAGTAATAAATCTAGACAAAGTCGTGCCAAGTCTAAGGTTCCTTACTGCGATTTCTTTATTATTAAACTTAATGTTGTGTGACTTGGCCGTTGAAGGGTACACAAGGGTACAAAACAGGTGCTCCATGTCACCATTGCACCAATCTGTCGCCAGAACCGCTACCCATTGACGATGGAAAATTGCCACTTGGAAAACGTTGATTCAATAACCAGTCAATTGTTGGCTTGATAAAGCTGCGTATTTCAATAATACTTATGTATAGGCGAGCCTGTAACAAACAGTATAAAAAATTATTTCCAGTACAGACGGACTTCTATTCTAATCATTGATAGAAGTCCGTCTGTACGTCTATTTTATGTTAGATCGGTGGTCGATTTGACGCTCCAAAAAGAAGAGAGCAGAAGTCAGCATTGTCAATGCTGAATGCATGTGTTGCACAATCAACAACAGCCTAAAATGAGACACTAATGTCCAATTACCAATACCAGTATGGGCTATTATCTCGCTTAACAAACATAGGTAGTTACAACAGATATAACATTACGTGTAAATAAAACAAAATTGACTTGTAACTAACGTATAAAGAATGTTCAACGGCCAAGTCACACAACATTAACTATAATAATAAAGAATAACTATAATAATTTAGTTAGCAGCGAGTCACAGTCTGCCAGGATTATCAAGATTGAGACGTTTGATTTGGCAGGCCCAGTAACCAGTCCAGCAAGCTCCCTTCCATAGACCCAGTATAGTTCCCTTCTTCTCTGCAATAGTCCTTGCACTTCGCGGATGCAGTCTTTGGCCGTATCTCTTCAATAGTACGGGCAGAGATAGAATCCGCTTAGTGTACATATCCCAACACATTAAAATATCTTAAAGGGGCCTCTACATGTTGGACCTGTATCCCCGTGCACCCCCTTCCAAAAGGACCGGTCCTCGGACCGTGAAATTCCAATAATAATAAATATTTATTCATCAAAATACATGTACAAAAAACACTTATAAGCGCTGGCTCCTAAACTAGGAGAGTCCTGTATTTTAGGAGCCAGATTCTTCCCATCAATGATATAAATTTATAATAATCTATCTTAGGTTATCATACATCAATCAAGACAGGGTGACGTAATTTCCCCGAAACTCTTCACCACTGTAATGGAGGATGTGTTCAAGCTCTTGGACTTGAACACTTGGCTCTTCCGCCAATGCCGGTGATTGTTGGGAGCACTGTTCTCGAAGTTGTAGACGAGTATGTTTACCTAGGACAAATTGTCCAATTAGGTAGGTCCAACTTCGACAAAGAGGTCAACCGAAGAATCCAACTCGGCTGGGCAGCGTTCGGGAAGCTACGGCATATCTTCACGTCCAAAATACCTCAGAGTCTGAAGACAAAGGTCTTCAACCAGTGCGTGTTACCAGTGATGACATACGGGACAGAGACGTGGTCTTTCACTGCTGGCCGCATAAATAAGCTCAGAGTCACTCAGCGAGCTATGGAACGAGCTATGCTCGGAATCTCTCTACGTGACAGGGTCCGAAACGAGGACATTCGTAGGAGAACGAAAACTACCGATATAGCTCGTAGAGTTAGTAGGCTGAAGTGGCAATGGGCAGGCCACATCGCTCGAAGAACTGATAGCCGATGGGGAAGGAAGGTTCTCGAGTGGCGACCACGTACTGGAAAGCGCCGAGCGGGACGACCTCCCACCAGGTGGACCGACGACCTGGTCAGAGTCGCTGGGCGCCGCTGGATGCAAGCGGCCCAGAACCGTTCGAAGTGGAAATCAATGGGGGAGGCCTATGTTCAGCAGTGGACATCCATGTGCTGATATGATGATGATGAGGTAATCATATAAAGATTTGAGAAAATGCTAAAATTAATATTAATAAAAACCGGCCAAGTGCGAGTCAGACTCACGCACCGAGGGTTCCGTACAAACCTGTAGGTATATAAGTAAATGGTAGTATAGACCTGAGTATTTGATATTAATTTCAATTTATGACGTATTAAAAAAAAACTACTTTCTAGATCTCGTTCAAACCAATTTTCGTTGGTAGTTTGCATCGTAATATACATCATATATTTTTTATAGATTTATCATTCTCTTATTTTAGAAGTTACAGGGGGGGGGACACACATTTTACCACTTTGGAAGTGTCTCTCGCGCAAACTATTCAGTTTAGAAAAAAATGATATTAGAAACCTCAAAATCATTTTTGAAGACCTATCCATAGACACCCCACACTTATGGATTTGATGAAAAATTTTTCTAAGTATGGGGAACCCCCAAAATTTATTGTTTTTTTTTCTATTTTTGTGTGAAAATCTTAATGCGGTTCACAGAATACATCTACTTACCAAGTTTCAACATTATAGTTCTTATAGTTTCGGAAATAAATGGCTGTGACATACGGACAGACAGACAGACAGACAGACAGACAGACAGACAGACAGACATGACGAATCTATAAGGGTTCCGTTTTTTGCCATTTGGCTACGGAACCCTAAAAAGTAACAATATTGTAATGAAAAAGAAAATAACTATATCAATATGTGAATAATGGGTATGTGGTGGGTGTGTCAGCGTTAGTGGTGAGTGTATTTGAGTGTGTGGGAGGGGTTTGTGTGTGAGGTATATGCAAGTGAACGTGTGATTGAAGAATAAGAACAGTATATTCTACAGTAATTTAGAGAAATACTCACATTATAAACAATCTCCTCCCTGATAAAATAATGACACGTTATTCCTTGCGCAATAGTAACTAAAAAACTTACTTCCAGCAACACCACATCAAAATGTAGAAAATATTGTACATCAAGCTTTTATATAATAAGCCAAAAATGGAATATTAATTGAAATAAAAGATTAGTTGATTGTATTTATAAAACTGATGTCTTCTTCGAGTGATAATAATTATTTATTTCCGGCAACCTCAGTTTATACTAGGGCATGTAATATCGGAAGTTTTTTTTCAATTCCGATATTGGATGTTAATATCGGAATTCCGATATTAATATCGGAATTAGACTTAAAAACCTTACATAATTATATATTTATACTAATATTATAAAGTGGAAGAGTTTTTCTGTTTGGTTAAACTGGGTAATCTGTGGAATTACCGGTCGGATTGTTTTTTTTTTCTCCCTTATAGAAAGCTACATTATCCCTGAGTATTATAGGCTACTTTTGATCCCGCGAACGCCGTGCTATTTCGGGGTACAATACAACTAGTTCGTTATTAAGTTGGATTGAAAACATCTTCTGCTCAGTCGAGCACTCTTGTCAGAGTGGTCGTGGTTGCAATAGATAGTGTACCTGTACATGGTGGGTCTTCAACACCAATGTTCTCCTTGACTAGGGTTACACAGCTTTCGCAATACTTTTGCATTTTTTGCGGTTCGTAGCATTGCGAGTATACCCTCCCACCCTGTACAATCAGTCTCTTCATCGAGTGTTCTTTTCTGCAGATGTAACTAAAGAACTTGAAAATTCGAAGCTGCACAGTCGACGAGAAGAAGAAGCTTATTTGTTATTCAAAGCTCCTTCATCGAGTTATTGGTGCGAAAGGCCGTCAACGGAATTTTCAGGAGGTGTCTTCAGCACCACATCTCCAACGCGTAAATTTTCCGGCGATCTTGTATGCTTAAGGATAAAGTTTTAGCTCTTTAAAGAAAGATCGAAAAGACCAGGCATCTCATAAGTCGAATCTTTGTTTTCCTATATAGTTATCCTTCTGTCTTTCCAAATCTTCCTACTCATGATCTTGTGATTGCAGATCGTCTTCTGATCTCATCTTCACAGTCTCCTGTGTTGAAATGGTAGAGCCGAGGTAGATGTAGCTCTTTCGCAGTACGTCCATTTCATTAAGTTACGCCAGATCTATTATTCACATTTTCATCTTGTCTCTGTTGATTGCAAGTCGGAATTGGAGACTAGTGGTTTCTTAATGAGCCAAGAGGTCCTCCATATCTTCTTTAGTTTTTTTTTTTTTTTTTTTTTTTTATTAAGTGGGCTTGCGTTTGGCCACGCCAAACCCTACTACTACTGACCCGCCCATAAGAGGCGATGACGAAGCCTAAGATGAAACACGCTTACCCAGAAGAAACCTATTCACTCTGGCCTTGAAAGTTCCTAGATTGTAGGCGTCAGGAAACACAGACGCCGGAAGCAAGTTCCACTCCCTTGCTGTCCGCATTATAAATGAGGATGCAAAACGCTGTGAGACGCTGTGTGTGACGCTGTGTGTGTGTGTGTGTGAGTTTGGTTAAGAAGAGTAGTGTCATCAGCGTAGCGTAAATATTAATA
The DNA here is from genome assembly GCA_947623365.1 of Achlya flavicornis. NCBI lineage: Eukaryota > Metazoa > Arthropoda > Insecta > Lepidoptera > Drepanidae > Achlya > Achlya flavicornis. The sequence goes on from OX392469.1 coordinate 3,399,903, forward strand.
CAAAATTAATAAAACTTAAAAATCAAAATCAAACAAAAGTGCAAGCAAAATCAACAGTTATGAACAAAAAATTATTGGAAAATAGCTTTCCCCCGCGGTTTCACACGGTATTAAAAGTAGCCTATAATAATTAATATTATATTAGTATAGATAAAGATGATATTGCCAATTGATTCTGTTGTAAATCATACTTAATTAATTTTAGTCACATCACATCTCTTTCTTACAAACATTATTAAAGGATAGAACATATTTAAAGCTGTCAAATTAGTCTTTGCCGTTTTCATTTGCGTGTATTTACATATAACGGCGATAGATGGCGACTAATGTAATGTAATGTAATTCATGTGTGTGTGTACGCAGATCCTGTACATAGAATATGTTACTGTCACTATAGAAATATGTGTACCTTATCATTGTGAGTCAATAAATATGTTTTCTTTCTTTCTTTCTTTAAATTTGTGTTGAAAACAAGCATTGAATTAATTTTAACAGGACTAAAATTTCTTACATACTTTTCTTAGGTTCTTTGTTAGAAAGAGATGTTGTAAACAACAGAATCAGCACCATTGTATGTTTATTTTTAAACGCTTGTTTGTCTTGCAAATATTTTCCTATAAACAAAGCGTCAACTTTCAACACTGGTGGGCAAAATTGATGTACGATACGTTAATTTTATAGCTTTATTTAAAAATTCAAATAGATAAATATATCTGATTCCGATATTACGACATTGGATCACTCAATTCCGATATTTTAATATCGGTAAAATGTTCCGAGATTCCGATATTCATGCCCTAGTTTATACTTGTTCTTAATGTGTTTTTAATAAATTACTAATTTAAATTCTGTTGGATCTACATCCAAATCGCATTTAAATATGTCCAGACCAGATGCAAACAAAAAATAATAAATATGGATGGCATTGAATGCCAAATGAATTTCTAAAAGCACCTTCTGTAATAGACATACTGACTGAACTCTTCAATGGCGTCCTAAAAAAGACGAGGTTTCCGTACAATGGATAAAATCCTGAATCACATTTATCCATAATTAAAAGAAACAAAAAACCCGACTGCGTAAAACAAAAATTAACTGAAAAGAGAAAAACAAGCTCTTTAATGTATAGAATTTTGAATATAACTTGAATGCTATAAGGTATTGGTAGACGTTAATCAATGTTCTTTGATTAATTAATTTTATATAGTCTGAAATAAATCTGGAAATCAATGTAATTTAAAAAACCAAATTATAATAAACATATTCTTGACCTATTTGAATTAAAATAGAATTAAATAAGTCAGTATTATTTATACCGAAACGATGAACGGATTTGATTGGCGCCGATATGCACGTCTGACTGAAATTGGCAAGGAGTTCCATAAACTAATTAGATGCCGTAGCTTAAAACCAAGGCTTAATTAATTAATTGTAGAATGGCCAAATATAGGAATGACAGTGTAGTGTGTACAAAACAAACGTACCTCTCGGAACTAACCCCTACCCCTACTGCAGCTACAGACTACTTCCTTTGGAAAGCAACAAAAAAACTCAAACAGCCAACAATTACATGTCCTCCACTGCGTAAATCTGACGGAAACTGGGCACGTAGTGATGCAGAAATTTAGAAATAGTTACATCCTATAGATATCTCGGGCTACTCATAGATAATAATTTCAATTGGAATCTTCATATAGAAAATGTATGCAATAGATTAAGATCAATGCTCGGCAAATTTTACCATCTTAAACATGTACTTAGTAGGAACATCATGTATATACTGTACTATGCAATGGTTGACTCAACGCTGAGCTACGGACTAGGAAGCTATGGATTCACTTTCAATACTCATTTAGATAAAATAAAAAGTCTGCAGATAAGATTCTTAAAATATTTAGTTGATAAAAAAGTTAAAAAGTCATTAAATAAAAACTACAATAAATTGTTTGGATTATGTAAAATATTAAGTGTACATGAAAAAGTTAAATCTTCAATATTATTAGAACAATATGACATAGAGGATAACAAGAAGGAAAAAGAATATAGCTTTCAAGCCCGTGGGTCAAATAGACCAAGGTATGTAATACCCAGAGTATGCAATTATTATGGTAGGCGAACGAGACGTTGGATAACTCCAACACTGTTTAATCAATTGCCACATGATTTATTTGATGGTGTTAAATGTAGGATTCAAATTAAACGTAGAATTACATAATTTTTGTTGCAACAATATTAGCGGGATTATTATAAATTTAGGTACCAATGTTATGTTATTTTTAGCTTAAACGAACGAGGGCTGTTCTGTCGACAAATCGTTCTGCGATTTGACAGAATATTATTTTTTGTAAACTATGTAATTAAGTGTGAGTAAATAAATTAAAAAAAAAAAAAAAAAAAGAGAAAGCATCAGAATTTGCAAACCACCTATCTCAAGTATTTCAACCTCACCCATATGAAGCCCCAACAAACCATAAACATGACCATCTGGAAACCCCATCGGACTGTGATGAAAGCATTAAAAGTTCTAGTCGTGATTAGAAACCTGAAATCAAAGAAGGCTCCTGGATATGACATCATTACAGCAAAAGTCCTTAAAGAACTACCTAATTCAGGTATAGTTTTTCTCACCTCGCTGTATAACAGTATAATGCGTGTGTATAAATAATGTCCCTAGATTCGACAGATCGTAATAAATAAAAATTAATCAGGCAGGTTTCTCAGTAATGACCTTAAATATTTAAAGACCCACGTCGCGGTCGTAGTATCTTATTAATTAAATATAAGTATCTACTAATTAAACCGGTACGACGTGGTGATGAATAAGGGTCATCGCTCACTATATCAGCACCGCTCCATCGCAGCAACAGCCAGCACCACCTCATCATTGAGTTTGAGTTGAGGCGGTGCCACCGGGCCGTTGCCGTTGCTGCGATGGAGCGGTGCTGACAAAGTGAGCGATGACCGTAAGTTATAAGTCACGTTAGTAGACATAACATAATTTGGGTTAATTAACATAAGTAATTTTATAGTTTTTATAGGTTTTTACCTTCGTAGTATAATATGGCTAAATATTTCGTTTATTCGCGACCGTAGTAGTTCATTTGGCACATTATGATACGGGACTCCACTTGTCACGTCCGGTATTTGCGCTGCATCTTGCGCAACCATCGCCGGGGGAAGGTGTTCTTCCCTGTGTGGAAACAGGGCCGAAACAACCTCCTCCCGGAGTCACGGCTGGAGACTCTATGTGATCGGGGGGGCCCAGGGGCAAAGCTTGTCCCTCACAGCCTTGTAGGGCCTTCCCCACGGGTCACGGTTTAGAGCCTCCAAAGCACGAGTTTTGGCGATGGCTATCGCCGTCTGCAGCGCTATTTTCTCCTCTCTGTAGGCGGCGTATAGGGTAGCCTCCTTCTGTGATGCCGTAATGGTCCAGAAGGAGGCTGCTTAGCGGGATCGGGAGAGGGCCGATAACACCCGGAGGCGAAGCCGCCGGATCGCAAACGTGCCTCGTCGCGGCCCCCCTGCCCTGTAGCTCGGGCTTAGAATAACAACTACGGTGTTCCCCTGCCTGTCATAAAAGGCGACTAAACGGGGCCTTTGGGCAATCAGAGCGGGGGCTCTGATTGCCCAGAAGCGACCCCAAGGAGGACGATGAGTCGATGTGGTCACGACTCATCGTGCGATAGCACAGCGAGGGTGCTGGGGGGAGGTGTCCGACTTCCCCCGGGACGAGCTATCTAAGCGCGGCGCTTGGAGGGGTGAGCAGGTACGCGTTCAACACGAGAGCCCGCCCCCCTCTCTATAGCGCAGGTGGTGACCAGCGTGGGGTTTTAGCCGGTAAAAGTCCGGCATAACCTGGCCGCTCCCCCCAAGGTCACATACCTGCGTCATCGCCTCCCGGAACAAACCATTCCGCTTCGTCCTCAACCACCACAGGTCCATCAGGCGCGGGCACCCAGGACTGAACCATCGCCTCCCTTGCCACGTCCGTGTTGAGGGCTTTAAGCCGCCACTTTGAACTCATCCCACTCGGGGGTCGAATCAGGCTATCCGGTACTCTCTGGAGCAGAGCGGAGACGTCGAACCGAATATATTGGTGATCCGACAATGTCTCCACGTCCTCCAGAACTTCCCAGCCTCGGACCCGGCGCGCCAGGGTGGAGGTCGCAAACGATACGTCCACGATCGATCCACCCTGATACCGCAGGCACGTGTCTACCGACCCCCGATTGAGGACCGATAGACCATTCGCCAGGAGCCAATCCCCCAAGAACTCACCCCTCGCATCGGTTGCAGGAGATCCCCACGCCACAGACTTGGCGTTTAGATCCCCGACCACCAACACGGGATGAGGAAGGCGCCGTCCGATCAGGGCCCCACCTTGTCCATAAAGGACTCAAACTCGGCGAGGGGCCTGTGGGGAGAAAAATAGACTCCTATTGTCACTATCTCCCCCAACAACGCCGCGACGCATCCCCTACCCTTCGCTACTATTTCGAAAGGAGGGGAGCCAGCGGCGCCCCGACGGACCTACCACATACCATATTTATCACATACAATGGTTAGGTTAGCTATTGCATGCCCAGCACACGCTGGAGATGTGCCCAGCCTGGGTAAGCGAGCGCAGCGAGCTCTGCGCCGAAGTGGGGACTGATCTCTCGCTGCCGAGCGTGGTTCGCGCTGTGGTTGACACTGAGAGATCGTGGGACGCACTCCACTCCTTTTGCGAGCGAGTTATGCTTGCAAAGGAGGCGGTGGAACGTAACAGGGAGGACACTACCACCCTGGCTATCGTCCGCAGGAGAACCGGGCGTCGGAGGGCGGCTTTTTTGAGCCACCTTCCCCCCAACATGGGCCCAAGGGTGGCGGACTCGGGCGAGTCTGCCGCCCATCAACATCGGGCCCGAGTAGTGCACCGTGTGTTCCCGCACGCTACTCAGGAGGAGACGGCGGAGACAAGAGCTCCGGTTTCTGCCGCCGACGAAGAGGAGGCCTCCGACCAGGCCGTCGCTGCTGGATACGCGGACGAATGCTTCGGCGCCCCCGTATATCCAGCCGGCAGCGACATGTAGGAACACCGTGGGGTTTTAGTCAGTACGAGTCTGACATAACCCGGCCGCTCCCCCCGGAGTGCCCGGGTATCCATGAGGATTTGAGGAATTCCCCACGTAAAAAAAAAAAAAAATTGATACAATCACTTTGTAGTCGACTGTACAAACGACGCTATGCATATCTTTGAATACACGATGAATCGCTCCTCGCTCTCATCTCATAAGCTATTGACATCTTATTTTGTTTGTGATTGGACGTTACCTATATAGTTGGAGTTTATATATCAAAGAAAAAAATACTAAAAGGATTTACTTATCACAATATTGTGGCATAATTTCATTGTGAAGCTAAACGTTGTACGTAGTATTTATCTACTCTGAGCTAAACGTAAGTATTTCTATAAATAAACTGAGTACTTATATATATGTATATTTGATTGTTAATGTCGTTGGAATAAAATAAGATGGTTTCTAGGATTAATCGTGCTATTACATATTCCTAGAGATTCTATTCCTAGAGAAATGACGGAAGATGTCCAATGACCCGATGCACCGGGCGCGGGCAGTCAGTTCAAATGTTAAAAATTCCGCGGTGAGCGGTCAACAGAAGTGCGGCAACGGCAACAGATATTGTTATACCTATTTTGATTTATTATTAGCACAGCATCATACTTATGATTTCAGGGGGTGTTTCCACCCAAATCAACCTCCTTTATCCGGGCCTGTTTTTTACTTAATTAGGTTTCTTTAGGTCTAAGGATGCTCTTCAAGAGGACCTGGGATGCAACATGCCCTCGGGTATATGACACCTGGCAGATGGATGACGTCACATGGGTCATAAAGGACCTGCCCCCTGAAGATGATGAGGAAGCTATCAAGCTGCTTAAAGACAACATGTGTCCTGATGACACTTTATGCTCTTTGAGTGGTACGTATTTGTTTCACAATCGGTGGATAACTGTTATCCACTAAACATGTATGTCAGATTTTTATCTACAATACAACTGCTGGCTTGCGGGGCTACTCGCATTCCAGTTGGATTGTTATTGCTGTTGTTGTTATGCTATGTTTGAAACCAGGTTATGGGTACATACCTATAATAACTTGTCTGTACCACCTTATTTGCGAGTAACGCTGATCTTATTGAGGAATTACTTCTCAAAATGGAGCGCGTAAGCCTTACGTTTGGATTAAAGATAAACCGATCTAAGACCAAATATTATGATCTCGGATCGCGTCAACGACAATTCGCCCGAAGTGACACAGATTGTGCTACTTGGGAAAGATAAAAGTGTGGGCAAAAAGACAATCAACCATATTTCTTCTGGAAAACCTGTTAAAAAAGTATACAAAGTTTTGCTTATATTATAGATTGAGTTGGGGTTTTTTATTAGGCCAGTTTATCAAGACTAATTTAGTTCGTTATTCTGAAATATCTCATTCAGAAAATCATCATTTTCAAATCCTACCGTGATTCTCTTTAGGTTTGGTAAACGACCCCGAGAGTATGCGAAGCATTGGTGATTTCTGGAGGAAATATCTATCACAGCGGATGAGCCTGGCCTGCTATACTGCTGTTGACGGCAAGAGAGAGCTGGCGGCTCTCAATGTGTGCTGTGTGAAGTACGCTCATGAGGAACTTGATGATAAGGTGCATATTTTATTTTATTTTGATTTTTTAGGAAAACTTATAATAAGTAAGTAGTAGGACACTACACTACACCGTATTTTGCTACCTATCTTCCTTTCCTATTGTACACGAATGAATCTCTAAGAACAGAGCTAGTAATATACTAGGTACCTACGTCTATATACTGATTTATTTTCACAGGTCGAAGGTGAAAGCTGGCAGAACGTTTTCAACGCCTTCGTCTATACTAACACAAAAGTGAATACCTTCAAATACTTGGGTCTCGATAAGGTACTTCGTGCAGTTGGGCTGGTCGTCAAGAAAGAATACAGAGGTGCTAAGTTGGGCGCTAGAATATTGGCTGCAAGGTTTGTACCTTTCTTGGAAATGCTTTGTATATGAGCTCGTTAATCATATGTTTTCTAACTGCATTACCTGTATCTAGGTACACCTTGAGTTTTTTACGCTAACGTGAAGAAGATATATATGAATTTGGAAATTAAAATGCAGTAAAATAAAATGAATAAAAAAGTGTACTTTCTCGTTGAACGTTAGAATAGAATAGAATAGACAGAATGACTAACAATGTTTTAAAATCATTAATGATGGTAGGTACAGTCGCGGACAGTTTTTTTTTATCACATTTCAAAGTCGATTCCATCTCATACCGCGCGCAAAAAGGTTTAATATGTTATAACAATCCACGTCTATCAATAGTATTTTTATTTCCAGTCAACCTTATGAAACAGAAATGTGCAAGCGATTATAGACCAAGACTGTACAAAATCATTGTATGAGTTCGCCTTACAAAAACCTTACGCAGTTGGATGCATGCGTAAAACATTGCTATTAAAGATTCCTGTAGGCGTTATTATTTTTTAACATAATCTACACACGCTAGCGACTTCGGTGAATATTTTGTATGACGGGCACCGCCTCTAGTGGACACTTTTGGAAGCATTTCATACTAAATGTTTCACCGTAGTCTCTAGCGTGTGTAGATTAAGTAAGTGTAGAAAACTCGTTATACCTATATTTTGGCCAGACACACAAATGGTCTCATTTCAATTATTTGCATTTCTCATTTCCAGAGAGCCCCTGAGCTTGCCTTTTGGTATAAAGGGCACAGCAACAACATTTACGGGAGCAGCATCACAGAAATGTGCTGCATATTGCGGTTTTACCACCATCCTGACTGTGTCCATAAAGGAACTGGCTGAGAGCGGACTAAAATATCCCACTGACGATGATAGGGTCGTAAAAGTAATGGTGAAAAAATTTTAATAAGCAATAGAAATGCACCTAGTTTTTTTTTTCTTAAAACCTTTACGTGCGTCTACGCTAACACGAGCCGAGCCGCTCCTCGCTTGTCGCTCGCTATATCAAGTATGGTCGTACCACGAGCGTACAATACGAGCACATGCCGAACGCTCGTTCGAGGCTCGCAAGTCAGTCCGTTACGCGAATTCGTGCTCCGCTTGTGCTCGGCTCGTGATCGTTTCGCATAGCATAGACGCACCACATAATGGTGGGTCTACGGAACCACTAGCCGGGCCGCTCTTCGTTCGTTACTATAGCGATATCAAGTGTGGAGTGTGTGGACTATAGGGCTGTTGCGAATATCAGCTGATTATAAGCATGGTTTTCAATATCAGCATCCGCATTAATCGATTCTGAATTTATTGCTGATATCCAGGTCGTGACCATTACACCTTTGAAGGCGGGGTTTAACGTTCTTCTACAATCCCCCCTCCCCCCATTACAAAACATGGTTCAAAGCAAACACAGGTTTTAAAATAGACTCGTCTCTTTTAGAAAGTGAACGATTGACTGGTTTTACTAGACTTGCTTGAAACCTTCCTTTGTAATAAGGGGAATAAGTTTGGTGGCTTACCGCCAATTTAATTATGTTTAATTTTAACTTTAAAAGTCGCATGATTATTATAATTATATAATAGCTGCCCGCCACGCCGCGTATGTTCAGCGATTTTTTGTAGTTTTACAAAACACACATCAACAAAATCTAGGGATACCTTAATCCTAAATTATTTAAGGGTGTTACCAAGCCCAATGACCTTGACGATTTGACCTCTAAACGAGTATTCTGTGCTACTCACCGCTGGGCGGCATTTGAAATGCCGCCTAACGTTGAGTAGCGATACTACAATCAACTCGATTACAGAAAAGGTAACGGCGCAGATGTGTCGTATCGTTTTTAAACTTTGCCTATTTCCATTATTTATAAATAAAAATGTTGATTGCTAGGTCCTCAGGAACAGAATTTATAGTTTACAAAATACATAAATCTGTTTAATTTTACTCACCTGCTATATGATACATACCTATCAAGGTTCTGATGATGATCAGGTTAATACATACTGGATGTCAGTAATAGAAATAGCTAAGATGTTATGGTTTTCAATAGTTATCTAATATCACATGTGTTTTACTACACGATAAATCCCCAGGGTATGATGATGAACAGGTCAATAATAACGAGATATCAGTAATAGAAATGGCTAAGATGTTCTAGATTTTCAATAGTTGACTAATATTACATGTGTTTTACTACAAGCTGAAACTTAAGGGTCTTATGATGATCAGAAAAATACATACTGGATCTTAGTAACAGAAATGGTCGGCAACGCGCGCGTGATACCCCTGGTGTTGCAAGCGTCCATAGGCTAACCATAGTCCATAGGGTAACCGCTTACCATCAGACGGGCCGTATGCTTGTTTGCCACCTAAGTGGTATAAAAAAAAAAGTTGTTCCAGTTTTCACTATTAGTGATTATAATTAATTAATTAGTGATTTTTGGAAATTCCACCCCTAAGCGGGTAAAATAGGGGTTGAAAGTTTGTATGCAAGTCCGTCCGTTTTGAATTTTCAAAAAAAAACAAAAATTTGTTTTGTGATCCTAAAGCCTCCCAAATCTCAATTTTGAGAGCAATCGGACCACTAACTAATTAGTTCAAAATGGTGGACATTACTTTGAATTTTGAGAAAAGTTTTATGTTTTGTGGTCCCTAGGGCCTTGGGACACTAACCGGAATTGGATCTGGTTTCTGTGACGAGGTGTACAGCTGTCCATAGAACTTCTCGATCTCTCTCAAGATCTCCAGCTTTGACGTGATGATGTTGCCGGTGTCGGTCTTCAGCTTGGTCAGTTGACTTTGACCAATAGACAAGTCTCTTGCGAACACTTTGGAACCTTTGTTCTGCTTTATTGCCTCTTCGATACATGATGTATTAAAGAGGCGCAAATCGTGTCGCATTGCGTTTGAAACCTGCCTATTTAGCTGCCGGTATTCGGCTGTATCAGCTGAAGACTGCAACTTCATTTCACGTCGTCGCTTCATGAGTTTGAGAGTTTCATCCGAGAGTTTTTGGGTTCTATTCGTGCGGCGGGTCTTAAAGAACTTAGATCCTACCGCATGGACAGTTTCCACGAGCCTGTTGTTTGTATCGTCCACCGTCACGCAATTATCCAGGCATTGAAAGCGATTATGATTATTATTATGATATGATATTGACCCGACACTACACCGAAGATATCCCGGACGTCAGCCTATACGAGATTAGTATGGCTCTGAAACAGCTTAAAAACAACAAGGCGGCGGGTGAAGACGGAATAACAACAGAGCTCCTGAAAGCGGGTGGAAAACCGATACTTGTAGTCCTTCAGAAGCTTTTTAATTCCGTCATACACGAAGGTACAACGCCGGAAGTATGGAGTGGAAGCTTGGTGGTGCTCTTCTTCAAGAAAGGCGATAAGGCGATATTTTTTCAATTTTGAGCAAAGATTCAGGTTATATGATCCAAGAGTCTCCCAAATATCAGTTTTGAGAGCAATCGGACCAATAACTAAATAGCAAATTTCAATATGGCGGCCACTTTTTTCAATTTTGAGAAAAGATTCATGGTTTATGTTGCAAAGGCCTCTCTAATATCAATTTTGAGAGCAATCGGACCAATAACTTAATAGTTCAATATGGCGGACACTATTTTAAAATGTGAATATTTTGCAATTCCAATTATATTACATACACGCGTGTCGAATAACCTCCATTTTTATTTTAATAATAACTGAATTAAATAAAAATGTAATTAAAAAAATGTGCATGGTACGCACATACAAGGTTACATGAGTTTAGGGACTGCAAAACCGTGTCAAAACCGGTTTTTTTTTCGGTTATTGAGACGTAAAACCGGTCTTTAATGTTCGCTCGGTTTTTTTTCACGTTATTTCTATAGCTCAAATTATAGATAATAACCGTGCCTAAGATAAAATAATCGAAAACTGAGGAATTATAGTCAGTTAAAGTTAATGAAGTGAGTATAAAAGTGCCTTGTTCCCAATCATTTGGGCTCGGCGCTATATGTATGCTTTTTCCATTCGTCTCTTCTATCCTTTATACCAACATTCACTCCTTTCTTACCAATATCATCTTTCACACAATCCATCCATCTCTTTTTCATCAAATTGATGGATATAATAGTTTATTTAACTCTGTAGATTCATCTTCATCAGAGACTCGTTTATATAGACTACACGGTTCCTTTCTGTAGTGTTTGTATCTATACAGTAGATATAATACACTGTCTCATGTACACCAGTAGAGGGGGTAGCTGTCAACCGGCCAGTCTGACATTAGACGCGCCGGGTCGGACGTGCGCTTGCGCTCGGACCTGGTGTAGTGGTGAGCCAGTGTTACGGAGTAACTAGTCACTAATCTGTGCAGTGAGTGGTCAGTGGTGTCAGTGCGTGGACGCTACACTTTCCTTTTGATTTTATTTAAATTAAATATTTTCGTAGCAAATATTTAGTGATTAATCAACCTAAGCACTATATTAATAGGATTTTTATAATTAAAATTACATTTAAATTACGATACAATATTTGACAAGTTGTCCGTAGTGTTGCCACAGAGAGAAAAAAACATATTTATAAGTAATTTTCTTAATCATTATTATAAGTTATTTTCTTACCAGCTCAACACAATACACATCAACACACTTCATTTCATCACAAAAATACTCCCTGCATTGCACTCAGTTTACAAAACGGCGGCAAATCTTCCTTTATTAGTTTTTCCAAACATTGAAAGAAAAACCGAAAATAATCGAAAAACCGGTTTTGGTGCTATGTAAAACCGGTTTTTTGTTTGGTAAAAACCGTACCGAATAACCGATTTTTCGATTTTCGGTGAAACCGGTTTGCATTCCCTACATGAGTTACATCGTACGCCTATGCATCGCGGCACTACGTAGTTCAATCGATTTTAAACAGATGGCGGTACTGTTTACTTGTATGAAGAAGTTTTTTGCAAAATGTTCCGGTGACCGCATCCATGATTATATAAATCACTGGGTATTAGAGTCAGACTATTCATAAGTACCTGCGAAGGTCTATTTAAAATAAATGATTTTGATTTGATTTACTACCATGACTTTTTATTTCAATAGAAAAAACCACGAAAGAAAAGACACGTAAAAAATATCAATGGATCAAAACCATCACACACGCGACCGAGCGCTCCCGCGTGTGCGTGAACGTGTCAAATACCTAATTCAGCCCGTTTCGATTTTGAGTACGGCCTCTTAAATAAAAATGTAATAAAAAAAATGTGCATGGTACGCACATACCACATACATAGAAGGTTACATGAGTTACATCGTACGCCTATGCATCGCGGCAACACGTAGTTCAATCGAATTTAAACAGATGGCGGAACAAAATGTTCCGGTGACCGCATCCATGGTTATATAAATCACTGGGTATTAGAGTCAGACTATTCATAAGTACCTGTGAAGGTCTATATGAAATAAATGATTTTGATTTGATTTACTACCATGACTTTTTATTTCAATAGAAAAAACCACGAAAGAAAAGACACGTAAATCAATGGATCAAAACCATCTGATCGCCGTACTGACCATCAATGATTCCGGACTCACGCACACACGCGACCGAGCGCTCCCGCGTGTGCGTGAACGTGTCAAATACCTAATTCAGCCCGTTTTGATTTTGAAGACGGCCTCTTAACACCGAATTTATAAAAGTAAACCTTTCATTTCAATCGGACGTCAGCGATTCAGTGGTTGAAAAATAAATTGTAAATTTTGTAACGGAAAGACGTACATACAATCATTGCATGATAAATAAAAGCTTGTTATAAAAAGAATAAAGGAAACCGATATCTTGCTCTAAATTCTACATAACTATTTATACCTAACACATTTCTGATTAGTCTATGACGACTATTCATGTTCTAAAAAATATTATTTTTACTTATAACTACATTACATATATTTAGAAGCTAAAAATTATGCTCAAAATTGTATTTAAGTTATTATCAGAAGAAATCGATTTAAAAATCATTCATAAATTTAAATATTTAGTTATTTTGTCGTATAAAATTTTCGTGCGAGGCCCACTCGTGACAGCAGCCATCAAGGCACTGACGAGTCTCGGCTCCAGGCGTCCGCGGGTGGGATTTGGTGGGGAGCGAGTGATTTATGCTTCGCGATTTAGTTTTTTAATTATTATTTGAAAATGATTCACGAAATTTGAAAATTAATCAATACAAGTTGTTATAAAATGCATTACCTTTTTATTGGTGTAAGATTCGCATAAATCTGTTGAGCCGTTATGTCAGCAATTTACAATTTAGGTTAAAATTATACCTGTAAGGATATGTGTTTTTACAAAATTTGAAGATATTTACAAAAAATGTAATCAATACAACTTGTGCGTGATGAACAAATGTACAACATATATTTTTTCCAGGACAAATGAATGGATAGATTCGTCAACAAAATACGTTTAGTCCAGCGTATTTTAGAGGTTTGACCATTGTTACAGCCTTAAGGCTTTATAGTCTTCAATCTTATTAGTTTCTATAAAAAAGTTTATGTACAGATTGAAATCTCTTTTATTCTTTTTTCAAAATTTGAAAATGTAATTTAAAAAATAAATAAAAGAAAAAACAAAATACGGCGGCAAAATTGTTAGTAATTCGTTACGTTAAGGAAAATTTAAATTGTTTCATTAATAGGTATTAATTAATGAAAAGGGATTTAGATTGTTTACTGGGGATGTAGCTGAACGGTATCGTGTTACTACGCATAGCGACAGGATCGATTTCTCCAAATAAATAATAATAATAAATACATTTATTTCAGAAAATTAAATTCCACATTGTTAGTAATACAAAATCTTAAAACTATGTTAGTAAAACACGTGAGATGATTCATGTACAGTCGAGGACATAAATATGTATAAGTTCCGCATATTAATTTGAATGGTGTCCACCTTTGATTAACGATACATCCAGATAGAGTGACGCAGCTGTGCACGCGTCGATAAAAATACGCTCTAACTGTTAGGGGCTAAATCAAATAAAAATAAATAAAAATGCTAAATAATGATCAATATTTAAATTTCTCCCGATTTTAATTGGAATATTTTAACAACTACTATCATTATGAACGTCATTATGACAAGCAGAATGAAGCAGAGGGAGCGTAAAACGTAGCTGTTACGCGCAGCAGCCTATAAAAGTTGGCCTGTTTTGTATATTAGTGTAGTATGGCGACGTTCTTTCTAGGTATATTTATTTCTATGGTGTCCACCATTCAAATTAATAGGCGGAACACTAGATGGACACCTGTTACCAGACTTGAACACCATAAATTCACTTTTATTGCCGTTATACAATAGACCATGGCTCGCTGCATACTCCTCCCTCACATGTTCGTAACAACTGCCTGATGCCACAAACCGACGCGCTCAGCAGCACCATGTCGTCCGCGTAGCTGATATTGTTGACGCAAATATCGTCGATATGGCAGCCAACATGCTGGCTGCTGAGCGCGACGATCAGCGCGTTTACATACAGATTGAAAAGCTTAGGCGAGGTTAGGATGACCGCGAGAAGACAACCCAATATCACAGCGATTCAACTAGTACAAAGGTTCCAGGAGGACCACCAGCTGCTGGTAAGCGACCAAGCCGTGTCAAGGAGGTTGCATGAAGTTGTTCTTTATGCTCGAAGACCGCTACGTGTTCCAGCATTGCGAAGTGGCAATCGCGGTCGGCGGCTTTCGTGGGCTCGGGAGCATTTAATATTGAGTGACGTACAATAGTCCTGTTATTGTCCCACACAGAATACAAATGGGCCAGGAATTTCTACTCTTTTTTTTTATTCTATTTTTTTTTAGAGGCTTTTGCCCTACAAGGGTATGTCCGCCTCATCGTACCCTAAACTAACCTATTACACAGCAAAATCAATATAGCTCACTCTTATGACTAACTTACACCTACTGGGAAGATTGATTTCTACTCATGCACGATAATACTCCTTCCCATACGGCGCGGCTGGTGTCAGCCGCTCTCCGAGACCGCGATATTCAAGTTTTGGATTGGCCTGCACAGTCGCCAGACTTAAATCCTATCGAGCATGCCTGGGACATGCTAGAACGAAAAGCTTTGAGAGATTTCCCGCCAAATTTGACGACGGAACAACAACTTTACGAACACTTGCAAAGAACACGGTTCCATGTTCTTTGCCACATATCTCATACCACAGCAAGATATTGACAATTTAATTATAAGTATGAACAATCGATGTCGATGTGTAATTAATGTAAGAGGTGGCAACACTGATTGTTAATAATTATATTTTATATTTTTTTTTCCATTTTAATTAACATTAATAGTTTTATATGAAGAATTTTTTTTGAACCCTCATAACTTGGGTTTGGATTATACCAGATAAACAAAATTCTCAGAATATGATGTCAATAGTGAACTTATTTTAGGTTGGTTTTCTCTTAAATATGGCTAAAACCATCTTTCTTAATAAGACGTATTAAGCTTCAATAACATAGCTCTTATACTTTAGATTTTATTGATTTCTAAAAAACCCCGATTTCGACACAAGATCGCTAATGCAAGAACTATTTCCTACAGAAAATTAATAACATTACTACATTACAATTGAATAATTTTTTCACCTACCGCCCATTTGACGGTAGTAAAACGGCCAAGCCACATATTTTGACTATGGTGTGTAGAGATTATGAAGTTAAGGCTTGTAGAGTTGTAAGATGCTTGAAAAGTCCACTTTCATCATTAAGGAACCGGTATTCGATTTACTCCTACGACATTTTTATTGGTAGAAAACAAGAAACTATATAAAAGATAAATAAAACCTTAAATACAAATTAAGAATTATAAATAGAAAATTTGTCCCATATCGCTGGCCTGTGCAAACGTATCAAAAAGGCTGGTGAAATTGCCACATTGGATATAAGGTAATGCTTATTCGTTGGCCTAGATAAACGCTAGCCCTCTTGTCACGTGAAGTCTCAACTAGACGATGTGAGACCTCGTTGAACAAATGATGAACATCTGGCCCCCACGGCCCCAGCGTTTCAGCCCCGAACGCTGCAAATATGTAACCATCACCAAGGGTAGCATATTTGCGGCGCTTCAGACCTTCTTGCTGGGCGGCGGCGGCACCGGCCGTAACTGAGGTAACTGGAAGGTGAGACGGAGCCAAGGTGTTGACGCATGTAGCGTCCCACACCAATGGTCGTCCCACCCTCCAGGGTACCAAAGTCATTTCGTCCGGTCTTTTGCCATCTTCCCGCACCAAACCGTTCGATTCCAATACGGCTGGCATCCCGGCGGATGAGATTGTTGATAGCCTCATGCCGCGACATCCGCCCAGCACTCCTTTTACACGAAAGTCCGTGATGGCCAAGACGCTCAACACTGTCACCACAAAGGCAGCGATGGGGGACAATACATTTTGCCCCTAAACCGAGACAACAACCGATTTTGAAGCAAGTGTTGTCAAGTAACGTGCCCGTATAAGGGGATGGAAGGCGTTGAAGCCAGAGCCCTAACTCTCATTTTGTGGAAGCGAAGAGACGAGCTCGCTCAGCAACATTGCTAGATGAATAAATTAGGTAATTCTGAGTAAGTCTGCAGAGCGGCTCGACCCATCGCTTCTGTGACACCGGTGTGGCTGGAGCATTTTTTTTTATACCACAAAGTCGGTAAACAAGCATACGGCCCACCTGATGGTAAGCGGCTACCGTAGCCATATGGACGCTTGAGACACACGAGGCATCAATCACGCGTTACCGACCCTTCCCCCTCCCCAATGAGCTCTGGCGACCTTACTCACGCGCAGGAACACAACAAAGTTATTTGTTATTTGGCTGCGGTATTCTGTAAGGTTTTCCCCAGTCGAGCCGCTCTTTAAGCGAATAAACGTCTCTTAAAATCTATCCTGTATTGGGAGTTGGGACAGGCCAAGATCCAAGCTTATTTAGCGATATTATTAGATACAATATTTTAATGTGGACTTGTTCGAACGACGCACTTCGTATAATTATGATAGATTGAACTTCAATTAGGTAAGTTCATTTAATCACTCATTTAACTTTGTAAATTCAATATTAAGCCCATCGGCAAGCATAGTGAATGTAGATCGCGAGTTTAATTTATTTTCCACTGTCGGTTTCTGATACACTTCATACTCGGATAAAATCATGGAAAGTACGACTTTGACATACAATTCACCCTGCGGCATACCTGTGAAAAAAAAACATATGTTTAAAGGCATAAAGGTCATCGAATAAGGGATACCGGCGCCTGCCGTTCGTTTGGCCATTCAAAGAGGAAACACTGCCAGCCTGCTGGTAATCTTGCTGATGCTCGGCTTCAGCGGTAGCCTCGGGGATTATTTCAATGTTTTTTTTTTTAAATGTGAATAATGACATTACAATTTAATATTATTAACACGTTTTTATTAGTCAATATGTTTTTCGACTATGACCAAGAACAGAACCATATATATATATTTTTTTTTTTTATACAACTAAGTCGGTAAACAAGCATACGGCCCGCCTGATGGTAAGCGGTTACCGTAGCCATATGGACGCTTGCAACACACGAAGCATCGCTCACGCGTTACCGACCTTTCCCCCTCCCCTATGAGCTCTGGCGACCTTACTCACGCGCATATATAAGATATTCTTTTTTTCTGATTTGATGATTCTTGACAATGACCTACCTACGACTTGAAACTTTAAATATTGCTGAATGTCACACACATGTCACACAATGCAGAAAATAATGATAATTCGGGTCTGTCCGTGTCTCACCCGTTCCGGTTCCCACCCGCACGGTTTAATTGCACCCGATTCGAATAAATAGATAGATATACTGCCTCTCAAGTGTAACACGAAACCATTAAAATAATGCTTACCGATACATTTCTTTGGTCCAACGCCAAAGGGTATGTAAGCATCAGATATGGTATTAACATCGCTGAAGCGCTCAGGGTTGAATACTTCAGGCTCATCAAAGAATTGTGGATCGCCGTGCAAACCGTACAGTGAAATAAAAATAGGAGTTCCTTTTTCTATAATTATATCCGTATTTGGCATCTAAAATAAGAAAATATAATGTCTATAGACAGAAACCTATACCTCTTCAACTCAAAACACTTCCGCCGCCGGCACAGCGTCTCCTCTCAACCCCAATTCAAACATCTTCTGGTTGTGAAAAGATTTGTGCAGAGATAGCAACGCGCGAGTAATACCCCTGGCGTTACAACCGTCTATATACTAACCGCTTACCATCAGGCGAGCTATTAGCATAAAATATGGATTATCGGTCCTCAATCACTGTGTAACGGCATTTATATAAAACTTGATAGGTATACCTTGGATTAACATAATAACTCTTTTTGAGCCCTCGTCTCTCTCGTCTCAAAAAGTCTCGTTTATTATTTTAAAGCAACAATGAAGAAACTACTCAAATTGATTAGGTACCTTGTAATCTTGTACCGTTTCACGATTGAGGTGGGAGACAGATGGATTCATTCTCATAGCTTCAGCAATACACTGACCCAAGAATTTCATTTTGTTAAAAGCTTCTATGTTCCATCCATGTTCCTCTATAGCACTTTTGATATCTTCTCTAGCGCGGTCTTGGTAACTCTTATTTTTTGCCAACTCCATGAGTGTAAATGTTGAGGTAATTGAACTCGATTCAAAGCCAGAGAAAAACGTTCCTGATTGATAAACAAGATTGTCTCCTTCAAATTCTGTAACGAAATGCTACATTTTTAAATACACCATTCCCGTTATTCTTCCATTTGCAAATAAATATTTTTTTTGTTGAATAACTTACTGTAAATAGGATCTTGTTCTCCATTTTTCAAATCAATAACTGAATCAATAAAATCTCCTCTTTTTACTCCACTCTCTTGGCGAGATTTAACCGCATCCCAAAATAGTTTATGCACAATAGAAAAATCTAAGAAAATGGGATCTCCAATTATGTTTACAACTTCTGGTATGAAAAATACCGTGAATAATGCAACCATTCGTCTGAATGAATGGAAAAAGACGTGAACTGAAAAGAAATAAGTACCTCTTAGCAAATTTTTATTTACTAACAAATTGCGTAAATAGTAAATACTCACTTGATTTGCTATATGCAGAATCAGGATAATTAAAAGAATCTGTTTTGGTGCCCAGTGCTACATTAGCAATAAGATCAGCGGCGTATTTGTAATTAATGTCCTGAGCATCAATAACTTTAGCTTTGTCATCATCAATGTTTTTCTTTAAATAATCCATCATTGGTTTGCCAGTTTCTATCATTAATGGAAGCATTTGCTTCATCTTATTTTTAGCAAATGTTGGGGTCATTTTTTTTCTCAAATATCTCCATGCAGGATTTTTCAATCCAAACAAATTTGTCATTCCAACGCTGTCTTTCTGCTGTACTCCCGCGAAATATCGATTTGAAAAGTTACTAAAATCACGTACCATCATTTGTTTTATAAGTTTGGGGTCTTTCAATAACAGACACGGTCTATGAAATATATAAAACCCAACACAGGGTGCGTCCGCGGGTGCCTCACGGTACAAATCTCCAATGTGATATCCCGGTGCGGTCCGAAACAAACATGCATTTTTAAAGTTCCCAAATATTTTATTTGTACATTTTAATTGTTGCACTCCTCTTCTTTTCCAATAATTTAATTTATATGAGCAATACGTATATATTATAAATAATATTATAGGCAGTAAAATGAAGTAGCCATGTAATACTTCCATCTTCATTGATTAAAAATTGCAAAAATGTTTTGTGTACAGAGTCTGTTTACCCAATTTCACTACGAGATGTTATAATTATGGTGAAAATACCTATAAGGAAAATAAATACTTCTTAATAAAATATAATTTGACTTCCATCATAATTGACAATATAAATATATTTACCACAAAAGTAATAAACCAGTAAAATTTGAGCCTACGTTATTTTCAAAAACTTGTCATTTAAATATCCAATATATTTTATTCTAGGGCTTACATTATACTAATTATACAGATGCTAGGGCTTCACGCAGGTATAATGACACTAATTAGTCAATAATATTATAGGTAATATAATTAAGTAGCCATGTAATATTACTTCCATTGTAATTGATTTAAAATTGTAAAAACCTCTCGTAAGACCTCTGTAAGTGTCGGTTTAATCCCAATTTTATTACGAAACGTTGTAGGTATGGTGAAAATACCTATAAGTAAAATAAATACTCCTTAAAATATCTTACTTCAATCATAATTGACAATATTAACCACAAAATTCATAAACCAGTCAGAATTTGAGCCTCCGTTATTTCAAAAATAATATTATTTAAATATCCAATATGAAAGATAAAAGATATTGGATATTTGTTCTGTGATATTTGTTTGTTTATACTAATTAGTCGCCATTCAAGTCGGGTTAAGAATAACAATGTAACAATGTGTTCGAGACGGTAATTTAGAAAAATACTCACATTACATTATAAATAATGTCCTCCCTGAAAAAATTATTAAGCTTTTCTTTGCGCAATAGTAACTAACAAAACTATCTTTCAGCAACACTATACATAAAAAAATTAGAAGTGGCGAAAATATTGTTCAAAAAGCTTTTATATGGTCTAAAATGAAATGTTAATTGAAATGAAAGGTTAATCGATTGTATTTATAAGAACGAATGACGTCTTCTATTTGCATAAATGTACTAGTTGCGCCCCGCGGTTTCACCCACGTCATCATCATCATCAGCCTATAATGTCCCACTGCTGAGCACAGGCCTCCTTTCACAAATGAGGGTGAAAGGAAATGGGCAGATACTCCACCACGCATGCCCACTGCGGATTGGTGGAGGTAGGCTAGTGGTCAACCTACTGTTGGAATTTTTCAAGACGCCTAGGAGGCATCCAACTAGCTTAACGACTATCACAATTAAGTGATAACCGGGACCAACGGCTTTACGTGCCTTCCGAAGCACGGAAACGCTCGATTTGAAATACCACTAGGCGGTCACCCATCCAGGTACCGACCACGACAGACGTAGCTTAACTTCGCCGATCGATTAAGAACGGCTAATCATGCTACACCACGAGCGCTTCTACACCCACGTACCCGAGTGAAATTTTCCACGGAACTTTCTTATTTTTTTTTCGTAAGAACCATGTAAGAACCTTCTCCAGAGTATTAGAAAACTTTAAAAAAAAAGATGGATGTAATCGGTAAAGTTATGGCGTGTCTAGGTCAACCGGTTTTCTCCGGTTCCAAAAGAATCCCGGTTCTGAGAGTTGCAATAAGAAACGGCTCCAGAATATAAAGAATCAGTTCTTTCGGTTCTTTCGATTAATTTCAAAAAGTTGTTTAGGTAGGATGGTTCATTAAATTTTTAGAACCATCAAAATACACTGTAGGTGTCGCAGCAAGAAGCGACTTATGGCGATTAAATAATATCAATAATTTCCCTTTAGCGTAGTTCTTGTGACCTGTCGTAGAATATCTTGAGGAAGTCGTAGAATATTGGTACTGAAACTCCATCAAGTGAAGTAGGCCGCCAAAATCGCAGAACATGTGTTTTTAGTTCAGCTAACTTTCAAGCTCTCTCCAGCTCTAGTCGCCATTTGGAGAAAAAGATTGATGAAATTAATAAAGTCGTTCTCAATCAAGCTAATAAAAAATTAAATTTCATGATGAACCGTTGAGTAGTTGAGACGTGAAGGCATAACAAACAACCTCACTTTCGCATTTATAATATTAGTGAGGACTAGCTGTCCCCCATGGTTTCACTCGCGTTCCCGTGATAAAATGTACCCTATGTGCTTCTCCATACCATAGGCTATCTGCATGCCAAATTTCATGATAATCTGTTGAGTAGTTGAGGCGTGAAGGCGTAATAAACAAACAAACTCACTTTTGCATTTATAATATTAGTTAGGATTACGATAATAATATGTGTCGGAGTCAGCGACAGCCAAGCGATACAAACACCACGATTAAGGTTCAGTGGTATCAGGATTCGGAGGGCGCAGTGCAGGCAGTAAACAACGTTATACCATCGCTTCGTAAAAGTCCCGTATGAGGAGACAGGCCTTCAAGCCTTCTAGATTACTACTAAATCTGGCAAAAAACATACGGCCTCCCGGATGCCGGCTCAGACCAAGATAGCCGGTTACCGCAGCCCTTGGATGCGAGCAACACCAGGGGTATCACACGCGCGTGCCGACTCTGCAGAAATCTCTTCTAGATTACCACAATCCTCATGGTGATGAGGATTGTGGTAATCTAGAATCTAGGTAAATTTGTCGTACTGGAGGTGTCTAGTACGACAAATTTCACTCTCAAGATGAAGCCTGAATGATGATGATGGGCTTCTCATACTACATTTTGCTTCACTTAAAGCTTCCAACTATGCATTAGGCTATAAATAAAACTCTACTAGGGCTTTACAAACTTTGAGAACTATATCTGTGTTTTGAGAGTGAAATTTGTTCCGATAGTCGTTTCCGCCCATGGCCTTATAGCCAAGAGCCACAAGTACACTTCCCGTTTGGTCCCATTGTCATCAGATCATGATTTGATTACTTCTTAGTGTAATTTGAAGTCGGTTTAAGTTTTTTGTAAAACAGTCCAATTATTGGGTCCAAAGCTGCCATCCTTCTTTGCTATATGAGGAGGAAAAAGCGATCTAGCTAGATCTCATCTCCGGGAAAACGAGATTTTCTGAGCTTGCGAGCAAATCTTAGTCCCCCAGGTACTAGTGATTAAATAATTATTATTAGTGATTAAATTCAATCATATTTATCGAATAGAAACCAGCTAGTAACTGTCTATGGACATGAATCCATTCCATTCGAGTCTGTATCTGGGGTACCTCAGGGCTCAAATTTGGGTCCACTACTCTTTTTGATGTTTATAGATGACCTTATTCAATCAATAACAAGTGAATGTTTGGCATACGCTGATGATTTAAAAATTTACCGTCGTATTAGATCAATTGAAGACTGTCTGGAACTACAAAAAGATATTAATCTAGTAAGTAAATGGTGCATTGACAATAATATGACTCTGAATGAAAATAAATGTTTCTTTATTTCATTCACGAGAAACAGAGCACATATTGGGTATCCTTATCATATTAATACATTAAGTTTACAGCAAACTGATGCCGCAAAAGATTTAGGGATTTGGATAGACTCAAAACTTACGTTTCGACAACACTATCAGTATCTGGTAACAAAGTCTAATCGGGCCATGGGATTTATAATAAGAACAACAGCTCCATTTAAAAAACATCAGAGTATTATGATCTTGTACACTACCCTAGTTAGGAGCTTACTCGACTACTGTTCTGTGATTTGGTCACCCTATTATAACAACCATATAAACAGAATTGAATCCATTCAAAAGCGATTCATTCGACACTTAAGCTCTAAAATGGGTCTTAGGAGAAAGTTACCCACATATGAGAATAGGCTAGTTCATTTTAAAATAAGTACTCTCCAATCGAGGCGTATAATTTGTGACCTGGCAATATTTTATAAAATTATGAACTACCAAATTGACATTCCTTCTATGTTAAGCTGTGTTTCCTTAAAAATTGGTAGTAAACGCACGCAACAATTGTTTCACTTACCAAAGACCTCAAATAATGTTTCTTTTCATAACCCTCTGTTCCGCATGTGTAGGTTGTTCAACGAGAATTGTAAAAGTTTGGATATTTTCTACCAAAACTTAAACACATATTTAACTATAATTAAGAGTGTTTATGATATAAAATAACTTCGATGTATCTATGGTTTGATTTGTTTATTTAGTAAAGTTGTTAGTTTACATGTTATAGTTATTGTGTAATTTAAGTGTAATTTTTATTTAGCATGCACGTTTTTCTTTTGTCTTTGTGCAAAATCTTTATTTTCTATGTACAAAATTATCTTGTAAATGCTGTACACAGTTATAATAGGGATACAAATTTATAACTGTATTTAATTTAAACAACGTTTGTAATTGTAAGATGTGGTTTGTATCTTGTTACTGTGTCTTTTAAATAAATAAATAAATAAATAACACAGACATCAATCTAAATAGATAACGCAAGTCCCTTCATCCGTATGAAAACCAAGCGTGTACCTTTTTTTGTACCTACCATAATGTCACAAGATTAAGTCAGTTAGGCTGGTATTAAATTTTTAACGTAAACATACGGAATTGTGTAAATTAAACACATCTGGTGCCATTCAAATAAGAAGTGAAGTGAAGCTATCCTATTTGTCAGCTAAAGACATCCCTCGCTACACATCTCGCATCAGCCTTTGCGAGTTCCCTGTCCGCGCGAAACAGTTTCAAAAGGAGAGCATTGTTAGCAA
The DNA here is from genome assembly GCA_947623365.1 of Achlya flavicornis. Classification (NCBI taxonomy): domain Eukaryota; kingdom Metazoa; phylum Arthropoda; class Insecta; order Lepidoptera; family Drepanidae; genus Achlya; species Achlya flavicornis. The sequence goes on from OX392469.1 coordinate 3,424,338, forward strand.
TGCTAAAACTAAGATTTTGACACGCGAAGTACATACATTCGCGTCATCTATTTAGATGTATATCTGTGTTAAATGATAATTGTTTAGAACTATGCGGGCTAAAAGGAGGCTACTTCCGCGGACGCTCGGACTGTGGAATGAGCTCCTCGCCGTGATTTTCCAAATGGAGTACAGCATGGGGTTCTTCAAAAAGGGTGTGAAGGGATTTCTTCAGGGTCGGCAACGCAAGTATATACTGTAGTCTTTGGGCAACGCGCGAGTTATACCCCTGGTGTTGCAGGCGTCCATAGGCTACGGTAACTGCTTACCATGAGGCGGGCCGTATGCTTGTTTGAATTTACCATTCAATTAAAAGATAACAAATTATAGAAAAACATAAATTATAAAGAAAATGTTTAATGTAATTTGTAAAAAGAAATATTCTATCAACAAGAAAAAGCTGATAGGTAAACTTATTTATTTATTAAATTTTATTCTCCTGAGCTCTGTGGCGCCGCCACGCCACCGAAGAAATTTCGCCCACGGCTCTGCAAGGCTCCGATAGTGCTAAAACTGGCACTGATAATATATTGTTACACATGTTTACTTCACTTCTTTGAATAGCACCAGATGCGTACAATTTACACAATTATTATTAGACGGCAGTGCTAACGTTTCCACTCCCTGCGGTAATTATTTATTATAATTCCGAGAATTAGATATCGTCGATGAGGAGGAATTGGATTTACTCGAGGAGCTTATTGAGATATATATTATATTATACTCGACACACGTTAGCACTATTATTTATTAAGATGCCGCCTTGTATAGCAGATCGTTTCTGGACTTCAATCAGAGCAATACCCGTTATCACTATTCGAACGTTGTTATTGTTAGCGTTAGAATTTGAAGCAATTTAAATATGAATGTTCAGCTGTGAACAAAACATGAACCAACCTAGGAAAAACCTAGGTTACATTTTTTATAGAAGTACAAATTATTATCAATAAAAAGTGATAAATAATTTAAGAATTTTTTTATTCATTCATTCATTTTGAACGAATTGAACAAAAATGTCAACAATAAATTAAAATTTTCGAAAGGTAAAACCGTTTTTTTTTTTAAATTAATGTATGCTTATAGGATGTTTGGTAATTAGAATTAGTGATCTATTCTTAAACACATGATTACGTACTACTCATGATAACAAACAACTTTCCTCACATTAAATATGTTTTATTATTTATTTAACCGCGCGCACTCTAGTTAAAATTAATAAAAAAGTCCTTTCTATGGGAAAGTATTTTGGAAAGTTGTTTGTTATCATGAGTACAATCATGTGTTTACGTATCGGTCACTAATTACCAGTCACCCTATATAATGGTCAATCAACTTTTATTGTTCCGATGACAGTCGCACACCGTCCCTGATCAATGATATAAATGTATATTATTAATAATAATGAGTATTATTTATATGCGTGTTACGACATAGTACCTCATGGTATATGCTGAAGGGGTATATCCACGGAAAAGAGATTTATATTTCTTTTCTCTGTGAGTATATCGCATTGGTACATTTGGTATCTAGCGACGAGGCAACGTGCGTCACCGCCGCGACACGACGCATGGAGTAAGCAGTATCGACGCAAACTTTTCGCAACCCAATTCCACAATGGAAGTTAATAATTAATTTAATGAAGAGGCATTGTTAACTTAGCATCATCGGTAGCATTCGCATCTAATTAGAATAGTTTTTTTTTTTCACTTTTTACTGTAATTTACCTTTTAAATTAAATATAGTTTGATTACTTTTTATTGCTTGTTTTTAAACTGTATTTTGGCAATGTCCCTAATTAGAGATGCGCCGAGTACTACTCGGTTATTACTCGGTACTCGGCATACTCGGCCATTTTTTAGTACTCGTAATTAGCCGAATAACTCGGCTTGACTGCTGAGGTAATCGGGAAAAAATCATTAACTTATAACCTGACCTCTTATGGTGCGTCCATGCTACGCGATCCAGCACGAGCCGAGCCACGAAAGAACCTACAACGAGCACGATGCGAATCCCTTTGTTCGTGAAAAAACTGACAATCGCGCTCGTTCGAGGGTCGCAAGCCCGTCCATGCTACGCGAATCGTGCTCGCAGTGTGCTCGTTCGTGGGTTGGCTCGTGCTCGGTTCGCCAAGCATGGAAGCACCATTAGACCGGTAGAGACAGGCACAAATTTCCTGGTTATTTGTATCAGTATGACGCCCATACGATTGGGCCGCCGGTACCAGAGCACTATGACAATCATTTTCCTTTTCGTAATTACCTAATTAGACCCCTGAAGGATAGCCATACTGGTACAAATGACCAGAAAATTTGTGCCAGTCTCTCCCGGTCTATCTTTACAATATATTAGTCATTGTCAGAATAATAACGACAAAAACAATAAATATATTTAGTGATTATTACTCTAAATCAGGTACATTCAACTTTAAGAAAAATACAAACTTAAATTTATTATTGCACGCGGGAATCGGCGGTATTTGAGGGCAAGGGTTGCCATAACTTCTAACCAACACTTTCGATGCCCAAAAACCATTAACACATTACGCCTAAATGCAACGTTTCAACTACACCAAAGTTTGGACATTCCTAGGCTGATATGATGATGATGATGAGTATATGACGTATGGATGTCAAATATGGTCCACAAATAAAGAACATCGAAATAAAATAAGAGTCACACTAATGTTACAGATCGCAATTAGAATGTAAATAATATGTAATGAATCTAAACTTGTTTTTTAAAAGAGTAATTGCTGAGTTTATAGCCGGCTCTTCTCAGCATATGCAACCTTCCGAACCGGTATTAGAGTCAGACTTTTCTTAAGTGCCTGAATCTATTTGAATAAATGATTTTGAAATTAAATTTTGAATTGAATTTTGATGGCATACCGCTCGCTTGTCATGCGCGCGTTACGACTGTTGCAAGCAACTTTAAACTTGTTTTCACGCCCTAAACCTGCGTCAGAATAACCGAGTTACTCGGCAGAGTACTCGGTTCGGTAAACATAATACCGAGCAATACTTGGTACTCGGTTACTCGGTAAAACATGTACTCGGCGCATCTCTAGTCCCAATAAATCTATATGTCGTAGAGTTAGATCGCGCAGTTAGAATGCGCAGTGGGCACGCGTGGTGGAGTATCGCCCAGTCCCTTTCACTCTCATTTGTGAAAGGAGGCCTGTGCTCAGCAGTGGGACATGACCACCATCAGGTGATGATGATGATATTCATGATATTCAGAATAGTCACTGTTATAAAACAAAAAAATCAAGATACCTAGCAGCTCGATATAGATAGGAGGTATTACAAAATCAGTTATATTTTTTTAACCGGGCGATATTTTTATTGATCACCTAGGTATCCTCTATCGATCTAAAAATGTTTTAGACTGCGACAAGAATTTAGTGAAAATACAAGATGGCGGCCGGACCATAGGCCACTAATTTTCGAACTCCTTTGTTGTTTTCAAGTTTTTATAGGTTTTTACCATCGTAGAACAATATGAATAAATATTGATTCGCGACCGTAGGTCGTTCATTACTTCATTTGGCACATTGTGCTATGAATGTTTTTTGTACCTATAATAGGTATATAAGCCATATTTTAACGTTCCACAAAAAACCGTAAATCTCACTAGGTATTTTACTAAATGTACAAAAATAGTTCATATAAAAAAAAAATGGTATCAATTCCATTATGCCAAATTAAAACTTGAAAATTCTAATCTCCCACCTCATGCTGATTGTTGTTGATACATCCATAGAGCATCCACCTTAATTCTAATATCTTTTCTATCTTGGTTGCTCTATGGTTCGGGGAATCACCGATATTATTAATCAGCGGATACACACTACACTCATAATAGTAGCACAAGTTCAGTGGGTCGATCTCGAGACGTGCATGTCTGCGAATCGCTGAAAATATAATTTGAATTTGTGAAAAATCGTTGAGGACTTTGATTTTTTATTGATATTAAAGATAGTACATATTATCTTATCACTACCTACCTAAGTAGGTATATGCAATACTTACTTAGGTAACATATTCAAACGTTTTACAATTGATTTGAAACGTTATATCCGACTCTGTGATCCGACTAAGTTGTTTGTAAAATAATAGAGTTACAAGCCATGTCAAATGTGTGCTCATCATGTGGCTCATCATTAATTCTCACGTCAAATAATAACTTATTGAAAGGATTAACTTAACTTATTGGATTTAAAAATATTTTAGATGCCTCAAGTTATTCTTTAGGCCCAAAGGATCAATTATAACGTCATCGTCAGTTCAACGTCTCTAAAAATCTTTGCTTATTTGTACAAATCTCGCCATGAATCTTTTATTTTTGACATGACATCTCTCCCTCCTCGTCTGGCTACAGTCCCACAAACTTATCTGGCCCGGTGAGAGAGTCGCTGTCATCGCATTTGGTGGAGCAAACAACCAATGAACGTAGTGGTTATATTCTCATTGACCAATGGCGAATGGCGTCGTTAGTCTAGTACCTCTTTTGGCCACCGGGCCAGTCTCTTTCTGACGTGCAAAGCGTGACTATATAGTAGAGTATTTAGCGATTAGCGCCGCAAAGTTGGCAGAACTGGACGTAGGTATATAAATAGCAGAGATAAAATGAATAGTCACCTTCTTGGCCTTGATGATCAGTGTCTGTATTGTATATACCTACTTACGTGTTTAATATACGTATGAATGATTGCGCCTGCGTGTGTGTGGTAGCACGTATCATTGATATACGTATACCTATTTACTTGGCTAAATCGGTAATTCCCCTAGCCAAAGATTAACTATACCTACCTACTCGATCCATAGCCACACTCTGCCACACTATAATTATACATTGAATTATAATTCAATGACTGTTTTAATAGTACCTTCTCGCAAAGACTACAGCACCTACCTAGGTATATTACTTAGAGACTTCTCGGTGTAACGCTCTGGGGTCTTATTCTCACGCTATCGATATAAGGTCCTATCGATTATTTATCAATAATTAGCATAAAATTCCACAACGTACATTCAGATATCCTGGTTCCTGTTCTTGTAACATCAGAAAGCTAGAGCCGAGCTGTGCTAGCATTAGGTATGATATGTTCCTTTTTTTGGTGCCTGTAATAATGATTTTATTAGGTATTATTAAATTAATTATTACTTATGATTGATTCCGAAATTGTTAAGTTATAAGTACATACGTAGTATCTTATTAACTCTTATGGTGTTCGATTTAGGAATAAATGTTCCTATGGAAGTCTCAAGCGGTTGTCGGTTTTTACAGCATGTTATTTGCAACCAAGGTCAAGACATAATAAACGGAGAATAAATGCAAATAGTTTTATTTATATGGGCAACCATCCAACCACTACATCACAGGCAGGATACACGTAAATACCATATGGTATACTTCAGTTATACGCAAATAGGTACCTATTTGTTTAGTGCATATGCACCGATTATAGCTGATGTAAACAAACAAAACAATGTTTATTAATCTAAGTTAATTGTTTGTTTTATTTAGAACATCGCATCGTGATTATTTGTTGTGTTCTCTCGAGGACAATATTGCTTTATAAATAGTGAAAAAAAAAACGGTTCAGTAGTCCCGGAGAATTACCTCTTTATCTAAATGGCGAACATACCCATACATAGTTCGTCTATATATTGTTTGTAAATAAGTACATACGTACCTACTTAATGCAGATATTATACACATAAAAAGAAAAAAAAACTAAGTGGTACAGTTACAGATGATATACAAAATAAAATATTAATTCATGTTCCTGGACTCCTGGGGTCTCCCCGATGCACTGGGCACATGTGCATGTGCACCCAGTGCATCAGAATGGCACAGGCATAGTCAGGTTTATCGGTAACTAGCTTCTGCTCGCGGCTTCGCCCGCGTTGCCTACAGGAAACAAATGACATATTTTTCTACAACAATAACAAAAAAACAAAACAACTTCATCCCGCTTTGAGGGTGGAATTATTAAAAGCGCTGAGACATGTATTTCAACCTTCAGCCTAAACACAAAATTTGAAGATCCTAACTTCGAAACTGACGGACTTTCATACAAACTTTCATCCCCTATTTTACCCCCTTAGAGGTGGCATTTCGCAAAACCCTTTCTATGTGGATACCTACTCTTCACAAAGAATACACTCTCCAAATTTCATGTCTCTAGGACCAGCGGTTTAGGCTGTGCGTTGATATATCAGACAGTCAGTCAGGGACTTTGAATTTTATATATTTACGAGCTGCCCGGCGCGACTTCGTTCGCGTGGTGCTACCCTACCCTACCCTATTCTACCCTATCTAAACCATCCAGGGCGTCACCCAAACGCATACAAAACAATTCAACTGTACGTGTGTTTGTTACTGAACTCCTCCTAAACGGCTGGACCGATTTGAATGTTTTTTTTTGTATGAAGTTATACAAAAAAATTGACAATCCTTTACGAAGTTGATGGTTAATTCATAACATATACCTACCTACCTACGTATTCTACGTTTTTAACATGCGAATGAATTCTAAAATCTTTGCTCTTGGCTCTCGTGCTTGCTCTATGGTTCGGGGAATCACCGATAATATTGATCAGCGGGTACACACTGCACTACACTCATATCTAATCCACTTTATATAGGTATACTTATTCAGTTCAGTCAGTTGAACTGACTCAGTTCAGTGCAGTGGTTCGATGAGGAGTGACGTGTCCGCTAAAGAGAATATTTAATCGCTACGTAGTGTCTTTTTGGCGTCTGAAATCTGAAATAATATAATTTGAAGTTGTGAAAAATCGGTTTGTATTCTTTGATTTTTATTGAATATAATAATGCTACTAGTATATGCTAATACTATTATCATATCACCAAAATATTTAACATACGCTTATCAAGTTATCATTAAATACATACATATAGGTACATAACATAACATAAATATACTTTATTTGTACACCACATAAACAATACACAAAAAGAAGGAAAAACAAATACAAGAGGAAGTGATACAAAACAGGCGGTCTTATCGCTTAAGCGATCTCTTCCAGACAACCTTTGGGTCACAGGATATTTAACAATATTTTCAGGTGTAGTACATAATAATACACTTAAATACATAAAAAATCCTAATACACAAAATAAAAATATAAATCCTAATACATAAATAACCAAAATAATAAACTAATACATACTATTAAAATAATATGTAGGTAATAAAATAAACAACAGAACTAGAAAAGAAAGAAAGACTGGACATGGGAAAGTTTAAAGCGAATGATAATGTGAAATTACAAGAGATTTAAAAGAGTCTAACGTTTGGGCGCGTCTTATAGTCTGAGGAAGAGAATTCCAGAGACGTACAGCTTGGATAGTGAAGGATTGAGAATATAAGTGAGAAGTGTGAGAGGGAGTTTGAAGGTTAAGTTCAATGGAACTACGAAGAAGATGATGTTGAGAGGTGTAGTACTCGAAGCGTTCCTTGAGATAGAATGGGGCTTTAGGATTGAAAAGAATAGTGTATAGAAGTGACAATATGTGTGTATTCCGAAGGCGGATAGGAAGCCACTTGAGTTGATTGCGAAATTGAGAGACGGAGAGGTACCTAGTGAGGTAACTTATTACAACGTTTTTCAATTGATAACAATTGATACAATTGATAGTGTAAAATTCGTCTCGCTACGTATATTCCTATGACTAATGAATTGTATCTCTTTTTTACAAGCTTTTATTTATCATATCATTGTATTTAGGTAGGTACCTACCTATGTTCGAGTGGAATCTTGCAAGTCGAATTTCAACCACTTCCAGTGGTCGGATTGACTTAATATTTAGTATATTGGAAGACAATGCAGGTACAGTCAACCAAAAGTACAGTCACCAAAAAAGCTTGTATTAAAAACTAGCTGTCTCGTGCGGCTTAACAAGTAGCCGAAATAATAATAAGTAGGTAGCGAAGCGAGCACGAGCCGAGCACAGGTGGAGCACGAATTCGCGTAGCGTAGACGGACTTGCGAGCCTCGAACGAGCATTCGTCTCGAGGTCGACTGCGCTCCGCGCTGGCCGATTGTTGGTTTTTTGACGAACACTGGGATTCGCATCGCGCTCGTGTTGTAGGCTTTTTACGTCCACACTTGACATCTCGAGCAACGAATGAATTCTGTTCGGTCGTGGCTCGACTCGTGCTCGGTTCGCGTAGCGCGCACGCACAATAACAGATTTGACAAGAGGGTGTCTCTTCTTTCGCGCTATCACAGCGCGCTATGTTTGTCTCTTTTAGATACATTGATGTAGCCTACTCTGAAAACGGGCCTGTTAGATCTTGCCTACTTTGTTTTTAAACTCCTAGTAGGTACCTATACCTACTATAGCTCTGATTTAAGGAACTGCTATGCGGTAATTCTTACTATTTAATTTTTCTTGCAAAATAAGTGAAAACTTCAAAACTGTATCTCGGCTTCTGGCTAAACTATACCTACATACGTATAGATAGCTATATTTGAGAAAAACTTCACTAAAAATAGTGAACTTATTGTTTTTGCTAATAAGACGAAGTAGTCTGTAAAAAAGCATACGGCCGCATGATGGTCCCCACGGAAAAGAGAATGGTCCCGCAGCTATATATGGACGCTTGCAACACACGGGTCAACACTCGCGCGTTACCAACCCTTCCCATCCCCAAAGAGTTCGGCGACCTTACTCTCGCGCAGGAATACAACATCGTGTTATTTGGCTGGGGTATTCTGTATAGTAAGTACCTACTTGTCAGTCAAGCTGCTCTTTGAGCTAATAAACGCTATGCTCTACTCTCTTTATTTTCTTTCCTAAGGTACTTTTTCCAATGGCAGTCGCAATGGCACCAGGCGAGAGTAGGCAGGTGGTGAGAGTCACCTCAGGCCACACCTACTCGTTAATGGAAGATGCGCTGAGAGACATCCTGCTGCGGGATGACGTCAAGGACCTGCCCGTGGTGGTGGTTAGCGTCGCAGGCGCATACCGCACCGGCAAGTCCTTCCTTCTCGACTTCTTTCTGAGATATCTGCTAGCACCGGTGAGTACTATCTGAGTGTAAACAATTGATTATTATCGCGGTTTTATTGCAGTCATCCCACTTATAAATTGATAAGATTGTGAGTATAAATAATTTTTGCACATTATTTGACGGAACAAGTGAATGAGATCCCGTATACCATAACCGCTGGCGAGGGATTTTTGTTTTTTTTTTTGTACCACTAAGATAGCAAACAAGCATTTGGCCCGCCTGATAGTAAGCGGTAACAGTAGCCTGTGGACGTTTGCAGCAATATAGGTATCACTCGCGCGTTGTCGAAAGTACCTATTTGTTGTTCATAAAAATACAAAGTAAACAATAATTAATTCACCATGTAACTAACCACTATAGGTCAGTCAATAACGTTATTGTTATCTGTCACCATCCTGTCTGCCTCTACACGTGCGGTCGCGTCCCTCAATTAGGTATAAACAATCCGATCACGTTTCAAACCACCAAATATTCATGACGCACATGACTGAACATAATACATTGGGTGACATTGGTTTGAATCTAATTACAATCTATAATTTCCTCAAGACTGCCGCTGCTGCCTGCATGGCATTGTTACCTCTTTGTGTGGCCAAGCTAATACGGTAGCTGGAAAAGCTAGCTAAGGAAAGTTTTGTCCGGGGAAAACATTTGATCCCATCGGGAACGCGGGTAAATACCGCAAATGCAAATGTCGGAATCGCGAGTTCCCTCGTTTGCTGTAGAGTAATTGCTGAATTTATTGCCAAGTCAAATGTTAAGGTTAATAGATCATAACTTACTTGCATTGTGTAATTAGTTTGACTTTTCATATTTAAAAAATCATATTTTTAAATAGCAAACATTGTAGTAGCAGAAAACAAAACAAGAAATAGTGTTTTATATTTACTTAAGAATGTTATACGTTCTTATAAATCAATTTCAGGATTGTCTTGTGTCTACAGAACTTGGCAGCCATCAATCGGTGAAGTCTACAACTACATAATTATCATAATATAGAACTTGGCTCCCATTTTCACATTTATGTTTTTTGTGGGATATAGATAACAATAGCCTGCGATGCGAACAATTCATTCTTAATGCATTCTTGTCATCCACAAAATCAAAAACTTTATAGTACCCTATATTTCTTAGCATAATGCCTGAGGTATAATGAATGCTCATGTTTTCCTTATTTTTGCATGTCAGCCTACAGAAAGGGAATCTACGGCATGGCTTGGAGGGAACTATGAAAGGCTGGTAGGATTCACCTGGCGTGGAGGGATCGATCCGGAGACCACAGGGATACATCTGTGGTCAGAGCCGATCCCTGTAACCCTGGATTCCGGAGAAAAGGTATTTAAAACATAATTTAAAAAACACGCGTGGGACAGTGACACAGTGACATTTGGCGAAGCCGGCGAATGAGGTTCAGCCTACTTTTAAGAGGTGCGAGCTGGTAGACTCCTCTATGTAATAGAGAAGATCGTGCTAGGTTAGGCCATCGCGTCTAGGGACCGCAGGCGCCCGCAAACAAAACTTGTATTATGTGGAGTGCTGAGAGAACTTCGATTGCGCGATGTAGGTTTTTGTGATATCATCTCGCAACTATCGTTAATTGTAGCGCCATCTATCCATTGGAAGTATGCATTTGTTTGTGTTGCTGAAAGATAGCGCTACAAGAAGTGAGTGAGGTGCGTTGCATTGCCGGTTGATTAACATTTTATATTATAAGTCCCCGTCCCAAACACTTCAAATACCTCAACACCCATTATTCTCAAATATGCGGACAGAAAACACGTTTCTTTCACCGCAGATATTTAAAGTCCTAATTGAATAGCATCATCAATTGCGCCTTGACCGACCGGGAATCAAATCCAGGACCTCCGTGAGAGGATATGTTACCTTTCACCGTTGGATAATGATTAATATTTATTTTAATCTCTATCCCAGTACCTATCTATAAAGTTTAACATTGTATTTGGCAGGTGGTTGTGCTTCTCATGGACACACAAGGCACTTTCGACAGTGAGAGTTCAATCCGCGATTGCTCCACTATTTTCGCGTTGTCCACTCTCATCTCCTCGGTGCAGATTTACAACCTCAACGGCAACATTAAAGAGAATGACCTACAGTATCTACAGGTAGGATATGGTTGTTTTTGTTTAATACCATGTACTAGCTTCGACTAAGACTGTACGAGCCCGTGGTACGAGCCAATAATGCTCATACAGCAAAATTATCCCTTATAAGGCATAATTTTGTAGAAGTTCAAAGTTAGTCGTTATAAAAACGTCGATACGTGACGTGCGGCTCAGATTGCTAGACAACATCAGCATTTCTTTATAAATAAATCTGCAAACTTAACAGTTTTTTGGTGTTAACTAACCAACAACAATATCTGGAGTACCGTCTACGACGAGATAACCCCAACAAAGACTGTTTTCTTTACCTTTGAATGAATCCCCAAAATTTGTATAATCAACTTTGTGTTGACAGTTGTTCACACGGTATGGAGCTCTGGCGAGAGCTGAGGGTGCAAGTGGGAAGGCATTTCAGGAGTTAATGTTTTTGGTGAGAGATTGGCAAAACCCGGCCAGCTGTCCTTATGGAGCCACTGGAGGGGAACAGCTTTTGCAAAAAAGGCTCGAAGTAAGTATGTTTAAATTGATTTTTATTGATGCTTCTAGTATGTACATTTGATCAGTTCAGAGTGATTAAAAATGTATACCTAACAGATAACGAACATAATGCGAAACATTCAACGTTGAAGAAAAAGAGGCGATTTTTATACCGTCAAAATCGGCCAATCATCAGATTGTCCGATTTTGACGTTCATATTCATTCATTCATTGCAAAATAAGATTGTCTCATGTCACTGAATTCCTCCTAAACGGCTGGGCTGATTTGAATGTTTTTTTTTTGTATGCGTTTGGGTGGCGCCCTGGATGGTTTAGATTCACAAATCAGCCCGGCAGATGGCGCTGCACTCGATAACATAACCTAGATACCGACTGCAGCGCCATCTACCGGGCTGATTTGTGTTTTTTTTTGTATGCGTTTGGGTGACGCCCTGGATGGTTTAGATAGGGTAGGGTAGGGTAGCACCACGCGAACGAAGTCGCGCCGGGCAGCTAGTTAAGTATATATTTACAAACAAAAAGTAGTAAGTATATGTATGTATTATATCAGTTATCTGGTTTCCATAGTACAAACTCTGCTTAGTTTGGGATCAGATGACCGTGTGTGAGGAATGTCCCGGGATATTTATATTTATTTTATCTATACGATTACACAGTATCCCTATTTGGGAAAAGTGTACTATGTACCTATAGTTCTTTTCACATGTTTTACTTCTACTTTCGTTTCTAGATTAATGATCAGCAATCACAGGAGAATCGATCCCTTCGTGAGCAGATTCGTGATACCTTCGAGAATCTCTCCTGCTTCTTGATGCCGTATCCTGGTTCTTGCATCACAGATCCCAATTTTTCGGGAAGTCTCTCTCGTGAGTATCCAAGTATTCAAGACAAAGCTCAGAGCATCGAATGTAACGAAGGTCGCGCGTTCGAATCCTACAACGAGTATGCATAGCACGATGGTAAGGTTTCCGCCTGTCTGGCCTACAGCTTCTACTGTGCTAATACACTCAATGTTGAAATCTGTTACAAAGAACATGACTGGTTTGTTCTACAAGGTACCTTGGTTGGTAACTTGGTACCTATAAATATATGAACCAAATGCATATAATTTTATTCTGGCTACAGGTCTCGAGGAAGAATTCAAAATGACTTTGTTGGAATTGGTGCCATCGATTTTCAAAACATGCAATTTAACCCCAAAAATGGTCAACGGAGAAAAAGTAAAAGCGAAAGAACTTTTTGAGTACATCAAGACATACATGAATATCTTTAACAGTGGAGAACTTCCTGAACCGACTACCATTTTGAAGGTACGTTCTTATTATATTCGCAAGTAAATAGTGTTTAATGCAACTAGTGAATAAAGGACTGATTTAAAGCGAGGGCCATAGATGAATCACGAGCAAGTGAAGGATTGTAACAACTGAATCACGGCCGTAGGGAGTGATTCATGATGATTCAAGTATTATAATCCTGAGCGACGGGAGTGATTCCTGGCCCTCGATATAAATCCGTTTTATTCAAGAGTGTATACTATACTTTATACCATGACTACGAGAAAAAGAAAGATTTAAGCGAAAACAGACTCTGAAAATGTGTCAGAAGCTTGATTTTCATTTTTCCATTTACAAAACTCATCGTAGGCTTTGATGTACACCTGCCATGATTTGTTGGGTAGCAAGTTTTCTACTACATAGGCCGCCCTCTCTTTCATAAACTCAGGGGTTTTCACATCTTCATCACTTGAATGCATTTTCAATTGATTTACCTAGTAACACTAAACTTTGTGTTCGTACAGTATTTAAAATAGCGCCAATTTACTAATGACAGCAAAGAACACAAAACAGTTTTTATTCTAAAGCTAAACTCCTCGTCGAAAATGTCGACCGATCCAATCTCGAGGAGAGATTTACACAAGGAGTTTGTATTGAGTATTTTTTCGCAAGGAGGTTGCATGGCATTGCGTTGGACGTGGAATATATTAGTGTGTTCTAAATTCAAACACCAAAACAGTGATTAAAGGGGCTTTTTATTCACTTTTTTCATTGAACAAAATAAGCTTTTTAGAGGGGGAATGGTATAAATTTAATTTTCGTAAATGGAGAGAACATTTTGAATTCCTAGATCAGATACCGTTTTAGTCACATGGGTTGTCATTGTTCGAATCTAAGATCTAGTGGACAATAATCATGTTGAACGACAGGCGGCGTCGGAGTTAGGTCTGGTGCTGGCTGCGCGTGACGCGCGCGAGGAGTACGAGGCGCAGATGCAGCAGCACTGCGGCGCCGGCCGGCCGAGCGTGACGCCGCCCGCGCTCGAGGCGCTGCACCGCGCCGCCCTCGCAGCCGCACTACACAAGTTCAACAACAAGAGGCAGCTGGCCTCCAGGGAACACTGCGATTCTTACTTAACACCACTAACGCAGGTTATTTCTTCTTACTCGTAAGATGTTGAATAACCAGTCTGAAGCGAATCAGCCTCGCAAAATTTGCTTTCCGGTGTTCCGGTACTAACTTACTAAAAAAAACAGTTAATTAGGGGTCTTTATTTTTTTTAACTTTTTCTACAAAATAACCTTTTCTTTTTGTTTTTTCTTGGTTGTTCATATAGCCCCCCACTGCCCCTAAGCGACCCTAAGCCAAATTAAACTTTTTTCTGAGTGTCGGGCGTTCCTTATTCACCTTTGCTAGTTCTTAAAGTATAGGTAGGTACATCTAGAAATGTCTAATGTGCTTCGCATAATAAACAATTTTATCCCTAAGGAGAAAGCAAACCATGAAACTGTTATAAGCTTAATGTTGTAGATACATGTGATCACAGATTACAGAATAAGGCAGATGGAGGAAAAGGATGGATTTAAAGAAACAAAAATGTTTTTATAAAAATGTAGCTTTAAGGAAAGAGAGAATTAATCTTTTAGACCAATTAAAAGAATGTAATAAAACAATAAAATATACTCAAAGCTTGTATGACACTGACACTCAGCGATTGCTCTCTGACCTCGAGTACAAGGAGAAATATCTAAAGGACCTTCTTTCTAGATATGAAAATGCTCAAAAAGAAATCAATGAGCATATACTTGCAGCGACCCATCTAGTTGACCTATGTAAGTACAATGAGGATAGATTTGTGTCACTAACCAACAATCACATATGTGATTGTAACCATTTGTCTTCTGTTGGGACGCTGCAAGTATCAACTCGGGGCCGGGGTGGTGAACTGAGTGGCAGTGCCCAATCTAATTGCGTTTCTGCACAACTTGTAAAGACAGTGGTGTTTTCAGATAAAATAGGGACTGACTTTGGCTCAATCTTAAATAAACATGTTGATCACGGTGTTTTAACAAACTATTGTATGCCAGGAGCTTCTTATATTCAAATTATAAATAAAATTCTGCAGTGTAAGTTTGATAGTCAAACTATAATTGTAATATTAATTGGCCAAGCACTAGATATTAGTAGGAAAGATTTAATTCATAGTTACAATTCATTATTAAATTTAGGAGTAAAGAAAATTATTTTATGTGCTTTTCTATACTGTTCTCAATATTCGGAAAAAGATAATAACTATATAGGGACCTTGAATAATCTAATGTACAATGTGACATTTCGTCATAGTGACGTTTTTACTTTTTTTGATTCTAACAAGTTTGTTAGTAATATACAATTGACCCGGGATACTTTAATTATTCCTAAAAAATGTAAGAATTTGATTGCTACTCTTGTAGCATATAATATTAATAGGTTAAGGAATGATTCAGTATTAATTAGTAATACGAGGATTAACATTAGTGTTAATAGTAATTTAAACATTTAAATTCGACAACAGAGAAGCACAATTCGATTACATTAATACATCAAAATATTAATCGCTTCTTTGGCAAGATTCTTGATATTGATTTATTGTTAGATAAAGTCAAACTAGATATTTTATGTTTTACAGAAACATGGCTTAAACCAGAAACCATGCTTTTTAATATTAAAAATTTTGTTGTTGCCAGTGCTTTTCATAGATTGTCCGCGGTAGGGGGCGGCTCAATTATTCTTTTGAATAATAATATTAAATTTAAGGAACGTAGGGATATTTGTAGCCTCTCGGTTGAGCGCGTTTGTGAGGTGTCTTGTGCAGAGTTAGAATGCTATATAATTGCTTGTGTGTATAGGCCACCAGCATCAAACTTTTCATTGTTTTGTTCTACTATGGAAGATATTCTTCGTAAATTATTTAAATCGAATAAGTCACTAGTTTTATGCGGTGATTTTAATATTGACTTTCTTACCAACTCAACTGATAAAAATATTTTTGTAGCTTTGTTTAAATCATTTAACTTAGATTTCTTGTTTAATGAGCCAACACGTTCTACGGCCACTTCTTCGTCTTGCATAGATAATATAATTAGTAATAGTAGTATATTAGGTAAATCAATTATAAGTGGTGTTCGGTCTGATCATATGGCTCAGATTGTAAAATTGCCCTACAAATTGAAAGTTTCTAAGGTAATTAAAGAAATTAGACCTATGACAAAGGCAAGATTAGATAACTTTAAAAATAGTTTGGAATTGAAACTAAATAGTAAGATATATAGTAGTAATGACCCCAATGTCTTGTATAATGGTTTATTATCTAGTATCTGCAATGACTTTAATAAATACTGTCCCATCAAAAAAATTAAGGTAAACAGTAAGCTGGAATTTTGTGATTGGGCCACAAAAGGAATTCGGAAAAGTAGGGATAAGCTGTACGAACTATATAATTTAAGATCATACACTCGTGACGAGGATTTTCATAATTATGTTAGAAAGTTTTCAAAATTATTTAAAATAGTATGTAATCGAGCTAAATCAATATACTTAAGTAACAAAATAGATAAAGCATCTAATAAAATCAAGGCAGTCTGGAACGTTATAAATACGGAATCAGGTAAAATTAAAAATAAAAACGAACAGCACACGTTAAAAATTAATAATAAAATTTTGTCAGACAAGCTAGAAGTTGCCACTGCTTTTGAATACTTTTTCAAGAGTATACCAGAGAAAACTACCGATAGTCTTAATTCGTGTCCCGACGTGGCTGAAACATTACTTAAGCAACATGTTAATGAATCATTTCCAAACTTTAATTTTAGTTATGTTACTGCTAGTGATGTCACAAAATCATTTAATGCACTCAATTTGAAAAATACTGAAGACCTATGGGGACTGTCAGTAACTATTTTAAAATCAATTATAACAGTGATTGCACCTATCTTGTCAGATATATTTAATGAATGCATTGATCAGGGTTCTTTTCCTGATTTAATGAAGTATAGTAAAATAGTGCCAATTTTTAAGTCTGGTTGTAAGGATAATCCTTCTGATTATAGACCAATTTCCGTACTTCCAGCACTTAGTAAAATATTTGAAAAACTGTTGCTTAATCAAATGTTAGGTCACTTTAATAAATATGAGATACTGCATAGTCATCAGTTTGGTTTCACGAAGGGGAGATCTACATCAGATGCAGCAGCAAAATTATTAAAGCACATCTATGAAGCCTGGGAGAATTCACAAGATGCAATTGGCATTTTCTGTGATCTATCTAAGGCCTTTGACTGCGTTGACCACCGTACTCTGCTCCTTAAGCTTGGATTTTATGGTATTCGTGGAACTGCTCATGATCTTGTTTTATCTTATCTTAGTAATCGTCAACAAAGGGTAGGAATTAGTGGTACAACATCCAAGGGCTCTTTAGTCAAAATGGGGGTACCCCAGGGTTCAATACTAGGGCCTTTTCTGTTTCTATTATATATTAATGATTTACCATCAGTTGTAAATGGTCTCTCAGATATAGTCTTGTTTGCTGACGATACTTCGTTCATTTTCAAAGTAGATAGAAAAGACAAAGAACTCAATAAAGTAAATGACACCATGTCAATAGTTTCCAAATGGTTCACTGTTAACAATCTTTTACTAAACTCGAAGAAAACTAAATGTTTAAGATTCTCTCTCCCAAATGTAGCGCATGTAGACAGTCAGATATTAATAGATGGTAGCAGTTTGGAACTAGTGAACAAAACTGTATTCTTAGGTATAACATTAGATAATAAATTACAATGGGGTCCTCAGGTTGAATCTTTATCTGGTAAATTAAGTTCTGCTGCATTTGCTGTTAGAAAAATCAAACAATTGACAAATGTCGAGACGGCCAAATTAGTTTATTTTGCATACTTTCATAGCCTTTTATCGTATGGCATATTATTATGGGGAGCTGCAGCAGATATTGAGACTATTTTTATATTACAAAAAAGGGCCATTCGTGCCATTTATAGTATGGGACCTCGTGAATCATTGAAGGAATTGTTTAAGGAAATAAATGTCATGACTTTACCTTCACTTTACATTTATGAAAATATAATGTTGGTACGTAAAAGCTTAGACACGTTTAAAACAAACAGTGAAGTTCACAATATCAATACTAGACAAAAAGACAAATTAGTTGTTCCGTATTTTAGATTAGCGAAAGTTCAAAAGTCATTTCTTGGAAATAGTGTACGTTTTTATAACAAAATCCCACCTTCGGTAACCAAAATGACTGATTTTATGTTCAAATCTCACGTAAAAAAAGTCTTGAAAGCACGAGCTTATTACAAGTTAGCCCATTATATAGAAGATAAAGATGTCTGGAAATAGCTTCACTCTGCACAAGTGCACATTGTACAAAATCCAGTAGATTACCTACATGATTTTATTATGAACCAGTGCAGGTTATTATTTTTTATTTATTTTGTATGTTGGTTTATTTTTGTTTTTTTTTTTTTTTTATGTTTATTCGTTTTGATGGTTGTGTATTTTATTTTGTAAAATAAAAAGTATGTACCTATGTATACCTACAAAACCAAAATGTTTTGGAAAAAATAGCCAATATATAGTCAGATTGTAAAAAAAAAAAAAAAATTGAAAAAATGTAACCTTGCTGAGTTTCTTGCCTGTTCTTCTCAGTTGAAGGCCGACTTACGAACTGGCGGTAACTTCAGTAGCTTTGACCTTCATAGGTGCCCTTCTAGGGCCTAAATTGAATAAATGGCTTTGACTTTGACTTTGACTTTGGAGCGCGCGGAACACGGGAGTGAGACCAAAAAAGCAAATACAAATAAAAAAACACACACCTGGTATTCGCTTTTGAATTTGTATTTGCTTTGTTTAACTTTATATAACAAAAATCACTTTTTTATTAATAAACTGTAGTTAAACAAAGCAAATACAAACTGGAAAACTAATACCAGGTACCTATGTAATTTTGAATTTGTATTTGCTTTTTTAGCTTCACTTTCGTGTTCCGCGCGTTCCAATTCCAGTTCCAATTTTTTGTGTCAATAATAGGTATCTTACACACGATAAACATTTATTTTAGGAGCTGGAAGATTGTCTCCCCGGTTTCGTAACTTCCAACAATGCCAAGATTAGAGCTGCTGTCACAGAAGCCAAAGATGCTTACGAAGCTGAATTGACTGCAGCGCGCGGCCTAAACCAACTTTGTTTACATCCTGAAGACTTGAATATTACCCATAGAATTACTGTAGAGGCCATTTTGAGCAATTTCGATCTCACAAGAAGGCTAACGGCAGGCGAAGTTGATAGCGAAAGAGTTGCTCTAATGCAGGTATGGTTTCGATAATTAGACCTATACATATAACAGGTGGAGATTTCGAGATGGCATATTCTCGAAACCTATGTTGGAATAGTTATGCCTCAGAGTATATAAATACTACGTACAAGTTATGCTGAACAACTTTTACTATGGGACTAATACTGAATTCTCAAAAAAAAAAATACTAGATTATGATCGAGCAAGGTTGACAATTTTGTAACAAAATTAAAAAAAAAAAGAGAATTCATTATTGGTAGTAAAAGTTGTTCAGCATGACTAATCCAACATAGATTTCGAAAATATGCCATCTTAAAATATCCACCCAGTATAATACTAGCTACCCGCATTCCCGGGATTAAAAATAGTCTATAAATACACGGGGATACGGGGATAATGTATTAGCTTTCTATCGTTGAAAGAATTTTTTAATCTGTTAGTTCCATAACCGTCCGTTTAAACAAAAAAAAACTCTTCCAGTTTAGATTTAGTATAGATGTATCAGAGATATATAGATAGTTAGATTAGTATAGATAGACCTCAAGACGTATGCTATAACTCCGGTGGAATTGCATTGATTTTTAACCGACTTCAAAAAAAGGAGTTTCTCAATTCGGTTGTATGTTTTTTTTTTTTTTTTTTTTTATTTTGTTTCCTCATAACTCCGACATTTGTGAACCGATTTGGAAAATTCTTTTTTTGTCTGGAAGGGTACACTTCCCGTTTGGTCCCATTGTCATCAGATCAGGATTTGATAACTTCTTAGTGTACTTTGAAGTCGGTTTAAGTTTTTTGTAAAACAGTCCAATTATTTATGTAGCACTTTAGAGATCGCCTCGAGGAGTTGCGGCGCACGAACGAGGAGAACAACAGTGCAGCGGTGAGAGTGTCCCGCGAGGCGTACATCACGAGCATGGAGCGGTCGTTCGACAACCGCTCGTGCGTCACCGCGCGCCTGCTCGCGCGCAACCATGCGCGCCTCTATGACGACGCGATCGACACATTCATGGCCAGGCGAACCCGGCCCTTCGAACACGCCCTAGACCATTACCACGCTGAGTTGATCGATGTAGGTATTTTGTTTTTATTTGGCTAACTTAACAGGTAACATCAAATACAAAGCCCTAAACAGCCTAGGTAATGAGGCTTTTTTATACGACTGAGTCGGTAAACTAACGTACGGCCCGCCTGATGATAAGCGGTTGCCGTAGCCATATGGATGCTTGCAACACAAAAAACATCGCTCACGCGTTACCGACCTTTTCTCCCCCCCCCCCCCCTATGAGCTCTGGCGACCTTACTCACGTGCAGGAACACAACATAAAGTTATTTGGCTGCGGTATTCTGTAAGGTGGATGTACTTCCCCAGTCGAGCTGCTCTTTGAGCGAATAAACGCTACGCTCTACCTCTCTTAGTACCTAAGTACCTAACAAGTACCTTATATAGGTGACTGGTAATTAGTAAACGATAGTTAGACACATGATTATACCTACTCATGACATGATATCAAACGACTTTCCCAAAGAAAAATTTTTTTTTTATTTAGTTAGCACATAAGCCCATAATATTTAGTACCTAACAAGAATAAGGGTACACCATCAGCTTTTATTTAATTTAGTTATATATCCCTATTTGTTTCTTTGGGAAAGTTGTTTATTATCATGAGCTTCTAAGTGTCGTTTACTAATTACTAGTCACCTTATATATTGGTTCGTGTTGTAGGTAGGTATCTAATGGTGCGTCCATGCTACGCGAAGCGAGCACGAGCCGAGTCTCGAACTAACAGGAATCGTTCGTTGCTCGCGATTTCAAGCGTGGACGTACTTAACGAGCCTTCAACGAGCGTACAACGAGCGCGATGCAAATCCCTGTGTTCGTGAAAAAACTGGCAATCGGGCGGAGCGCAGTCGAGCACGCTACGAATGCTCGTTCGAGGATCGCGATCCCGTCCACGCTACGCGAATCGTGCTCGCAGTGTGCTCATTCGCGGCTCGGCTCGTGCTCGGTTCGCCAAGCATGGACGCACCATAATAAATGCAGAAAGTAAAACAATAGAAACACGTATGTTTCAGAGCATCGTAACACATTTTGACAGATTGTCAACATCCAACAACAACAACAGTCGCACATTGGTGCATACAGCCATGTACACATACAACAACATCATGGCGTCTATAAGCAACGGCACCGCCTCTCTGCACCCTGAAGACCTGCGCCGTGAGCACGAGACCGCTAGGGCCCGGGCGTTGGTTCATTTCGAAGCAAGCCGACTGTCTGATGAGGACGATGATGATGATGAAGTCAGAAGAGATCTTTTAACGGTAAATGTATACATTATATATTATATAGTAGGAATCAATGGTAGTGTGTCATCGGGCTCCTTAGTCAAATTAGGCGTACCTCAAGGCTCGATTTTAGGCCCATTTCTGTTTCTAGTTTATATAAATGACCTACCTTATATGGTGAAAGAACTATCAGATGTCGTTTTGTTTGCAGATGATACGTCTCTGATATTTAAAGTAGATAGAAAAGACAAAGATCTTTTAAAAGTTAACTACGCTCTGAAGACTGTGTCTCAATGGTTTGCTGCCAACAATCTTATGTTAAACTCAAAAAAAACAAAATGTATAAGATTTTCATTACCAAATGTACCAAAAGTTGATACCAGTGTTATTGTGGATGGTAATAAACTTAATGTAGTAGATAAGACTGTTTTTCTTGGTCTGACTATAGACTGTAGATTGCAGTGGGGTGCTCACCTGGAAGCCTTAGGTGGTAAACTGAGCTCCGCTGCTTTTGCAGTCAGCAAAATAAGGCAACTGACGGACATTAATACAGCCAGATTAATTTATTTTGCATATTTTCATAGTCTTATGTCTTACGGCCTTTTGCTGTGGGGCTCTGCCGCAGACTTGGAATCAATTTTTGTATTACAAAAAAGGGCAATTCGCGCCATCTACTGTTTGGGTTCTCGCGAATCTCTACGAAATGTATTTCCGGATATTAATATATTAACTTTGCCCTCTCAGTACATTTTTGAAAATATTATGTATGTCCGCAAGAACATTAATTTGTTTCCAGTCAATAGTGACTATCATGATAGAAACACTAGAAACAAAGACAAAATAACTGTACCTAGATTTAGATTAGCTAAAGTAAATAAGTCCTTTCTTGGGAATTGTATCCAATTTTACAATAAAATTCCTCATAGCGTGACCAGTATGTCCTTTTTTAAATTTAAGGAACATATTAAAAAGCGGCTGTTGAGTAGGGCTTATTATAAAGTGTCTCATTATATTGACGACAAGGATGTATGGAAGTAGCTTCTCTCTGCACTTGCCTCACTGAGCAGCTAGTTCAAGGTCCATTTTAATTCAAAGTATGCTATTATTATTATAAGTTATGTTTTTAGGTTACAGATTATATTACTTATTGTAATTAAATTAATACAATTCAATGTTCTTCATTTATTTATTTTGATATAAATGCATCGATATATTATGTATGTCTGTCTAATTGTTATATTTTTATTTTGTGATATTTAGTCTAAACTTGTCAATAGTCACAGTGATAACAAATTGTGTGTTTAGTGTTTCCCTTTAGTAATTTTTTATTTTTAAGGCAGACTTAAGTAAGTCATGCTCACTTTAAGGCCTTTGCTTGCGGCGGCGTCGTGTGACGGGTCGCTCACTTCCCTCCAATATGGCGAGGAGGGCGATGGCTGCCACACGCGTCATACTTGTGAACAGGTGCTGCTTGTGGGGGCTGGTCTGCTTAAGTTTGCTATTGATTTACTTATTAAATATTTATTCAGTCTATCTTGTAATTTTGCCGCCGCGCCGGGGCACGCAATTGTTTTCAGTGCGATTAGAATGTAAATATTATGTAATGAATCTAAGCCTGTTTTGAAAAGAGTAATTGCTGAGTTTATTGCCGGCTCTTCTCAGCAAATGCAACCTTCCGAACCGGTATTAGAGTATTAGAGTCAGACTTTTCATAAGTGCCTGCGAAGGTCTATTTGAATAAATGATTTTGAATTTGAATTTGAATTTGAATATATAGGTGGCAAACAAGCATACGGCCCACCTGATGGTAAGCAGTTACCGTAGCCTATGGACGCTTGCAACACCAGGGGTATCACTCGCGCGTTGCCGACCCTAAAATACTAAAGTGATATTCCTTGCACGTGCCTGAAAACAATATAAACGAGCTATTAGCCCATTTGAGCTTAATAAGAAGGAAAATACTACATTCTTATCTATTTAACAGGAACTAGAGAACCGTTACCAACAACTGTGTACACAAAATGAAGCTAACAACCGGTTGGCGATTGACGCTGCCATTGTTGAATACCGCAGAAGCATGGATCAACTATATGGCGAGTCTCTGCTGTTACGTCTGGACAGGATATCTCAAGTTGCCATTAGAAATGAATTTGAAGAAGAAACACACCACGAACTTTACTCCAATGACGCGCGGCGCGTGTTTTGGGCTAGACGTCGCAATAGGCAAGAGTTTGGAGAAGATATTTATTTTCAAGAACTAAACGAGGTACGTATTATTAATTAATTTCTAGAGAGGCATAGCGTTTATTTGCTCAAAGAGCAGCTCGACTGGGGAAGTACCTCCACCTTACAGAATACCGCAGCCAAATAACTTTATGTTTGTAAAGTTGTGTTCCTGCGCGTGAGTAAGGTCGCCAGAGCTCATTGGGGAGGGGGGAAAGGTCGGTAACGCGTGAGCGATGCTTCATGTGTTGCAAGCGTCCATATGGCTACGGTAACCGTTTACCATCAGGCGGGCCATATGCTTGTTTACCGACTTAGTCGAGTAGAGTTCCAGTGTCCACCCTCCTACTCCATCAGCAGACCCTAAAAATCATATATGGTCAAAGTTCATCTCACGACAATTCCAACAACCCCAAACACGGCTAGGATACGTTGTTCCGTTATGGATTTCCAGTGTCCACCCTCCTACTCCATCATCAGACCCTTAAAACCATATATGGTCAAAGTTCATCTCACGACAATCCCAACAATCCCAAACACGGCTAGGATACGTTGCTCCGTTATGTAGTTCTAGTGGCCATCTTCCTACTCCATCATCAGACCCTAAAAACCATATATGGTTAAAGTTCATCTCACGACAATCCCAACAACCCCAAACACGGCTAGGATACGTTGTTCCGTTATGGAATTCCAGTGTCCACCCTGCTACTCCATCATCAGACCCTAAAAACCATATATGGTCAAAACTCATCTCACGATAATCCAAACAACCCCAAACACGGCTAGAATTCGTTGCTCCGTTATGGAGCTGAAACCACTGTAATTTTACTTTCGATCTGGAAGCACTGGTGCCCTCCCCGGGATGTTAGGTTTTTATCAGTATCGACACTTTGGCCAATGTATTTAGGGGTCGGGCCGGCCCAGCGCCCCCTGGAAAGTAACCCTAGATACGCCAATAGAGGCTGGATTCATACGAAACGCATGAAACTGAATGGTGCGTCTATGCTTCGCGAAGCGTGAACTAGCCGAGCCTCGAACGAACAGGATTCGTTTGTTGCTCGCGTAGTGTGGATGGACTTGCGAGTCCCGAACGAGCATTCGTCTCGCGCTCGACTGCGCTCCGCCCGATAGTCAGTTTTTTCACGAACATAGGGATTCGCATGGCGCTCGTTGCAACGTCCACACATAGGAATCGTCGGTAATGAAAAAGCTGACGAACTAGCTAAAGCTGGAGCGAATGGGACCCCTTATGGCAAAAATTATTATGAGGAGCCTAATTATGTAAACTCATCCATCGATTCTTATTCTTATAAAGGCCTTAATAAAAAGTCTACCATAGAGGTATTATCTCTAAGTAGAAACAACTAACGAATAAACAATCGACCTTTCGAATGAAAATTGACGCATGCAACGACAATCGATGGGTGAGCGCGGGGGCGAATAGACGGACAGCCAGCGCACGGCACTGCCGGCCACGCGCGGTGCCGCACGAAGCGGATTGAACAATCGAAAGATGTCGATTGTTATTCAAATCATTCGAATAAATTGGACAATCGAATAATTCGATTGTTTTTAGTAACAATCGCCCATCGCTACTGTTCACCATCAGAGTTCACGACTCGAGGTTGTGCAGTTTCTGCCGTGAGGCAGATGAAACACCAATACATCTCTATTATGCCTAAACGAAATACTCATCTGGGGAAACACCTGATACACCCAGATGAAGTCAAAACCATTCCTGCCAAGAATATTGTGCAGTTTATTATAGCTGCAGGTCTTGGCAGTGAAATTTAATTAACGTGGCGATCACAATAGATCTAGTCTGGTCGCAGCGATACAAGCTCTGGAAAGACTTGAAACAGCCACTTATCCCAAATAATAATAATAACGTCCACACTTGACATCGCGAGCAACGAATGAATTCAGTTCGTTCGTGGCTCGGCTCGTGCTCGCTTCGCGTAGCATGGACGCACCATTACAGTGCAACACTGACTGGTCGCACGTTTTTTCGGTAGGTACACACGGCTACAGATCAAGCTATACATTTCCAGTATAAGCTGATCTCGTATTGTATAGGATTTCCGTACAATGGGAGGTCAGCTTATACTAGAAATGTATAGCTTGATCTGTTGCCGTGTGTACAAATCCTTCAGGCAGGACCGACCATCGGTCGAGCACTAAAACCAGCCTTATACAACAAATCCATGACAAACTCATGTTACTTTTAATAGGAAATGATTATTTATTTTTTTATTTAATTTTTCATTCTAAGTAGTTTTTGTTTTCATATACTTATATTGTTGATTTTAGTGAGAGACTTATAAGTTTAGTTAATTTGTTATTAACGAATGCTGTGATCTCCTGTAACTGAAGGTACATATAGAAGTTATGTCATGTGTTTTATCCTTAATAAATAAATAAATAGGTTTGCAGTGCGCAAATTTATTTTTTATTCCTATGATTTCAGAATCTGCTTAAATGTAATGATGAATACGATCGGATTATGAAAAGAATAGTCCCTACTATCGGCGGGGCCGAAGATGGTAGCTTCGCTGACTTCATGGATAAGTATCCAGGCGCATTTGATCCCTTAACCTACTAATCTTAGTCTGATTTTAAGGCATTATTGTTAGGTACTCGTAGAAGAAATAAAACGACCTAAACAACTACGCATAAGCTTTCCATAAAATCAACACAAATGTATCTTTTCATAATATTTATTTTTTTCAAAATGCATTTATGTATTGGTAAACCATGTAAATTGTACCTGTTTAGGGTGACTGGTAATTAGTAAACGACACTTACGACACATGTTTGTACCTACTCATGATAACAAACAACTTTCCCAGTTTTTATTTTATTTACTCACCATAATATTTAGTAACTAACATGAATAAGAATACACCATCAGCTTTTATTTAATTTAATTACTTATCCCTATTTACAAAAAGAAATATAGAATTACCATTTATAAATCTTTTTATTTATTTTCATTTATTATTATTTTTTTTTTCTTTTTATGGGGTACCTGGCAAGATATTACACCTTAACTTGCCTGAAGAGACCAAAGATGGCGCTCACGTGAAGTTTCATTGTTGTTTTACAATTTTCCGCTGCCCCCTTCCATCAGCCCTATACTCTGATGTATGAAAATACAATCCTGAGTGGATTTTATTTGTATATAGCTGCGACAAAATATTTATTATTAAATGAAACCATGTTTAATAATCAAAATGCATTTAATATTTTAGAACATCATGCTAATTTGAAGTATTTTTTATATAAAACAATAATACCTAAACGGCGATTAAGCTTAATCAACATTATGCAAAGAGCTCCTAATAAAAGTATAAATTGTTTGTTTGTTTGCGCAGCGTAAGCAAATACTTAAATATTGTGTACCCTCTTTACCAATAAATATTGAAACCCACTCGATGTACCTAAAATACATAAAAATTCCATTAAAAATGTCATAAGTTAGCTTCTTTATAAATAAAACTAGGATTTTAATATTATTAAATTCCTAACCGGTGCTAACAATTCCTTAACAGCACCGTAGAATATATGTATTTGTGTATAATTTTGAACAAAGTAATAAATACCAACAAACTGCAAATGAGATTGCACTTCCTGGCAGGGCTACCATCACGGATTCGAATTCTCAGACTTCCGTAATTTGTAACGGTTTTTGTCATTTCAGAAGTTATAATTTAGGCCTAGCTTAAAAAACCCCTTATAGCTTTTGAATCGGGAATCGATAATGGGGCCAAGATATATGGAGGTGTCAAACCGGGGCACCTGCCCCGGGTGGCAGTTTCAGGGGGCGCCAAAATCATAAAGATTGAAAACAAAACTAGATTCATAAAGCGCCTAGCATCCAGTTTCCAGCGCACGATTCGATTACAATGCATTTTTTTAAACGCCCAGGATGTTGGTTTTTGAACACATTTCACAAACTATCTCAAATTATCTCGCGCTAGTTAGTAAGTCGCGCGCGGCACGATCAGGTTTCTGCCCCGGTTCAAAAAAAGCCGCGGCTGGATGGTGGCCCTGCTGGGAAGTACCACACCTCTCACAAAGTTAGCCGTAAACACAATAATAACAGATATAATATATGTTACCAATTAAGTGTAATTTTCCATTTAAAAATAATTTCATCGTAATCTGAAAATAATTTATTTATGAGGCTTTGAAAACTATATTTATTAGCAAAGTCGATGTATTAGTAAAAGTATCCTTTTACGTAACAAAATAATGCATTTGAACACTAGTTTAATTTCGATTGGGAAATTGCTTTGATTAAAAGTGCCTGGATCCGTAGTACAATCATTTGACAACATATAAAAATATTACACCGGTATATTTCCAACCTCCGACTGTTTTTTGGGAGTCAGTGCACTCTCAGTGTGCAGTTATCATTACAAAAGACATAAAACTATAACCTATGCACAGCCGATCTTAGCAGCCCTTACATTGAAGAAAGATACACCACTGGCAAAATAAAAAAAAAACAAAATCATTTATTCAACCTTCGCAGACACTTACGAAATCTATCTACATAAAACAACGATTTCTAGTTACGGAATCATTAACAGACCATGTTATTGGATAGTATTTATTTTAGAAGCCACCGAGCTGATATACTTCAAACGTTCTGACGTTTTAGATTACAGTAATAACATGGTATTGAAACAATGCTTTATCGGCAAGTCACATGAATCTATGTAGATATACTTGTTAGAAATAGTGTTTTCTTCGCATTTAGATAACAAAGTTGGCAACACAAAATCACACTACGTTCTTCTTATATTTAAATAAACAGTCAGAGAGGTAGAGCATTGCGTTTATTCGCTCAAAGAGCAGCTCGACTGGGGAAGTACATCATTATAGAAGTAAGAGTATACCTTACAGAATACCGCAGACAAATAACTTTATGTTGTGTAAAGTTGTGTTCCTGCGCGTGAGTAAGGTCGCCAGAGCTCATTGGGGAGGGGTGAAATGTTGGTAACGCGTGAGCGATGCTTTGTGTGTTGCAATCGTCCATGTGGCTACGGTAACCGCTTACCATCAGGCGGGCCGTATGCTTGTTTACCGACTAATTCGTATTAAAAAAACAATAAACAACAAACATTTAGAGTTAGAAATAAAGAGTTTTAAGTTAAAAGCATCTAGTTTTATTTTTAGTCCATCACAAGAATTCAACATCCGGAACCAAAATATAGGACGAGATTATTCGAATCAGGATTATTTAATTATGTCTTTAGAACTTTTAGTAAGTTAAGTATGTACTTAAAACTTATGTTCATAATTTCATATCAAATGTATGTATTTTTTTTAATAATATTTACTTTATTTGATCAACCTAACATGGTGATAAAAACTACTTCTAACTCTACTGACTGATGCTTGGAAAGACTCGGCATTGCATTCCCTAATCACAAGTATTAGTATAGTACAATATTAGTCTGTGATCACAAGTCAAGCTTTTTTGAGGGCACGCCACGATTTTTTTAATAAAAATAATGGCACATTCACCAATCCCTGAACTAGTTTGTAATTACAGTTAGTAATCAGTTAAGTTTGTAAAAAAAACACCGGGACGTAAAATGTCCGCCGTCTGCCTGCGGAAACCGCGACGATACAGAGGCAGATTCTGGGTATGTACCTTCTGTATTTCTAACATTGTGATACGATAGAATTCCTGTAACTTGCCTTATTTACTTATTGCTCAGCGCTGCAACATTTTTAAACTATCACAATTTAATACACCACCTCAGCACAGTCAGCCTCATAAACAAAAGTTTAATAATAACAAAGTATAAAAAAATTATTCACTTCTATAATTTAAACATCTTGGATCACAAATTCATTATTCTCTGTGCATCAGTAAAGTGTACGCACGGCTACAGATCAAGCTATACATTTCTAGTATAAGCTGATCTCTCATTGTAGGGAAATCCTATAGAATGCGAGATCAGCTAATACTGGAAATGTATAGCTTGATCTGTAGCCGTGTGTACATTGTAAAACAAACTGACTTAAATTAAAGAGAGCACCATTGGAGCGGTTGGCACACGCACGCCCACAAGTCTCAAAATAAAAGACTTTATCTCGATCGATAACTCTTTATTAGTTAATTAAGTATTTTGTAATACTGAAACTTAATTACCGTACAATTTGCGGTCGTATCACTATGAAGCAATCTCTCGCAGTCAAACTTTGGATGACCAGGATTTAATTTGACAATTTGATGAAAATTCGCTTGTTTTATGGGCGTGTGAGTCCGTGAAAACACGGACTGTGCGATGGGAATCCATCGTTATAAATAAATGTAGATAATTTATTATTATAATTAGATACCTATAAGTTCCATGACTGTGTGTGATAGTGATGTTATAATTACATACTTTTCAATATGCATCAGTAAATAAATATGACAAGACAGATTCACAAGTAGTTGTATCCCTGACACTTCTTATCCTTATAGTGTTTATGCGTCAGACTGTACCAGGTTTATTAGAATATAAAGTCAATTTCTCATCGCCGCACTCAAACAAAAGTTAACAAAAGAATACTGAAAAATTCACTAAATTGTGCTTAAAGTAATACTTTAATATTAATTATGTAGCATTATGTAAAAAATTATGAAATCACTTAATTTCTATTTAAGTCAAATGTAGTCAAGTTTGAAGCGGGCGTTTATTACAGATGCTCTATCTATATCGCTTCCGACACTCAAACCTTAATGTTATCGTTAAAAAACGTATGAACTATCAGCGCTGCGAGGATGGATCGATACATACATTTTATCGATCGACAAATCTGACATGGGAATGTCATTTGATATTGATAAAAACTAGTTTATCGATAATTTATCGACGATCCATGCTCGGCAGGCTGCTTTGATAAAACAAGTGTTATAAAGTAACAGTGTGAGGGGAACCACACACTCCACTTTTGAAACTCCAGTGTAATGAATTGACATAAGTAAACACATACCATCGCATTACTGTTTACATAAACAATGGGAGTAATTAGTTCCAGAATGTTCAGGGAGAGGCGCTGTGCCGGTTCTTATAAAAAATATCATTAAAGCGATAGTAAGAGTGTACTGACGTCAAGAGTCACCGAGACGCAACGCGATATGGCGGTTTATAAATATCGCATTGCAAAACCCAAAGCTTTTAATTGCACTTTAAATTAATATTGAGACACAATTTTGAGTATGATTAGACCACTAGTTAACGCATCCAACTGTACTATGGTTTAATCACTTTTTATTGTATTACATCAACTAGTGTGTATATACTGCTTAGGGATCACGAGCCAAAACTTAACATCACCGCATAAAAAAATGCGTACCATTATGAGATCAAGGCAACGCTAAAATAGGTGTGTAATATATTAAAAAAATACAATAAAACTATGTACATTAAGAAAGAAATCTATATAATAGGACGCTCTTTTCACAAGACGTATGATAACTTACTACTTACCATGTGGTGAGATTGTGGTAGAACGAGAAAAAAGTGTACCTACTACCACATTTAAAATAGAACTTGGAAGAGAAAGACGTTTTACATTTATGACTATTGTTAGCTTAATTAGACCTGACTTTTGGAAACTTCATCAGAAATTAAACAAAAAATTAATTGCATTGTAATTGAATAATGTTAATCCCTTGACTTGCGGTTAAAAAGTGACAATTGAATTCTTTTGTTTTCCTCGCCCGCGCGGCTCGTCAAACAGTCAAAGGAGAGTATGACGTCTTCCGACTGGTATTTTCGTATTGTGAGAAGAGCCTCGTATTCACCTTCAGATGGCGACAGGGCACAACTAATTATAACAAACTAAAACTCTTCCAAGCCCGCCTATCTTCTATCCGCCCGTCTACCTTCGTCGTAATATACATTATTTCAACGTACACCCAGCTACACAGTTTTATTAAACGCAACGTGAATATATCGAACTTATTAACAACCTGTGTTGCTCTCTCTGTTCTTACAACCTCCCTCCACTTGCCCCGTTGTTAAGGTCTAAGCAGACGATTTGGACTGCAAGCTAGCTGTAAAATTAATTGGATGCGGTTGTGCAGTTGGCGTAACTGCATGAAACCGACTGCAACAGGACCGCTTGCAGTCGTTAGATTTGCGTGCGGGCTGCGCAGCCGCTTTATTCTAATATTTACTTACCTCAACTGCACAATTTTACTTGTAGTCCAAATGTAGACTAGACATAGACCTTTAACTTACAATCCAAAACCGACAAGCAATTATAAACTCTATCGAACAAACTAATAGACTTCACATTCTTATCACATCGCTTTTAAAGTTAATTTCACACGATTCATACCAACTAAGTCACATGGAAAAATAAGATACGTCATTAAAACATGTTGTAGATGAGAATGTATTGTACCTGCCATTATCATTTTCTACTTAGATGTCTGTTGAAATCTTTGCGACAAATAAGAAATACGATGAAGTTAAAAGGTATTTTCAAATAAACGCCTATTTTGTCACATTATTTTATAGCTTGAAGTCAGCTTATAGTTGTGTATCAAATACAACCACGGTTTTTACGCAGACACGACAACTCGAAGACATAATTTCGCAGCTAATAATCACTAAAAAGTATTTCTCATATCAATTAAAGCGTATCACAGCAGTAGTGTTAAATACAAACAAATTATGTGATTAGAACATTTTCGAAGTGAAGTCTACATCAATCTAAATGATCACAATTTTACTCATATAGACTTTATCGGCATAGCAATATAAAGCAAAATAAATGATGAATGTGGTGTAAGTGCGGGCAGGGGAGGCGCAGGGAGCGGGGGAGGGGGCGGTTTATGTGATTTGATCGTGACTCTCAACACACGCAGCCGCTCTCGTTGCCTTCCTGCTCGGAGCCCATCGGCGATTGAGTCTGGAGGTCCACAGCTGTTTGACCAATGAGTTATGGAAACTTACGCACACATAATCAGAAACTGCGGCTCACACGGCTTGCCTGAACGCATTTCCAATACACTAAACTTTATCCCAGAATTAAAAGCGAAAGGGACGGCTATGTGCGAGTAAGCAAGATAAAAGCAGCACATCACGTTTTATCCCTGTTTACATCTGTCATTTTACTATACGGGTTTTGGTGACAGAGTTTACTTAGTTAAAAGTATGTATGTATACACATCATATAGAATTAATATTTTATATATTAGTTGATATACATAGTCATGACTCCGTGGGTCAATCAATATTTTTTATTCTATCATTCTTCTTTCAATATTTTACCACTCAATGCCTAAAAACAGTAGTCCTAGTTAGCCGAAATGTTGTCAAATATCAGAATTGAGATTCAGATTATTTTCGTACCTAGATTTTATTCGGGAATGAGCCTTCTGTACTATTTAGTATTCTGTGGTGATTCGGTGGCTTTTGTTGCACGGCTTTATTATTCAATACTCACAAAAATACTTTATTATTTTTCTCATTCCATTCCCGATAATATTCCCTACCTGGTAAAGAGTTTAAATATTTAACATAACTGCAACCGAGTTGAACTACTAACCTTTGTCCCAGTCAGTCTACGACCCTATTGCATCCCATTAGTATTATACATGTACAAGTTTTAATAATGGTTGAACCAGTATTCTTTACCGTGGTTGAACAGTTTCGAGGCAAAACAGAAAGAAATGGGTGACCGCCTAGTTGGTTTTTAAACTCGCAGACACGTAATCCTGTCGGCCTCGGTTAGGTCTTAATAATGATAGTCATTAAGCTAGTTGGATGGCTCCTAGGCGGCTTAAAAACTCCAACAGTATGTTGACCAACAGCCCACCTCCCACGATATGCAGTGGGCATGCGTGGATTATCTGCCCATTCCCTTTCGCTCTCATTTGTGAAAGGAGGCCCGCTCAGCTTTGGGATATTATAGGCTGATATACAAACAAATTAGTAGTGTTTTAAAAGTTTTATTCAAAATAATAATCAGCGTGAGATACGGGTATTTACAAATAAAGACAAATAGTAATCATAACAGTGGTGTTCGATCTACAGTCATACCCTCAATGTTATATTACGTAGTGTTACTACAAATAGATGTCAACAAATAAATTGTATATACAATGCGATCAAAATAGTAATAGGAAATCCGGAAACTAGCTAAAAAAGGTGTTGAGATTTTTTTTTACAAAATTTTATTAAATAAAAAAAAAACATGCTAGGTACAAAGATTTTCATAGGGCATCGTGCCTCTACCCAGATGGATAATCCGCCTTACTAAAGCATGACATTTAATTTCACTCCGCTTGAGGGGCTCCCTGAGCAAATCGCTCTCAGTTCGTACTGCGCACGGCTGTCAAATACTGTCAATTCTGGCTTGTTTATTTCATGTTGCCATAGAGGCGACTATCCTTCTGGGCGTTTTAAATTCTTTGGCTAGGTAATTAATTTTCTTTGCAAACCATACAAGTGACAGTTGATAGGTTGAGTTAATTGACGTTCCTATTCTCATCTTGATATCATAGTTATTTAAATAATTATATTAATGTTTTTATTTATATCCATAAATTATAAATCATAATAATAGACTGACATAGATCATATAGAAAAGTTGTATTGCTGTCATTGTCTGTATTCAAAAAGGTCTGTACTCACAGCTTGTTATAAACGTAATATAAAAAAGAAGTATATAAATGCAAATCTTGCTTACAAACTACATTATTGGTTGAAGAAAAGAGGTAATCTCACAATTAGCCATACATAGTGCCTGCCAATGGGAGATGCATAGAAATGTTTGATCTAGAAAAATCTGACATCTATGTTGCTTTTTGGATAGATAACTTTATATGCCAATTTTATGAGGGAAATCCCCACGTATTCGACATCATTTAAGACCAATATCATGATCATGAATCTCCATAGTCTATTAGGATTAAATATTCTGATACCATAGAGAAAAACATCAAAATAGAACAGTAAAAAAAAACTATGTAGTCGAAAACTATACATTAGCATTCAATACGAACATAAAATATCTATAAATCAGGCCAATTAATATTAATGTATAAATATTATCATTTAATTAAAAATATGTGTTATATTGCTCTCGAACATCGGGTAATAATTATATTAACAAGCCCATTGGAATGATATATTTGTAAAACAGTATTATATTGACATATCAAAAGTGTATCCACATCTCAATGAACAATGCTTAAAAGGATAGCCGTATGTGTGTAAGCGAGATGCACTAATTAATATACTGCACCTGCTTGCACCTTCCATTTAAGTTTTAATTGTAGGTAAGAAATTCACAAATTCACCCTAAGCGCTAAGTAAATAAATAATACTAATATACAGTGACCGCGGATGTGGCACTAAAACGTAGACACTGACGTATATTTGCGTTTATTTGTACATATATATATGTCAGTGGCACGTGTTGATCTAATTCTACATTCTATTGTATTTAATATGGAAAAAATTACATCAGAAAACGCATGTTGTAACAGCCGACTATGCATTTTCAACTCGCCTGAAAAGTTGGGTGGGAAGGGGAAGCTTTCATCCGTCGAGGAAATATCCCTTTAGAAAAACTTATTAGTCTTTTTTACACTGTTAAATAACAGTTACGACCAATAAGCATCTAAATGTTTGTTTTTTTTTATACCACTAAGGTGGCAAAAAATCATACGGCCCACCTGATGGTAAACAGTTACCGTAGCCTATGGACGCTTACAACACCAGGGGTATCACTCGCGCGTTGCCGACCCTGAAGAAATCTCTTCACACCCATTTTGAAGAACCCCATGCTGTACTACATTGGGAAAACCACGGCGGAGAGCTCATTCTACAATCTGAGCGTCCGCGGAAGAAAGCTCCTTTGAGCCCGCACAGTTCGAAACGATTCTAGTTTCAATGTGTGAAGATGGACTCCCCGTCGATGGCGAGAGTTGCGATGGTGGAAGGTAGCCGTGGGCAACAAGTCGAACAATTGTGTCCTTGTGTCCTTGACTTAGCCAATCAGAGCGCATGTGTCGTTGAATTAGCCAATAAGAGCGCATTGTCGTTGGTGGGGAATTAGCGGAATAAATTTCAAACAAAATGAACGTCATTGCGTTTCTTTGGGCTTAATTGTTGTTACTTACAACTTACTCAATATATTAAATCTATCATTAAAATCTCGTATGGACGGAAGAACATATTGATGACTGTGATATTGTTAGTTTTTTTCAGATTTGAGTATTATTTGGTGATAACTGGATTACCAATATCTATCACCATCATTGGATCGAGCTCGTGTAACAATAACACAGCTTGTTACGTTGACCATCGCAAAAATAGATATTTGGTATTTTTCAATAAAATGTAGTGCCATTCGCCATAATCCGCGGTCGCGTGCTATATTTACAATATAAAGCAGCTCTTAAATAACTTGATGATACACCGTTTAATGAGACGGTCTATGCGGTAGCTGCATGTTGCGGGAGACGTATTATTTATATTGAGGCCCGAACTTTCAAAAGTACTATAATTAATGTTTATTTGAAATTGGAACGATTTTACTTGCAGACTAAGGCTCAATTTACATTGCCGCGGAATGGAATGGAAGCAATGAAATTTTACACAGCATAATGAACTTTAATGTCAATTGAATAAAATAAAATTTAATACATAGCATACATTCTCGAGAATGCGCGCGGAGTCCAAATTCCATGGCTCAATTTACATTGCCGCGGAATGGAATGGAAGTGAATTAAATTGTACCACAATGAACTTTATGTCAATTGTATAACATAGAAACTAAATACAAGCCAAAAAAGAGGTAGCGCGTCTTCCGGGGAATCCTCGCGCATTCTTGAGAATGTATGCTATGTATTAATTGTAAACTGGTTCCACAGCGGATCCAGCCAAGATGTGATAGCAATAAACTATCTTGTACTTGACGCGTTTACCACAGATACCGTCTCACCTAAACGGTACAACTATAAAATCAATATCGCAGCTTAATTATTACGCTAAGCGTAAATATCGAGTTCTCTCTCTATACGCACGTCACTTCATAATATCGCATAAGAAATTGGGACAACCCTTTTATGTTTATATAGGCTGCTTGAAAATATTTCCGTAATCTCACTTATCGATTTTGTTACTTTAACTTTTATTCGTAAGAATATACTTCTATGCGTACATAATATTTTTGTAAAGTACTTAGTGTAATTAACGGATGTGTTAGCAAACAGCCCGTATAAATACAATTTCAAAAGGATTTTATATTAAATCATTTTATTAGGATATTGCAACATAATCTTCGTTGAATTTAATAGAGGGCGCCACTTACAGATCCAGTCTTATACCAGTAAAAAGATAAAATCTGCTTAGAATATAAATCTTATACAATACAAGCGATATTTAAGCCAGAATTTGTTTATCTGTCTATACATTTCTTGGGAATATAATCTTGTATTTTATCTATGATGCCTTAAATCCTTGAGGATATCATTCGGCCAGGGATTTAGTTACTTCCCACCAAAGAGCTGTCGATAAACAAACTCTTGCAAATATCTTTAATCGTAGCGCCGTGTTTGTCGTGCTTTTGTGTATCGAATGCGTACTTAAAAACAGCGCAGAAACCACAAGTGAACCGTGACACAAAAATAACATAACACAAAAAGGTCTCATTAGAAATTTTGGTAAAAATTCAAGTGTCACATAATTCCGCCAGACTACAGAACGTACATTATATCTAATATCACTGTATATGATACACACAAAAGCACTTTAGCACTAATCTGATACATCACAATGTCGTCGATTGAATAAATAAAGCTGATAGATTGCTGCACGCATAATATGGTATATTTTCAGTCATACAAAAACGGTATCTAATAGGATACTCACAAAGAACAATTTCGATGTTGTATAATGGGTAGAGTAGTTTTTCTTCAACAACTTCTTATATATCATATCTCAGATTAATTCAATTTACGAACACACCTGTGACGTCACGCGCCCGCATAAAGCGTGCACACCCAAAAATAACGCAAATTACGTATGCAGCATTCTATTTTCAAATGTGGTAAGACGACAAAATCGCGTTGTACCTGGCGTTCGCTGAGTTAACTAGTCGAGATGGAACATGTATAAAGGGCGTTGTTTTGTTAACACGCACACCCTCCGTCCGGTTCCTTGTTGTCACCCGGCGCTTGTCGCAGGATGACCTCGTGCACTGTACACACACGATATTAAGGAAAATAAACGAAAACACTACGGAAATAATACAATGGCAATCGTTTGGAAGCATAGACAAAAGTATACTGTCACCTATTTACTTATAAACTTTTTTTTTTCGGTTCTACCATACGAGGAGTTTGACACCCGGGGCTCTACCACGTAACTTTGGTGGTAATCGTAACGAAAACCATTAATTATTTCATCCAATGACGCGCACGCGGTACGACGCGACGACGACCAGTCGTGGGCCCTGATTGGTTGAAATTCATTAATGGTGTTCGTTACGATTACCACCAAAGTTACGCGGTAGAGCCCCCGGTCATGAAGCATATTGAACACTGAGTCCCACCCCTAAACTAGAACTTATCAATTTGGCGATCCAAAGGACTTTTTATAGCTTCGAATAGTCAATGTTTATAAGTAAATGGGATTACCAAAATGAAGTAGTGTACATGTAAATAAA
The DNA here is from genome assembly GCA_947623365.1 of Achlya flavicornis. Taxonomy (NCBI): domain Eukaryota; kingdom Metazoa; phylum Arthropoda; class Insecta; order Lepidoptera; family Drepanidae; genus Achlya; species Achlya flavicornis. Next base: position 3,462,876 of record OX392469.1, read on the forward strand.
ACTAGAAAAAGCGCAAACCTAAGCTTGTAAACTACCGAAATATCACGTGTGTCAAAGTATATAAATACATTTAAAAGCATATTTTGCGACAACAATTTTAAATCTCAAAAAATATGTAATTTGGCTGTGTATCAAGATACCAAGAAATAAGGATATTTCAATACAATTTACTGGTAGAAACGTCTGTTATTTTATCATTATAAGCAAACCGTTCCAATGAGATGCTCATCTGCTTTTTTATAAATTGAGGTAAATCGATGTGGCTCCTCAAGTGCAGTTTTGTAACTTGGACTTTGGTGGCAAGTGGGTACTACGAACGCCACGACACCGTACAGTGATATTTTATAAGACAAAATAGAACAGGACCATCATCCTAGGTGAGTCATTTTTGTATTTAATATATAAGAGGGATAGAAAACTTCTATCATTCGAAAGGTGCATTAAAAACAGGTTTTTTTTAATTTCCACCACAGACCATACAAGTGTCAAGTATTATATTAATCCCTCAGCAAAATTGCTGTCGCAAATATCAGTTATGTAGCATGGTTAAAAGCAATGTAATACTACACAAATAGATAAGTAACATAGATATAGAAACGATAGACAGGACATACATTAGTAATGTTAAGTTTACTTACAAACACAGATGTTACACGTTATTACCACCACCGATACACAAACCGGTCCGGGACGCGTCACTAGTCGAACGTATTATAAAAAAAACATGTGTGAGATTAGCTGCAGGTTACACGACTGCCAGAAAAAAGAGTGTAACGCTTTCAGGGTTCATTTATGTATGTTTGTACTTTTCTTTATTACATGCATAACTTCTAAATGCTTGGACCATTTTAGGTTTTATTTTCATCGAATGAAATGTTAATAATCAAAAAACTGTCTTGGCACATTGTATACTAAACTAATATAAACTGAAGAGATATTTTTGTTTGATTCGTTTGTTTAACTAGCAGTTGGATTTCATTATTTTTTTCACTAATAGGAAGCTACACTATCCCCGAGTGTTAAATATTACTTTTTATCCGGGGAACGCGGGTGACACCGCGTGGGAAAGCTAGTGTAAAAATAAGTATACGAATCCTAGCTCTGATATTCGAGACAGCAGCTTTAACGGCAGATAAAACAAGTACAGGCTTTCGGTCTACCTGGACCATGCCATCCGGATGGATGCCAGCGTTACTGAGTTTAAGATGGATGTTATCTTGTCTAGGTGGGCAGATGGTACATTTCACCGCCGTCAAAGGAATTTAGAACGTATTGCCGACCTTGAAGAGCTCTACCTTATTATGGACTAAGTGATTATTTATGTAAATTATATTTGTATCATGATAACAATCTAAATATCGCTCATCGATATCTGATATTAAAAATAGGTATTACATACCGTAAGTATAATGTATATGAGAATTTGTAAACAGGCGACATTTTATGACACTACGTTATGTTATTTAATAGTTGCTTTCGCCATTCAGTTTCACCCGCGTTCCCCGGATAAAAAGTGGCCTATAACCTCTTCTCTCAGATGTCATCTATCCCTTTGCATAAATTCAAGAAGTTGGATTAAACCATTACGAGATGCGAGGCTGGGCAAATAATTAAAAAAATACCTCTTTAAAAAAATACCAATTTTTTTAGATGTGAAGTTAATTCTCCTAGATTATACGAAATTTTGGTATGCAATGCCTATGGATTTTGAAGATATCAATGAATTCCGAAACGATAAATAGCACGAGTAGCAATATTGAAATATTTTCGACATACATAAATTATTAACAACTTGCATATCCTTGACCGGGGGTCAATCTTGAAAGGCCTCAAAAGAACCTATACCGCATAACACAAATATATAAAAAAACAAGCACCAAATACTCAAACTTTCAAAGAGCTGTAGCTAATCTCACATAATAAAATGATAACATCAACCAACAATTCGTATCGATGATTTATTGATGTAATACCGCCAATTTGGACACCTCATAATTATTAACAAAAAATAACATAACAATAGCAACCATACGAAATCGTGTCACACTATGAAATAAATTACTTAAATATGTGTTGATAACTGTGCGTGTATGAGCGTACGTTTGTATGTTTGTGTGTGATAAAACACGTGTTAAATGTGAATATTATGTGTAAAAGGATACTGTCTTCGGGGGGCTTGCTTTCGGCTGAGTCCATGCCGGGGAGGGCGGCCGCCACCCGTCGGAACAACTGGAAACATTACGGAGAACAGTTAGTATACCCTGACGATCCTAACAAACTTTTCACTAACATTAATTAAACTCTTAAGCAAACTAGATCTAACTTATTTTCATCAAAGAAATATCCCTTTAGAGTAGTAATAATAAACAATCAAATTCCACAACTGTGAGTGATTTTGCACTGATTTTGAACTGTAAGGACCAATCACTACTAGTGCGTTCGAATTGGAGTGATGTCGTTTTTAACAGTTTCAAAATGGGCATTTTTGTATTTGCGTTCGAATTGGAAAATTTCAACAATTTTGCAACTTTTGCCACAAACGATATGTCCCAAATCGAACGATTAGATACAAAAATGTCATTTCCATGCTCATCGCCTGCTTGTCACTTGTCTCAACCTACCTTTTTCCTTCAGTTAATCATTAAACAAAGTTAATCTAACAAATTATTCTCTTACCTGTTAGTATTTCTATAAAATTTTATAATACAAATTAGAATTTTCGCTTCCCGTATGAATTTTACGAAACTTATCTGTCAGATTCAAAGATGTCAAAATATGATCACAAACGACCCTGCCTCGGAGGTGGGTCAAAATTTTCAGTCCACGATGTCGTTTTTAACTGTTTCCAAGCAAAACGAACGGTGAACGAAAACTGTTCAAAACGCCAATTTCGCCCACAACTTTCCAAATCGAACGCCAGTTGTGATCGTTTTTGGCATTTTGGACTGTTATTTTTGCTACCATACCCCAATTCGAACGCACCTTGCATCGTGTGTTTTTGACATGGCCAATCAGAGTGCATGTATCTTTGACGTAACCAATCAGAGCGCATTGTCGGCGGTTGGAAATAGGCGGAATATATATCAACCAATATGAACGTCATTGCGAATCTCTGGATTAATTGTTCGATTCTTGGCACTCACTATGAATATCCTGAAATATTGACTCAACATTGTACTTGCGAAAACTGTCAAGATTCATCTAAATTCAAGAAAAATCTCAATTTTTCAGTCATTATGAAATCGTTGTAGACGTCCATAGTCGTAACCATCATACATCGAAATTCTAGTACTGTAAACAATTCTTTTAGTTACTCTTAAAGTTTTCTTGGTGTGATTACGACTTCAATTTACTGACATATACAAGAAACATCCACACGTTCCTCACCATAATGCTGCCATCACTAACTCCTTGCCTACCGCCTGGCAACAGTGCCACGGCTAGCCATATTATTCTTCAGAATAACTTAATTTCATAGAATGTTTTTTTTTTTCACATGTAAAATAAATGATAAGTGGACACGCATAGTGGCGCGAGAGAGCAACGAAGATAGTGTGCAGAGGGAGAGACAGACCTAAATAAAAATAAAAATAAGAAAGTTACCTGTTTAACGTTATAGCCAGCCTTGGCGCTGGTCTCTATGAACATGACGTTGAGCTCCTTCGCCTTCCTGTCGCCGTCCTCGGTGGAGACCTGCCGCTTGTCCGACAAGTCGGTCTTGTTGCCCACCAGCATGATGATCACGTCGGAGCCGCGCTCCGTGCGCACGTCGTCGATCCACTTTGATGTTTGGTGAAATGAGTTCGCATCTGGGAAATGGAAGGGTTGCATTTGACTACCAGCTGTTTCCGCGGTTTCACCCGCGTTCTCAGAAATAAAAGTAGCCTATAGCAGGAACAATGTAGCTTCCTACTAGTGAAAGAATTTTCAAAATCGGATCAGTAGTTTCGGAGATTATTCTTTATAAACTCACAAAATTCGCACTCTCTCTCAATATTAGTTAGTATAGTTAAAATCTGATGAATTATAAAGTCATAGAACAAAATTTGTTGTTTATGATGTTATTAATATAGTCCTGAAAGATTGTTAATGTTTTTCCAATAACCCTGTATAAATAGCCTTCTATTCTTAGTTCAAACACAAAATAGATATGATACATAGCTCATGACCACATTGTTATTAAATTGCATATTCTGCAGCGATGATATCCGATACGGGTATTCGCTTCGACGCAACACTTTTAAAGGCTACTTGGCGCACCAAGTGGTAACTGTTTAATACAATAGTTAAATATATACAACAAGTCAGACGCTCGGCAGACCGAGATTTTATTCTAGAGTAGAGAATAGAACATTTAAATCCAATACTACAAACGCACACGTCCTACAAAAAGTCGAAAAGGTTTTAATACGAATTGACAATCGGCATTTTTTTTACATGTGCTGGCGCCGACGTAGGATGGAATCTATCATGGTCTTTAGAATCGACACACCCACCCACATCTACCCACGCAGATATGACCTCATCACTTTTATTGTTGCAGTCTAATTTTAGAAACAACTCTTTCTATAAAGCGTCCACTATACGTCCGTTCGGAATTCCTCTTCGAAGTACTCAGTGAAGTTGCCCGAGCTGATCATATTACTCGTTCTACTTCTCGAGGAGCTCAGTCGCGCCGTGCTCTAAGATACGTGCTTGAGTGACATTGGATGACATCAGGCTCAACTTCGGCTAACTTCGGGCAACTTTGCGAGTAGTGTATTGATAGCTTTAGAGTTAGACCTAGTTTCTAAGGCTCAATTTACATTGACGCGAAAGGAAAGGAAGCGAATGAAATTGTACATAGCATAATGAACTTTGTGTCAATTGTATAACATACAAACTAAATACGAGACAAAAAAGAGGACGCGCGTCTTCCGTGGAATCTTCGCGCATTCTCGAGAATGTATGCCATGTATTAATTTTTAAGTCATACAATTGATTGACATAACGTTAATTATGTTATGTACAATATCTATTCCGCGGCAATGTAAATTGAGCTTAAGTGAAACGTTTTTTACAATAGTTAGGTGTCCCGATTTTAGTAAACAAGCACATAAATCCTAGACAACACACACAGTAGATGCATGGCAACACATTTTTAATGTTGTTTGGTAGCCAGCCAGACGGGTACTACAACGTACCCCACCAACCACCGCATGCTGTTTTCTCACGAATCACGATGCTTTCCGTCTTCGAGAACCCTTAGGTCATTGAATGATTCGAACCGACATTCGTCACGTCATTCGACGACACTAAAACTCTTTGAAACTGTAATCGCTTCGTCTGTAAGATCATTAGCTGTAATAAATGTTGAGTCTTAAGCGATAGTTTGGGTAAGATCGACGGAAAAAGTTGAGTGGGTCATTCTTAACTGCATAACATACGATTAGTATCAGAGGTAAATATCTAGAGCTGTTTTGTATCTTTAACCAGTAGGAGAGGCACGTGAAGAATTTCAAATTAAAATAAGTAGGAGCTCGGCCCACCACTACGCGCGGAAAAATACATGCAAGTCGCATTTTATATCCGTCCAGTCCCAGATCCAGTAGCTTTACGAGTAATTTGACTTTATCGTCCTATCTAAAGACTGTTGTAAACGGTACTCATAAAATGTTTGTACAGAATAATCTCTTTACCGGTTGTTTTGTTTCTTTTTGCATATTTACCTAATGTACTTGACCCTTTTTGCATAATCTGATAAACAGTAAGTTAATAAAAATTAGTCTTAGCTGTGTTTTTTTTTCATTTCAGTCGGACAATTAATTTTTCCTGGTGAATAATAAAAATACACAGCTAGAATTTAAGTCCAAAGCCTAATTAAATTGGATAAAAGAACGGACTAAAACCGATAAAGCTGTTGTATGAACCCTACCTCTACAGCCGAGACGGAAATCTCTTATAATTAAAATAAGAAAATACGTACTTAGTTACACAATACTACGGAAAACGGTATATAAAGCGAATCGAACACCTCCGAATACACATAAAACTACGTAACGAGATGAAATTCGAGGGTCAAGGTGGGCTTTAGATGTGGGGTTGGTGTGTGTAGAGCAAATATTTACCGTCGGCGCTGTGGAGGCTATTCCACGATTGTGAACATTATTGCTTTGATATAAAGGCCATATTTGCTTAACACAGTTGATTCATTTAATTAAAGATAATAGATTGTTTGGATTAGGTCATTCAACACCTTGCTCGGCAATATCAGCCCTATTTAGATCATCATTGGATTCTTAATTCTTGTTGAGACACTCGGAACTTTAACTATAGATAACAACTTTTGGTCTTATCCGGATAACAGCGCCTGCTGCATTAGCTGAGATAAATTACTTTTGCCCTGACACAGTCCTTGTGTACTTGTCCTGTTGTTTAAAGAAGTCCAAAATAAATCTCTTTTATTTTCATCTTTTGTTATTTCTATTAAAACTTCATACCATCATGATTATGTATTCGACAGAACCAGCTTATAATGTCGGCGTGTAACCTAAATAAGGCTGCGTTTCAGAAATAAATAGGTATAGATTTTACGATATCCTGAAAAGTCATGAAATCGGTGGAACAAAGTATGATATTGTGTGAATAAGGATATCAGACAGTAGTGCGAGGTTTTATAGCAGATCGATAAGAAGGGGCAGAATATGATATACTGAGTGTAACGGAAAGGGGATATACATCCGAAGGGGGTTAAGACTTGCAGGAACAGAAAACAGACTCTCAAAAAGTGTCAACTCAAAATTAATTACTAAAAAATTCAAACCAAATTTTTACATTCAAGTTTATTGAATCAAAATCATAACCGACATGTCACCGGTCAATCAGGGTCATTATCATTTTGCGTCCCATGCTAATATTAATTTAAAAAAAAAACCGCGATCTGTGCGCCTTGTACCAAAAAAGTGGATTACATTACACCTTGTAAACGCTGTCCATAAATTAGGATACAGCAAAGAGTACATATGTTTCTAAAGAATACTTTCAAGAATGAAGATATAATTTAGTAACAATTTACCCATTTCAGGACACCTTCATTATACTTTGGGGTTTGGTTTGGCTTTGTTAGTATCGGACGCGCGTCCCTCGCGTTAATATAAATAATCCGTACATAAAAAGGTACAAATTCAAGACGATACGCAATAACGCATGACTAGTAACCTTCAGAAAGCCGAGGCGGGGGCATTGGCATACTTTCAGCATTTCAGCAGTTGTAGATTGCAACCGTAATGTAATCAAGACATCAGACGTCTTGCTTCCCGGTTGCATTTGCTCGAAAGCCGAGAGACTGTTTATGAAATACATTCACAATGTTACAATAATTTGTCTGAAGCTTACAAATAAGGAATGGTTATCGATTGCGTCTGTGTTTTGGACAGTAACTTCGATTTCGCGTGTAAATTCCTTCAGTGAAACTAAGATTCATTGATTTATATTCTGAAATGGAATTTATTCGTTCAAGTCTTCTATAGATTGCTGAAAATCTATACAAGGTTTCCAAAAAGTAATGTCAAAGCTGAAATGTAAACCTTAGAGGCAACTGAATCACCCTGTGTGTTAAATGGAATATTAATAATATAGAACTATTTAAACTTTTGAGGGTGATTAAAAAAGTAATTAGATTTTTGGGGGAATTATCCAAAATTCACGTAAAATAGGGAAAGCTAGTAAAATCAAAATCAAAAAGTATTTATTCAATTTAGGCCATGATAAGGCAGTTATGAACGTTAAAAAAATTACTGTACACCGGTTCCAAATACAACCTGAACTGAGAAGACTCCGGCAAGAAACTCAGCACAATTATAATGGTAATTAAATTCTGTAATTTCGAATCCTATCTCGCCTATTATGTCAGCATCGTCCCGTTTCTACATATAATGTGAACACTGACACGCTCAGAAAGGTCAAACTTCTGAATTCCCCGTTTTATTCTGTAATTAAGTCCTGGTTCGATGAAAACATAAAGTTGGCCATTGGCCGAGGAACATGTGTGTAAGTAATTAAAGCGCGTGACGCTAGTCGCTGGCTGGCACGTCAAAGGGTCATTCATCCTATAAAACGTACATTACGAAGGGATCTATTGATATTTTAGTATTGGTGATGGGTAGTCGTAAAAAGGATATGCGAATGACACAGATAGGTACCTTATTCATATATATGCTGTATGCATATCTATATGGAATACAGGTGCGCGCAATACTAGATAAATTAGCAATTTGTCAAGATTCTGATCTATTATAAAATTAAAGAGCAATAGTGTTTTAAATCTTATAATAAGTGTTAAATAAATCTATACTAATATAATAAAGCGGAAGTGTTTTTTGTATTTTTTTTTTGTTTGTTAGAACTGCTTAATCTCTGGAACTACCAGTCGGATTCGAAAAATTCTTTCACCAATATGATGCTATATTTATCCCGGGAATGTGGGGAACAGTTAGTTAAAACATAAACCTAGAGAATGCAACTTATCAAAACCTGGGAGATATAATATAAGGGAACAGGAAGACGGCAGATTGAATGCTTTTGCAGCCAGAAAAAATAAGGCAACTGACGGACATTAATACAGCCAGATTAGTTTTTTTGCTGTGGGGCTCTGCCGCAGACTTTTGAATTACAAAAAAGGGCAATTCACGCCACCTATACTGTTTGGGTCCACGCGAGTCTACGAAATGTATTTCCGGAAATTAATAAATGAAAGTTGCCGTCACAGTACATTTTTGAAAATAATACTGTTGATAGATAATATTGGGAGGGAACTTGCTCTTACCGCATTCAATCATTTGTGCTAATTAGTGGGGTAACTTTATCACAATACTTTCTAGCCGGGTTATTCATCACAGCTGTTATATACGAAGCATACGCCAGTAATAAAGTTCAACAATACGAGAATAACTCATCCATATTCATGGACTCGTATGAAAGTTTTAAAGCATTTATTAGTTACATTTTCCGTCTCTTTCTGTGCGTATTTTCTACGGCTGGTCGAGACGGATGCTGTATAAACTCAATTAAATAATAATATAATAAGTTTATGTTAAAAATTTCATGTTTAATACAAGCTTTTTTTGTTGACTGTAATTGCATTGTCATCCAATATACTAATTTATACCAAATATAAAGTCAATCCCACCGCTGGAAGTGGGTGAAATTCGACTTGCAAGATTCCACCCGAACATAATTACATACATACATTGCAAGTTAAATAAAAACTTATAATAATAAATGGAGTGGGCATCCGCTGATATGAGAAGACGTTCATGAGGAGACCATTCAAACATCACCTGTGATTAACAGAGATCGGTATAGGTGTCGAGGAAGTAAGTAACATCGAGTTGATAATACCTCCTCCAAAATCCCAGAATGATGTTTTTTTTATACGACTAAGTCGGCAATCAAGCATACGACCCACCAGATGGTAAGCGGTTACCGTAGCCATATGGACGCTTGCAACACACGAAGCATCGCTCACGCGTTACCGACCTTTCCCCCCTCCCCAATGAGCTCTGGCAACCTTACTGACGCGCAGGAACACAACTTTACACAACATAAAGTTATTTGGTTGCGGTATTCTGTAAGGTGGAGGTACTTCCCCAGTCGAGCTGCTCTTTGAGCGAATAAACGCTACGCTCTAACTCTCTTAATGATGATAATGACGTTTTAATCCCGGGACTTAAAAATCACGAAATCACGTTGGTTATGATTTTAATTTAATTAACAGCATACTTAGCAATTTGCTAAGACTTTTCTTGAGTAATGTATTTTGAGCTCAAATATTTTATACAGAGGTTATACCTGATGTACTCTTCACCCAGAAACGCGGCATAAGACGGGCTGTATGTTTATATTAGCTACCTATAACTTGTGAAAGAAACAAAACAAAAACCAGAAGAGTTAAAAGACTATGGAGTACTCACTGGTAATGTCATAAACGACAACAGCAACGGTAGAGTCTCTGATGTAGGAGGGTATGAGGGAGCGGAACCGCTCCTGGCCGGCCGTGTCCCACAGCTGCAGGCGCACCGTGCGGTCCTCCAAGTACATAGTCTTCGACAGGAAGTCTATGCCGATTGTTGCCTGTTTAACAATATTTTTTGTAACATATTATGTTAAAAATACCCGTCATTTGATTTTTTATGTTAGTAGATAACTCTATGTTGCACTAGCTTTCCACTGGCTTTGGTCGCACAGACTTAATAAAATTTCCACAACTTTTCCCGACCCGGCCGTTTATGAAATTTAGCCTATTTGAAGCCCTAAACCAAGTTTACTCAAACTGTGAAAACACCATGATGACCAGTTCGGTAGTTTTGGAGATCAGCAAGTACAGACAGACAGTCAAATTTTCAAAATCGTCTTATTTTCTGATTCTGTTTCATCGCCCCCAATCAGTTTTTGGCAAATATATTGAACTAGCTGTCCCCGGTGTTTCACCCGCGTTGCCGGGATAAAAAGGAGCGTATGTCCTTCTCCATACCATAGGCTATCTGCATGCCAAATTGCATTGAGATTGGTTAAGTATTTAAGTGTGAAAGCGTAACAAAAAAAACAAATTCACATTTATAATATTAGTAAGGAAGTAAGTATTTACAGACATGCTGGTTCTACAGTCTTAGGTATGTATATAGGTAGAAGATTTATATATAGGTACAAACATATATAGACATGAAGATATAGTCAGATCAAGTAAGATGACATATATTATGTGCATATATTTATATTGCTGATGTAAAATGAATTTGTATTCCTTGGTATATGTAATATTCTTATTAGAGTTGTTCTTGTAGAGAGTGGCCCGCACCGGGTATCACCCGTTTGGGGGTGGGTGACACCCGACTTTATCTAAATAAAACTTAGGGTTACAAAGCTTTAGATTATATACAAAAAAAAACTAATAAGACATCTTCGTGACGAGACGTTTTCTGCCATAAATTAGCCATAAAAATAGAGTCACTACGTCTTATAAGTATTAAAGAAAAACGGATATTTTAGAAGAAGCAATGGAATAAAAATCACATTTACCTATTTATTCTGTGTCTCTGTATGACATCATAGTTTGCATATACTATACCTACAGTTTTTATTATTTTAAACAGTTTTATTGTTGGGGAGACAGTATGATTTCCGCACATTCTAGCTACGTCACTGCAGAGTATCACTTGAAACCCCAAAGAATTTGACAGTGGACTTTTTATGGCAAGATTTCCCAAAACGAGTTATTTGTTGATTTAGGAGTATGTCAGTATCTACATTATGGAATCATTCAGACAGATGGACAAAAATTAAACCTATTCAATTCCAATATAGTTTACCCCTAGGGGTTGACTATGTCTAACAGGCAATCAGTATTAGTTTTGTATAAAGGAGCGACAGTGACATGCTCTGGGATGGTAGAGTAAGGTGATTGATGATAAATTCTTTACAGTCAGCATTTAACAAATTCCTAGATGTTAAGTAACCTGTATTCTGAATGATTATGTATATGTATTTTATTGTGATCAATAAACCATTTATCAAAGACCTTGAGAAGTAAAGATTTATGTTAATGTAGAGTAGGTAATATTCAAAATGCTTTAATATTTATTACTCTAATTGAAGAGATAAGCACACACATTATTATTACTTGTTATAGAAGGCACAAATCTAGTACTTTTAGGTAATTTTCTGAAATTCTTAATATCATCTGGAACTTTGTTTTTGAAGTAGGGTGTAAGTAGGTATATCACACATGTGAAGTCATAATTAATCATCAAATATCATTAAAGTGAACTTCACTTACTGTGCTTCACTTCTTTACATTGATTCAAATTATAGTGTATCATAATTTGGAGTCAGGGTGACAGTAAATATGGAAATCTTGTTATATATTACTAACAATTAAAAATGATAATGTTAAGATCGATTCCCAAGGTTGTATTTGAGCATCTATCAATGACGAATTATAAAAGTATGTATTGTTTACATTGAAAACAGTTTATTTCTATTGAAAATTTATAAGGTAAATTACAGTTTGTTTTGGTGATTTATCTATGGGTAAATAGGTAGGCAGGTACATCATTCATATTTGAATAGCTCAAAGGACTTAGTAATAAATGATTCATATGGAAATATGGGTTCCAATAAGAATATATAAGACTAGATATAGGATAGTATCTAGGTGTAACAGTAATGAGTGACTCACCTGGTAAGTGTTGTCAAAGCTATCATACATGAACCTAGTGATCAGCGACGTCTTTCCCACTGAAAAAACACAAGTTTCGAAGTCAATACACCGTTTAATTGACACGGCAGACGCCTAATCAAAGAACGCGATTGATAACGGCTACGGCATGCGTGAGAACATACTTTAGAGACGGTTCAACGACTACAATGTACTCGGAGAACGTAACCTACATCGCAGCTTCACGTAATTCGGCACAGTCTCTCGTAACCGATACTAATATAATGACATCCTATCCGCGCATAAAACCGCCGACTCCTACCTCCCGAACCTATGTAGGTCAGTAATTCGATAAAGTCTAGACGAATCTATACTTACGTATCGTAAATTCAGGACTATGTATTAAAAATGTACGACAGAGGGGCGATAAATCGCCATCGACTTACCGCTCTGTTCCCCCAGGAAAACCAGCTTGAACTTGCGTAAGGGATTACCGAATTCACCGGAGGTGGACATCGTGATTGTATAAATTAGTTCTCTAAACTATAAATTTCACAGTAATTCTTATCACAGAAAACTACATGAACAATGACAGTTCGAAACAGCGAGCCACTCCTGCAGCACACGAGCGCTGCGCCGCCACGTTACGGCAGACTGACGGCGCGTTGAAATAAGCCAACTCAGCAAAAATAATTCGTGGCAAAATGTTTTACAATCATTGAAATGGTTACATAACTTGGAAAATACAATTAGGTACAAATCCAATTCATCAAAATACAATCGATAAAGCGAGTAAGACGCTTTCAGCTAGTAAAAATGTATAAACAAAATATATAATTTTTGCAACAAAAAATAATTTTGGTTTTCAAACGCATTTTTAATACATTTTTAATCTACACAAAAACAGTCAGTCTTCTTCTTAATTTTAAGTTTGGCAACTAAATACAAATTAGAAATTATTTCTGCCAGTGTCAAGTTATATAATAGATTCAAGTCACAATAAATCACATTCACATACTTAATATAGGTGCGTTCGAATTGGGGTATGGTAGCAAAAATAACAGTCCAAAATGCCAAAAACGATCACAACTGGCGTTCGATTTGGAAAGTTGTGGGCGAAATTGGCGTTTTGAACAGTTTTCGTTCACCGTTCGTTTTGCTTGGAAACAGTTAAAAACGACATCGTGAACTGCAAATTTTGACCCACCTCCGAGGCAGGGTCGTTTGTGATCATATTTTGACATCTTTGAATCTGACAGATAAGTTTCGTAAAATTCATACGGGAAGCGAAAATTCTAATTTTTATTATAAAATTTTATAGAAATACTAACAGGTAAGAGAATAATTTGTTATATTAACTTTGTTTAATGATTAACTGAAGGAAAAAGGTAGGTTGAGACAAGTGACAAGCAGGCGATGAGCATGGAAATGTCATTTTTGTATCTAATCGTTCGATTTGGGACATATCGTTTGTGGCAAAAGTTGCAAAATTGTTGAAATTTTCCAATTCGAACGCAAATACAAAAATGCCCATTTTGAAACTGTTAAAAACGACATCACTCCAATTCGAACGCACTATATACAGGGTGGGCCAGAAAGGCGTACGATTTTAAAAACACTCTTGCGTTTGAAGCTTTAGAGAGGGGACTGCGCGGGTGGTGGGGTTAAGTAGCTCGGTTCCCGGAAATTTAGTCTAGCCTATAATCGTGCGACATGGTTTCAACAAGATGGCGCGACATGCCATACAGCTAATGCCTCTTTGGCGGTCGTAAACGAGATGTTTGCTGGGAAACTGATATCGCGCCGAGGTGACATTGCATGGCCTCCTAGAAGTCCGGATCTAACGCCACTGGACTTTTTTTTGTGGGGATACCTAAAAAGTAGAGTCTACTCCAATAACCCAGCCACGATTAACCAGTTGAAGACCAATATCCAGGAAGAAATGGCAGCTATTCCCCGTGCAATGTGCCAGCGAGTTTTTACCAATTTGAGGTTCAGATTCGAAGAATGTTTGCAGCGGGATGGTGCACACCTGGATGACGTTATTTTTAAGAAATGAATTTCCCAGATGTAAATTTTTATAAAAATAAAAATTTATATGTGAATTGTACTAAGTTTTTTTTTAATCATTTTTTCAAATTCGCAATTCTTTCTGGCCCACCCTGTATATAGTCCTCAGTCAGACACCGTCCATAAAAGTCATGTTTTACTACAATGGTGGTCATTGTACTAAAACTCTTTTTTGCCAAGCTGTAAGTAATCGCGACGCTATGGGCTCTTACTCGAAAATGTTTTGGCTTACGACATAATTGTGTATGCGTCTCTCTCTCGCAAAGTCTTCATGACGTAGTTCATGAAGTATTGTAATGAGATTGTAATATCTCTTTTCCACGCTTCGTGTCGTGGGTCTGCATAGCGTAGCAAAATATAAAGTCTGTGGATGGGACTATATTACACCGATATTTAAGTAATAATACATTAAATCAAGATTAAATCATTGTTTTATTGTTATCACGTTTAATGAACTTCGAAAGTGAATCACGCAAAGTGAAATCATCCAGGCAGAAAGATTGTTCTGCTTACATAATTTTCATCCAATTCTGTAGTTTCACGCACTTGAACTAGAACGGACTAAACAGTTTCTAAATTCAAAATTCAAAATCATTTATTCAAATAGACCTTCGCAGGCACTTATGAAAAGTCTGACTCTAATACTCTAATAGCGGTTCGGAAGGTTGCATTTGCTGAGAAGAGCCGGCAATAAACTCAGCAATTACTCTTTTCAAAACAGGCTTAGATTAATTACATAATATTTACATTCTAATCGCACTGAAAACAATTGCGTGCCCCGGCGCGGCGGCAAAATTACAAAGTAGACTGAATAAATATTTAATAAGTAAATAAACAGCAAACTTAAGCAGACCAGCCCCCACCAAGACCAAGTATGACGCGTGTGGCAGCCATCGCCCTCCTCGCCATATTGGAGGGAAGTGAGCGACTTCTTCTCAAAAAGTTCAAATAATTCACTATCCATCTTGGTTGCTTGAGAGATCACTTACTTATGTGCCGGTTTATGAGCCCGAATTTCGACCACATAAATTTAGGGGACCTTTTAACGTTCAGATGACCCCTAACTGTTGGTGAAACAGAAACCATCTCCTAACGGTCCCCTAGGCTTGCTTAGGGGTTCCCTTAAACTTAGGGGTTGTTGGTGAAAACGGGCATTAGGCGTTTTTCAAAAAAAGTGTAGGTACTTACTCCCTACTACTTGCCTACTCGTGACGCACCGCAATTGATTTTCACGGACATTTTGAGACAACTTGAAAAGTCACGATACACATAATTCATTTCATTTCACTTCACTGGTGCACATGGATGATCTTTATTGGGAAAAATACCACCAAAAATACACAATAAAACTCAAAATACACATATTTATGAAAATAAAAATGAAAATGCTACGTCACTCTGCAAGTTCCCGCCAAAAAGTCGAACGTTGCCTTACTACACGAATATATATATAAATTAAATTATTAAAAGAAACAAAAAACCCGACTGCGTAAAACAAAAATTAACTGAAAAGAGAAAAACAAGCTCTTTAATCTATAGAATTTTGAATATAACTTGAATTTTATAACGTATTGCAGTCCTATGACACTCCCACAGTTCAGACGAATCTAACGACACCTCATATGCTTCAGTCCATCAAGCCGTTTAGGCTGCAGAGCGTGCCAAAGAAATAGACATACATACATACATACTCACAAACGCTCGAAAAACATAACCCTCTTTCCGGGTCAGTCGGGTAAAAACAGGCCAACTTTTACAGGCTACTGCGCGTAACAGCTACGTTTTACGCTCCCTCTGCGTCATTCTGCTTGTCATAGTGACGTTCATAATGATAATAGGTAGTTGTTGAAATACCTATTCCAAATCGGGAGAAAGTTAAATATTGAACATTATTTTGCATTTTTATTAATTTTTATTTGATTTAACCTCTAACAGCTACAGGCTATTTTTATCGACGCGTGCACAGCTGCAACACTCTTATCTGGATGTATCCTTAATCAAAGGTCTAAACATTCATAAATCACTAGAATCATCGCATAACGGAATAAAAACTTTTCGAGATCGTCACAGTAGGAACTTTTGACATCATAAAAATACTTTTTTACCCATTTTTACCGTAGTTTTTTACTGCTTCTCATAGATATTGAAACTTAGGGAGGGACTACAATTCACTTTAGGTCCTACCTATACATCAATGTTAGCTACTTCAACTTAAGTAATAATTAATAACCAAATATTTCTTGAAAAATAATAGTTTTTTTCTAGGTAAAAGTGTGGGACAGTTACTATCTGGAATTTGTATTTCAGTAACTGGAAAAATTAAGCATAGTTTTAAACTGCTTTTATTAGCATCTGGCAGCCGTGTTTCTAGGTTTTGTATAAGCTGTAAGCTGCATTGCTCTTTCTGGGTATTTATTCTATCGTGTCTCACGCACGACACGACACTTTATTTTTAATATGAAATGAAATAATTTATTCCACAGATTTATTCATTCAAATAGGCCTTCACAGGCACTTATGTATGAATAGTCAAAGTCGAATTTACTCTAATGCCCGGTTCGGAAGCTTTTGCTAAGAAGAGCCGGCAATAAACTCAGCAATTACTCTTATCAAAATCAAACTTAAATTTAATTTAATTAATAAAAGATATTATAGAATCTCAACACTTAGCTGATAATGTGGCCGATGGTGGTAATAATCGTACAGGTCGGTTAACGAAAGCTGGCACGTTCACAGTACTCATAAATTTGCAATCAGTCAAGTCTAATGGACGAATGCAAAAATAGACCACTCTATATTTATGAGCAGTAGCAAAAGCAAAACAATAACTGTCTCCTTCATACTCATAAGCTTGACTTTGCGCGAGAGAGACGGTGTAAATGTGTTGAAACGTGCCAGCTTTAGTTAACCGACCTGTACAAGATGCCAATGCCTACTGGACTAGAATAAACTGCATAGCAGTTTTCAGCTAACCGGTGATAGCCACGAAGGACAGAAAGCTGTCCTATCGGGCTATCGGTATCATTTAAATGTTGCTGAGGACCATCTGAGGACATATCAACCTTGCTGAGAATAGGTACGCCTACCTAACTATTCTAAAAAAAACATCGTATTAGCTTTCAACATCTTTACTCAATATGTATTTACAGTAAGTTTAATAAAAATATCACAAATCCATAATTCACACACAATCACAATACTAAAGATGGTCTCAAGGTGATCATCTCAAGGATGGAAAAGAAAGAAGGATAGGCACCCGTTCCGTTCACATTGGCATAACTACGAGCATAACGCTTTGTAGTCTGTCCTTTATGTGCATCAATGAGACAACTACGCACACAAGCATTTCAGCTAAAATGGGAACTTTACGTTATGTTAACTATATCAAGGGTAAACATCAGTTACGAGGCGGGAAATTGATTCGGATTTGATACGGATTGATTTTTTAGTATAGATGTTTCAGTGATTAGTGACAGTAGAAGTTCATTTGGCACATTGTGTTGTGAATGTTTTTTGTATAATATGAGCCATATTTGAACATTTCTCACAATTTCTCTAAAAACCGTTAAACTTACTATTTTGGGAAATGTACGAAAATAGTTAATCTAAAACAAAAAGTACCAATTCTACAATATGCTAAATGAACTACTATAGTCGCGAATCACTGAAATATCTATCCTTAATATTATTCTAAGGTAAAAAAAAACGAAAGAATTAAAATTTCCCGCCTCGTAACTGATGTTTAACCTTAAAGATTATCATAACCAACATAAATAATTTTCAAAACCAAAAATAGCATTGATTATTAGGGGCTATTCAAGTATTGTGTAAGCAGAGTTTTAGTAAGGTTTAATTGAGATTGTTTACAAATCAGATACATAATCTAAACCATCAGTTCTCAAACTTTTTTGGCTACGGACCCCTTTTATAAAACAAAATATTTGATGGAGCCACAGAGATGGATCCCTAAAATAATAATTTATATGTATGTAGGTGGATGTTCAGCGTTTGGCGGGAATTTTGTTTTTTTTTTCAAGTTTTTTTTGATTTTTTACTTTCGTAGAACAATATGGATAAATATGTCGGTAATTAGCGACCGTAGTAGTTTATTGGCAGATACTTTTTGTTTATAATGAACTATTTTTGTACATTCAGTAAAAAATAGTCAGTTTTACGGTTATTAGAGGAACGCTCAAATATGGCTCATATTACAAAAAAAACCCGACTGCGTAAAACAAAAATTAACTGAAAAGAGAAAAACAAGCTCTTTAACCTATAGAATTTTGAATATAACTTGAATTTCATAAGGTATTGCAGTCGGGGACAAACCAATAACCTAAATATATGTTTTTTTTGTAATATTCGTTTATCCCCGACTGCAATACCTTATAAAATTCAAGTTATATTCAAAATTCTATAGGTTAAAGAGCTTGTTTTTCTCTTTTCAGTTAATTTTTGTTTTACGCAGTCGGGTTTTTTGTTTCTTTTAATAATTTAATTTATTTCAGTCTTTTTAGTTTTATACAGAATGAGTTGTAAGTATTATTAAGTAAATGAGCGGTACGGTAAAGTAACGCTTACAACCATCGCAACTCTGTGAGTTACGTACGGTAACCGCTCATAGTACCTACTTACTGTCCTTGCATTAAAAATGTTTTTTTTGCAGTTTACGTCAAAACGGTAGCATAAAAGTATTACAATATATACATACATGGAAAGGGCTGTTCACAAGCTTTCATTTGATACCCATATTGTTACTATAACGTAATTTTTGTTTTTAATACCCCCCCTCTTTTTTTATCCGTAGACGCCATATAAAAATAATATACCCTATGACACTCCCACAGTTCAGACGAATCTAACGATACCTCATATGCTTAAATCCATCAAGCCGTTTAGGCTGCAGAGCGTGCCAAAGAAATAGACATACATACATACATACATACATACATACTTACATACATACATACATACACTCGAAAAACATAACCCTCCTTCCGGGTCAGTCGGGTAAAAAACATTCATAGCTCAATGTGCCAAATGAACCAATATGGTCGCGAATCACTGAAATATTTAGCCATATTGTTCTACAAAGGTAAAAATCAATAAAAACTTGAAAAATAAAAACGCCTCATGCTGAGCTGCACCTGGTAAGGACTATAGTCCAATAGGTTTAGTAATTAATTATTGGATTAATTTATTTTCTTAAATGAAGAATTTATTTTGGCCAGTAATATCGCGGAGCCCCCAAAGAGGCTTTGGGGAGCCGTAGGGCTCCGCGGAGCACACTTTGAGTATAGTACTACAATTTACAATGTTATTATAAAAAGTAACATGATTTATCCAAGTATCAATTAAAATATTTAGATTTTATAATATTGGGATGACACTTATCGATTTGTGTAACACGGCGTAAGTCTTTTGAGACCGACCCAACACGTACTAATTCAAACATTATATTAAATTAAAATTAATGTAGCACAGCACCAAACTACAAAAAATATTTGATATACATATGGTAATTAATCATAAGTGTCGTTTGGTACACAGCTTCTTTAAATATCCAATATCACAAAAACAGGAGAAAGAAAACGACAAGTATTACCTTCCTACATCCACAATACAGAAAAAAAAACGGTGAAACCTTATGTTAGCAAGTGCCTGGCTATATTTTGTACAAAAGGACCAGCAATGCTGTGTAAGTGAGACATAGATGGAGGGGCCATTTTCGTTTTCTTCAGCTTTGCCCACAGACATATAAATAATATTTATAATGTCTGTGGCATTGCAGCATAATGAGACATTTTCTTTCCATAGTTTTATAGATTTGTTGAAAAAACCTGTCAAATCATGTACTTATGGTTCAAATTAGTTCGAATTATCAACAGTTTGACAGGTATTTTCAACCAAACTATAAAACCCTATGAAAATAAAACGTCTCATAAATTTATCATGCTGTAAATATTCATGCACTAATAGGTTTAATACAATACAACTAAAAAAATATCCTAAATCTAAAACGTAATAACCAAATTTTAAATCTTATAGTAATTTCACATAGGATGAGTTGTGACAGTTCAAGGTATTTTACCAATATCTAGTTAAATTCCATTTGATTACTCTGAAACACAATATTTCAAAAAAACCTCGCTGTATCATAGTCCTTTATTAAATCTAAATAAACATTAACCAATGAGAAATCTAATAAAATACCATGTGTCACCAACCAAACTCATGCTATTTGAAATCTACTATAACATGATGCATCTGTATTTATACAATATACTACAGCTTCTGAATAGGGAACACAACAATATTTTTTACCAAATTAAATAAAACTTCAAATATTCACTAGGATTTAAATAGTCAAGGTGCATGTCTCCTAGGTGGAAACATGTTTTCCTCCACAACAATCACACCACATAATAAATCATAGCCTGTGCGATTGTGTCGGAATACAAATAAAACTACACATAGTGGAAAGAGCAGCGATATGAGGAAATTCTTCATTAGAGAACGGAGCAAAGCTGAGAAGAACGTAAGAGGCCTTCCTGGGTACAGTAGCACAGTCTCCTTAGGTCTCCCCTCAACTGGTATGACTGCAGAGGCAGACACAACACGAAGGCCTAGAAGAGCTTTGCCTGGTGTGGCACCACCCGTACGTCCTACGCTCCCAGACAAACATATAGCCTGGAAAGATATTGACATGTTTTTATTTGTATTTCAGATTGAATAGAAATTTAAATGAGGTAGTTAAGTATGCCTGATTATTTGCTTAGTCATTTATTCAAATTATGCCCTAGTAGGGCACTTTCCAAGGTCAATGCTACTGAACTACCAACAGAGCAGCTTGGTAGCTGATAAATAAATAAATATATAGGACATCATAGTTTGTAGTAGTCATGTATTTACAAACAAAAAGTAGTATATCAGTTATCTGGTTTCCATAGTACAAGGACAGATTAAAGACGTAAGTAGAAGCTTTGTTTAGTTTGGGACCCTGGGTCATTCTTCGACTAAGGATATTTTAATAATTATTTATTTAGTTAGCTTATGAATTAATCCAGAAATTGCTTTGTAGCTACTCTCTATTATAAAAATATGCCATCATTTAGCCTGTGTATATGAGGTAGCTAAAACCCACATGCCATACAAGGTGGGGTTTGGCATACCCCAAAAATAAACAAAAATAAAATCAACAAATTAATACTTTTCAAAATTCAAAATCATTTATTCAAATAGACCTTCCCAGGCACTCAAAAAAATAAAATGAGAAAATGAACTCAGCGTCTTTATTGTTTAAGAATGATTACTTGTTTTTAAAGGCTGGGGCATGTTATATCACATCATATACGGAGGGTTAAAAGAAAGCTTTCAGATGAGCATACCTCAAATATACAGACAAGTATTCTGTAAATGATCTCTAGAAACAATATTTCAGATGTCAACTCCATTGCATACTTGTAATCATCATAGTGTTCACTAAATTTGTAAAAGTCAAACTTGTCTAGATCTCTGAAAAGAAAACAGTATTATATTAAATAACCCACTGCGGATCGGTGGAGGTAGGCTAGGTAGTTCAACGTACTGTTGGAGTTTTCAAGCTGCCTAGGAGGCCTTCTACTAGCTTAACAACTGTCACAATTAAGTGGTAACCAGGACCAACAGCTTTACGTGCCTTTTGAAACAAAGAAAAAACTTCGGAATAACACTATACAGTCACCAATCCAGATACGCGAGTGGTAGCTTAACTTTGATGATCAATTAAGAATTGCTAATCATGCTACCACAAGCGCTTCTTCTAAACTATATAAATTCACTCCATAATATCCAGTTTAGGAAGACATACTCACATGAGCTCAAACATGTCCACAGCTATAAATGTTACAATTAACTTCAGTATAAAGAGAAGCATAAAGTCAATAAATTCAGCGACTAATCTCTTGTACAGTGGTGGTATGACATATTCATAGCCTCCATGGCGGGTTATCACTGGAAAAAAAATACAAAATATGTATAGATATAATATCTTCACAACCAAGGATGCCATGTTCACAATTTGCTAGTTGAAAAAGCTTGCAATATACATAATTATTTTATCATCAGGCCATAACAAGACAATATGAAGTTATAAACTAAATTTAACTAATTAAAAATAAAATTTTAATGGAGTAACTGGCTCATCTTATCAACATTCTTTCCATACTAAATCACTTTAAACAACAATGAAATTTCTTCCACCCAAAGAGTGCACTCAAAACATATGAATCTTCTTTACTGAATAATTGCGTTAATGATACCTTCAGCAGGAGTCAGGGTTTCAACTTGGGCGGGATTTTCCGGAACATTTCGAGGTGGATTAGGGACTTGAAGTGGAATCTGTTGTCCTTGAAACTGATAGTTATTGTTCAGAAGTGGCACGATTGTCGGGCTAGATTGCATTCCCCGGAACGACATCATATAATAGGGGAACGGGAAGCATGTCGAAAGGTTTTGATATATTTGCGCTTGCTGTATCCATAATCGAAGAGCTTGAAAATAAGCTTCACGTTCAGATACCATAGGCGGCGCGTCTCCCTCTCCTCGCCTGTCCGTTCCATTCTCGGGCGGCTCTCGGTTATCCACAAGTCCCTCAGTTTCCGACATTTTCAATCAAGACATATAGATGAAACTAACAATTTTCTTGAAAATTAACTAAAGTACAAAATACAATCACGCTATCGGGCAGTACACGTCAGTTTTGTATGGTTTTGTTCAAAGAGAATATAACGCTACGCTAAGAAGAGGCGGGACTCCCTAAGAACTGAATGAACTGAATGGAATTTATTTAAGCTGCATTTTTAGGCAACGACACTGTCAAGAGTCATTTCACTGTCAAAAGTACCTAATACCAACGTAACAGAGCAAACGGAGAAAATAGTGGTGTTGGCAAGTATGGGGTTGTTTTATCGATATCGATAAAATGTATGACGTCAGCGCATGCTTGCACACCTGACAGTATTTTTATTAGATTTAAAAGGGCAATTGAAATGAAAAACATACATTTATCATCACACCTCTTTTATTACATATTACACAATAACATTAACACAAAAAAAAATATTTGTATTGTATAAAGAAATCTAATATATTTTCTAAACAAAACTGAATTTTATTGTTAGTAAATATTTTTAAACAAATATTGTTCTTAAGGTTCAAATTGGTACGAATTGTCAACAGTTTGATAGATATTTTGAGAATAGAGGAACTAAGAAAACTCTTCATTGAAGTATGTACCAACACTATGGATTTATGATTTATTATCAATTAAACATGAAAGTATGTCAAAAATCAACATATAGATATAAAGTATAGACTCACTTATTGAGTATTTAAATTGTGTTCACAATATTCTTAAGACTACATAATGTATTATTCTTTGAGATCTTGTGTTTGGCACTAGTAAATAAAAGTAAATAAATACCTAATATAATACACACAATATCTAATAATATTTTGTTCGCCAGTAAGTTCATAAAAACATAGGTTATCCGACAGTATAACAATTCTTACCGACCGAATATTTTTTTTTATAATCACTGCTATTGAATTTTTGTGTCGAAATAGTACCTTTTTCGAAGTAATTTGCTGGTTGCTTGAACTTTTTTCATATACCTTGAAGCATAAAAACCAAGGCATGGTCAGCCGTTTCGTTTATCCTACCTTCTTCATCTCCAAAATCTACGTAACCATCAACTTTGTCGGAAACAATATTATAAATTAGTCTTCTTTTAAGTGCTATTTCATTAAACATTAGAACGCATATTTTGTTTAATTCTATTAATTTTTCTCCTTCTTTTTTTAGATGAGCCATTACGGAAGGGTATACACCTGGATTCATCCCAACGTTATGCAATTTTTTTTGTCGTGATCTCAGACTTGGCATTGTGAACAGATAGTTCAAATATCTATATACTTTTGGAGATTTTTTGTAGATGGCAAGAGCTATACTTTTGTCTGATTTTGTCCGCCTTTTAACATGCGCTTTCCAGCCTTGATTTCTAATTGTCGCGTGTATTAGGTTTTATAATACTGGTGAATTTATTTTGTCAATCTGTGCCACTATTTTTTGAAGGATATTTATTTTAATTTTACTTTTTTTCTAATTTCTTTACTAGTTTTTTCTTCCGAGGTGAAGTTTTGATGCGTCTGAAACATATGAAATATGGATAATAACAGGTATGCTACTGCATATTTGTGATTATTAAAATTAAAAAGAACCTTACCAAGATTGGGTGATGTTTTACTTTCTTTTACTGGTACAGATATTAGAGTCGATGTTGAAGATACTGTAATTAAAATCAATTTTAAAACAAGACTGGCAAGAAACTTACGGCTATGTCACACGGAGGGAAAGAAAGAAATTGGTGATTATAAATGTGAATGAAAGTGAGATAAGTTAAAAATAAAAAAATACCTATATCATAAGGAGGCACAGTTCTTTTTAAGTATTATTTATTTAGTACAAAATGTAGATGATAGGTATGATGATATGGAAATTGCTCAAGTAAATCGTCTGATAATGTTTCCATACGAATGCCCACTGATAGTATAGCCCTGACATTTGTACACAATATTATTTACACATTATATCAACATACCATCTCTTAAGACAACTTTTCTTGCGGTTGAAATCTTTGTGTTGAAAGTAATCACCACAAACATATTTTAAATGGTGCAATTTCTCAATTGAAGCACAGGCCAGATCCTCGTTACCAATTATTTTCACCCAATGTCTGCAATTGTAAAAAAAAATGTAATGGTACTAACCTTAATTACTGAGAGCAATCAGTGAAATCAGTAAAAAGTTCAATATGGCGGAAACATTTTTAAATTTGGATATAAGATTCATGTTATGTGGTCCAAGGATCTCTCAAATACCTACAACTACACACTGCGTTCGTAGTTTGGCGATTATAATAGATAAAATTAATATAAGACTTAAGTACAAGTTATTATGAAATAAAGTAAAAAAATGAAAATATCATACTCATTGTCACAAAAATACCAGCTGTTACTAAACAACAGATATTTAACAACAGATATTTGGAACTGCTATTTTCGAATAACTGTAACATTGATAAAAGGGTCTCAAAACTATCGACAAATCACCGGTCAGCACTAGTAGACAACATTGAAATTACGTATATTTAAGTTTATAACATATGTTTAAACTTATAAACCTTTTATTAACAAATAACATGCTTACCGGGTTTCATCCAAGGGAAGTCGTGCCGTAAATTTTCTTTTTTCTTTAACATTCCCACGTACTCCACATATCTCACATTTTCTAAAAGACCGGACCGGTGGCATTTTGAATGCAAATGATTTAGTGACCAAAGATAATTGGCGACTTTGTAACTCACTATTATCCTTCCACTCACGGAAAATACGAATTATCACCAAACTGAAATTTTTAAACTCCAACAAATTAACAATAAATGACAACAATGGCGCCGCTTCAAATATTGTCAAAAAAGAGTAGGAAAGCATTGAGAGAGAGAGATGGCAGTATACACCATAAATTGCTGCTTCAATTCCATACATCAAACCATCTGTTCCTACTTGCGTCAGACTGGTTTTGTTGACTGAAATGAAAACTGAAAAGCAGTGTTGCCAACTCTACCAAATCAAATCTCGCTAGATGGCTGGTTCAAAAGTCGCTAGAAGTCGCCATTTTTTTTTCTAGAACTCGCTTTTTTAATGATGCTTGAAAAGTGAAACTCAAAATAATAAAGTATTCAAATTTAATGATAATATTATAAAAAAATATATATATAAAATCTTCATCATCATCCGAATCAATAACAATCGCACTCGAGGTCGAGGGTGGCGGAACTTGAGGATCACTCACCATCGAGGTCGATGGTTGTTGATTTTTCTGGGTAAATGTGGCTTTATTGGTGCCAATAAGCCGGAGTACCTCTAATTGTAAATCATAATCATAATATTTTTTATTCATTAAAATGGAATTCCATATTTTTAACCCCGTGCGATTTCGTAGCTTTGATTTTACTATTATTAAGAGCACTAAATATTCTCTCGATTTCTCCATTATCGATTGTAGCTACAGTTGTGTTCAATATGGAATAAATGAACTAAGGATTGTAAATTCATTTATTGTATAGTCATAGTTACACAACTGTGGAATCAAATAAATTTAAATGAGAAACGATTCACATCAAAAAGGCGCTAGAAGAGTCGCTAGTTTTTTTTGTCGCTAAATGTGAATAAAAAGTCGCTGTGAGTGTCAAAATGTCGCTTAATCTAGCGACAAAGTCGCTAAATTGGCAACACTGCTGAAAAGTTGTTGTTTTTGTTGTTTGTCTTATATGCCCAATGGCAGGCAAATGTCTGAGCCATACAGCCTTGTCTTATTTAAATTTTCTCAAGTTGTAAATATAGTCACAAAATAAATCACTTCATCAATATCAATATCAAAATCATTTATTCAAATAGACCTTCGCAAGCACTTATGAAAAGTCTGACTCTAATACCGGTTCGGAAGGTTGCATTTGCTGAGAAGAGCCGGCAATAAACTCAGCAATTACTCTTTTCAAAACAAGCTTAGATTCATTACATAATATTTACATTCTAATCGCACTGAAAACAATTGCGTGCCGTGGGGCGGCGGCAAAATTACAAAGTAGACTGAATAAATATTTAATAAGTAAATAAATAGCAAACTTACAGTTATAGTCCGCACTGTCAGTCACCATCTTAACAGTCATGTTTTTAAGTAATACAATGGTGGTAATTTGACAAAAACTTTACACGGACTTCTTGAGATAACTTGAAAAGTCACGATTCACATAATTCATTTTATTTCACTTCATTGTTGCACATGGATGATCTTTATTGCGTAAAATACCACCAAAAATACACAATCAAACTAAAAATACACTAATTTATGAAAAATGAAAACGTAACGTCACTCTGCAAGTTCCCGCCAAAAAGTCCCGCATAGAGGTGAGTATGCAATGTTGACAAGCTAGGTAAAGCTTTGTTTTGTTTTATTTTCTTTCGGTATGGAGCAAGAATCTTATATCAAATATTATAAGATTCTTGGTATGGATTTAGGGACACGATAAAAGTATCGATACTTTGTGGTATCGAGTATATTTCCATTCGAAAAAATCGAATTATCGAAGAATCATTATTTTATAACAAAAAAAAAACAATAAATTAATATTACAATGAATTTAGTTCGCGAAAGCTTAAAAAGTACTAAAAAAAAAACAATTTTAAATACTTATTACAAAAATAAATTCCAGATTATTGTACTGTCATCCGATCTACATATTGCTTTTGTATCGATACGATAATAGAAAGAAAAGAGATAGAAATAACAACCCTCGTACAGGTCGGTTAACGAAAGCTGGCACGTTCACAGTACTCATAAATTTGCAATCAGTCAAGTCTAATGGACGAATGCAAAAATAGACCACTCTATATTTATGAGCAGTAGCAAAAGCAAAACAATAACTGTCTCCTTCATACTCATAAGCTTGACTTTGCGCGAGAGAGACGGTGTAAATGTGTTGAAACGTGCCAGCTTTAGTTAACCGACCTGTATGTCGTAAAGCGCTTGTGCGGCAACGTCGTATTTCCCTCCAAAACGAAGTGGCAATCAGTGGCAATGGCAACGTTACACAGAAACGCGACTGACGCATATTTATCGGCAAAATGTACAAAAAAAAATACACCAAAAATTCCCGGAGATACAGCGCCTCTAGCGGAAAACCGCTGAACTAAATTATCCACAGACACATCGGAGGATAAATGGCGTCCAAGTGTTTTTTTTTACTATTGGATTCTGATACTTACCTGTAGCTATGGAATATTGATTATTTCGGGTGAAAATAATCTTCAACGGACGCAGTTTTACCTACTATGGCATTTTCAGGGGGTGGACGCAAGATGTAAATATATACAGAGTTTCCTTTAATTAATGGTCCAAATGATAACAAACGAAAGCTGAGAGAAAAAAAACGCGCGGCGAAAAGTTTAAGAACAAAATTACAATCAAAGTACAAAGTACATACAAGTTCCTAGTAACATTTGATGCTAATACTAGCGCTATATTTGGGTCAAATTTATCCTCCGAGCACGCTACTCAAGCGTTATCGATAAACCGATGTGTGTAACATAATCCAGTGTACTTGACCAGCATACTATTTGCCCCCAAAATAGGGTGAAATCTGCGTAAAATGTTGGCAGCACCGTGTTTAAGGTGATGTAAAAAACATTATCTAATAAAAATACATAATGCGGCACAAATTTTATCCCAAAACACATTAAAATATATATTAAAACAGTTTGTAAGCCATACTAGAGCTAAAGTATGATTAAATAACTCAAATAAATCTAAATATTTAGCTACTTACGAAATAGAACACGCCAGCGATATATACCTTTCTCTATTTACATCTATAACCTTGTCTATAACAGTGATAGTGCTAAGGAGGACTTTTTGGCGGGAACTTGCAGAGTGACGTAGCATTTTTATTTTCATAAATTTGTGTATTTTGAGTTTTATTGTGTATTTTTGGTGGTATTTTACCCAATAAAGATCATCCATGTACACCAGTGAAGTGAAATGAAATGAATTATGTGTATCGTGACTTTTCAAGTTGTCTCAAAATGTCCGTGAAGAGTTTTAGTACAATGACCACCATTGTAGTAAAACATGACTTTTATAGACGGTGACTGACTGAGGACTATAATTAGAAGTGATTTATTGTGACTGGAAACTATAATATAACTCGACACTGGCAGAAATGAGCCCTAATTAGGGCTTGGTTGCCAAAATTAAAATTAAGAAGAAGAAGAAGATAGTGCTGAGTCCTGTTAACCAACTAAAAATATAATTAGGAGGCGTGTTTTCATTGTACTTATTTTCGCCGATTAGGTACTCGTCAACGGTTCGTCGTCAATATTGTTTTCAAATAGATATCGAAATATCACAGAAATAAATAGAATATTTTACTAGTTGACTGCTAGTTTCTGTCTCACATTTAAGGCTGCCATTGTTAGATTAGTTTATTTGGTCAGTGTGGTTGGCAGGCTAGCCATGTAATCCCAATTTAGGGTTTTCTAGATTATACATTTTCCTAATTCTCTGTAATACCTAATATATTTTGTCTAAATAACGCAGTAAAAAGTAATATTCATCAACTGCCCCATTCTTTCTCACCCTGCTAAAATCTATGCACCTCTTCCTTGGTCGTCCTCTTGCCAGTTCAGTACTTCTTTCACTCAAGCTTTCATCTCACCTCATAATACAATACATGTTCATATTTTTCATCCAGATCAAATCCATAAACTTAGGATTTCGCTCTGCGCTATGGTAGTGATATTATAAATAAAATTACACATATGAAAAGGCTGTATGGTTGATTGACCTTTGCCTATCCGTTTATGGATGATAAAACTACTATACTACTTGTCATGTAGGGAAGTGCGATCTCAATCAAAAATATCGATACATATCGTATCGATATTATCGAGATCAAAGTTATAAATCGTTTTTTTTTTTATTCAGCTGATTTGTCCAATACTTTATTATTGTCAAAAACATTGTTAAAAAAAATGGATATAGGATCCACGTAATTTGACATGTTTCTGTTAATACAAATTGATTGATTGATTGATGTGAACCGCTGAAGATAAATGTATTGGATTTTTTTTTTTTATATAAACTCAATTTTGGAAGACGTAATAATAACATCTTGTTTCCAATTAATGTATAGTCAATACTTTATTGAAATAGGTATCGAAATATCCCAGAAATATATGATATATTAACAAAAAACATTCATAACACAATATGCCAAATGAACTACTACGGTCGATAATTACTGAAATATTTAGCAATAATGTTCTACGAAGGTAAAAATCAATAAAAATCACATCCTTAAGTGATATTAATTGAAACGGTCGGCTATTTGATATAATCTTACCATAAAATGTCATGACATGTATTCATGTTTTTATAGAACAAAAAATCTTTTCATATAGATATCGATACGATATTTTTTTATCCACATCCTACTACCCTACGTCGACTGTCGCATGGACTGTCGTTGTCGAGTCAAATGGCCGAATGTGAATTGTGTGCGGGCATTTGGCTATTGCGTGCGCAATAAATGGTGATGTGATTTGGGGTGAAATGGTATCATGGTGTTATATGTAACTCTCCAAATCCAAAGTAATCTTCTTCCATGACTTTATTCATTGATATCGTGACATAAAATTGTATTGTAATGTTACTGTAGATGCAAAACTACGGAAACAAGGCTCGCTAAATAATTGTATTCTCGCCCAGTGCATTGCGATGTGTTCCATCTTGAACTTGTAGTGATAAATAAAGTTGCAGACGCAGTTTTCCTGGATCAGCAATCCGTAAGCACTTATAATTTGTTGCATGTGAAATATTTCCAGAATTTTTGTATATTTTCATCCGGTCCCATTGATATGGGTACGTGTTGTTTTTTTGGGGTATTATAAATATTTTCGCGAATCGGGCCAGGTGCAGCAATTATAAAGCTCTCTGTACTTGTGCTAGTGTTGTTTTTGGTAAACTGCCACAGTACTGTGCGTCATTATCATTAATTTATCATATCTGTAGTTCCTGTAATATTTAGGTATTTAAATTTTGTACATTTGATTTAAAACTCCTTTTTTAAACTAGCGTTGCCACTGCCTGTCGGGATTCCCGGGCCTTTGATGAGCTTAGCCAGCACAGATATGGAGGAAATGCTGGGTTGGCATTATTCATTTGGATTGATATTTTATAGGGGTTGGTTGCATCTTTCAAATTACAACCCTCTCACCCAGAGGAGACTCATAGTTTTTAAAATATGTGTTTGAAGTTATAGGCAATGGAACATAATTTTGCATTCACATGTCTATTTTTAAAGTTTTAGTAGTTAGGTTAGGGTTTTTTTGTATCCCTACCATCCCCACCCCTCCACCCACCGCCAAAAAACCCTATATATTGACCCGAATTTCTAAAGCAATCCTGAAATGCCCCACATTCACGAAAAAGTGAACCTATAATATCAGGAAGATTATTTATCAATGTCTAGCAAAAGTGGCCCTTATGTTAGGAAAATGTATGGCACTACTATCCAAATGTCTGGCTTTTTTAATGGCAATGTATGCCTGCATCTTATCTCACTAAGAAAGTAGTGAAGCATGGCTGCTGGTTAAAATACAAAACATGATAAATTATTATCTTGAAATTAAAAGATAGCAGTCATGTGTTATTATTGAAATTCATATAAAATTTTAGTCATTTTCATTAAAATTATATCAAAATCTGTATGATACTGAGCTTTCCTGATTCTGTAGAATAGTAATAAATAGGCACCTATTACTTATTAATAACTCCTCAAGATTTAAAACCAGCTAAGTAGGAGGCCTGATTCGGAGACAGAGGGTTCCGAACAATAATAATGACATCAAATTGTGTCTCTAACTAATTTTGATATGAAATAATATCCACACTTGCAACAGTAGTATTGACGGGCCAGTTGGCGCAGTTGGTTAAGACTCTGGTAAAGATTACACCTATTGCTCTGCAGGTTGTGGGTTCGATACCGCACAGGACATGCATTTGTGTGCATGAACATGTCTCTATGTCCTGAGTCTGGGTGTAATTATGTATATTAAGTATGTATTTACAAACAAAAAGTAGTATGTGTATGTATATCAGTTATCTGGTTTCCATAGTACAAGCTCTGCTTAGTTTGGGATCAGATG
This sequence comes from Achlya flavicornis, assembly GCA_947623365.1. Classification (NCBI taxonomy): domain Eukaryota; kingdom Metazoa; phylum Arthropoda; class Insecta; order Lepidoptera; family Drepanidae; genus Achlya; species Achlya flavicornis. The sequence goes on from OX392469.1 coordinate 3,494,944, forward strand.
ACCGTGTGTAAGGAATGTCCCAGGATATTTATTTATTTAAAAAAAATGATTTTGTAAATATTTTTTTTTTCAATATTCCAAGTTTTATATTTTTTTTGTTGTTTGTGTACTAATACAAGCTTACACACCAAATTTTAGCTTTCTAGGACTGCAGGAAGTACCTTAAGAGTTTTGATTATCATCAGTATCTAATATTGTACCTAATAAAATACCTTTCAAATATTGCGACTTGTTATGTAAGTAAAATAAAAGTATGGTATAGGTACCTTAGGTACATGCAACTAAAAGCCCTGCATGCAAAATATTGGCGAGCAACGGCTATTCTTTTTTATTTATTTTTGTTACGTGTAGGGTCTTCAACGCAATGATTCAAAACTAATTCTACGTACCTTACCTATTGTTCTGCGATGCATTATTTTCACACATAGGTAGGCTACTTAGATAGAGTTGGCGCCAATACTATTTGCATTACATTATCTGAAGACTTGTCTATTGAATTGCTACATGTCGTGAAACATTAATAAGTATTAGGTATAATCCTAGGCTTTTCATAGATCGAAATCAAAGCAAATCTAAGCTTTTTGCTCCCGAAGCGTGAGTCCCACCATACATTATATGGTGGTCCTCGCGCTTCGGTTACTCAGAAACTCATCCGTGCACAGAATCTTGATTCGAAACGTCTATTGCGTGCCGGTTGTCTTCCGCAAGCGGCTTAATGGAAGATTCATTAAGCAAATTTATTTATGAACTCGGTAAAGTTTTTAATTAGAAGAAGCAGCAATCTTTAAAAATATAGGTATTTTGGCTAATCGCACTGTCGAACAGTACCTTCATGATATTTAAAAGCAGTTTATTCTTAAACAAAACAATTACTTACCCTATTCATAGATATCTTGACGAATATCGGAGATTACGATAATATATACCTACATCGATTTAAAGTCGCAAGATCAAGTTATCGAAAACAAAAATAAAATAAGATAAATTCTGCACCGGACCGGATGTATATGATAATTTAGAACGATACTTGAAAAGCACCCATCGAGACCGTAATCAAGTTTTTACGTACGGCATACATACACTCCACAGGTCGATATCAATTGCGCTCTTGTATCGCTTAGGTACGTCAATAACCTTTCAGAAACATCCGTCGCTACTCAACCCTTACCATGCCACAGAATACTTAATAGTACAAGTACCCTTACTATGTCACAGAATAAGTAAGTAACCCCACCCCATTGTCGTGAACAAAGCATCATATAGGTACCTGTTGTAAACCAACAAAAGTAGATACTTAGGACAGAAACCAGACAGAACCTAACATTATTATTCTTTGCGTGAACGTTTTAAAACATGTCCCAAAGTTAATTGGGTCACCTGTCAGAAATGTCAATTTCACGTAATCACCCTTGGCTAGTACCAAAAAGAAGGCACAATTGATCGCCGAAATTGGTGTACCTTCTTAGAAATAGCTGTACATATTGATATGCTGGACGCACAATACATCAACTCGGCATTAGAGGCAATAAGACGATGCGGTGCAGATGCACCGCATCATCTTATTGCTTCGTCGTCAGCTAGCTGTCAACGTCACAGCATCTCCGTTGTGCAGCGGCTGGCAGACAGTTTGCGGGGTACGGATGGGCGACAGCTTTTTGACGGTTTACCGCCACCTGGGGTACGGCTTGACGTAAATGCCCAACGACAATCTGAGTTAGCTGACAAGATGAAGCCGCGCCGCGAAAAGGAGGGGCAAGGAAGGCCATCCGAAGATGGGAGTGCTGTGACGGCACAGAGTTACTCGGTTGCCCCTGACGCGACGGCGGCGGCGGTACCGAGCCTAGCATAAAGTCACAGAATATTCCATAAAGTGATGATGCCGAGTAGTGCCGACAAAGAGCGAAGATGGCGAGTTGACTACGAACGAGCCACATGTTGGACGTCGGTCAATAGCTTGTCACGGCGCGGGGCGGTCCCATTACCATGCTGATAAGTGTGCGTTTGTAACAGTGATTTTCTTATAAAGAACACTGAACGGTTCGAGACGAGTCGATGAGTTCTGGTGCCACGCCCGGGGTGATATGGGTGCTTAAGTTACGCCGTCTCGATGAATCAGGCCCTGAAGTCCAGTTGGACTTAGGCTAGTTATCTGATCAGTGACTCATTCGGACTCTATTTGGTTTGCGCCCGAGATTTCATCGTTAAGTGGTTAGTCACGGCGAGCGCTACCCACACATAACGCTTAGGAATGTGATGGTATAAAAAATAACATGAGATTCTTGGAGCGCACGCTGTTTTTGTCTATAAAAAATTGGGAATCTTTGTTCCTATGCTTTTAATAATATGTTATTAATAGCTACTTTTTATTAAATTATGTATAGGCCTATGTTTGACCACTATCTCACCATGGTATGTGATTATGTGGCCGTAGGTGGTAATCACACAAAGCCTAGAAGGAACTGGCTCTCAAGTGCAGCTGTCGGAACACACCGATAGGTGCTTGGCGACATATTTTCAACTTTTGGGTGGTAGGCCAGCCTGAAAGTTACCGTGCTATGGTTTCCTCACGATGTTTTCCTTCACCGAAAGCTCAAGCTCATTGTAGGATTCAAACCCGGGACCTTCGTCTCGATATCCGACGTCACCACCACTGAGCTATCATCGCCTTAAAACGCCATCGCTACTATCTTGTACTTAGCACTAAAAGTTCACATTTCAAACACATGCCGAGTGTTTTGTCTTACGCAATAAAGAATTCCAGACATAAGTGACACAGGATAAAGAAGCGAAGTATATATCTATTTAAAAGTATTCAGTCGACTGCTGCGTCATCTCACATCAGCCCGTCCAATTCCCACGGGTAGTGCAAACTAATTTGTCCCTTTACTTGCAGGATTAAGGACTAGATTGGTTTGTGATTGCTTTGCGCCGATCCCTGTAGCCCCACGATGTCGGCGACGGCCACAATGAATTGTTCCGCTTTATTTGCCAATGAACGTCGATATGTACATTGTTATGACATTTAAATAATCGATAATGTAAGAGAGGTAACATCCGGTCCGGTTCAATAGTCTTATCGTTTTTGCTTAGCTGAAGAATTGGTTGTTGTTCATTGGACAAGTTTGACAATGTCAAATTTATGCACGGGTAGGGTAAATGAGTAAATTCAGGCAAGTGGTCCAACTCTGATGATCCATTGGCCTTAGGGCCTCGAGACGCAGCGGGACATGCCTTGTGAAATAATTGACCTCTTCAAGCATCGTCGCGTCGCGTTTCGTCTCGGTGTGAACTGCCCTTATTAATGCAATGCGCAAGCGCCGCTCGGGTGGGAAGAGGCAAGAGGTACCGACCGCCCCGCCCGCGTCGCGTCACTCATAGTGTGATTTGAGTGAACCTTTGATCTAACTTTACGAGCAGGGACCTAATTCTCGCGTCCTTAGAAATAACTTACGGTTCGAGTCCTATTCAACTGTAAATAAAACCGACCAAGTGCGAGTCAGACTGACAACCACACAAGTATGGGTTTTATTAAAAAAAAATAAGTTTCAGTTCTAAGAATGGGTAACCCCCAAAAAATTTTTTTTTCTATTTTTGTGTGAGAATCTTAATGCGGTTCACAGAATACATCTACTTACCAAGTTTCAACAGTATAGTTCTTATAGTTTCGGAAAAAAGTGGCTGTGACATACGGACGGACGGACAGACAGACAGACAGACATGACGAATCCATAAGGGTTCCGTTTTTTTCCATTTGGCTACGGAACCCTAAAAGTCGAGAGACGGAGTCAATGAACGAACGTTCCCGAAAGTGCGCACGATCCCGACCAATAAAAGCTCGAGTTGACTGGTTTCCTTTCTAAATTTCCAGAATAACGTTACGTGATCTACACTCGATAAAAATTCGAATTCGTATTAATATCGATCGAGTACCTAATCAATTTCGAGTGGGTGAGAAGTGGCTCCCTGGACACAACTATACGCGTCGAACATAAAATTGTTGTTTCCCATTGCTGCCGCCTGGCTTCGTGGAGCCGGTAGCACAGCCTGTCGACTGTAAATAATACCGTACTAAAAGCCACGACAAGCAATTTAATACTTATCAACAAAGGCTGCCTTTCAACCGTTGACATATTTAGGTAAATTCTCTTGCGAATATTCACCTATTATAATGTCAAATTTTAGGAATTACCGTGGTCCCGTTATTTGATGTGTGTAACACAATATTTATCTGAGCATAATTATTCAGCTGTTAAAAAACAAGTCAATGGTCAAATTGCGAGTGCGTGATCAAACAGCATATTAGTATCGCGAGGGTGTGAAACCAAGCTCGTCGGATGGAGGGGACTACACGGCACGGGTCATCAAATATGCCTGAGCGACGGCTTCCGCCACCTCGACGTGCCCGATCCTAACCGACTCTGATTAAAATACTACGCCTATTATCTAACAAACTAGAATTCCGATTTTATGGATGATTGATTAAAATTCTCAGAAACGAGATTTAGTTTCAAAGTTTACCCAACCGAAATCGATCAGCGTTATTTGGAGCTAGGTATGTAGATAATTAGATCCCAGTTCGTAGTATCTACTGTACTGTAATTAATCGATAGTAGGACCTTGTCTAGTAATCAGCCTGGGAGGACACACGTGTCAGGTAGAGTGAGGTAGATATTTACACCTACTAGACCAGGTACCCTTTAATGCCGTATATAACTGTAGCTGTTGGGTTTAAAGTTACTTTAACTAGTTTATTGAAGTCTCCATACGGTCACTCAAGATCGAGGGTAAACTAAAACCGATACAAACTTCGATCCTTAAAAATTAATTATTCATATTTTTTATATCTCTGCTTTTTTTTTTTGTCTATCTTTCTTTGTGTATGTAATTGTGTTGTGTTACATTTGAATAAATGTCTTTTCTTTCTTTCTTTCTTTATTCTCTAGACTGGAACTATCTGTTTTGGCTAAGCGATATACGGATGAAGAATGCGCTTCCATCCGAAAACAGATAAGCTCGGACTCTATCTATACATGACCGGTGACGTCATATTTGTCGGTTCACCCACCAGATAGGCTAACATGGGCTTCGCTCACCACAACTATACCATACCTACTTGACGATTCTCATATCGACTTAAAATGCAGCATTTTTTGGTCGATTAACTTCATGGAGTAGGCATTGAAATGCTCCTGTAAAAATGGCATATTCCATAGCGTGAATAGTTGTTGAAATTGACATATTCGTGTATATTCTATTATGTATGAGCGCGTGTTATGAACCTTTTTATTATTCATCCGCTCGCTCAATGCTTGTGTACAATGACACGAAGGTCGACTTAGGACGATACCTCTCGTCCAGAGTTACCTACGATAGATATCCATTAGAAAAGGATTTTTCTCTGGCTTCGGGTAGCCTAAGAATGCCTTTTATAAATCCTGTACGTGCGTGTTCGCATTTTACTTAAAGAATATTTGATTCTTGGCTGAAATATCAAGTGACTGATATGGCATAGAAGCGCTCATGGTGTTGCATGATAAGCCGTTCTTAATCGATCGGCAAGTTAAGTTACCACGGTCGTGGTCGGTACCTGGATGGGTGACAGCCTAGTGGTATTTTAAATCGAGCGTTTCCGTGCTTCGGAAGGCACGTAAAGCGTTCCGGTTATCACTTAATTGTGATAGTCATTAAACTTGCTGGAGGCCTTCTAGGCGGCTTGAAAACTCCAACAGTAGGTTGAGCGAGCACTAGTGTGGCCACTAGCAGTGGGCACGCGTGGTGGAGTATCTGCCCATTCCCTTTCACCCTGATTTGTGAAAGGAGGCATATGCTCAGCAGTGGGGCATTATAGCTGATGATGATGATATGGCATAAAGTTAAGATTGACATTATAAAATGAGTTCAGATAAGTGGCAATAAATTATTCGCTCCGCTCCCCTTCTGTCACAGATTACTAAATAGTTACTAGGACGCAACTTTTGCGCTCTATTTTACGTGTGCGGCTGTATTTGAACAAAGCGATATTCCATCACTCAACCTTACATACATACCGAAATCTTACATAGCCGGAACAAACACGAGATAACAATGTTCACCAAAGTGTTTTAAAAATAGCCATGATGGCTACGGAGTGTGAAGAAAAACAATTATTTTTGTTGCAAACGAATAGCTTTGAAGTTATACCTACCTTTGAATTTAAGACAGTTTACAAAAATGAGTAATATTTTATCAGCATTGAGAATACCGACGTAAAATTCTAAATCTGAACTTTAGCGGATTTGCCATAATATTCCCATCTTAGTAGTACAAGAAGATTTTTGAATATCGAGAGTACTTGAAATAACTAACCTTGGATGATTAATTGATTAATGATGTGACACAAACATCACATCAAGATAGGTAGGTATGACGTATTATAATTTACTATTTCACCGATACCCTATTTCCTATTTCATCGGTATAATCTTAGTAGGTACACAACATTATAAGAAGTGTACAAGAAAATTTTTAAATGTCGAGAGTAATTTAAATAACTAACCTTGGATGATTAATTGATTAATGATGTGAAACAAACATCACAACAATATAGGTAGGTATGACGTATTATAATTTACTATTTCACCGATACCCTATTTCCTATTTCATCGGTATAATCTTAGTAGGTACACAACATTATAAGAAGTGTACAAGAACATTTTTAAATGTCGAGAGTAATTTAAATAACTAACCTTGGATGATTAATTGATTAATGATGTGAAACAAACATCACAACAATATAGGTAGGTATGACGTATTATAATTTACTATTTCACCGATACCCTATTTCCTATTTCATCGGTATAATCTTAGTAGGTACACAACATTATAAGAAGTGTACAAGAAAAATTTTAAATGTCGAGAGTAATTTAAATAACTAACCTTGGATGATTAATTGATTAATGATGTGAAACAAACATCACAACAATATAGGTAGGTATGACGTATTATAATTTACTATTTCACCGATACCCTATTTCCTATTTCATCGGTATAATCTTAGTAGGTACACAACGTTATAAGAAGCTACCCTTCTTTCATGGTTCTCTGACCTGTGGTAAAGGCTCTGCGTCTCAATCATTTAGGCCTTGTAAATAAAAGATATAAGAATAGGTGAGGTACGTAGTACTTCTACTTGCTAGGTAACGCAAGGTATGTTCAAGAATTGAGATTAGATAGTACGTACACAACATGTGCGTATCACGGGTTGATTTGTAGCGCGTACGTAGAGGTACGTGTGCGTCACATAGCTGAACGGTCTTGGACGTCTTGCAAAGGTCTGTGCTCTTGTATTGTCGTCGTTACACTCCAGGGTCTGGTTTCCGTCTGTCAAGTCACCTCATGTATATTGTTTTTCTTCAATGTCAGTCTTATTCAAATTAAAGTCTCGGTATTGTTCGTCTAATCAACCAGTCAGTCATGTCACGGCCATAGAGGTTGGACAGCCCCAATACATAGCACTACGACTTACTAGCGGTTCTACCACAGAGAAAAGAAATATAAATAGAGACCGCGCGCCACACATGACATGAAATGGGCATATATCAGCCAAAACACGCGTCAACGCTTCGTAGTATCCGCCATACTTAGCAGAGGTGCGTAGCTCCGCGAAAAATATTAATTATGTCGTGATGCGCTATTATTTCCTGTAGGAAACGAAGTGAGGAGTCGGAGTGTAACTCAAGGAGGGATTTCCTTTCATCGATGAGTCTACAAAGCTTTATTTAATTGTGATATTTATAAAAATGTATTCGAGATTATGATAATTTTAGGTGTAAACGATAAACTCTAATACTACTGCAAAATTATACATTGAAGGCAATGTACTCACTTTATTTGTACGCAAGGTAGCGAGCGCAACTCCGCACGTAATGTATTGCGTTCTTTCACAGTCGTCGTGAGTCGTGACCTGTCGTGACCCCAAAACACGTGCATCGATAGTTTTGTTCGATCAATATCGATAAAATTCATATTTTTATCACTGATTTGATTAAGGCAATAGTTGAAAGTTATATCAATTCATCTGTTAAAATAAAGCTTTCAAAACGAGAATTTCGAAACAAATAAATTTTATTTCAAGGGCAATAAACCGTGTAAAAATAACTTTTTTTTAATTTACTTCATCATGTTAAACGTTATTTTTTACAGTTCAGTATTCTTAGCACAATTATTCTTATCGAACGTGAATTTCCTTACGGAATTTCTAAAAATAATTAAATTTAATATCGACAAAATTAAAATATCGATAATTTTATTGATATTTTATCGATTACTTTCGCTGCATTAAGCGAATAGCAATAAGTGTTGCTACTCGACGCCAGTCGACGCAGCTATTACGCAATTATCAACATTATGTCAAATGCGTTTAAGTTCAAAATTGCGTTCCATTAAAATAACGCCATCTAGTGCCGAGTGGCAGAACTTCTTCGTCGATTGAATCTAGTTAGTTTGTAGATTACAAAACGTAAATACTTTGTACGCTATTGAAAAATAAATTTTATGTTAACGTAAAAAGGTATATTTTCATATGTATGACCTGTGTGATTAAAGCTATTTTTGAGTAAAATAGAAACGACCAATCAAAAGGATTGTTTATTTGTAGTACAATATATGATTAAACATTTATTTGTGTGAGTTTGGCGACGCTGGTTCCGATACAAATTCTAACGCATCGCCCTTCCAGTGTATTCTCTTTTCCGTGGGTTCTACACACAGAGAAAAGAAATATAAATAGAGACGCTATGCTAGCGGAGCCCGCGCGCCACACATGACATCAAATGGGCATATATCAACCAAAACACGCGTCAACGCTTCGTAGTATCCGCCATACTTAGCAGAGGTGCGTAGCTCCGCGAAAAATATTAATTATGTCGTGATGCGCTATTATTTCCTGTAGGAAACGAAGTGAGGAGTCGGAGTGTAACTCAAGGAGGGATTTCCTTTCATCGATGAGTCTACAAAGCTTTATTTAATTGTGATATTTATAAAAATGTATTCGAGATTATGATAATTTTAGGTGTAAACGATAAACTCTGATACTACTGCAAAATTATACATTGAAGGCAATGTACTCACTTTATTTGTACGCAAGGTAGCGAGCGCAACTCCGCACGTAATGTATTGCGTTCTTTCACATGCGTCGTGAGTCGTGACCTGTCGTGACCCCAAAACACGTGCATCGATAGTTTTGTTCGATCAATATCGATAAAATTCATCTTTTTATCACTGATTTGATTAAGGCAATAGTTGAAAGTTATATCAATATCCGCATTCCTCTGTTAAAATAAAGCTTTCAAAACGAGAATTTCGAAACAAAAATTTTTTATTTCAAGGGCAATAAACCGTGTAAAAATAACTTTTTTTAATTTACTTCATCATGTTAAACGTTTTTTTTTACAATTCAGTATTCTTAGCACAATTATTCTTATCGAACGTGAATTTTCTTACGGAATTTCTAAAAATAATTAAATTTAATATCGACGAAATTAAAATATCGATAATTTTATTGATATTTTATCGATAACTTTCGCTGCATTAAGCGAATAGCAATAAGTGTTGCTACTCGACGCCAGTCGACGCAGCTATTACGCAATTATCAACATTATGTCTAATGCGTTTGAGTTCAAAATTGCGTTCCATGAAAATAACGCCATCTAGTGCCGAGTGGCAGAAATTTTTCGTCGATTGAATCTAGTTAGTTTGTAGATTACAAAACGACGTAAATACTTTGTACGCTATTGAAAAATAAATTTTATGTTAACGTAAAAATGTATATTTTCATATGTATGACCTGTGTGATTAAAGCTATTTTTGAGTAAAATAGAAACGACCAATCAAAAGGATTGTTTATTTGTAGTACAATATATGATTTAACATTTATTTGTGTGAGTTTGGCGACGCTGGTTCCGATACAAATTCTAACGCATCGCCCTTCCAGTGTATTCTCTTTTCCGTGGTTCTACAGTACAAACATACATCGACAAAAAGTATTTGAAGAAATCTGGTTTTACAACACCCTGTCTGATAAACTATATGTCATGGTTTGTTTATATATTCCATATGAGTATAATCGATAGATATTCTGAAGCTAATATTAAAGTAGAGAAAATAATTGCTAAAAACAACTCTTTTGTATGAAATTTCGAACATGGGCCACATTTAATGCCGGTGAGTGCAATGAAAGGAAATGGCTCATTTATACAATTTTATTTTAAAAAGATATTAGTCTAACTAAATAATAAACTGAAATTGAAACCTAATAATTTTATATTCACGCACAAACTCCGCAGCAACGTCTGGCTGTATCGATTTAACATAGATATTTTCGGCACTACAATTACATATGGATATTAAAAATATTCTGGCACAATTTTATTACGAATGTAAGAACGTTATAATATAATGTGCTCGCGAAATAATTCGTTGGTAATATTTCCTCATATTTGCGGTTGGAACGCGAGTTGAGGAAACCGAATATTGCGACCAACAAAACTTTATCCTTCAAATCACTGTTGTTGGACGAAGTTCTATCAAAATATAGACAATTTTATAGAAATTTTACTGGTAGAAATCTATCTCGCTCCAATGAAATAAAATTTGTTTGATATTATAAATACGGACTTTACTGAACGAAAGAAAGACTTGTGGTTTTGCATTCTCGACATAATTATGTGCCCAGATTTTTTCACTGATTCGTGTTCTACGAGTATTCAATGAATATATCAGGCATGGAAATTATTGCTACTTTAAAGGAATTCTCATTTGATGATATTATTATTTTTTATAGCATGATTTCACTTGCTATATATGATTTGCAATGATTTGTAACCTACGTCATCGATGCTGATCGACGGTATTTTTCACAAAATCATGTGCGAGTATCGCACGCAAGTGTCAAATTATCACTGATGCAAATTATATATACTTTCGTAGCAAAAAATTATTTTTCTATCCTGCTACATAACATGTTAAAGAAGTTAACACTTTATGTCACTTGATTTAAGGTTTATTTTTGAATACTCTTAAAAGCTAATCAATGATAAAGTTTTTTTATTTTTTAAATTTGTTCATGACCATGGATACAAAGTCCTTCAGTCGCATACATTTTATTTATATTCTTAAATATTCTTTATAACATGTAACAGGCTATGTCATGGACGGTAACAGATGTGACATATGAAAACAGAATCATATTCTTTATCACCTGCTACTTGTGATTTATGCCATGCCTAGAATATATCGACCATCTTAAATCTGGCAGGAATGCAAAATTATAAATGGGACTGTCTGCTCCTTCATATCATACCTCAGATCTTGATGAAAGCTCATTGGAAGTGACGTCGAAACTAAAGTCGTGGGTTTGAACCCCACACTGAGCTGAGCTTCGGTGAATGAAAAAATTGTAAGGAAACCAAGCTCGGTGATAGGGTAGGGTGTTTCGTAGTACCCTGGCATTAAAATCCGTCTAAAACCTGATGTTTTCCGGCAGATGCAGTTCTCTTTCGGCTTTATATACTTACCCCATTCGGCCACATTATCTCATAACACGGTGAGATAGTGGTAACAAGAATGTTCATCGGTGATCACGTGCATGTTCACAACTGCATATTAGTAGCTCAATTACGCTGATGATTACTTACTGATAAGAGCCATTTGTAACGGGCGAATGGTGAAGTCATCCAGTTAATGGACAGATAAGATATAGGTAATTTATTTATTGTGCGCAATACCTATGTAGTTGCGAACATAGGTAGTGTAGTTTTAGAAATTATATTTTTCTTGCTGTAAATAGTATTTTTAATATATGAGCATCATCGAATTGGGCAATTCAATTCGAAGCGCTCGTGGTGTAGCATGATAAGCCGTTCTTAATCGATCGGCAAGTTAAGCTACTACCGTCGTGGTCGGTAGGTACCTGGATGGGGGACCGCCTAGTGGTATTTCAAATCGAGCGTTAAAGGCAGGTAAAGCCGTTGGTCCCGGTTATCACTTAATTGTGATAGTCGTTAAGCTAGTTGGAGGACTTCTAGGCGGCTTGAAAACTCCAGAAGTAGGTGGAGCACTAGCCTACCTACACCGATCCGCAGTGGGCACGCGTGGTGGAGTATCTGTCCATTCCCTTTCACCCTGATTTGTGAAAGGAGGCCTGTGCTCAGCAGTGGGACATTATGGGCTGATGATGATGATGATCGAATTGGGTACTTTCCTGGGTAAAAAATATATAATTCTAATTAGTCCGTCAGTTAGATATAGCCCGTTAAAGTTCCGCGTGACGTCACTTTACATGAAAAAATGTATAGAAATGTGACGTCACGCGGAACTGTAACGGGCTATATCTTCATTATTTTTTGTTTGATTGTCGAAAAAAAAATACGTGACCAATATTTTTTGATAATCTAACTGACAGACTAAATATTTTTTTTTAGGAAAGTAGCCAATTGTCTCTGTTTAATATAGCATTAAAAAAAATATTATTAATATCAAATTAAAATTCAGTATTTTGCCTCAAGGTAATTCTTTGATCGTTGAAGAATGTAATATCTTTTGATTATCCCCTATAGTCCGCAAGTATCCATGTATTCATTAATTTGATATTAAAATCCTATGACGTCAACATCGAAGATTTGATCTCTAATATATTGTCATCTCTGTCAACACTGATATAAAGAACCGTGATGGCATTACTTTTTTATCGTTATCTGTGCACATCAAACGTCATCGTTATGTGTTGCGGCACATTCGATCTTCGTAAATCGTTTATTGTCCAAAGCTAATTTCGTTGTTTTACAACCTAATATAATTTGTGCGATCTCGCTTACTAAAATTACAACGGTCTTTTCTGAAGCATATTTATTTTTATATGTCATTCCTTTGCTCTCGTAAGTATAATGAACCCAGGACTTTGAATTCTTAATATAAAGTCTCATTTTCATTATAATTCCTATTTTGTTTTCATGTAGTCCGGAGTGAGCCAATTTCAGGAGAGGAATTCAGGTAAGACCTCCAAGCGATTCTGTTAGCGTGTTATTTTGACGACAAACGTTCTTATTTTGACAAACATAAGATGGTTTTATTTCGAATTTCATTTAATACCGTTAAACGAGCAATTCTTGTATATATATATAGGTATATACAGGATGTTTTTGGGTAAAGAGGGTTTAATATTAATGTAGTTGTATACAACTTCTTTATAATAACACAGTATGTATAGTACCAGCAGTAGAAGCAGTAGAAGCGCTTGTGGTGTAGCATAATTAGCCGTTCTTAATCGAACGGCAAAGCTAAGCTACCACCGTCGTGGTAGCTGGATGGGTGACCGCCTAGTGGTATTTCAGATCGAGCGTTTCCGTGCTTCGGAAGGCACGTAAAGCCGTTGGTCCCGGTTATCACTTAATTGTGATAGTCGTTAAGCTAGTTGGAGGCCTCCGAGGCGGCTTGAAAACTCCAACAGTAGGTTGACCACTAGCCTACCTACACCGATCCGCAGTGGGCACGCGTGGTGGAGTATCAGCTCATTCCCTTTCACCCTGATTTGTAAAAGGAGGCCTGTGCTCAGCAGTGGGACATCATAGGCCACAGGTCAGGCTGATGATGATGATGATGTATAGTAGGTACCTACTACCTACATCTAGCCGAAGACGGCTTATGAAGCCGTTATAAGTGGTGTATCGAAGGCTCTTAAGTTAATTAATTCAATAAATTTAACTAAGTCTAGACTTTAAGCTAGAAATATCGGTTGATGGTGCCGATTCTGTTGTAAATCGCACTAAACTAATTTTAGTCACATCACATCTCCTTACAACATTATTGAAAGAGGATAGAACATATTTAAAGCTGTCAAATTAGTCTTTACCGTTTTAATTTGCGGGTATTTAGACGTAACAGCGATAGATGGCGACTTAATTTCATTTGAAAACAAGCATTGGACTAATTTGACAGGACTAAATTTCTGTTACTCCGGGCTTAAATAAGGTTATACGAAGCAAATGAGAACATGGCTACAATTTATTTTCTCACCATCAAAAAACTAAAGCTCACGTTAAATTAATCGAATTACTCGACGATACACCACAAATTCGTTTGTTGGACATTTTCATTCCCAACTCGAACGTGTTTTATGGAATAAGGCGCGTCAATAAGGTTTTAAGTCTTAATGAAAATCTAATGAAATGTTATACCATTGAAATCAATTATTAAAATCCTCTATTTCCTCTTTGAAGTACTTTACAGTGGTTTATCAAAGGAGTCAACCACCGAAATGAGGAAGGAGGAAGGTTAAATTGGCCGCGACCTCTTTCAACGGCTGAATGCGTAACGAGTTGACTTGTTGCGTCTCTATGTGGGTAATATTTAATATACCTACGATTTACTTCCCTACAGGCAAACAAACAACACTATAAGATCAAGGATACCTTCTAAATTCGTATTGCGAACTAGAAAGTCCTTGGAACTATTTTGTAAGTCGATTATCTCTTCGGTAAATGCTCAAACAAGTTTTCGATTAATGTCGATCTATACTTTGATGGGTATACCGCTGTACCTACATCTAACTTTGTTTATCTGACTGACTGAAAACCTCGCTGCTGGTTCTTACCAGCTTCCTTCTCAGGATATTTTTGTTGACGTAATGCATCGTTGCCAACATAGTCAGATAAATAGAAACAACGTACGTAGCCTTCCTTTCTGAACTTTTTGCTGGTTCTTCTCAGGTGACGCCTGATTTCCTAACTGCTGGTAACTTTAAGCTACTGCGTTAACTTTCATATGTGCCTAGCGCCTAAACTGAATGAATGGCTTTTTTTTGACTTTGATAATGTTTCAGTTACATTATTGGCATCGCAAGTCTGCTACTGCGCAATAAGAATAAGATTAACAGCGCAGGTATTGTGAACTTGTAAACGAAACCATACACATACTTTATTTTATGCATCTCGGAATAAAACCGCATTTGACTCCTGAATTTCAAAAGCGAGCACGCGATTGTACTTGCAAAAGAAAATTGAAAGCAACACTTGCAGTTTGACATGAAACCGTTTAGTCTAATGGCGGCCACAGACGCTCCGGTGTACCAAGCAGGTATACCTGCGCAGGTAGACCTGAGCGTGTGTATGAATAATATCTACCTATTTACCTAATATGTTATTTATAAATGAACTGAAGAGTGCTCCGGTATACCGGACCGTCCCCATACACGCTATCGACTTCTCCGGTAGACCGTAGCGTGTATGGCTTACATAAGTGTTGCGTCGTAAAATAACATAGTATTATGAATGCGGAAATTCATAAAAGCTGATTTAACAAGTTAATTGAATAATATAACGTGATTGAGAAGCGCTCGTGGTGCAGCATGATTAGCCGTTCTTAATCGATCGGCAAAGTTAAGCTACGTCTGTCTTGGTCGGTACCTGGATGGGTGACCGCCTAGTGGTATTTCAAATCGAGCGTTTCCGTGCTTCGGAAGGCACGTAAAGCCGTTGGTCCCGGTTATCACTTAATTGTGATAGTCGTTAAGCTAGTTGGATGCCTCCTAGGCGGCTTGAAAAATTCCAACAGTAGGTTGACCACTAGCCTACCTCCACCGATCCGCAGTGGGCACGCGTGGTGGAGTATCTGCCCATTCCCTTTCACCCTGATTTGTGAAAGGAGGCCTGTGCTCAGCAGTGGGACATTATAGGCTGATGATGATGATGATGAACGTGATTGTATTAGCAGTCTCAATCACAAGCATGTTGGGGACAACCTTGACCATAAAAAGATGGGCCTTGACACGACCGGCGCGTGCGCACCTGCCTCGTTAGCGCCATCTGTTTGTTATTCCCATACAGATTCTACGCGAGTTTGTTTGCTCACACACACGTTTCCTGCATAGTTGTGTACTGGTTGTGTATATAATCCTACATCCATTTTTTTTTTTTTTAGATTAATCCTAATTATATTGCAAATTGGTAGAGCGTAGAGGTTTAGTATGTTGAGTATAAGGAACCCTGTCATTCACAGCATTCAAACGCAAATAAAATGATTTCTTGTACTTCAGACAATCCCTTGCCTTATTTTTAATTAAGTCAACCATTATGAATATAGTCAATATATTACATACTTATCGATTTTTTTATTTCTATAGTCTTGTTCTTACTGTTTTCTAGTCTAACATTATTTGTACCAATCTACTAAAATTATGGAACTTTTCGATAACTTTTTTCAGTTTTGCGAAAACATTATTTCTAACTCTTCTAAAAGTTTCTCTCACTTTATTATTTCATGAGTTCATAATTTTACCCTTGAAAAGACGCGGCCCGAATTTTCTGAGATAAAATAAACTGAGAAGCGAATATAACATGAACATTAGAACTCTTAGAGGGGGTTAATTGGGAAGCAGAATGACGCATAAGCGCTCGTTTGTGTGATAGTATCATATAATTAACAGTTGGCATGATAAAAATGATGGGTGTATCCATAATGTAAAACCTTGGGTTACAGATGGCCGACTGTACGATAAACTGCACGATATTATCCGCGAAATCGGTTCTGCACGTAGTTTTTTCAAATCTGTTTATCTATACAAGTATTGAATAATTACTATATTCAATAATTATCGACTACTAAAAGTTACAACTTATCTGTTTTTAACATATTATAAAGATACATATATCATTGGGCTTTTTAAAATAGTGGAACATCTAACCTTATGATTTTTTTATAATATACCATTTTCCAGCGTTTGTAAAATTTAATCTGTCTCTAGAATGCCCTTTGTAAATATAAATGTATATCAAAACTATACCTATCACAACTGAACGTGATGAAAATAATGTTTTTACAAAACAAATCCAGAGCTCAGCTTTATTAGGAGTAAAATCTAAGCAAAATGAAGAGAAACCATCTTGCGTGGGAATTGTTTGCTTATTCAGATAAATAGGTAAACACTGATAAGCTCCTAGAATCCGTCGGTGAGGTTTAACTTCGAGGTTACGAGGTTTAATTACTGCCTTTACTGTACTTCAATGTAAATTCCAGAAAATATTAACGTTACTTACATTTGGTAAACGCAAATGTGTAACGAAAGCAGATTGTCCTGCTACTAGTTTCAAATATAAACATCACTGTCCGAGTCTGAGTTTCAGGAGTTATGATTTTTTCAATCCTTTCACAAAGTCATATTTCAACCGTAGATAGAATCGATGCCGCGTGTCAGTTGTACTAATTTTATACTCTGCAAAATGATTCGCCATAACATTAAAAATTAAATCAATACTGATGCATTATTATCAGCAAGCGGCCGAGTGCTCGTATCATACCATGATAGCATTGTTCGTATATCAACACGTGCAGAAATTTGTCGTTAGTGACGCGAATCATTACATGTAATACATAATGCATGGCGTCAGGGCACGAGTGAACAGTGTCGATGACAGCAGTGTCCCCTGGAATACTCATCAGACCAAATATATAGCTATAGCATACCAATCGATCATTCCAAAACTTAATTCATAGTTCGTTCACTAATAAGACCTAATTGCTTGTGGTAATCCCACCGGTAAGTGGTATGATTATGTGTGAGCACCTTGATGAGATGACTATAATGGTATTGGGTCGTGATATAAAACCAATAAAAAGTTGTATTGAAAGTGACACGTGGATTATAAAGAAGCATGCTACACATGTTGTTTTGACGGCAAAGTTATACTGTTTCAATATGCATACATATTATTATTTTATACTGTAAGCGATTGTGTTTGACCACAAAATCACCGTAGAAAGTGATGAAAGACAGAAAGAAACTAGCTGAAGTGCAGCAGTCGGAGCAGCGGTAGGTGCTACCGACATATTATCAACTTGAGGGTGTTAGCCAGCTAGGTGGATACTACAAAGTACTATACCTCTGCTATGGTTTCCTGAACTATGTTTTCCTTGAGGGAAAGAAGGTGAATCATTGATGATGTATCAATTTTATAAAGTGGGCTTACAGTATCTCACCTATTACGTTATCAGCACATATAGCTTACTCGCACTAAACGAGGATAGATGTTTATCACATCGCAACAAGTACGAGCCCCGCATATTGCTGGTGTGGTGGCAAAGAATTTAAAACGTCCAGAAGGATAGTCGCCTCTATGGCAACATGAAATAAACAAGCCAGAATTGACAGTATTTGACAGCCGTGCGCAGTACGAACTGAGAGCGATTTGCTCAGGGAGCCCCTCAAGCGGAGTGAAATTAAATGTCATGCTTTAATAAGGCGGATTATCCATCTGGGTAGAGGCACGATGCCCTATGAAAATCTTTGGCTGGTGGATAGTAATGCGGCGCCGTACCGGCCGGCCATCTCTATTTAATTCATTATTCATATCTATTGAATTAGTGGCCGCATTTACAACATATGTGTATTGCTAGATAGACTTGTCTACAGTCGTTAATTAACACAGTGCGTATTTACGAAACCTTTTCTTAAGTTAATTTGTCAGCCGAGTCGCTGGAGGTAGTTCTATAAATTAGACACTTGAGATCGGGGATAATTCTTGTCTTATTTAATCACGCCCAAATAAGACCTTTCATCATGTTATTAATGGAAGGGACACCTTTTTCATATTTTGATTATATCCAACAAGTCAGAGATTCATGTGCAAATTTCCATCTAAAACAACTGAATAATTTTCATATTTATAAAGCACTTGCGAGCTCTAATGAATGCCAGACTCGTCGTACTAACATAATTTGCTCTGTAGATTGTCTATCATATACTATCATATTTATCTATGTGTGTATAACCCAGCATAGTAATGCCTGGTTATGCCATCTCTATGAAACTAGGTCGTAAATAAGACTAGACCGAAATGTTATGGTACTTAAACAGTTTTATCCCTAAGTCGTGACTATTACGTAAAAATACGACCACAAACTAGACAGCCAGCCAGCGCGGCTTTTATCTAAAAACACGATCATACATGAAACCAACAAGGACAGCCAAACAATAAGAATTCTTGTCAATTTGACAAATTCTCAGAGGCATTATTGTGAAGTTTCACCGTATTTATTTGTCCTAGAGACCATGAAACGGAAACAGCAGGACACCATGTTATAAAGGGCATTCAGCGGGCAATGTCACAATTATACCGACGATCACCATTTCGTAATTTCCTCAGATAGCGTACAAGAATAGCGGACAGCAAATTGTCCGTGCACGTTCCGGACAATAGGAGCATCCACCTGTTGCGACATTCAGACAAATAAGGGTGGGTTGTACGATATTCATGAGACTATTTTTCTCGCCACTTGCAGCTTCAAGTCATGTGCAGTGCAGCGTGCATACAATTTAAATCATCTGCAGTTCTGCAAGCGGTGTGCGTCAGCAACGTTTACGAGGCAAGGTCGCTCTCATCCATTTGTTGTGCGTGAACTGTTTGTAAAAGCCCTCGGCTAATAACTGGGAGGTCGCTTTGGTACCATAGAAGGGCGGAATTTTTACATTATGTATGGAGTTTTTTGTACAATTTCAATACAATGAGGTACTGTTTTTATGTGCTCTCTGTTTGTACATATTTGCATTGATTGATGCCCAAATATGTGCCATTGAATTTCATACAATGTGAAACTCCAGGCGGGCGGTGCTTACTTATTGACGTCATTTCATTACAGCAGGCGACTTTGTTATCCCGCTTTATTTATACATCATATATTTCTTTAAGGATGCCTGTTAACCTATTATTATGGTCATCTACGATATATTCAAGTGTCATAAACATAAAAGCATCACTCGTAAAATTTTCACCCCGTCAAATAGTGTTGCTAACGCCATATTGGTCTGTCCGATAAAATTACTTAAGTTGATAAGAAATTCACTAGTTTCTATGGAGGAAAATAATGTTTTAGTAGAAGTAGAAGGTACTACGTAAAAGGTTACAGTATTTGGGACATCGCGAGTAAAGGTCGCTTATTGGTTTTCCCCGGTAAAAGCTACGCTTGGTATTGATGTTACGGAAATCTAATAACAGGCACCGGAGGCGACTGCGGATGTGGATCTAAACGTATGTATGTTATATATGTCATATGTTTAGATTTTATGGAAATCCTCTTTCGATGAGAGATATGAGAAACAGATTGAGGATAAATTCGAGATCAAAATGGTAATTCCTTGACCAGGCTCGCAATATTTTACCTGGTTTCTTTGCATACCTATAAGAATCAATTGAAACGCCATTCCAATTTCTCGAAATTGACTCCACCTCGATATGATGACGATACGAAAATGTATGAATTTGTGTATATCTCTGTAAAAATTGCTACCATGCATTTTTAGTAAAATAATTACATATTGTATACATAGCTAAAGAAAACATATTTAATACAAACAGCTGCTCTCGATTCAAATATAAGTACTAATGGATAATTTACAAACGAACGTAATAAGGGGATGGAGAATAATTAATTCATTTTGTATCGACGGAGTTTTGATTATAGAGAAAGACAACCCTTCTAAAGATAATCTATATATATAAAAATCAATGCCACTTTTCGTTGTAATTTTATAACTCAAGAACGGGCTCACCTATCCAAACCAAATGTTTAGGCTTTGTTCGGACTATTTAGTAGATGGTTTATGTGAAGTTTGCACTAAATCGGTCGAGCTGTTCTTCATTTATCACATTTTTTGTATCAAATTAATTGAATAAATGGCGGGTAGGGTAGGGTAGCACCATAGGGTAGGGTAGCACCACGCGAACGAAGTCGCGCCGGGCAGCTAGTTTTGTATAAAATCTAATGGTGCGTCCATGTTACGCGAATCGAGCACGAGCCGAGCCACGAACGAACCTACAACGAGCACGATGTGAATCCCTTTGTTCGTGAAAAAACTGACAATCGCGCTCGTTCGAGGCTTGCATGCCCGTCCACGCTTCGCGAATCGTGCTCGCTTGGTGAACCGTTGTTTGAGGCTCGGCTCGTGCTCGAAGCATGAACGCACCATAAGAAAATACTTCAAGTTCCGTCTATTATTTTAAAGTTGTTAAAAATAAAAACTGCGTATAGGAATCTGGGTGACGGAACTGCGTACAGGAATCACGGGAGTGCCCCCCGCCAAGACGAGCCAAGCGAAGCGCAAGGTACTTAGTCAAAATATGTGGCTTGGCTGTTCCGCTACTACAATAACTACTGTACTACAGAAAAGTAATTAACAGTGAATATATTTTTCTCCTTACGCCCATGTGACAGTAGCGAAACGGCCAAGCCACATATTTTGACTAAGGTGTAGAGTTTGTGAAGCTAGGGCCTGTAGAGTTAGGGCGTGTAGAGTTATAAGCTTGGCTCTACATGAGATCCGATAACTTTTTGACAGTGCGACAGAAAATGTTTTTGGTGGCATCTAGAGTTTCTGCAGCAGACTAGTGAGAGAGTTAAACTGTGGGTTGCATTCATTTTGCATTAAGCAGGATGGAATGAGCCTTCCCAGGAGTTGGTACAATCAACTCTTATTTAACTTTCCTCAGGGTTTTCAACAAAATTTGTTTCGATTAGGGTTGTACCTAATTATATCCCGTAGCCAGTATTCCGTATTTATCATATAAAAAAAACCTATAAAACCTGTTTTCTCAATGTGAAAGTAAATTAATATAGTATCAAGTAAATATAAACTTAGCTATCTACCAGTTATTAAGGATCACGTATTATCTACGTCCACCAAACGGAACCTATGGTATCAGTTTCCGTTCCATTTACATAGTACAAAAGAGATTAAGCGGTTGTTGGACGCGTGATTCTAAATAAGGTCCTCTTCTGTCCCCGAAATAACTTAGGTTAGATTATAACAGATATTTGATGTGCGAATATTATACAGTTGAATAGTTTGTATGCGCGACCACTCAGGAACCGCAAGTCCGATTTGAACAATAATGTTTGTGTGGGTTATTGGCACGCTAGCGCGGGTGAAACTGCAAGCCACAGCTAGTTACTACTAAAATTATGTGTAATTTACATTTCGTGAAGGATAATTGAAAATTGATCTTTTGAAACTAGTAATAATAGAGTACAAAATGTATCGTACACGTGCCGGCGACGGCGGACTCAATATTTATCTAGTAAACCCTGCTAGCTCAGAGATACAGCTGTTTTTAGATAGATAGATGTGGAATGTTGAAAATTTTAACAAGGTTTTAGATGGTTCTTATATGTACAGAAATAAATTATCTTGTATGTATTTAACCTTTTTTATTCCTTAATTGCGTTTTAACACTAATAAAAATCAACCTTGCGATTTTTTGCTTGAATCTCCGAGCCGTGGCGATATAATTTCAACATAACAGTTGCCTAGCATTTTCCGATATTGTTTCTAGATCATGAGTATTGTAATAAAGCGCTCATTATTTTATCAAATTATCCAACTAATATAATAAATGCGAGAGTGAGTTATTTTGTTTGGTATCTGGGCTATAGGATACTTTTCGCGCGAAAAATAGGATCCCTCTGGACCTTGCGTAATACCGCGGGGAGAAAACTATTTTATAAAACTCAAATACAAATTATATGTATTTTTTGTTTGTTTAACAGGTAAATGCAGTCGCTGCGCAAGAGTTCGTGGGCAATCTGTGCCGCCTAGCCGCCTTGGAAAACGTGAGTGTTTTTCCTGTATCATTACATTATAATATCTACGTTCTTAATTACTGTCTTTTTTTTTTTTTTTTTTTTTTAATTTATTTTATTTCCCAAAAAACCTTACATTTTTTCTTAATTTTAAGTCGCCAAACTACTATTGCAGTTTGTAGGCGTGCACTCTTTCACAGTTTTGTTGGTTTTTACGTACATACATATACCTTTATTTACATTATTATTTAACAATCACATGCACTATACATATATTCTAAGTACTAGTCCAGTAACTTATGAAAGAAACATTAGGTATATCATTTCTTTCCTAAGCAACTAGTCTGCTTCTCTAATAAATTTTCTTTTATTTTTCTTTTTAAAGTTATTTTACATTTAATTTTATTTTCATTCAGTAGTATATTAGGATACATATTACATAATATGTATGTCTGTGGTGCTGCGAATCGGATTTATAATAGATACGTGTTATATGAGTAATCGATTGCATGGCCAGTTAACCAGAAACAGAACGCTGACTCAAGCAAGAGTCATTATGGAAATCATGGGTTTTTTTTAACAGTCTACAAAAATCCAAATTATATATATCCATATAATATGACAACAAAAGTAAGTAAACCTTATGAAAATACAAATAAGGGCGTTTGCTCGTCGCGTTCGAGCAATCGATCAAATATGTGTGACACTGCATTAAATACACATGAGAAAATAGGTAGTACATCATATCAGCTGGCATAGTTTTTTCCATAAATGGTTTGAAATCTAAAACTTCTGCATTTAGCTTAATATTGAGATGAAGTGGTCAGTGTATTGTGATAGTGCATGCATTGCCTCTGAAGCCAACTATCTCTGCTGCTATGGCCGTAACTTTTCTTCATCTACCAATATCCTCATAACGGATCCATGAAATCTTCCAACATACCTCGTTATCTCGCGGCCGAAAATTCTGGCAGAAGAAAAAGCTAC
Source organism: Achlya flavicornis (assembly GCA_947623365.1). NCBI lineage: Eukaryota > Metazoa > Arthropoda > Insecta > Lepidoptera > Drepanidae > Achlya > Achlya flavicornis. The sequence continues at coordinate 3,518,533 of OX392469.1, forward strand.
TTTAATATAGATACACTAAGGTACTTTTTCAACTTACGTACCTACTTATAAGTAGCAGTTTTATTATAGGATCCGAGATGTGTGAACTTGAATCAAATAAAGCTCAATTATAAAATTATCTTTATATATAAAAATCAATGCCACTTTTCGTTGTAATTTTATAACTCAAGAACGGGCTCACCTATCCAAACCAAATTTTTAGGATTTGTTCGGACTATTTAGTACATGGTTTATGTGAAGTTTGCACAAAATCGGTCAAGCGGTTCTTCATTTATCACATTTTTTGTAACAAATGAATTCAATAAATGGCGAATCATTTTGTTAATGGGGATTTTGCTGTCAGCGTAGGGTAGGGTAGGGTGGGGTAGTACCATAGGGTAGGGTAGCACCACGCGAACGAAGTCGCGCCGGGCAGCTAGTTTATGATATTTTGTGATGTTATTATTTTGTTTATCATTTAATTTTATGAATGGAATTCTAATAAAATATTTTTGTATTATTCTACTAGCATAATAATTATTTCTTGAAAAGTATTGGAAATATTTTTGGTACATTAAAAGTTTTATGTGACTCTTAGAACATTTTCGAGTTCTAGCATTTTACTAAACAAACAATATCCTATTTTTAATGTAATTGAAATACACAATATCAATTACGTGCAATTACTTAAGAAATTGTAATTTAACAAGTCCGTTTGTATAAGCACTTAGTTAAATTGTCGAAAAATTGGTATTTAATCATCATACCCTCACAGGGAAAATGAAAAACTGTCCTTATGGTACTTATTGTAGTTCAAATTTTCACCAACGTGCTGTTGTTTCTAAACGATGGTTTGCTTAACTGAAATGTTTTCAATATTCGAAATCACTACCTTTATCGAATTTTATCATGGAATGGCTGATATTTTCTTCAAAATTCAGCTCGGTGTTCCTTTCAGCGTTTTTCTCTAAGACCTGTAATTCAAAAGTTGCCATTACAAACTTGCTCGTTTAAAGGCATTAGATAGATTCACGATGTGTAAGAGGAATTAAAAGAAGTTCCTCCTCTACTGCACCATTACGTGTGCTTATTTAAATACTTTAGGTACTTACTGCTAGTGACATTTCGCCTATCTTCGTAAACCTATCTTATGAGCACGTACCTAGTATTCTCATAAGCTTTCCCTACAAGAACTCGATTAAACAACCATGATAACGTTACAGACAATCATCCAGAATTAAGTAGCATTTTAGGATACAGAATAATTAATATTTTTATATTGACAAGTTTATTTGATCGTTTCCAAAAGTTGTTCCGCTTTTGACATCGGCCTTTGCAATGAGAATACATAATATGTTATCAGTGGCGTGCATTGCTTTTCGGACTAGGTAGGCAGAAGAAATCATGGTCTGGCCATGATTTCTTACGCCTAAATATGCCTCCTAGATAGATTATGTTTTTTGACCCGATTCGTAAAATTGTTTAGGTCAGCGTATCATTCCACACACATTTGGTATGATTCATTAGCAAACAAAATACATAATAACAGAATAATAGATTCGAATACCAGCACCCAGATAGCCAGGTGTTTAATAAACAAAATATTCTGTGTTAAAATGTCTAAGATTTTTACCTTAGATTTAAATCCATGAATGTTTTGGAGTTGGTCTAAAGCAAGTACAAGCAACAAACGAAAACTGACTAAAGGAATAATTTATCGACACATTTTGCATCTTCACCACAAAATTTCTTCATTTCACACACAATACACTTCATAGATACACTTCGCAAAATCACAATAAGTAAATAACAACAACATTGCATACAAATTACAATGCCAGCCAAACCAAACCATAAACAAACCAACACAAATAAATTGCGAAGTTATATTTGAGTTGCTCTAATGTTGGTAAAGTCGTTGTAACTGTAGTCTTTTTAATTTGGATGGGTTACTTTACTTACAACAGAGAAGGTAAGGTTCTTCTTCTTCTTCTTTTGTTAAATGGCGACTGTAGCCATAAGCACAATTCCGCCAATGTCACGTTAGTTAAAGATATACGAAGGGGACTCTTGTAAAACAATTTTGACGGTTTTGATCGGTGAAATGGAGCTGGACTATCTAAAAACAAACAGGACAACACTGAACAATACACATTACACAAAACATTAATTATATATAATAATATAAACACAAATTACATAAAGGAAATAAAATAACTAAAATTTTAAATTGTTACTTTTTATAAAATGAGATAAAGTAAATATTAAGGGGGAGTCAATATATGTTAGTAAACATTTAAAATTAATGGGACGGGGAATTTCAGGAGGAATAATATCATAAAGTGACGACTGTAACCTCGGGCACTCAAAAAATAAATGGTTAGTATTACCCTCATCAAGACCGCATTCACAAAGAGAATGATCCTTAACTCTGATTTTGTGTAAATGGACAGGAGTAGATGCATGACCTAAACGTAAGCGACAGATTGTAGATGTGATAGGTTTATTCAAATCGCGGAACTTAAAGAACCAAGGCTTTTTTGGAATAAAGGGTTGGATATCTCCATAATATTTACCTACAATATTTCGTGAGTATTGCCATAACTTGTTCCAAGATCCATCCAGACGAGGTTTAGCAAGACTACACACATCCGCAGCAAATATTTCAGAGTATTGCATGCCTCCATCACGAATAGCATTCCTGGCACCTGAGTCAACGGTCTCATTGCCACGAATGCCACAATGACCAGGGATCCACGCAATAACCACATCAATACCAAGAATATAACATTCAAATAATGCTTCTCTAATTTTTAATATAGTAGGAAGTTTGGATTTGGAGCGGAAAGGATTAGAAAGGATGGAATGGAGACAACTTTGGGAATCTGTGAAAATAACGGATTGTTTAATATTATGCGACTTAATATACAATATTGCTTCCAAAATAACAATAGCTTCTCCGGTAAAAACTGAAGTTAGTGGAGGGCACTTAAAGTTTAAAATAATTTTATATTTAGGTATCCACACCGCAGAACCTACGTTCTCTTGGTCCGAAATTTTAGATGCATCCGTATAAACATATAACCATCCAGGCCACCTGCTTGACGACTCTTCCATAAACTGTTTATCAGCCTGTGGAGACTCCTTATCAATTCCTATACCAAGAAGAACATTGGGACGATAAATCAGAGCATCGTAGTTGATTGAAAATAACGGGAGAAATTGAAATTTTGAAATTGGATGTGAGAGGCGACAAAGAGAAACAAAACTTCGGATAAGACATGGAAGGTTATCTAAACTGTTATTCCGATCCGAGGAAGATTCTAGAAGGTTGGATAGTTTATGAAATAAGGGGTGAGATGAGTTTTGCACTTGATTAAAAAGAAACCTGTCGCAGAGGTATTGCCTACGCAGATGAAGTGGGGGATCAACACATTCCACCTGCATTGCCTTAATAGGTGAAGACTTCATGGCTCCTAAAATTAAACGGAGACATCTGGCTTGAACTTTACTTAACTTGTCTATGCCAGCTTTGTTGCAGTGATCAAGGAGGAACGATCCATAGTCCATCAGGCTACGTATAAGTGCATTATAAAGAAGCTTCTGGTTATAAGGGTGGGCTCCCCACCATACACCTGACAGACATCGAAGAACATTAATACCTCTTTCACATTTTTGCGCGATGTAAGTAAAATGAGGAACTCCGGTCATTCTTGAGTCCAAAATTATACCCAAAAACTTAACATTATCCTTTAAAGGAAACTCCTCACCATTAAAATTAACATTTATTACAGGAATGATTCTTCTTTTTGTAAATATGACTAATGAGCACTTGGAAACAGATAGAGAAAGTCCATGAACATCAAGCCAGTCACCTAGATACCTGAGAGCTGAGTTAAGTTTTAAAGAAGCTTCTGAAGCCGAACTAGATGATGTATATAAAACTATATCATCAGCATATTGTAGGATTTGGCTGAAACAGTTTACTGTCTGCTCGAGATCATGGGTGTATATGCTATACAAAAGGGGGCTAAGAACAGATCCCTGGGGAAGGCCCCTCCAGACATATCTAGCATGTGATGAGCAGTTCTGGGATCTCACTATAACATTTCTCTGTATGAAAAGATTAAATATAAATCTGACCAACCTCTCAGGGACGCTCAGCTGGAGAAGTTTATTCCTGAGTACCGGAAGAAGGACGTTATCATATGCAGAGGCGATATCCAGAAATACTCCCACAAGATATTTTCTCTGGTTAAAAGCTAGTTGTATGTCTGTCGTTAGTATACTTAAACTATCTAGCGTACTCATGCCTTTCCTAAAGCCAAATTGGGATTTAGCAAGTAATCCCTTGCTTTCCATTAGCCATTCCAAACGATTACGAAGTAAATGTTCCATGATTTTAGCAAGAACAGAAGACAAAGCAATCGGTCTCCTTGAGTTAGGATCTGAAGGATCTTTACCAGGTTTAAGTAGTGGAATTATAATTTGTGTTTTCCAGGATTCAGGGATTGTACCATGTTCAAAAAAATTATTAATAAGGTCTAAAAAGAAAGATTTAGTCTTGTCACTAGCTCTACAGAGGAAAGAGTATGGGATACCATCAATGCCTGGAGATGAATCTACTAATCCATCCAATGCCCTATGGAGTTCATTGAATGAAAATAAGGAATCCATTTTGTCATGGGATGAAGGAGATGGGGAAATACTAATGGGAATCGAGTCTATAAATGGAACAGAAGGAGGGGCTATTTTGTCGGTAAAAGCCTCCAACCAGAGGGACGGATCATTTGAGGAGACGCTATCTGAGGTAAGAGACCCTCGAAATCTACGAATCTGTTTCCATACTAGAGAGGGAGGAGTTCGAGGTGATAAAGATTCACAAAAATTAATCCAACCCCGTTTTTTTTTTAAAGATAAAAGTCTTCGCGCCCGAGCCGCCGTATGTTGGTAAGAGAGAAAATTTTCCGTGTTCATGGAAGAGTTATACGTTCTCTCTGCGTCACTACGCTGGTGAATGATGGCTGTACACTCAGAATCCCACCAAGGAAGGGAGATTTTAAAATTGACTTTCTTTTTTAATGGAATATTAGCATCTGCAGATGAATTTAAAACATCAATAAATTTTTTATAAATATCTAGAGCGTTAGATGATTCTAAACGAGGGAATGAATCTAAAGAATTATCCAAAAATTTTGAGAATTCAGGCCAATTAGCTTTAGATAATCTGTATTTTAAAAGAGGAGAATGACTATAAGAATGTAAGGGGCGATGGGAATAAGATATTAAAATGGGAAAATGATCGCTACCGTAAGAAGAAGAGAGGATATTCCATGATAAAAGAGGAGACAAAGAAGATGAACATAGAGTAAGATCAACAGCACTTTTAGGATCTTGAGTGGGAAGTACTCTACGGGTAGGAGAGCCATCATTGATAACACAAAGACTGTTATCATCCAAAATATCTAAAATTATAGATGCAAAGCAATCACTGTGACTAGAACCCCATGAAATATGATGAGTATTAAAATCGCCCATTATGATCACAGGGGAAGGGAGAGAAGAGATTAAGGAATGAAGAACAGGGCCAAGTGAAGGGTGCGGATGAGGTAAATATATAGATAAGAAAGTAACATTAAAAGCTCTTAATGCAGTAGCATTAATATTACCAGGGAGACCTGGAAGGTCAATTTTTGAAAAAATAATACCATGTTTAATTAACAGGGCACTACCAGCATACCCATCATCCCTGTCATCCCGCAGGCAATGGTAGCCAGGCACCCTAAAATGGGAACCCGGCACCAACCAAGTCTCCGAGATGGCAGCAATGGCCGGTATGTATTTATTTAATAAAAATAGAAGTTCAGGTTTTTTGCGACGTATACTATTACTGTTCCATTGGAGGATTTGGACTGGATCCATTGGAATTGAATATGGAAATAATTTGAGTAAGTTTATTGGCAACGTGGGACGGTAAGTTGGTAGATTGACTAAGCAGATTTATAATTAATGATAAAAGTGTTTCTAATAAGCTATCATTAGGAGAAGAAGAGGGGGTTATTGAGGTGGATTGGGTTAGGGCACACCCATTAGGAAGGGACGAGGGAACACGAGAGACAATGGCTCTGTGGGCCTCCTTATCAAAACCTTTACCTAAAGGAGCATGAGGGCGACGTTCGGTAATAAAAGTTTTTCTGTAGGAAGTAGATTGGGATGGAGCAGAGGTTTTTACATTAGATGGAGAAATAGGGTGTTCAAACATAGCCTGAGAAATCTCAGCATATGACCTGCGTACAGGGGGAAAGTGGGACGATGCTTCCTCATATGATATACTGTCCTGGGACATAACCATTTTTATATTTTTCTGTCTTTCATGTTCAAGACAATTTTTATTTGTGGCAAAATGTTTCCCCGAACAAAATAAACACGTTGATAAATCTTCAGTGACTGTACAATCATCACCCGCATGGGGCTGTGCGCAGCGATAACAGCGAGGCTTGAAAGCTCGGCATTGAGTCTTTATGTGACCAAACCTGCAGCAATTATGGCACTGTATCGTCGGAAGCCTATACGTCTCAATTGGAAGTGATGTGTGAAATGAATAAACCCGATTTGGTAGAAATTGGCCATGAAAGGTCAAAACAACACTTTGTGTCGGAATCCAATTCACTACTCCATCAACAACACTTTTTCTATTTAATCTACGTGCTTTTAAAACATACCCACAACCTTCAGGAAGACTCAATGATTCCACAAGTTCATCCATCGACCATTCCACTGGAATGTCGCGAACAAGCCCCATACGAGTAATGTTGTAAGTAGGGATATTTGCAATGTACTTGTGTTGATGTAATAATGGACAATCCAGAAAGGTGTTAGCAGCTGAAGCTGACATGAATTCAATGCTAATCCTGTTTCGACCTACCTTTTTAATGCCATCCTTGCATATGTTTTTAATTTTGTTTTGTACTAGAAATTGTCCAAATTTGATTGGTCGGATAGTAGTCCCAGCCGAGGGATCAGGTTCAGAACGCGATATATGGACGATAAATGGACCTTTATCTTCCTTTTCATAACTTCGAAAACCTATAGTTAAACTATGGTGTAAGAATACTGTTTGAATAGATGGGGTCGAGGAAGCAAGGTCAGTTAAAGTTCTTTTTGATGTTGAAACCGAATGGTTATCATCGATATCCAAGCGGCGTTTAGACGCACTTGGAGGCAAAAGGGGCGGAGATGCATCTACAATGTCCATTACATCAGTAGGGTCCGGAGGGTCCGGAGGTTCAGGAGGCACAATATCCATGTTATGTAAAGTTAGTACAAACCAGAATTTTTTACCACCACCAACACATACACAGCAAGATTTAACCTATTATTTTAAAACAAACAAAATTAGAAACCAGAAACAGTAATCTAAAGAAATCCCTCTAACACGTGTATCATTCAACACTCGCGAAAGCAGAATCGAAGGTAAGGTTACTTTTGGTCCATAAATCGCGAATGTCAAATGTCAGTATGCTACGCATAGCAAAAGCGTGATTTATGCTTTCGTCGTATTATCTTAAAGAAGTGTGTGTGTGGGTATGAATATGCCGAAATCGTTTTAGTGTGCGTGAATTGCCGTGAATTTGAGAGGCGAACTCGCAAGTGCCTGCGCGGCAAAGTTTGAAATTTCGTATTGAATGTTAGGTTAGAATTTTTATTTAAAGTGATTATGTAGTTTAATTGAATCAAAATATTATTGAATTGAATCTTATGAGGTAGGCATTGCTTATTTGCCTATATGGAATGCACGCCACTGTATGTTATGTACCTACTGTCGTTGTTATAACCAGTTGAATATAATTGTTTGGTTGTTTACCGCCAGCATGTTTCTGGGCTCTTTTATTTTGTATCCTCTAGCTCATCTTGGTTTATACCTAAGCTTGCGTAAATAAAGTTGCAATGTTTTAATGCGTCAGTCATGCCTTATCATAATAAATGGTTAACCAGTGTGGCGGCCGCCCGGCCTTTGTTTGACATTTAAAAATACTATAATATTTTATTTTAAAAGTGCCTTCGATCTGTTAGGACATTTATTATGTCTATGTTTATAGCATATTGACTGTCGGTATTCCTTCGTTTGAGTCACAGTAATTTCGAGTAAAACAGTAAGATCCAGTTAAAGCGTTGGTAATAAAATTTTAAGCATTATAACACAGTGAACCTCATCAATTTTTGAAGTAATGCTTACCATACCACTTACATAAGAAAACATACAGATGAGTAGACTGGTACTTCTTCCACTTTTACGGATGATCAATACTTGTTTACAGTCAGGTGTAAAACTACCACGCACCATTCAGTGGTCATTTTCATACCCCGCATGTCTGATCGGCATCGTGACGGTGACGTGACTGATATGTGGAAATACACGTGTGCTCTCCATGTATTTCAACGGCCAGCATTTACGCAAATCGTGGGAACACTCGTTATATTGGACTCCAAACAAAACAAACAACTCCTTTATAAACTGACCTCGTTCGCGATAATCTATTACGTGCTAGTGCGTAAAAACATATGGTGCAGTAAATCGTCGGGAAACGCTCATATCGCATACCTCCCTTTGCTCACCATCGACCAAATTATTCGGTGAACTTATTTCATAATATTTACAATACAAAAACAGTCACAAATCCGTCGTATTGTAATGTATACAAGTCCTATATGAATTGCAAAATTAAGTCAGAAAATTATGTAGTCGTGCCAAATACTAAATCGAACAAGGTGTGTAATTGAGAACAGGATGTTTATGGCTGATTGAATTTTGAGGAGACGTCAATAAAGATAATTTATTTCTACTTGTATTGTGTGTTCAAATAATTTTTTAAGAATGTATGTCGATGCTGTACTGTAAAATTAAGGCCTACGTCAACAACGATGTCTTTTAGCCGCGATGATGTCGCTGACCGTGCACACTGTCTGTATGTAGGACACCTATTCACGGTTGCTTCGCTTCGCTACTACCTATCGGTTTTGGAATCGTACCTACTCATATTACAGCATTATTTTAGATATAATGAAAAATTTACATACATTCTAAATATTTTTCAGTAATTTGCATAAATATGCCAATAATAAAGGACATTGGCAGAATTCCTTAGGAGCATTGGTCTGTAACACTTCATTGAAACGTTATAAAAATAGGTGTGTTTTTTACTCCTTATGGTTCACAAAAATAACATATCGGGATAATTTTGGTAACGTGTGACTTGACTGAATCAAACACCCGATACGACCTTTGTGTGTTACTCTTCAATAGCGATCAAACCATATATTTTTCATCACGTTACTGTCCTACTTTTCCGTGAAGTACATCACGGTTTCCAATTATGAAGTAATAATGTTGCTAGAACTCGTATTTCCTTGTGTTATCACTGTATTGGATGGAACGAACTATTGTATTCATTAACCATAATCTAAGTTTTATGAAAGGAAACAACGCTACCAAAGTACTGCCTGCCACTTAACGGGTTAAAATAAATTTTAAGAGAGGTAGATCATAGCGTTTATTCGCTCAAAGAGCAGCTCGACTGGGGAAGTACCTCCACCTTACAGAATACCGCAGCCAAATATCTTTATGTTGTGTAAAGTTGTGTTCCTGCGCGTGAGTAAGGTTGCCAGAGCTCATAAGGGAGGGGGGATAGGTCGATAACGCGTGAGCGATGCTTCGTGTGTTGCAAGCGTCTATATGGCTACGGTAACCGCTTACCATCAGGCGGGCCGTATGCTTGTTTATCGACTAAGTTGAATAAAAAAAAAAAAAAACGTAAATGTTACATTCGTTTAATTTACAAGGTTTTTACCTCGAAGCCTCACCAACTGTTACAATTCATAATTTGAGTAGCAACATAACAATAACAATAAACCAACCAATTTATGGTAATAAATCTCAGGTTTGTTTAAAAAGCTTTATTAGAGAACCCATTTGGTAAACACGTGAGCAAAGATTATTTAATATTTCACTAAAGCTAGTACCACAGCTAGTACTGTGCGAACGAACTGACGATGTTATTGAATTACTTTCCAGAAGCGTAGCATGGAAACATTTACCATAAATCTTTTCAAATTCAATCACCTGCGAAGCGGAATGCCTCCCGGCCCGAGTACTGCCCTACGCATATCAATATCTATTGTATTTGCCTATATTTTGACGCTGCAATCAGCTCGATGCATTGGTTTCATATCGATATTGGACTCCAGCTTTGTAAATATGTCAAAAATCTCATGTTATGACCTGTCATGGCATAATGAAGAAAAAAGAAAGAAAATGCTTTTATTTATAACAATTCCATAATAAGCTCATTCAAATCTAAAAGTATAGGTACTGTAATCTCATCTATCTTTGTAAAAGTCGTCTCTACACTCTTACTTATTCTGTGGTCATACTTATTATTGTTATTGGACAGATCATCTTTACCCAATACGATTTAAACTCCATTTCTCTATAAGAAAATCTTTACTCTGTCTGTTTCATTACATCCGTCTTAGTCTAAATTTAGTTTCACTTATTTCTGACTGCCTAATCGATCAAAGCAGACGTCTACCATTCTTCAAAATCCACTCTGGGCTATTTATATTCTGATATTTTTAGTTTATGGGCGTCGACGGCATTATTATGACGTCACAAAGAATGAGATATGAAATTGTGAGCGCCCCAGGGGAATGTTATTGTGTACACATACACGGTGTCGCTAATTCTCTGGGTTGGATTAATAGTGGACATAAAACCCACGCGCGCGCCGCCCGGGGGACACGCGAATAATGGCCATGTGCTTTTATAACTTTAACATCAGGAGTTTTAATTAAACTTTGTTGTGTAATTATCAATAGTTTTGGCTCTCAAATCACATCACAATTCAGGTCCAAGCACATATTCTTGAAGCTGGCACAAAGATAGTGAGATTTGATTACATATAAATACAATCAGTAAAATTTTAAAAGGGAAACCATCCTGACACCCCACATATTATGTTGGGCGTTTAATTTCCTATTCTATAGCAGACATTTCAAATGCAGTGGCCGCGTAGTGTCAGACGTGTCGGGTACATCACCTCGTGACCCGCTCCAGCTGTAGGTTCGTATATCATACATGAACTTCGGAATATAGGCACGGTTAAACATCTATGTCACCTTACACTACATGTAGTTTCTGAAAGGAAAAAAAGTAATGGAATTCTCAGATCATCACGATTCATCCTTTCCAAGGAAGTGTTCGTGTTTCATTTTGTTTGTATGAAATAAACACCTTCTTTAATGTTGTAAATGGTTCTTCTCTTTATAATCCCGTCTTGTAAGCTATGTACGTGATGTGAATAGCTGTATGTGTTTGTAACCATGCTCGTTACTGCGCCACTTGGAGCTGACCTCTTGAAGTTGCTCGGGCGCTCTCATGACTCCTACTTTCCTGTCCCTCTCGCAGCGTCTCACCAACACTTACAAATTAAAGAGATAACGATGATAGTTCGAAGACTGACAGTGCTCAAGGCGTCGTCGTTAAGAATTCTGGCTAGACGCCGGATCGGCGGATTTGCCAAAACGATATCGGATATCATTTACCGCTCGGCGGCACACCCGTGGTATTAATTGCACAGTCTAATCGTATTTACGTCGCTAGGTTGGCGACTTATGACTGTAAATTTTAGGAGTGCTGTTTGAATAACGAGTTCACGAGTTGTAAACATGCAAACGAACCTCTGACACGATGCATTAGCATTCTATCTAATGAGAGTCCAGTCGACAGAGATGGACATAATTTCAGAATTTAAGCATTTGACGTGGTTCTCTATTTTCACCTGTGATTTAAAATATTCATTGCGAGTACGTCTAACTTCAAATTCACCAAAAGTGCTGCGTTTCAGCATTTATGGGCTCAAGGTTCATCGAGTAAGTATTTGTTTTGTTCGCTCATCTTATGATTAATTTGTATTCAGTCAACTTATTTCGCATTACCGTTGATATTGTTCAAAGCTGGGAGAAAGGGTGTATAATCCGTCACGTTTCGAAGTGTTTGTATTGAATATTGACATAATTACGCGCCGATGATGCTTTGTTTGGCTTTCCAGGAATGAGAGAAAGTGTTGTTTATTGAAAACCACCCCTTGAAACGATCTCTCCCGCCCACAAGCCTACCTCACCTGGGCGACTCCCCAGCCCTTGATGGATGGAGGAGCTTCTTGCCTTGAGCGGGTCATCGACACAATGAGATGTATATTTTGAGTCTTCTTTATGTTTAGAGCAATTTCAGTTTTTCTGTTCTCCTTCAATTTATCGCAGCAGTTTTATCTCGAGCGCAATAATTCGCACATTATAGACGTAAACAGTCGTAATGAGTAACGTAAATGTTAGTTGTTTACCAAGCAACACCGTACTGCGATGTACTTGCTACTCGTAACTGTAAACTCAACGATTGTACATTGTCCAGTATATTATGTTCCGGGTTTATTGCAGTTTATTTTGGACGGTTCGGCGAATGTTGTAAGTGCCGGCATGTCCTTTCATGTGTCAAATGAAGTCATACGTAAGTAAAGTACAATGATGTGAGCGTGCAATGACCTGAATTTATTAAAATTATGCAGACTCAGTAATGTCCTCATTATTTCAAACAAACAGAATCAGGCTGAAAAAAATTACACATACAAAGTACACATTTTCCATCAAGTCAAAAACTACGCAATATACAAGATGTTTTTTTTTCTAGTCAGTGTGGGCAACTTCTGAACTACAGGTCTTAGAGAAAAACGCTGAAAGGAAACCCGAGCTGAATTTTGAAGAAAATAAAAATGCCAGAATATTTTATTTAAAAAAAATAGTATTTTATAACTTCTAGCAACTTGTGACCAAGTTTGTCATACATATTTTTTTTCTTATTGAAAAGTAGAAGCAGAAAAAGAAAAAAAACGAAAAATTTTTTTTTTTAAATTTTTATTTTCTTTAAAATTCAGCTCGTGTTTCCTGCCAACGTTTTTCTCTAAGACCAGTAGTTCAGATATTGCTCTCACTGGCTGAAAAAAAAAGTCATCTGTATATGAAAATAAAAACTGTTTTGGAATGTACAAACGAAACCCTTTCATATGATACCCTATTTAAACTTTTAAATTTTGGTCCCCCATTTCGGTCCATTTTGCAAAAATATTTTTGAAATTTTACATTTGCAATAAGGTTGTGTCAGCAATATTTAAAACTATTCCAAAATTCAAATCGATAGCACTTGTGATTGTTGAAATATACCGCTGTGACAGACGGAAAGATAGACAGACGGATGGAGTGGCACCATAAGGATTCCTTTTTACCTTTTTGGTTCGGTTCTAAAAAGGAATTTATGATGTACATTGTTTTTAAATTACATTGGCAAATAAGAGCGAACTGAAACTGAAGCCGTGTAAAGTCCTAACGAGAAAGTTGTGAATTCTGTTGACCTAGTTTTATTTGTTTATGCATATAATATGCGGCTTCGCCATATTAATAAGAACAGTTTCATTTATTTTTTGGAAAAATCGGAAAATATGGTATTTTCTTGAGTAGGCTTCCATTTCCAAAACATTATGTTGATCTTGGCATTTGAAGCTGAAATGGGATGTTCATCTGTCATGGTCATAATATTTATGGTCAGCATCGATACTACTAGGAGAACAGGCAATCTTTATGAGGAAATGATGATTAGAAGTAGAATGTCAATATTACAAGTTTTTATTTAACTATGTATGTAACTATGTTCGGGGGTGGAATTTCGCCCACTTCCAGTGGTCGGATTGACATGATATTTGGTATATACATTCGTATATTCTAAGACAATGCAAGTAGTCAACAAAAAGTACAGTCACCGAAAAAAAGCTTGTATTATAAATGATTTTAACAAAAAACTTATACCTACACTATAAACTTATATTTAAAAAAATTACACACAAGCCAAGAATAATAATTTAAGTAGTTACTACAATCAAATAAAAATAGAAATGCATTAACTTTAAAATGTCGACGAACTCAACATTGTCACCTAAAATCCTCAAAATAATACAACACTTTTTCATTAGGAAGGCCTTTAGTTTTGCCTTGCTATATTTGCAAACAATGCCCTTTAGTTTAGTTAGCAATTCATTGAATAACTGTATCGCTTGATATCGCGGTAACCCTATGGTTTCTTCGTGAGGTTTGCCCATTAACCCCCTGGTTTATGTCACTATCTGACCAGTTCGAAGTATCAAATTACTGAATAATTCAAACCTTTGAGTCTGGTTGTTAAGGTGCGGTCATCATGAGTCCCTTACTCGTATGGTCGTTCTCTTTTCTCAAGAGTTTTCTGGAAGTAATGGATTAAGCTCGCTATTATATACTTCCTAAAGTGAATTTGAACATGTAAAAGTGAATGAGAACCTACTGAAAAATGTATATAATCTAATTTTGAAAGACTTCTCTTCTCAGTTTTAATATTGATGCATTTTGCCTTCATATTACAGGAGCGTTTCTATTGACATGAAACGTAATTTTGTCATACATAACATAGGGCTTGTTATGTCGAAAGGCACGTGAGTGAAAAGTCAAATGGGGGAATGGACAAATAATAAAGTACAATCGACAACGTGGACGCTCAAAGCTTTCGTGTATTCATTACTTCTCCAGCTTTCCATTTGTCTTTTTAGTGTTCCGAGCAAAAAAGGTAAAAATTTATCCTTATGGTGCCATAACGTCCGTCTGTCACAGCCAATTTATTCGGATTTCTGTGGTCACAGCGCTATATTTCAGCAACTACTAATGCTATCAACTCGAAAAGGAGGACCACATTTTCAAAGTAAGTAAGTAAGTAGTTTAAATGGGGAATCATATAAAAGGACTTTATTGGTACATTCCAAAACGGATGAACATTCCAGAACATTGATGTAAATATTACAGGGAAATAGAAAGATTTTTCTAACACCCTCGGTGCGTGAGACAGACTCAGGCTCTTGGCCAGTTTTAATTTCTTTAAATAAACTTTATGTCTCACGTTTTATTTATTTATGAATAAGCATTTTTTTTTTATTTACTGACATCATTTAGCAATAATACGAAATAAAGACGGCATGATATCTCGTGATTCTCTGAGTAAAAGTGAATAACTTTCCAAAACCTTGTTGGTTTGTTAAAATACTTCCACACGCCGTATTCCAAATAAAATTGGATTGAGTGAGTAAGGTTGGAACATTTCGTAAAGGTGGCAAAATTTTACATATTTAAGGGCTTGAGAGTCGTGAACTGACTTGCAAATTTCACCATTACGGTGAAGACAAATATCATAAAGAAATAATGATTAGATAATCTTTTCATAAAATTACCAGCGTTAAATACTTCCGATGTAACATTTCCGCTTACAGTGACGAATGTAGCAGATTTACACGAATCAGCAATGAGTGTATCGGGAAAACTTCAATCAAGCCAGGTTCGGCGCGGTAGGGTGACGCTCAATCAGAAGGAATAGGCCGCCTTCGTCCCTCAACAGCGAGACTAACATTTCATTGGACCATTTAAATAATGCTTTGAGCTTTGAATGAAACCCATCCAGCACTTGCATTGTCTAGAACGCAAGCCCGTACATCGATCTTACAGCGAACTCGTCACTTGTGTGCTTGGTAAACGGTAGGTCAGACACAGAGTATAGTGATGCCGCAGATTTATCGTTGAGCTTGTGGCGGCTACAGTCAGCTACTAAGTTCTATAAATATACTTCACATAAAGAGAGATCAACTCAGATCCTATATACCACTGGTCAGAGAAACATGTTTGAGTGATCGCTTCTTATAGCCTGGACTCCTTGGTGGTTAAAATAGTAGCTGCGAGATTGAAATCGTGGAACGGGAATCTAGTTCATAAATAAATGTGGAGACACGTAAAACTTTGTTCAGAGTATCTAGGAACATAAATGCAAGAGATTCGCCTGGGGAAATATTTTCTCGATAAACATCTTGCAGATGCGTTCAAGTAAACGTGTGAGAGTGTTAAAGCGTCTCCTGTTTGTCTCCGAGATGTAGCCATCCGGCGAAGCTCGGTCGGATAGCAATCCGATTAGACGGACCCCCGTCACAAGTTGCACGTCGTCGGATACAATCCGGATCCCGGTAATCATTGCTTTAGAATCCTATCGGATACTAGTGTTACCAACTGAATTAAATGTACTATATACGGTGTCCGTATATAGCTTTGTGTTTTAACCAATTTCGATCACATCTTTATCTGATGTGATTGCTTGTAGTAAAAGTCGAGCTGATTCATAGTAAAAATATTGAGATTTATGCCTGAATTCTATAGGGAAGTTAAATAGGTAATAAGAATATATTAAAAGTTTTTGTAAAAAAATTCATGTTTTTTTACAAGCTTTTTATAGTCACTGTGATTTTTGTTGTCTGTACTTGCATCGTCATCCAATATACGAATGTGTACCTTTCAGTTCACTCGGACACTGGGGAGAGGGTCAAATTTAACTTGCAAATTTCGATTACCGGACAGGTGAAACTAAATAAAATCTTGTAATGAGGCTGAATTAACGAGTAAAGTACCTACTGTTAGGCTGGGTATCCACTAGAGATCCTGAATATAACTTCTATACTACCCTTACTAACTTGGAAAGCTTTTATTTTGTAATGAGTTGAGGCATAAAGGCTAGATTATAACGGAGAGCTACCTGGATACCTAATGAATATTGTATTTCGTTATAAAATCTTGGAAGAGGCTTTTAAGCTCTAATGGCCTACTAACATTGGGAAACTTGCCTGGATTAGAAAAATATTTCGCACTAGTTGCGCCTCGCGGTTTCACCCTAGGGATATCTTACCTAATTTTCTACGCAACTTTTCTTATGTTTTTTCCCGCAAGACCCTTCTCCAGAGAATTAGAAAACTTTACAAAAAAAAGATGGATGAAATCTGTAACGTCGTTCTCAAGTTCCCATAACTTGCCGTGACCATGGGAAATAGGGATAATATTCGTTTTTATATATAAAATGTAACAGATTGAGATGCTAAACCTTTAAACGGTTTATTCAGAATCTTTTTCTCTGTGTCTCAGCGTTTTTAATAATTCAACCCTCGAAGCGTGATGGTGTTATTTCGTTTTGTTTTCTTTTATTGTTGTAGAAGAATATGTCATTTGTTTCCTGTAGGCAACGCGGGCGATGCCGAGAGTAGAAGTTAGTTGAATTATATGTGTATAGATAATATGCGAAAGAGTCAATTAAAAACACTACAGGGCAAAATGCCACTGAAACGCCACTTATATTTTTATGTTGTGATTAAGTATTAAGTCGACACTTGACAGTTTTATTGTATGGGATTGGGGAATCTCGAGAATTTAAGATGAAAAGTTTAAAAGCACTTTTAATCCTCTATGACGTAACGTACAAAAAGAATAGCTTGTTAGAAACTAGCAAATATAAAAGTAATGTTAGAGAGAATTTAATTTCTGTTTCAGACGTCGCATAAAGTATAAGCGAGCGAATTTCATTACACATAAATGGCTTTACGGTTTCCTTTCATTATCTTCATTGGATTTTTCACTGACTTCAAAGAAATGTTAGCGTTTCTGTTTGATGTTTATAATGTGCTGTAATGTACAGAGTCAAATTATATAACACGCTCAAGTTCACCAACATCACGCGCAGGATGTTTTATATTCGACGTGTGTTATTTTTGTTAAAGTGTGTTCTCACATTCACGACCTATTTCTCGGAAACTGCTTAATTTCATATTTTAAACTAAACTACTACTTATATCTATTTTCTAGGTAGATCCCGATGTGGTTCTATAATAGTACCAACATTATGATACATGTGTGCAAAGTTGGTTATTAACACTCGAGGATAAGGGAGCCGAGAGTGTAATAAATCAATGCACACGAGTGTCATACGACATTTTACGATCGAGTGTGTTGAAAATTATATTTTGTAGTTCGAATTCATTCGAATTTTGCAGAATTCATTGTTCAATAGAGTCCAAATTAAATAGAATGCGCTTACTCCTCTATCTAACCTTCTCATACCTTAGTTAGGATACAATTAATATTCAAATCGTAGAGCCGTTCGTTGATTTACGTTTTCTAAATTAAAGTAATGTACCTAATTGACTTTCGATGTCCCTGTAGCGATGAGTAAGAACAAAATTGAAGTTAGATATTAATTGACAGTAGGTAGCTAATTTAATACGATTTCAAAAGGAATGATATCGATTTCACGTGATGATATTACAGATATTGGTGCAGGTTACCTGTGGTACACGTATCGCCTGAGGGAAAACATGATATTCGAAACCTAATATTTGCTCTAACTATTAGGTACTGTGTATGTTTCTCGAACATATAACCTGAAATGTACATGTAGGGCACTGAAATTATACTTTATATTTGTTTTATTCATCGCTATTTTATTATGAGAGAGGAATTCTGCGAGCCCTTTTAAGTAATTTGATACACGTTGATTTTTTTAATATAATGTACCATAAAATGTAGACATTAAAAATGGGGAATTTAGGATAACGGCCATCACCCCTTCAACAGATTTTCATTAAAGATAATTGGAATTAATCCAACGTTTTTTGGGACGAATTTTTAAGTACTATCATACATACAGTTGTTAAACAACGTATTTGTCAAAAAATAATTTTTAATTATGCTTTTTTTGGTTGGTGTACTTTTTGTTGACTTGCATTGCACTGTCTTTAAATATACTAACTAATGTATACCAAATATCAAGTCAATCCTACCATTGGAAGTGGGTAAAATCCGACTTGCAAGATTTGACCCGAATGAAATTCATACTAAATAATTGTAAATTATTTTATTTTATAATGGTATAGATTTGATGAAGAAACTATTGCCCCCCCGGCGCGGCGAGCTTTGCAAAGGACTATTTTTCAATTGGGCCAGGCCACTACTAAGTTCAATAGCTATTCAATCAAATTTTATGCTTTTTTTGTGAAATCTCATCGCAATTGAATAAACGGTATATGAACGCATACGTTACAAACAGAACAAACATATACTATATCGAAGAAATTGATTTAGTAAGAATCACAACTTGTGTAAGGACATAGTACTTTTTAAGCTTTCGCGAATTAAATTCATTGTAATATTAATTTATCGGGTCTATTCGCGCACAGATTATTATCAAAATTTAATTTTGACTAACCTCGACGTTTCGACCGACGTTTGTCATATTTTTTTAATCAAGACATTTTCAAAAACAACTAATTGATGACTGACTTGTGGTAAGACCGTCAACTAATCTACTATTTTCATAACAGCATTAACGACCGAAAAGTTAATAATAGAGTGAAGCACTAATCCTTGTTTAAATACCTATCAAAATTTCAAACGTTTCGGAACAAAGGTCCATTCTCAGCATTATTCTAATTACTTTAATTAAATGTTGCCTTGTGACGGTAATAATATTCGACAAACAAATTGCAAACAGCTAATTTGTGTTTTTGGGAATACCCCTTATTTGGAATTACTGGCATGGGGGCGAATGAGACTAGTCTGCCTGAGGAATTGCATTATACGAAGTTATTAGATTACAGTCACAATGTGGAACACAGTACTTGGTATGCGTTTGTTATTCAGTTTGATACTTTATGGTCTATCAGATAAAGTTGCACTTCCAACTGTTATTTACGTTGCAAGAGTAAAATTTTTTTTTTTTTTTTTTATACCACTTAGGTGGCAAACAACCATACGGCCCGCCTGATGGTAAGCGGTTACCGTAGCCTATGGACGCTTGCAACACCAGGGGTATCACGCGCGCGTTGCCGACCCTGCAGAAATCTCTTCACACCCCTTTTGAAGAACCCCATGCTGTACTCCATTGGGAAAACCACGGCGGGGAGCTCATTCCAAAGTCTGAGCGTCCGCGGAAGGAAGCTCCTTATGGAATGAATGATAATAATAATTATAGTATAATGTAACTATAGTATAATAATATAATAAAGCAGAAAAGTTTTTTGTTTGTTTGTTTAAACGGGCTAATCTCTGGAACTACCAGTCGCAGTCGAAAAATTCTTTCACTAATAGGAAGCTACATTACCCCCGAGTATTATAGGCTACTTTTTATCCCCGGAACGCGGGTGAAACCGCGCGAGACAGCTAGTATAGTATATGGTAGTATACTAGCATAGAGTTATACTCTATTTATAATAGTGTTTTTTTTTTTCAGTCAAAGGACTTTAGATCAATCTTGTAATTTTGTTGGTTTCGTACATGAAAATTAAATAAACGGTACCCTTATAGAATCAGTTTGTTGTCCGTCCGTATGTCAGATAACAACCTTTTTTTCAGGAGCGAGGAAAGAATCTCTTGGAAGTATTGTAGTCCAACTCGCACTTGTCCTGTAACTGTATTATGAAAGTGATATTAACTTGTGTCCGTTTGTTTGTTTGCAGGGCGGCGTGGCTGCGCAGAGTTAGCTTGTAGCGGTATCGCGCACCCTGGAGCCTCACACGGGTCCACGTGAGTATTCATATTACCACACTTTTAATTATTAATTTGATTGGGGCGTTTTACCCTACA
Organism: Achlya flavicornis; assembly: GCA_947623365.1. Taxonomy (NCBI): domain Eukaryota; kingdom Metazoa; phylum Arthropoda; class Insecta; order Lepidoptera; family Drepanidae; genus Achlya; species Achlya flavicornis. Next base: position 3,539,080 of record OX392469.1, read on the forward strand.
AAAGGACATGCTACTCTTCTCTTTGGTTTTTATTTTCATGGGCTTGATACGAAAGAAACTGAGAAAAACTTTCAAGCGTACTCAACCATGTAAAATGTAAGATTTAGGCTTCAACTTAAATGCGAGCATAGCAGAACCAATATCGATAATATGCGTCCGTTTTAACCAATTGTGTTCCTTGCCGTAAAAACTTTTTTATTCATAAAAATCCTAAGTTTATGGGAAACAAACACATTGCGGCCGCCGCTCACGTATTGGATATCCTCGGCACTTGTTATTCGATAACTTTTATATTTATTATCAAGCGATATTGTAACCTCTCGATTATCCACCTCAGGGTAAATTAAATGATATTTGATTCGGGCCGTGGGGTTGTTTATTTCTAATCAATTGCGAAATTATTAAGTTTCAGAATATATATTTTTCCGTTCAAATACCTAGAAACATTGTTATTGAGTATGTGGGTTGGGTAGTAAGAAGGTATAATAATGATTTCTAAGATAATATTTTAAAAAATAACGCTACAATCACAGATTACAGAATAATTCAGATGGAGCGCGCGGAACACGAAAGTGAAGCCAAAAAAGCAAATACAAATTGAAAATCTGATACCTGGTATTCGTTTTCCAGTTTGTATTTGCATTGTTTAACCACAGTTTATTAATAAAGAAGTGTTTTTTGTTACATAAAGTTTGTTAAACAAAGCAAATACATTCAAAAGCGAATACCAGGTACGTGTTTTTCAATTTGTATTTGCTTTTTGGCCTCACTCCCGTGTTCCGCGCGCTCCATCTGCCTTATTCTGTAACCTGTGGCTACAATTATCCGATAACGAAACAGAATAGGGTCTCAGGCGTACCACCAACTTTTATAGCAATTCAACTTTACCTTAATTTAAATTGTAATTTTTTAATCAAATTACACTTTAACCACTACGAATCGAAACACTCGCGTTCGTAACCATTTATATGTATAGATGTTTGTTACTCTTTCACGCAAAAACTACTAATTTATTGGAGTGAAAACTTCTTTAGCGGCGTTGTGCACTTTTTTTGGGATGGGTAAAAAAATTTAAACTCGCTTGAGGTGTCACGTGACCTGATTGAAAATTCGTCAGACGCAGGGAGAGTAGTTGCAAATTAGACTGTATTTATACAGAGGTTATGTTCAAATTCTTATAATATTCTCTAGCTAGCCGGAAGGTAGGTACCATTTTTGTTCCAACTTTAAGTTAATAAAAAAATCTTATTCAAATGTATTATATGTACATATTGTACATATATCTTGAACTAGCTTTCCCTTATATAAAACACTGTGAAAAATGTCTAGTTAGAAAAATGCATAACGTTAATATTCAAGTTTTCACTTCTGCCGGCACTCCCAGAGTGCAAACCGTTGTTTTTTTTTAATGAACTTTGGCACTCTGATAGATTATGTTCTGGTTTAACAAATAGGTACTTTTTATCCCGGGAAAGCAACATCTCGGGGCACATTATAAAACACAGAAGGAACAGATTATAAAACTATTTCCCCCACAGATTTCCCCCTTATAACGAAAGACGATTTAAATTTTAGTAAAACCAGTCACTCAGTCACTTTCTAACGTCATATGACAAAAAGAGACGAGGCTATTTTAAAACCTGGGTTTACTTTAAACCATGTTTTGTAATATGGGGGGTTCTAACGTCATATGACAAAAAGAGACGAGGCTATTTTAAAACCTGGGTTTACTTTAAACCATGTTTTGTAATATGGGGGGGGGGGGGGGTTATGAATAAAATCTACGAACGTCAGAGGAAAAATTACGTAGTAGCATACGTGAATTTGGTGAGGACTTCCCCATTCGTATGTGAATATGTGATAATAATGTTATATTTGTTGTGCAGTGGTGCGGTGGGCGCGGCGGCACAATGGACGACGCCGGCAGCAACAAACAGCGGCAGGCTACGAGGGTGTTCAAAAAGAGCTCGCCAAATGGCAAGGTAAGTGCACGGGTGCAATGTAATGTGGTGTGGAGCGATTTGCGCGCCCGCGCCCGTCAATGCCCCCCGTTAACGGTATCACGAATACTGTTTCTTGCTAATTTTAAATCTGTGATATCTTTTAAATATAAATGATTTTCTGTAAAGAGCAAACTTGGTCTACATTAAATGCCCGTCGTAACTAACTTATTTAATTAGATAAGCTTTAATATTGTATGGGTCAAAATAACTTGATTACTATATATGATGATTATTATAGATTTCAATAACTTACTAACCAACGTTGTTTATTAATTACACATATGATTTCCTCGTTTCAGATCACAGTTTACTTAGGGAAAAGAGACTTCGTAGACCACATCACACATGTAGACCCGATCGGTAAGTTACTCCTCTTTTTTTGAGTCGCAGAATTTCTTGCCAGTTTCTTTGCTTCAGTTTAACTTCAGTTTATATACACAAAAAATACGCATTTTAAAAATCTCATTGTGATTACGACACGAGATCTCAGCAATTGGGTCGAAAAATCGCCAAAATCGTCTCATCCGTAACGTATGCGTTCCTATACTTTACTTTGGTGAGTTGTGCACAGGTCGGGAAAGGTTTCTGCACAAAAAAAGACGTTGCAACGCTGGGCATTAACTAAACTCTGTCGACCAGGTTAATCCCTTTTTGACGTTTAAGAATATCAAAGCATAATTAACCTTATTTCTTTACAAGGTTCATCTATATATCATTACATAAATAACCATTGATTTAACAGATAAACCTTATTGAGACGCAATAAGGTTAATTTTGGTTTGACATTCTAACGAGTTAATTTTCCAAATACTACGGTTGAAACGGGACTAAAAACTGTTATTAATACCCTGTAATTTTTTAATTGGCAAGTTTATTAAATAATAAAAACTTTACTGCCTAACTCAAAAAGTGCTATTAGATTAAAAACTGATTAAAATATAAAAATGGTCACGTAAATAACGTCACATTGTTTGACAATGTCAGTAAGGTTACGTTATTTACGTAACCAGTATATAAGTTAAAGAGCGTTTTATGAATAATGGGGTTAATGTATATATATATATTAATTAACATGTTGCTAATTGCATAAATGTGTTTTTGATTAGAGTTTTTTTATAGAGTTTTTCGAGTTCAAATTTGTCGATGATACAAGTGGTTATATGCAGAACTGCAAATGCATATTATTATCAGGGGGGCTAAAAAGGAAGCTAAAGCAATATTGCTACGCAATTCATTTTTTCGAATTCTCGGCAGATTCTAAGTGATTCCAATATTTTTTGGTAAAATAGTTACTCATTATATACAATTCAATTCATTAAAAGATTTGGAATTGATGGATTACATAAGATCTGCTTTAAATTCGAAAAAAATAATTGCGTTAGCAATATTGCTTAGCTTCCTTTTTAGGGGGCCTTATTTTTTTTTTTTTTTTTTTTTTTATACGACTAAGTCGGTAAACAAGCATACGGCCCGCCTGATGGTAAGCGGTTACCGTAGCCATATGGACGCTTGCAACACACGAAGCATCGCTCACGCTATACCGACCTTTCCCCCCTCCCCAATGAGCTCTGGCGACCTTACTCACGCGCAGGAACACAACTTTACACAACATAAAGTTATTTGGCTGCGGTATTCTGTAAGGTGGAGGTACTTCCCCAGTCGAGCTGCTCTTTGAGCGAATAAACGCTATGCTCTACCTCTCTTAAACCTTATACTCATATAACGTCATATATGAATAATTCATCTTGATCTCTTGTTAGGTATTTCACATGTACTTAGGTATAACCCATACACAATATCTTCTATCGAAATAAGAGGTGTCTTTGAATAATTTTGTAAATTAAATAGAGACTAAAATCATTGGCATCATCAATACTTCATACACCTTAAGCCCATCACAGACGTAGCTATAATATATATATTAATATAAATCATAGCAAGGCATATTACGATATATTTTCGATACTAACCTTTGAGTGACCGCACACGCAGCTATAATATATATTTCTGTTACTTCACCAAGTACCTGCCAGTACAAGACTATATTATATTATATTATAGCTCGGTATATTAATATATATTATAGCTACGTGTGTGACGGGCTTTATTGTCGGGGTTACAATGTAGATTATTGTCGAACTTCGCATCTTATCTTTGACTTTTCGAACTTTTACTTATTCACTGGAATCTTTGAAATTAAGCCAGTCTTTTGAGTCAAGTCTATATTCCACTAGGTGTCCCTCAATTTCTGACCCGCGTTTATTTATTTATATTTTATTAGGTTATCAAAGAGCTTACTGCAAATTCAAAACAATAGGTATTTACATTAAGGCCATGAAATGGTTCAACAAATTACTAATTAAGTTAAACTATCAAAAACAATAAAATAGAATTTAGTATTCAATTTAAATGGTACTTATTCCCGTAGTGAAAAGATACCTTAAGGTAGCTTTTTATTAGAATCGCGAATAAAAGAGGTTCCAGAGATTGTCCCCACATCAAATTTACCTCTTTATAAAGTGTACATATAATTTCTAATATCACAAAATTTCCAGACGGGGTAGTGCTAATCGACCCAGAATACGTAAAGGACAGGAAGGTGTTCGGACATGTGCTAGCGGCCTTCAGGTATGGCCGAGAGGACCTCGACGTTCTCGGGCTCACCTTCAGGAAGGACCTGTACCTAGCCGCTGAACAGGTAACGAGAAAAACGGTAATCAAATCACCCTTTATCATCACCATAGATAAGAAAGCATCGTGCAACGCTTCTCGTGATATTTTCATGCCGGTATTATGTTTAATGATGTGTGACCTATACAGATAAAATTTTATGGGAGAGGGATACGATACTGGACGAGATTTTGTGGCCTGTGTAAGCTGGTTTTATGGTTTTGATCGTGAGGTGGGTGGATGTGTGCTTTTGCTTATATTAGCATTATGCTATGAATAGATACACTTAAGTTATTTACATTTCCTTTAGTAATTGGTTAAAATTTAATTGGTCTTATCGCTAAATGGAACATTAAAATGGAAGTTCCGTCTCTATAACGGTGATTCTAAAAGGGGTGCTCGTTCATTCGAACATTTAAATACAATACCGTTTCTGTAACGGTGGGTCATAACTACGAGAAATTATACTAATGTTATTGTTTGATCTGACTTTGAATAGTATTTAAAAAGCTTCAGCATATTTTCTTATATTTGTATATCATATACCCCCCAGAGTTTGAAGAATATACTTTAGTCTTGCAATGCATGTGACCAGAGATCCAATTTGTAATATGTTATGTATCGAAAACTAATGCCTATTTCTGCCATTTTTGTTTGTTTATAAATATTTATATCTTATTCTCGAGTGTCGTGATATATGGTGACGTGGTGTCTAAGTAAACTTGTTTCGTCCGATACAATCAGCTGTCTTAGCACTCCTGTCAATTTATTGTAAAATACATTTGTGATCGATATTACGAGATACCCAATGACTCGTAAAATTGTTAAAATCCTACAGCATTACACAATCCCTGCTGATAACCAACAATAACCACATCATCCTCATCTTATTGCACGTCCACACAAAAATAGTGCAGCATCTGAAATGTCAACGTATACTACATAGTATAATGTAAATTGTCAGATATACCCATGCGTGGGTGGCAGTGGCAGCGGCACGAAGCGGCCGCTGACGCGGCTGCAGGAGCGGCTGGTGCGCAAGCTGGGCCCCGCGGCGCACCCGTTCTACTTCGAGCTGCCGCCGCACTGCCCCGCCTCTGTGACGCTGCAGCCCGCGCCCGGCGACACCGGCAAGCCCTGCGGGGTCGACTATGAGCTCAAGGCGTTTGTCGCAGACTCGCAGGATGATAAACCTCATAAGAGGTTAGTTGCTCTCTACTAAGTATGAATGACCGTCAGTGGGCTGTATTTCAATATATTTTTCTATTTTTGTTTTTTTTTATTTGATGAAGTCGGTAAATAAGCATACGGCCCGCCTGATGGTTAGCGGTTACCGTAGCCATGGTATAACTACAAAAAATGAAATATAAAAAAATAATCGGAGCCGTACAACAAAAGTCTTTACGGGGAGCCCTTCGTGTACGAGACGGACTCGCACATTTGCTTTTTAAATTAGTTATTGACTTCTTCACTGTGAGATTGACGCCTCAACAACTGAACCTTCAGCTATCTGGCTAGCTTTCCTAGTCTTTAACTGGTAACTATTGAAATATATGATGATTCTTAATTTAACATACATTGATCCCCTTACTCATAAAACGTTATTTAACTAATAAGTATACTGTTTAAAGGGTCACGTAAATAGCGTCACCTGTGGCGTCACTCTATTATCATTGTCAAATAATGTGACATTATTTACGTGACCATTTAATCAGTATTTTAGTTAAATAGCACTTTATGAGTAAGGGGTTGAGTAGGTACTTCATTACCATTAAAATAATTCACATCCGATTATAAAACCGCATAAATACTTTTGCAATAACCTCATTTATGTATAAAGGAAAGTATGCGCATTTTGCTGGCACGTACGCATTTACGAATGAATACTATCTATTTCAGGAATTCAGTGAGGTTAGCGATCAGGAAAATAATGTATGCGCCGAGCAAGCAAGGCGAACAACCCTCCGTAGAAGTGTCCAAGGAATTCATGATGAGCCCCAACAAGCTGTACCTCGAAGCCTCCTTAGATAAGGTAAACTATCTTATAAAGGTCATCACTCACTATAGCATTGTGTATTTTATTTTGTAAAATAAACAGTATGTATACTGATGTTTTGGAAAAAATAGACAATATATAGACAGATTGTCAAAAAAAAAACAAAGAAAATATTTTTAAAATTTAACCTTGCTGAGTTTCTTGCCTGTTCTTCTCAGTTGAAGGCCGACTTACGAACTGGCGGTAGCTTCAGTAGCTTTGACCTTCATAGGTGCCCTTTTAGGGCCTAAATTGAATAAATGGCTTTGACTTTGAGTAGCACCGCGTGGAAGAACTTGCTATCCAAGTGAGGGCTTTAAATCATGTGCGTTAAATTTATAATGACAAGATGAAATGGTTGACGATTGCCACGACCCGTGCTGTTACAGTGCGTGATGACCTTTAGTTTGTTCTGAAGTAAGAAATGGATATCTCTGTGTGCTTATTTTCCATATCATCACAATCCACCAAGAGATTATGCTTATTTCAAGCAAGTCATTTTAAGGGTACCTAGTACAGTCGAGGACATAAATATGTATACACTTTTTGAAATTCAAAAGCGATTTTCTCGCATGTTTAACATTTAAGTGTTAAACTATTACACAAATCATAATAGTATATGTTAGAAGATTCTGCCTTTATAATATCTCATAATTTCAATCAGTAGTTTAAGAGGAAACCGTTGTTGAATTTTACTAAGTGTATACATATTTATGTCCTCGACTGTACTTACACCAGTATCAACAACTTTCACACAGTGCCGGATTTAGCAAGTGCGGAGCCTGTAGTAAATTTTATCAAGGCCTTTGGTTCCGGGGTTTTTAATGTTATGGTCCAGGTGGAAGAGTCAATTGTAACGAGTTTTTGAATTTATGTGTTACTGCGATTTCAGCGAAACAATCACATTCTTTACTTCGGTTAATGATTTTTTATATGCGGGTGCGGGGCCCCTAAACTACACCCAGAAGCAGAGCCCGTAGAATTGACTAAGGTCTACTCTACGGCTAATCCAGCACTGGTTTCACTATGGAACCAACTTCGTATCGCGAAAAATCATGTGTTCTGTACAATACATTCCGATTGAATACCTACAATTTGTATTCCTGTACAATGATGACTTAACGTTTATACGACTCAAGTTGAATGACGTTATCGCTTGTTTACCAGACACGTTGAATACGATTTGACGTAATCCTCCAAGCGTCATACCTTGTTTCATTCTTTGAATGCGGTCAGAGGTAAATACTCGATCTTTGGTCGGTTCTTACAAAATGATCAATGAATTGCTTTATTGGTGCCTGTTGTAATGACGTATTGTTATTTGCAAGGTCACTTCGGCCACGCCCTCTGTTGTTATCGTGAACGCAAATAACGAAACTTATAAGGAAGACTTTTTGAAACTACATGAGTGACTGCGCATCAATCATGTAGGGTTTCTCTGGGATAATAGTAGGTACATTGTGATACGTGTGTGCAAAGTAGGTAATAACAGACGAGGCGGTATTAAGCGCGTGAGCCGCAGGCGAACTTGATAAATAAGCCGAGAGTGTAATGATCAATGCACACGAGTGTCATTTGACGGTTTTCAACACACGAGGAAAGACAGACATATTTTTTAAGTAGATTTTTTGATAATCATCAACCACACAATGAGAACGTAAACAAATATGGCGCTGGAATGTCGCTGAGTCTGAAAAGGAATATCTTAAATCTATAAGCTAAATTAAAACAATACAGCTCGAGGATAACATAACTATCTACTTAAGTGTCTGCTAGACTTAGTATCTTATTACGAATGGTACCTCGCCGTAGATAATTCAAACGGTTCGATAGCTCGAAATAACCCCAATTTTCTCGTTATTTCAGGAGCTGTACCATCACGGTGAGAACATAGCAGTGAACGTGCACATAGCGAACAACTCCAACAGATCAGTGAAGCGGATCAAGGTGTCAGTGCGACAGTTCGCCGACATCTGTCTCTTTTCAACCGCCCAGTATAAGTGCACCGTCGCCGAGGCCGAGAGCGAGTGAGTATCAAACTTATTGGAAATTTTAGACGGCAATATCAATTTCAATTTTGACATTTCTATTAACCTACCTAACTTGGTGTCATATAGCTTTTTGATCCCTATCAGACAGGATCGAATAAGCTAATAAAAATATTTGTCAAAAATCGCCGTTTACTCGCTGATTGTAACTTTTTTTAAAAATCTGTAAATGCCGATTGTAATTAATCAAAAACTAAAGGACAGTCACTTAAGACCATATTCGCGTGACTTCAACCCTTAAGGTAGCCCTTACTGACCCGTCTAAAATTTCCACCCTGTATATAAGCGACAGAGTCTATAAAGTTGGTACTAGGGTTATTTTTAATATTTATTTAAATCAAGTAATGAGTATGTTTCTAAGCTTTTAAAACCTGTGTACCCTGATAAAATAAAATATTAAAAATAATGGGTCAAAGTTTTCGTTCTAGAATATTCTAGGTGTAATTTGTTTGAAATGTATTTTCTTATTCAGGAAACACAATAAGAAGATGCAGAAAATATTTAGTTTCCCCTTTTTTGGAAAGTTTAATAAGAAATTAAAACTACAGACTCTGTGAGTAAGTGTTTGCGTGTGGCATGCGCCGATTGGGAGTTTTGTTTACAAACATATGGGTTATATTACATTTAGTTTTACGTTTGAAATGGGTTTTTTAATGTGTTATCTAACAATCAGAAAATACAGTACAATGTGTTGTTTTCTGTTATTTAATAATAATAATACATTTATTTCATTTGAAAATATATATTCTGCATTTATTTTTTGAAACTGTAGCCACTTTCATGGAGTTTTATAAAAAAAAAAAATTTTGTTGTTTGAACTTGAAAATTGATTTTTGTCCGAGTCGTGAAAGTGAATCGAGTTGCTATGAATAGCCTCGAAATACTTGTTAATGTAAACGTGGACACTGACGCATAGACTGGTCCAAAAGTTTAAAGTCAGTCAGCGAGCTATGGAAAGAGCTATGCTCGGAGTTTCTTTGAAGGATAGAATTCGCAACGAAGTCATCCGACAAAAAACCAAAGTGACCGACATAGCTCAACGAATTAGCAAGCTCAAGTGGCAATGGGCTGGTCACATCTGCCGCAAAACTGACGGTCGATGGAGCAGTCTTAGAGTGGAGACCGCGTCTTGGCAAACGTAGTGTGGGGCGCCCCCCCAGCCCGATGGACTGACGACCTCAAAAAAGTGGCCGGGCTGGGCTGGATGCGGGTGGCAAGAAACCGGAATAAGTGGTGCGCTCTGGGAGAGGCCTATGTCCAGCAGTGGACTTAAGAAAGGCTGATGATGATGATGATGACTTGTTAATGTCGTGAAAAGACCTCTTCAAAGTTAAATCATTGTTAATCCCCATGGGTTTGTAAAGTTTGATAGTCTGCCTACTTATCAATCTTTCAACATAAATTACATTTTATGGCTCCCATTCTCAAAGTTGAAAATGTGTCAAGCTGGTGTGAGTGTCGTGTGACCTTCGGCCACATCGTCACTTACCATGGTGAGATTGTGGTCAAACAAGCCTATTCTAGTAAAAAAACAAGGAAAAGGTAGAGCGGTTTTTCGCTGAAAGAGCAGCTCGACTGGAGAAGTACCAAACAAATAACACACGCGCAGGGACAAATAACAATGTTGTTCCTGCGCGTGAGTGATTCCCCAGGTGTTGCGGGCGTCTCTTGTAATGCAACATCCGTGGAACCACCTGCGTCCATAGGGCTACGGTAACCACTTACCACCAGGCGGGCCGAATGCTTGTTTGCCGACTTAGTCGTATAAAAAAAACTACCTATAAAACACACCGGTATCCACCCCGTATAAAATAGGCCAACTTTCTTAAGCTGGTGTACGTCACAGTTACATATTCTCGCTCTATGTCTTGCTGCTTGTCACACACATTTCAATTAAAACCGGAAGAAAACATATTCAATACTTTTTTGGTTTTTTTTATGTAGCCCCGAACAGTTAGGGGGTTACCTCATAACTCCGTTATTTATTAACCGATTTGGAAAATTCTTTTTTTGTTTGCAAGGGTACACGTCCCGTTTGGTCCCATTGTCATCAGATCAGGATTGATTTGATTACTTCTTAGTGTGCTTTGAAGTCGGTTTAAGTTTTTAGTAAAACAGTTTTCAATTATTTGTCGACAATGTGCGGGTCGGAGCATTGTCGTGTTTAAAGTTTGTCGATGGTACAGTCAAACCCAACTGATATGGCACGTCGTGAATCTTCGTTCGCACGGAAAAGAAAGTAGGCCCCGAAGATTAACGAAATAATGCTTAAAACTTAAAATCAACCTTAGGGCACTACAGCACTGCAGGTTCATAATACACTGCAGCTGTTAGTTCCGTCTCACTCGCAAGTCACTCCCCTCCGCACACATGGCGGCAGCTGCCGACCAATAGCATTTCCCGTGCTTTGAAAATATATATTCTGCGCAGGTGCATCGGTAAGCCATATCAATTGGGTACTACTGTACTTGTTATTGTGTTTTGGGAAGTGAGCGCGCATGACAGCTCCGGTACCATTCATGGAGAAATGGAAGTCGGCTTCTCAGGCGTCCCCAGCGGGGATTGAATCCGCGAGCACCCTAGGGTGTGTTTGTGCAGCTAGTGGGGTGCGCGTGGTGAGCGACTTTTAACAGCTCCGGTACCATTCTGGACAAATGGTAGTGAGCGATCACGGTGTGACTCACATTTTCTCAAGAGTACCAGGGGCGAGTACTCTGGCGGCGTGACCTACGGCAGATGGTCTCTGACGCTTCGTAAAGGGTTGCCAGGTATACTGTGCCGTCTTTTATGACCGACAGGTTGGTGGAGGTGGCCACTATAGAAAATCTCAGTAGATTGATAAGGGTTTGTACCTGTTATTGTGATGTGTTGTGTTATGTTGTGTTCAGGGAGGGGTGCCCCGTGGCTCCCGGGTTCACGCTGAGCAAGGTGTTCACTCTGACGCCGCTGCTCGCCAACAACAAGGACAAGTGGGGGCTCGCGCTCGACGGACAACTCAAGCACGAGGACACCAACCTCGCATCCAGCACGCTGTTAGTTAACATAACACTACTATTATATTAACACATTCCCACCGGTTTTTTAACCGACTTCAAAAAAAGGAGGATGTTCTTAATTCGGTTGTTTTTTTTTGTTTTTTTTTTATGTTTGTTACCTCATAACTTCGTCATTTATTAACTGATTTGGAAAATTCTTTTTCTGACTGGAATGGTACACTTCCCGTTTGGTCCCATTGTCATCAGATCAGGATTACTTCTTAGTGTACTTTGAAGTCGGTTTTTTGTAAAACAGTCCAATTATTTTTGCATGGATCTTCTTAGGAATATGGGTATCGTGTTTTTAAACATTTTATTGACTAGCTGTCCCCCACAGTTTCACCCGTTTTCCCGGAATAAAAAGTAGCCTGTGTCCTTTTCCATACCATAGGCTATTTGCATGCAAAATTTCATGATGATCCGTGGAGAAGTTGAAGCGTGAAGACATAACAAACAAACTCACTTTCGCATTTATAATATTAAGTTAGTACTGTCAATTATCTTGTATTTTCGTTAGTAATCAACTTTTTTCTTTACGACGAAGTTATCACGTGACAATTTGTAATTTTCAAATGCAGACAAAATTTTAATTCATTAGCTATCCATTTAATTTTTTTTTTAAATGTAAATAATATGTGTTTTACAGAATCGCAGATCCATCGCAGCGTGAGAATTTAGGAATTATAGTGCAATACAAGGTCAAAGTTAAACTATGCCTGGGACCTTTAGGCGGGTAAGTTGTATAAATTAATAATAAAAAATAATAAGTTTAAAGTTTAACATATATTAGCAAAATTAACCTAATAGACAAATCTTAACTTAAGTGGCTGCCATAAGAAAAACTCTAATTAGTTGCTTAAATAACTGCAAAGATAATTGGTATATATTTGTTTATCCAGTACATTTATTATAAAATTTGCTTAGTCGTGTGACTGGTAATTTGTTTCAAATACGCTTCTACGAAAGAAACACACCAGGGGAGCAATAGTGGTGGTTTGACTGACGGTTATAAATACAAAGAAAAGTATTTCTTATTTCTTTACAGTAAGGTTCATCCATATACATAACCGTAGATTTTTTCGACTAGTGGCTCTGTGAGCTGAAGACCTCGCGAGTCTCATTCATGTAATTTTTTTGGTCGATTTTTGGAAAAAAAAAAAAAAAACTCCCTCGATCAGCTCACAAAATTTCACGAGAATCAGAAAAGCGACCTGTAGATAAGAACATCCGGACATCCTTCTGACATCTGTACATACGAAAGCATTCTCGTCCAAGCTGAAACGGAGACGTTTCGCTCGCTCGGCCTATAAACCTTATTTTGACGCAATAAGGTTATTTTTGCTTTGACATTCTTCAACGTCAAAAGGTAGTTCTTATATTTGATGAGTTTAGTCATACAAGTTGTGTTGTGTAACAGTTGTTGAGGTATCTGTATGTATGTGAACTCAGTGAGCTGAGTGCGGAGCTGCCGTTCATCCTGATGCACCCGAAGCCGGAGGAGGAGCCGCGCGCCGCGCCCGACCCGCCGCGCCCGCTCACCGCAGACCTCATACAACTAGACCCGCATCCGTATGTCAATCACTCATACTATACTATATATACTACTAGCTGCCCGGCGCGACTTCGTTCGCGTGGCGCTACCCTACCCTATGGTGCTACCCTACCCTGTGGTGCTACCCTACCCTACCCTACCCCACCCCACCCTACCCTACCCTACCCTACCGTACCCTGACAGCAAAATCCCCATTAACAAAATGATCCGCCATTTATCGAATTCATTTGTTACAAAAAATTTGATAAATGAAGAACCGCTCGACTGATTTTGTGCAAACTTCACATAAACCATCTACTGAATAGTCCGAACAAAGCCTAAACATTTGGTTTGGAAAGGTGTGCCCGTTCTTGAGTTATAAAATTACAACGAAGAGTGGCATTGATTTTTATATATATAGATTCCTATATATGTACCAATACCTGCTCGGTGTACAAAAATAAAGGTCAAAAAAATACATAACGATTCGACCGGATCGGGGATCTAAACCACGACCTACGAAATGGAATTCTACAGACTTCTAATGCTTTGACCCAGTGGATTTTTTGTGAGCTGTAGTTCAGTAACTACAGCTTGTTTTTGAAGTTCACAAAGTTTATACATATTTATGTCCACGACTGTACAAAAAGAGTTGAAAGCTTGAAACAATTCACCCTAAGTCACTAGGTTCTCTGGGCTATAGTAAATGGTCAATCCGAACTTTAACATCTCAGTCTATAACCATTACCACACCCTATAATTATCTCTTTTCCACCGTAGTGACGAGAACGGGCAAGAGCAGGACGACGATATAATATTCGAGGACTTCGCGCGACTTCGGTTGAAAGGCGCCGACGCGGACAACTGAACACACACACATGCAGATGTCACACACATGGTTCTAAGCTACACCACTCTTTGGGTGACGCCAAATAAAATAAATCGGGCATTATTAAGTCCTACAAAACATTTATGTCAATATAGTTCAGAACGTTGTATGCGTGTTTGAGAGAAAGATACCAGCAAATATAGTACAATCGACGAAGTTAATGGTGAACCTTTAAGTTCAAAATCGTATGGCACGTAGAGCAGACGCTCGTTATGTAAGTAGCAATGTTTTCAATAGTCGGCGCCAGAATTCAGCTGAAAATAGCATTGGACAAAAAGGATGGGTGTGTATGTGTGAGCGTGATACATGTTTTATCTATCTTACACGCATACAGCTATCCCTTTTACACCGAGTAAGTCTTATCGACGAGTCATTTCTATATTTCCAGACTAAATGAGTGAGTGGTTATTATTACATGATTGACAACAACACGTCAACGTCACGTAGTATATACCCGTAGTGCCGTGCCGTGACGTGACTGACGTATGAGAACGTCTTGCTACAAGTCCTACAGAGCTATATTTTTGACGTAACTGACCGGAGACGTGACGGTGACGTGAACGATGTGTGTGAACGCACCTTTAATTGATATTTCACAATGCAACGTATTATTTCCGTCTATTTATAGTTTTGGGTGAAGTGACCGCCGTTAGTTTTTGATGTTTATACAAAATGCGTTCCGGAGTGTAACAATATATTATCTTTGTATAGACTTTCTCTATGACGTTCATTGATTAAGTAACTATATAATGTGCTTTTTTAATCCAGCGGTGTCGAGACTTGAATCTGTTTAAGATTCCATGCCACCGATTCCCACCCAGGACATGCATTTCTGTGCATGAACATGTGTGCATGTTCTTAGACTGGGTGTAATTATGTATATAAAGTATATCAGTTGTCTGGTTTCCATAGTACAGCTCTACTTAGTTTGGGATCAGATAGCCGTGAGTGACGAATGTCCCAGGATTATGTAGTTCTTTGTGAGAAAATTCACTGAGTACTGGATCATAAGGACCGCTGCCAGAATCCACTGATTTGATACACTCAGCTGAAGCATGGCTTCCGAACCGGTGGTAACTTCAGTAATTTGGACCTTCATAAGTGACCCTTTAGGGCCTAAATTAAATAAATGGCTTTAACGTTGATAATTTTTTTAATAAAGGATCAGCGAGGTCGGTACTATTTATACACAGGGTTACTTTTCTGTATGTTATTTTAGACATCATTTTGAACAAGTTTTATGGGACAAGTCCCATAAAAAAGTTTTCGCGGAAAAAAAACTTTTCATACTAAAGATCGACGCTGCATGCTAGTTCTTTTTTTTTTTCGAGATTTCCGAGTTTTTTTCTTTGTAAAAATTGTTCTTGAAAATTTGGCTTGAAAAGTAACCTGTATAAATATACCGCAACGTCCGCAACCATGGATATCAATTTTATATTTTTATTTTTATAAGATTGGTCGTCTCGCTCGACACCACTCCGCCCTAACCGTAGACAAAGGAAACAATAGACAAATGGTAAGCATCCATCGCATTTGCACAACTAACGCATAAGAATTGTGAAGAATATATCTGAAAATATGATATGGTTAGTAAATGTCGCGTGCCGATTCAATGGTGGCTAGTTTGAAATGTTAAAAAGTTGTCTTTATGTCTACGGCCCTAACGAGTATATTACAATGATTTGTATAATTGGTGGTCACGCAATTCATAGCACGCATATCGTAGCATGTGGCCAATCACCGTTCGTATTTCGTACAAAAAGCCCTTTTTAGGTATAACTCCTTTGGTCACACCATTCACCACAATTCGAATAGTACTAGTTGTGGCGACTTATGAAATGTTATTCTGTCGAATAAATATTATCCAAATGGAATGTATTTATTGCAATCTGTCCATGAACGTTCTATATCCCTGTACAGTGTATAATGTTGAGAGGATTTGACTATTCACTTTGTTATGCGTCGCCCGCGCTCTTCGGATATATCCGAAATTTTCGGATAACTAATGCTAATGAGTACATTTAACTATCGCACAAAAATACGACGAAATATGTAACGGATCTAATATCCGAACGTTCGGTTATATCCGCCGGGAATGCAAGACGCATCAACGTACTATAAATGAAAGATTTTATATAATATTCGATGTATATTGTATGTGAAAAAATATTTTAATAGTTGTCTATTGATCAAATAAGCGAGTACAAGTTAAGTTATTTTATTTGTCTCTATATTTTTAGCGTATCGTTATAATTTCACTCAATCATTGGCCATCGATTTTTTAGGATGAATTAGTACAATGTTTTGGTTAATTGCATTTAATAGAATTAAAAGAAAAGTGTTTTTTGTACATCTGTAAGTGGTTTACTATCTGACGGTAGTGTTGTATTGTAATCTATATTGTTGATGTTCGAGATTAAATGTTACATAATGCTCGACTGCGTTCTCATCACGAACAAACTATTCTACTTCAGTCAATTTTATTCCTTCAGTTTAAGCATTATAAGGTATAGTTTCGATTAGGTTATGTTCGTGAAGTGAGCGTAGTAAAATTTAAATAATATAAAGCGACTCGCCCGCGGCCGCCTACTCAATGGGCTATAGAGAATTCTCCGCATGTGGCCTTCAAAACTGAATTTAAACCAATCATTTTGAAAGATATATTGTATCATGAGTCATTGCATATATAATATTAATGTTTGTTAACGGTGTGGTATATTATTTACGTGGATGCAAGTCGGCATTCTGATAAAATATTTTTCAGACATACATGACAGTGGCTTTTTCGCCTACTTTTCAATTTTTTTTTCAGATTACTGACTTTCCTTTTGTATTGCCATATGCACGTTAAAGCTTACACATCGTTCATCATAGCTTAGTCAAACATTTGGAATTGAATGATTACAAAATGCAAACATATTCATAAAATGACCTGATTAGTTTTCAGTAATTGCTGACTCTGGTATAGATTTGCAAAATGAAGTATATTTTGTGCACCTCATCAACAAGCTTATTAGTTGGACTTGATTTTGTGTATGTACTTTTATCTGTTTGCATGAGCCGAGTGTGACGTCACTCGGGGATATCCGTCAGTCCATTCGATACGAATTTTAAGATATATGATATAATTTTAATGACAATATTGAGAATGTACATTTGTTTCGCCATGTACAGTCGAGGACAGAAAATGTTTATCACATTTCAAAGTCGATTCCATCTCATACCGCGCGCAATAAGGTTTAATATGTCATAAGAATCCACGTCTATCAATAGTATTTTTATTTCCGGTCAACCTTATGAAACAGAAATGTGCAAGCGATTATAGACCGTAAGGTGGTAAACATTTTTATTCCGAGACTGTTTACTTGTATAATAATGTTTATAATGCACCAGCACAATGTATTTTAATCTTAAACATTACGCCACGGTGTGAGAGCGTGACTAGTGCTGTTACACTTACATTCTTTACATTATAAATATCGAACAGTAATAACACAGAGATTGCAAACATTTAATATAAAAATAACTTTTCTTTGTATCTATCATATGTTCTGTTGGCTAGATAAATGTTTATAAACCTATTAGTCGATGGATGAAATTACAATTGTAGAGATTTATAATCTCAAAAGCTTGTTATTTATGTGTAGTAGTTTCGTTTAGAAAGAATAAATAATGTTCATAACATAATATAGTTTTTATCAAATGATTTCATACAATAATTTGAATTTAGGTAATTATTTCTGTTTCTATACTATTGTATTATTTATGTATTTTTAAATGTAAGTATTAAAATGGAAATAAACGATTTGTAATGTCGATAGTAGGAACAAAATAAAAAGACGTGAACAGTGAGTTTACAGCCAATAGGTAGTTGACAAAGGCCTACGTTAGCCCGCGCCGATACAAAATGATCTTTAAGTACAATTAGCCAATATACGTACATAAATTAGAGAGTTGAGAGGTTAATTGCTTTTCTGTATTTATATTACACATTTACATAACTCTAAATAAATACCATTTGGCTGTAAAATGAACTCTGTATATTAAATCCTTAGCTAGTATTTTATTCAATACCCTTCTACGATACTTAATCAGCTGTGGGTGAATTACAGAAAATTATTTTTTATTATTAAGTTAGTAAGGTGGAAATTATCTTCTCCGCGGCTGATTAATATATTGTTGAAATCCTGTGCAGACTCACTACATAATGGTAAATCGCCTATAAGTTCTTTTTTTAATTTTTACATCGAAAATTTGGATGTATACTTTTTCAAATAAATTATGTAACCAATAATTATTGTGTTTATCATTATTTATTTTTATTTTTATTTTATTTTATTTTATTAGGAAAACAAACAGCATTACATAGTAAATTAGTAGAACATTACATGAACACAAACAAGCCTAAATAGTTTTCACAAATAGAACAATAGGATAGTTTATCTGTGCATTAACACTATCTAATATTAAGTACCAAACACTTTGAATTTGAATTTTGAATTTTGAACATACTTATATAAATAAAATAAATAAATAAACGAACATTGAATTACAGCAACATACAGCAACATTATGAATGTGAATAAATCAATAGCAATTTAAAATAATGTAAAGGAACCTTTTATTGAATACATGACCAACAAACAACTCATCTATATGGATTAAATACTATACAAAAATAAAATAAAATAGAAAACATGCCAAACAACTAACCAATAACAAAAATGTTATTCAGTGACCTTGCCAAAAAAATCATCATAAACCATTTTCTTGAAGAAATTATGCCTTTCAGTGAACAAGTCGACGCGTTCAGTATAATTCTGATTAAAACTATTGCACACTCTTAGGAAAAATGAATTTTGGCGGTAGTTGGATGAGCATGGTGGTGAATAAAGTTTTAAATAGTTACGTCTAGTGAGTGCTCGAAATGGAGTTTTAAACTTGACTGCAGACAGGAGTTCTTTGCAATCTAGTTTGCTAATCACAATGTTATGAAGAAACGTTAGATCAGCGGCCTCTCTTCGTTTCGAGAGGGGAAGCAGATGATGATGCTTACAACTGTCTAAGTAATCGTATATATTTATCTTAAATTTAAAATTTATGAAGCGCAGAAACTTCCTTTGAGTTTTTTCGATGGTGTCAATGTAAATGTCGTAAATTTAATCCATTCCAGACCTGTGAAAATTTAACTTAATTTTCAACTTTTTTTTTATTTTACGGAATTTTCCCTTATTCGTTTAAAAGCAAGTTCTTACAGCACAAGTAAAGGGAAAATTACGAAAAATAAAAAATATTGAAAATTAAGTTATACAAGTTTTCGCGAAAATCTAAATTTTCCCATATATTTTTATCGTGTTAACTCAGGACCTTGATTATACACCTAATAGGGACTATAGACCTCAGTATCTGGTATAGATTTCATTTTGCTAGGTCCATCCGTTAGGTACTGAGAAAATCGGTGGTGACACACGGACAGACATACCCCTTTTGACTTCTGAGATTTTCTATAGGCCACCTCTAGTACGACACACTATTAGTGCGTTCGAATTGGAGTGATGTCGTTATTAACAGTTTCAAAATGGGCATTTTTGTTTATGCGTTTGAATTGGAAATTTTCAACAATTTTGCAACTTTTGCCACAAACGATATTTCCCAAAGCGAACGATTAGATACAAAAATGACATTTCCATGCTGATCGCCTGCTTGTCACTTGTCTCAACCTACCATTTTCCTTCAGTTAATCATTAAACAAAGTTAATCTAACAAATTATTCTCTTGCCTGTTAGTATTTCTATAAAATTTTACAATAAAAATTAGAATTTTCGCTTCCCGTATGAATTTTCCGAAAATTATCTGTCACATTTAAAGATGTCAAAATATGATCACAAACGACCCTGCCTCGGAGGTGGGTCAAAATTTGCAGTTCACGATGTCGTTTTTAACTGTTTCCAAGCAAAACGAACGGTGAACGAAAACAGTTCAAAACGCCAATTTCGCCCACAACTTTCCAAATCGAACGCCAGTTGTGATCGTTTTTGGCATTTTTGACTGTTATTTTTGCTACCATACCCCAATTCGAACGCACCTTATACCAGGCAATCCCTTACGAGGCGTCTGGGACCATCTGCGGTAGATCACGCCGCCAGAGTACTCGCCCCTGGTACTCAAGAGAAAATGACATTTAATTTTGATCTCAAACAATTCCGATCCAATGTTTGTTTTCTAACTCTATGAATACAGAACGAACTACCGCCAAGACTGAATATACAGGGACGGTTTACAATATGACGGTTTGACAACGTTAGATTATAAACTATCGAAAATGAATATATTGTAAGCAGTATGGTACAGTTCACAATATATCGGGGAGTTTATAATCTTGCTAGGTAGATTATAAACTGACGGTTTTCTCAAAAATACGGTGACATACATATACCTACGTACCCTTTCCGTTACACGTTGTATATGTCATATACAACGTGTAACGGAAAGCGCGTACGCGCGTAACGCGTCGTGTAACGTGTCTTTGGTATATTTGCTGCAATGATTTCAAAAGCCAGGATAGGCCCACCGGAACATTTTGCAAAAAACTTCTTCATACAAGTAAACTACCGCCATTTGTTTAAAATGGATCGAACTACGAAGTGCCGCGTTGCATAGGTGTACGATGTAACCTTGTATGTGCGTACAATGCACACATGCGGGAGAGTGATAAGCAATGGACGAGCGAGCTGTTCCGCGGAGCGCAGACGACTGATCGCGTTGGCCCTAAACTTAACATTTTAGGGCCAGCGCGTTGGTGTCATTTTGTCGCGCGGTTTGCCCGGTCCTTACGCTACTAATATATAAGTCAATGATGTGCTGTCAATTTTAGTTTCTTCGGTTCTTGCCGATTTTAGTTGATGTTATGATCAAGGGAAATGTTGAAAACCACAACTTGGACTATTTCAGAAAAGTGACACTTTTCGAGAAATGAAACGTAACTTTTGATTCAAGATCTCTGGAGACTAGTGTAATTACGGAAATTACCATAATATACGGTAATCCACGATTTGACAGTAAAACGCTCATTTTAGTGCAATACTATTTTCCTTAAAATACGGCAACCTGGACTGTGATGTATATGGTAGTTTCAATTTTAACGATGACAACACTGATGAACACTGCTGGCTGGCAAAACTTGCGGCGGGAACTTGTGTAGTGATGTTGCATTTTAATTTTTATTTTCATACATTCGTGTATTTTGAGTTTTATTGCGTATTATTATGTGGTATTTTATCCGATAAAGATCAATCCATGTGCATCAGTGAAGTGAAATGAAATGAATTATGTGTATCGAGACTTTACAAGTTGTCTCAAAAAGTCCGTGAAAATGTTTAGTACAATGACCACCATTATACTAAAACATGACTGGACGGTGACTGATAATGTGGACTATGTGAAAGTTAAATTGCAGACTATACATAAAGATATATGTACAGAAAGTGATATTTTATAAATAAAATGTATGCGACTGAAGGACTTTGTATCCATGGTCATGAACAAATTAAAGAAAAAAAACATTGTAGGTTATCAAAACTTGAATATTTATGTTGATTTTTTATTTCGGTTTTAATAATCGCGATGGACAATCCTATAGTATTTTAAGAAAAATAATTATTATGTATGCTTACAAGTAATCGTGTGAAAGAGTTATTGTATTGGAACGTGTTTCAGTTCAAAGTGCTATGGACTAGTAAACAAACGTAAGCCTTGTAATCTCCAAGAAATTTCGGGGAAAATACTTTAGAAATGAGCACAAGAGGCTTATCCAAGAAGGAGCTAGAGGAGCTCCGCAAGAAGGAGGAGGAGGAAGCTGCTGCCCATGTATGTTTACTTTAATTTGCTTCCTTCAGAAATATGCATTTACGCCCGGAAAGTCAGTCTATAATGACTCTTTGCTAAGACCATATAATATTTAGGCATAAAAATCCTAGATTCTCTTCCGAAAAGAACGAGAAGTAAATCTTGATATCTTTCTTTAAATTATCGTCATCTTGCTAAAATACATACTTTGGTTTGGATATTCCTGAATCTCACTTTTTCTGATCACTAGTTGAAGTCCATATTTAGATGTTAAACGATCAATGAGTCAGATGTATAAAATGTTGTCAACAGGTGTTCAAAGAGTTTGTAGAGACTTTCCAGGAGGTTCCCAGCACCTCCAGTAAGGTGTGGGTGAAGGCTGGCACTTACGATGCAGGGGCTCGAAGTTAGTATCATTATCTTACCTTAATTAGCTAGACAACAAGAAATAATTATATTGGATACTATCACAGACCTAAATCTAAATAAATAACGCAAGTCTCTCCATCTGTATGAAAACCAAGAGAGAGGTAGAGCATAGCATTTATTCGCTCAAAGAGCAGCTTGACTAGGGAAGTACCTCCACCTTACAGAATACTGCAGCCAAATAACTTTATGTTGTGTAAAGTTGTGTTCCTGTGCGTGAGTAGTAAAGTAGTAAGTTCGCCAGAGTTCATTGGGGAGGGGGGATAAGTTGGTAATGCATGACCGCTGACCATCAGGCGGGCCGTATGCTTGTTTTGTTTGTTGTATAAAAAGAAAAAAACCAAGCATGTCACTTTTTTTGTACCTACCATAATGTCACAAATTGATTTAGTTAGGTTGGCATTCGATTTTTTATGTGAAAATAAAGCGATCCTATTTTTCAGCTAAACGCATCCCTCGCTACACATATCTGGTGGACATGCAGCCTTCTGCTATTTCCCTGTCCACAGGAAACAGTTTCAAAAGAAGAGCATTGCTCTCCCTTTTTGCACAGATTTTGACACATGAAGTACATACACTAGCATCATCTATTTAGATGTAAATCTGTAGAAGATACTATAGTAAAATGTTAATTTTGAGGTTGTTGGTATGAAACCTTTGATGAGCTCAACTATCAGTGAATTAAATCACTGCCAGGAAACCATTATCTTTTTCTAGGGTACATTGTATGTACCCACTGACTGTCACTATCAAGTTTTCATTCTGTCAACAAGGCTATGAGCCTTAGTGTACTGATATCTGCATTCTAAAGTCAATATTAAGATTGAAGTCAAACAAGCATATTCATTGCTATAAAAATTATTCAATATTGTATTACAGAGGAAGACACATCAGAGAGAGGAAAACTATACAAGCCGGTGTCACGATTTGATGAAAAGCGTGGGAATGTTGAGGCAGAGGTTGTCCGCAGCTTAGCACAGAGACCAGAGCCTCCCAGCAGACTTAAGTCCAAGCAGAAAGGACATGACAAAAAGAAGAGTAACTTAGAGTTATTTAAAGAGGAACTGAGACAGTAAGGGTATTAGTAAATTAATTATTCAAGTTAGAATTTCAGCGATAATGAGAGTATTATTGTAATGAATGTGTTACATTACTAGTTTCCAATAAAAAAATAGTGTAGTCTGTATGTTTATGAGACTCCTATGTCACTAATATACCGTTTTTTCCACTCTTCCTGAAGGTTCATTCACTTCATATGCAATGAAAACTATGAAGTTCTGCTTTTACATTACACTTACTTTGATTATTATTATTTTAGGTTTGTTTTAAAATATGAATACATAGTCAGCTGATATTTATCGTTATTATATTTGCCAGGATTCAGGAGGAAAGGTCGGAACGCCACAAATATAAGAATGTGCTTCGCGAGCGTGGCGCCGTCGGCATCGAACCCGTGCTCGATGTTATACCGGACGTGGGATCCTATGATACTGGAGACCCCAACACTACCAACTTGTATCTTGGCAATTTGAATCCTAAGGTACAAAAAAACATGTTTAATTGATTATGTTATTTATTTTATTAGTTTATTTTATATAAATTACATTGCTTATCATTCTACTCTTCGTAAAATGAGGATCAGGCTTCATATCACCATTGTTACCATCATTGATATTAAAATATTTGGAATGTTTATCTGAGTATACTGAGTATAATTGTTCATAAATTGTATAAATAACATTAATAATCAATTTATAAAATCACTCATTAAAAAAATAGTTGGAGCTCATTTTCTTCCCTATAAATTTTAATAATCTATTTCTTTCTTAGGCTTCCGTACGTAAAGGGTGCGGGACCCTATTAATTAGCCTCGGCTGTCCATCCATCTATCTATCTGAACCGTAATAGGTAGACAGTAGTAATTTTCACAGAATATGTATTACCAAACAAGAAACCTTGTGTTGCACTTTGCCGGATTTTTATTATATTTGGTACATGGTATGACTGTATAAATGAGGTCATTATTGTATCTTTTTTATTGAACCGGTGATCGGAAACCAGAAGGACATGACTCGACTAGGACATAAAATATTGTACAGATAACGGAGCAGCAGCTAATGGAGCTATTCGGCCGGTACGGGCCGCTGGCGAGTATCAAGATCATGTGGCCGCGGTCGGACGAGGAGAAGGCGCGCGGCCGGAACTGCGGCTTCGTCGCCTTCATGTCGCGCAAGGACGGCGAGCGCGCACTCAGGTGCATTAACGGTAACATAACACAATTTGGTTGTATTTTTTATGTTTGTTACCTCGTAACTCCGTCATTTATTAACCGATTTAGAAAATTCTTTTTTTGTTTGAAAGGATACACTTCCCGTACTTTGAAGTCGGTTTAAGGTTTTTGTAAAACAGTTTTTATTATACTACTATGGTAGCAAACAAGCATACGGCCCAACTGACGCCTATTGACGCTTGCAACACAAGGGGTATCATTCGTGCGTTGCCGACCCTGCAAAAATCTCTACAACCTTTTTGAAAAACCCCATGCTGTACTCCTTTGGAAAAACAAAATATCCATTATTATATCATATCTTTACATTGGTATTAAGCTACTTAGAGGAGCTTTAACTTTTGTTCACTGACTTTTATAATTCATCAGACTTTCATACAGAAACAAAAGTATTTAAATTCAACTCTCTAAATGTTACGAACTCTATGGGTGGCAAAAGACTGAATGATAGTGCACGGGAGGCGCAACAAAATACAGAAATGAAGTTTGTTTTTGGTATTATGTTTTGTAAAGATTTTTGAATAAGGTTTAAGTCAAGTATAATAATACCAAGAATTAAAATATATCCGTCACTTTCTAATGTCATATAAACAAAAAGGGCTGAGGCTATCTTAATACCTGGGTGATCCAAGACTGACTTACACCTTATTTATTAATAAGGGGGTTAGTGTTTTATCTTGTATATGAAGTGTAGCTAAGCAATAAAGACGATAACAATTTTAAACACAATAATGTATTTATTAGATTTATTGCAGATATTAGATTTATTACTTTGGACTAGTCTGTTTGCAAGGATCATTTCCAACATACTAAGTTCTCCGAAAGTGTAAAAGAAAGAAACATATTTTTGAGTTATTTTTTTCCTATACGACAAACTTACCAAAACCAGTACTAAATTAAATGAAATATGAACAGGTAAAGATATAATGAGCTACGAAATGAAGCTAGGTTGGGGCAAGGCTGTAGTGATCCCTCCGGTGCCGATCTACATCCCGCCCTCGCTGCAGCAGCCCACCAAGCCGCCGCCCTACTCGGGCCTGCCTTTCAACGCTCAACCGCCCAAACATTTGGCCAATAAGGTAACTGCACAAACGTTTGGCCTACAATGTAACCGCACAAACATTTAGCCAAAAAGGTAACCGCCCAAACATTTGGCCAATGAGGTAACCGCTCAAACATTTAACCTATAAGGTAACCGCACAAACATTTGGCCAATAAGGTAACCACCCAAACATTTGGCCTACAAGGTAACTGCACAAACATTTGGCCAAAAAGGTAACCGCACGAACATTTGGGGAAATTGACGGGCCAGTTGGCGCGGTTGGATAAGATTTCTATCGCGCCGCAGGTCGTGGTTTCGATTCCCACCTAGGATATGCATTTGGGTGCATGTATTGTCTGTATGTCACGAATCTGGGTGTAATTATAGATAGATAGATATACTTTATTGAATCACCACGTGATTGAAAAAAATTATACATAAAGCTTAGAATAAACCATTGCCCAAACTACCCTATAACTAACAACAGCTCAGCACTGGCTGAGTCGCCATGCAATGTGGGCAGGTGGGGTTGACTGAACACAATAGAATAGAACAAATTTATTTCAGAAAATACGGTACATCTGTTCTTAAATAAAAAAGTGGCCGACAAATTCTACCATCATAGATGGTGTAGAAATATTTAAAATTACTATACTACTATACTATACTATGACTTGCGACTTGTAAAGTTGCAGCCTTTGCCCCGATGTGAAGTACTGCCTCGCTCTGTTGAGCACTCCGAGCTTTTTGGATGCCAGCTTAACCTTGCCTTCTAAGTGACTTCGGAACAAAACGTCGCTAGAAATGTCGACGCCAAGGATCCCGATGCTTTTGCTGATGTTCAGGGACGTGTTCTGGAACTGTGGAGCCACAGCAAATGGGGTTTTCTTAGCGGTGAACGCGCAGGCTTGAGTCTTAGTGGGGTTGAAATGGACTAGGTTTAGTCTGCCCCAATCGGAGACACTAGTTAGTGTACTCTCGATTTCAGACAACAGCCGTTCGCGGCTTTCCTCCACCTCGGAACGAGGGATATTAGCACGGCCCGTGTAATAAGCGTCCCCTGTACTGTCGTCCGCATAACAATGAACGCCGTCAATAGACAGCATATCATTGATATGCAGTAGGAACAGTGTTGGGGACAGCACAGAGCCTTGCGGGACGCCGGCATTTATGTCCATGCTGTCGGAGCAGCTACCGTCTACGACGGCTCTTATGCATCTGCTGGACAGAAAGCTGGCAACCCATTTGCATAATCCCTCGGGAAGCCCGTATGCTGGTAACTTCGTTAGAAGACCCCGGTGCCAGACCCGATCGAACGCCTTCGCCACATCTAGGCTCACTGCCAATGCCTCACCTTGACTCTCTTACTTACTTTATATTAGTTACCTATACACTACAAAAGAAAGTGTTACAATGAGCAGGCTTATCACTAAAAGTGATCTCTACCAGGCAGCCTGTGGATAGAGAGGAGTTAAACAAACAAATTATGTATATTACGTATGTATTTACAAACAAAAAGTAGTATATCAGTTATCTGGTATCCGTAGAACAAGCTCTGCTTAGTTTGGGATTAGATGACCGTGTGTGAAGAATGCTACTGGATAACAAATAAATTCAAGTTACATCTTTCATCACAAGTGACTGCTGTTCATATTTTTAGGTGTGGCTTTACTATACGGACAGACTTAGTAAGGATTTTGTATAGAACAGTTATGCAAGAAAATATATTGACTTTCAGATACCGCGCGTGCGTCTCGGAGAATATTACCCAAGCGATCCTGATGATCGGGACCTTTATGATAAGGTAATTATCCACGTACCAAAATATATAATTGTATCATAAATGGCGGACTCGGCCGTTGCCAAAAAAAATGAAGGAAAAACGTTTCTATATAAAGCATAAAACAGATTTGGAATGCGACGTAACCAAACATTCTGTCTCATTCTTGAATGTCAATATATTTGCCAATAATTTTTATGGCTATATCCTAATCGTAACTTAATATTATAAATGCGTAAGTGAGTTTGTTTGTTACGCCTTCACGCCTCAAATACTCAACGGATCAATATGAAATTTCGCATGCAGATAGCCTATGATATGGAGAAGGCCATAGGCCAGTTTTTATCTTTGGAACGCGGGTGAAACCGCGGGGGACAGCTAGTAAATAATATTTTGTTGGTCACTTGGTTCTATCATTTTATTTTTGTTTCTTATCTTTCAGATTCTAATGCAGTCCATTGTCAAAGTTATAGTGCCTACAGAAAGGTTAGCGAAACGTCAGTTCTATATATGCTAAATTCCACCGTCGTGTGACATCTAAGTTACAAAAAGTTGATGTGAAGTTCTAAAGTAACATGTCCGCTTTGAGCCACAAAACTCGCACAGATCTGTTCGCTCGAATAGAGCGGGGGTCCAGATAAAAACAATTATTTATATCAGTCTTGATGTATAGTATCACTAAAATTAAAGGATCAACTTGGTACAATAGTACCCAACTGATAAGGCGCGTCGTGAATATTCGTTCGCATAGAAAATAAAGTATGGCCCGAAGATTAACGAAAGAATGCTTGAAACTTACAATCAACCTTAGATCACTACTATGAGGTTCATAATACAGTGCAGCTGTTAGTTCCGTCTCACTCGCTAGTCACGCCCCTCCGAACACATGGCGGCACCTGCCGACCAATAGCATTTCCCACGCTTTGAAAATGTGTCTTCTGCGCAGGTACATCGGTAAGCCATATCAGTTGGGTACTACTGTATCTGGGATTTTTAAGTTGCCATCAGCTAATAAAAGTCCTAAAAAACTTAATAAAATTCGTTCATGGTGGCAACTACAGGTCGGTTACCGAAAGCTGGCACCTTCACAGTACTCACACATATGCAATTTCACTATACACTTTTATTGCTTCTAATCTGTCACCACTCTATAACTATATGAGCAGTAGCAAAAGCAAAACAATAACTTTCTCTTTCGTACTCATAAGCTTGACCGCGCGCGAGAGAGACGGACAGACTTTTCATGATGCGCATGCAGTGCGACGTCAAGCCGCGCGCTTATTCACAGACACTACACAAACGCAACGTGTAAATGTGTTGAACATGCCAGCTTTAGTTACCGACCTGTAACCCTTTTCTCATGCTTTTTTTATATCTTACATAATGTAATTTTTTCCAGAAACATCCTAATGCTAATCCACCGTATGGTGGAGTTCGTGATCCGCGAGGGCCCGATGTTCGAAGCAATCATAATGAACAAAGAGATGAATAATCCATTCTTCCGGTTCCTGTTCGAGAATCAGTCGCCTGCGCACGTCTACTACCGCTGGAAGTTATTTTCTATGCTGCAAGGAGACTCGCCCAAGCAATGGGCTTTGGATGACTTTAGGATGTTCTCTGGTACGATATGCTACGATTGGTCTTAAACGTGGTTCATAAATATGTAAAAAAAAAAGTTTAAAACCTTCTTCATATGAACTTTGTCAAATCTTACACTCAGTGTAATAGGTGCACCCAGTGCATTCGGTACACTTAGTGCACTCGGTACACTCCGTGCATGCAAAATATTTAAATAGGGGTGCAAAAGACTCTTCACGTATTTATATACTGTTCCCCGCGGTTTCACTCACGTTCATGGGCCTATTATACTCGGGGATAATGTAGCTTCCTATAAGTGAAAGAATTTTTCGAATCCGACTGGTAGTTCCATAGATTAGCCCGTTTAAACAAACAAACAAAGAAACTCTTCCGCTTTATAATATTAGTATAGGTATTATAGATGATACTGGCCGTGCTCTGTGGATTAACTCTCATCCTATATCTTTCGGTTCCTAACCAGACAGTGTTAGAGTAAGTTAAGTGATTAGCTTTAGGTTTACCTTCAACATTTTATTTATTTACCCCTTAGGGGTTAAATTTCGTGAAACTTCTCAGTGCTCACATTGGTCGTACTCGTAGGGGTTTTTCACCCGTGACATATTTTTGTATATTCGTGTAATTTGTGTTTTTTTTTTCAGGTGGGTCGGTGTGGCGGCCTCCCGTAATGAATATGTACACGGCCGGCATGCCCGACGACCTGGTCGATGAAGATGATGCCAAGGACAATATACGCGGCACCTTATCTAACAAGTAATACATTACCTCAGTTATATCTAGAGGAATCTGAGTTTTCCTAGTGCCTTTGATGATTTAAGGTGTACTAGGTTTAGATTCGGAGTTTAAGTTATCGATGATAGAACACATCGTGAGAGAATCGTATTACGTTGTTATCCTATCTGGCTACCACTCAAATTGTAAGCCGTCAAACGTACAGGTTTGTACTCGCAGCTGCACTTAAAAACCATATTATATTCTAGGCTGTTTGCTTACCATGATAGGCTAGTTTCTTGGAATTCTATTTAATCCGTCATTTACACTCTGTGAGACACGTATTTTTTAATTTGTCAATTAAATCAAAAATTACGTAGATATGGTTTGGTGTGTTGAACTGGTATAGTGTACCACACCGTCTATCAATCAAACCAATTTATTACTGACTGACTAATTACAATTATTATTTTGAAACCCAGGAAACATCCCCACCATCCACTAGAATTAACAAAAATCGTAAACCTATATACTTTAGCCATATGGCTAAAGCTAAAGTTCTTAATTTTAATTTTGCCTACCAAATCCAAATTAGGACTTATTTCTGCCAGTGTCGAGTTATATTATAATTTTCAGTCACAATATTTATCACTTTTACAGTCCTCAGTCAGTCACTGACCATAAAGGGCATGTTTTTTTTTTTATAACTCTAATGTGGCAAACAAGCATACGGCCCGAATGATGATGATGTTTTACTACAATGGTGGTAATTGTACTAAAACTCTTCACGGACTTTTTCAGACAACTTGAAAGGTCACGATACACATAATTCATTTCATTTCACTTCACTGGTGTACATGGATGATCATTATTGGATAAAATACCACCGATACGCAATAAAACTCAAAATACACGAATTTATGAAATTAAAAACCTAATTGACTCGCGGTTAAAATAATAACAATGACATCAATTGTTATAACAGGACGAGCGTCCCTCGCGAGAACCGACGGGTTAAAACGCAACGTCACTCTGCAAGTTCTCGCCAAAAAAAAACAATGAGAGTCTTTATGACGGTATAAACTAATGAAAACGCAACGTCACTCTGCAATTTCCGGTTGACGGTATAAGCTACTGAAGTTACCACCGCGCACCGGTGAAAACGGGCTTCAGGTTTTGATATATTTTTGTTGTGTTGTCAGCCAACGCGACCGGCTGGAGGAGCTGATCCGCGGGCTGACGGCGTGCCGCTCGTCCGTGGCGGGCGCCATGGCGTGGTGCCTGGAGCACGCCGAGGCGGCGGGCGAGGTGGCCGCCTGCCTCGCCGAGGCGCTCTCGCAGGACCACACGCCGCCGCACAAGCGCGTCGCGAGGCTCTACCTGCTCTCCGACATACTGCACAACGCCGGCGCCAAGCTTACCAATGCTAGCGCCTTCAGGAGCGCGTCAGTATTCATCTCTACTACTAAACGTGACCCCCTCAGATCTCCTCTCCCAGCAACCGACCACCTGAGACCTAAAATTTGGCTTTTTTGTGCCAAGAAGTTTGCCGGTTACTTTAAGTAATGTTTGGCAGTTTTTAAGACTGCCATATTATTATCTCCTACAATAGTACCCAACTGTAATGGCTTACCGATGTACCTGCACAGAAGATACATTTTCAAAGCGCGGGAAATGCTATTGGTCGGCAGCTGCCGCTTGCGAGTGAGATGGAACTAACAGCTGCAGTGTCTTATGAACCTTATAGTAGTGATATAAGGTTGATTGTAAGTTTTAAAGCATTCTTTCGTTAATCTTCGGGCCATACTTTCTTTTCTGTGCGAACGAAGATTCACGACGCGCTTTATCAGTTGGGTACTAATGCACCTGTCTAATCATGACGTCACAACGACAATCGTAGTCTATTTATGTTATGTGTTCTAAAAGAAAAAAACAAACAGAAAAGGTGCGCCCTCAGTAAGTACCCATGCAGTACCGCATTTAGTTTAGTTATTCATTTGACTAATTTAACACAGAAGACTCATAATCCATAATTTTTCAAGTATGTTTTTAAAATCCGACAATTATCAAGCTTCTGAATTTTGTGGATCAGTTCCTTTGTGGCACTCCAACTACCTATTAATTTCAGTTTCCAGCAGCGTCTGTCGGAGATAATGCGCAACTGTCATTTGGCGTGGGCGAGCATGAGCTCGCGGCTGCAGCAGGAGGGGTTCCGCGCGCGCGTCACCAGGATCCTGCAGGCGTGGGCCGACTGGGCGGTCTACCCCACCGACTTCCTGGTGCATATCAACGATGTCTTCCTGGGACAGGATAAGGTAACTTATTTCTGTTTTTCATTCAATGGATTCCCAATTCAATTTTGGAATTATTTTTTAGGGTTCATAATGAAAATAACGGTACCTTTACACTTTGTTGTCTGTCAATCAACACCCTTTTTCTCAGGTAAGGGCATCAAGTTGAAATTAATATAAAATACGGTTTACGGTCCGGCTCAAAAGATACGGTCACTTATTTCAAATATTTTGTTACTCGCTCATGACTTATAAGGACCATCTAACCGGTAACTTCCGTTGACCTAAAATGTCTCAGAACAAGCAGAGGAAGAATCTGAAAATCGTTAATTCTATTTATAGTCCAAGGCTTTTGACTGTCTCCATCATGAATTTCTGATCAGGAAACTACAACCGAACGGCAAAAGAGACATTGCGCTCAGTCTTTTGAATTCCTACATGAGTGATATAATACAGAATGTAGTAAAGAATTCCCTGATTCATCAGTAAGTATCAGGGTCCCACAAGGTTCCATCTTTGGACCTGTTCCTCTTCTTCGAAGTGTGGCGGGACTATAGGTGAGGTTTATACGAGCAGGAGCCGTCTGGCGTGGTCGCGGGCGCTCTGAACATCCCGGTGGAGCGTGCGAGTACCCCGGACGGGGGCGTGTCCCCGGGCGGGTCGACGGGCTCGTCGGAGTCGTGGGAGGGCGGGGCCCTGGACGGGGCCGCGCTCAGGCGCCTCGCCGCCGTCAGGAGAGTCGACCACCACGTGCACGCGATCGCGACACACAACGATGATATCGATGGAGTGCCGCTGCCCGGTTAGTACATTATTACTTATTTACGTAACTTTCCGAGTCAACTTGTAAAATGTTATAATAGGGATGACTGTTGAATTTTACAACGTACCGTAGTTATTAAACAAATGGAGAAAACGAAAATAAATACTGTGGTATTTAAAGATACGACACCTTGAAATAAGAAATTGTATGGCAACTATGGCTACATTCCGAATTAAATAATATCGCTCACAGTGCTCACAGCAATAATTTGCGTACCGAGTTAGATATCACGATAATGACAGCTGAGAACTATCAACAATTCGGAACGCCCGTTATCGCGCTCACAGTATTCAAAACAGAACATTTGAGAATTTAATTAAAATCTGAATTAACAATGCCCTAGAACTCCTTATATCTTTTATTAGTTGACTCGCAAAAAGGAATACCCGCATTTTTTATAATTTTTCTCTCATAAAATCATAAAAAGTATCTTTTCCATATAGAAAACCAAAAATCTTATTAGATTTTTGCCGAAAACACAATAACTAACCGTCACTTTTTGACAGCGCTCACAGTGATATCAGTTTAGGGCATGGTCGGTGTGAGCGCAAGATGGCGTATGTCATGACGTCATCTATGACGTTACAAGGGACATCGTGATCGCGCTCAGGTTAATATGGAACGGGTTTAAGCACGCTCAAATCGATTACAGCGATTATATCATTAATTCGGAATGCAGCCTACGTACTTAAACGTATTTCACAACCAAAATGTCAATCTACGTGTTTTGTCTAAACATACCAGTACAGCCAGTTCAAGGATGTGTCACATTCTTGTAGAAATTTGTATGGGGCGTTATTCATCTAGCCTATTTGTATTACAGAGGAGGACATAGACGGTGTGCCCCTAGAAGGCGAGACGGAGGTGGACGCAGACGCGGCTAGCCGGCCCCTCGCGCCCGCCGGCTTCGTGCCCTCGCGCTGGGAGAGCGTGGAGGCCCCCGCCGCCGACACGTGGCCCTCGCAGCGACAGGACGACCTAGACCAAGCTCCCACCACGCCTGCACATGCTGACGAGTAAGTGAATACGTTAGAGGGAGACGCTTCGTGCCCTCGCGCTGGGAGAGCGTGGAGGCCCCCGCCGCCGACACGTGGCCCTCGCAGCGACAGGACGACCTAGACCAAGCTCCCACCACGCCTGCACATGCTGACGAGTAAGTGAATACGTTAGAGGGAGACGCTTCGTGCCCTCGCGCTGGGAGAGCGTGGAGGCCCCCGCCGCCGACACGTGGCCCTCGCAGCGACAGGACGACCTAGACCAAGCTCCCACCACGCCTGCACATGCTGACGAGTAAGTGAATACGTTAGAGGGAGACGCTTCGTGCCCTCGCGCTGGGAGAGCGTGGAGGCCCCCGCCGCCGACACGTGGCCCTCGCAGCGACAGGACGACCTAGACCAAGCTCCCACCACGCCTGCACATGCTGACGAGTAAGTGAATACGTTAGAGGGAGACGCTTCGTGCCCTCGCGCTGGGAGAGCGTGGAGGCCCCCGCCGCCGACACGTGGCCCTCGCAGCGACAGGACGACCTAGACCAAGCTCCCACCACGCCTGCACATGCTGACGAGTAAGTGAATACGTTAGAGGGAGACGCTTCGTGCCCTCGCGCTGGGAGAGCGTGGAGGCCCCCGCCGCCGACACGTGGCCCTCGCAGCGACAGGACGACCTAGACCAAGCTCCCACCACGCCTGCACATGCTGACGAGTAAGTGAATACGTTAGAGGGAGACGCTTCGTGCCCTCGCGCTGGGAGAGCGTGGAGGCCCCCGCCGCCGACACGTGGCCCTCGCAGCGACAGGACGACCTAGACCAAGCTCCCACCACGCCTGCACATGCTGACGAGTAAGTGAATACGTTAGAGGGAGACGCTTCGTGCCCTCGCGCTGGGAGAGCGTGGAGGCCCCCGCCGCCGACACGTGGCCCTCGCAGCGACAGGACGACCTAGACCAAGCTCCCACCACGCCTGCACATGCTGACGAGTAAGTGAATACGTTAGAGGGAGACGCTTCGTGCCCTCGCGCTGGGAGAGCGTGGAGGCCCCCGCCGCCGACACGTGGCCCTCGCAGCGACAGGACGACCTAGACCAAGCTCCCACCACGCCTGCACATGCTGACGAGTAAGTGAATACGTTAGAGGGAGACGCTTCGTGCCCTCGCGCTGGGAGAGCGTGGAGGCCCCCGCCGCCGACACGTGGCCCTCGCAGCGACAGGACGACCTAGACCAAGCTCCCACCACGCCTGCACATGCTGACGAGTAAGTGAATACGTTAGAGGGAGACGCTTCGTGCCCTCGCGCTGGGAGAGCGTGGAGGCCCCCGCCGCCGACACGTGGCCCTCGCAGCGACAGGACGACCTAGACCAAGCTCCCACCACGCCTGCACATGCTGACGAGTAAGTGAATACGTTAGAGGGAGACGCTTCGTGCCCTCGCGCTGGGAGAGCGTGGAGGCCCCCGCCGCCGACACGTGGCCCTCGCAGCGACAGGACGACCTAGACCAAGCTCCCACCACGCCTGCACATGCTGACGAGTAAGTGAATACGTTAGAGGGAGACGCTTCGTGCCCTCGCGCTGGGAGAGCGTGGAGGCCCCCGCCGCCGACACGTGGCCCTCGCAGCGACAGGACGACCTAGACCAAGCTCCCACCACGCCTGCACATGCTGACGAGTAAGTGAATACGTTAGAGGGAGACGCTTCGTGCCCTCGCGCTGGGAGAGCGTGGAGGCCCCCGCCGCCGACACGTGGCCCTCGCAGCGACAGGACGACCTAGACCAAGCTCCCACCACGCCTGCACATGCTGACGAGTAAGTGAATACGTTAGAGGGAGACGCTTCGTGCCCTCGCGCTGGGAGAGCGTGGAGGCCCCCGCCGCCGACACGTGGCCCTCGCAGCGACAGGACGACCTAGACCAAGCTCCCACCACGCCTGCACATGCTGACGAGTAAGTGAATACGTTAGAGGGAGACGCTTCGTGCCCTCGCGCTGGGAGAGCGTGGAGGCCCCCGCCGCCGACACGTGGCCCTCGCAGCGACAGGACGACCTAGACCAAGCTCCCACCACGCCTGCACATGCTGACGAGTAAGTGAATACGTTAGAGGGAGACGCTTCGTGCCCTCGCGCTGGGAGAGCGTGGAGGCCCCCGCCGCCGACACGTGGCCCTCGCAGCGACAGGACGACCTAGACCAAGCTCCCACCACGCCTGCACATGCTGACGAGTAAGTGAATACGTTAGAGGGAGACGCTTCGTGCCCTCGCGCTGGGAGAGCGTGGAGGCCCCCGCCGCCGACACGTGGCCCTCGCAGCGACAGGACGACCTAGACCAAGCTCCCACCACGCCTGCACATGCTGACGAGTAAGTGAATACGTTAGAGGGAGACGCTTCGTGCCCTCGCGCTGGGAGAGCGTGGAGGCCCCCGCCGCCGACACGTGGCCCTCGCAGCGACAGGACGACCTAGACCAAGCTCCCACCACGCCTGCACATGCTGACGAGTAAGTGAATACGTTAGAGGGAGACGCTTCGTGCCCTCGCGCTGGGAGAGCGTGGAGGCCCCCGCCGCCGACACGTGGCCCTCGCAGCGACAGGACGACCTAGACCAAGCTCCCACCACGCCTGCACATGCCGACGAGTAAGTGAATACGTTAGAGGGAGACGCTTCGTGCCCTCGCGCTGGGAGAGCGTGGAGGCCCCCGCCGCCGACACGTGGCCCTCGCAGCGACAGGACGACCTAGACCAAGCTCCCACCACGCCTGCACATGCCGACGAGTAAGTGAATACGTTAGAGGGAGACGCTTCGTGCCCTCGCGCTGGGAGAGCGTGGAGGCCCCCGCCGCCGACACGTGGCCCTCGCAGCGACAGGACGACCTAGACCAAGCTCCCACCACGCCTGCACATGCTGACGAGTAAGTGAATACGTTAGAGGGAGACGCTCCGTGCCCTCGCGCCGGGAGAGCGTGGAGGCCCCCGCCATAGATACCTCGATAATGCGGTTAATTGAAAGATGTAGAAGATATGTTTGCAGTAATTTAAAGGAAATATATGTTGTCCGGTTGATGCTGGTGTAATTAATGAATAAAACAATTTAAAAAATCGTTATATTTAACATATTTGTTAAGCATAACCTAATTAATATGTAAAATGCATATATTGCACTGTTGCATGATTGATAGACAATGAAAGATGTAGCAATACTACAAAGATGAAGTATTATCCCCATAATCACAGAAATGGGTGTTTTTGAGAGTAGAGTGCAATGAAAATACCTTGCACAACATTATCAACACAAATAAGGTATAAAATTGTCAACCCTATTCCAATGAAGAATGATTGCGTTTGCAATAGTAATAATTCCGACTCAAAATACTTATCCTTGTACACATAGTATAATATAAGATGTGGTCAGGAGCGTGTCGAGCGCGGGTGTGGTAGCGGGCGAGCGCGAGTCGCGCGAGGAGGCGGCGCTGCCGCGCGCGACGCTGCGCGACATCGAGGTGCGCGTGCTCAAGTACGCCGACGAGCTGGAGGCGGGCCGCCGCGCGCGCCGACACAACCTCACCGCGCAACAGCAGATACACCACTACCGACGGAAACTTATCAAGAAGGTACACTACTATAACACGTGGACATTTCGACATGGCATATTTTCGAATCCTATGTTGGATTAGTACTTTTACTCATCATCTGCCTGCCCTGTTTCTTCCATTCTTCTCTTCTATCCGTCATACTATCCACTCCTTTCTTACCCATATCATCTTTCACACAATCCTTCCATCTCTTTTTCGGTCTTCCTCTTCCCGTATATCCATCCACTTTCATATTCATAACTTTTTTAGTGACATGGCTTTCATTTCTCCTCATAATATGTCCATACAAACTATATATATGATAAACGGTTCCCTCTCAACTTTCAAGCTTCCCCTTATGTAATCATTTCTTATCTTATCTATTCTTGTCACTCCACACATCCATCTCAACATCCTCGTCTCAGCTGCATGCAATCGTCTTTCATCCGTCCTCTTTACTGCCCAGCATTCCGAACTTTTACTATGGGACCAATAGTGAATTCTCAAAAAAAAATATATTGAGAATTCATGCAGCATCAGCATGACTATTCCAATATAGGTTTCGAAACTATGACATCTCGAAATCTCCACCCAGTATAGTAAAGGGCACGAGTCATGAGCACAAATTGACACCTGCGCAGTAGTTAATTTTCGGTCTGTTTGGTGGAATGAAGCAGGGGGGAGCGCCGAGCTGCACACGATTGGTTCGTCAGTCGATACTCGTCGTCTATTGGATTCTCGCGTGTCATTTGGCTACTGTGATTTGACCAAAAGTGTACATGCGCGAGCTTGCCCCTGCCACTACTGCCTATCTGTGCTCACCACTCGTGCCTCATACTGCACAATACTACATACTGTCTATAACTGCTACATAAAGCATGTCATAGCTATAAATGTGTAGTTTTGCATCGTCATATATTTTGGTTTGTACTGAAATGGCTAATGCGCGCGCTTCCCCCAATTTACGTCAGCCCCGGACATGTAAGCCTAACATGACTCGTAAATACGAACAAAAAAAAACTGTTTCGTACATTTTTGTCGAGGAGATGTCTTTGTATGAAACAACTGTTTTTTAGTTTGAGATTTCATTCCCATACAAAAAAAAATCGTATTTATGAGTACTTTACGTGGTATCCTTTATATTAAAAAATAATATATAACAATACCCATTACAGTTTCGAATCAAATTAATTTATTTAACTATTAGACAAATATTTGCTAGCATATCTTAGTTTCGGCTGACGTCTCGTGGACATTGAATGAGTCACGGTTTCAGCGCATTATCAAATATACTAAACTAGCTGCCCGGCGCGACTTCGTTCGCGTGGTGCTACCCTACCATATGGTGCTACTCTACCCTATCCTACCCTAACCTGACAGCAAAATCCCCATTAACAAAATGATCCGCCATTTATTGAATTCATTTGTTACAAAAAATGTGATAAATGAAGAACCGCTCGACCGATTTTGTGCAAACTTTACATAAACCATCTACTAAATAGTCCGAACAAAGCCTAAACATTTGGTTTGGATAGGTGAGCCCGTTCTTGAGTTATAAAATTACAACGAAAAGTGGCATTGATTTTTATATATATAGATAATTTATATTTATGTATAAACAATTGCAGGCAACTCGAGAAGCAAAAGAGGCTATTGAGGAAACAAGAGAATCTCCGGAGCCGAGGCGAAGATCACCCGTCGAAGAGGACACCTACTCGTTAGTATATCGGCATTTTTAAATACCATAATTAAAAATACGAGCATTTAAATAAGATAATGTAATTTTACAGGACGTCGTCTAAAAAGTCGAAGAAATCAAGGGAGCCTTCGTTATCGCCGCCACCAAAACGTTCACGATATGTGTGAGTATAATGTTATAATATAATATATATTTACCCAAAATAAAATTTCTTTGCTTATTAATCGGGGGCACGGCAGTGCCCCCGCCG
The DNA here is from genome assembly GCA_947623365.1 of Achlya flavicornis. Classification (NCBI taxonomy): domain Eukaryota; kingdom Metazoa; phylum Arthropoda; class Insecta; order Lepidoptera; family Drepanidae; genus Achlya; species Achlya flavicornis. Next base: position 3,578,594 of record OX392469.1, read on the forward strand.
AGTCGAGCGCGAAGCAAACACTGCCGTACCATCCTTTACTGGAACCATTTCGCCGCATTTTCAGGCCCCTATTTGAGAACTTCTGGCTGGATAAGACCAGAACGCAGAAATTTTCGTCATCCAGTAAGCTATAATCACATACTTAAAATCCAAAATTTTAAGTCTGTAGGCACACAACATTAACTATAATAATAAAGAAATCGCAGTATGGAACGTTAGACTTGGCACGACTTTGTCTAGATTTCATTACTTTTTAGAAATTAACAAGCAGCTCCATCGAGACTTGGCTAGTTTTTTACAGAATGTTTTTGGTGGGATATTGTTTTAAGTGTTCACAATGGGCTAATTTCCTGAAAAAATCTATTTAGTCCGTCAAGTCCCCACAACTTCCCTGAGTTCCTATCCTAGTGTGTTGGTTGGATCCGCAATATCTTGTAAATCTGTTCTGTCGTTTTAATAATAATGTGAATTTCTTTCCTTCAGAGAACGCAAATCACGATCGCGCTCGCGATCACGTGAGCGGGAAAGAGAACGCGAACGATCCCGTGAAAGAGAGCGGGATAGGGAGAGGGAACGAGAGCGAGAAAGGGAGAGGGAGCGAGAGCGGGACAGGCGACGTCGCTCACCCGCCACGCCCCCCGGACATCATCATAGAAAACACAGCAAACACGCCAAATATAAATACTGACCGAGTATTGTTTAGTGTAACAAATGTAATGTAATTAAGATTAATAAAATATTATAACACACGAATATTTGTATGACTTTAAACAGTTCCGGTTCCTCGCTCCTCCCGAGCTATAGTTTGGGAAACACGTCACATTCCGTCTAGAACGCATCATAAGTACATACCTACGCTACATGTATTTAGAATAGGCCACACGCTGTACATTTTTTTTTTCTGTGCTAATTTGCGATCAGTCTTGAGACTATGAGCAGATGTGTTAAGAGGTTCCTCTCCACACACGCTGTACATACGGCAATTGTGTAATCATGTGTTTTTTGTAACTAAATTAGCTCATCGCCTTTGGTCTAGTGGAGTTGGGAGTTTAATTAGAGCTCTTAACAACACCGAACTTAAGTCCAAAGTAGAAGAAATACAGATGGAAATTTTTGACGGGTCAGTAAGGGCTAGCTACCAAACAAAAAAGGGTATGTTTCTGTATCTTTTAGTGTTTTCCCATAATGTCCCTATTTAATTTCATACCTGGGTATTTATTAGAGATGAAACGGATACCTGTTTGGCCGGATACCGGATATCCGGTCAAACTTGTAGCTGGTATCCGGCGAAATTTTGGAAATTTTGTGATCACTGATTGAATTTGTTAAGTGATATAAATAAAGTAATTACCTAAATTTGATATTCCGAAATATTTTTTCAATCCGATATCCGGCCGGATAGGCCGGATACCGGATATCCATTATATCGCTAGTATTTATTCACTTGATCTTAAATGGGTTTATAATAATTAAAACAAACATGTAGTGTAAAATTTTATGTATTAAACAATTCTGACCACATAGAAGACAAATCATTGTATAAAGTAAAATATGCAAAATTATTATCTTAATAATAAACTTTATTTAATTCTCAAAATAATAATAAAAAACAATAAAATTCATTCAACCCTCAAAATGAGAACACAGAAAACAATAATTAATTAAAACATTACATAATCTCATCAAAATACCGCCCGTATAGTTCAGGACAAAATGAAACATGAAAACATTCTTGCCTCTTCTAATTCTATTATCAATTGTAAAGTTATACATTTTTGTGTGACAGTAATTTCTTTTAGAGAGCAACCGATTTTCGTAAACTAAACTAAGCATTTTAAAAGTAGTCTTAGATGCAACGAAGTGTTTTCAGAATAAAAATAATAGTTTTTTTTTATTGAAGGGTAGGAAAAAAAAGAAACAGAAATTCTCAATGAAAATTGATATCAAGAAATACTGTATAGTTTTATTATGCTTAGAAAAGTCAAAGAAAACCTGTACAAATACAAACTTTATTTTGATAAACGCACGAGCTACGAATACATGACTAGCTGCTAGGCGTATGTTCCTTTATTTATAAAAACCTTATTTATCACTTAATATAAGATGAAATTATGCAAAACAAAACAAATATCTATAAGTGTGGTAAAATTAATTTATCCTGTACACGGGGTGGATACGAAAATACGACATTAAATGAAACCACGTAAGGTACTCATAAATACGATCAACTAATACTATGGGAACAAATTTGAAATCGCTTTTTTTTACAGCTTTATACATGTTTGTATGAAAAGCTTTATTTTTTTTCGTTTTCGAAGTTGGTCCCATTATAAAGTTGATCGTATTTATGAGTACTTTACGTGGTTTCATTCAATGTCGTATTGTCGTATCCACCCCGTATAATTAACAATATAATTCACAATAATAACATTATGATATATTATTCTTTGTTTATGTTAATAAAGCTCCTAGCATTACTCATAGCCTTACAAGCGTTCCTGATTAACCTATGCATGATACCTCTTATAGTTTCAGAGCAAAAGAGATCAAATTATTCCGACATCTAATTCGGGGGTTCGTTGATTTATGTCTTGTTTCACAATATACTTGAGGTATCAGTTACATTAAAACTCGATTAAAATAATACTGAAAATAACACGCATTGGGAGAACACAAAATATTAATCCCTAAATTGTAAAATAAATCAGTTGATATTTCACTAAAATTCATAGCCCTTCGTGTGTATTAATTCTAATAATATTTGGACATTATAATATAATTTTAATCTATATAATTTGACTTACTAATCTATAACTAAATACGATTTGTGATTACACGATTATGACGTTGCTAAAACTACCCGTAGCACAGGAATGTAAAAAAATATAATTATTCGAATCACAGATTTATCATAATTGATGAACCATTTACAATAATTTGTAAGTAGCAGGATATATGTTATACAATTTTAGCTCATGAAAAATTCATAATAAAACCTTGTAATTGATTTATTCAGTGATGTAAAACAGTCCTTGTGCGTAAAATTTGGCATTAAGGCGTTGGCTCCATGGATTGACTGCCGCATTCGCGAATATTTTCCTACTCTAAACTACCTACTGATTAATTGAAGTAAAGTATGACAACACTCTGTGGTCCCACCGCGCTCGTCTAATGGAAATATCAACTAAATTCTCACCTGAATTTGTATGGTTTTTTCAATAACTTAACGTAACTAGAGGCGATGGAACCTCAAGAGTGTGGTCGTATTTTACCAAATTAGGCTTTCTTTCATAACGTCTATAGGATTTGTATGAAACGTTTAGCTATAAATGTTTAGCATACACATTTTGTAGGTACTTTACGCGCGTCTCTTTGTGTATGCGATAATATTATCAACTTTAACTTATTATCGTTAAAAGGCCCTTGTTGCAAAACTAGCTGTGTTCTGACATACATCATATACTATTCTTAATATTCGTCTTTTTAATTGGTCTACATTGAGTATACACCATAAACGTGGTACTACATTGTTACTACTAAGCCGATTTAACAGGTAACTGCATACAAAGGAACGAAATATGGTGGATACATAATATATTTTCGCTTAAATACTTAGAGAGAATAGGACTGTTGTATGCAGTTACCTATGATTCGCCCTAAAAAATATCTTTTAATGATTTTCTTACATATCTAGTGATCTACTCAATATTTAGACACATTGAAATGGACAAATCGCTCTTAAATGTATTATAAAACAACCTGTATATGTATAATGCGGTTAAAACTTACGTGACTATTGGTTAGGTCTTAAATTATGTCATTTTTCTATTGAGACTGAAGGAATGGTCGAAAGAAAATGTGGCTACACTTCTTCAAAAAAAGCTACATATTCCTAAAAACGGTTACGCTTTCGTTTATTGAGCTGCCATAAAGTATATAATTTAAATTCTATTTATAAATTCATAAGTCTTTATGTCGGTTGCATATTGGGGTCGACATGCTTAATTGTAATGATTATTACATTAATCGTTATCTGTTACTTTATAGGTGTTGCACAGGTGCTCCTAATTAATGTAGCTATATTATATTCAAACATACATTTCATACGGTTTTTTTTTCGCTTTTTATAAGTGCGCGTTTTCACATTGATTGTCAAAAAGTTGGTCTTTAAATACGAGATCATTTATACACCATTTTATTTATAGCGTTTTATGAGCATGATCGCTAACCTATTAGTATTGCATCATCTAAGCTCTGTTCAAAATTAATTTATGATGTTAAAGAAATTCATAGTACAATGAACCTTATTGTCAAGTGATGAAGTTCAATTTTGAACATACATCGAACTGCCGTGACCCTACCGTTTAGGATGCTTATATTATAATAGTACAGAGGTAGGTGATGTGTTGAGATATGGGTGTCACCTCCAAGCGCGTCGCGGATGCGAGCGCACTCGTTCGCGTGCGGGCGAGCCTGCGGATGTGGATGTGGCTGCGGATGCGGTTGCGGACGCATCCTCGTGCGTCGGTCACCTCGCTCGACGTATCCGCCAACATCTTACGCGTCCGTCACTGGAAATTGCCATTAATCTGTTGTAGGTTCCGTTTGTGTCTTGGTTGGTTAAGTTGTTAATTAATTCCAATGCATTAGGCGCGCTGGTTAATCACAGAAGTAATTAAAAAAAACTTGAAATGGTGTCAAAATCAGCATATACTTTTCATTAGATAACTAAGAAAAGAAAATTATTCCCAACTAACAACTAATAATCTATTTCTTGCTACAATACATGATTTTGAATTTAAATACATATTGAATGAACTACGAACGACAATGAAAGCTAAGGTAAGCCATGTTTGAATCATGATAATGAAGAATAGATATAGAATAGATTACCTGTAAAAGCCTCTCGTATTTATGTATATTACGAAAGGCGTATGAAAAAGAAATTGTTAGTACATCAAAAGCTAATTAGTAAAACACTCAATGGTAGGTATTTGAAGCACTTACAGGAAAAACAGCTATAACTGTATGTTAATAGAACTCAATATAGCGAGCATCTTGTGGCCACTTGATGGCAAGATGAAAGGTAATACAGTCCGCGAGAGAAGTGAGCAGTACAGATTTTTAACATATGACACAAAATAGTGGTGATATAAGTTTGAAGCCTATGTCAGTCTGTCTGTGGCTTGGCTATGGCTTGATCTTTGGGACAGTTGTTTGAGTCATATGAAAATTAACCTTACAATAAGGTTCATCTGTTTAATGATTTTATGATGATACAGATAAACCTTATGCTGATGAAATGATCGTAAAATGGCCTGATTGCCATGGGAATGCGGGAGAGGAGAAGTTAGGAGTGTCCCCCTTCTCTCATCTCTATATCCAGTTAGTAGACCAGAAATACGAATGGGAGTTGAGCTAAGGTACTGCTCACACGTCCATATCTCGGCTCGCGGACTGCATTTCTAGATGTTGTTTTCCCTGTAGTGGTGAATGATGGGTGAAGCGGCGGCGACGCGTGCGATGCAAGCATGGACATAGGTTGGCATTCGGTGATGTCAATTTTTTTTAAATGTTAATGGTCTTGCGTTTGGCCTTCGACTGACCCCATGAGGAGTTATGACGAGGCCGAGGATGTAGCACGCTTACCCAGAAAATACCTATTCACTCTGGCCTTGTTATATATATCCTATACTTATGCCAAAAGGTTGTCCAGCAGATAGTCCACTTAATGGTTAGTGATCACCTCTGCCTATGGACCTATTATTGAGTGCACTTTATTTTATAGTTTAACTATACAAGTACAGTCGCGATAAGGGTTTCGTTCCCGGGTCCCGGGAATCGGGAATTCCCGTGAAATACGTCGTTCCCGAAGTCGGGATTTTTTTTGCGATTTCCCGGGAATTTCTGTATGAGATTGAATGCTCTTAAACACTGCAAATATTGGTCAAAATTAACGAAAAACCTTTGAAACAAAGATGTTGCCTACGTTCTTTAAACAAATGTCGATATCCACCGAAATCGAACGAACTGAACTACAAGCTTATGAGAAATCGCTGAAAGGAACTGTAGGAAGTGTGTATTTATGGAGATAACGTTTTTCCTTAGAAAACTTTCAAGTTCTCCGAAAATAACATAAACAAAAAAAACATGTTTGGGCGAATAAACGCTCTACCTCTCTCAAATCAAAAGTCAAGTATAATACGTAATTTAATTTAATTACCTATTTGTGTCTCACACACAAACATAAGTAGAAAATTAAAAATAATCATATCAAACTACAGGTCATACAAGCTTACTATGGGTAGTTTCTAAACTGCCGATTTGAGAGAAAATCTCTGAATGCGCGTAATTTTGAAGAAAATGAAAGTTACATGTTTTTTTTTTATATATATTTTTGGAGATAAAGCTTATCAGCGTTTTTGTATTGAAAAATTTCAATATTGCCAAAAATGCATATTTTTTTAAATAATAAGTATTATTATTTTTACCGATCAAAAGTCAAGTAAAACACATCATCATCATCATATCAGCCTAAGGATGTCCGCTGCTGAACAAAGACCTAAACTTCCACTTCGAACTATTTTGGGCCGCTTGCATCCAGGGGCGCCCAGCGACTCTGACCAGGTCGTCGATCCGTCTGGTGGGAGGTCGTCCCTAACGGCACTTTCCTGTACGTGGTCGCCACTCGCGTCGTCTTCGAGCGATGTCGCCTGCCCATTGCTATCACATCAGCTTACTATCACTAAGAGCTATATCGGTAATTATTGTTCTCCTACGAATGTCGTCGTTTCCCTGTCTCGTAGAGAAATTCCGAGCATAGTTCGTTCCTTGTGTTTTTAGTATCATAATGTAGCTTATAACGCACCGATGCTTTTTAATTTACATTACCGCACAGTTTTATGATAGGTATAATCCCGATTATGTTAAGTTTTTAACTCAATGCTATTGATATGAGCGTAGACGAAGCATTCTTAATTTAAACAGTTAAAACAGTTTTGCTGTCAAAAAAGAACTTGCGCGCCATATTTATTGACATTCTCATTGACTATTATCAAAAAATCTAGTTAAAAAAATACAAGTATGTTTTTTTCCTCACAAGTGTGTTGAAAAACGTCGTATGACACGCGTGTGCATTGATTATTACACTCTCGGGTTCCTTTGCTTAATAGGTACCATCTCGTGTTTGATTACCAACTTTCCACACGTCTCATAATGTACTATTATTTACTTCTGCGACAAATAAATAGCTAAATTAATTAAATTACGTGGTTTCTTGACTTTATATACGTTCAAATAACAAAACTAACAACTTTTTAAAATTTCCCGGGAATCGGGAATTCCCGGGAAGTCATTTTTTTCATTCCCGGGTCCCGGGAATGGAAAAAGGCCGGGAAAAACGAAACCCTAGTCGCGATCTTTAACTTGTCACCCATTTATGGTTGAATATCTTACAGCAAACGCGTTGTCCATTGACGTTACTCCAGGTAAGTGCTCTCAGATATGCCAACCCGACTTTTGAGCTTTCGACCTTATTGCTCTATGAGTGATCCTAGAACATATCTGAGAAATGGGTTCTATATTGGGTAATGATCGAGATTCTAAGATATTCAACTCTAGAGCTGACGGCTGAAAAGGCAATTTTGCAACCGTAAAATAAAGGATAGATCAACTTTAGAAACCTGCATTAACACACCTATCTTAGCACTAGGACTACATATTTCGGCAGTGTACCTACCTAATGTAAGAGAAAATTATCAAATCAATTAATTATTCGCCTAGAAACGAATAAGCCCAAGTTTCATGGTGACATTATGGATTATGATTCTGAAAATGTTTTAACTATGAAAAATACTGTAAATTGTCACTCAGAACTCAGCGGAAATCTTTCAGGTGCATCACACAACTTGTAAAGGATATTTATAGCAGAATGTTAGATATGTGAATGTAAATGATAAGCGGTTAGTGAGAGGTGGGTGGTGGATGGTGGGCGGTGGGTAGGTACATAGGTACATGATGTTGGCACCTGTTCAGAGGTCGCGGTACTCACGGTCGGCGACTATCCGCCACGCGCGCACGTCGCCGCCGCTGGAAAACACTCCCCACTTAACATATACACAATCACACAAACTACACTATGACATACACAATTGAGTTGATTTTTGAATGGTACAATATTATAACATGTTCCCATTTATGATTGCATTTACTTCCCGCAGTTTCAACCGCGATACCCCGAGGTGGAGTTTCTAAAAACCTTTGATAATGGATACCAACGTTATAAAGGAATTTGCAATTTTTCAAGTTAGCTCCAGCGCTTTAGGGTCAGTTTAGAGCCAACAACGGAAAAAATGCCTGACCAATTTACTGACTCCATTGAAAATAGGACCGTATTTCCATAGCAGATATAAAGTAAAGCGACCGAGTGCCGACTGTGTCGATATTCATACAATTTTCTACCTTAGGCTATGGTAATACGGTCTTATTTTCAATGGATCCAGTAAATTTCTCGGGCATTTTTCCGTTCTGTCTGAACTGACGCGTAGGCTGGGCTTTGATAGGTCCATCAGTTGGGACAAGTCTTCAATCTTTTATAGAAATTAAAGTATACCTAGTCAACTGTCAAATTGCTTTGATTAAATGAGCAATTTCGAAATGCAGTAAATTCAGATATAATTTTAGCAAAATCGCGAGGACATTTGAATAAGTCCTGTTAAGTAACACACACCTTTTAACATATGACATAATAAATATTAATTGTGTTGTATATCAGATAAGGTACTAACTTGCCAGCGGTGTAGAGTGTGCGCAGGTGGTGGTTGGGGTGCGCGGCGAGCGCGTGCGGCGTGTCGGGCAGCGGCGCGGCGGGCGCCAGCGGGCGCAGCGCGGGGGACCAGGCGCGCACGCCGCCGTCGCGCCCGCAGCTCGCCACCACGCGCTCCGGACCCGTGCCCACCACGCACACGCCCGTCACCCAGCCTTTGTGCGCGTTCATTACACTCTGTTGATGCACAAATGACAATTTACTTAAAGGTAGGTGTTCATTATTCATCATCATCATCATCATCAGCCTATAATGTCCCACTGCTGAGCACAGGCCTCCTTTCACAAATGAGGGTGAAAGGGAATGGGCGATCCACCACGCGTGCCCACTGCGGATTGGTGGAGGTAGGCTAGTGGTCCACCTACTGTTGGAATTTTTCAAGCCGCATAGGAGGTATCCAACTAGCTTATGCATTAGTGCATTAGAGTATTAGAGTTTGACTATTCATAAGTGCCTGTGAAGGCCTATTTGAATGAATAAATTATTTCACTTCATTTCTTAACGACTATCACAATTAAGTGATAACCGGGACCAACGGCTTTACGTGCCTTCCAAAGCACGGAAACGCTCGATATGATATTTCATATCGAGCGTTTCAGTGCTTAGTGGTATTCCACTAGACGGTCACCCATCCAGGTACCGACCACGACAAACTTTGCCGATCGATAAAGAACGGCTAATCATGCTACACCACGAGCGCTTCTGTTAATTATTGCTTCTGACTTATTGTAAGTGTCTTGTGTGTGTGTTGACTTATTTTATCTTCAGTAAAATGAGTCTTAAAATAAGTCTTAGGTTGGATGTTCCCAGATGCCCGTTTGCAAATATCCACCCAGTATTATATTATATACCCGGTATTGAAGTAAAACTTTAAAGTTATTTGTTTGCTAAGAAAAGCTCAACTTCACATTTCCAAAAAAAAGTCTGTAGACTTGTAGTAAAATGACCATAACAAATAGGTACGACGAAACAAAATCCTAAAGGTGAACACACACTTATCCGAGCCGAACGCATCGAACGAAACGAATAGAATTCTATATATGAAATATTATCCAGATTCGGACGATTCGACGCGGGCAAGTGTGCGAGCTTTCATAAGATTTCACATACAGAATTCTAAAATTCGTTTCGATTGACGCGTTCGGCTCGGATAAGTGTGTGTTCACCTTAAAAATGCATATTCTGGAAACAAAATACACAAAAAAAAGTTACTGAAAACAAAATATAAACCAATTCCACATACATGTGTGAGCGTGTTGTCATGCAGAGTCCACCGCTTGAGGCTGGTGTCTCTAGAGGCGCTGTAGAGCACGGCGTCGTCGCACAGCGCCAGCGCCTGCACGCCGTCGTAGTGCGGCGGCTCCAGCAGCCGTCTGTTGCTGCCCTCCCAACCACCTAACACACTTCACTCAATATAATAACGTTCCAAAAACTAGGTGCAACCTTCAATCCTAAGTCTAAGGGTCAAAATTGATTCATTTGTAAGTTACATATAAAATGTTGCACTCAAATTCGACCTTTAAATTTTACTCTCATCGCACCCAATATGATTCACTTCAAAAAGAATAAGATTTTTTGTTATAAATTTCATTTTTGATACACGCTTTTTTTGGTGACTGCATTTGAATTGTTATCCAATATACTAATGTATACCAAATATCAAGTCAATCCAACCACTGGAAGTGGCTGAAATTCGACTTGCAAGATTCCACTCGAACATAGTTACATACATACATTGCAAGTTAAATAAACGCTTGTAAAAAATACATTACTACGATGATATTAATATATGCTGATTTCACGTATAATATTTAAGATGACCCGAGAAAATCTCGAACGTAGAGCTTTGAGAACGCTGTCACGAAACACCGATCGAGCGTCGCAAATGGAACTGGATTGGCCACACTCTCCGAAGGGACCCCGACCATATACCCAAGCAGGCAATGGACTGGAATCCGCAGGGGAAACGAAAGCGTGGCCGTCCCAAACAAACGCACTGTGCTTGACGAAGCGAAGAAGATCGGGAAGTCTTGGAGTGAGATCAAGCGCGAAGCTCAAGACCGATCGGGATGGAGAGTTTCTGTGGACGCCCTCTGACGCATCTAGGGGATACAGGATTATTAGTCATGTAAGATACACATACCGGTGTCCTGTGGCTGCATGTCGAGGGTCCTGACGTAGTGGTCCTTCGAGCCGGTCGCGAGCAGGTCCCCGCCGGCGGTCCGCCCCAGCGCCACGCACATCACCGCCGCCGCGTGCCCAGTCCACACCTTGCATATGCATTCCAACCTGCTCGTACATTTTATTATAGTGAATTGCAGAAACGGGATCGGGAGACCAAAATGGCGGTCTCAATAAGTTATTGATCATATTCGTCCACACTCTTTAAGAAGATAATGTAACAGTTAAAGACAAGTTGCTCAGCTAGAGATCTTCTACCAGGCAAGTGTCAATGGCCAGTAGTGGCGTACATTGCATATAGGCAAATAAGCAGTGCCTACCTCATAGGATTCAATAAAACTTTTTTTGTTTAATTATACTAAAATAAAATAATAAAATAATAATAAAATAAAAAAATATCAAAAACGAATGCACAACACTGATGTACAGTATCTGGTAATGAAAAGCAACGCTTTTTGTGGGGATATTTATTGAAAGTTAAGAAAACTTCGATAGTGCGATGTAGCTATGGTATCATGTTGCATCTTCCGACCATTGTTACGATGCGCTGACTCCAAACAATTCGACACAAGTCTCAAAGCTAAAAAACCACAACTGTCGTCGACAACCTTTGGAAATAAACGATGATAGCTCAGTGACGTCAACAAAGGTCTCAGGTTCGAATCCTACAATGAGCTTGAGGTTTCGGTGAAGGAGAACATCGTGAGGAAATAATAGCACGGTGGTAGGGTACTTCGTAGTACCCTTCTGGCTGGCTACAACCCACTACTTGAAAATCTTTGTGTTCCGACAGCTTCACTGGAGAGACAGATCTTTCTGTGATTTATGCGCTTACAATCTTCGGTGATACCATAACTCATAGTAAAAAAAATATATGATAGTAGTAAATATTGTGGAATGAGCTCCCCGCCGTGGTTTTCTCATTAGAGTACAGCATGGGGTTCTTCAAAAAGGTTGTGAAGAGATTTCTTCAGGGTCGGGAACGCGCCAGGGATAATACCCCTGGTGTTGCAAGCGTCCATAGGCTACGGTAACTGCTTACCATCAGGCGGGCCGTATGCTTATATATAATAAGTGGTACATACATGCGTAAGTCCCAGAGGCGCAGCTTGTCCCCGGCGGCGGTGTAGAGGCGGTGCTGGTGCTGGTGCGCCAGCGCCGTCACCGCCACCTCGCCGCCCGACCCGCGCGTCGCCGGGCACGGACCTGTCGCGCCCGACGACCTAACACACACAAATTATATTATTACTCATAGTTTATATTATAAGACCCCCATGAGAGACAAGCGCTCCTGGTGTAACAGGATTAACCGTTCTTAATTGATCGGCAAAATTAAGACCACTGGTATGCCCGGTAGCTGGATGGGTGACCGCCTAGTGGTGTTTTAAATACAGCGTTTCCGTTCTTCGGAAGGCACATCAAGTCGTTGGTCCCGGTTATCACTTAAATGTGATTAAGTTAAGCTAGTTGGAGGATTCTTAGGCGAATTGAAAAATTCCAACAGTAGGTTGACCCCTAGTCTAACTCCACCGATCCATATGTGAAAAGATGTTCGTGCTCAGAAGTGGGACATTATAGGTTGATGATGAAATAAAAAAACCGCTGAACGAATTAGATAAATCATCCCATCTTGAGAGAACTACTCGTCGGCGTGCGCTGATCCACAGAATAAATAATAGTACTAACGTACAGAAGTTGCACTCTTTTGATCTTGAGGGAATGCCGCCGTTTAAATAGCCTACAATATTTGCAGAGCACTACGTTTACACCTTAAATTACACCTTAACGCCACGCGCATTAGAGAGCCTTTGTATTTAGAATTTACCGAAATGACCTTACGAGCGTTAGGGTTACCTATATATATCAAGTACACCTAATAAATTAGGATATTAATTAAAACTCCGTGTAAAATAAACAAAATATATGTATTTCTTACACTTCAGAATCTTGCAGTAATTTCAAAAACAACAACTTTTAAATTGTTCTGTTTATTGCGACAGCCGTCTACTCAAATTATTAGTGTAACGGTTCTCCATTATAAAAAAGTGCAGTTATAATTGATAAATAAATATATTTCCTAAGTTAACATCGCACAAGAAAACAAATAAACACGCATTCTGATATTCGTTCCGACACAATTGAGTGCAGTGCTCGCAAGCGCGTGGCGGCCCCGATAATTAAGTCGAGCCCGGCTGGAAGCGAGCTGTAGGTGCTTATGTAGCCTGTGTCACTCGCCTATACCTATATAGTGAGAGAGGGCTGGCTGAGGTGACACGGCGCGTACAGTACTCACCAGAGAGTAGTGAGGGGGGTCCTACTCCTGGTGTCGAAGAGCCTGACGGCGGCGCCGGCTGCGGCGAGCACCAGCCGCCCGTCGTGGAGCCCCTCGGCGGCGGCGAGCGCGCTGACGGCGCCGCCGCACCACCCGCGCCACGCCTCGCGCCCCGCCGACACGTCCCACCCGCGCACCGTGCGGTCTGTGTGTGCACACATACACGGTAAACAATACATTTATTTTCACCACACTCGCTCGTAAAGTGACAATTATTGCAAAATTGAAGTCTGTTTTTTCCTCGCAAGTGTGTTGAAAAATGTCCTGTGACACTCGTGTGCATTCATTTATTACACTCTCGTGCTTAGTACCACCTCGAGGGTTAATAATCAAATTTGCATACATGTATCATAATGTACTTTTCTGCATAAAAACCAGAATTATCTTAATTACAATGCATACGATGAAAGTTAAAAATAACTGTGTCGCAACCCTCAGCGTTCGTTTCCAGACTTGGTATCACACAATACATAAAGCATCAACTGACTTTAAAATAAATTTCAAAATAGTAATTATAAAATTATTCAGAAAAAAAGATATTATTTAAAATATTACAAGTAAAATTATGAGTAAAAGTTTTAAACTAAGAAGGAACCATTGAGGTGGTGAAAGTATGTGAGTGAATTGTGTGTGTGTGTGTGGATTGTATGTACAAGAGTGCATATGATGTATGTAGTGTAGTGTGTTTACAATGCTCACAACTTGCACTCAGACTTATTGGCGGGAACTGGCAGTGACGTTGCGTTTTTTTTTTTTTTTTCATAAATTCGCGGATTTTGAGTTTTATTGCATATTATCGGTGGTATTTTATCCAATAAAGATCAATACATGTGCACCAATGAAGTGAAATGAAATGACTTATGTGTATCATGACTTTTCAAGTTTTCTCAAGTCCGTGAAAAGTTTTAGTGTAATGACCACCATTGTACTAAAACATGACTTTTATGGACGGTGACTGACTTTTTAACCAAACTCGACAGACATTTTTCATGACTGATCAGTGATGTTAATAGTCGAGATTCATGCGAGTTTTTTTTCTGAATTCGTTGAAAAGTGGCCCTAGCGAATGCTGAAACATTTTTTTCTATATGTAACAATTTCATTAAAATATCGATGCCAGATTTTATTTGAAAATTATGAAAAAAGTAACAAAAAGAAAATCGTTTCGGATACTTTTTTGGACCTCCATTGATATTACTTGTTGGGACATCGTGTTTAACAGACTCACCAACTCCGCCGCTGTAGAGCATGTTCGGCGTAGCGGCGAGCGCGAGCGCGGCGCCGGCGTGTCCCTCCGCGACATGCGTGCACTGGATCCACAGGCTCGTACCCACGTTACCCACACCACCGCCACCGCCACTTATTCGCTACACAATACAAATTATATGATCTAATTAATGTATACAGGATAGGAAATCATTCAGTTACATACTAGAGGCTCCACTAGGTAGGACATTGGTGGAGAAGTTGTCACATTTACGTCACCTTACTGTCATTATCAAACAAGACGTGATTTACGTGAACATTTAATCAGTATATTAGTTAAATAGCGTTTTATAAGTAAGCCTTGGGTAACACTATTGACACATTAATCAGACAATCAGAGAAAATGTGTCGAAGTGAACATTTCATCCACTTACATTCCGGAATGAGCATAGTCTCTCCTTAAATAAAGTTAGCAAATACACACATTAATTGACACATTAATCAGACAATCAGAGAAAATGTGTCGAAGTGAACATTTAACCCACGTACATTCCAGAATTAGCATAATCTCTCCTTAAATAAAGTACGCTTACCTTCTGCGCCAGCTCCTTGACAACCCCCTGGGGCGAGTTATCGGGTCCAGCGCCGGCGAGCCTGAGGAACACGTCGTCGTCCCTGGCGCGCCTGGTGGCGCCGGGCGAGGCGGGCGGGGTGCCTCCCACAACGCTCGCTCCACTGCTTGTCTCTCTGTGTTACAATAACACTCAATACGGGCTAGCGCCGGGGCAAACACAGAAACGTTATTTGGTACTTGAATTTGTTGTTTACATATAGACAACTCATAGAACTGATTGGATTTTTAACTGTGGCGTAAAAAGAGTGAGAAATGGTGGAGGTCAGAAAGTCGAAACACATAAATTGTTTGTTGATTTGTGTTACCAACATTGGCTTTACTGTGTTCTTTGAGAAGAATCTTGTGTTTGATCAAAATATTATTGTGGTCAGTAATAATGCAGCCAAAGATGATAAGCGCATTTTTTTAGTTGAATTAATGTTTTTTTTTTCTTAATGAATTTGTTTTATTTATAAAAAACACAAACGTATAAGTACCAAAAGTTCCTGTCTTGCTTGATCAGTTTATTCTATTACTAATCAGTTATGTATTCATGTAATGTATATTATGAATTATGTCACAGTATAAAGTATATTAGAAGGTATGGAACTGAACAAGGACTCAGGACTAATAAAAGACAATCGCTAGGAGTTGAACAACGAACGGTTAGGTTAGGGATGCGTTATTTAATATTATCAACAATATGTTAATATGGATGTATAATAAATACATGCATGCACAAATAAAGACACTTCTAGGGCAATTTTCTAATAGTTGTTTTTGTCCTTCTCTAACATAAGACTCCAGGTATGACGTATTTTTTTTATCGCGAAGTTTATTAATGCAAGTTTCTGGTTTCCAAATATAAAGCCATTCCCAGTATTAATTCAAGCAAAATAGCACCTTAAATATACATGTATATGTTTCAAAATGTCCAATGAAGTCATAATGTCTGATAGGGACCGGAAAGCGAACATACTAATGTCCTAAAGGTACAAAAAACCAGGAATTATGGATATGACTGTGAGATCGTTACAATGGGTGCGCGTGCCAGACAAAACGAATGATAAAATAAATTAAAACTATACTCACATAATGGTAACTGAGAATTCACTTCTACTGTTGATAGGCCAACTATTGTGCATTAAGTAAATGGAACAAGGTTCAAAGTCCTACAAGATTTAATCTATTCAAGAATATAACCAAGAAGGTCTTAATCTATTCTTTTGCTGTTTTTTTTTTTGCATAAATTGCATGTCTGTTTGCATATTATAAAAGTACAAGATGTTTTGGTTAAATTTAAAGTTCACAATACATATAAGGAGGTTATATAAAAACAATTGATATATTAACTACCATGCTATAAACAAATATACGTGGGGTGCATCATGCTAAATACGGTACATATAAAACACAGGCTTATTTCAACTTATTTATTCAACCTACACATATATACATACATCGTATGTTAGCTGCCGGTATACGAGTTAAAGCTTAGGGTTACAGTACTTGTGACGTTATTTATCTAATCTAACTTATATAATACAAGAATAAACGCAAATTGCTTCAAGCTTAACATTTCGCCTTTGGATTATTGTATAATTTATATATTAACATTACTGTATATAAAATTCATTTTATATTGGCCTAATTTATTATTAAAGCTTACATATTTGGCCCGATACCCGTACTGTCGGTCCCATATTCAAACATACCTTTTATAATAAACAATAAGTGAAAGAGTTAACACAAATAAAAAAGCAATAACTTATTGTAAACGCATGCAGATACGTGTGAATATCGTGTTAAACTAAGATACATTTTGCTATTGGTGAGGTGGGTGCACTTGTGAGCACACTTCGGCGCAGGTGTCCTGTACTAGGGACGGTCGGTCCTGGACTAGGGACGGTCGGTCCCGGACTAGGGACACTTCAGTCCTCGACTATGGACAGGTCGGTCAGCAGGCTGCAAGCAACCGGCACAGTGAGCCCCGCCATACCGCCACCCCTCCCGGCTCTCATTCGACACCAAATTCACGTTTGCAAATTGTATTTTTAAAAAATATTGGTTTTTAATACGACTAGTTAGGGCAGTCACAGACTGCCTGCACGGTTTTCTTCAGAGTATCTTGTACAATATTTATGAAGTTGGATTCTATTTAATATTTGACTGTATTATGTTTGCCTTGAAGCTCTCTAACTACATATAGTGCACAACCTAAATACATTTGCAAACGTGGTGTTTAAGAATCGTTTTGCATTATATACAATCCCAAACTACTGTCTACTGTGAATTTATACGGAAAATAAAACTAATTGTGCAATAACAAAATTATAATTATGGAATTCTCATTTTCACGTCAATATAGTGCTTGTGAATAAGTTTTTATGTTGAATGAAGACCAAAGTAAATTTGAATATTAGGGTTTGCGCCTGCCACGTCTTTTTACGCGATTCAGTATCGCTACATACGCGACACACGGTGAGTAGCGATGCTGTATCGTTATTGCATCGCTTCTGTGGGCGATCTTAATACTGAAGAAATCCAATTTCCCATCGCAAAAAGCAGTTTACAGATAAAACTATACAGCAAATAAATAATTAGAAAACTACTTAGTAAGAATAGGTACCTGAAATTTTGGGGATGCAAGTTAAAACAATTGAAAATTTCCATGAAAACAGATTCCAAGACATATAATTTTGTTTGCACATCTATCTTGTAAATAATACATAGCACATATACCCAAGCCAAATGTACCATGCGGACAGAGACGGCGAGATTGCGGAGATACGGGAGGGATAGAGAGAAAATATACTATAGTAACTACACAAGCACTAATACAACTACGTATAAAGATGCTGCCTAAAACTGTGATCAAGTAGAAATATAGGTTGGAAGTTCTCCTTGGTATCAGTATCTATATAAGTATTATAGTATTATTATTAAAAGGGTGCAAATTTTGAAAAAGTATTTGTGCAAAAATATAAGGTGCACATAAAATCTTATAGTGCACAAATTAATAGGTAAAATCTTTAATGTTTGTGATAGCGGTTTTTCATGGAACTTCATTAAAAATGTCAAATCACAACATGAATTATTGTTTTACCGTGGTTACAAATATTATCATATTGATGAAAGAGGACTATCTTAGTATCAAAAAGTCGGAAGAAAAAAAAACATTTAGAAAAATCTAATTCCCAATTGCACTAACCATCGATATATTATCTTCTGTCTAGATTAAGGGTTACGAACACGACAATATCTTGAAAATGGCCGCTTGGAAACTCCATAAAACAAAATTATGTCAACTCATGAATGAATGTTCTACGTTCAAACGTGGACCTACTGAAACTGAAATAGCGACACCGTTGTCTTATTTCTTCGGCCGTTTTTACAGCTGTCACCCTTATTCTAGGGTAATACTATTTCGATGGCACTAACCAATGCTAACTTAGGAGACTCCGCACATGTAGATTAAAGATCCCAACAAATATAAAAAAGTTAAATATAAAGTAATACGTACAATGAGGCAGGTTTGGCGAGATTGTGATGCCTGCGCGGGGGCCGCGGGCTCTCGGGCGGCGGGGGCCGGCGCGCGGCCGCGGGGCACGCCAGCGGGGCCCCGCCGCCCCCGCCTACACTTGCACCTGCACCCACCGGCTGTAGCCCTCTGTTGTGAGGAAACGGGTCTCAAAACTATGTACACATGTGCACCAATGTACACAACATTTGGGAGGCAGAAACAACACACCAAACAAAGAAATGCGACATGAAGTCTTTTAACCGACTTCAAAAATGGAAGATGTATTCATACATTTCCATGGCAAATATTATTTGCGAGCGCGATTCATGCGCTGTCAAATTAGGGTTAGTAAACGGATATGTGCGAATATCGTGGCTGGTGTACTCAAAAGGTCCTTCGGTACAGGACATACACCTAAAAAGGGCTGAGAAAAACAAATTGAACATAAAGGCAACTCAAACAATATTGCTGCTTCGAATTAATTTCCCGAATTCACAGTATTAATTCGAATAATTTTGCATACCGCCCGTCTGATAATAATCGGTTACTGTTGCCTATAAACACTTGCAACATCAGGGAATCACTCGCACGTAGTCGACCCTGCAAAAACTTTTTACACTTTCTTGAAGATCCCCACAGAATCTGCGGTGTATTTGAGAAATATTGCTCTAGTGGTTTCAGACCCCTTTAAAGCCTAAGAAGGGCAAGCCACACTCGTAAGACGGAACGCGGAGGCTTTTATATTGAATCAATTACCTTAGCGTTCTTTTTATGCGATACAAACAACGCGCGACGGCAGAGGAATTAAGACTTGTAAGTTTGATTTGAATTGTACTGGAAGGACAATAAAGTTGAATTTGCATTGAAATGGGGCGTCCTTGTCTGCGTGCCGTGGTACTTGTGTGTCCAGGCCCTATAGCTACATACCTCAAGCTGCCAGGGGCGCTGGGTACTCTGCTGAGCGGTATAGGGCGGGGTGTAGCGGGCTCGATGAGCGACTGCGTCATCACGTCAGGGGCGGCCTCCGCGCGACCGATCACGCCCAGGTCTCGCAGCCGAACCGAGCCGCGACGCACCCTGGTATATATACGAAACCTGTTGACTTTTTTGGCGGGAACTTGCAGAGTGACGTAGCGTTTTCGTTTTAAATTAATAAATTAGTGTATTTTGAGTTTTATTGTATATTATCGGTGGTATTTTATCCAATAAAGATCAATCCATGTGCACCAGTGAAGTGAAATGAATAATGTGTATCGTGACTTTTCAAGTTGTCTCAAAAAGACCGTGAAGAGTTTTAGTACAATCACCACACAGTTACCACCGTTGTAGTGAAACGATGACTTTTATGGATGGTGACTGACTGGATCCTGGAATTCTAATTTGGATTTGGTTTCCAAACTTAAAACTAAGAAGAAGAAATATTTATATATAATTGACGCCTAATTGATGCTACAGGGGACCAAAGAGCTGGCGCTTACCTCGCGCAACGCATTAGCCTTGCAATACAACGAGGTAACGTCGCCAGCTTTTTGGGTACCCTGCCTGCAGGCGGCGATTTAAACTCAGTTTTTTATTTATAATTATTTCAGTGTACATATTGCCTTTATAATTTTTATGTAGTTTTAGTTTAGTTTAAATTGTAATTTGTACATACATATTTGTTGTAAATAAAACTTAAGCAATTGAATTTGAATAATATATGTTTAATTGACGATTTGATCTCTTTTTATATAACATGAACTGAAAAGATGTAAATGTAAAATAAGCCTTATGTCGGAGACGCCAGATTACATATTCAATTGTTAAAATGATTTGAAACTTGACGGACAATCAGCAACCTAGAGGATGAAGACAATGACGAATTCTCTCAATTTATTTCTACATAAGTTCTTGATAGACTAGTTAAAATGCCACTTAGGCGGATTACCGACCCTTCTACCTCCCCGATGACTTCAGGCGACCTTACTCACGCGCAACATACAGTTATATGGCTGAGGTATTATGCAAAGATAACTTACGTATTTCGTTGGAATGGTGAGCTAGTGTTGTCGTCGGGCGGTGACGTCGGCGCAGTATTCGTCTCGCGTACACCGTTCGTCGGCGGTATACGTGAATCGAATAGTGAACTGTAAAATAAATAATAGTTTGAGATTGGTAGGCTAGCCAGACCCTACCGAAAGGTCATGGTCAAGCACATTGATGACAAGTTCCAGTGCTTCAGAACTCATCTTTTATGGGGAAAAAAGGGTATGGGTACTCTGTCATATTTGAAATAGACGTGGTATTTTTTCTTTCGGTGATGATGCTGCCGAAGGTGGTAAGCACACAAAGCCTAGAACCGGCTCTCAAGTGTAGCTGTCGAAACACACCGATAGGTGCTTGGCGACAGATTTTCAACTAGAGGGTGGTAGCTAGCCAGGTGGGTACTACAAAGTACCCTACCACAATGCTATGGTATCCTCACGATGTTCAAGCTCATTGTAGGATTCAAACCCGGGACTTCCGTCTCGGTATCCGACGTCACAACCATTGAGCGATCATCGCCTTAATTTGCGCACATTTCAATAAAAGCGAATTAATTTAACTACCCACGTGTTGATCCCACACACGCAACAAGCGGTGAGGCCATAGGTCGACCGGCAGCACTATCAGGAGTACTGTCACATCTGTCATCACGTGCGTCATTGCGTGCGACGACGTAGGGATAAATTCGCAAGGACACTCACACGGAGTGACTTCTTTGGTATAAATTAGATCCTAAAACCTAAAGCGCAGAATTTAATGTAACTTAACCATAGGAACTTTTTAACCATAGGAATTGTATGTCTAAATAACTAACCGGTACTAACATAATTATAAATAATTAAATCTAAAATACTAATAAATATTAATTAAAATAGCTAAGTAATCACCATTTAATGATGCAATGCCCTTGCAGGGCTCATGTTGTGGACTAACTTAATTATAACACCTTTATGTACTACATGATGCAAATAAATAAATTGAATTGAATTGAACTTCCTCCTATGAATTTTTATGCAGATGTGACAAGTGACCCTTGTCTGTGCAAGTCAACTCATCGATATGCCTCAAATACTACTAAATGTCTCTAGATTCGACAGATCGTAACAAATAAAGGAGATTAAAAAAAACCTAAAGCTATAAGAATATGTGTTGGTAACCTGTCAGAGGGAGAGACGGAGCGCGTGGAGGTGCCAGAGGAGACGTGCGCCAACAGCGCGGCGAGCGCGGGCGGCGGCACGCCCCACGGGTTCAGGTTCTGGTCGCCCGCCCGCGCCGCTCGCAGCGCGCTCGCTGTTCGCTCCGACCTCTCTTCCATCTGACTCAAAGTCAAAGTCAAAGACATTTATTCAATTTACGCCCCAGAAGGGAACCACCGGTGCGGAACTCGCGCTTCAACTGAGAAGAATCCGGAAAGAAACTCAGCAAGGTTACATTTGACCTCACAATCGATACATATATAGGGTGACTATAGGGTGATAAAAAACTAAATTAAATAAAAGCTGTTTGTGTATTCTTATTCTTGTTAGGTACTAAACATGTATGAGCTCATTTGAAAAAAGAATTAAACAAAATAACTTTGGGAAATCAGTTTCGAAAAAATCTTTCACTTATTGTAAGTTACGTTATACCCGAGTATTATAGGCATTTTATCTCAGGGACGCGGATAGCGTCAAATAAAATTTTATGGTGGTGCGAGGGCGTTGAGTGGACTGTATTTAAGGCAGGGCCGGCTGGTACTCCCTATGTGGGCCGACTGTAATTAACTTATTCCTCGAATGCAGTAAGGAGGAAGAAAGTAATACGTTACGTACCTCTTTGAGTTGCGCTCTAGTGTCCTGCAGGAACTTCAAGTTCCTCGCGGCGTCCTGCGCGTGTTGCAGCGCGAGTGTGGCCATGCGCTCGACCGCGTACCGGCCCGCCTCCACCGAGTCTATCAGGTCTACGAGACGAGGGAGCTCGTTCTCCTCGTTCTCTTCCTACAGATTGATAATACTTTCAATAGAAGGAAGATAGTTGTCTAATGACTAGGACATGGCGACAAGTTTCTGAATCTGTTCAAACAAATTTTAATCAGTTTTGTAAAATGTCTACTACAAAAAATTACTATAACAGATGGAGACTTCGAGATGGCATATTTTCGAAACCTATGCTGGGTTAGTCATTCTGAACAACTTTTACTATGGGACCAATAGTGAATTCTCAATTATTATTATTATTATTAGAAATATGGTACACATGAATTTCTACGACTTGAACATGGGCGTGTATTGTAAATAAATGACTTTTGCAAATTGTACCGTCTGAAACAACAAATGAGAGTGAGGCTTGTTGTGAGGGTCTCAAATAGATATATTTTTAAAGTTGTTTAAGAAACTATATGAAAATTGACCATTCCCTCTTCTCTGAAACTACTGAGCCAAAACGAAGAAAAAATTGATATGACGCGGCGAAGCGACGGACAGAAAGATCGAATGGAAGAAAGAAGCGTACATATTGGGCCGATACCAAATAATGAGCAACGGGGAAGGTAGACAATGATATAATAGCGACCTCAATCTGCATGATCTGCGTCTGGGTATCAGCGATGGCGTCCCTCAGGTAGTGCATGAGGTTGGCGTCGGCGGGGTGGTCCTGGGGCGCGGGCGCCCGGGCGCGGTCCCGCTGGCGCAGCAGCCGCTCCAGCGCGCCCTCCAGCTCGGCCAGCGTGCACCGCGCCGCGCAGCTGCGGGACACCCAGCACTCCAGCTTGGACCACGCCTCGCGGTACGACGGACGACCGCGGCCGCGTGTGCGATCTGTCCCGCATACGGAATGTTTAGATCATCACCATAATGTATAATGTCCCACTGCTGAGCACAGGCCTCCTGCCATCGAGGAACAATCCCATTAGAGTAGTAATACCGAGCAATCCGATTCCGAAACTAGTCAGTCATTTATCACTGATTTTGTAAAGTAAAGGCCAATCACTGCATCTTGTGTTCTTGACTTGACCAATCAGAGCGCATTGTCGATGGTGGGAAATTGGCGGAATAGATTGCAAGCAAAATAAACGCCATTGCACTTCTTCGGGTTAATTGTTCAATGCCTCCTGCACACAAATTAGCGTGAAAGGGAATGGGCAGATACTCCACCACGCGTGCCAACTGCGGATCGGTGGAGGTAGGCTAGTGGTCAACCTACTGTTGGAGTTTTAAGCCGCCTAGGAGACCTCCAACTAGCTTAATAACTATCACATATAAGTGATAACCGAGACCAACGGCTTTACGTACTTTACGACGCACGGAAAATGCTCGAGTTGAAATACCACTAGGGGGTCACCCAGGTACCGGCCTCATGGTACATCAAGAGCGCATCTATATATTTTGATATGGCTTTAAATTAATTTTCTATTACAGATACAGCACTATGCTCATTATAATATGAAACCAAAGAGAAAATTGAGAGAGGAATTGAACGTAGAATGGACTTCAAAATTATACCTATTGTTAAACATTGCCCGTGATATCAGGTTGCCATCTATATAAGGGTATTGTGACCTATAAAATAACAAGCACTAGTCTCATAGAGGAGTAATATTAAGACAATATGTGTAGTTTTTTTTTATTATTATTCTTAGCCATTGTAAATGTCTCACCATGTAATCTGCCAGCTGCTCGACTGCTAAGTTTATCACGATGTCCCCGCCTCAATAATGACACTTCCTCTTGTTTTCGCCGCAACACCTACGAACATGAATTCAAAGAGTTGTCAGTTTTCGTTCATCACATAAGATATAAAGTTCAATGTAAGTTAGTGTACAATAATATTTACTCACCTGTTCTTTGAGCTTAGTCTCTGCTTCTAGTGACCGGATTAGGTTGGCATTTTTACGAGATTCCTTTCGTAGTTGAGCGACCTAATATGAAAACGATATATTAAGGTTGCATAGAGTAATTTTATTTATAAAAAAAAAAAATACAAGCTTTTTATGGTGACTGTATTTTTTGTTGTCTGTACTTGCATTGTCATCCAATATACTAATGTTTACCAAATTTCAGCTCAATCGGACACTGTGAAGTGTGTAAAATTTAACTTGCAAGATTCGGTTACAGACAACAGACAGGTGAAACTAAATAAAAGCTTGTAAAAAAAGACCGTAAACCATTGTAAGTTGTATAACTGTCACCGTATTTTTGTGAAAACCGTTAGTTTATAATCTATCTAGCGAGATTATAAACTCCCCGATATATTGTTAACAGTACCATACTGCTTACATTATAACGTATTCATTTGCGATAGTTTATAATCTAAAGTTCTCCAACCGTCATATTGTGAACCGTCCCTCATTGGTCAGTCTTGGGGGTAGTTCGTTCTGTATTCAAAGAGTTAGAAAACAAACATAGGAGTTAAATAAAAGAAATGAAGCTTTAACTATTTAAGATCACAATTAAATATATAAATATTTTTTTTAAAGAAACAATCATTTTCCTTACGTATCTCCTAAGATGGTGGCGCGGGACACATGACGTTTAACCAATCAGGGCGCAAGGTGCGTTCCGACGCATACCAGTATGATGCCAGTTTACAATATGACGGTTTGTCATGGATAGATTAACTATCGGAAATTCATACGTAATATTGTAAACAGTATGATACAGTTCACAATATATCGGGGAGTTTGTAATCTCGCTAGGTAGATTATAAACAAACGGTTTTCACAAAAATCCGGTGACATAACCATTGTATAATATAGTCAATCTGCATATAATCTCAATCGTAAGTCGTGTAATCGTGGTGTAACTGTTATATTAAGCCTTACCTCTTTCGCTCTGACCGCTTCAGCTTGAGCGTGTCGTTTGGCTTCAGCGCGCATTCGTTGTACTAGTTTCACCTGAAACATTTACACTTATATAATTCTTTAATTTGTATATAATCCTTGAGCGTCAGTTATTTTTACTAAGAATAGGCTTTTCATCCTTGAGGACGGGCCTCCTTTCACAAGTGAGGGTGAAAGGGAATGGGCAAATACTCCAATACGTGTGCCCACTGAGGAATGGTGGAGGTAGGCTAGTGGTCAACCTACTGATAGTTTGTAAGCCGCCTAGGAGAACTCCAACTAACTAAACGACTATCACAAATAAGTGATAACCAGGACCACGACCAGGACAAACGGCTTAATAATAGGATTTTGTTTAACAACAATCTCACAATGGTAAGTGATGATGTGATGAAAGAAGTGCACTTGCCGGAGCACACCGATCTTTAACTTGAGTGTTTAACATGCCGGAAGGAACTGGCTTCTAAATCCAGTTGCCATAATACAAAGAGTGGGAGCTTGGCGGAAGATTTTCTTGTTAAGGATGTGAGCCAGTTAGGTGCGTACTGCCACAGAGCAACTTGAAAGGAAGGTTATTTTTTCCAATCGAGTGTTAAAGCGCCCGCATAATTAGCCGTTCTTAATCGTTCGGCAAAAATAATCTACCACCGATGGGGCCGGTACTTGGATCGGTGACCGCCTAGTGGTATTTCAAAACGAGCGTTTTCTGTGCTTCGAAAGGCACGTAAAGCCGACAGTCCCGGATATCACTTTGTGATCATATTGTGGCTCGTAGGCTTGAAAACTAACAGAGGTTGACTACTAGCCTACATCCACCGATCCATAGTGGATATGCGTTGTGGAGAATCTGCCCATTCCCTTTCACCCTCATTTGTGTGCAGGAGGCCTGTGCTCAGCAGTGACTCAGCAGCAGACGATTGAGTGTTACATAATAGTTACCCACCTTGTCCCGCTTCATGTTCTGCAGCTCGTTCCTGAGCGTGAGTATCTGATGCGCGGTCTGCTGCTGCGAACGCTGCAAGCGAGTGTGCTCGCGCTGCGCCGCTTGAAGCCGCTTTAGTTCCCGAGACATACTCGACACTCGCCTCTCGTACTCCTCTTTAACGCGCTTTAGTTTATCGGTCGGCGGGGACGATTGAGTCGCTGCACAACACAAATTACAATAACAAATGTTCTGAAAATCAAAAGGGGATAACATATAAAGCGCAGTGTAGATGGCGCCACTAGTGTACTGCACGCCATGCAAACTATGTATTGAAGATACAATCAATTCATACACGTTATTTCTAAATTTTAAAGTTTGTTCTTCAAAAAAATACTAGTTTTTGCCGTTCATCGGCAAGTTCTCAGCAAGCTGGTAAAGTTAGTTATTAAGAATTTTAGTTATATCAAGGCATATCTTCTCATTTGAGAATTAAATATAATTAAATGCCTAATGTACTAGTGGCGCCACTGGCAGTGAAATATTGGCAGTTTTATGTCCTATAACTGACGTATAGGTACAGTAGTACCCAACTGATAAGGCGCGTCGTGAATCTTCGTTCACACAGAAAAGAAAGTATGGCCCCGAAGATTAACGAAATAATTCTTAAACTTACAATCAACCTTAGATCACTACTATACGGTTCATAATACACTGCAGCTGTTAGTTCCATCTCACTCGCAGGTCACGCCCCTCCCACACATGGCGGCAGCTGTAGACCAATAGCATTTCCCGCGCTATGAAAATCTTCTGCGCAGGTACATCGGTAAGCCAATTCAGTTGGGTACTACTGTACCTATACGGCAGCTTAACTAATGAAAATAAGATATTTAACATAACATGATTTATTATCAGAATGTAGTTGAATGAAACTAAACTCACCCAAAGAAGTCAACACCTTGTCCTTCTCCTCATTAGTTGCCTTGATCTGATGATGCAGCGTGTCCAAGCGCTGCTCATAATGTTGCCGTAAAGCGGCGAGCCGTCGCTGCGACACCTCCAGTTGTTCTATGAGCCGCGCTTTAGTGTCGATGTCTTCGCTTAGAGCCGCTAGCTGCGCTGAGAGGGCGCGTTGTCCTGTTTGACGGTAATATTAAACAATCAGAACTCATGACATACGAGTAAGCACATAGTGTCGAGTCGGAGTCATACGCACTCATTCCCTAAATACGCAGTCTTTTTCACTATATGACTCATCTTCGGCCGCTTTATCTCTTCGAATTCAAACAGATCTTCACAGTGTCCCCGTTTTTACCCGACTGACCCGGAAGGAGGGTTATGTTTTTCGAGTGTATGTATGTATGTATGTATGTATGTATGTATGTCTATTTCTTTGGCACGCTCTGCAGCCTAAACGGCTTGATGGATTTAAGCATATGAGGTGTCGTTAGATTCGTCTTGACTGTGGGAGTGTCATAGGGTATATTATTTTTATATGGCGTCAACGGATAAGAAAAGAGGGGGGGTATTAAAAACAAAAATGTCGTTATTATAACAATATGGGTATCAAATGAAAGCTTGTGAACAGCCCATTCCATATATGTATATATTCTAATACTTTTGTGCTACTATTTTGACGTAAATTGCAAAAAACCGTGTTTAATGCAAAGACAGTAAGTATAGGTAGGTACTATGAGCGGTAACCGTACGTAACTTACAGAGTTGCGATGGTTGTTAGCGTTACTTTACCGTACCGCTCATTTACTTACTAATACTTACGACTCATTCTGTATAAAACTAAAAAGTCTGAAATAAATTAAATTATTAAAAGAAACAAAAAACCCGACTGCGTAAAACAAAAATTAACAGAAAAGAGAAAAACAAGCTCTTTAATCTGTCGAATTTGGAATATTACTTGAATGTTATAAGGTATTGCAGTCGGGGATAAACAAATATTACAAAAAAAAACACATACTTATTGGTTATTGGTTTGTCCCTGACTGCAATTCCTTATCACATTCAAGTTATATTCCAAATTCGACAGATTAAAGAGCTTGTTTTTCTCTTTTCAGTTAATTTTTGTTTTACGCAGTCGGGTTTTTTGTTTCTTTTAATAATTTAATTTATTAATATTACATTATGATACATATGTGCAAAGTTGGTTATTAACACTCGAGGCGGTATTAAGCTAGCTAAGCGATAAGTGAGCCGATAGTGTAATAATCAATGCACACGCTCTGAAAATCTCTGTCTGTTTTTTCCTCGCAAGTGTGTTGAAAAACGTCGTGTAGAGATTTTTTGATAATAATGAACCACGCAATGAGCATGTTAACAAATATGGAGCGCAAGTTTTTTTTTCTGAAAGCCGTGAGCTGTCAAACTATTTTACCCGTTTAAATTAAGAATGCTTCGTCTACAGACATATCACTTGCAGTGAGGTACACTTATACAACTTATCATAATCGGGATTATACCTATCATAAAACTGTGCGGTAATGTAAAGCAAAAAGCACTAGTGCGTAATAAGCTACATTAAGATACTAAAAACGGTGCAATAAACATAACTTTACGAGCGAGTGTGTTAAAAAAAGCTTTTATATAACTTGCAATGTATGCATGTCACTATGTTCGGGTGGAATCTTGCGAGTCGAATTTCAGCCACTTCCAGTGGTCGGATTGACTTGATATTTAGTATACATTAGTATATTGGATGTCAGTGCTAGTACAGTCAACAAAAAGTACAGTCCCCAAAAAAAGCTTGTAATGAAATTTTTAACAAGAAACTTATTCACATTAATTTCGGTTCACATAAATCAAAGAACTACCACAAAAGTATTATATTGGAAGACAATGCAAGTACAGTTTACAAAATGTACAGTCACCAAAAAAAAGCTTGTATTAAATATGAAATGTTTGACAAAAACTTATTTCCATTGTCACCTTTAGCCTCGTCATCTTCGTCGTCAGAGGCGGACTGTAGGTCGGCGTCGCTCGGGTCGGAGTCGTCCGCGCTCTCTCCCTCGGCGCGCTCTCTCTCTCCGATGTCGGCGGCGGCGGCGGCGGCGGCGCTCGTCACGCTGTCGCTCATGTTCAACTTGCGTTGGAACTCCATCTCGCCCATGCTTCGTGCTAGCAGTTCCTTCTCCTGTTTGGAATTTAATACGACATTCGAATACGAAAGTAGAAATAAGTTTGAGGGACATTTTAATTTGCATGTTTATGGATATACTAGCAGAACCCCGCGGTATCAAATCTAATTATTTTTCAAAAATAAAAGTAGCTAAGTTACTCCTTATTACACCAGCTATGAACCGGACCAGACAGACAAAAATGTGTAAAAAATTAAACCGATTTTATTCAAAAAAAAGTTGAACTCACATAAAAGCTTATGGTGCAATGCAATACTCTTTAAAATTGGAATGTCAAATATAAAAGAATATTTAAAGCACTTAGGAGTATTGATATCACTTCGATGCAAATCACCCCTAAATCAACTTTATACCCCTTTTGAACCCCCTTAGAAGATGAGTTTCAATTAAATACTAATAATTAAAATTAATAATTAAAATATTTTGCACTTATGCAAAATTTGAAGTAGAAGAAGATTGGACCAAAAATTACGTTGTGCCATACAAACTTTGCCTCCGTTTTTCACCCCCTTAGGGGTCCAAAATCCTTTCTCATCGGATACCTAAGTCATACAAGGAACACACCCTCCCAAGTTTCAGGTCTCCATGATCAGCGGTTTAGGCTGTGCGTTGATCAGTCATTCCGATTCAGGACTGCAGGAAGCATTTTATTGATAATTATGTCTTATGTACTAAAAATTGTATAATAGCTTGTTCGAATGTTATACCTATTTTAAAAGTTTGTATAAATTAGATTACCATTTATACTAATTTAGATGTAGACTAAATTCAGCATTGCTACAAACCTTTGTGGTTTTCAAATGCTGTCTAATAATGTTTGTTATTGATTTATATTTTTTAAACGGTAATAAATAAATAAAAAAAAAAAAAAAAATATGTATAGATTTGGTTTGAGATGTGGAAGCCTTATTTTGTCGAAACCTTTATTTCACTCAGTTTCAGGCCATATAATCACTAATTAAATTTATTAATTATGTATTGTATTATTATGGATATACAATTAATAACAATATCTTCCTACAGTTACCTACTTTTTATCGAGCAAGTATTGAAATGAAATGTCGGTGAACTAATACTCTAACAGCTGTTCAAATAAAAAAATTATGTAGAAAGCGAAATACACATGCACAAAAGCATAATTGCTTTTGTATTCGATATAATAATTTTATTTGATCTACTTTTATTTTAACTTATTTAATTCATGAATTCGAATAGTAAGAAAAGGCTCTATAGGAGAGTATCACATGAAAAAAACCTATACAAATTTTATAAAACCGGCCAAGTGCGACTCGTACTCGCACACGGAGGGTTCCGTACAATAATAACTAACTCAACTTTGCTATGAAAAAAAGACACCAAAAAAAGACGTTTCTTATATGGACGTCCCCTTTAATTTTATTTCATTTTAATTATTTGTTATTATAGCGGCTATAGAAATACACATTCTCTGAAAATTTCAGCTGTCTACCTATTACCGTTTATGAGATACGGAGTCTTAGTAATAGGGTCCCTTCTGCCACCCTTCGGGTACGGAACCCTAAAAAGGAAAAGTTTGTCGGTAGGAACTAGTCCGAATCCGAAAATTGTTTCACCAACATGAAGCTAACATTATCATTATTGTTATAGGCTACTTTTTATCTCAGGAACGCGGGTGAAACCGCAGGATAGCTAGTACCTTATACAGCTCCCGTTTAGCATCGTCAATGATAGAAGTCGGATCGTGTAAAGAGTCGTGTCGTGTCCGCGCCACCGTCGCCTCGCGCTTCCTGCTCGCTTCATACAATGCGTTCGCTTCCATTAGTTGAGCTCGAAGGTCTTCTATCTCGCTCACGTAGCCCTGAGTTGGAAAGAGATGGAACATGTCAATCACAAATAAGTATTGTTAATCTTCGTGCATATACATACAGACCGTTCCCGGTAATACTCGAGACATCAACAATTTATAATAAACCT
Source organism: Achlya flavicornis (assembly GCA_947623365.1). NCBI lineage: Eukaryota > Metazoa > Arthropoda > Insecta > Lepidoptera > Drepanidae > Achlya > Achlya flavicornis. The sequence goes on from OX392469.1 coordinate 3,610,138, forward strand.
TATATGTAACGTGGTAAGGTACATGATTGATTGCACCCCTAACACGAAGTATATCCTAAATCAATGTGCCGATGTTCGAGATTATATCACACTATTGACATTATTCTAATTTGATAAAATATAACACAGCAAAAATATACTCTATCACACGTTAATAAAGTTCCTTTTTACCTGCACTAAGGATGTGAGCGAGCAATCATTAGCATCAGGACTGCCATCTTTAGGCGCCCACGAGCCCAGAGCCTTCTGTGCAACCAGCTCGCTGTTCCTGGCAGATAGCTGCTCGATGGTTCCTTGCATTGCTTTCATGCGTCTTCTGAGGGATTCCACCTCGCCAGTCAATATCGCGTTCTCTTGGACAACGTCGCTCCAACCTTCTTCACCATTTTCTGATACTATTCGTTTACCCTATGAAGAAAGAACTTATTAATAAATAAATAAAATAAATAATAAATAAGGACCAATAGCAAATTAAAGGATTGATTGAATACACGGGCGTGAGGCAACTATATTTTTATCCCGAAATTAAGTACAGTTTCTATCGGATAGATCGAAATTAAACGGCTGACCGGATTTTGATGAAATGTTACACTTTCATAGTGTGTTAGATCTTGGAATTAGCTACTTTTCAGTCCCGTGAGACAGCTGATTAGTGATATAAGCATACCTGTTTATACTCAGCTAACTCAAGCTGCAGCCTGGCGACCTCCTGCCTGAGCTGGTGTATAGTTCTGGAGGTGAGGTCCTGGTTGACGACGCATCTGTTCTTGATGTTGCGCGCTCGGTTCGCGTACTTCAGCGTGTTGAGCGTCTCCATGAAGTCGCGGTCGCTCGGCGACACGCACGCTATCATTACTGTGTTACTGTTACCTGCCGATTTTATATATAGTCAGTATATTTTTGAAGCTTCTTACCGTATTTTCGGGATGAAAAAATGTGTAAAGAACGAAACCTACAGCCAAAGTAGGATTCAAATTATCGTTCTGAGCGATCGCCTAAAAAACGATCAAACTTTAGAAAATTGAGACTGGAATGGAAGATTCAGGCACTTCCCCAATATTTTCTTTATTTCATTTCTGGGAAGACCAACAGTCATCAAAACAATTAACCCAAAGAACCACAATGACGTTAATTTAATTTCAAACCAATGTTAATAATTGTTGTTTAATGTACGTACAAAACCTACAAAACTGTGAAAGAGTGCACGCCTACAAACTGCAATAATAGTTTGGCGACTATTAAAATAAACAAAACATGTAAGGTTTTTTTGAAATAAAATGAATGAAAAAAAAAAAACTATTCCACCAATTCCCCACCACTAAAAATGCACTCTGATTGGCTAAGTAAAGGACACACGATACATTTAGTTGCAGTGATCGTCCTTTCTAAACAAAATCAGCGCTAAGACACTGACTAGCTGGGATTTTTCCTCGATGCTAACAGAACACACTTGTTCACGCTACGATATTTTACTCTTCGATAAAACTTAGCTATACGATGATCTAAGTTTAAATTTGGCTAAAGGAATACACCGTTTTTCATCAGAAATTATATTTTACACGATTCCGATTCAATGTTCCCACATACCTCCAAGAGAATCCTGCAGAAGCCTCGTCAGCTTAGAGTCTCTGTAAGGCACATGCATCACCCTCCTAGATTTGTCGCCGAGCGCTGATATCACGTTTCCAAGCGCAAGTAGTCCGCAGTTTATGGATATACCTTCTTTCGCACGTTCCCCTGTCGCGCCTGGAATAAATATCCCACCATAAACATTTTTATGTAAAATGTTGCCAATACATATGGCTCGCACTGTCAAAAAGTAATGAGATCTCATGTAGAGCCAAGCTTATAACTCTACATGCCCTTACTCTACAAGTCCTAACTTCACAAACTCTACACCTTAGTCAAAATATGTGGCTTGGCCGTTTCGCTACCGTCACAAGGGAGTAAGGTGAAAAAATGATTCACTGTTCATAACTTTTTTCTTATACAATAGTTCTTGTAGTAGTGTAGTCTTGTTTATTCTCTTTTTCTTTTATGTTTGATGTTCACTATAAATAAAATGATCAATTAAATTAAAACTGATATTGATCTTGAAATTCTCCAATCTTAATCGACATCAATCTCTCGGTAAATCTACCAATGACCAAGATTTTAAATTTTCATTGTATATTAAACTAGCTGCCCGGCGCGACTTCGTTCGCGTGGTGCTACCCTACCCTATGGTGCTACCCTACCCCACCCTACCCTACCCTACCCTACCTTACCCTACGCTACCCTACCCTACCCTACCCTACCCTACCCTACCCTACCTGAATTTTCTTTGCTATAAACCTCACGGAGCCCGAGACCTTTCCAACGAATGCAAAACCGTGGAAATCGGTTCGTGCGTTCTGGAGTTATAGCGTCAGGAAGGAAAACCCGACTTATTTTTATATAGTAGATTTGATCGTGATATGTATAATAATAAATGGATTCAATTTTTTTGCACTAGAAGTTTTTTTTTTTTGAGCTATTAAGTTGATTGGATCTTTTTGTTACTTTACCTGTCCTTTTCAGTCTTTCAGAACCAGCCAAATCAACAAAATGAAACTTGGCAGTGAGCGTCTCATATTGTTCAGGTGTATCTGCCTCTGAATCTCTCTCGACCGCCTCCTGATCAGCCGCCAGTCGCCTCTGCCTCAGCAATAGCGTGAATACTGCATGAGACCTAGATGATGATGAGTTCATGTTGGTAGCTGCCGTTGTTCTAGCGAGGGCTCCGGCTCGAAGTGCCCCCAGGGCTTCTCGGACTCCTCTGACGGCCCGCATGGAGGCACCTACTACGCGTACGCCACCGCATCCGTCTTCTGTTATTCTTAGTGCGCCCTGAAAAGAAAATAATAATTAAGTCCTTCGAGCCGGATTCGAGTGTCTTCTTTATCGTAAGATAATAAAAATGAAGCTTATTACAAGCCAATAAGGTAAATTTTCGTTAACATATAACCATAATGAAACTCCAGAATATTAATAATATAATAATAATGTTTATTTCTAGAATATAGAGACTAACAAGAGCTGCCTATCGACTAATATTATAACTACGCCCTAAATAAAATACGCAAACAAAAATTGTTTGTTGATATATTACATAATAACTAACGTTGGTCAGTAAGCATGTCTATCTATTAGGTACACTTATGTAAAAGATAAAATGCTTCGGTGAACTCGCCCTGAAATCACTACAACCACGCGGTTTTTGTACTTTGCAGATGTTATGCTAAGTGTGGAAAAGAAAAAACCGGCCAAGTGTGAGTCGGACTCGAACACGAAGAGTTCCGTAAAGCTTTTTGTATGTGGACCCCGTTTAACTTTTTTTTTTTTTATAGTTGCGCTCTGCGATTTCACCCGCGTAATGTCAACCTTGCTCGATCCTAATGTATGAAAAGTAAAAAATATTTGAGAATTCAGTGTTGGTCCCATAGTAAAAGTTGTTCAGCATGACTAATCCAACATAGGTTTCGAAAATATGCCATCTCGATATCTCCACCCAGTTTAGAGATATACACATAGCGACCATAGAAGTACACATTTCAACTGGCTACCTATTACGGTACATGAGATGCAGCTTACTGACAGATAGACGGACAGCGGGAGGCTTAGTAATAGGGTCCCGTTGCCACCCTTTGGGTACGGAACCCAAAAAATGCACCGCTATTGGTCTCAATGGCGTGCATTCCATATAGGCAAATAAGCAATGCCTACCTCATAAGATTCAATTCCATAATATTTTGATTCAATTAAACTACATAATCACTTTAAATAAAAATTCTAACCTAACATTCAATACGAAATTTCAAACTTTGCCGCGCAGGCACTCGCGAGTTCGCCTCTAAAATTCACGGCAATTCACGCACACTAAAACGATTTCGGCATATTCATACACACACACACACATCTTTAAGATAATACGACGAAAGAATAAATCACGCTTTTGCTATGCGTAGCATACTGACTATTACTGACATTTGACATTCGCGATTTATGGACCAAAAGTAACCTTACCTTCTCTGTTGTAAGTAAAGTAACCCATCCAAATTAAAAAGACTACAGTTACAACTACTTTACCAACATTAGAGCAACTCAAATATAACTTCGCAATTTATTTGTGTTGGTTTGTTTATGGTTTGGTTTGGCTGGCATTGTAATTTGTATGCAATGTTGTTGTTATTTACTTATTGTGATTTTGCGAAGTGTATCTATGAAGTGTATTGTGTGTGAAATGAAGAAATTTTGTGGTGAAGATGCAAAATGTGTCGATAAATTATTCCTTTAGTCAGTTTTCGTTTGTTGCTTGTACTTGCTGTAGACCAACTCCAAAACATTCATGGATTTAAATCTAAGGTAAAAATCTTAGACATTTTAACACAGAATATTATGTTTATTAAACACCTGGCTATCTGGGTGCTGTTATTCGAATCTATTGTTCTGTTATTATGTATTTTGTTTGCTAATGAATCATACCAAATGTGCGTGGAATGATACGCTGACCTAAACAATTTTACGAATCGGGTCAAAAAACATAATCTATCTAGGAGGCATATTTAGGCGTGTATGGCCATGATTTCTTCTGCCTACCTAGTCCGAAAACCAATGCACGCCACTGATTGGTCTATCTGTTTGCTACGACTTTTGCGGTCGAGACCATGGGACCTGTGGTGGACCGGAGCTCGCCGATTCGTTCGTACATTATTGTCAAAACTCATCGAGGTCTCGCGACACCTAATTGTATGGATAATCATAACAAGTTTTTATATTTTATACATACTCGTATACTCGTAGAATTTGTTGAAAAGAACGGCTATTTTAATTACATCGTCACCAAAGCCATAGCTTGCACATAATGTGTTTACACAACGCAGTTTCCGCATTACCATTTACAAGTGTGTCTTGTTTTATTTGCAACCGCAACTTGCATATTTATTTGACTAGACTCTATTGAACAAAGACAAACAGATTGTATGACTGACATAAATTGCGGTTATTGTAAGAGGCAGCTAAACATTCTTGACAATATTTCACTTACCAGTAGCTTGTGACAAGTAATTTGGCAAGTCTTAATGCAATTTTCATGTTATTACTTAATATTGTCATCTCTTGACTCGTCTTGGTAAATATACTTTGCCAAGGCTGCTTTAAACTACGACTTATTTGTGCAGGTGTTTCTATAAATGACACTGGTAGCGTCTACAAAAAAGACAAATATTAATTAGTCCCACTATTTTGATTATAATTATAATCAAAATAAAGATCCCGTACTCAATTGTACCTTCAAATCTACGGACCAATAAATTTTCTGAAAAACGCGTCAACCCGAATGCACAATGATCAATGTTAATCTCTGATTAATAATACACCTTACTTACAGTATCAATAAAGTATAAAATGACATGATGGCAATAGTTCTGATCTCAGCTTAGCTTCAACTGAATTTACAGAAGTTATGGACAAAAAGCACTACCTTAGCGAATGGATCTTTAGCAGGATCAAGCAGATCAACAATATCCTCATTATAGAGCTCTATGAACTGCGCTTGTACGGAGAACTCCGGCGGCAGCTGACCCTTCTCCCTGGCGTCGTCTGCGCGCGCGTCGGCGCCGGCGAACAGGTCGCGGATCGCTCGAGGGATGATCCCGCGCCGGTCTTCGTCACCATCCCCCTCGCCCTCCCACCCGCTGCCCATCGTGTATGTCTTGCCGGACCCAGTCTGTGGATTACACATTAGAACTTTAGTTTTTTTTTACACACGGCTATCTGATTCCAACTTAAGTAGGGCTTGTAATATGGAAACCAGATAACTGATATAAGTACTACTTTTTGTTTGTAAATATATTATTCATATAATGCATAATGACACCCAGACTCAGGACATGCAGACATTTTCATGCACACAAATACATGTCCTGGTTGGGAATCGAACCCAATCTTAATCAACCACGCCAACTGGCCCTTTAATAAAAAAACATAGAAAAGACGTTTTGTTGGGTTTTAGTATTAGACATAGGTAGACTCAAGGTTATTTGGAAAACGTGTGGCTCTCTAGTTGAAAATCTATTGCCATGCATCTAACGGTGTGTTCTGACAGCTCCTCTTTAGAGATTGTTACGTCTACGTCTAGGCTTTGTTTGCTTTACCACTTGCATCCACATTATCATAATTTTTTTAACATTCCAAATCTTATCTTCGCCAATGACAAAAAATATTCCTTAAATGTAATAAAGACCGGGATTCTCACAGGCATTATTACAAAAATCTAATTACTTGATGTCAGTGTAAAATTGAAATGTCACGCTTCCTTTGTAATATCCTCATACATGGAATAAGTCAAGGCTTTGTTGAAAGCAAAGGCATTTCATCGACGTAAGTAATTTTAATGCTACAAAAGAAAAAGACAAATGCCTCAATTTCCATGTAAACAAAACCCGGAAACGTGTTAAGCGGTAATATAAGAAGTTAATTAATCCATGAAGGGGCGTGACATTAAAGTTCTCACGGTCACGCTTGACGACCGATAAATTCACTTTCTAAACTTGTGAATGAACACATGGTAACAGTAAGCTGCACAGTGAAGTAAACTCATCATTTATTCGACTCAAGATCGGACAATACCGAAAATGGTCCAAGAACGGTACTATTTGTAAAAACCGAAAGTGAGATTATCCGTATGCTCTGTTTGGTCACAGTTTATGTGTTTGGTTTTGTTTGGTCGCGGCGGCATGCTTCGTCATTCATATTCAAACAATTGTAATGGTACTTCGGACCAGATAGTTATCTTTAGGCATCTAATTCTTTTAGCAAATTTAAGTTTTTGTCACTACATTCAAATAGACTCCTAATAAATCAATGTCGTTCAAAACGCACACGTACATGAAATCCCATAAAATTTTCTAGGCGCTTACATCCAACCAATTTTGTTGCCTTTTTCCATTCGATGTAAAAGGCAAACCAAATGGTCGGTACAATTACGTACGTAATATTAATAGCCATTGTACCATTTAGTCGACCGCACATAAATATCGGGGCGTCTGACTGTCTACCATTATTGGAGAATGCGCGTGACTACAATGCGAATGCGTACGCGCTGCGTCACACTCACTCACTACACGGGATCGCTACACAATTATATAATTGTATCGTTAAACCACATAAATAATCACCATACGTGATACACTATACTTAATCCGATCTGATATAGACCCGTAACAAAGAGAGAAAGCAAGAAGCATTGATGCGGGACTAATCACATAGCAAGCTTGAGACAACGTTAAAAATATACCTTCAGATGGTATGCTATCTTCTAGCAACGCTACATGAAACATAATGGTAGAGATACAGAGGATACTAGTTATTTATCATCATTATTTGCCACTGAGACGCAAGTTATAACTTCCTGTAATATGGGAAAGCTGTTTTTAGATTAGTGAACTAGTTCTGCTGCAACTGTTGGCCACATGTCGTTATGATGTACTTTATAATGAGGCAAGTGCGTTACACTTGATGTTCCACAGCACTGATACAGTTCCCATAGTTAGTAATACAATAAAATAAACTTTATTGGAATAAATGTCCGATGTTCCGAAGACATGTTGAATTTCAACTAGATGCAAGCGGCTCGAAGGGCTCAGAGGGCTAATGTCTTCAGTGAATCATTTTGCTTTGGCTAAGGTTGTGTTTGAACTAAATCTCACCATGGTATTTGATAGATAATGTGTGTGAAGGTGCTAAGCATACATTGTACCACTTTCGCTATTATTTTAAGTTTCGCCTTCAGTCGTTTGTGGTGTAACAATAAAGTCTATCTTTACCATCTGTCTATAAGAGATCATCGCGTTTTATTCGCTAAAAGAGCAGCTCGACTGGGGAAGTACCTGCACGCTTTCAAGTGCATATATTTTCAACTTGAGGGTTGAAAGCTCAAGCTCATTGTATCATTTGAACCCACGACCATTCACGGCATTCAACCTCTACTACTGAACAATCATCGTCTTAGAAAAGGGTACTCCCTAGACTTAATATGATGATACCAAACATCAGCAAGACAGTTCTCTTTACCTTACCTATCTCCATAAAAAAATCCACAGTGAACTGGCTACATGATTCTAAAGCAAAAACAATGTACAACAATGGTAAACATAATGATGCTATTGCACTCAATAATGTTGGTAATATTGCGAACAGCACATGCCTGCTTGTACAGTACATTGTAAAGCCGTATCGAGGAAAAATCCCTTAGAGTAGTAATACCGAGCAATCCAATTCCGAAACTAGTCAGTGATTTGTCACTGATTTTGAACAGTAAGGACCAATCACTGCATCGTGTGTTCTTGAATTGGCCAATCAGAGCGCATGAGTCCTTGTCTTAGCCAATCAGAGCGCATTGTCGATGGTTGCATATTGGCGGAATAGATTGCAAGCAAAATCGACGTCATTACGCTTCTTTGGGTTAATTGTTCGATGGCCGTATGTAACATGGAAGCAGCGCGTTTAGTTGTTTATGCAAATGTTTAACGATTTGAGTAAAGATCGAACGATGTGTGTTCATTAATTATCGAGTACAGTACAAAGAATTGAGTAAACGTGTACAAGGACGTTAGAGAGAGATAGAAATGCTGATGATGCCCAAATACAGATAGGAATTGTTGCGGTATGATTAAGATGAATTTCACAATTTAGAAGTGACAGTGTGGGGTGCTACTGTCCGCGTTTTCACGAACGCACACACCCATGTTAGAAGCGAATTTACACGGTATTGCAAAAAGCCGCTATTATGCGGAGGTATAAGATAAGACATTACGAATAGGTTGTTGCAGAGCAGCTCGACTGGGGAAGTACCTCCACCTTACAAAATACCGCAGCCAAATAACTTTATGTTGTGTTTCTGTGCGTGAGTAAGGTCGCCAGAGCTCATTGGGGAGGGGGAAAGGTCGGTTACGCGTGAGCGATGCTTCGAGTGTTGCAAGCGTCCATATGGCTACGGTAACCGCTGACCATCAGGCGGGCTAATGCTTGTTTACCGACTTAGTCGTAGAAAAAAAAAAAACAATATGGTCAGAGAAGAGGAAAACTAAAGAAGTGTGGGTGGAACATGTGCAATAAGGGTGAGGATGGGTGGGTGAATGCTGATATTGTTGCTGATCAACAAACAGAGCATTATAAACGTTGGAATCATACAATTGGCTTTAATTTTCTAACTTTAAAAATAATTATAATTGAGTAGTTAGATCAATGCTCGTATTGTGCTTATTTTTCTAGCAAAATGGACAACGTCAACAGACAATATTGCAGGATTCCTAATATTCCATTATCCTCAAAAACATTCGCATTTATAATATTAGTCTATACTAATATTATAAAGAGGAAAGATTTGATTGTTTGCATTGAATAGGCTCCGAAACGACTGAACCGATTTTCACGCGCTCTGGTGCCCTCCACTTTACCCTGCACCACCAATCGCTCTATGGAGACATCTCCACGCCGCGACACGTGTCCGAAGAAAGTTAGGATGCGAGCCTGCACTACGGAGGATAGACGCTGCTCGATACCGAGTTCCTGGAGTATGGACTCATTTGTACGGAATTCTGTCCATGATATTCCAAGCATTCTTCTCCAGCACCACATTTCGAGAGCGTCTATCCTCTTTTTCTCGCTTTCTCTCAGAGTCCATGTTTCCGCAGCATACAGAAATATGGGGAAAACAAGTGATCTGACGAGCCTGGTTTTGGTGGCTTTGGTTATGTTCCACCTTCACGTTACACGTTCACGTTAGGTAACACCTTCATAAATGTTATTAATTGCTTACTATTAATTACATTATAATTCCTTGTGCGTGAGCAAGGTCACTGGCGACGGATATTATTTTAAATAACCTGTTCGCGGTGGTATTAGATTATTACATAAACAAATAGTTAACCTCGGCACAAGTGAGAGCCTGCTAGCGATAACATCGTATAAGAGCTAAGGACTAGTAGGATATTCCCTAGGGAATTACCAGTTTTGATCGAAGACAGTCCCATTGGTTTATGTACCTTGGCACCATCACTATTTGTGTACAATATATGATATCCCGGGAAAAAGTCGTAGACAATTTCAACCATAGGTAGGTTGAGATCACATTAAAATATTGGATCTCGCGTTTTTTTTTACAATATGAATAACCATAGAGATAATATATTAATAGAGCGACAGTACTAACGTGATGTCTGTGAATGTATCTCTATGGAAACCCCTCACGCCTGGCACATGGTAATGTTGTTAACACTATCAATCTAGAATATCCTAACTCTATGAAATTAACAGTTCTTTGATCTCGTTTGGACTGTGATATAATATTTACATGGAATTTTATATCCTCACTAGCTGTCCCCCGCGGTTTCACCCGCGTTTCCGGGATAAAAAGTAGCCTTTGTCCTTTTCCATACCATAGGCTATCTGCATGCCAAGTTTCATGAGGATCCATTGAGAAGTTTAGGCATGAAGACGTAACAAACAAACAAACAAACTCACCTTCGCATTTATAATATTATATTGTTAGGAAAAATTCCGGGGGCTCTATAAATATTTTAATGCCTCAAATGATTCCTTATGCATTAATTTTAAAATTCTCTAATTTTATGTCTAAACCCACCATGATCTTTCCAATCAGATCATCCTGTGGGAGTAGGGCGTTCAAACTACCCAATAACCATCAAAAGGACTTAGTGTCCGGATGAATAGAGCTCCTAACCATGTTACAATTGTACACTGTATAAAGACATCTCAAGACGCATACGCTCATGTTATCTAGTCACGAAACGATGTAAGTGGGTGCGCACGTTGGATATATTTGTTCTGATGTCATACATACATAAATATGTATGCGAAATGAACCTCTACACTGCGATTATGTTGTTTTTAAGGCCATTCCAAGTATTGTTATGGTCTATCATTAAACACATGGTTCTACTATAAAACTTGATATTTGTACTATTGCTAATACATATAAATCCTCTCATACCTTATGTCATTTTCCTTTTATTTCCATACCTCGGGAATAACTTTCCTTTATTCTTAGTATCTTAAAGGTAAAATATAGAAATACAAGCTGTTCCCCACGGTTTCACCCGCGTTCCCGGGATAAAAAGTATGCCTATGTTCTTTTCCATACCATAAGCTAGCTGCATGCCAAATTTCATGATGATCGTTTGAATAGTTAGGGCGTGAAAGCGTTACAAACAAACAAACTCACTTTCGCATTTTTAATATTAAGTTAGAATGTTAGGATTTTCAGGCTGACCTAAGAAGAAGATCAAGATAGCTTATCTGCCGAATTGAAGAGCCACTGCGGAAGTTATTGTCGATATATCTCAAATAATCGCAAGGGAACGTCCACATTCATGTAGGAAAATTACACACTGTCTACATTCCCTCTGAATTTACTATTCAAGTAGCAGTAGTACTACTGTAGAGAGCAGACACAGATCGGAGGGTCTGAGCTTGAATTCACTCTATGTTAGTAAATTTTTCTGTTCATAAAATGGTCAACAAATTGGTTTCGCACTGAGCGGTTTCAAAGGAGCTTGCTACTGCGGACGCTTAAGTTGTGGATTGAGCTCACCACTGTGGTTTTCCTATGGAAGTAGAAGAAGAACACCATGCTGAGGTGTTCTTCAAGAAGGTTGTAAAGAGATTTTGACGCGAATGTAAAATTTCCACCACAGATCTTCCTATCATTCTGTTTTTTTAAACTGACTGATGGTAGTGGCTCACAGAGCCTTGTCTGACAAAATTTCGCGGATCATTCGACAAGCAAGTTCTCAACCAGACCATTCTTACATGCGGTAGCCAGTTTATAAACATCGCAAACTATTTATCTTATAATGTCATTTTTATCAGACAGTCTATTATTATGGCTCTGTTTCGTAGTAGTCACCATTATCGCGTATTATCTATCAGTGATAACATCTTAACATAGCTTAAATCTGCTGCGCCGCGAATTATAATATCACTAAAGATCAATTCAACCTTATATGTGTGGATGAATTCTAGTAAAGACCTTGATACTTTTTTCTCGCAGACACCATGATCTATGTTCTACCGCCTACAAGTAAAAAAGTATATCTTTAAATTGTTAAATTTAAATCTTGACAAGTCAATACTTAAGTTATATCTTGTGTTTATTTATCTAGCCTAGATAGGCCTGATATATACCGTATTTTTTCACTAATAATTTATCGGATTGAAACTACTAACTTTGCTAAGAGGTGAACATTTTATAAAGACATTGCAACGCTAGCTGGGTATTAGCTAAGCTAGTCTTTGATAAAATATCTACATCATCCCTGCCCAAACCAAAATCCAAATTTAGACGTAGACAGTCAGCGAGCCTTACCATACATAGGTATTACATGATATGAGTCAGCACTTAGCAGGCAGGCGCCAAACACTGATAGCATCATGTAATCCCACTACCGCTAGATAAATAGTGCAGGCCAGGTAAACTCACTGATAGTGATAACACATGGTCAGTGTTATGACATATATATAGCACATGTTTGCATTATATTTTAGCTGGTTTGAAGGCTATGATAAGCTATGGGAAACGATGACATCATCGTCTCGCAAATTTATTCCAATTGTGCGAAGTTGGTTATTGCATGTTACGTTAAAGCGAAAGTAACAAATAGACATTACACAAAGCGCTGTCATAACATTGAGCAAATGTGCCATGATGATAATTGGCCTTATATAGATGAAGTCAAAGTGGATAATACATCAAACAACATACGGCGTAAGGTATTTGAGCTACGGTGAGTGAGAGCCCCTAGCAATAACCATGTATCCGCAACAAGAAATGCTGGACTTCTGTATCTGATCTCAGACTAACCCTGATGCATGTATCAGCATCTTCAAGGTGTCTCAGCAGTCAAATACAGCATCACAAAAATATAATGGTGCGTCCATGCTTGGCGAACCGAGCACGAGCCGAGCCACGAACGCACCTACAACGAGCACGATGCGAGTCCCGTTGTGTGTGAAAAAACTGACAATCGCGCTAGTTCGAGGCTCGCTCGATTCGCGTAGCGTGGACGGGCTTGCGAGCCTCGAACGAGCGCGGTTCGGCTCGTGCACCATAAGGAAAGTAGAATCGTCACAATCAAAAAGATGCTACCATTTTTCAATACAAGGATTATAGACTAATACAATTTTATATATTTCTTGACATTGGATGTTGATTGGAAATCATCTGCGTGTCTGTTTGTCTTGCGGCTATTGAGCTAATGAACAAAAGTGACTTCAAATTGGGTGCGCTAAAATAAAAACTGAAGTCTGTGTGAGCATAAATAATAGCTAATAGCATATAATTTTCGTATCCCGAGTTTTCCTACTATTGTTTTGTTTCATAACAGAGTGACCTTTTTCTTCCTATATACCCTTCTCATTTTTCACCCGAACGGTTACATCGGAGAGTAAACTCAATAAACTTGAGTATAAAAGGTCTGAGAACGAAGTGCCTACTTTTATAACAGCGTTATTTATTTATGAAGTATCGATCAAGACAATAATTTTCTACCAAACTTTTGTCTTTGTACACACGGCTACAGATCAAGCTATACATTTCCAGTATAAGCTGATCTCGCATTGTATACGATTTCCGTACATTGGGAGGTGAGCTTATAGTAGAAATGTATAGCTTGATCTGTAGCCGTGTGTACTTATTTGCCCCATTATTCTTACAAATCTAGGTCAGTAAAACAGTATTTATATACTCTGAGGTAAAACTAGCTCTATGAAGTTTTTCGGGACATATAGTTCAGGGATCGGCCTAGCACTTGAAACACTGTATAATTTACTGAAAGAATAGCTACCATGTTAATAATGAGAGAGATAATGTAATAAATCACACGAAACTAATTTTAATCACATCGCGTCTCTTTCTTACAAACATTATTGAAAAAGGAAAGAACGTACTTGACGAGAGACTTTATATAGCTGTCAAATAAGTTTTTGCCGTTTTCATTTGCGGGTAAATAGACGTAACCAACTTTGAAGGCGACAAAACTTCCGTTGAAAACAAGCATTAGAAAAATTTTAAAGGTCTAAATTTCTTACATCCTTTTCTAATATTATTCGTTAGAAAGAGATACTGAATTAGTTTGAATCAGCACCAATAGCTTACTTTTGTGTAAAAAAATGTTTGGTTAATTTCAAACAGTGTTATAATATAACTCAAGATTTAGAATCACAGTAAAATCTGTATTCAATATGCCTCCATGATGGCATTATCGCAAGTCATCTCAAGTACTATAAACAGTAGCCGTATTTAAATGTTATTTCTTATCTTTAATCAGTAAGTTAATCTGATATGGACATTAGAATGTTCAGATAAACACCACTGTCATATTTACAATACGAAAACTCAAGTTAATATTCCCTAACATTATTTATTTAATATTGAATATGTACTACAGCACTAGGTGTCTGATGAAGAAATAATTACGGTATTAGACACAGATATACATCTAAATAGATGACGCGAGTGTATGTACTTCGCGTGTCAAAATGTGTGCAAAAAGGGAGAACAATGTTCTTCTTTTGAAACTGTTTCGCGCGGACAGGGAACTCGCAGAAGGCTGCATGACCGCCAGAGATGTGTAGCGAGGGATGTGTTTAGCTGACTAAAATAATAATAGGATCGCTTCATTTTCACGTTAAAAATCTAATGGTGCGTCCATGCTACGGGAAGCGAGCACGAGCCGAGCCTCGAACGAACAGGATTCGTTCATTGCTCGCGATTTCAAGCGTGGACGTACTTAACGAGCCTTCAACGAGCCTACAACGAGCGCGATGCGAATCCGTTCGTGAAAAAACTGACAATCGGGCGGAGCGCAGTCAAGCACGCTACAAATGCTCGTTCGAGGCTCGCAAGTCCGTTCACGCTACGCGAATCGTGCTTGAAGTGTGCTCGTTTCGTTCGCGGCTCGACTCGTGCTCGACATTATGCTAGGTAAAAAAGAGTGATGACGCTTGGTTTTCATACGGATGGAGGGACTTGCGTTACCTATGTAGATTTGTATATGGCAAGGATGTTATAAAACTTCGGATGTATTCTTGCTAACAAAAAAATGTGTCGCTGAGAGTCGGTCGCTGTACATACAAGCCGGCACGCACACATTCACACACTAGTCGGCCATAACGCGGATAAACGTCAACAGAGTCAATACGTTTGCGGTGCCGTAAAATATTAAAATATAGCATCTCTTGTGTAAATGGTGTAAAAACCGTAGAGACCGGAGGAAAAAAATACCAGGAATCACGTTTCACAGTTAAATTAATAATTCAATCACTTAGTTCCCGAATTTATACATCAAAACAAATATTCATACACCAGTACAAAAGAATTAATGACAAAGCCAGTGTTGCCAATATACACTTTTGTAAATTACCCGAAATATGGGAATTTTATATTTTATGGTTATCATTAATACGTATTTTATTATAAATTGACTTCAAACTGTCGCGACTGTACTTTATATCAGTGGTTCTCAAACTTTTTTGGCGAACGGACCACTTTTAGAAAGCGAATTATTTGATGGAGCCCTAAAATAATCAAAGAATAGTTTAGGTAGGAATGTACTTTGAAGTTCGTCGATAACTTCTTCGTCTTTAAGGGACGGAAGGGGAGGGGGGGAATAGAGAGGGGGTCGGTGTAGAACCCCCCCTCTATGTGAAGGAAAAGTTGCGCACCCCCCCTTTTTTTTAGATACTATTATTTTTATTTTGTCGGGTGAGGGGAAAGGGTGGTCCCTTTTATAGTGCACTAGCTGCCCGGCGCGACTTCGTTCGCGTGGTGCTACCCTATCCTGTGGTGCTACCCTACCCTACCCTACCCTACCCTGAGGTGCTACCCTACCCTACCCTGTGGTGCTACCCTACCCTATCCTACTCTACCCTGTTGTGCTACCCTACCCTATCGAACCCTGCCCTGCCCTGCCCTGTCCTGCCCTGCCCTGCCCTGCCCTGCCCTGCCCTGCCCTGCCCTACCCTACCCTACCCTACCCTACCCTACCCTACCCTACCCTACCCTACCCTACCCTGCCCTTCCCCCTTCCCTACCCTACCCTACCGTCAAACACTGAGCCACACGCAAAGAGATTGACTCCCTGCCGTACGGCCCGTACCCGTGGCGTGATTTTTCTGCTAATACTAATATTTTTAAACTCGTGATATCTTTTGAATGGAATGTCCGAATTGAATAATTCAAAAAGTTATATAAAGGTATTGAAGCAGTCTTGGATATGAAGTAATTTATTTTGATAATGATTAATACCAAGATACAAATAGAGAGACATTTATAGCGGCGGCATTTCAATAAAAAAATTAAAATAGAAAAACACTTATTGTGGCATAACTATAATAGTTAGACATATGGTATCGCGACACTTTTTGTAAATAATAATGTGCTCTGCAAAGTCGTAGTACATTTTTTTTATTCTATCATCAATAGTTTTCGCAGCGCACGCGATGTAATGAATATTTTAGGTATTTTTTTTACACCTTGGGTTACATTATTGGAGATTTAGTAAGGATCCCTAATTTTTTTGAAAATATAATATAGCCTATGTCACCCGGGGATAGTGTAGCTTCCCAACAGTGAAAGAATTATTCAAATCGGTTCAGTACTTTCGGAGCCTATTCAATGCAAACAAACAAACAAACAAACAAACAATCAAATCTTTCCTCTTTATAATATTAGTATAGATAGATAAATTGCATAAACTTTGTGTAGAGCCTTCTAATAATGTAACGTCAAAGTACAACTTAGCCATAGTTTATTGTGTAGGTATTCTTTATTTTACCGCGTAGGTTGTAAATATTGTATATCTTATTGTATTTAAAATGTGTGTGAGGAATCTCCCAGAATATTTATTTATTAATAGAATACTATTACGGAAATCTGCTGTACATATTTTATGCTGATATGTCAGTAATTTTAATATTTGTAGAAATAAACCAATATAGCTATGTATTCTAGCACCATAGAATGCTTAAAAACATTTAATGATTAATTTGTCATGGTTATTGAAACATCGATCTTTTTTGCAAATAACTATGTAACGTGATGTTTTAGGACATAGGCACCCCATTATTTTTATATTCGTATGAGTGTCCTTAATCGATGTATAAAGGTTGGGATGAGTGAAGTTATTAAAAAAAAAAAAACAAAACGGTGCCTGATGAGTATGCCAGGCTCTGAACAAAAATCTTCCAACCCCTTTCATAGCGATCGGTTGACTAGTTGAAGCGTGAAAGCATAACAAATAAATTTTGGCCACCATTCACAATTTAAAATAGTACGGTATATTCTGCCTACATTTACACTTAATTTTAGCGATGGGCGATTGTTACTAAAAACAATCGAATTATTCGATTGGCCAATTTATTCGAATCATTCGAATAACAATCGACATCTTTCGATTGTTCATAATACGCTTCTTGCGGCACCGCGCGTGTCCTATGCCGTGCGCTGGCTGTCCGTCCGCCGAATGAATTAATCTATTTGTCCCCGCGCACACCCGTCGATTGTGCATACTATTACAACCTGCGTTGCGTGGGTCAATTTTCATTCGAAAGGTCGATTGTTTATTCCTTAGAACGAATGAATCGACAATCGAATGTAGAGTTTTACAATTGTCGATGCTTTCGATTATTTTTTTTGCAACAATCATCCATCGTTACTTAATTTTCATTTAAACATGTCTACCGTTACATATTCGTCTTAGTATAATATAATAAAACATAGGTAAATTTAGCCTAACATGGCAACCCTAAATTGAATCACACATAAACAGCGGCCGCCATTACGGTGCCTCAGTTTTGTAATAGCGAGAGCACAGTCCGGGTAGTCTGTGGTCTATGGTATTAGACTAATCACGGAAATATATTTATATTAATTGACCACTTAGTTACTAGATCTGAGCTCTAAATTAGGAACTTGTCTATTACAAAGACTAAAGACTGCATTCCATTTACTAATGCATCATTATCAGCCTTCATGGAATGCAGTCTTGTCAGTCTTGACATCAAACCTCGAATCATTTCTTGGATTGCTAATTTTCAATGCAGATTAATAAAACAAAGGTTGAATGATCCGACACCACTGATATTATGCAAAATCTGTGGTAAAACCTTATAATGAATAGGCAACACTTCAAATTGTTACACTTAAAAAATGGTAACATTCCGCAACAATGACATATTTCACCACCACGATTCCTTAAAAGGCATGCCTCAAAATTTGGTAGCCCAAACAATACAGCATTTTATTCACTGAATTTTTAATTTGCTAACTTATAAGGCAGAAAAATGCATACAGTGTGTGACCCACCTAATGCAATTAGTATGTAGGAAACGGCGCGGCATGCGCGGACGCAGCAGATATAGATCAGACGCGCGCGCCGACCGCCTTGTACGGCAGGCGCTATGTGGTTGACAGCTTTAAGCGTTAATGTTGTTTTCAATATTAAACATGGTTTACCTATCTAGAACTATATCCAGTAACGTGTCGATTGATTGATTTGAAATGCTATTGTCAATCTTACTCTTCATGCTTAAAGACCGCAATAACATGAGCTACGTGCTTATTGTTTTCAAAATGAATAGGAATAGTTTATCCGTTCGTCGTGTCGTGTTTATCTGCAGAACTTATCGACGGATATCCGGTACTTGAACAACTAGCACTTCGTATCAACATTTTAACTTATTGTCTAATTCTAGCGGCATTTGTAATACAAACTTTATCTTCAAGATAAGATCAGTTAAAGTTTCTCCAGAATGTATTAAAGATGAAGTTGCTGGTAATACTAGACTAGATAATAAGGGTTGATACTGCGACTAAATTCGAACGAATTGACGTTTTTGATAGCACTTATCCCTCTTCTATTGGTTCAACCCGTAAATAGCAAGAATGGTGAGATTGTGACCCAAATATTTTATTTAGCAATAAATAATCTGTTTGAATTTGGAAGGCAAAGGGGAATGAAATAATAAAGATTGCAGATAATACTTAATTAAACGAGCATGTGGTCACACGTGGATTACGGAGAGAGCAGTTACAAAAACCCGCAAATCCTGGTAATGGTATTGACCTCTGTTATGACGTTGGCCAAATATTTCATAACCAGTTCACACGCCATGTTATACAATTAATTATTTTATTATGCGAAACCTTTGCATTCCGATGGCTTACATAAACTTTTACGCAGAATATGTTATCTGTATAATCTTGTGATTTGCACTGAGTGTGATAGTTTAAAATAATTATATCGCTATTTTAATTAATACAGGAAATCGCAATAACCACCTACATGATATATCCGAGCCGAATTATTTTCCCACAAGTTTTATGATCCTGTTCAATAACAACATCAAACGAACATAACTTACCTACTAATCTATACTTTTTGTTAAATGTTTATATATACTTATTTAAAATCTTCATGTCATTTCTGCTCTGTATAATTTTTATTAATTTTATCATGTTGTTATATCCTTTTATTGGCTCTGGATTCGTTATTCATCTGTATATTAAGCATGTATATTTAAATGTAGCTGTTGGATATCCTATGAAAAAAAAAAAAAAAAAAACATTTCCAAATTCATCCTGTTCAATAACAATATCTCCATATTCAATAACAGGTAATTGTGCGTATACGTATTAGAGTTGAGGTGACCAGGTGTGAAGGTCTGTCGTTTATCGAGCGTTCACCGCACCATTCAAGAAAACCTGCACAACTATATGACTGAATAGTAGAATAGCATAAATTATATTCACTTTGTGGTCAGCCACAGTGTATTGCATCGCTATGTTGAAACTGCAGTTTTACCAAGTAACATTATAAAATATTAATATCTACATTCTCATGATTTTATTATTTTCAAATATTGAGACCGCCCACCTTAACAGGCCTAATAAAATATGAATAACTTTATCGACTCATAACTATAGAGTCGATAGCGACTCAACTACTTTCTCTGTTATCTATGTTTTGAGCTTACCCCCTTACTCATAAAACGTTATTTAACTAATATACTGTTTAAAGGGTCAAGTAGATAAAGTCACTCTATTGTCATTGTCAAATAATGTGACATTATTTACGTGACCCCTTAAACAGTATATTAGTTAAATAGCGCTTTATGAGTAAGGGGGTTAGTGTTTTACTTCAACAAGCCGATGTACCTACTACTTTACAAGTTCAGGAGCAAGGTCGACGGCCTCAAATGTATAGCTCATAGTCTTATCTGTCTAATTGAATCAGTCTGAACCGCAGGATACGCGGCTAGTTTGAGTCATCACGAGAGAACGGGACTCTCTCAAATGATTTATGTAACGAGTTTTGTTAATGTCGTTGCAAAGGTGCCGGCAGGAAGCAATTTAAACTAATTAACCTGATTGCCAAAATAAAGTGTTCGTCACGAGAAAGTTCAGAACGGTTCTTAGATTAGAATAGTTATTGAGATTTAGGCTGCTTTTCCACCAGAGATGTGATATGCAGCTATGCTGCGAGGATGTAATAGCTAAGCTGTGAAATTATGTGACCGTTTCCACTGATACTAAGCTATGTAGCTGTGCGAGGAAGATGCACAGCTCGAGCTATATGATGTATCGATAGTAGGGAAGCGACGAGGGCGGCGCGGTGTGGGGAGAGGCGCTCATCCATAGCACGCATCCATAGCACACATCCATAGCACGCATTCATAGCACGCGACCTTCCATTTAAAAAACATATCTTAGTTGAATTTCCACCAGTGCTAAGCTATGTGCACCAATTAATATGATTGGTGGATATCAAACGGATCCACAGCAGCATATAATAGCACATCTCTGGTGGAAACACAGCCTAAATTAGAATTTAAAGAAACGTAGTTCTTTGACGAACTGTAGGTATCTAAATCCGTGTTTTAATTAATGTTAATTTAATATCCGTATCTATATAAATTTTATGTATATAATCTGTATGTTATGCTAAGTATCGATATAAATGTTGTTTCACACCTGTTATTGGTGAGTAGGCTTGTCTTAAACGTATGTGTATGTGATGTGTGTATTGTATTGTCTATAAGCTGTTGGTGTGCCATTAAAGTAAAATAAAAAAAAAACCGGCCAAGTGCGAGTCAGACACGCGCACCGAGGGTTCCGTACAAACCTATAGGTATATTATATAATTTCAATTTATGACGTTTTAAAAAAAAACTACTTACTAGATCTCGTTCAAACCAATTTTCGTTGGTAGTTTGCATCGTAATGTACATCATATATTTTTTATAGATTTATCATTCTCTTATTTTAGAAGTTACAGGGGGGGGGGACACACATTTTACCACTTTGGAAGTGTCTCTCGCTCAAACTATTCAGTTTAGAAAAAAATGATATTAGAAACCTCAATATCATTTTTGAAGACCTATCCATAGACACCCCACACTTATGGGTTTGATGAAAAAAAAAAATTTGAGTTTCAGTTCTAAGTATGGGGAACCCCCAAAATTTAATGTTATTTTTCTATTTTTTTGTGAAAATCTTAATTGCGTTCACAGAATACATCTACTTACCAAGTTTCAACATTATAGTTCTTATAGTTTCGGAAATAAATGGCTGTGACATACGGACGGACAGACAGACAGACAGACAGACAGACAGACAGACAGACAGACAGACATGACGAATCTATAAGGGTTCCGTTTTTTGCCTTTTGGCTGCGGAACCCTAATAAAATAAAGTATCTATAGGGTTTTAAAGAAACGTGGGTGCTGCTTCCGCTCTTATTGCTACCATTTTTAAATTCATCCAAAATCCTCTTTGTAAAACCTAGTGTGATTAATGTAATCAAAACTAAAGTCTATAAACAATCGATCTAATAGATCATCAATACACATTAGCCCTGTTAGCTGTTATAAACAATGTAGTTTTTACCCGGCTTCGCAATTAGTGGAAACTGGAAGGGGATCGGCGTGGGCGGGCGGCAAGGACCGCCGCCGCCCGCGCGCGATGAGAATGTCGTTTCGTTCAACTTTTATTGTTATTATGACACCGCATGCAAATCGAATGTAATCGCCTCTGTCATTGAGTCGTTCTTGTAACATAATTAGCGACCACGTGTGGGAAGGATCATTGGAATTTCGACTTATGACTTATAGCGTTCCAATTTGGGAATGCATTATGTATTTGGATAAATAAAAAACACATTTTGAGTAACTGTTATTCAATAAAAGTGTATTTTTTTATGTTTTTAAATATCTTCTGGGTCCTATTATTAGGCGTTCATAGTAATTTGGAGCTGGTTAAGTCTTGTCTTGTTACCATACCATGTTAATAATTTTACCACTATAGGACTGCCTATATGCTGTCCTAGTTTGGGAGCTTTTGTCACATCTCATCATATGCACAACCCAAAAGTGAACGAAAGCCTTTCTTTATAATAGCTATTTTTTTTAAATAATAGTTTTTAATAAATAACTATGTATAGCCTTCCTTCTGATTCCTATAAGCATCAGCATATTAAATAAGGATACTTGGTCATAAGCGTACAAACTCAAGACTGGTCTGCTTAAGTTTGCTATTTATTTATATCGATTTTAGAGTGCGATTATAATGTAAATATTATGTAATGAATCTAAGCTAGTTTTGAAAAGAGTAATTGCTGAGTTTATTGCCGGCTCTTCTCAGCAAATGCAACCTTCCAAACCGGTATTAGAGTATTAGAGTCAGACTTTTCATAAGTGCCTGCGAAGGTCTATTTGAATAAATGATTTTTGAATTTTAGAGCAGACTCAATACCAAAAGCATAAGCCAAACAACGTGTTACGAAATTAATTTGCAGGTCGCGAACAGCGTGGGCGATCAATTTAACATGTACAGTGCTTAATTTACATGAACGTCAGTTTAATACGGTCGTGTCTGCAATCTGAACAAAACGGCTCGGAACACCGACAAATTGGCCATGAGTTTGCACTAATATTAAGTCGTTGGACCTCATTTTGCCAAGTAATGCGGCAAAAACGAGCCAGACCGAGTGATGAATTTGAAACGGTAGGTTGTGACATGATATTGGCGCTTTAATATCTATAGCGAATTGAAAGAAGGCAATGACATTAAAAGAGGGAATAAATATGATTGTGTCATACTACTCAATTTTCGACCTCAGTCTATCATCATCTATTCTTTACTGCTGGAGCACCCACCTTTGCTTTATTATGAGGAATTAAGGCCATAACTAAGGGATGAATTATTTCTCGCGAGTAGCATGCGGTCCTCAACTGTAAGAGCTATCAATCATCCACCCCAAAGGCGACCATTTCCAAAATTAGCTTTATTTCGAAAAGGGTTTTTGATATTTGACCAGAAATCTCTAGCGTGTACGAAGATCCTACATGGGGTTCAAGGCGACATAAGATATAGTGACATTGAGTAGGTTTAGGCCCCGCGAAACCCATAAATAAATAGTTACTAATATTATAAACGCGAATGTTTGTATGTATGGATGTTTGTTACTCTTTCAAGCAAAAACTACTGAACGGATTTGGATGAAATTTGGCACACAGATAGAATATATTCTGGGTTAACACACAGGATACTTTTTATCCCGGGAAAACCTACTATCCCTCGGGAATGCGGGTAAAACCGTGCGGGACAGCTAGTATAAGATAATTGCAGAAAATCACTCAATTTAAAGTTTACTACCATTTTTAACGCAGTACTGTGGTAATAAGGATATGCCCTAACACGTAATGAACTCAAATTCATCTAGCAATGATGCGGTATATTAAAAAAAACGGTGTATATTATCATAAAAAACTAGTCAAAAGAATGCATCGAACTCTAGCAAGAACTGACAATGTGTTCCAAGTTAAGGATCATTTTAAGCGTGCAATTAGAGTGACTGAAGCCAAATTAGAGCACAACACGCGATGTGCCGATGAATGTAGCCTGATCCTAACTGGCCCAGAACTGACATACACAAAGTTACCAGCTTTTCCGTATTCGCAAGCGAAGAAGATTAACATGCACTTACAAAGCATGTGTTTTTGAGGAAAGTACTTATTTTTCTTTTGTTTTATATGTTAAAAGGTTGACAAAGTGAGTCTATCGGATCGTAAGTGATAGCTCACAGTCGCCTATGGACATTATCAATACCAGGGATCGCCAATGTGTGAATTAGAATTCACGATTTTTTTGAAGTTTTCTCGTAGAGATATAGAGAGAGATATAATCGTAATAGTCCGTAATTTATTTCAGGACAGGTAATAGTCATGTTCGACTGAATCGTTGAATAATACTTCTCCTTTTTTTTTATAAATAACTAGCTTTGGGCCCGCGGTTTGACCCCCGCCCCCTTCTTTACGGTTACATTAGAAAGGGTTATATTGTCGTTAAGTTTTCTTAAATTTTCTAACTTTCTTTCTTAGTACATCATCGAAAGCAACTTAACCCTGCGACGCTGTAGGTAAGACGTAAAAGTTCTTGCCTTGTAATAAGGTGTCATTTTGGATATTTTAAAACAATGAGAAACTTAGGACTGAGATTTCAAATAACTTCTCCACTCAACTCAACTCTTAACTCCATAATGCACGTCTATTTTAAGTGCAAATCAACTAACCAATGGAAAATGTCTTGACGCACTTATACATAACAAAACAATTGATCACTCTCACGCGCTCTTTGTCACAAGTACTTATCAACAATAAAATCATAAATACTCGATTTTAATAACACCATCATATCTATTACCTACTGAGTTGTGTTGTACCTATGTTTGCATAATGTATATTAGAGCGTATTTAATTAATGTCAGGTGTCGCGGCCTTCACGGTGTTTTAATAGAATTGTTGTCGTAATTCTATATGAACAAGCGCATACGCTTACTTATCAAAGGTTTTCCATACAGCGATAAATCACTAAGTATTTGAATGACTTACAATACATAAGAATAGTTACATAAGATATTTTCGTTCTAAACATTTCTAGCTGTGAAGTTTTTAGGGTTCCGTACCTCAAAGGGTAAAAAAAGAACCCTTATAAGATCACTCTCTTGTCAGTCTGTCTGTCTGTGTGTCTTCACGGATTTTCTCAGGGACGGGTGGTGGACCTAGCAAGCTGAAATTTATACGAGATACTGAAGAACATACTCCTTATTAAGTGTATAAAAATCAAGGTCCTGAGTCAACACGATAAAAAGATATGGGCAAATTTAGATTTTCGCGAAAACTTGTAAGTACCAAAATTTACCACTTTTTTATTTTTCGGAATTTTCCCATTACTTGTGTAAGATCTTGCTTTTAACCATAATTTACAATTCTAGGTCAACCAGAAATACCCCTATAGGTTTCGTATTATTATTATTGTACGGAACCCTCCGTGTGCGAGTCCAACTCGTACTTGGCCGGTTTTTTTCTACTATGAATGATGGAGTCGAAGGAGCTAGGTAAGTCTACAAGGGATTTGTTCTCTATAGCAATTTCCAGAACACCAGTAAGCTCCAGCTTGGAGAAAGATTGTAGCCAGCCAAGTGGACATTTCAATAAATCATTAAACAGATCCAAAATGATATGATAAATGCATCAGGCACGACCAGATGTGCTTTCAAAGTGAGAGGCTTTTGTGTTATTAAATGCGGTTAAAATAACAGAACAAAAGGTGAATCTTAGTCAAGTTGCGGTTGTATAACAATTGCACTGGAGACGTTGTTCAGCCGTAATATTTATAGTGGAACTGGGTCAACACTAGTCTGAGACGTCGAGAAACAATGACTAAAATTATTTGAGAACAACCAACACTGAAGTTTGCGGCGCGGCGGCGTAAAAATCTGCGCCCATCTTGGTTGCTCTGAATGAAACCAAATCGTGTTCAACATCATTGTTTTATAGTTTAAAGATGAAAAAGATTGCTTCATAGATAAATAATCTTTGAAAAAAATCAAGAATTTAAAAAAGATTTTGACCTGATCATCGGACTGCTCAAGAACAGTTCCTTTCCCCATCGTTTATTGCCTCCTAGGTTTGAAAAATTATAAAGAAGCATTTAAAATGGAACTGACCTGACCATACGCAAGTACAGTGGCGTTGTAGCCATCCAGGGCGGCTTCGACGAGCTTCCTGACGCAGGTCTCGTAGAGCTCCTGCTGCATGGCGCTCGGCTCGAAGGCATAGTCGAAGGTGAAGGCCCGCTCTGAGCCGAGGGCTATGCCGCCATCGCCGGCGGCGCCGCCTGCCCGAGCGCAGATCCCACATCCTTCTACCACCTCGCCTGGTGTTTGTGGCCTGATTCTGAAACAGAAAAGGGCTCTATGTAGTATTCTACAAAATTAGATTTTTTTATTGTGAGTTTATTACGAACCTGCGTGACTTGAAGTGACTTACTATGGCCTGAACTGAGTAAATGAGTTTGACATTCCTTTGGCCATCGAAGACTGTAAATAAAAGACGAAACCTAAGATGGGCATGACTGTTGAGAAAAAGAAAGAATCACACAATTATACAGAATGCAATGAATCTATACATATAATATTTGTTCTCTATTTAGGGTTCCGAACCAAAAAGAAACCCTAATTTTGCCACTCTGTCCGTTTGTCACAGCGTTTCATTTCAGCAACGAATGCTGATGCTATTTGAAATAGTTATGAATATTGCTTACCCTAACTGGACTTCTAATAAAAGTTCTCATTGCAGTATCGTCCATTCAACAGATTAGAATCCGTTTTCGCATAATGCAGTTTACAGCCCGTCATAGCAACTACTTAAAGAATCGAAGCATTAGTAAATACAGTTTTGTTTCTGTCCTGAGAATACAATGCACAATGCAATGTGTGCAATCATCGATTTCAAGCAATAACTTATATAGTTCACGTTCCATGTTGTCTACCACTGTCGACCCACACAATTCAATGAAGAGCGGATGTGACAATTACCAGTTAGTATGGGGATTATAGTGCATAGCATGGCGACAGGCGGATACGCATATTGCATGTGAACACAGTCGAGTATAGATCATAAGTGGATCAAGAAATGTACCTACACGACATGAGAGGATATATATACTCAGCCAGTAAATCTATATTAGCATTCACCCCTCCTGAATTGAGTAGGTACCTATTGCAGCTACCATTAAGAGTGATGCATTATACTTCATCGTATGAAGTGCAGGGGCTATTGTACTCGACGTGTTGCGTTACACAATGGGGCTAGCCACGCGAGCGTCCGTGTGGAAACAGACCCCGGGCCACACGCGATTCGTACCAAGTCGCGGCGCAATTTAAACCGCCAATTTTAAGCAATCGAAATACGAATATCGCGCCAGAGAAATCTTTCTCTACGATATAAATTATAGATGGCTATAACGAAGCGTGTTTCACGGTCCGCTGTCACATCTAGAAATAACTGGAGCATTTGCAGATTTAGTTTAAATAATGAGTCAATGAAAATAATTCATTAAAACTCTGCCTACTGAAACGAACTGAGAACCATGTCAATCTTTTAAAGATAGAGACAATTGATTTATGAACAGATCAGAGATCAGAGA
This sequence comes from Achlya flavicornis, assembly GCA_947623365.1. NCBI lineage: Eukaryota > Metazoa > Arthropoda > Insecta > Lepidoptera > Drepanidae > Achlya > Achlya flavicornis. Next base: position 3,637,724 of record OX392469.1, read on the forward strand.
CAATCAATACATTGGAATTTGGAATCAATATTTATGCTAATGCAATGTTTACAGCACATGAAAACAATGAACCAAAAATAATAATGGATTCACCAGCAATTATAGTAATCGTGCATGTGCAACGTGTTTCCTTGGAAAACAAGGAGCCTTTCAACGCGTTTGAACAAGCATTAGCAAGACTGGTAGTACCGTTGTTTTGCCGTGTCTTTGTGGCGACTACAATGCCGGCTTGTGGACTAAACCGACGACTCACGGCTAGCTATTAGGCACACAACACACTATTTGATAGCAATAGACGCCGGATATTAAAGCAAATTGTGTCAATCGTTTAATAATCTAGTTTTTGTGTCGCTACTCAGAGATACTATTCTTAGATAAGCTTTTCTTTTATGCGCTATTTTCAAAGTCGATTCAGTTTCTTTTTGCGAGTATCATGTCTGTGAACCGACATAGTTTCCTGGTTTCTTGGTACAAGGCTTTTACCTATGGGTTTGCTGGGGAGAGTTCTCTCTCTGTTCTGGTTTCAAACATCTTGTTCTCTTATTCTTAATTTTTCATCAACATTTTGGAACATATGTTTATACCAGAGCTTAACCCAAAGCTTAATCAATTTTTCTTCTAACAAGTCCTTCAGCTGAACATTCTAACGAGCAACTAGGTTATCAAGTCATACTCTCGCTTTCAATTCTTCAAAACAGCATACAACATATGGCAAGATTGTGTAGTATAACCATTTACATTTAATATAATAACCAAAGAGCTACATGGCAGGGTGATTAAATTTATCCTTATAATTTGCATATTTGCAAGCTGCATAAGGCTATGTAGAACAGGCGTGGGTGAGAAGCCAAATATTTTGCCAAGATCGCCCACCACTCATTGCCACCATTCACACTGTGGGCAGCTATGTAGAAAACTGTAACCTTTAAAGAACTCCATTCAACGTGATATGTAGTAGAACAGAACCAGATGTGGCCTTTAAAGATATGGACATATTACATTCAACTTGTTTGAAATTGTTAAGATTTTCTAAAGCTGTATCTACGTATGTGTTGAACACGCCAACCTATACGTTTGTGTGTGCTAGGAATTTAACCAAAAAAGTTGTAGATAGAGAAAATTCCTCAAGAGATTTTAAACCATGGACGGAAATGGAAAACTTTTGTAACCTTTCAAAAGGAAAGGAAACTGACTTTTTGACACGCAAAGCTCGGTCATAGAAATTTTGCATCAATTTGCAATGTAATGGAAACATGAAGCAACCAACATATTGCATCTTACTGCACGGTTATAAGGACTGCACCAATGCAACGGTTCTTTGTTAGAAGCCGCAGCACGCGGTTCGAATGCACAATAACAGCCAAAGAAACAAAAGGCATTCAAGTTTGGGCTCTAAAATTAAAAACACAAAGACTAATCTGTTATTTGATAGCATCGCGGTTGTGGCAAAGATGCAAGCGGCGGAAAAACAATAAACATGTTAGATTGATGGTTGAAACAACACGCATAGCGAACAATCAACGGATACTGCTTCCATAGGATAGTACAACATACACACACATTACCATTCCAAAAACGAATTTGAAATTAGAATCCCTAAGCATTTTGTGGGTTTCCTGTTACGTGTAGGACGCTTCCCATGTTTATAAATTCAGTTCCTCCAAGCTTTTGTATACATTACCTAGACTCCTAGAGTGACTGCTTATGCAAAGAAAGAAAATTATTTGGACTATAATTTCATTGATATTGTCTGTTTATAATTTGTTTCTTATCTATCATCATCATCCTATAATGTCCCACTGCTGAGAGAGAGGGAATGGGCAGATACTCTACCATGCGTGCCCACTGCGGATTGGTGGAGGTAGGCTAGTGGTCAACCTACAGTTATCTATCTATATGTCTTATCTATCGTCTATTTGTATTCTACTGTACACCAGTAACCTGTAAAACATTAACGAAGGTGAAGTCAATGTAGGTCATAAAGTGACCATTATGAGTATCCATTATTGACGAAGTCTGACCTGAAACGCGCTTCGATTTATATATTAAAACCACATAGTTACCTAAATAAATAAAATTGATGTCATGAAATTAAGGCTAGAATTACAAAAAGTTTAAGGATGAAACCCATAATTTGTAATCGAAAAGGATAAGGCCGATAGTCGACGACTCCCAACGGGTGAACGGTACATAAAATATGTATTTAACAACCTACTATTACCACCAAGTACTAATTTAGGTCATACAATAATTACAATAAGTATGTCTGTCCGCGTACAGATTATATAGACACCCAGGTGAGAGCCCTGAAATGGTATTTCTATGTACCTAGCTACCAGTTAACTGTTTTTATATCTAACTAGCTGCCCGGCGCGACTTCGTTCGGGTGGTGCTACCCTACCCTACCCCACCCTACCCTACCCTACCCTGACAGCAAATTCCCTATTAACAAAATGATCCGCCATTTATTGAATTCATTTGTTACAAAAAATGTGATAAATGAAGAACCGCTCGACCGATTTTGTGCAAACTTCACATAAACCATCTACTAAATTGTCCGAACAAAGCCTAAACATTTGGTTTGGATAGGTGAGCCCGTTCTTGAGTTATAAAATTACAACGAAAAGTGGCATTGATTTATATATATATATATATATAGATAGATTAAAGTTTATGATAAAGTATCATCTAATTCTATATTTCTTCTTATAATTCCTGCTAATATATTCAACAGTTTTTCAATAGTTTATATGTAGGTGTTGGTATTTTAATACACTTGGATTAAGAATACATAAATGAATCTAACGGCAGAGGTTCCCTAGTGGGCGGAGATGCTTAGAAATACTATAAGTGTGTAGTGGACTCTACGTAAGTTAGAATAAGTCTTGGAATAGAAGTATGGAAACAATAGTACGATATGACAAGTGTTAATTTGTCTACATGACTGTACGTAGTTTGATAAATTGACACAATTCGCAAGCTATTCCTTTATATCATACTTATGCTTGCCACTTAAACCACGTAGGCGATGTTCTGTCGAAGTGCCATCGAAGGTTGTGATGCACGTAGGTTCGAATACTGCAATAAACTTGAGCTTTCAATGAAAGAAAACTATTAGGAAACAATAGCAAGGTGGTGTTACTTAGGCCCTCTTGCGCCCACCTGGGTCAGATCATAGTTAATGCTTACCTGGGATTGACATTGACTTTATCCTAATTAATATACTACCATAGCACATACAGAAACAATCAAAACAAACACGGTGTTAGGGCTTGGCTGGGTACCACCCTCAATTTTAAGCCAAGCACATCGGTGTGTTCCGATAGCTTAACTTGACAGCCAGTTCCTTCGATCTTTGTGTGCTTACCATCTTCGGCCATATGATCACTTACCATGGTGAGATTGCTGTCAACCACTAGCCTTAACTATACAATAGAAAAAAAACATACTACATACATATAAATGTGAAAGTTTGTGAGATTGTGAATATGTTTGTTACTCTTTCACGGAAAAACTACAGAATGTATTTGGATGAAATTTGAACACACACTTAGAATATGTTCTCGATTAACAATATCTATCACTATCCCTCGGGAACGCGGGTAAAACCGCGGGACGGAATCTATATAGTCATAGATAAATATTGATTTGAATGGTTAATTACATGCATCGAGGAAAGATCCCTTTAGAGTAGTAATAATGAACAATCAAATTCCGAAACTCGTCAGTGATTTGTCACTGAATTTGAACAGTAAGCACCAATCACTGCATCGAGTGTTTTTGACTTGGCCAACCAGAGTGCATGCGTGCTTGACTTAGCCAATCAGAGCGCGTTGTCGATGGTGGGAAATTGGCGGAATATATTTCAACCAAAATGAACGTCATTGCGCTTCTTTGGGTTAATTGTTCGATGATTACATGTCAATGTCACCGGCACAGTAAATACAGAATGAATAGTTTATTTGGTATCAGGTATGAATCATAGACAATTGTACTCTGTACTTGTAATTAATATTTACTCAACCGAGCGTACCTAGCATCTTTTATCTGAGTGAATATTGCGGTCAATAAGAAACTAATCTTATAACAATAGCTGGAAAATAGTTAAGAGATTACTATGGATATTATTATGTATGTTTTACAGTAAAATTTCGACTTAATAGAATGGTTTTATAGTTTTTTTTTGTCACATCGGTCGAGTGGGACGATAACAAGTGTCATTAAGACGGGGGATCAAAATTCTGCCCAATATACTGTTATCTCTTACTTAATAATAAAGAACTCCAATATAAATCATTATACGGATAAGATTGATGACTGTATTGTACAGTGCACTGTTTATCGTCAGTGTTTAATAATAAACCATTATAATTGGGTACGTACACGACAAAGGTCCGTATGTCAAGATTAATAGAATTAAAATGGAACCCTGAACCAATGAAATGAGGTTTATTTTCAGACTATTTACGGACGGTGATTTAAGTTTTGTTCGGGCCTTAGATAAGAGATGTAAACGCGGTTACTAGAAGACACAGATTCAGGTCATTCCACTATAAATCGCATTAAAAACAATAGAATCGAGATAAAGGCCATTACACTAATATGCCGTTGGGCAATTGAGACGAGAACAATTTTATGACCTCTCGCCGATTATCCTAGTGCGGGGACCATTGTTTAATTATCTGTGTAATGTTTACTTTTTAAAATAAATTATTTGATTTGATTATTATCATGAGGAAACCAAATCTCGGCGGTAAGGACCTTTGTAGAATCCGCCTGCCTGGCAACCAAGTAGAAATTTTATCGCTATACACCTATTGGTGTTCCATCACTTGAGATCCTGTAGTTCCTTGTAGGCTTTGTGCGCTTACCAAGTTACCATGTTGCCGAGATCATCGCTTACCATGGTGACATTGCGGTCAAACTATATGCCTACTAGCTGTCCCCCGCGGTTTTACCCGCGTTCCCGGGATAAAAAGTAGCGTAGGTATGCCAAATTTAATGATGATCCGTTGAGTAGTTGAGGCGTGAAGGCGTAACAAACAAACAAACTCACGTTCGCATTTACAATATTAGTTAGGATTACAAACAGTAACCTTGTAAGATGTTAATTCGCGTAAAAAGTTTGCCATAAAAGCATGCAAATGCTCAAATAGAATTAGGCAATTGAGTGACAACAAACATTAGCAATTTCGCATGTACAAGATGTTTTGTTACGCAACGGTGTGATTGTTATCTGGAACCGAGTCGAGGATAGGTCGTGGCGTGTCCTCAGACGCTATTGTCGAATAAGGCATGCCGCAATTCATGGTCAAAGGCAGGCAAGATGGTAAAAATTTGCAATAACTTGGAAATTGTTTTTCCGTTATAAAATATTCAAACATCAGTTTAAACACCGTGTGCATGCACAATTATTTCCAGAACTAAGTGTGTAAGTAAACTATTTCAAAATTCAAGTGTTAAGAATCCATAAAAATTTAGAAATCTTAAAATAAAAAATAGTAGGCAAAGGTTCTCCTAGCCGCAAGATTCTCAATAAACATTTATGTTTTTTTTATGTACAATATATTCATCTATTTATCTCAAAAGGCTATGAATTATCATCGAAATCTTTTATGAAAAACCGTGTGAAAAACATATAATGAAACATGCGTTTTTAAGTAAGCAAAACAGCAGTTTTTTTAGGTAACTATAGCTAATAATAATCTGATAAAAGTACTGGGTACTACTGGGCATATAGAATACAGGTCTACGAATTTTTATTTTAAAGTTTAATAAATTTCAGAAAAAAATCCACATTCTGAAAAAAACTCAATAAAATAGAGCACGACTCCGTAGTTTACGAGGAAATATTTACGAGCAGAGAGCGTTTGGTGTCTAGAATAAAACAACCTTATTCTGCTTTGAACTTTGTCATAATAAAAATATATAATCGTCGCCTTTGAAGTAGTTTTTTCTGCGTAAAATAAAGATAAAGACTGAATTTTCGACCTGTATGTAGCCCGTAGTGTTTATATGGCCATGCGAACAAAAAGTAATACGTCAGTAGCATTATAATAGGTGATCAAGGGTAAAAAATCATTAATCAATGTCAGAACAGGATGCGAACAACATACCTACATCGCGGCATCGCGTAGCGCCAAATAGCGAATTTCGATGCGAATTTTAGCATAGGTGGTTTCAGGCTATTGCGCTGTGACTTCAAATATCTGCGTAGTAACGACTCAAGGGACAAAAAAGGCATGCAGGTGAGGCCGCGGCCATAGACCGAAATATACATTTGAGAGCAATAAAATCGCACACATTGACTTTTTTCAGTTAAGGCTGTTATTTTTCATGAATATTAATTACATTGAAAAAATGTTAATACTAATTGAAAGTTTATTTCAGTACCTTTCTATTGATACCAAAAAACTGTGTACCCATAACGGGGTTTAAGGGCATAAAACCCAACATACACTTAAAATTGAGAGCAATATATGCACTTTTATCTTATCTTTATCTTAACTTGAGTTGTTAGTTCAAATTGATTTAACTTCATGATTATGATAATATCAATCGTAAAGCAATGCGGCAGTAAGTCATCATAGGTAGCCAAGATTGATTATGATGACTTCTTTGTTGCCACCACTCATTTCATTACGGAACTTCATATAATAAATCAAACGTAACGCGTGTCTCGGGAAAACTCGACCCTATCTTTTTAGTATGACACGCAATACCGTTATAAAACGGGGTCCTTGCGTGCAAAACTTAATGCAACCATTTTTCAGGATATTATTATGTGCCGCGGTTAACCGGCATATATTCGAATAGCGAATAAAAGTACCTATTTATTATTCGATAATGGCGAAAATAAGTCTGACATATATTTTAGAAGAATTCTGAGAACCTTGCCGTTAATCGGACGCAGCGGCAGACTTGAGGTAATTTTCTATATAGATTGTAATTTGTACATATTTGTTGTAAATAAAGATATGAATAATTTTAGAAGAAATACATATTGATTTAGAAAGAAACTGTACTTTTTTGTATGAGCAACAAGTCTAAAGACAGAAGCAATAGTATTAACCAAAATAACCTATAGCGGTGATTAATCGCTACTCGATTAATACAACGATCACTACTCGATTATTCGCTTTTTCACTATTCGCGGCATCTCTACATATTAGGTATGCGTTTTTCAAAACCCCACCTTACAATTTGAATCAACAAACGCCATTAATTTGTTTTTATTAGGCGACGCCGACGCGCCGACGCCATAGCGACAATTCACAGTGCTTGTACAGCAAGCAGCACATATTCATATCCCATACGATATATATTTATATCTTCAGTCTAGGATATTAATAATAGCGAAGCCGTAGAAGTGTTGCCGTCTGTACAATACAATCGCGGCTTAAATAATTTAGTGCAACACCTGTGTGATATTATTTTGTCATTTGTGGCACGTCTAATGCTTGCAAATAGCCTAGTACGCTGCTTCCATACAATATCGGAAATTAAGATAGATTTTACATACCTACGGAATAACAGGAATACATAAACTAGGTGTGTAAAGGCTCGCTTTTGTGGGACAAAAAGGGAATCGGAATATAATAACGACAGCGTTGAATAGTTACCAAAAACAGATTACCTAGTAATACCTAGGGGTGGTGTAGGAACTATTAGGAATAGTAACAGAATGCATAAATGCAATTTTTTTTTCTGTCAATCTGAATACGATAAATTCCGAAACCATTGAACATTTTATTTTAATAAGGGGTTTTACTTTAATCTAATAAGATGACAAAAAAATAGAGAACGAGCGAAGCCGCGTTCTAAACCCTTGGAATCGTGCCCTTCGTTCTCTACTCTTCCCTGGATCATTTACCCTAAAGCTAGTGAAGTAGCTGAGTAATGACTAATTACACGACTGGGAGTCGCTATATAGAATTTAAAGGAGTTAGGGTTGATCGAGGGTGGGTCCGAACGGAGTACCAACTGCGTATAATGCTAGGTTTTTTATGGTCTTCATTCCGTGTTACATAAGGTAAACGCTGGTAATGTCGACAGTGTCCCAATACTCGTCAGATTGTAAAAAAATGACAATAATTTAATTCTACCAATATCTTACTAAAAGCATTTTATGCCAAAATATTAACAGTAATATATTCTATAATTAGAATGACAACATTTAGTCAAAAATGTATTGGCTTCGGAATACAGAGCGATCAAAGGTAAGCACCTCCAAATTTTGCATTTTTTTGTGAGTTTAGCTACTGAAACTGAATCCCGGCTTACCACGTTAGGGTTCATGTCTTTCTGTATCGGTCGACATTTTGATAAGTATGATTATTTTGTGAAGTAGTCAAGTAAACTATCCAACGATGTAACCCATAATATTGTGTTATTTTTATCATTTGGTATTTTTTTCGCGTATGACAGGTACTGGTACCTATTAATCCCTGTTTGTACTAGAACTCGTCAAAATTAATACTTTTTTGATGAATACTGGGACACGTTTGAAAAATTGCATGTAATATCGACATTGTGTTTTATTTTAAATGTTATACGGAGTTTGAATCGAATTGTTGTCAAAACATATTTCTTGATAACTAATTATTAGATCTTTATTTATTTTTATATATATGGGGTTTTTATATACATACTTTTTGGTATTAATTACGAGGTTGTCGAGTTTAGGTCTATTCGTTTGTGAGTACGTACAAGAGAATGACCTAGAAATCGTCAGAACTTTTTTTTATTAATGAAAAAGACAGCAGCAGCATTTATGCAGCAGTAAGAGAGGAAGGGCATAACGGGTTGTCCCGTTCGAAATTCGGAGTAGGCAGACTAGGGAAGTACCTCCACCTTATAGAAGATCGCAGCCAAATAACGCTACTTTAATGTGGTGTTGAATACAACATACTCACCGCAGGAATACCTGCGGTGAGTATGGTCGCCAGAGCTCCATGAGGAAGCGCTGTGCTGGCAGTGTCTAGGGGCACCAGTGGTGTCGTACCACTGGTGTCTTGTGCAATGCGGCGTGTTGTTGCGGTGGTCAGGGAGACCCGGTGAAACAGCTGCCAGCTGGCTGCCAGCAGGTTGTAGGGGTCCCAAGCCCAGGGACATACTTAATCACTTTATCAGCTTTTGAGATACCTGGAGGATCACGAGTTGTTGAGCGACCGACAATATGGCTTCCGCCACAGTCGCTCAGCTGGTCACCTCCTTGTGTATCTCACGCACCGTTGGTCACTCGCGATCGAGAGTCAAGGTGAGGCATTGGCAGTGAGCCTAGATGTGTCGAAGCCGTTCGATCGGGTCTGTCATAGGGGTCTTCTCACGAAGTTACAAGCATACGGGCTTCCCGAGGGGTTATGCAAATTGGTCGCCAGCTTTCTGTCCAGCAGATGCATAAGAGCCGTCGTCGACAGTAGCTGCTCCGATAGCATGGACATAAATACCGGCGTCTCGCAAGGCTCTGTGCTATCCCCAACACTGTTCCTTCTGCATATCAATGATATGCTGTCTATTGACGGCATTCATTGCTATGCGGACGACAGTACAGGGGACGCTCATTATACGGGCCGTGCAGATATCCCTCGTTCCGAGGTGGAAGAATGCCGCGAACGGCTGGTGTCTGAAATCGAGAGTACACTAACTAGTGTCTCCGATTGGGGTCGACTAAACTTAGTCCATTTCAACCCCACCAAGACTCAAGCCTGCGCGTTCACCGCTAAGAAAACCCCATGGTTTGTGGCTCCACAATTCCAGAATACCTCCTTGAACATCAACCAAAGCATCGGGATCCATGGGGTCGACATTTCTAGCGACGTTTTGTTCCGAAGTCACTAAGAAGACAAGGTTAAGCTGGCATCCAAAAAGCTTGGAGTGCTCAACAGAGCGAGACAGTACTTCACAGCGGGGCAAAGGCTGCAACTTTATAAGTCGCAGGTCCGGCCTCATATGGAGTACTGCTGTCATTAATGGGCGGGAGCACCTGGATGCCAGCTTGGGCCTTTAGACTCGGTTCAGCGACGTGCCGTCAGAATTGTTGACGATCTCGAGCTCACAAGCGGTTTAGAGCCCCTCAGTCTGAGGAGAGACTTTGCCTCCTTATGTGTGATCTACCGCCTGTACAACGGAGTGTTCTAAGGAATTGTTCGACTTGATGCCCACGGCTACATTCTACCATCGCACCTCTCGCCATCGACGCGGAGTCCATCCTCACACATTGAAACCAGATTTGTTTCGAACTGTACGGGCTAAAAGGAGTTTTCTTCCGCGGATTTCCATGGAATGAGCTCCCCGCCGTGGTTTTTCCAATGGAGTATAGCATGGGGTTCTTCAAAAAGGGTGTGGAGAGATTTCGGGTCGGCAACGCGCGAGTGATACCCCTGGTGTTGCAAGCGTCCATAGGCTACGGTAACTGCTTACCATCAGGCGGGCCGTACGCTTGTTTGCCACAATCTTGGTATTAAAAAGAAAAAAAACTCCGCCCTGATGGCTGACTCGCCGCCTCGCGCATTATCTATGGTATAGTTGTTCGTGCTGGAAGAGGAGACCGGTATGGACCCGGCCGACTGTATCATGGGGGGACCGGGTACCCCGCCGACTGCCGTACCAATAAACCGCATCACCTGTTTAGCCATCACCACTTTTCCCTTTCGCTACTGGCACAGCGATTCCTCTTAATCTCGTTTCAACCTTTTTAAAATTATGCCAAAGAAAAATAAAAGAAATGGCAGCGGCATTCCCCGTCCACACTTTTGGTGGACCTTTGCAAAATCAGCTTCACGCTAATATCAATGCAGTCCACCAACATCTTGAGGCTGCACAGCCAACCTTGCTATTTCTAACGGAGACGCAAATATCCTGACCTGATGATACATCGTATTTACACTACCTCGGGTAAATGCTGGAGCACAACTTTGGCCTGGCCTATGGCACAACTAGTTCTTTCTCCTACGAGAATCCCATATTGAGAGCCATACTAGCTACATACTGAACCTTCTGCTGACTACGCGACAGGAGAACTATGCAGTGACAGTGGACGCGCCACTTAGCTCAACGTCAATTCGCGCACGGACCAATGTCTCGTCCGGACGAAAGTGCTATGCGCTCGATCTGACTCGCCCCGGCCTCCGGAATGGCGACGTGTCGGTAGATTGGGATGGATTGCGAGATCTCTACGAATCCAACCTGTGGAAACAGCTCTGCTTCGTATCAGATGACCCTAACACCTGTGCCGCTAACGTTACTGATGCGATACTGGCGGGAATGGAATGTTATATCCCAAACCCGCTAGGGGCTGCAAGGATGAAGAAACGACCGTGGTTTAATCGGCCCTGCAAAGATGCTAGACAAAATAGGCAGACCTTGTATGAGGCTTGGACCACGGTCCGAACTAATGAGGACCCTAACATCTTTGATGCGAAATACATACGAAGCCTAATCCCATCCAATGCCATCAAAAGGAGGAGGGGTGATAGGAGGCAGCCTTGTCGCATACCAGCATACACGGCGATTTCCTCAGAAATGAGGCCATCGTGTGTCACGTTACAAGAATAGTTATTTTAGAAGGTTTGAGTAGTTGTATTAATTTCAGCGGGAGACCAATGTCATGTAGCCTACTAGACCATAAGCTAGACCAATTCAACGTATTAAAATCTTTTTCGAAGTCGACGAAAGTAAGGCTCCCTCTACTATTCTGATGCTTGTTCCAATATGATACGAAGAGTGTTGATCATGGAATGATGAGTTTTCTTATGATACCTCTATCGTCAAAATACCTGTCAAATCGTGCACTTAAGGTTCAAACTAGTTCGAATTATCAACAGTTTGACAGGTCTTTTGAGCATAGAGGTATCATTGAAAATTGAGCACGGTCGTGGAATAAAGCTTCCAGAGATTCCGCCATTATAACTAGGTACAAATATCTTTAGTAAAGATTTGGTTTGGTAAGTCTCACCCTCCATCGCATTGGTGAAGAATTTCGGGGAAATTACGTCATCCTATCTCACAGACTTCTGCAATGGGATTGGTCTCGAACTCTTGTCCTGCACTTCGATATAGTGACGGTCAATTTTGCATCGCTATAGACTCTGTGACACCGCCCATTTCGATTAAATCGAAGGCTTCCTCATAGATCGCACACGTCAAACATAATGGCCGATCATTCTCCTCAGTTTTCTGTATAATCTGGCGGGCCTTTGAATGTGGTCTATTCGTGCACTAGAAAACATCGAGACGATTCGTTATTTATGAATCTCGAAATTCAATTTTAAAATGAAAATAATATGAACTTTACCCTTAAGCAAATAGAGTTCAAATTGGTACTCAAAATTGACGAGTTCTAGGACATCTTGACGATAACTAGTACAAATCTGTCGGATACTGGTACAAATGGCTTCTTTTTATTAGATCAAATATTTGATTACTTTATTGTTTTTAAATCATTGTAATAATATATTTATTGAAAGTGGTAATAAATGATGAACCTGTCATAAAAATCAATATTTTGCTAAGTTTACTAACTACAACGTGGCAGAGCTGTAAACACAGCAAAGTTCAAAAACTGACGAGTAATGGGCCGTTTACCTTACACTTTGTGATTCTTTCCTATGTAGGATATTATTGGCATTAGTGATCCGACTGCTAAAATTGTACCTTTTACGTACAAATCTCTATTTATAAAAATGAATTCCTATTTCTCTTGGTCATGCCATAACTTGAAAACGACTTTACCGATTTCATCCAACTTTTTTTAAAGTTTTCTAATACTCTGGAGAAGGTTCTTACGGGGCTTTTTTTAAAGAATTTTCCGTAGAAAATTAGAAAATTTAAGAAAACTTAACGGTAGGGTAGTGTAGGGTAGGATTTCCCTCGGTTACGCGATTATTTATTATTATTATAACACAATTACAGTCAAAACGCAGTAAAAACCCTTATAAATACCGGTATCAGGCCATTAAAATACAGAGGGTCTCTAAAATATATGTATTTGACAACGATGACCGGACTATAGTCAAAAGTTTGGGAGTCAAAAATTCAAAATCATTTATTCAAATAGACCTTCGCAGGCACTTATGAAAAGTCTGACTCTAATACTCTAATACCGGTTCGGAAGGGTGCATTTGCTGAGAAGAGCCGGCAATAAAATCAGCAACTACTCTTTTCAAAACAAGCTTAGATTCATTACATAATATTTACATTCTAATCGTAATGAAAACAATTACGTGATACGGCGCGGCGGCAAAATTACAAAGTAGACTGAATAAATATTTAAGAAGTAAATAAATAGCAAACTTAAGCAGACCAGCCCCCACAAGCAGCACCTGTTCACAAGTATGACGCGTGTGGCAGCCAGAGCAATCGCTCAGAAACGATTTTTCGCATTTCTGTTAGTTAGTTTGATTCGGTCAAATGTAAAGTAAACTAAGAATGTAGTTTTAATAATTTATTTAAACGAAATAAAGTTTCCTTTTTCACCTGCCCACTACCTATGTCTGCAGAGCCCACTCAACTGTTATATTATACAGTTTATATAATTATATACATAGGTACTTATTTGTCAGATGTATAACCTTAACCAATCAAAATTTAGAGTAAATGACAATTGTATATTGTATAATACAATGTTTTATGTAACAGGTACCGTATCGGTAATCCATCGTAAAATCGCGTTTGTAAGATGTATGACTCTGGGTCGTATATTAGCATAAATTGTTTGAATATGTATTAGTTTACTTCATATAATTTGTATTGGGTGCCTATGTCTTCAAGGCAAGAGTGAATAAGCTATTTCTGGGCAAGCATGCCTAAATCTTCGACCTTGTCTTTTCCTCATCTACTGTTTTGACAAATATAAGGCAATTTTATATTAGAAATGATTCTCTCAACTATGATGGGAGATCGGCATGATATAACAAGGGAGTATAGCATGAACCCCATGCAAGAAGGATGTGAAGAGATATTTGCAGGGACGGCAATTCAAAATCTCAGATTATATATAGTCCATGCTCACTCTCTCAACTCACTTATGTGTCCTGCGTTTGTATCTGCCTTTTGTTATGTAATCTTAGTGCAAAATTCTGTAGGCTACGCTCAGGATCAGATAGATCATATGCTTGTTTGTTGCCATAATTGTATAAAACAATATGAATGTTAACGTATTAACAGTGTAGTTTTTTTTTATTTGTATTGATGAAGCTGTTCAATAATATGATTTCATTATAATCTAGGTAGTATCATTAAGGTCGAATAATTCAGTAAATAATAAAGTGGTCATAAACATATGTGAAAATAAATATTACATCAGTTAAGTCATACCTGACTGCAACCCGCACACTGGACTCATCGCTGGACATGGCTGCGCGTTACCTGTTCACACACAATTAACATTAATAGAGGGCTTTTAACAGCTTTCCATCAAAGAACACAACACTTTGTTACACTGCATTACATCTGTTTTACACTTTACATGTCACTATGTTTAGTTTGTTCGATACCTAAAAAAATACATCAATATTAGGAACAAAGTAATGAAAGAGAAAATACTTCAAAATCAATATGTATTAATTTACTCAATAAATTATTAAAAGAAACAAAAAACCCGACTGCGTAAAACAAAAATTAACTGAAAAGAGAAAAACAAGCTCTTTCATCTATAGAATTTTGAATATAACTTGAATTGTATAAGGTATTGCATTCGGGGACAAACCAATAACCTAAATATGTGTTTTTTTTGTAATATTTGTTTATCCCCGACTGCAATACCTTATACAATTCAAGTTATATTCAAAATTCTATAGATGAAAGAGCTTGTTTTTCTCTTTTCAGTTAATTTTTGTTTTACGCAGTCGGGTTTTTTGTTTCTTTTAATAATTTAATTTATTTCAGACTTTTTAGTTTTATACAGAATGAGTTGTAAGTATTATTTAGTAAATGATCGGTACGGTAAAATAACGCTAACAACCATCGCAACTCTGTGAGCTACGTACGGTAACCGCTCATAGTAGGTACCTACCTACTGTCCTTGCATTAAACATGGTTTTTTGCAGTTTACGTCAAAACGGTAGAATAAAAGTATTACAATATATACATATATGGTAAGGGCTGTTTACAAGCTTTCATTTGATACCCATATTGTTACAATAACGTAATTTTTGTTTTTAATACCCCCCCTCTTTTTTATCCGTAGACGCCATATAAAAATAATATACCCTATGACACTCTCACAGTTCAGACGAATCTAACGACACCTCATATGCTTAAATCCATCAAGCCGTTTAGGCTGCAGAGCGTGCCAAAGAAATAGACATACATACATACATACATACATACATACCTACATACATACATACATACACTCGAAAAACATAACCCTCCTTCCGGGTCAGTCGGGTAAAAAGACCTCTGTGGACACATGTAGGGTCGTTGCACTGGTTGGCGACCGATTAGCTGAGTTGCTAACTTTGGTAAGTCACCACATACGCTATATACGCGCAAAATAGTAAGCGCCGATGTAAATGGGTCCCAAATATAGTCAAGTTTTGAAACAAAGTATAAAACATCACACTTTCATTCATAAATTATGAAAAATGATTGAAAAACTGGAAAAGTACTGAAAGTGTCAGATAGCGACCACCTATTTCAGTTTACGACCACTAAGAATGCTAGATAGCGACCACTATTTTAGAATATAAAAAATAAGTAATAAAACATGTTTTATTGATTTATAATATATTTTTTTCCCTTTTAAACTAAACATAGTTAAATAAACACAAATAGTATTAAATCATGCTCTCAGCAGCGACACATTGTGGACGTACGTAGGGAATAACAACGAGCGGTGCACACTTGGCAACACTTAAAAGTCAATCATTAACCCGCTTTTCACCTGCATCCATCCTGCATCAGTGCAAGATCTGGTCCTCTTGTTTCGATAACGTCACGTCACGTCTCTTTTTTTTAATAATGCTAAAGTAGCAAACAAGCGTACGGCCCGCCTGATGATAAGCAGTTACCATAGCGTATGAATGAACGCTTGCAATACCAGGACATCTCTTCACACCCATTTTGAATCCCATGATGCACTTACTCCCTTGGGAAAACCACGGCGGGGAGCTCATTTCACAGTCTGAGTGCCATGCCAACGATAGGATACTCGCCTGCTTCCTTCTCCCTTCGGCACAGTACGTGACTATTTAAGATCCAATGTGAGGATTGACTCCCAGTCGATGGCGAGAGGTAGAAGTAAAGCCCGTAACGCACCTTCCGACCGTCGGACTCCTACTTATAAGTTGATACCGACCAATCCGAGGGTGAGCGGAGCGGTCGGCTCGCCCTCGGATTGTTCGGTATCGAAATAGGTATTAAGTAAGTAGGTAAGTAGGAGTCCGACGGTCGAAGGTGCATTACGGACTCAAGCTGTAGGCATTAGGTCAATAATTCTTCAGAATATTGTCCGTTGTATAAGCGGTAGAACACACATAAGGAGGCAGTTTCTCCTCAGATTAGAGGCCCTAAATCCCTTGTGAGCTCGGGATCGTCAACAATTCTGATGGCACGTCCCTGAACACAGTCTAAACGCCCAAGCTGATATCCAGGACTCCAGGAGCTCCAGCACACAGATGACAGCATTACTCCATATGGAGCCTTAATTGCGATTTATAAAGTTGAAGTCTTTGCTCCGATGAGATGTACTGCTTCGCTCTATTAAGCATACCGAGGTCTTTGGTTAACAGTTTGACCTTATCGTCTAGATGACAAAGATCCCAGCATCGGGATCCTTGTCATGTCATACTTTATGATTTTGTGGGACGTGTTCTGGAATTGTGGAGCCACAGCAAATAGGGTTTTCTTAGCGGTGAACGCGCAGGCTTGTGTCTTAGTGGGGTTGAAATGGACTAGGTTTCGTTAGTGTACTTTCGATTTCAGACAGAATCGTTCTCGTATATCCTCCTTCTTGGAACGAGCGATATTTGCACGGTCCGTGTAATTATCGTCCCCTGTACTGTCGTCGTTAATAGACAGCATATCATTGATATGCAGGAGGAACAGTGTTGGGGATAACATGGAGCCTTGCGGGACGCCAGCATTAATTAAGTAGCAGATATTCCTCACCCTGAGTCTCAATGGCGAGTGACCAACGGTGTGTGAGATACACTAGAAGGTCACCAACCGTGTGAATGTGTCGGAATTCCGTTTTGTCGGTCGCTCAACAAATCGTGATCCTCTAGGTATAGGTGCACATGGGTAGTGTTCCACGAAGACGGGACTTCCATTTTCGAGTAGGAAAGCGAGTAAAGGCGCGTTAGTATATGACAAAAATCAGGAGCAAACTGTTTCAGCACCATTGACGGTATACCGTCTGGCTACCTCGACATATGGATGTCTACAGAGAGCAATATATACTACTATACTATATACTTGCATCTCTCCAATAGAAGAATTATTCGTTACCCAGTTCCATTTGTTAAATCTGTTTTTGCCACAAGGCATTCCGACTATATATCCCCTCGACTTTACAACATGATTCTTCGCTTGGATAAAGAACTTGTTAAATATAATTCCAGAACTTTTAAGAAATTTGTATTAGAATGGCTTATCCGCTTCGACTATAACTCAACTGAAGAATTATTTACTACCACCACTTAAAACCACATTAATACTAACAGAGTTTACTCAGCCAAAAATAAAATAACAAATGTATACATAAATATCGCTCATCTACTAGTTTTCAAACGCCAATACAAACTCATATATATATATATATATATATAAACACACACACACACATACACACACCCCATCACTTTCATACATACATACCGCATTTACACTATACATACACCTCACACACACATCTACTACAAATTTAGAAGTTTTGTTTTTCTTTTGATTGTTTAAATCTTGTTTATTAATATTCCGCTACGCAGCTGTTTTCAGGAGGAGCGTGTCTCCCACGACACAGGGTGACCTAATGTGGGAGCACTGCCAAAATACCACCATGTACTATATTTTTTGGAATAAATATATTTTGATTTTTTTGAATATCTGCTGGTCTTCCCTTTGACCATATACCAATCTCCGGCATGGAGCTGTCACACTGCGGGATGGTAGGCGGTGTGTCGTCCACAACATCCAAAGTCGAGTAAGAGGCAATGAGAGAGCCTAAAAGGTCAGCCTTTTCCTTAGCACTATGGGCTATGTTCCCGTCCAGTTTACATAATGGTGGGAAGGACGACTGGCAAAAGTTTCCTTCAACACCTTTGGCAAGAGACCAAAAAGAAGAGAGACTCGTCCGTCTTTCGCTAATTCTGATGACGAAATCGAGCTTAGCCCTGGCAAACATTATCTTACTCTTCCCACCGTCGTTCACGGAATCCCATATGCAAGAGTGTATTCCCTGTCCTTCGATGCCATGAAAAGCTTCTTTTAGGTCTTCTTGGGAGTATTGGACAGTCTCTTTATTCCTTTTAGTTATTTGCAGATATTTCAAATAATCATCTTGAAAAAAAAAATACAATCAGTTAAATAATAAGAATATTGAAACTTCTTAATTTATTTAACTTTGAATTAATCACGTACTTGAATACTGAACATACTTAAGCAGCTTATTTTAGTTTTCGGCTATCATTCTTTTCGTACTAAATCTTGGTGGTCGCAAATTACCTTCGTAATTTTCGAACTGTATCTGTTAGCAACCACCTATTTAGTACAAATGTTTGTGAGTGAAATAGACAAAGTTTTATTAACAAGCCATGTGGTCGTATACTGAAGATATGCATCTTAAGGCTTTACAAACTCCAAATACTAAATTGTGTAATCATAAATAAAAAATTGAGAATATAGTAATCAAAACAAAATAACACTGTACGAGTCAGAATACGACCACCTGGTCGCTTTCTAACGTATTGATAAAATATTCATTTCAGTAACCGACCACTAGATTTTAGTTTAAAATAATTAAAAAAAAACTATAATACAATTAAACAATTGAATTTTGTACATAATTGAAGTAACCATGCATCTAATTTGAATAAAAAACTAATACTAAGTAACAAAACTTACCTTCGAATGCCGCGCGCCTTGCTATTTTTTTTGCTCTTTCACTGCATGTTCAGATACACTAAATCAACACGTGAACTTAACGTCCTTTTTTTTGTTTTGGGTTCAGCGGTTGATATCAAATTTAGTTTTTTTAAATTACATAACTATTAAAATAATATTAAAAGCATTCTTTTCATTTTTATCTCCTAAAGAAAAGTTATTATCTTCTATTAAAGAATCCTAGGCAGGCAAGTGGTCGCCAATCAGAACTGGTCGCGAAACCGGCGCAATGACCCTATAGTCTGGACTCTGATTCTTGTTCAGAAGGTTGCATTTGCTGCAATTATCTATTAAGTATCATGAAAATGTATAGGAATTAATAATAATTCATGTAAGAACATATACTATACATGTATTATACTATACCTACATATACAAATACTATTAAACGAGATATATTTAATATTAACATATAATAATTATTTGTACGCTCCAAATAATATTATAATATGTTATTTTTCAACTTAATAGCATAATTATTAACAAATATATTTTACCAATTTAGCTAGGTCTCATCCTACACCACCAGCAAATATTGGTCACCCATGTACTTTGTAAAGAAATACCAACTAAAAAGTTATCAGCAAGTTTTTGAAAAAAGATCTTACTTATGAGAAATTAAAGTAGGTAATTGTCTTTTTTTCTCAGGCCTTAATACCTACATTGCCTTATAGTTCTTTTTGAATATAAAGTTGTACTCATTACTGTTTATCATATTATGCCATGTTGTGATACAAATTATTGGTGATAAAGAACAATAAAACTAATAAGATAATAATATTTTACACATTTCACTATGCATGTGTTATGTTATCTTTAAAAAGGAAATGTTTGATATGTTTTCATGTTGAAACTATGAGAACCAATTTGGATGAATATTGGCAGAGGACTAGCTTGGACCATAATGACAAACTGGATACTTTGAACATAGGGACTTTAAACCGTGGGGGACAGCTAGACCCTTGCAGGAAAAGTCACTAGTTTGCTCATCTTGAAACCAACTAAAATCCCGTACTAGAAATACACAATACCTTTATCAAACCGTAAAAGGTTTTAAATTTTAATTCTGTACAGAATTACATTCTAGGGCTCTAGTAACACAATCTTAAAAACCAAACAAGTAGATACCTAATTAAAGATCCCATAAAGGGCCAAAGATCCGGGACAACTTTACTGTAAATAGGCACTACGACGGGTAATTTAATTTGAAAATCGAAGAAACAAAAGCCGGTGTTAGTGTTATTACTTACAGGGGTTCGGAAATCCTCAATTATCGTACAACAGGATCACATTTCACATAGCGTCTGCGTCAAAACGACATGCTAGATCGACAACGGCCGATATTATTTACGTCCATCTTTCACCGTTGTAGCAAGATTAGACAATACTGCGATGTTTTATTGTGTTAATCAACGTTTTCATTTATCGGAACTGTGCCTTCATGTTCGTGCGCTTTGTACAGTTACAGGCCTCGTTATATTTTGCTGTAGTACTCGTATTTAATTAAAACGGCAGTCAAAAATACAAAGTCGATTACCACCCGCGACAAAAAACTTTTGACAACTGACTACTACAGACACTAAAATCAAAAACAGAACACCACACGTACGCACACAAAGAAAAACCGGAACGGATGGTAAAACGTCAAACTGACAATCAAGTGCGGTGCTGCCATAATCAAAGGCCAGAACAAGGCCAGAAAGAGTATGGACCGTAGATAGACCTAATCCTCTATCTACGGTATTGACCGGTATGGACGCACCGTAGAGAGAAATTCTCGATTATTATAAACATCCATAGATTTGCACATGAGTCAAAAAAAAATATACCGTATGGATATCAGTAGACTAAATAGGTACCTAATGAAATTACAAATAAGACCTTTTTATGCTTGAATAATATTATATTGAATATTAGCGCCATCTCGTAACATAGTAGGTAAGTCAATAACTCAAAATAAACATGAACTCAAATATAAAGTATTAACGACTGACTATAGATGCCACTTTATTGAATACAGAGTTCTTTAGTTTTATTTCATAGATGGCAGCACGCGTAACTTTAACTTTAATGCCGTAGACAGACAAATGTATCTTCACTCACTCTACGTTTGGTTCTCGCCACAGAGTAGGTACTTTATAATATATGGTTCTCGCGAGGGACGCGCGTCCTATTATAACAATTGATGTCATTGTTATATTTTTAACTGCGAGCCAACCAATTGCCCAAGTTTAATGCTGAAAATATGATAAAAAAACATACCTACATCACCTTCAGCTTACTGCATTTGATTATATTTAATCATTATTTAATACTTAAGTCTCGTGCATTCGAATATTCAGCATATTTTAACACACTTTTATCATTGAGCTATTATTAGGTACCTAAGTTACGTATAGAGAAGTCGCCATAAATCACAACTATGTTCCTAACATAACATGTGAGGCCATCCGGCCACACTTGTTGTTGTAGAACGATGAAGAAACGCGTAAGCGCCGTGAAATTGTCAGTGTTTGAAAATACTCCTAAAAGCGTTCTGATAGCGCTACGTGTCTCTACTGTCTGCTTAGACGACTAATCTTATTGTTTCAGAGCTAAAAAGAACTTTAGTTGACTCTAAAAAAATTGGACCTAACCTTTGCTTATGATAGCTTCTCTATACGTAGTAATAATAGCTCAATAACTTTTATCAACTTTTTCCTTAAAGCCAAGGTTAAAAAACTCTGACGTCAAAGTATGCTTCACGGGATTGAACTGAATATAAATGGAATATAATGTGGGTAGTAGTATGTACCTATATTATATAGAGATCTGATTTTTAAGGGGTAACATACATGGACACCATACTTTTCCGTGGACACTTTTCAATGATTTTCATTGTATGCATTAAAACACAGATAGGTCACCGTGTCACGGTAAGTGTATACCTAGGTACCTACTGATAGGAGAAGCTTATGTTGAGAATAAAATGAAACGAAAATGAAAAAGTTATATAAATTGTTCTTAGGTGAAACAACCACAATTCAGTTCAATTAAATATTATTACAGGTACAATGGATAGCAGCTGGTAGGTAATGTCCAAAGAGAATATAATCACTACGTTCGTATGTCCATAAATAGTTCTGTAATATTTGGTCTATTCTCAATACGTAACGGGTATTCAAAGACAGTTAAGTAGGTACTAAAGATGTCTGTCTATAATAATTTGTAGCTACAAACTAGCTTTTGAAATGTCGACTTGGAGAACTGCGCGAGCGACGCGACGACGCGTGAGTCACCCTAACAGCCACTCGGAGAGTACCCACCTATTCAAATTATAATCTATAAATTTTTTGCGACTTCTTTATAACGTCTGCATAATGATATAATTATAAGAGTTCAAATCTGCTTTGGATTTTGGAGTTATAAAGATCATTGACATGACATTAAACAGTTAGGTTAAAGCCTTGTCTTCAAATTACAGTCCAACATTTCATCATGACTAGCTAATATAGGTAGGTATATAATGTCCACGCTGATGGGGCACAACCGGCACGACCCTTTCCTAATAACGGAGTGGATTACTTAACGTTGCTATAGGCACCTAGAACGTCTCGACCCTCGACTATCAGAATCCAATTAGATTATCGATAATAGGGTAGGTACTGTGCAAAGTTTTGCGAGTAACAATCAATTATTAACGAGCGAGACACGCTTCATGGCAGCCGTCGGCCAGCGAGATGACACAGGTACATAAAACAATGAAGTACCTAATGGAGATGCCACACGCAGTAGGTATACGCTACCGTTATGTATCGTACACACTTGGACTTCTTGTTACGTGATAATTTGGATAAGGTTATTTCATATGAGTTATTTGTTAAGTAGGTCTAGGTAGCTACTTTGCGATGAAATAAGGCACAGGATGTGGCAATTATCTACTTCTATCAAGACTAGGTATGGCGAAGTGCTGTACTTTGCACATTGTCTCAAATTAAATTTGAAAATAAAATTGAAATCGAAACTTTTTCATTAAGACAAACTCACAGTCGCATTTATTATATTAGGTAGTATAGATTAGATGCTTAATCTGATGTCAAGTCGTATGAAAATTGGCCGATATCAAGACAAAATTCTTAATGTTCTTGCCTCATGTATCGAAGTTACTATTTATATTGTTCAAGTTCTCGCCACTTTTTCTGACAATTACAGGAAGGTGGTTTAAAGGTGGTTTTAAGGGATTTAATATAAGATCGTTTACTTACCCCATGAAGCTGACTTACCCTATTAGTACTTTAATTTTGCTTGTAATTCTATTCCGCAAATTTCCCACCACCGTCAATGCGCTCTGATTGGCTAAGTCAACGACACTGCGCTTTGGTTGGCCAAGTCAAGAACACACAATGCAGTGATTGGTCCTTACTGTTCAAAATTAGTGCAAAATCACTGACAATAAAAATGTTGCGGAATCGGATTCCTCGGTATTACTATTCTAAAGGGATTTTCCTCGATGCCTCAAGCAACCCTAAATAATGTGTTTCGGTAAGTATTATTAATATGCGATTTTGTATGCCGTTGTTTTATGTGCAAGTCCAAAACAATGTCTTCAGAAAGCCGTTATAAGTAGGTAAATAAGTATATTTTAAATGGTTACGAAGGTCAATTACTAAGTACTTAGTTCTTCAATGCGAAAAAAGTCGGGGTTTCAGCTCGTAATAAATGGCTTTGAGTTAAAAACGTCTTGAGAACGAAAAACAAATTTTCAATTAGGCAACGTGTCGCTTGCGAAATGGAGAAAAAATATTGATATTTTATGAAAAGAATTCATCATTTTCTCGTAGGTATTATCTTTAGATATTAATTTCAGATCTCTTTATAATCATAGCTAGTCAATTCATAGCTTCAATTTTCCAATTAGTCATGTACCTATCTTAGAAAAATTCATATTCATTGCTTTATTTTTATGTGAATTTAGCTGCTTGCAACTAATGTGATTATCACACACTATAAAGGGAGGAATCCCTTGGGTGCTCAACCCAAAATGTCAACACAAGAGTGCTGTCACGTTTGGGTGAATTTTTGATTTAGGATTAATTTCTCTAGGGTGTTTTTCAATATAATAATGGCAATAGCTTTAGAATTTGACATTACATAAGTGTTTGAATTAAAATATTTCATTTCTTTTTAATTATAATATTTTAATTCGTTTGGTCAGGCCCCCTAAAAAGGAAGCTAAAGCAATATTGCTAATGGAATACATTTTTTCGAATTCAGATCGTATACTATTGATCAATTTCGATTCATTACAATTAGGGATGGGCAGGGAAAGAAAAATATTGGGAAGAAAAGAAAAATACGGGAAAATACGGAAAATAATGGAAAAATACGGGAAAATTCCCAAACGGCGGGAAAATACTCAAATGGCTTTATGTTCCCCAAAAAACATATTTGTTGATGCTTTTGATTGTTATTTTAATCATACTCGCTGTTGTATGTACCTACATCACCTACGCGCGGACCTACGCGGACCTTCGAGGAAGTTATCACACATTTTTTTTTTATTCTACCTAGGTAGCAAACAAGCATACGGCCCGCCTGTTGGTAAGCGGTTACCGTATCCTATGGACGCTTGCAACACCTCCCTCGGGACCCGGGACGGGCTATATAAGCGTCGTACATGTGCACGTGCTCTTTCTGCACGAGACCGTCTGTCCGACTGTCCACCACAACCCTTACACCCCAAAACGTCGCTTTTTTTAAAAACAACTCAAAAAATGTTTTTTATTGTTTTTTTATTGTATGATATGAGTATGACCCTAATAGAAATCATGTTAAATGTTATTCAAACGATTTGGTAAAGGTTTTTCTCGCTATATACGCAAAATCTACTAAATATGACCATTTGAGTATTTTCCCACCCAATGGGAAAATTCCCGGGTTCTTTCCCACTAAATTGGAAATTTACTCGAAGTTGGGTTTATTCCCGGGAAGAAACCCAACCCTAATTACAATTAATTGGATTGTGTATAATGAGTGACTTTACGTATGATCTGCCGAGAATTCGTTAAAGTGAATTCCGTTAGCAATATTGCTTCAGCTTTTTTAGCCCCGCTCTCCTCTGTGGTTGGGTGCATAAAATGATTGGATTCTGATTTGGATATCGTATAAAATAAGTTCAGCTCTTACATGGATTAACATTGGTCGACTAGATACCGAAATTACCTGCGGAGTATTATATTGGAATTAGTTCCGTAGTATTGACGAGTACCCGTTTCGAACCTATCAGGTACACACGGCTACCGATCAAGCTATACATTTCTAGTATAAGCTGACCTCCCTTTGTACGGAAATCCTATACAATGCGAGGTCAGCTTATACTGGTAATGTATAGCTTGATCTGTAGCCGTGTGTACGAGTGCCTTATTTGTAACATAGCTACAATAAGCAGCTACTAAAACAAGTGGCAATGAACGTTGGGCCCAGTCCACAGCCCGTCACAGTCACACGGCGAGCGCCAACGCGTGTCGAGGCAAACGCCCTCCCTACAAACAATAAGCTCTTTATTATTTAACTTAGCATTTTGACCTGCCTCCAAGAGGTTCACTTGCCTCGCCTATTGTGGTTACTAAGCAACAAGTTTCATATTTCATGGAAACTTCTAGGTGTTTCCAGTTTGTTTGTTATTAACATCGTACGATTAAAATACATAATTATATTGTTAGGTAGACCATTAGAATAACGTCATCCCCCTTAAACTTTAATTTTATGGTAGGTACCTATAGAGCTAGATTTTAGAGGTTTTATACGTTTTTTCATCACTAAATGGCAAAAAAGCATACGCCTGATGGTAAGCGGTTCCGGTAGCCTATCATCATCATCATCAGCCTATAATGTCCCACTGCTGAGCACAGGCCTCCTTTCACAAATCAGGGTGAAAGGGAATGGGCAGATACTCCACCACGCGTGCCCACTGCGGATCGGTGGAGGTAGGCTAGTGGTCAACCTACTGTTGGAGTTTTCAAGCCGCCTAGGAGGCCTCCAACTAGCTTAACGTGCTTTACGTGCCTTCCGAAGCACGGAAACGCACGATTTGAAATACCACTAGGCGGTCACCCATCCAGGTACCGACCACGACGGTGGTAGCTTAACTTGCCGATCGATTAAGAACGGCTTATTATGCTACACCACGAGCGCTTCGTAGCCTATGGACGCTTGCAATACCAGAGGTAACAATCGCGCGTTGCCGACCCTGCAGAAATCTCTTCAACCCTTTTTGAAGAACCCCATGCTGTAGGTACTCCCTTGGGAAAACCCCGATTAAATAAGTAGGTACCTACTTTATATGAGTAGATAAACCAGTCTGTATATATAGTGATTTATCTGAGACTAGCTATCCCCGCGGTTTCACCCACGTTCCAGGGATAAATAGTAGCCTATAATACTCGGGGATAATGTAGCTTCCTATTAGTGAAAGAATTTCAGGATCAGATTAATAGTTCCGGAGATTACCTCTTACATCCAGACAAACTTTAGTTACCTCTTTATAATATTACTAGCTGTCCCCGCGGCTTCACCTGCGTTCCCGGGATAAAAAGTAGCCTATGTCCTTCTCCATACTTAGGGGTAGAATATATATGAGAATATGTAAGAAATAGAAAAGTAAAGAACACACTCTTCAAGTTTCAGGTCTCTACGATCAGCGGTTTAGGCTGTGCGTTGATCAATCAGTCATTCATTCAGGACAAAGCATTTTATATATATATATATAGATTATTATTAGTAGGTATAGATTAATAGAAATGAATATAGAAGAGACATTTATTAAATGACACTGAAAATGAAGCTGTAAAGCTCGACTAGAGACTGGTCGATTCGATTTCCGGACAATGATGATGATAATTATTACTTATTTGTTTTTTTTTCAATTATTTAATTCACCATGTATGTATAATTACAATCCATAGTTATTGCAGCATTAACAATATTAACATTGAATTAATGAAACCGTTTAGCTTATATAGGGTGACTGGTAATTAGTAATCGACACATGATTGTACTCATGATAAAAAACAACTTTCCCAAAAAGAGTTTTTTTTTATTTACTTAGCTTCATCCCATAATATGTACCTACCTAAAAATAATAAGAATACACCACTAGCTTTTATTTAATTTGTCATTTATCCCTATTTGTTTCTTTGTGAAAGTTGTTTGTTATCATGAGTACAATCATGTGTGTAAGTATCGTTTACTAATTACCAGTCACCTATATAAAGCGAAAGCAGGTATATTAATTTATTAAAAAACATGAAGGCAGATAGATATGATTAATAAAAGCCGTTTACAAAATTGAAAAGCTTACGTTCGGATTTTAACCGAGTACTTGAGCGGAGGAAAATATTTTCATAAGCTATTTGCAGGCCATTTTATGTTGTTTACATGTTTTTAGGTACTTCCAAATAATAACATAGTAGTAGAAAGTGTTTATCTAATAGAAAATGTACATTAGGCTCTAGGGTATATGTACTTATTTATTTATTAAATAAAAGAAACAAAGTAAAGACTTGACATATTTTTATATAGAAATGGGTCCATGCTTGTATCTACCATTTTATTTATGAGTAAATGTGTGTGGTATGTTAGTGGATGTGTGTGTTATAATTGAAAGAGTTTTTGTTGAACTAGCTTTTGCTCCGCGTTTTTTGTCAAATTCAAATTATAGAAATCCCGTACAATCTTCTCCCCTATCCATGGCAAATATAGATTTCCATGTTAAAGACATGAATGTCAATTTATTTGCAACATTTTTTTGTCCCAGCTGACTTATAATAATCAGTGAAAGGACAAGAATTCATAACAAAAATCTTATTTTTCAAGACAAACTAACGCCATGGAACAATGCAACTGGAAATAAGCCTTGAGCAAAATCTGTATTTTTTCACGCCCCGACAAACTGTTACTACAATAAGTCCTTCATTCAGTAAAATAAAAATATATCTTTAGTTAGACACCTCAAAGAGAAAAATACGATATAACAAATGTACGTTACAGAAAAAATAATATGGAATAAATTACGTTACTTCATCCTTCGAGACAAAGCACTTCGAAGAAAACAAATTCAATTATAAAGGTCAACTGATCGCATGTAGGTAATATAGCTCCAAACCTTTATAAATTGGATCATAGATTCCATACATTTTGTGAGCAGTTTAATCGAGCAATAGAATCTTAAAGTAAACTAGTGTCGAAAAGCGGAGTTTGATAACTGTCGAGTCGAACGAATAAATAATTAACGCGGATAAGTGCATGTATTACTTCGACAAAGAGGTCAATCGAAGAATCACACTCGGCTGGGCAGCATTCGGGAAGCTCAGGCACAACTTCAAGTCCAAAATATCTCAGAGTCTGAAGACAAAGGTCTTCAATCAGTGCGTGTTACCGGTAATGACATACGGAAACGAGACGTGGTCTTTTACTGCTGGCCGAATAAATAAGCTCGGAGTTACTCAGTGCGCTATGGAACGAGCTATGCTCGGAATCTCTCTACATGACAGGGTCCAAAACGAGGACATTCGTAGGAGAACGAAAACTACCGATATAGCTCGTAGAGTAAGTAAGCTGAAGTGGCAATGGGCAGGCCACATCGCTCGAAGAACCGATAGCCGATGGGGAAGGAAGGTTCTCGACACCACAACGACCACACCACAAACCGTGGCCCGTGGTAAAGTAACAAGTTAACTACACCACAGACGGTAACTGGATCTGAAACCCGATATACGGATATCAATTTCATACATTTCCGCCGTGTGCGTCTGAAATCATAAAAGTCATCGGTTTCAGCTTTCTATGAAAATCCGAATTGCGAACGAAGCACTACAAATTCTGAGTATGTACAATCGATAACCTATAATGTAATCCAGGTCATCGAGGTTTGGATATCTAGACTTGCCAGGGATCCTATCTACCCGTACACATTACATTTTATGGCAGATACTGTTTTTTCAAGATACGCCATTGTTGTATAACGTTACGATGTAGTTTTCCCGGTAAAACTTTACAGCTAGGGTTGCCTCTACGAAAAAGACTAAAAATTAAGTAAGTCTTTTCACAGAAGGGGATTGAGTACTCTAACTTTACAACCGCAGTATTAGCGCAGGGCGTGAAACGATTCTCGAATAAATAATGAAGTACAGGCCCCCTTAAAAGGAAGCTAAAGCAATATTGCCAATGGAATTCATTTTTTCAAATTCACAGAAGATCTTATGCAATTCATCGATTCTGAATCTACTTTTTTTACGTTTTAATATTGAAATCAAGTAGGATCTGCCGAGAATTCTAAAATATGAATTCCGTTAGCAATATTGCTTTAGCATCCTTTTTAGCTCCCCAGATCGTATGCGTTTATATCACGGTAGTTGATATAGTAATTTGAACATAGCCGCGTGCTGATTGCACACGGCGTATAACAAAGGGGTTAATTGTATCCCTACTGAATTCTTGATACATGGATTTGTACTCAAATAATATAGGTATTGTGAACGAGATCTACAGGTTTATTAGCTATGAAATACTTCATATTACCACCTATTATTGTTTATTGTTGTATCTATACAATAATTTTATTCAATTGTATGGTATTCTAAAAACTGATTATCGACAACCCTATTTCTAAATAAGTTGTTTTCTTACACAAAAAGTGGGGTTCACAAGAGTAATGCAACCGGCTCGGGAATCAAACCACTACATAAATTCTTTTAGCCACTGAGCAGACAGGATTTTCCAGCTCATTTTCCTTTACGACACACTTTGAACATTTGCGGAAACACACTTAAGCATGGTAACGAATGCATGTTACCACGCAGTCAAACGTGAATATACGTGTTAGAAGTGGAAGCAAAACGTAAATACACGTAGGTACAGTCGAGGACATAAATATGTTTACACTTTTTAAAATTCAATAGCGATTTCCTCTTAAACTACTGATTGAAATTATGAGATATTATAAAGGCAGAATCGTCTAGCATATACTATTATGATTTGTGTAATAGTTTAACAATTAAATGTTAAACATGCGAGAAAATCGCTATTGAATTTCAAAAAGTGTATACATATTTATGTCCTCGACTGTACGTGTTCAAACGTAAATCGGTCGATACCCGAGGGGATTTTAGTTAGTTCCGTCTAATTCGCCGGCGTCCTGCATTGCGGTGAGGCCGCCCACATATCACGAATCACGATCATGGTGATTTCAAATCTACCTGTGTACACTCAAGTGCAAAAACATGTTAGGTCGTGAGCGGGAGAACCGACCACAATGTAACAACGCATTTTGTCTCGTCGGATTGTCTTATTAGCTTTGCCAGTGCTACGAATATATTTTTTGTCGTAGCACTTGTAGCAATAAGACGTTTGTAGCGTAGCACTTCGTAGCGGATGCATTTGAAATACCAAATCGCGTTGAAATCCTTTGTTTGATTCAGTAAGCTTTTTCGAACTTAGCATATTTTGCTAGCGATTGTACTTTCTAGTAGTGCACATAGCCCGGGTTACCCAGCGAAAGTCGCAACAAAACCGCATCGAGCCTCGGAAGTGCATATCGCGTTGTTTATCTCTCGTGTCTCGTAACTTAACGGATTACCCGATGATACTGAATATTTAGCACGAGTTTTCCGTCGATAAAGCGATAGTACGATACGCGAGGGCTTGCCTGCTTAGTGGCCAGGCGCATTAGCCATTTCTCACATCAGCCGCGAACGAGATAAGAAATGCGTTAGACGACTCACAGACACGATCTAATGGCCGCCGATAACGGGTCTTTAGGACCGCAATGTTATGATTGATATCAGTAATCCTCGATGTGCGATAAAGCTAGAATATTAAGTAGGTACGACGTCGAAGTTTATACTGCTGCGGCTGGCGAATACGAATTTTAAATAAAGTGTCATCAGATGATAAAAGCAACAAAAGTGCAGGATGCAGTTGGCAGTACCGGCCCGCCCGTAGCCGTAGAGTCACTACGTCTATAATAAAATAAATATATCGTAGCGGTAAACGTTTTATAGGGCCGGGGGTGCGCGGGGTGTGGCGGGGCGGCGCGGAGGGGGGGTGCGTTGACCTCGGGCCGGGTTTACGAGTGCATTTGCACAGTGACACCCCCGCGCGCCCGCACCCCGCCGCGCACCGCCCGCGTCATGCGTGCACGCAGCGCCCACGATTCTCGAAATCGCAAAAGCGGCCAATTATGATTGATACGGTCAAAAATCGACAACGTCGTGAAAAAAAACACAGTGCTCTAAATAGCTTTTTACTTTATTAACGTGAAGACGTCTAGACTTGATAAAAATCGATCGTTTTTAACGTTTAATTTCGATTGGATTTTATCAGAGTGAATGCATTTTGTCAACGTCGCCGCCGAGCTACCGTCGAGTAAGTCTCCACACCTTGGAGATATCGTGAGGAGTTGTCTCTTACTGCGATCCGTTTGGCATTCATTGTGCACGACGACAGTCTATCTGCATAATAAATGGGTTTGCTAAGTTGGAGCCAACCGATAATATACGAGATACTTTCTTACTTACAACACACTTTTTACGTGTTTAGGCAAACTTAACTTATTACGCACGCTGCTCGCCTCACACGTTTAAGTTAATAGTTAATTGCGTTGGTATCGATTGATGTGCTGGAAACGTAGTTAACAAGACAAATCACCCTCCGTCCGCTCCGATAGTGATAGGTATTGGCAGTCAACAATAAAAGTTCTTTATTCCCTTACTCGAGAATGAAAACAAACCGGATTGGCAGTGATTAACAACCCCTAAAGTGCCCTGAAGTTGGTTGAACAGTTTCTGTTTCACTATCGAGCGAAACTTTTGAAACGTAGTATTATCGTATTATATAGTATTGTATTGTAGTATCGTAGTATCGTATTGTAGTCGTATCGTAGTATATATAACGCAAAGAAAAGTGAACTACTAGTTTTCAGAGCAGGAAAAGGCCCCGACTATGTACCTCCAGTATTTTTGGATGGTGTTCCTATTAATGTTGTAGATAAGTTTACTTACCTAGGTCACCGTATCACTAGTAGTTTAAAGGATGATGGTGATATAGAACGAGAACGTAGGTCTCTGACAGTAAGAGCAAATATGATTAGTCGTAGATTTAGTCGCTGTACGGCTGAGGTCAAGAAAACTTTGTTCCAAACCTTTTGTCAATCGTTCTATACATGTAGTCTGTGGCTGCAGCATACCAAGCGTACACTCAACACTATTAGAGTACAGTATAATAACGCTTTCAGAACCATCATGAGATTACCTAAATGTTGTAGTGCCTCCGGAATGTTTGCAGCTGCTAGAATTGACGGTTTTCATGCAATAATGAGGAAGAGGATTTATTCTTTTAGGACGAGACTATGTCGAAGTAATAATGTTATTATAATGGCTTTATGTGAAAATGTTTTTAATGTAATTGACAAGAAATGGACGCGAATAGTGACAAGTGAAAACGCAAATCTGTGACATTGACACTAACAATATTTTTAAGACATTCTTTGTAACTACTAACACACTATGGGTCTAGAGCCTGAAAATAAATGATTATTATTATTATTATTATTATTATTACGTAAACTATTTTCGCATTGTATTATTTTAGAGAAAACGCTATGAAATGAGAAGTTAATAGCTGCGAAGCATTTAGTTTCAAAAACAGCGAGAATAATAAATTGAATGTTTGTTTACCTACTCCTCGTAATTACAAAACTGTTTGTATTTTCTATCTCTACTTTGGAATAAATTGTATGATGAATTGACTCTGTCAACATTTTATTAACCGACTTCAAAAAAAGGAGGAGGTTCTCAATTCGGATGTATTTTTTTTTTGTTTGTTACCTCATATCATAACTCCGTCATTTATTAACAGATTTGGAAAATTCTTTTTTTGTCTGGAAGGGTACACTTCCCATTTGGTCCCATTGTCATCACATCAGGATTTGATTACTTCTTAGTGTACTTTGAAGTCGGTTTAAGTTTTTTGTAAAACAGTCCAATTATTCATTATCCTTTTACAAAGTGATTCATCAATTTATTTATTGAACCATCTCTCTAGTTATTATGGATCAGCGTATTTTGAAGAAGCGTGCCTCATAATTAAGACAATGTCTTAATTTGCATAATTAAATGCTAACAAAATACTGTACAAGAAAATCAATTGATAAATATATTTAGAATGTCGGTCCGTGTTGAACTTACGGCGCGAGAGGGCATGTACCCATTAAAGAAATACCTCAAAAGTCCCTAGGAACATTTGTACAAGCTCCCATTTAAGTAAGTGTGAATAGTGGCCACACACAAAGTTCTTTCACTTGGTCGTTATACTGAAGATAGCTACCTACGACGCTACTGCTAAAGCCTCTGTCACACGGGCGGCAAACACGCGTTGCCTTTAAACCTGGAGAATATTTCAAAACAAGCACCTTGCAATTACGATACAAATGAAAAATGCTCTATATTGTATAGGACATTTATGAGTTTAAGATTTAAGTGTTTATCGACACTTCTCTAAAAAAAGTTAGAGTAGTATGTGAAACAGCTCCCATTTGCGGCTTTGTTTGAAGAAGGGAGCGAGCGGGTTGGCTGAGCAAACACGCGCCTGCGCCCGCGCCGCCGCCCGCCGCTCCGCGTGACGCGGTGTCGCGACCTCACAGCCTTCAGCCATTGTTGTCCCCTCGCTTAATGCACTCAACCTCTGCACTTGTCTCTCTACCACACATGCATAATAAAACATCTTTATGTTTCCCTGCCTTTCCTTGCCCCCCTGTGTCATGCATTTCAACTCGATTCTGGCAGTGTGTTTATTCTCTTACTGCGTTGGGTCGGTTCTATTCTTATTAAGTAGATTTGCTGTTTATTTTATTTTATTGGATCAGAAAATCATTTTTTTTATTGCTATTAAAAAAAGTAAAGTTCTACGTAAATTTTGTTTTAACTTCAGACTGAAATACATCAGAATGCTACCAAATCATAAAGCCTATGCAGTTCCATCCTTAAATAATTTCAGACACCTTTCTTTTATACAATGATAAACATTTTCTATTCTGTAAATTGTTAAACAAATATAATTTCAGGAAAAATCACAGAAAAACAGTGTACCTACAATTTTCAAATGTTTAATAGTATATTGCGGAGTAAACGTCTGCGGATTTCAAGATCCCGCGTCAACTATGCCGCATCGCATCGTAGCATTTAGCGGAGAGTGTCGCAAATAGATTGAATCATTAGCTCACCTGGCATTCGGTTAAATTCCACAGGTTAAGTGTACGCCTGGCGACACGATTGGTTATTAACATTGATATCTTAATAGATAGATATGCCTTACCTTACAACGGAGGAGGGCAAAAATGTAACAGGATTTCTTGTAATTATTTATATAGATATTTTATATGAATTCGAATGCCGTATATTTTTTACATTACTAAGGTAGCAAACATACGACCGCCTGATGGTAAGCGGTTACCGTAGCCTATACACGCTCACAACACCCGATATATCACTCGCACGTTACCAACGTTGCAAAAATCTATACAGCCTTTTTTAAGAACCCCATACCTGTACCTCCCTTGAGTAAACCACGCTGCACAGTAACAACAGTGCATTAGAAAATGGTTTCATTCTATTTGCTATTACATCAGGTTCACCGTCTTACGCGTGGGAACCCGAGCGGCGGATCCTGGTCGACCTGATCGGTCGGAATCTCTCCCTGCCAGCAGTCGTGTCGGCGATGCTGAGCGGCGTGGAGGGCCGTAGCCTCCTTCTGCGAGACCGCAATGGTCCAGAAGGAGGCTGCTGAACGGGATCGGGAGAGGGCCGATCCCGATCGGAGACGACGCCGCCGAGGCGCAGCAGTGCCTCGTGGCGGCCCTCCTGCCCTGTAGCTGGGGCTTAGAATCACAGCTACGGTGCTCCCCTGCCTGTCGTAAACGGCGACTAAACGGGGACCTTCGGGGTCGTGGGCAATCGGGACGGGGGCCCTGAACGCCCAGAAGCGGCCCCGAGGAGGACGATGGGTCGTTGTGGTCACGACTCATCGTGCGATAGCACTGCGAGGGTGCTGGGGGGAGGTATCACACTTCCCCCGGGACGGGGTATCACAGCGCCGCGCGTGGAGGGGTGAGCAGGTACGCGATCTGCACGAGAGCCCGCCCCCCTCTGTAGCGCAGGTGGCGACCACCTTGGGGTTTTAGCCGGTAAAAGTCCGGCATAACCTGGCCGCTCCCCCCAGGGCGGTCGGGTATCCTAAGAGGATTTCCCCACGTAAATAAAAAAAAAAAAAAAAAAAGTATTGATCAATAAATTTATGGTCTGTACGTACTCACTAAACATGTCACGTTTAGTGGCAGCCTTAGGCATATCTATAACCTAGATTAAAGTGTAGATGTCGGGAACGTTAGCACTCAGACTGGTAGCTGTTACACCTGTATTAGATAAATGAGGTGATAAACTTAAACAGGATTAGACGTTGGGTAATCGTGGAAAAAGATAAAATACCGCTAATGCAACTTGTTAGACTGCGCCATTGCATTTTTACCATAAACGTTTGAGTGTAACGAAAATATGACACATGCTCCCAACTTGTTTTGTTTAATAATTCCATTGGGGCGAAGTCTGCTAAAATGTCATACTCACACGATACTGTAATTCCATTATCATTGATGTGCAGTCTACTAATTCATAATGAACGAAAAGAATTTTAGTACAAAAGTGTCAAAACTGACAACTAATAGTACATTGTGAATTTGTGATACATGTGTGCAAAGTTGGTCATTACAGACGAGGCGGTATTAAGCCTAGGCGATAACGAACCCGAGAGTGTAATGATCATTGCACACGCGTGTCATACGACGTTTTTCAACACACGAGGAAAAAAACAGACAGTTTTTATCACCATTTTTTATTATATCCCGGAAAATAAAGTGATACGTAATTTAGTCGCATGTTTTCTAAGTTGAACTATTTTCAATGGTAATTGATGCCATCTATCGACACTATATAAATACCCTGGGTCATTCTTCACGGCTATCTGATCCCAAACTAAGCAGATCTCGAGAACGCGGGTGAAGCCGCAGGGGACAACTAGTAAAACTATATTTACCTACTACGTAATTACATGGAAATATAGACTAATCATAATTAGAATAATATGTGTAGAACTCCAAAAAGCAATCTTATCACTATTTAGATCTGTAATAAGGACGAAAATCGTGATAGAAGTCATTACACGAAGTACATAATTGTTGTGATGTTTGCTTGTACAGTATTTACTCACAACTCACTGAGTGATTGTTTCACAGAACGTTAACGTTACTGACTACGTAACGTTAACGTTTAACGTTACCATACGTTAAGGTAATGTATCAACCATTATCATAAAAAATGACTTGCAACTGTTGAATTTATTAATGCTCTAATATTTTATAGGATTTTACAATTTGCTGTTTTCCAATTCGTACAACTAGGTACCTATGCTGATAATTCATCTTGAGTCATCATCCCTATTGTTCATTATAGAAAGAAAACTCATAAAACTTTGCAGAAACCTAGTAAAATGATGAGAACGTTTCGTACCGACAATTGCCTTATTGACAAATATTATTTTTGTTGACTTGGTAGACAACAGAATTAACCACGGACCTCTGTTGTATTTGCATTTCAAAGATTCAATTGGCGATATAATATTTAGATGTTCTTTACACAAATATACTGAATTGAAACAAGTTTTAAACTAAGACAAAGGGACGACATATATATTTTGTTTCTTATTTCAGACCAACAAAAACTAAATTGATAGAAAAAAGTGGTTTCGATTCAATAATTTCTCGGTTTTAGCTATTATGGTATTGGCAAGCCAGTAAAATGATCTATAAACATGTTTTAATGCATGTCAATCAACAGTTAGAAAGATGGCCTAGGAATATACTGTACAATCCGACGCGAATCAACCGATATACTTAGATGATTCTTAATCGGTTTTTTGACTTATTCAAATGTATTAAAGCGCTCGGCTGCAATACATTTGATTTAGAAACCACGAAGGCTCTACAGGTATATATGAAGCGGGTTGTATAGCAAATAACAGGTTTGGCATGAAAGTGTGGACGTCGTCGAGGCAAAGTGTGTCGCGCCGCGAATGCTCAAGCCGCGGCGCGGGCACACGACTCCCGCGAAACTGCACATCGAGTTTTAGATCCTTTTTTTTTTCAATAAACATGATGCGGCCTTCCTTTCCTTTCACAATATTTCGATAACATCTATACAGCTACGTATAGTGCTTAATTAGTGTTCCAAAAACGTAGTCGCTGAAAACGCCACCCTTTTTGATAAGCTGTATTTGGTTAATTTATTACATGCCCAACTTTGTAGCTGGTGACTGATGGATGCGTTCCGATTCGGGAATAATTGTTAATTTATGATCTTTGTGAAAAATGTTTTCATGTTGCTTTTTGAGTCGGACAAAAACGGATAACATAAAATCCAACCGAAAATATGAATGTGACAAAAGGCCTGTCGGTTACGTTACGTCGATAAAAGAATTGAGAAGAAGTCATTTTATGCTGACGATTTTTTACATGCGTATCTTCCTGATTTACATAAACCACAAAACTCTGCTGAAATACTGAAATAATAGATTATATATTTATTTTCTCATTGAATGGAAAATATGTAGTACATTGCAAAAGAATATATTTAATTTTGTTTGTAAAACCAAAGCCCCTTTAAATTATTACGTCAGAGTATAATAAGGCCTTGAATAAAACAAAATCCGATTTATGGTCAAATGGACGATGCACAAAACAGGACTAACGTAAAATACTTAAGATTCGGGTGCAGGCTACCTGCCTGACCAACGAAGGCGCGGGTAGTTGCAAAAAAGTGCGCCCGACTGCGCTCCCACGCTCCTCCGCCGAAATAAAGGTCAACGACCTGCCCCCCCTCGCGTCGCCAACTTGCATCGATGCTAATTTGGTCAAGTGTGATGCGATAACGATGTCTACGCAAAACTTGATCGACCGCTAATCGAGACGCCTACAAAATCGAATTATTTATTCTACCGTGTAACTAAGCTTGTGTGGATTACATCGCTTTTTTGCTTGTCTGCTATTTCAATATTTTCGATAATTGCCCTGAACTTGCTAAAATGCTTACAATTTTGATGAATGTATATCCTGGCTGCCATTTTTAACATTTCGTTGATCCCTACTTTGTATAATACGATAGGTATAGACATTTTTAATAGACGAGCAAGTAAACTGGTATAAGTTATTTGAATGGTCAGCTTAAATTAAAATAAACACAAATAAAGTAGGATGTCGGCGCCGAACGGTCGGAAAGACTTGAAAAATAATGTACCTACAAACACGTAAGTGAAGTCGTTTTCACTTTTATTTACTTAGGCGCCTAAATGTTTTCATTGGAACCTTTTAAGAGGCGGCAGGGGTAAAACAAACGCGCTCCTTGTGCCAAAAAGATGTTTTAATGGTTCGCGTGTTGAAGCTACGTCTTGTCTAAGAACCGCAACACTAACGTCTTGAAAATAATTAGCTTAATTATAAATGAGGGTCTGTTTTTGTTCCTTATAGACGTTGATAAGCAAAATTAAGTTTGTTTTATAGACATATCTCCTAACAATCGGAAATGGAGTGTTTAACTTTAACTGCGGGCCATTAGAATATGAAATGTGCTACCCATTAGATATTCCCTCAGCGATTGAATTCTTCAATAATTGGACTGTTTTACAAAAAACTTAAACTGACTTCAAAGTACACTAAGAAGTAACCAAATCCTGATCTGGTGACAATGGGACCAAACAGGAAGTGTAAGCTTCCAGACAAAAAAAATATTTTCCAAATCGGTTAATATATGACGGTGTTACGAGGTAACAAACACAAAAAAAAAACACCGAATTGAGAACCTCCTCTTTTTTTTTAAGTCGGTTAAAAAGGCCTTCAAGATAACTCTTTCTGCGACGACAACACATCAGCAATCCCTCTGATATTTCAACCACTACGGTGATCACTACGTGGATCGTCTTCTTGCTTGTCAACAGCCATAAAAAGCCTATGGTAATTTTCACAGAGCACTGAAAAAAGCGCGTTAAAAAACACTCCTAGAGACGCCTTGCTCAACAGATTCCACATTATTCAAGCGTCTACTGATGGCGGCTTGTCTTTCCAAGGTTTTACCCACAGATGATATAGATAAAAATTCGTAAAAAAAATACAGATTGTCATACATTTTTGCCGAGGAGATATATACCTTTTGTATGAAAAGTAGTATTTATTTTTTGCGATTTCGAAGTTGGTCCCATAGTAAAAGTTGTTCGTATACATGAGTACTTTACGTTGTTTCATTTAATGTCGTATTGTCGTATCCACCCCATATATAACTATATATATTATCTATTATATCAGCGGGGAGTTTTTTCCGCCAACACGTCAGCTTGGCTATCCAAAGAGGAAACGCTGCCAGCCTTCTGGGAACCTTGCCGTTAATCGGAAGCAGCGGCAGGCTTGAGGAAATTTTCTATATATAGATTGTATTTTGTACATATTTGTTGTAAATAAAAAAAATATTCTAACAAATCTAAGTAAATAAAACAAAAACTATACCCTATATTAACATAATGTATCTACATAATATCGAAGGAAATATATATTAAAATATTTAAGAAAATTTTCCGATCGGTGCCCTGTGTTAAAACTGATTCCGATTCGATTTTAAGCGTAAAATAGTCAGACAGCCCCTGAAAACTTGACAAGCTTTTCTGGCATGCAAATCCCTATGTGAAGTCGCGTCAACGGTTCAATATTCACCATAATTGATTGAAGGTTGCCTTGAGAAGAATGTTCTCTGCAATTTTGCAATATCACGTAGGTAGAGAAACGTTAGGCGCGCCGATCCCGACATATTATGGATGGATGACTTGGTAACTGAATTTTGCAATATTAGCTGGGTAATATTCTGATTACGCAAGAGCGTAAATAATGACCTAAATATTTGAATGATCTACAGGAATGTGTAGGCACTTCCCCACTTGAAATTATTTATACAGATACACCAATTAGATTTCTAATAGCAGCTATATAGAATAAGAAAACATGTTTTAAATTATTTATGTAGTCAAACAAAAAAAAAAAAAAAAAACTTATATTCTTTAATTCAAACAAATGAACTGAATATTTTAAAATAAACGTAATTATATCGATAAAGATTTATACATTTCAGACAAAAGAAGAGGATTTTTTTTGTGCTGCTCGTTAGGAAGACATTATTACCCAGCGGCGATGTCATGCCACTTTAAAAATCGTATATCAAAATATATGAATTATAGTAATTATAACTGCAAAGAGGATGAAAGGCTAGCACTAATATTTACATGACGCTTTTTAATTGAGTTTTTAACCATCCCCTAAGTGGAGGACGTGTAAAAAGTCAATTAAAAAGGACCGTCCTGTGATGTCAATCTTCACAACAAAATGGGACAAAATTTTCCTCTACAACGCGTTTCCACTCCACGTTTTTGTATGATAAAACGACACTTTGATTACGCGACATAATGAGCACAGGCCGGGACTTTTTTGCCGTCGCGAGCCAAAAATGCAGTAACAATATAGGGAGTAAAAAGTGGTAATTGTTGCGACGATCGCAGTTGCAATTTTCGGCGAGGTCTTGATGTGGTTTTTGTATGGTCCCTCAAAATGACTGAGGAACTGGCTCCGGAGATGCGGCGGGGGTCGCGGGGGTGGCGGGGGATGGTGAAATGTCGCCATAATTGCGATCGCATACATGATAAACCACTTTGCGGCAGACGAGCCACGTTGGGATACATACAAGCATATCTAGAAGACATTTTATTATTATCTATAGAGCTCGAGACGGGAGTGCTTTCCAAACTATAGTTTTCTGAAATTGTGACACGCCTTTGTCTACGTGTCACGAATAGATATTACGTAGTTTTGACTAGGTTTCATTGCTTGAAAGGTTAAGATTTAATTTGAAATTATAAACTATTGCAGTTCCACACACGTTTCCGGTATTAAAATCCAATAGTACTCAGGAATAGTGCAGATTTCTGTTAGTGAATGAAAGTTTTTAGAATCAGTTCAGTAAGTATGTATTTCCAAACAGATTGTATCTCTTTATAAAATATGTAGGTAGATATATTCTATAAAGACGAG
This sequence comes from Achlya flavicornis, assembly GCA_947623365.1. Taxonomy (NCBI): domain Eukaryota; kingdom Metazoa; phylum Arthropoda; class Insecta; order Lepidoptera; family Drepanidae; genus Achlya; species Achlya flavicornis. The sequence goes on from OX392469.1 coordinate 3,679,029, forward strand.
CCTACAACACGAGCGCGATGCGAATCCCTGTATTCGTGAAAAAACTGACAATCGACGGAGCGCAGTCGAGCGTGTGCCGAATTCGAGTCCGCCCACGCTACGCGAATCCATGCTCCGCGTGTGCTCGGCTCGTGCTCGGTTCGCGTAGCATGGACCCACCATATTTACAACAAAACATATAACTAGAAGAAGCTCTATTATATACATATTTTCATAAGTGACACTTTAAGTAGAAAATGAAATCTTTTAAGAAAATAGCCAGGGACGTGATAAGATCTCGTTATAATAAATCCATAATGGAATGCGTCGGTGACTAATGCAAAATGATAGGACTCATTTACATTCATGGAAATCTCATTTTTCCATCATATTTAAGGGGTCCGATTATAGGACGATATCAATTATTGGGATACTTTCTAATATTTACTAAACCTAGATAGAAGACATTGATTATATATATATACTAGCAGACCCCCGCGGTTTCACCCGCGAACGGTTAGATTTTTTTTGCGCGGAACTCTAATTATTTTCAAAAATAAAAATAGCTAAGTTACTCCTTATAACATCAGCTATGAACCGGAACAGACAGACAAAAATGTTTAAAAACTCAATCCGATTTTATAAAACAGTTGAACTCTATGTGAGTTTAATGCTTGGTGCAATGCGTAGATAGAGAATTGTAGGTAGATAGGCTGTCAGCGTATAGCGAAGAAGATAGCCATAGTTCGACGAAATTATCTAACTAAATCATCTAAATTATTATACAATTAGGGTTACACAGTTTCACTGCTCTGATCAACAAATATCGACACTGAGGTCAAACAATAAAAAACTACACCTACGCGATATAGGGATACAAAAATACGCTTAGTCCTGCTCAAACATACACGTTTTGACATATGAGTATCTTGGCTTGTCTAACTATAATTCTCCGTCAACGGTGCAATGCAATACTTGTGGCAATACTCTTTAAAATTGGAATGTCAAATACCTATCAAAGAATATTTAAATGAAAAGCACTAAGGAGTATTGATATCAATTTCGATGCAAATCATCCCTAAAATAACTTTCTAACCCTTTTTAACCAGTTAGGCGATGAGTTTCAATAATATATGAAACACGTCTTCCATAAATCCTGTTATAGAATGTTTATGCAAAATTTGAAGTAGATCGGACCAAGGAATCACGTTGTCCCATACAAACTTTGCTCCCGTTTTTCACCCCCTTAGGGGTGGAATTTCGAAAAATCCTTTCTTATCGGATGTCTACATCATACAAAGAACACACCCTCCAAGTTTCAGGTCTCTACGATCAGCGGTTTAGGCTGTGCGTTGATTCTCAGTCATTCAGGACAAAGCATTTTATATGTATAGAAGATATATATCTTTATATATACAATTCTACTGCGCCGGGCAGCTAGTACCTATATATGTATATTTATTCGATGGTTAGGAAAATAATGGTAATGGAACATGACTTCCAGTTTTATCTTTGAATACGGTAGAGCGTAGCGTTTATTCGCTCAAAGAGCAGCTCGATTGGGGAAGGTGGAGGACCTTACAGAATACCGCAGCCAAATAACTTTAATTTGTGTTCCTGCGCGTGTAAGTCACCATAGCTCATGTGGGAGGTGGGAAGGGTCGGTAACGCGTGAGTGATGCCTTGTGTGTTGCAAGCGTCCATATAGCTACGGCAACCGCTTACCAGCAGCGGGCTGTATACTTGTTAACCGAGTTATGCCCGGTTTCTACAAACAAAAAAAACCGGCCAATTGCAAGTCAGACTCGCGCACCGAGGGTTCCGTACAAACCTGTAGGTATATAAGTGAATGGTAGTATAGACCTGAGTATTTGATATGAATTTCAATTTATGACGTATTAAAAAAAAACTACTTACTAGATCTCGTTCAAACCAATTTTCGGTGGAAATTTGCATCGTATATACATCATATATTTTTTATAGATTTATCATTCTCTTATTTTAGAAGTTACAGGGGGGGGGACACACATTTTACCACTTTGTAAGTGTCTCTCGCGCAAACTATTCAGTTTAGAAAAAAATGATATTAGAAACCTCAATATCATTTTTGAAGACCTATCCATAGACACCACACACTTATGGGTATCATTAAAAAAAAAATTGAGATTCAGTTCTAAGTATGGGGAACCCCAAAATTTATTGTTTTTTTTTCTATTTTTGTGTGGAAATCTTAATGCGGTTCACATAATACATCTACTTACCAAGTTTCAACTTTATAGTTCTTATAGTTTCGGAAATAAGTGGCTGTGACATACGGACGGACAGACAGACAGACAGACAGACAGACATGACGAATCAGGACAGACAGACAGATTGACGGGCCAGTTGGCGCAGTTGGAGTCTTAACCTATAGCGCCGCAGGTCGTGGGTTCGATTCCCAAACAGGACATGCATTTGTGTGCATGAACATGTCTGTATTTCCTGAGTCTGGGTGTAATTATGTATATTAAGTATTTATTTACAAACAAAAAGTAGTATATGTATTATATCAGTTATCTGGTTTCCATAGTACAAGCTTTGCTTAGTTTGGGATCAGATGACCGTGTGTGAGAAATGTCCCAGGATATTTATTTATTTATTTATTTATTTATTTATCTATAAGGGTTCCGTTTTTTGCCATTTGGCTACGGAACCCTAAAAACGAATCGTTTTGCTTACCAATGGTTGCATTCCAAACTGGGCATATAGATAATTTCGTAAGCTAATTTTACCTGTGATAGCTACTTCCATATGGGAGGGTCTGCTGTGCAAAGCTTTGAGGTTGCTTCATTATTAGTAAAGATATAAGTCTTAATTTTAACCGATAACGGTCCGTAAATTATAGGAATCGGCCATCAGTCGCAAAAATATGTGTAGTTAGGTCAGTTACTGCAATATTTCGGTGCAGTGTTAATTCAGTAAAAAAAAATGCAGTTTCAGAAATAACAACTGCATTGGATTTGGATATCGTTGCCGAATTATTTTAGAATAATAATTTGAATTTTCTATCCATGGGGCTATAAACAGAATAATTCTAAAACTTGAGAGAAATTTCAATTGGGAAAAGAATTTTAAATTATATAATAATATTCAAAAGTCTAGACGTGTGAAACTAGTTTGATTTCAAATATGTTATAATACACGTCTGTTCTCGTAACAGAATATATATCCTTACCTATCATAGTTGTCTACGACATTTAATTAATGAGTGTTTAAAACAGGCGTCTACGTTTTCTAGATGCTGCTTTTTAACTAAATTGCCAATTTCATTAAAATGTTTTTCAATAAAATTGTAGTTTTGAACCAGTAATCTGGCTGTAAGTACCTAATAGAAAATAAATAGAGAAATTAAATGCGATTTAGTTGGGATAGATAGAAAATGTTTTTTTAAGTGAAGAAAACGAATAAACTTTACAAGAAATGAAAGTATCTATTAAGAAATTATAATAAAATAAATAAATTACAGTAATCCACTTACTAGGCGCACTGATAGCGGTAGAGCAAATGTTATATTAATATTAGCAAGTGAGTTGAAACTTTTTATAGAGGTGTACCTGATGTAGTCTTCACCACCTTCGGATGTTTATACCCTTTTTGTTACACCCAATATAGTGGGTAGAAACGAATTCCAGTTTAATTAATAATATGCATTTCCTGTAAGTTTCTACGTACTTGCCACCTTTAGAAAGCTAAAGTACCTACAAGTAGCCTCTGATCTGACGCAATCTAAATGGGCTCTACCTCGTAACTTTGGTGGTAATCGTAACGAACACCATTAATGAATTTCATCCAATCAGGGCCCACGATGGTCATCATCTCATCGTAACGCGTGCGTTATAAACGTCATTGGTTGAAATAATTAATGGTGTTCGTTACGATTACCACCATAGTTACGCGGTAGAGCCCCTGGGTACAAAAGCAAGCAGTGAAAACTTGGTCAAATCCATTTACTTTACATATTTTTTATGTGAATTCCAGACTGTCTGAAATATTGCATATTTTATTTTACAACGGTTTCAGATGTTACCCAGACTTATGCTATATATTTTAGGTTTAATAGGTCGAATTTCTTTATAATCCCTGAGCCTAAGGGTCGAATGGGATGGCTTATACCAGATAACTCACTTACAGAGTCTAGTACCATGAAAGTAAAACGCATTGACGGGCCAGTTGGTGCAGTGCGCCGCAGGTCGTGGGTTCGATTCCAGCACAGGACATGCATTTGTGTGGATGAACATGTCTGTATGTCCTGAGTCTGGGTGTAATTATGTATATTAAGTATGTATTTACAAACAAAAAGTAGTATATGTATTATATCAGTTATCTGGTTTCCATATTACAAGCTCTGCTTAGTTTGCGATCAGATGACCGTGTGTGAGGAATGTCCCAGGATATTTATTTATTTGCGTTTACTTAGATTTTGTATGAGAGACATGTTTATTTTTAATTTATTTATCGATAAAACATTTTATATCAATTAAGTATGGTATCCGCCAAGGGTATTCCGCAAGAGGCGCTGTGCTAATTCTTACAGAAATACATTCATTTCTAGTACTCCTTACTAGAACAACAACAGTCTTCCTGTAATATTGAATGAGCTAACTGGTTAATTCAACATTACAGGAACTGAAAATTAAACCTTTTCCAGTATTTATATTTCTATTGTAGTTACCGTTAAAACTTAATTTTAACGCTTTCAGCAACCTCGATAGTGAAGCGAGAGAGCGAAGAGATACATATTATTAGAATTATACAGAGTGTTATTATGACGACAAATATAATATGGTGTAATTACATCTGAGTGTATTGAAACCGGAAGGTCATGATTTTTTGATATTTGCACTTTATTGCACAGTGATTTTACAAACGAATTCCTCTTAAAAAATATCCTCAATAGACCGCGTGACAGGACCAGATACAACTATAATTTTTTTTTAAAAAAAAAAGCTTATATAGCTCACTCTAATGACTAGTAGAGTAAAGTATCACTTAAACACTTAACTCCAACTTAACAAATAGGCTCTAAACGGTTATTACTTCTGAGGTCATTACAATTAAATTTGACGGATGTGAACTTGCCGACTGCTAACAAGCTTCCTGACAGCATTTCGGTAAATAAATAAAACAAGACCTACGGAGAGGCTAGTGATGGATGCCGCGGGGGTGGGGCGCGGGCGGCTTGGCAGCAGGAGGGAGGGGGAGGGTCATGTCAATATTTAGCCGTCGCGACTGCGCGTGCTTCGGTTTCCGGAACTGCACCTGATCATACAGGCATGCCGCCGCTGCACGGTACTCTAACACATTTACAAATACTGAATGGTATTTGTATAATAACATACAGAATGGTATGTAAGATAGGTACCTACTGTGGTGGTATAAAGGGCAAGTAGGTAATACGTACTTGTGCCAAGCGGCTCGAGCCGCCAATAATAATCCGCTTCCCTAAATATAAATAAATAAATCATCAAAGATTTCAGTCCATTCCCTCCCCTCGGTAACAGCCCTGAGCCGAGGTTCGGCCCCAACTGGGGCACCCTCAGGCCCTGTTACCTAATCATAACTACGGTTGAGAGCTAGCTAAGTCGGCGAGCTAGCTCTCAACCGTAGTTATGATTAGGTAACAGGGTCCGGGTAAGGGTACTAAGGCCAAATTTTGGGTCCGTACCTTCATGTCCATTCAAAAAAAAAAAAAAAAAAACAAAAAACGTACTTGTGGCAAGCCAGAACATTTCTTTTTGACTTCTTCGTTTCGCTTGACATATAATTAATAAATGTAACAAACTGTAACCAACGTTCGCAAATACATAGAATAAACTAGATTTGATTTCGCTGGCAAAGTTTTATTAACTTATTTACTTAGAAATATCATTCGGCATTCGGAAATTCATGCATTGCATTAGAAATATTCATCGAGAATAAATTCGACAATGATTATCGAGAAAAAACTTATAATGGATTTCATATGGACCGAAATATTTTCTGATATAAACTTACTCGAATAATTGTCGAAATTTCGGCATCGCGAGGTAGAGAACACGCTGTGTTGGACTCAAATTGTTTTCTGCTACCGACAGTCGACAATTGGACACAAGCTCGACACCAAAGCGAGGTAAACGCACCCACACCAATTATACCATGTCACATTAAACCGCGACAAACGTGTAAAGAAATATCTACGTACTGTACTCTGTGTGGACCTCCAATAACAATAGCTTTACTTTGTACGTACTCACGGTGCATTTGTGCTCAGACTTACTATGCCAGCGCCACAGTTTTTATATTGTATAGAAAAGAAACAATTCCCACTCGACTTTCAAGAAATAATGCTGAAAATGAATTTTTTACTGAGTGCAATAATGGTACATACAATGTTTTATACATGAAGAGAACATTTTCAGTACTTGTAAATCAAAATTAAACTTTGTTTATTTTATCAAATTATTTATAGTAATAAATAAATATAACACATACTTACATATTCATTATTATGTGTATCTGTGTACTTGTGTAGCATTTTATCGTGTATACTTCTGTATGTATTAATCTATAAATTAATATTTATAGATTACTACAATCATTGAATTTTCCATAAAAGTGGCCTCTGTCCCTCTCCATACAATAGGCTATCTACGTGCAAATTTCTTCGCGCTTTAGGCGAGAAAGCGTAACAAACAAAACAAACTCACATTCGCATATATAATATTAGTTTGGATTATTGTGAATATAAAGAAATGTATATTTACAAAATACAATCTATATATAGAATATTTCCTCAAGCCTGCCGCTGCTTCCGATTAACGGCAAGGTTCCCAGAAGGCTGGCAGCGTTTCCTCTTTGGATAGCCAAGCTGACGCGTTGGCGGAAAAAGCTCCCCGCCCGCTGGTCTCCGGAGGTCTCGATCAATTTTGAAGACTAGGTGCGAGCAAAACGGCGAGCTTCTGACCCCCATGGTCCCATGTGAATACCATGAAGAGTATTCTAATTTTGAAATAAAGCGCAGGTATACGCTTCGAAAACATAAAACTACGTTAATTCATTTTCCACTGACGATATGAATTTTCAGTTTCAGTAATCTCTGAATTAAGAATAAGATTAAATTTCACGTTAAAGTCCTTACCAGACTTAGAAAATGCAAAATATATTGAATATGTTGTTTTAGAGTTCATAAACTTTAGTATAAGCTAGAATTATGTCACTATCAATAACGAATGTAGGCATCTTTATCAATAATGATAGAAGTAATTTAGATGTTTGCTCCCTAGTTTCGTTCGACTTTTATCTGATTATCCAATCATTTACCCAAAGGAGTATATGTATTTATCTTTATAATATATTTTATTAGATATCTATATGTATATATAGGGTGACTGGTAATTAGTAAAGATACTTAGACACATGATTGTACTCATGATAACAAACAACTTTCTCAAAGAAACAAATACGGATAAATAACTAAAAGGTAGGTATATTATTATTCTTGTTAGGTACCGCTTGTACAACGGAGAGTGTTCTAAGGAATTGTTCGACTTGATGCCCACGGCTACCTTCCACCATCGCAACTCGCGCCATCGACGGGGAATCCATCCTCACACATTGAAACCAGAATTGTTTCGAACTGTGCGGGCTCAAAGGAGCTTTCTTCCGCGGACGCTCAGGTTGTGGAATGAGCTCCCCGCCGTGGTCTTCCCAATGGAGTACAGCATGGGGTTCTTCAAAAAGGGCGTGAAGAGATTTCTTCAGGGTCGGCAACGCGCGAGTGATACCCCTGGTGTTGCAAGCGTCCATAGGCTACGGTAACTGCTTACCATCAGGAGGGCCGTATGCTTGTTTGCCAACTTAGTGGTATAAAAAAGTAACAAATATTATACGCTCATGTGCTAAGTAAATTAAACAAAAAAAAACTTTGGGAAAGTTGTTTCTTATCATAAGTACAATCATTTGTCTAAGAATCGTTTACTAATTACCAGTTACCCTATATAGAATCAATCACCGAGGCTGTCACTGCTGACGATCGTTTTACTGTAAAACTTTAAAGATTTCAAAGTCATTTATTCAATTTTCAATTTAGTTACAAGATCAAAGCTACTGAAGTTACCACCTCATGATCATGTTGTTGTTTGTTCCAGATCTAGTGGGCCGGTACGGTGTTTTGGAAAGATATACTCTACCTGTCACGCCATAGGTCGTGGGTTCAATTTCCAGAACAGACATATGTGTGTCGAAACATGTCTGCTTGTTTTGATTCTATATAGCATTTCAGTTATATGGTTTGTAGTAGGTACAATCTCTAGTTTGGAAAAATAAGACGTAATTTCTGGGCTGATTTTGATGAGGTTATATGAGGGATGTACTTAATTTTATATAGGAATAGATTATATATTAATAAGAGAGGTAGAGAGGTGAAGGAAGTACCTCACCGTACGAAATACCGCAGAAAAATAACTTTATGTTGTGTCCCTGTGCGTGAGTAACGTCACCGGAGCTCATAGAGGAGGGGGGAAAGGTCGGTAACGCGTGAGCGATGCTTCGTGTGTTGCAAGCGTCCATATGTCTGCGGTAACCGCTTACCATCAGGCGGGCCGTATGCTGTTTACCGGCTATGTCGAAAAAAATAACGTTTTTGAAACAAGACATTTACATTGTCACTAGCTTTCCGTCCTAAGGTAACACCAGCTAAGCCCCTATTTTACTCTTCAAGGATAGAATTTTGAGAAACCTACGTTATCGAAGGATCCTTTATGCATATATAAAATTGCGGTTCTATCTTGTGGTTTAGGCTATGAGCTAATATATCAATCAAGTATTCAGGCCAACTGGCCAAGTCTTTTTATTTACATATATTGTGTGGAAAGTGGGTTAATGAGACGGAGAGGTAATGAGACAGCTTAGTATTAGTGTTCGACCTTTTTATCTCATAAATTGTCTATAAAACAGCTAGATTAAATTTTTTACTTACATTGGCTCGTGTTGGCCTCTTAGCGTTGGACCTAAAACTGTTCACAGAAGGAAAACCATAAAATCTTAACATTCTCGTTAAGTTGGTGCCCCAACGGAACTTTTGTGGGATATTTATGTGCTGATCGAAGATATAAATAACAAAAGCATGTATTGTCACTATGTATAGCTAACTACTTGTATCAATAGTGCATAGATGGTCTCCAGGGGCTGCTCTACATGTGTGTAGCAACACTGTTATTGTAACATGTATAATGTAACTAGATACGTCCATTCAGACCACATCCGTAGTTCCGTAGGCGGTGGACAGGGATATGTCCGCTTGTCATAATAGATAGTTGCATCTAGCGAGCGAAATAATTACTCTGTTTGCGCATTGTTGTTGCAAATACTAATAAACATGTAGTTACATAAGTTACCTAATGTTTGTTTTTTTACAAGAATTTGCTATGTCGAGCTTATTCGGTAATATTGTCACTTTTTTATGTCGTATTCTTTTTAAATTTAAATACCTATTAACCAACAAGGAAAAGGGTAGCAAATAAAACACTTAAACTCTTACACTATAAAACTATACTTAAATAACAATGTATTGTGGCGTGCGGGCGGTGAGATCACTGTTGCTGCTGCGGCGGCGCAAGTCGCGCTGCGAGCTGCAAAATGTCGCGTTTTTCTTTAGGGAAGCGGAGTTCGCGAGCGGCGAGGCGGGCGGAGCGCAGTTCCCGCTCGGCGCGGGACAGCTCACCGCGGAGAACGCCGCCGCCCGCCGCGGCCGCCTCCCGCTCCCGCGCGGCCCACTCCCGCGCCATCTGCTCGCGCATCGCGTCGTCCAGCGCGCGCGCCGAGTAGTGCGCGACCACCTCCTGCCGCGAGCACTGCCGCTCGCGCATTGCACGCAGCGACCCGTTCCAGTGCAGCAGCTGGAACACGGTCATCAACTCTTGGAACTCCAACATCGTCCGTCCCTTATTCGCCTCCAACATAAACCTGCACAAAAAAACTAACATCAGTTGTAGGTACCGCGTCACATCTGCACACACCTTTGTTGATACAGAAAAGCCTGTAAATAAAGATATTTTCCAATAACTACTAGTATGTACTTATACGCATACTTCCGCATCAACCCAATTCCTGTCACGTATCTCTATTCGAGCGGGAATGTGTCCAACGTGGCAATTTACCAACACATATGCAATAGTATGCAACAATGTTGATACGCCGTTTATCGCACCGCTCTTAAATATGCGACCCCTATACGCGAACATACATCACTTCGCCGCAAGCAGACAATAAATCATAACTTTATCCCGCACCGGGGAAACTGAAGATCTTAATAAGTACCATACACCTATGTATATAACAATAGCACTCGCGTATCTCTCTCCATTTAGAAACCAATACACGTCTTCTATTAACTTTGGCTATATGTGTGAACAATCTCGATTGACTCCGAGAGAAAATGTTGCCAGTGAGATAAAAATAGATTGGTTGAGCTTAATAAAAATACCTTTTAATTTGGATGTTCTCTGGCTAACACATATAATTATCAGAGTTAATCCGGACGATGTTGAGACTTCCCTAAAAAGCTTTTTAGAGATTAGCTCGGATATTCCCAACTTGTTTCCGCACGCGGTTGCACCCGTGATCCCGAGGAATCTAATGTTTATCCAGGATAAAAATTATCCTATTTGTCATATCCATCTATTTGCCAATTTCCATAATGTAGTATAGTATGGAGTTATAGTAGGATATACTCTTACTAAACCAGCATTCGGACTTACCTAAAAGCAGCAATGCCAGCACTGGGGTCCTGGTGATGCGCAGCGGCGTCGCCAGCGAACGAGGCGCGCGCCTCCGCCACAGCCTTCTCTATGAAATGCTCGGATATTCTCCGTGACTCGTGCTCGTTGAACACGCTGTTCATCAGGGCAATCTTCGCCGCACTGCGACGGGCCTCCGCTTTTGTGGGACAGTTCTGTGTAATAAACATTTAGGTGAAGGCCAAAGTCTTAAGCTAGCTAGGCCGTAGGCGGTGCAGTTAATCGATATTAGATGTGCCTACCTATGTACATAATAATTTATAGTCTGAGGACATTCAAATTCATTCACGTCATTTATTCTGTTCAGGCATTTGTGAATGATGACTCTACCATCGGTGTGGAGACAGAAATCAAAATCAAAACTTTGTGACTCCACGTGTCCTAACGTTTGTAACAATATCCTTATGAATTGGCCGTCCCGTCTAAAATCAATACTGCAGTACTGACACCCTTCGACCTTCAGGTGTTCCAACTAACGAGAGCTCTTCCATCGAAGACTTTGTTGTAACATAACATTACAGTGCACACACTAAATGAAATAATTAGACTGTTTTACAAAAATTTTAAACCGACTTCAAAGTACACTAAGAAGTAATCAAATCCTGATCTGATGACAATGGGACCAAACGGGAAGTGTACCCTTCCAGACAAAAAAAGAATTTTCCAAATCGGTTCATAAATGACTGAGTAATGAGGTAACAAACATAAAAAAAAAAAAAAAAAAAACATACAGCCGAATTGAGAACCTCCTCCTTTTTTTGAAGTCGGTTAAAAATAGATTTATCACAGGTTACTAACAAAAGCCATCAATCTCTTAGACGTAGTACCTGGGTGCTGGGAGCCACTGGGGTATAAGACTTGCGTGTCTTGTCTACATACGACCAGAAAAACGGACCGTTATTTACTCTACAGTAACTATAGCAATTCTTTTAAGTAGGTCATTTTAATGTATATTTTGGTAAGTTTCAGCTTAAATTGAAATGATTAGTATGGTATACTTATGATGTGATGTTTTCATTAGTCCTTTATAATGTGTGTTTATCAATCTGAGGGCCAACAAGCATCTCTAACATTAATATAATAACCTTACTTTTGTTACGTCCTTCTTTGACATCGACGACAAAAAAGGATAAAAGACAAGTGGTGGTTGGCTCATGGTTGGCTCCCATGATAGTGGCTAATGTAACGAATGAACGAATCGAAAGTGTGTATAGTATACGTATAATTTAAAATAAGATCGAAAACGTATTTTTCCAAAGGTAAAGCATGGGGTTGGTCAAAAGAGATTTTTACAGAGAAGGCAACGCGTGAGTGATGTAGAGTCAATGGCTATCAGTCATCGCCTGGCATACGCTCATTTCCTACTTTAGAGATATAAAATAAATAAGAAATCGTAATTAATTTTATCGGCATACATATCACCTCGTTATGACTTCCTGATGGTCTGCAAAACATGATATCAGCATCATCTTAATTTATACGATGTGGTGACACCGGTACTCGTTACAACCTTATTTGCAATACGGATGCAGCAGTGCGCAAAAGCAGCTTTTTAACATGAAACGGTACCTTTTCGTCCGAGCTGTCGATCCTTGATAGTAATGTTAAGCAAATGTACCGGCCATTACACAGACCACATCTAATAATCAATTACAAACACGCAGTAGGACTGTCACATAACTGTTTCATACGATATACAAGCATTCGTCCTACGGTTTCACCCACGTTTCAGAAGTATCTAATTTTCATAGAAGGAAAGGAGGCAAAAGTTTATGGGACTTGGTTCCACCATACATTTTCAATTATATGCCATTGGAAAGCCCTATTGATGTAGAGCAATTGTACAGTGAAAACTAATGTCAAACATATCTATATAAAAAGTTACGGTACGGTAGTTTGTAAAATGACTTGTTTACGTCGATGATTATGTTTTACGTTTTTCTATGCATATCCCGCACGTCACAAAAGGAAGATCGTCTCCTAATTTCATGGTTCTGCGAACTGTGGTTTAGACTCTGAGTTGATCGTGATCTCTCAGTCGGGCCTTTTTCTTTTATATAAACAGATATATGTGATAGGTAAGTAAGTAGGTACGTGTACGTATAAAATCCATTTGAATGCTTTGAATAATCCTAATTAGCCAGTCGGCTCAGGGGCTTTCAAAACTTTGAGAAATATTCTCAAGGAGCAAAAAAGTCTTATACACTCAGTTATTTTGATAAAAGTTGGGCGCTATAAAGATCCTTTGGTGTTTTTGTTTTACTGGATATCTCTCATAAATATTATAGAAAGAGACAACGAATAAATGCTCACACCACACATAACAATCTTATTTACATATCACTATCACGGGCCGACCTAAAGGTGCGTCTACGCTACGCGAACCGAGCACGAGCCGAGCCGCTCCTCGTTCGTCGCTCGCGATGATAAGTGTGAACGTACAACGAGCCTACAATACGAGCGCGATGCGAATCCCGAATTGAGTGTTCGTCAAAATTGGCGGAGCGCAGTCGAGTGCGAGCCGAACGCAAGTTCGAGGCAACCAAGTCCGTGTACGCTACACGAATTCGTGCTCCGCATGTGCTCGACTCGTGCTCGGTTCGCGTAGCGTAGCCCACATTTTTTGTGAACCTCTATTGGCATATGGTAGAAATGAGCTATCAAAACAGTCTATTAAGATGGCCATAGTTTATTATATATTACCTGAAAACTGCCAAAGCACGCGCCTCCCGGCAGCGTGACATAGCACACGTACGGCGGATGGGCGGCCGGCACCGACTCGTAGATGACGAGCGCACCGCCTCCGCCAGCGGCGCCGCCGCCGCGGGCCGCCTTCACCTGCCAGAACTCCTGGAGAGCTTCTACCACGTTCACTGTTGATAGGACGCCGTCCGCTGTGAGGAAAAATCTATCATTAGATAAGCTTACATTTAACAACAATTCACCATGGCAACCCGCCTGGGTGGCAACCACCCTTAGACTGAAGGCCTGCCACCATATGATTGTAACCACCGATGCTTAAATAAGCATCTGGAGATCGGCTTCTGTTGTAAGTAAATACTTACAACAGAAGCCGATCCATATCCATAGCCAAAATAGTGTAGCCGAAGGTCAAAAGTTTTTAGCACATAATTGGACTGTTTTACAAAAAACTTAAACCGATTTCAAAGTACACGAAGAAGTAATAATGGGACCAAACGGGAAGTTTACCCTTCCAGACAAAAAAATAATTTTCCAAATCGGTTCATAAATGACGGAGTTATGAGGTAACAAACATAAAAAAAAAAAAAAAAAAAAAAAAAAACAACCGAATTGAGAACCTCCTCCTTTTTTTGAAGTTGGTTAAAAAGGGTATAATATAGATCACGTCTTTTGCATTCATTTTAATATTGAGAGAAACTGCCAACCTCGGCGATCACTTAATTCGTAAACAGGATTTATGATTCTCTTGCAAAATTTTGTCAAAGGACGAGGGGTTTAAGTGAGACGAAGTTGCTATCTCAGCTGAAAAGTGAGAATATATCGGTTTTGGCACGTGTTTTACGTGGCGGACTTACCTTACACTTTATGTAGCAAACCTAATACAAAGTTAGGCTATATCCTTTATCTTTTCCAGCTTTATTTCATTCGAGTTACACATAATGTAACATGAGATAAAAACTAAAGCATTATATTAACTTTCTTCGGAAATTAACTGGAGCTTATCTAGGAAAGTTTAATTAGAATGCCGATATTAGTACGCACGGGATAGTGGCTAAGTTGGAAAATAACCATTTCCAATTGCATTGCATATTCAGTACTTTCAAATTAAAAGAAAAGAAAACGCTGATTTTAGCTACTTCGAAAATACAAGATAGCCAGTTTCAGGGGTGTAAATAGTGGTTAAACTGTAAGTAGCTTTGTCGTTGGTGCCACCCCTGCCTCCCCTCTCGACCTGCATTTATTTCCTAGCAGTTGGTCTAGTCTCGCACCAGCAAGACCCAATTAGTTCAATAGCAAGCTCGAAAACTCAATTGCACTCGGAACGCGATAGGTATCTTTATGTGTACAGAGGAGAGTATCGGCTTCATTGATTTCTTCCGCACACCAGTAATCAGGAAGGTGTCTGTTTCTAGTTTCTAGAAAAGTCATTCTAGTTACATTTGATTTTTTCGGGGTCGACTGAACATCTAATAGGATGATTCCTAAATATCCTATTGTTGGTATAAACTTATTATAAAATATATTAATAATTAAAAAAAATAGAAAAAACAAGTTTAGAAAAAAATGCGCAGGGAAAATAATCTATCAACTACAAGATTTAATTATTAAAGAAATATTAATATAAACAGGAAAGGTTAATCAGCATTGAGATGATAGACAATATTCTTATTTTTATTCTTATCATAAAATAATACAAAATAAGCAACTAGAGGTAAATTAAAATCTCCTACACATAAACTATAGCGTGGAAAATTAATTGTATTACTCGTAATTACAACTATTTATAGAGATAGACCGGCAATTTCTTAACATAAACCGCGAGTAAACAAGCTTTAAACCAAGTGTCCAGTCCGCTAATAAAACACTGATAATATATAATTTCTATATAATATTCCTAGAGTGCCGTAAAATAAACTCATTTCCTGCGCCTCAGCTAATTGGCACTAGAACTGCGAGCGAGCAGCTTATTTAACTTCTCTGTAGGACAAGTGGTGACGTTATTATCCCACAATGAGTCTGCCAGTCTCTCAGTCCAGTCCCTTGTCTAGTCCCGTAACACTTAAGGACGTGAGTGTTCGCCAGTCGTTCACTTATTCAATAATTTCCAAGCTTTGTTAAAAAATAAACTTTTATTTGGCTCCATCGCTTCCACGGAGAACAGACCGATTCATTGCGTTCGATAAGGACATGTTCAAAGGGCAAACGCTGCAAACTTTTTGCCTTTGATAGAGACAGATTTGACTTGAGAGTGACCCTGTAGTGTATACCTACAGAATGTATCCTCAACGTTTCAGATACATATCTCCTCGGGCAAAAACTTTTGACAAACCACTATAAATGCATGTTAGGGTGTTTAAACAGGCAAAAATTTATCACGAATACATCTTACTTGATAAACATTTCGAATTTGAATACTAGTTGATTTAAGAGTTTACTTAAAACAGTATAAACAGGATTCAATCATAAAAAATAATCAGACTATGAAAACGAAATGATTCTCTTCCATCAGGCAAATAACAGCCTTATAATATTATAACGAATAATAAAAACATTATTCCAAACAATCAGAAGTTGCTCGGCGTAAGAATGTTCTCGGGGGAACTGCCAAGTCTCGTGTTATAATAAAATCTAGAAAGTTTGATGGCCGTGAGAAATCTTCTCAAAAGAGTTTATGCGCTGGGAAAACCGTACAATGAGGGAATAATAACACTAAATTAGATTTCTAATTAGAAGCACCTCCGCAAAAAGCCGCTTAACACAAAATGCGATAGATTTATGAGTTATTATTAAAATATTCTATAAAATTTTCGGAACTAATTTGCATGTGTAATGAATACAGTTTGCCACTGGTCGCCCACAGAGCGGTATTTGTGTAACATTGAGTACAGTTGGGGACAAAATGATAGACGTTCGTTAGTTTGCTTCATGAATTCATTAACTTTAATTTTATCACTCTTTTTGTCCGCAAATTTTCCGGCGCTTAATTAAGTTAAAATGCAGTCAGACTATAATATAGAAAGAAACAGCTTCAGTATAAAACAGTAAAATATTCTCTTTGTAAAACAATTTAACTAGTAGCTCTTTCAAAGTGTGAACGAAACATTTTATTATACACAATTTCTTTTTCTTTAATATGCTATATCTATAGATACTTTGCATCAAAGCAGTGGAATGTATAAAGTGAATCGTAGAACAATTATTTCAAAGCGAAATTCTTTTCACAACGAAAATATTTCAAATTGTACCTATTTCAAAGGCAACAAAATATGCAACATAAAATATAACCTAACTCAAAACGGAATAATCTATTAGATATTCGCATACCTACAAACAAATATCAATACATTTTTTACGTCTTTCCTTTGATGTCGGTTTCCAATGATCGCATTACCATAGTGATTTCGTATGCTCCCTGCGTCTGAGTGGTACGTGTAAGGTGTACGAGTATTATGACTCAGAGCCTCTGAGCTCCGCAGTCATTGCGGTTGAGTTGGCTAAAAATAGCTGCCAAAGTTCCCAAGCCGCATCTGAGTCGCATACATTAAGAATACCCACTTATATTCGCGGACATGTAGTACATAGTGCATCAACATCTTGCACTTTGCAGTTTACAAACGTATTCGCTACCAAGAATTGCTAACTTAATCCGACAATAGATCATATCTAAAGTTAATTTTAGCTGTCTCCGGGACTATTCACTGAAATACGATGTTCAGCTGATATGCAATGTTTAAAAAATACACTATTATTATCTATTTTGAAAGCTAGGTTTTAAATTTTCACTCTTTCCTATGAGACAAACTAGCAAGTGATTTTCTTATGGCGAATCTAATGGTGCGTCCATGCTTGGCGAACCGAGCACGAGCCGAGCCTCGAACGAGCACACTGCGAGCACGATTCGCGTAGCGTGGACGGGCTTGCGAGCCTCGAACGAGCGCGATTGTCAGTTTTTTCACGAACAAAAGGTTTAGCATTGTTCTCGTTGTAGGTTCGTTCGTGGCTCGGCTCGTGCTCGATTCGCGTAGCATGGACGCACCATAAGCAATGTGTACACTCAGCTGTAAACCATAAACAAAATCCCTTTATGACTGCGAAGTAAAATGAAACGTAAATCATTATAAAAGGGGTTTAATAATAATTAGGGCAAACGACCGCGAGCTAAGCGACGCTATATTTCAATTCTTCGGTATTAATTAGACAATTTCGAAGGTTACACCCCTGGGTGATTAATCTAATTAGATACTTTAATGGGTAGAATTTTAGAGGGCAATTTATACCTTGACATCTCGAAACGCACTTCGAGCACAATATCAAAGCTATTAAAATTTGGCGCAACTGTAATTTTCTACCTAAAGTAAATATATACAACGTTGTTTTTAGTATATCAAAGAACCGACGCCCGCAAAATGATTTTAGGATGAAAATGATGTATACATTTTATTACGAAATATCTCAAAAATTATGATGTTTTGAAATTACTTTTTTTCATACAAAATGTGCACATTTCTTAAATATGGTAAACATTGAATAACACTATATCTACTTTGAAGTTTTTAGTCATGTTTTTAGGGTTCCGTAGCCAAATGGCAAAAAACGGAACCCTTATGGATTCGTCATGTCTGTCTGTCTGTCCGTCCGTATGTCACAGCCACTTTTTTCCGAAACTATAAGAACTGTTGAAACTTGGTAAGTAGATGTATTTTGTGAACCGCATTTTCACACAAAAATAGAAAAAAAAACAATAAATTTTTGGGGTTCCACATACTTAGAACTGAAACTCATATTTTTTTTATCAAACCCATACCTTTTGTTATCTATGGATAGGTCTTCAAAAATGATATTGAGGTTTCTAATATCATTTTTTTCTAAACTGAATAGTTTGCGCGAGAGACACTTCCAAAGTGGTAAAATGTGTGTCCCCCCCTGTAACTTCTAAAATAAGAGAATGATAAAACTAAAAACAATATATGATGTGCATACGTACACTTATTGGAATCATAGACAAATATAGTTGAATCGTGAATCATTCTCGAAGTCCTTAATGAAATCGATCTAAGCTAAATATTGGCAGAACTATTTCATTTACCTGGTCTAAGCATTCAGCTCCAAGTTGGTAAAGACATCTTACTAACTACAGGTTTATTAATCTTGCTTAATCGTGTTCCAATTTAATTAACAGTTTGTTTTATTGTTATTTATTTATACAACAATAGCTTAATAATACACATAAAAGTATAAGACGAGATAAACTATCAAGTGGTGCTAAATTTGACAGATTTGAGAGTTTTGGTAGTCTGCTAACTCATTGGCGTTGAAAACTAATGAATTTAGTAGACACATTGGCTCGATGAGGGCTATAGTTTATGTGGCCACCAGTTGGCGCCACTAGCGAGTAAGGTCTTATCGCTGTCGTTGAGGAAACATATGCTGCTGACCCAAAACCTAGAAGTCAACTTTCTGTGAAGTGCAACTGGAGGAAAACACCGGTTGATGCTTGACACAGTGTTTTTTTTTATACGACTAAGTCGGTAAACAAGCATACGGCCCGCCTGATGGTAAGCGGTTACCGTAGCCATATGGACGCTTGCAACACACGAAGTATCGCTCACGCGTTACCGACCTTTCCCCCCTCCCCTATGAGCTCTGGCGACCTTACTTACGCGCAGGAACACAACTTTACACAACACAAAGTTATTTGGCTGCGGTATTCTGTGAGGTGGAGGTACTTCCCCAGTCGAGCTGCTCTTTGAGCGAATAAACGCTATGCTCTACCTCTCTAAAAACACCGTGCTATGGTTTCCTCACGATGTTTTCCTTCACCCAACGCTCAAACTCATTGAAGGATTGGAATCTATTACCTTCGTGACCGCAATCGTAAGTTGATAAGACAATCACAATATAATTTTGAAGGGCCAGATGGCATTCTTGGTAAGACCCTTATCTATCACGCGGCAGGTCGTGGGTTCGATTCCCATGACATACATACGTGTGCATGAACATGACTGTATGTCCTGAAATTGGGTGTAAACAAAAAATAGTAGGATGCAGTACATCAGTTATCTGGTTTCCATAGTACAAGATAAGCTTAGTGTGGGATCAGATAACCGTATGTGAAAAATATCCCAGGATATTTATTTATTTATGATGCATAAGCTCATAAGCCTGATATCGCCAAAAAGAAGCAAACGTTCCCTACATTTCGGTCAAGCAGGTATGTATAAATACTCATCCTTTCCCCAAACGATTGACCCTGCAAATTGTATGTGAAATTGGGACGTGAATAGAAACCCTTATGAGCTAACTTTCCTGTTAAACCTTCCGACTAAGGAAACGATGTGTTTGTTTGTGATAAGGGTTCTCGACAATAGTGCAACGGCTTAAATCTGTGACCTCACAACCTCAATCTCTTGGCTATTGAGGTTTAAGAGGAAAGGATAGCTGCAAGAAATTTGAAAAATAGGTTTTTAACATATCTATTGCTGTCGCGCTGTGCCCGAGTAATCCCGCCTAAAACATTAATCATAATAAGAAGGGCTTTAGATAGATAGATAGATAACTCTTTATTGTACAAAAAGTATTTAACAAAGTATAAAAATAAAAGCTTAAAATTAAAAATTACTTTAAGTACAATAGGCGGTCTTATAGATAAGAAGCGATCTCTTCCAGACAAACTTAGGATGGAGAGGAATTTAGACAGACTACTTTAGCTATGCCTGTCTTTTTTCCTTTGTTGTTTTATATTCGTTCAAATTTGTTCGCTAAACGTCTGATAAGGGCGTTAAAAATGGTAAGATTTTGTCAGTTTAGAAGGCTCCTTCTTCATACAATCATTAATTTATGGAAAACAACCGAGGGACATACAGTGGTACCTACAGTTTGCATGGTAGAATAATCATTGCGCTAGTGTCATTATCCAGAGAGGAAACTGAGGATTACGTTTGTATGGCACAAACGCCACCAGCATTTCCTCTTAATTGTTTGATACCCCTCGATAACCGGACATACCTCTGTGTGTGTTATTTGACTTAAAGGGGCGGTGATATCCTGGCGGGAAATGAGTGGAAATTATTAATGGTTCACC
Organism: Achlya flavicornis; assembly: GCA_947623365.1. Taxonomy (NCBI): domain Eukaryota; kingdom Metazoa; phylum Arthropoda; class Insecta; order Lepidoptera; family Drepanidae; genus Achlya; species Achlya flavicornis. Next base: position 3,699,606 of record OX392469.1, read on the forward strand.
AAGGGTTAATGTGGAGCACTTTTTAATGTATCCAAACCTTTTCTTAATAAAGGTTCAGACGAAAGGTCGTAATTGTATCCAAAAATATAGATGAATACTGTTTATAACAAAAAAAAACACGGTGGGCTCATTATAATAAAAGATTCATAAAAACAATCAAATGAATGTCAGTTTGTATGTTACATCACTTCTTTTAAATTCAATTGAATGCGTAATCCTCGCGTAATCCTAAAAATATCATAAAAACTTTGTATTAGAGTAAAACAAAGTTTTTCTTTTCGAAATTACTTCACTATTTAACTTATATTTACGCGTTGAATTGTATTTAAAAACAATTAATTCTAACATAAGAGAAGTGATGCAACATACAAACTGACATTTATTTGATTGTTTTTACGATAATGATGTAGTATCTATAGACCTACACGGTATAAAATGGTTTGTAGCAGTTATGGATATTCTTCATACATAGCGATACAAAAAAAGATGTGCATAAATATTAGCTAGCCTTTACCAACTGCGTCCTTTTTTATGATTAAACTTTATTTGCGGAAGTATAACCACGTATAACGGCACTAGTTTATGACAAAACTACGTGTTTGCAGTTTTGTACCACCACCCACTTTGTATCCACTTCTGTTGTGTACATATTTATAACAAATATACAAAATTAAATCTAAAAATAGAAAATTTCCCAACAGACTGGCAACGTTTTAATCCTGTGATGAAAACGCAAAAAAATATAATTATAGTTAATTATAAACGCATTATAAAGTAATAAACTAAAATTATTAAAGATGTACTAAATCAAAATTACAATCTATACCTTCCAATATTATAAAGCTGAAGACTAAATGTTTGAATGCGCTATCTAAGAAACTTCCAGTAAGATTTGAAAAAACAAATTGCTTTATAACATCACGCTACGACACAATTGAAATGTAAACTGCGTGATACAGATAGTAAAACCACAACAAATTAAAAGGTACAAAATTTTGAGATGAAATTGCTCAGATTCAATGAGCAAATATTGATAGATTTGACATTGTATGCAAATTTGATTTCAGAGTCAAATTCACCCACAAAACTAATGCACCAGTATAGAATAATAATTCAGTACTAACCAATACTCATATATGTATAAAATCGATGTCTGCAGCCTGCAATCGATCGTTATCCGAGTCCTGGCTGATACATGTTGCAACTTGCAAGAGGCTGCGCGGGCGCACGCGTGCTAACGGTTCAGACCGACATGACAGTGGATCCTCGCCTCGCCCACGACACACACAACCTTGCCATTTTATTTACAGTATATTTAGTATCTCTTTTGTCTTAAGGACTAACTTTGACATTTAAAAGTTAAGCCATTTGTAAAAGTACGAGTTCCATTGTACATTATAAATGGGTATAATTTAGTTTATTTTACCTCAAACTTTATGTTGCCAAAACTGAAAGATAACTGTATGAATACACTTTTTTTAAATTCATAAAAAGGGTTTAATATCTAAATCATCTAACAAAGAGTTTTACTCTACTTCGAAATTTTATGTGTGAGTAGTTGCGCCCCGCGGTTTCACTCGTGTACCCGAGCGACATCCTACCCTACCCTACCTTTAAGTTTTCTTAAATTTTCCGTAAGAACCTTCTCCCGAGTACTATAAAACCTTGTAAAATGATGGATGAAATCGGTAAAGTCGTTCCGTGACCAAGGGAAATATTGATTCATATTATATGTAGAGATTGATATTTAAAAATGTTTTTGTAGGCAAGACTGGATGTAAAACTTAAATAACTACCAAACAACTATTATAATAATGATATATACATAAGACTTCGATGGATCATTAATACACCCATATTAGGGCTATTTGAATGATAAAAATATCGAATAACCAATGGAAACGATAATTGACATAATAACAATTTAAACCTACTATTTATGTTATAAATTAACAACAAAATAGGCACTTACAAATATCTCAGTTTACATAAAGCGGTGACGTCACGGCCGGTAGTCGCAGATTAGTAATATAATGCTTTCTATAAAATACACGTAGAGTACACTCACATGGCAACTTTATAGTCGATCGTAAACGAGATACATACTATAAAATTTGAATTTCCTTAAGACAGTTCAATTTTCAAGCTTTAATTGAGATTTAAAGCACCGACATGAGTCGTAGTTCCCAATTATCAATAAAACAACCGTTCGAAACGTTGAATGGCGACGTTAAAACATTATAAACACAATTACCCTCCTACGCTGGGTATTGTATTCTATGGTATATTATACTATAGCAGATAACAGTAATGTCATTATAAAAACTTTGTACGGGTTCAGATTGGACGTGGATGTTCGTGCGAATCCATACTTACACGTGTTTTGATTTCCCATTCATTGTAAAACTTATTATTGAGTGTGAAAAGGAAATTACTTTGTTCCGTTAAGTTTATAAACGTTGACTAATTGCTATTAATCCCACTTTGTCTTACCGCGTTTGTAATAAAATATGTCTGCTTCGGATATTGTTACTTTTAAACTCTGCCTCGTCTAAGACTATGCTAAGTTAGTTTTATGTTCGCGCACTTTCTAGACATTCAATACGGTTGGCTACAACGGCCAGACAGAGGCCATCCCACATGCAAACTTAGACGTATCCGTGTAGGTGCTATTTCATGCAATAATTAATGTAAGTTTCAATAATAAAACTGAATTTTCATTAAATATTAGATTGAAATCCTGCCGCCTTTAATTCAAGGGTTTATAACATCTGATCAGAATAAAATAAATACAACATAAACTTCCCGAAAAACAGTTCAACAGACATAATAAATGCTAATGATTAAGTTTCCAATTAAATTCTAATTTGAAATGTAAATTGGCAATTTTTTATGGCATATCGGAATTCTGTTTGATAAAATGAATGACTTGTACATCATAATCGGCGGAGGGAGCGCCGAGCGTTCTGTTTACATTGTTCATAATCACAAATTAGGGTGGGCATGATTAATGGCCAAGGAGGCTATTCTCGGGACTGTTCTGACGTACCTTTCGAGACAGACTTAGTCATAGTTTGGTATTCTTGACACTTCAGACGTACGCAATCGTAACCGGTAATCTCTACAGGTCAAACTCAAGGTAATATACAGATATTAGAATGCGAATAGGTTGTTAGTTACAATGTAAATATTAATACGAAATATTATTGGGATGGCGATTGAAGCTTTCGGAGGGTTTGTTTAGAAGGGGAATGGTGAATAAGTGGGGATGTGCAAAAGGATGGGTAACAACAGGTTCGCTAACAAAGAGGTTTGCGGTTCGCATAGCGGAGGTTGCAAATATCAGCTGACCTCGGTAGACGTCATCGTAGAGGGGCGCGAGCGCGGCGTCGGGCGCGCCCCAGCGGGTCGCCTCGGGGTACACCATGGGGGCGCGCCACTAGCGCGACATCGCACGCACCGACACGGCAGGACTCTGGACGCGGCTCGCGGCGCGTGCGTCTGCGCCGACCACACCGCGTGGACTGCACACCACCACCACACCACGACCGCACCGCACCACCGGCGCAGACACTCGCCTCGACACACGAGCCAACACAGAACACAGGTTAAGAGCAAACACCATGTCCGAGTTTTTGTCGTCTCAAGTCGCTGATGTTGTCTTCGCCAGTTTTTGTCAAGTCGAGTTCATGTGAGGTTGGATAAGAATGCAAATGAGAAATAAATATTCGGCGAAGAATCATGGCGAGGTCCATACATTGATTTGTACAAAAAAAACATTTTAGAGAGTTTTGAATCACTTCCAATGTTGAGATAACATTACCAGCAACATATTATAAACCCCGCAAAACATAACAACAACATAATGATTTTGGTCGACGGCATGGCATAGAATGTCGCATTGTTATCCCGAGGATCTAAAAATATTTTAAATGCCCAAGTTATTGCATAGGCACCAAGGATCAATAAAAACGTCATTTCAACGTCTCTAAAAATATTTTTTTTTTGTACAAATATCTTCGATTATTTTATATGCAATACTGCCTATACGAAGCCTATATATAAGGTTTTTTGATTTCATTTAGTACTAAAACAAAAATAATTCGACATTCTAAAGTTATATTTTCCGATAAGAAAACCTGTCATAAAGGAGCGCAGACACGATATCATTATCAGCTGTCCACACAAAGACATGAATTCAGGCTCTAAAACTGATCCCTCTGCAGAGAGCGGTACTCTATGTGCAGCCGGCGCGGCCTCCCCCCGCCCGCGCCGGCTCGTCTCCCCCCGCGCCTGCGCCTGCGCCTGCGCCCCCCACGTGCTTCACTTTCGCACGGTCCACGAACCCAGTCGCGACACTAGTTTAATTGCAACCCGCTGCACAGAACCGGATTTATTGTCTCCCGGTCGATATCACCTCGACGCGATGTTGATGGGAAACCATAGAGAAACTTTATCTCCGACCCATAACTGGTTATAGGCGTTAGCAAATCATGATAGACTTGTTGTCAAGATCGCATAGTGCTATGCGACAATCAATGGTAACCCTAGTCGTTTGACACGTGTATAGTATTGCAATTGCAATGTCTACGGAGCGCAGGCGCAGGCGGCGCGAGAGTGACATTTGTAGAATGTTTTTAATACACGTGTAAAAGACATCAACGCGCGCAAAACCAATTAACTTAACTAAAACTTTATTTCTGTAGTACTGTCGTGGTATGATGAAGATTTAAAGCGATCAGAATTGAATAAAGAATTAAAGTAGCTAATCAGTAAGTCTTAAGTTTGATCTCTAATATTCTAATGGAGTAATTAATCACGCGAATTGACCAAAAACTTTCTACGAAAACACTCAAATCAACGCACCTGCCTCTGTGAAATTAAGTTGGTTATATTTTCCATAAAAATTTGAATGGATCTCTTTTTTAATGAGACAATCCAGTTTGTTAGCTAGCTGCGACCTGGAACATAAACCCTTTGATTAGTTAGTGTTTGAGTGGCAATAGGTGTCGATCGATGTGCGCAGGAGCGGTGAACTATGCAGACTTGCAGGCTGCGGGCGCGGGGTGGTGGGGGCCTCGCCAGCGGCAACGGCCGAGCGGGGGGAGGGGGGAGCTACCGCCGCAACCAGTTTATGTTTTAAATTCGCGATAAAAAAATATCTGCAGCGGCGCGTGTCATTAGCCGCAATGTCCCCCCTCCCCGCTTGCATTTATTAATCTTATTCGGAGAAATCGACGCATCACCCGGTCTGCCTCCCCCTTCCCCTCGGCCGCGCTGCTCCCGCGCAACCGCGAGTGTTGCCACGCGTCTCGCAGGACACTCTATTTGTGCAATGTTGTGTAATCGAAGAAATGTTTGCTCTAGTTTTGTAACTGCATCTGTCTAAAATAACTGTTCTCTTCCCCATGGTACCAACTGAGTCGGTGGTTTATGTTGCTATAGGTTTCAAAGGATTTATATTGATTTGTAGTTAGGTTAGCAAACTAGCATACGCCCCGCCTGATGGTAAGCGGTTGCCGTAGCATATGGACGAGGGGTATTACTCGTGCGTAGCTCACCCCGCAGAAATCTCTTCACACCCGTTTTGAAGAACCCCATGCTTTACTCCCTTGGGAAAACCACGGGGCGGGCTCATTCCACAGTCTGAGCATCCGCGGAAGGAAGCTTTTCTAATGCAGAGAATATCTAAATAATAATGAATAAATAAATATCCTGGGACATTCTTCACACACGGTCATCTGATCCCAAACTAAGCATAGCTTGTACTATGGAAGCCAGATAACTGATATAATACATATACTATATTGCGGTTGGTTCTCAGTCAATGATGTTAGGCCCGACAGACAGCAAAGAAATAGCAAAGATTATTCTAAATATGAAAGTCAATAGTGCACCTGGAAATGATTCAGTCTCTCCCATTATTCTAAGAAAGTGCTATGATACTTTATGTATCCCAATAGCACATTTATGTAATTTAAGTATTTTCACAGGAGTATTCCCGACGACCTTTAAAGATGCCATAGTCATACCCATACACAAGGGGGGTGATAAGGCTACAGTGTCAAACTACAGGCCTATTTCTCTCCTGAGTACAATCAGCAAGATTCTGGAAAAGGTAGTCAACGCTAGACTAACCAAGTACTTAGAGAGCAAAAACCTTATCGCAGGTAACCAGTACGGTTTCCGAACTGGAAGATCTACTGAAGACGCTATCATTACCCTCTCTAATCTGGTGACTGATTACTTGGATAAAGGTAAAAGATGTCTTGGGGTTTTTCTCGACCTAAAAAAAGCTTTCGACACCGTCTCAATACCGTTACTCTTGCATAAATTGGAAAACCTAGGTGTGCGTGGACTGCCACTGGAGTGGTTCCGGAACTACTTGACAGGTCGACAGCAAACCGTGAGAGTGGCAGGCCAAACTAGTTCTTGTGCTAATGTCAATTATGGCATCCCACAAGGGAGCACACTGGGGCCAACATTATTTCTGGTCTACGCCAATAATCTCTGTGAATTGAACATTGAAAATGGGCACATTCTTGCCTTTGCAGACGATACAGCTCTTGTGTTTCATGGCTCTTCCTGGGAACAGTTACGCGAAAGCACAGAAAAAGGACTTTGCTTGGTTACACAATGGCTTGAAGAAAACTTACTGACCATAAATGTACCCAAAACCAAATACATTTGCTTTGGTATCACCAGCGTATCTAAGCCACCTAGTGGTTTTTCAGTTCCGATTCACACGTACCCCTGTAACAAAAATAATGCTAACCGAGTTGGCTGTACGTGCGCGCAACTTGCTCAGACACCTACAATGAAATACCTAGGAATAGAAATTGATGAGCGGCTGAACTGGCATCCACAAATAGCAGTACTGACAAAAAGAATAAGAAGATTAATACCTGTTTTTAGGAATCTCCGGGATGTCGCAGACGTTAAGCTTCTTACAAATGTCTACACTGCGTTATGCCAGTCACTACTGACCTATTGCATACCTGTATGGGGGGGTGCGGCTGCAACCCACTTGATGGAACTAGAGAGAGCCCAACGTGCAGTTATCAAGGTGATGCATAAAAAGCCGAAAAGATATCCAACAGAGATGCTGTATAAGGAATCAAATGTACTTACCGTACGACAACTTTATATTTCTAATACCATTCTACGATTTCATAGATCCCTCGTAATAGCAGAGCTCCCTAGAGGAAAAAGGAGAAACCGTATACCACTTCCACTGGTAAAAACTAGGTTTGCCCAACGGCAATATAGCTTCCTTGGTTTATTCCTTTATAGTTATATAAATAATATTGATAATATTACCAACCTAAGTAGACATCTTCTAAAAATATTCCTGAGAAAAAAGTTGTCTTGTTTAAATCACCAATCCACAGAAAACCTTCTACATCCACTACAGTGACTATCCACGTACAATCTCTGAAACATTCCTCTAGCACACATACATCCTCTCACTCACGCTACACAATACATACACAACACTAACACACACACATACACAACACTACATACATAACAAATACACATTCTCAGCATGTACTTTTCATAGTTAAATAAATAATATTAGGTATATACGAGTAGAACCACTGAATGGGAAGAAACTAGTCTCCTAAGATACAGAATATACTTCTAGTTTAGGAGCTAGGGCCATAAATGTTTTTTGTACCATTATTATATGAAATAAAATTATTATTATTATTATTATACTACTTTTCGTTTGTAATTACACCCAGACACAGGACATACAGACATGTTCATGCACACAAATGCATGTCCTGTGTGGGAATTGAACCCACGACCTGCTTCTTCTTCTGCTTCTATTTTGCAAAGAATTATATCTAAATAATAATCTTTATCAACATCCCATATCCTTACTGGCCTAACTACCTCTTATTATAATTATGGACAGTCAACGATAAGTACCGACGTTCCTTAGTGGTAAAATTGAAAACTACGAGCCGGCACTCTCGCCTACGTACTGTGCACGGTTGTGTAAATTAAATTATATTTTATAGATGTTGATTGTTGACCAATTAATAGACATGCGTGGGAGTTTCAACCATAAAATTATAACTATGAATAATTACAAATGACACTAATATGTTCGCAGACCTTATGTTACAATTCAGCTTTACGCTCAAATGAAGAAGAGATATTTATAATTAATTTTATACTAGACATAAAAACTGTATTAATATACTGAAGACACGAGAGCGAAATTTTTTATTTTATTTTTTTATAAATTTTATTAAAAAAACCTTACATATTTTCTTAATTTTAATAGTCGCCAAACTACTATTGCAGTTTGTAGGCGTGCACTCTTTCACAGTTTTCATGGTTTTGTACGTACATATACCATTATTTACATTATTACTTAACAATCACATGCACTATACATATATTCTAGGTACTAGTGCAGTAACTTATGAAAGAAACATAATAGGTATATCATTTCTTTCTTAAGAAACTAGACTGCTTCTCTAAAAAAATCTCTTTTACTTTTCTTTTTAAAGTTATTTTATATTTAATTTAGTAGCATATTAGGATACATATTACATAATTTTGGGATTACATATTTGCGAGTTCTTTTACCATAATAGTTATTAATCTTAGGTACAACTAATGTCCCCTTAGTTTAAGCTCTGGTATTACACTAATAAAACCTTTCGTCCATATAAATAGCAACGAAATTCCATAATAGTATTGGTATTGCATACAATACAAGAGTATGTTTGAATTCCTGAAGGTCCTGATGAATTCAGGACGCGTTGCGACCCTTCAGCCGCTCGATGCGTAGTGAACGGACTACGTAGCGCGTGACACAGCCTCCAATTCGCAAATTTATTTCTAAGGAATCATTTTACCTGTATGTTATTTATTATACCTTCGATTCACCATGTGGGTACAAGCCATAGAAAAAAAAGACATAGTCAATATTTAAAAAAATATACTCACTTAGGCTGCTAGCTTTCTGGGAACCTTGCCGTTAGTCGGAAGCAGCGACAGAATTGAAAAAAAAAACAACATTCATTTTTATTATTTGTTGTTATAGCGGCAATTGAAATACATATTCTCTGAAAATGTCAGCTGTCTACCTATTATCGTTCATGAGATACTTACAGCCCACTGACAGACGGACGGACGGACGGACAACGGAGTCTTAGTAATAGGGTCCCGTTTGGCACCCTTCGGGTACGGAACCCTGAAAATGAGTTAGGTTAGAATTTTTATTTTATTTGTTTTCACTTTTTCTTTTTTCCTATGTAAATATTCTTTATTTTTCTATCTTATCTGTAATTTCTTTTTTCATCTTATTTAGATTTAAGGTTTTATTGATTGTTATGGTTATTTATCAAGAAAATTTGCTATATTTACTCACTTAGGTACTTTGCCATATGCTATAGCTTTGATACAAGATCTTCTTGGAATTCTTCACAATCACTACATTAGTATGAAATATCACAGCTAAACAGAGCCAATGTTGAGCATCCAACGCTTCCAGAACAAGGTATACTGAGGGAAATAGTAAATGCCCTTTGGTATGTACATCAGAAACGTCGACCTCCATCGGGACTTAAAAGTAAAGTTCGTTAATACAAAAATTGTAAAGTATGCACAAGCTCACCAAAACCAGCTTCCAGCATGTGAACGTTGAGGCAATCCAGCTCCTCGATCACACAGATATAGTAAGACGACTCAAAAGGACCAAACCGTTTGAGTTAGTGTAATGATAGTTATAATAGTGTAACGTAGTCCATGCCATGTGCTTTATAAGGTCCAAATAAATTAGTGAATATCCTCTTGAGGGATGAATGTATATCAAAAAATAATATAAGAAAACTAATCCGTGGGAAAAAAACAAAATTCCGAAATTGAACCTAATATCAGTATAAAGTATTAATTTAACCATTTATCTAAAAATTATTTCCCACGGATTATTTTTCTAATATTACGTACGGGTGTGGACGTACACACGGCTACAGATCAAGCTATGAATTTCTAGTATAAGCTGACCTCCCAATTTACGGAAATCCTGTAAAATGCGAGATCAGCTTATACTGGAATTGTATAGCTTGATCTGTAGCCGTGTGTACAACAAACCTACAACACGAGCGCGATACGAATCCCTGTGTTCATCAAAAAAGGCGGAGCGTAGTCGAGCGCGAGCCGAACTCTCATACGAGGCTTGTAAAGTCCGTTTACGCTACGCGAATTCATGCTCCGCGTGTTCTCGGCTCGTTCTTGGTTCTCGTAGCGTAGACGCACCTTTAGATATACTCAATATAGAAGTTTAAGTTAAATATAAATTACTTATTAGCCTAATATTAAAGCTTGGTTGTAGTATTAATAGGGAACACTAAAGAAGGTGTAGCCCGGCATAAAGAAATAAAAACAAACGATATCCAAAACTACAATGTATTATTACATATTTTTAGTAGTATATTACGTTTTAGTACGAGGAAATACTCTTCTTTCTAAAATACTTATTATTATCAGTAACTACTGAAAAATCCCACTCTGAAGATAATAAGGAAAGTCGGTAAACTCTCGCCGCCAGGATATCGTATTCGACTGAAAACTTTTCCTCGCCCACGCGTTCTTTATATTACCGCAACGTCGTAATTTATAAGGAACGTCTATAAATTACGTTATACTATGCCATTTTGGATCCCTTCACTGAACCCACAGGCTCTATGGTGTAACATTAGCTTGTCTATATTTCGACTCTTGTCTTACAATCTATATCACATAGGATGAGTTGTGACAGTGCAACGTTTTTTCTTGTAAAATTGGTTACTCTGACATACTACACAAAGTATTTCACGATTACAATATTCCCTTATAACAACTAAATAAACATTAACCATTGAGAAATCTATAAAATCAGGTTTTATATAGTCCCGGCTCTTTTTGTTTTATGACGTTAGAATGTGACGGGTATAGTTAAATTTTGCTAAACTTGGTTTAAATAACTCGTGTAATAAAGGTGTGTGTCGCAGAACTCAATCTATTTGAAATCTATTAGTGTTACAATTTATGATTCGGATCTAAAACGGGTTAGCAGCATATTTTGCTAACGTATTAATTATTGTATTCACAAAAAGTATGTCTGCTCATGCCAGACGCGCCATAGTAAAGGTCTCGCTCGCCTGAAATGTGCCCACATTAATTACTACCAAGTGTAGTCAGTTAATTTACTTGTAATACTCTCCGTTAAAGACAGTCATGATATTATTCTCTACTTACTTGACCTGTGTCACCTACAAAATTTTAACATTTGGATAATCTGTATGTGGAAAATCCTAGTTTGATGTTATTTTTGAAAGTGGGCTCGTTAAGAGAAAAGGATGGTTGCAAGAAATTTGTAAAATAGGTTTTTAACATATCTACTGCTGTCGCGCTGTGCCCGAGCTATCCCGCCCGAGGACGATAGACACAACTACAGCTTGAACCGATTATACCTATTTCAACTACACGAAATCGCTACTTCGTAATCCCCGGTTTTCTCCTCCAAAACCTACTACAGAAAAGTAATTAACAGTGGATAAATTTTTCACCTTACGCCCATGTGACGGTAGCGAAACGGCCATGCCACATAGTTTGACTAAGGTGTAGAGTTTGTGAAGTTAGGGCTTATAGAGTTAGGGCGCATAAGCTTGACTCTACATGAGATCTGATAACTTTTTGACAGTGCGAGCCATATAGTCTCGTCTTGGCAACATTTTACATGAAAATGTTATTGGTGGGATGGTCAGCCTACTGTTGGAGTTTTCAAGCCGCGTAGGAGGCCTCCAACCAGCTTGACTATTACAATTAAGTGATAACCGGTACCATCGTCTTCGAGTTGAAATATCACCAGGTGGTCGGTCACCCATCCAGGTCACCGGCCTCACCGGTGGTACCCTACACCACGAGCGCTTCCTAAAAAAGAAGAGAATTTATTTTGTACTAGTTGGTGAAACCGCGAGGGATAGCTAGTGCTGTGAATTAAACTAATAGGCTAGTTTCCTGAGAAATTCTAATTAGTCCGTCATATACATTATCAGAAAAATTAGACACGTATTTTTTCTTTTGTCAATTAAACAAAAAAATACGCGGATATGGTTTGTTGAAGTTCCGCGTGACGTCACACTTTTTAGTAACAAGTGACGTCACGAGTCCCCACTCCCGAACTTTGTCGCGCTTTATCTTCGTCTATTTTGAATAATTTGGTTCAGCAAAAAATACGTGTCCAATATTTTTTGATAATCTAACTGAGACGGACTAATTAGAATTTTTTTTTTTTACCCAGGAAACATCCATATTACGGGACATTGTTATATTGAAATAGGTATAGAAAACGAAACCTATTTTACAAGCTTTTATTTAACTTGCTATCTATGTATGTAATTATGTTCGGGTGGAATCTTGCGAGTCGAATTTCACCCAATTCCAGTGGTCGGATTGACTTGCAATATTTGGTATACATATTGGATGACAGTGCAAGTACAGTCAACCAAAAGTACAGTCACCAAAAAAAACTTGTATTAAAAATGAAATTTTTAACTAAAATCTTATTCACATTACTTTCGGTTCACATAACACAGTAAATGAAAGAACTGCCACAAATGTCTAATAGACATGCGTGACAGATACCCGCTTGCGTTAGATGGCCCCCTAAGATAAGAAAACTTACACCCTGGTCTAAATGTTAGGAGAAAATTGGTAATAGGACAGTCCCGGCACGTAACCATTCCGGCACATGCTGAAAGAATCCACTTATGGCTATCACACGGTGTAATGGACGTAAACCTTTAACTGCTCATTTCGGTAAGTTTGTTAAATTAACTTAAGTGATTTACCCACCTTCGCGAGGATATCATGATTGATTTAGGGTGCTAGAAGCTATTTCATTTAGCCTAAATGCTGGGATGTAGGTGCAATGCATACTTGCCGAGTTTCACATTTTTGCGACTTGAGATTTGACGCGCCAGTGGCAAGTCGTGTCTTTGAAATCTTAAAAATGCCAAATTGTGCCATCCAGAGGATTCAGCCTACTATAAATCTGTGGTAGGTACCTATATCCCATAAGTTCAAGGATTTCACCTGTTATTTATTTGTTTTATATTTATTTTTGTTTATTTTTCATAGCACTTCATTCCTTGCCATTTCATAGTAATATGGAGTGTTCAATAGTTAATAAACTTTTTTTATACAACCTATGTAGGTTTAAAATCCTGTAAAGATACGACAATACCACCAGTCAGTCAGTGATGATGTCGCCGAAGGTGGTAAGCACACAGAGCCTAGAAGGGTGCTGGCTCTCAAGTGCAGCTGGAGGTCCCAGCACTTGGTGACAGCTTTTTAACCTGAGGGTGGTAACCAGCCAGGCAGGTACCTACAGCAAACCCCTTTTTTTCTTTGTTACTTAGGTAGCAAACAAGCATACGGCCCGCCTGATGGTAAGCGGTTACCGTAGACGCTTGCAACACCAGGGATGTTACTCGCGCGTTGCCGACCCTGCAGAAATCTCTTCACAGTACTTCAGACCCTACCACTGTGCTATGGTTTCCTCACGAGGTTTTCCTTCACGGAAAGCTAAAGCTCATTGTAGGATTCGAACCTGCGACTATCTTCTCCTATAATCGCCTATTCATTAGGAAACCAAGTGTATTTTTTCTATTGTAAATATAGTTAAAAAAAAATGCGGTTCTCGGTTTGTCATAAACATAATAAAGGATATCACAAATCAGGATAAAACAAAACAATAAATTAGCAAAACAACAATATGATACCCTCACAATAAACAAACAAATATTGACAACAATAGTCATCCGACCGACTCGCCCAATATGATACAAAGTTAATACCAATAAAGCCGTATGCAAACTAACGCAAATCCCTGCTGGAAACGGGATATAATGTCATTTCCCATAAATGCCGTGGACATAAAGAATGGGATTGAAAATGGCGGCGGCGCGGGGCGGTTCACTCGAGGACGGAATTGCCTTGACAGTGTACTAGCCATTAATAGTTGGAACATGCAACAGGTATGCCTATTTCTAATTCAATTCGCTATTATAACGGACATACTTAGTTATTTGGTTGCAGATTGGAAGTAGGTCTTCATATTTTATTGGTTCTTAATATTTTTGTGTGGGTCTCTCTAGGGAAGTCTTGACTCTTGAGAGAAGCATATAAAGTAGGTAGAGATTTAAAAAAAAAAAACGGATCGTGCACCAATGATATGATTATAGTATAGATAGGTCAATGAGATAGGTTTATTTTCGATGAGAGGAAAAGGAGCAGGATGATTAGGTAACTTAGCATGATCTATTCTTGAGACATGATCTGAGATCTCGTTCTATAATACAGACCATAGAAGATAAGTGAGTGAGTAGTTCTATCTCTAGCTTCAACTGCTAAATAATGTTCAGGACCTCTACCATGAGTTTTCTACACTAACGTAATCTACAGTCGCTAGCGACTACGGTAACACATTTTGTATGAAATGCTTCCAAAAGTGTCCACTAGAGGCGGTGCTCGCTATACAAAATATTCACCGTAGTCGCTAGCGTGTGTAGATTACGTTAGTGTAGAAAACTCATGGTAGAGGTGGATTGAAGTGTTGCTTTGTACGATCAAATGTCACACGTTGGACTCACGAAGCACCGCACCCCCCGTGCCTGAGTAAAATAATAAAGCGCGGCGTTCTGAGACTATTAAGACTATTGACTAAGTCAAATAGTCGATAATATAACCTAGATACCTACTGCAGCGCCATCTGCCGGATTTGTGAATCTAAACCATATAGGACGCGAACCAAACGCATACAAAAAAATTAATTAATATCGGTCCAGCCGTTTAGGAGTAGTTCAGTGACAAAAACAAGTACAGTTGAATTTTTTTGTATGCGTTTGGGGTGACGATGACGCCCTGGATGGTTTAGATAGGGTAGGGTAGGGTAGGGAAGCGTAGGGTAGGGCAGCATCACAGGGCAGGGTAGCACCACGCGAACGAAGTCGCGCCGGCCAGCTAGTGTATGTATAAGGATACCCACTACTACTGTACTGTAGTGAACTTACATTCACCAGTTGATTAGTTTGCAATGTAATTCTTTATTTAAAGTAAAAGATATATTTATTTATTTTATTCTCAGTGAAAGCTTATATTTAAATACTATAAATATTTTACACTAACTTCTTAGGTGTAAAAATTTTATACATAAAATAAAAACATCAAATATAAGTAACAAACTTTTATTCAGTAAAACTTAACTACATAACAAATAGTAAGTCTACTAATGTAAAAACTTGGAATTTAATTTATCTAATGAGGCACAAAATACAACAAAAACTTTTCAGATGGGACATATTCTCATCAGAGGACACTTCCTCTAGGCTCCGAAGAGCTCAATGAACAGTGGTGGATTTGCCCTAAGGCCACAGTAGGCCTAGGCCCAGGGAGGCCAGATATTAGGGGTGGCCAATCGTGACAAAAACTTCACTGATGATAACAAGAAATATCTCAAAGTACCTAAATATTCTAAAGGCTTGCAAACATTAAGGTTACATGATGCGGTGTAGTGCAGCCTACTACACCGCATCATGTAACAATTAATAATCTTCATAAATCACCTTAATACATTTTATGTATAAAATATAGATTTGTTACATATGTATAATATAATGTATAATAAATGTTATTGTAAAGTAATTATTTCATACAGTAAATTCTTTATTAGTTTATATGATGGGTGCTGAGAAAGGGGCAGTTGGTACTTAATGGCTACTACAAATCCGCCACTGCCAATTAACAGCATAATGCCCTACTGCTGTCGTTTATAAATGTGTTTAATATGGAAGAATAATATTCACCGGCATATAACTGAGTTTTTTCTTATCATTTGTTGATAAAAGCCTAGTAATTGATATATTTATATCTACATAAATATGGCTACATTTATATCTTACTCCTTGAGTGATTTGATCTATTTAATTCCTTTAATGATTTGTTTGAAACTTACTAGAAATTAGTAATAATATAATTGGCTGCTGCTAACCAGAGTTATTTCAAAATTATGTTATTGCTACATATTAATATTACTCATTCACGTTTGTTTAGTATGGTTATTATTTAAAGTTAGGCATATACAGAACATGAAAATATTGCTATTTTATACATTGTTGTATAAAATAGTCCTCCTAAACTCTTCTCTTTACCTAACATACATAGGTATTCTTAATTTAAAATCTTTGACATTTATCACCACACTTCCCAACACGATGTTCAAAAATAGAATCACTTGGAACTCTTTGAAGACGAAGGTTTAGGAGCAGGTTTTGGTGCAGTGGGTGCCGCTGCGGCTCGCTTCTGTGCTGCAGATAGGGTCGGCTTGTTAGTAGCTAACGCCCGCAGTTCCTGTTCAGCTGCAGCATTCACCATTCTCGTCACCGAAGCCTTCATCTGGTTACGTTTAATTATGTTTTTACTTGGTACGGGAGCATTCTTCTTCTTAGTTACCGCTTTACCCTTCGCTTTTTTGGCTTTCGCTCCCGATGGTAGTTTGCTTTTAACTTTCATCTTTCCTTGAGCCATATCTGCCAAGTACTATTCTTCTAAACAAGGATTTAATAGTAATTTAAGCTTCTAACGCAGTGAAAAGATAACATGTGCAAAAAAATTGTTTTGTTGGTTACCTCTATCGATCGACCGACTGACATTTGATTTGACACTTGACAGTAGGTAGCCTGACGCATGCTGTCAATGTAATTTTACGTAACAAAACATTAAAGGTCAACGCACAGTTATCCGAGCCGAACGCATCGAACGAAACGAATTTTAGAATTCTGTATATTTTATTTTATTTTATTTTATTCAGGATAACAAACAGAATGACAATAATTGGTTATACAGGGTACACAGTTATAAAAATATTGTCAAAGTCAAACCAACTACGCTATCCACAGATTACAAAAAAGTATTAATAATTTTAAAGATGAAGAACTTATATAGAAAACAACAAAAAAAGAGAAAAAACAAGCTGAGATTAATAAACTAGATAATTAAAGTAAGTAAGTATTTCGGATTGTAGACAATACTGCAAAAAGCTTACAAAAGTTATAAAAGTTATATAATTATATCATTAGATGACAATGTAGCCCTTATGGCTTTTTTAAATTTGGAAGAAGACAGTGCAAAGATGTCGGTTCCTAAGAAATTAGAATTATGAGCCGTTACAAGTTGCCGAAGAGGGGCACGTAAACCGGCGTTAGTTCGGCAGCTGCCAGTTGAAAACAAATGGCAAGCGCGCACTTCCCGTCTTTGCACTGTCCGCGGCACAGAATAACAAAGACTGCTCGTAAGATCAGTACAATCCAATCCACCATTACACAAACCGTACAACATCATTGCTCCGAGAAGTAATCGTCTTTGGCTCAATGTTATTAAATTATACTTTTTAAGTAAGTCTGGATATGGTAAGGAACCTCTGTTACACCTAAAATGCATTGCCAGGCCTGTCCCACTCCCATGTTTAGGTACGATCGCGCGCACGCGGACTACCGGAACAACGCTAGTCGGTTGCAACGCGCACGCAGCGCAAGACGCGTGTGGGTATAAATACCTACGTACTACCTATAAAAAGTGTTTACTGTTCTTTTTTTAACACTATATTGTGTAGATATCGTTGTTTTTATAGTTCTAGATATTTTGTTGTTGTTTCATTGTATTTTTATAGTTCTAGATATTTTGTTGTTGTTTCATTGTATTGTCCTAAAGTCCTTATTATAATAATAGGCCCGTTTCGATAACATACCAGTGTGTTAAAAAGAGACAAAGATAGAGCGACCAGAAGAGACCCTCTTGTATAAACGGGCCTCTTAGACCTCGAAAACTCATGTGAATGATTTTTAACCCACTTCAAAAAAAGGAGGTTTCTCAATTCGACCGTATATTTTTTAACCGACTTCAAAAAAAGGAGGAGGTTCTTAATTCGGTTGTATGTTTTTTTTTTTATGTTTGTTACCTCATAACTCCGTCGTTTATTAACCGATTTCGAAAATTCTCTTTTTGTCTGGAAGGGTACACTTCCCGTTTGGTCCCATTGTCATCAGATCAGGATTTGATTACTTCTTAGTGTACTTTGAAGTCTAATTATTTTTATGTGTTCGCGGATAACTTCGTCGTTTATGAACCGATTTTGACGATTTTTTTTTAGAAACTGTTAGTTGTTCCAGTATAGAGAGAGTTCCCTCTTTAAATATACAGTAATTCTACCTTACAACTCTTAGAATAACTAAGATTTCACATACCACTATTTCAAAAATCAGTAGAACAATATTCAGAATTTTTTTACAATTCTTATTGTTATGTTGGTAAGTAACTCAATGTATCCTTTTTTTGGTTTATTCTTTATTAATTTTTATATAACAAACTTCTTTAATCAACATGAAGATTATTAAGAACAAATATTGTGAATTTCGGCTGACGGCTACTGGACTAGGTAATCGTGCCGTTTCTTGTCGCGTCGTCAGTCATTTCAGATTTGATAAGCATGTATGTTACTAAAACCCTTCCCCAAAATAGTTGTATTCAGTTTCGTAGACAGAATACACATTCAGTATACAAAGTACAAATAGGTCTAAAAACTTAGATTAAAGTATGTAGACATTTTAAAATAACTTTCTGATCTAATACTAGTTAGCTAGGATATTTTAAATGTCATTGTTCACGAAAGGAGAATAGCATAGAAATAAAATAAACACCGAGAATAGTAATAGGACATACATAGGCGATAAGGAAATATTGAAGATTCATAATACCTCATTAGACAACCCTACCGTAACACGTGCCGCGTCATACAGGATAGAGTTATACGATAGAAAGAGAGGGAAGTTGTAGGTGAATATAATTTTAGGCGCGCAGCGCTGCGCGAACTGGATTGCGCTTTATTCTGTCGTTCCAAGAGTCGATTTTTGTTTAAATGTCGTTTTCGAAGTGGGTTTTCTGTACGTAGTACTATTAAATATTCTGTGGCATTGCCTTAAGGAATTTGCGCTGAACCCTCTCTATAAGATCATTATATTTATTATAATAGGGGTTCCAGATGGTAGATGCATACTCTACCTGAGGCCGGATAAGGGAGTTGTATAAGTAGAGGTAGGTGGAAGTGCGTTTAAAACAATGACCAACTCTCATTATAAAACCATACATTTGATAAGCTTTACTGGTGATCTTTTGTATGTGTACATCGAGATGTAGCTTTGAATCTAGTTCAACACCGAGATCCCGCACGGAGTCGACTCTTTGTAAATAGTTATTGCCCAGTTTATATTTATAGTCGACGATATTTTTCTTTTTAGTAAATCTTATAAAGTTACATTTGTTAATATTAAGATGCAATTTGTTCCTTTTACAGTATTCAGTTAAGCTATCTAAATCATATTGAAGAAGAAGGCAGTCATTATTATTGTTTATAGGTCGAAAATTTTTTAAATCGTCTGCGTAAAGTAGAAATTTTGAATTCTGAAAGCAATCATCTATATCGTTTATAAAAAGTACAAAAAGCAATGGGCCCAGAATAGACCCCTGCGGGACACCAGATGTAGTTACGATAGTGTTGGAATGGGAACCTTTAATAACCACATTTTGACTCCTGTTGGATATATAGGAGATAAACCAGCGTAGCAAATTCCCTCTGATGCCGTTAAAAGCTATTTTATTCAGCAATATTTCATGGTCTACCTTGTCAAAGGCCTTACGAAAGTCCGTATACACAACATCCACTTGTACGCGCCTATCCATATTTTCAAATAATGTATTAGTGAATAACATAAGATTGGTACAAGTGGATCTACGCCTGACAAAACCATGCTGTTCTTGCAAAATCACATTGTGGATAATAGGGTAAAGCTCGTTATGGACTAACCTCTCGAAAAGCTTCGACAATGCAGGCAATATCGAGATGGGCCGGTAGTTCGCTACATCGTTCTTAGACCCGTTTTTATGTACCGGGGTTATGTAGGCCTGTTTCCATACGTCCGGAAAAACTCCCTCCGACAAACATTTATTAAAAATAATGAAAAGTGGTATATTCAAATAAGCAGCAGTTTTTTTCAGAAACAGTGGATGTATACCATCAGGACCGTTTCCTTTAGTGTGATCAATCGTTTCTAGAGCGGTAGTAATTTTTGACAAGCTAAGATACAAAGTATTTATTAAAATATTTCCTGTAAAATCAGCTGGTGGAACCCAAGCTTCGGGATTAAATGTGGATGTTTCATAAACAGAGCTGAAAAAATCCGAATATAAGTTACAAGCCCCGGTTGGATCATCAGCGATTCGAGTACCATAGTGCACTTTGGCTGGTATTCCGGGCTTGTCCTTCAAATCTGATATAAATTTCCAAAAATATTTTACGTTACGACAAATACTATCCTGTACTGTTTCGATGTAGTGAGAGTAACATTTGTCACATTCCTTTTTAAATCTTGATCTGTAGAGGGAAAATGTTTCGTAATCGGATAAATTTCCATAAGTTTTCCATTTCTTCCATGCCCTTGACTTATTTTTGAATATATGTATCAGTGGGGGGGTGAACCAGACAGGGAAATGAGAAAATTTATTTTGCTTAACTGGAACGAATGAGTCAATTACATTATTAATTTGAGAATAGAATATATTTAATGCATCTTCGGCAGGGAGATGACCAAGTAACGTCTCCCAATCAATTTTGTCCAGCATTTGATTAATTTCGCTGTAATCGGCCTTATGAAAATTGTGTTTTAATATTGGGGGTAGGTGATTCCGCATTATATTTGTGTCTAAGGGTACAAGAGCAATGAAAGGTGGATGATAGGGATCAATTTTCGTTAATGGGTCAGTGGGTAATATAATAGAACAGTCTACATTAGTGATGAATAAATCAAGTATTCTATTTAGGGGGTTTTTAATACTGTTATATTGAGCAGAGTTAAGTATGGACATCAATTTTGCCAGCTCACTACAAACCATGGAAGCGCTTGTACAAGTAAGGCCTCGGGTGTGATTCGGACTGAAGCTCCAATCAAGATCAGGAAGATTGAAATCTCCTGCTAGGATAAAGGTATCCACATGAATACCATTTAATATTTTTAGAAGCGTGTCAAAATAATGTACGTAAGCGTCAGTGCTAACATTTGGCGGTATATACGACGCATTAATAATATTACGTGTACCACGACTGGAACCTGCTATTTCGACGAAAACAAATTCAATGCTGGAAGGTGGTGGCAAGATATCAGGAGGTAACTTGTAGACTGTGGGTCTTAGCTCTCGTCTTACGGCTATTAAAACGCCACCTCCATCCTTTTTAGCGGTAGAAATACGGTCACGATCCTTCCTAAATACACAATAGCGAGGGTCAATGAACTCATTGTCTGATATATCCGCGATCAGCCAGGTTTCGGTCAGGATTATAATGTCGTAATGATGGGTCAGAATATTCAAATAGAGAGGGCTCAGTTTTGTGCGCAGTCCTCTACAATTTTGATAGTATACAGACAAATTAGGAGCCATTAGTAAAATGTTAATAGTGTGATAAGTAGAAGTTTGAATAAGTAGAATAAAAAGAGCAACAGCATTTTAGAGGTTTGAATTAAAAGTACAATAAGTGCAGAGCTTAGTACAGAGCCAGTTATAATAGTGATGGAAGTGGTAACAGAACACAGAGCAGTGATGTCATTTACATAGTAAATTATGGGTATGATGGATTGATAAGCAAAGGATGAACTTAGACAAATTAGTAGGCGCAGTACAAAAAATAATTGAGAATAGGCAAACCAGAAATACAAAATATAACAAAAACACGATAGAAAATTTAAAAAACACGATGAAAATGGAAACAGATGCACAATTTCATAAAGTTTCGGAGCCAACCTAAAGCAATCCATTGCCAGACACCCCACGAGGTTTAATCTTGGAGATCTCACATTGTGAACGAATGGCATAAATAGGAGAGGTATCAGATTCTCGGACGAGAATCGTGGCGTGTCTGACCCAGACGTACTTAAAATTGTTCTTCTTGGCGGCCTCGCGACAGTTTCGAAAAAGAATCTTATTTTTTAGAGTTAGGTGTTCGCTCAAGTATAGCGTATGTGACGTGCCGGGTATTCCCAAATCATCAGACTTTAGACCTCTGTTATTTAAACGAAATGCGCTTAAAACATTGTCCCGCAGGACCCTTGAAGTGAGCTTTACAATAATATTCTTTGGCCTATTTGAGCCATGTTGTGCATGTGGCACTCGGTGCACTGATATAATATCATGCTGTATTGATATTATGAAAGCTCGCACACTTGCCGCCGTCGAATCGTCTGAATCTGAACCATTTTTTTATACAGAATTCTAAAATTCGTTTCGTTCGATGCGTTCGGCTCGGATAACTGTGCGTTGACCTTTATTTTCAGCAAAAATCTTCTTAATTTTAAGTTTGGCAACCATATCCAAATTAGGACTTATTTCTGCCAGTGTCTAGTTATATTATAAATTCCGGTCACAAGTCCTCAGTCAGTCACCATCCATAAAAGTCATCTTTTACTACAATGGTGGTCATTGTACATCTCTCTCTGTTATCGTTCCTTATAAAAGGCCACTAAAAGGCATAGGTATCTTACCTAACTATGACCTAACCTAACGTATCGTGTAGGGTTTTAGGATTCGGAAATAAAAATACAGTTTAATTTAATTTTTTACGGACTTTTATTCATAAATCGACTGTTGCAGTATATGAATTCGAATTTAAAGTTAAGAAATATACATAATAGTATATAATATCTAAATATATTTTATGTACAGATAAATAGAAAAGTAGTCGAGTATAATAATCGGCTATCGATAGAATCGAGCGGCGAGAGTGCAGGCGACCGGCGGAAAGCGGTGCGGACGAGGGCGCACCTCGCCATAAAACGTCTAGAAAAATAGATAAATCGCTCAAAAACGTCAGAATCAGTCGAGAAGATAGAAGAGACGAGAACGGGCGACTTCGAAGGCAGCACCGATGTGGGGCTGGGGGCCCTCTCACGCGTACTCGGTGTCTGTGGAGAGCGAGCGCTCGGCGGGCGAGCGGCGGCCGCCCGTGCCGCCCACGCCGCCCTCCACCACCGTCGGCTCGCCCGCCTGCGCCTGCGCGTACGCCAGGCTCTTCTGGTAGCTGAACAACTGCCGCTCCAGCGAGTAGTTCTCCGCCTGGAGGACGGCGATCTCACGTCTACAACAAACAAAATTATTGATAAGGTAGGTACCGAAATCGTATTTTCTGGCAACTGTTTATAGGTAGGTACGTAATTAAATTACCTCATCTGATGCGCGTGTAAACGACAAAGATCATCGTAGACATGATAGGTCGCCTGGAAGAGTAAGTAGGTGTCGCCCCATTCTAGACGTACGCGTAGTTCGCCGCCTGCATGCAGGAAGGGGCAACCGGGCCGCGATACGTCCTCAACTCGCAGCGCGGTTTCCATCATGAGACCCTCGTCTGCGTTATCTTGGGCGTAGTAGTGTTCGAAGGGAGCACCGGGCAGCTCGTCCGCGTCGGGCTCGCCGGGTGCGGGCGCGGCGCGGACCAGCCACGCCGACCAGCTCACGTACCGCAAGTGGTTGCGCGGTACGTGGTGCACGTCGCGGTACAGCATGTGCAGCCGCACCGTCTCCGAGTGCATGTCGCAGCGCACCGCCCACGCCTGCTTGTCACGGTCGTAGCACGTGGCGGCGCGCCCCGCCGCCGGCACCGCCAGCTCGGCCAGCGCCCGCGCCCACACCAGCTCCACCGAGAGACGCACGCCCTTGTTCAGCAGCCGCGACGGCGGCCGAGGGTTCCACGGTGGAGTGCGCCCCTCCGCGTCGCACACGCACTCCAGAATGCCGGAATGCAGCCGGCGCTCGCCTTCACCGAGCGCGAGGGCGTACTTGACGCGGCAGCGCTGCCCCTCGCCCGACAGCCGAGCGAGGCGCAGCGACAGCGGCTCCTTGCCTCCGCCCGTCACCGACACCTGCCAGTCGAAGCCGGCGAACGCTATCGGCGGGGTGTCGAGCCGTGGTGCACGTATCTCACACGTGTAGATGGTGCGCACGCGCGACATGCTCAACTCGAGCTGGAACTCGCCGCGCGCGTCCGCGAACTTGGCGTTGAGCTCGACGAGAGAGACGCACCGACCGCGGCCCTGAGCGGCGCAGCCGGCGTTGAAACGAACTTGTTTGCCGGAGAACCCTTCGTTGGCGGTGAAGTGGTCCCGGCTGAGTAGAGTGAAGGTAAAGTCGACATAGACTCGCATGCCCTCGCATGCTCCTCGCCATACCAGGTAGACACCTGCAACGAAGTTTCGCTATCAATATCTATGTGGTAAACCTGGTATATTGGAAATAGCTGTCACTTACCGAGAGAGGCATCGGTGCGGCTGAAGGCGACCGCCCAGCGCTGGTGCGCGCAGCAGAAGTCCTTGGAGGTGACGTCACGGTCGGGCTCGCGCGTGGCGGAGCGCGTCACCACGAAGGTGAACACATGGGTGTCGGCGCGGTCCTTCAGCCGCGTCGCGCGGTACAGCAGAGCCATGCGCCCGCTCGCCGCACGCCGGCCCCGCCTGTGCTTGCGCCTGTACACACACACTGCATTCACTCAATAATATATTAAATACTCAACTTAATTCTCCACATGCCCCGTATATCGCTGATATGAAACCACTACAGTTGCTTCTCTACATCGAACATTAACGCAAAGAAGAGCAATGTCGCTCATTTTGTTTGGATTGTTATATTTTCCGCTAATTCCCCACCACCCACTACCGACAAGGCGCTCTGATTAGCTAAGTCTATAAGGACACACTAAACATTTAAATAGCAGTGATCGGTTGCTACCATTATTAAGCCAGAAAAAATAGCGACTGGCAGATGAAATAAACTTATTTCTAATATTCGCGTGGCATGAGACGGCGGCGGCGCTGCGATAGTGTTTCGCTGAACAAAAACGAACTAAACTCTTCTAATCTAATAGTGCGTTCGAATTGGAGTGATGTCGTTTTTAACAGTTTCAAAATGGGCATTTTTGTTCGGGCGTTCGAATTGGTAAATTTCAACAATTTTGCAACTATTGCCACAAACGATATTTCCCAAATCGAACGATTAGATACAAAAATGACATTTCCATGCTGATCGCCTGCTTGTCACTTGTCTCAACCTACCTTTTTCCTTCAGTTAATCATTAAACAAAGTTAATTTAACAAATTATTCTCTTACCTGTTAGTATTTCTATAAAATTTTATAATAAAAATTAGAATTTTCGCTTCCCGTATGCATTTTCCGAAACTTATCTGTCAGATTCAAAGATGTCAAAATATGATCACAAACGACCCTGCCTCGGAGGTGGGTCAAAATTTGCAGTTCACGATGTCGTTTTTAACTGTTTCCACGCAAAACGAACGGTGAACGAAAACTGTTCAAAACGCCAATTTCGCCCACAACTTTCCAAATCGAACGCCAGTTGTGATCGTTTTTGGCATTTTGGACTGTTATTTTTGCTACCATACCCCAATTCGAACGCACCTTATATAACTCGTAAAATACTTATAGAATATTTTTTAAAATCGTTAGTATCAGCCCTAGGTCATACATTGGTGATATTATTTATCGAATTGTTGTCTTAATTAGATATATCATGAACGAATAAAAACGAAAATTAATTAATAATTAGAGGTAGCTTTGTGATTTTTTTCTATCGAGGAATTTTCATTCCGTTATGTTTTTGCTCAGAGTAAACCCTTGCTTATCCAAATAAAAATATTTTTTCATATAAATATTATTTACTTGAGTAAATTTCAATTCTAAGATATATGTTATTTTCCTTTATACGCACTCTAATCAATGCAAAATCACTTAATAGTTGCGGAGTTGGATTGCCGGTATTACTGCTCTAAAGGAATTGCTCTACGACGATTTTTTTATTTTTCGTGATCAATTCAAGATATATCATTCTTATGTTTCAGACGTTCTCTGAAATGAGAATCATAACTGAGAGAGTTTTAGGTATAGGTACACATCATATCGCATGTAATGACAACTCGCACCCGAATGATTTTTATATCTGTGTTCGTTCATATGTCGACAGCGATCACTCAAATCTAATTCCGCTGAGAAAAACGCGAATACACCGAAAGTAATAAAGCGACCCAGCGATGCCAAGTAAGCGAAATGGTGAGAGACATATAGGTACCTAGAGTAATTGAGTTGTACACGAGGTACTTGTATACGTGTCACCGCTGAATAATAAGATTACTATAAAATTAAAAAAAAAACAAAGCACGTCGTGTAAGCATAATCGTAACATTTTACGGTAATAGATACTGCGATGGCAACCAGATTATGGGCGCTGCTGGTCATTTAGGTCTTGACGAGCGCACGTTATGTATTTTTATATTAACTCCCTTGAAAGCACTAAAAATAACTTGTATCTTTACCCGCAGACAGACTACTTTCTAGATAGACCTTCATTTATTTTAGAAGTCAGTTTTTACGATACATTGGGCGCAAAAAATAAAAAATGATGGGCGCGATTTCATGTTTTCATATGAGTAAATTAGATGAAGTCTGACTTTATAGCAATAAATATAAGAGTTTGAATTCAGTGGAGTCTGACGCAGAATTTTTATGACGAAATATAAATATCTAAGTTTTGTCCACAAATAAGCTTTTTGTTAAAAATTACATTTTGACTACAAGATTTTTTGGTGACCGTACTTTTTGTTGATTGTACTTGCATTGTCATCCAATATACTAATGTATACCAAATATCAAGTCAATCCGACCAATGGAATTGGGTGAAATTCGACTTGCAAGACCACCCGAACATAGTAACATTGCAAGTTAAATAAATGCTTGTAAAAAATTTGTGAAAGGTAAGTTTAAAAAAAATATTGTCCTAGCTTTTGTTTGACGGGCCAGTTGGTGCGGTTGGTTAAAATTCCACCTATCGCGCCGCAGGTCGTGCGTTCGATTCCCACCCACATGCATTTGTGTGCATGAACATGTCGGTATGTCCTGAGTATGGATGTAATTATGTATATTAAGTATACGTATTAACAAAAAAAAAGCAGCACAATATATCAGTTATCTTGTTTCCTTAGTCTGCTTAGCTCTGCTTAATTTGGGATCAGATAACCGTGCGTGAGGAATACCAGGATATTTATTTATTATATTTACCTACAAACAAAAATTATAAGAAGAAAAAGTTCAAATCTGTTAGTATAGAATAGAGGTAAATGCGGTTTATTATCTACTAGGAGTTCCAGAACCCGCACATAACCCGCACATTACTAGATCTAATTAGTTTTATGGTTATTGAAAATACAATCTCCCTTCCTATTGCAATAACAGAACTAGTTAACCGAAGCTGAGCTTAGATTGCGTTATTATTGTTCCTGATCCTATCTCTATTTTAAACTAAGGTACCTATACCGAACAGTGAGACAAGGAGGAATTGGAATACCCTCTTGTCAACCTATGCTCTCTCACCCTCTCGCTCTCTCTCTCACTCTCTCTCTTAAGCAGCTGTAGTAGAATTTGATTTTTAGGGTTCCGTAGCCAAATGGCAAAAAACGGAACCCTCATAGATTCGTCATGTATGTCTGTCTGTCTATCCGTCCGTATGTCACAGCCATTTTTTTTCCGAAACTATAAGAACTATAATGTTGAAACTTGGTAAGTAGATGTATTCTGTGAACCGCATTAAGATTTTCACACAAAAATTGAAAAAAAACACTACTACTTAGAACTGAAACTCTTTTTTTTTTTATAAAACCCATTTTTGTGGGGTTTTTATGGATAGGTTTTCTAAAATTATATTGCGGTTTCTAATATCTTTTTATTCTACACTGAATAGTTTGCGCGAGAGACACTTCCAAAGTGGTAAAATGTGTGTCCCCCCTGTAACTTCTAAAATAAGAGAATGATAAAACTAAAATAAATATATGATGTATATTACGATGCAAACTTCCACCGAAAATTGGTTTGAACGAGATCTAGTAAGTAGTTTTTTTTTAATACGTCATAAATTGAAATTCATATCAAATACTCATGTCTATACCACCACTTACTTATATACCTACAGATTTGTACGGAACCTCGGTGCGCGAATCTGACTCGCACTTGGCCGGTTTTTATTTTATAATTTGTATACATTTCGCTAACCTAATAAGGTTCGATAACAATTGAAGTAAAAAAGAAATAAAACAAATTCAAATACTGTTATAGGTAATAAGAAATACTTCTAGAACGCAGGCATTTTTTTGCACACTGATTGATCATTTTATTACGCAGCCTTGTAGGTAAAAAATATACTCAAAGAACCATAACTTCTGACTAAATAAAATTCCAGTAGTTTGCAGCCCAGGTATAGGTAGGTATTAATAAACAAACAAAATTATGTACTCGTAAATGCACGTATACCTATATACGTGTATATAAAACTGATGGTCATAAAAAAGAAAATATGTAGGTATAGTCCCACAAACTCATCTGGCCCGGTGGGCAAAAGAGGACATAACGCGGACGCCCGTTTGAAATGTTGCTCTACCTGCCATTCGCCATTGGCTGTTTGCTCCACCAAATGCGATAACAGCGCCTCCTTCACCAGGCCAGATAAGTTTGTGGGACTATAAAATGTTACGTTTGTAACTGAATTTACGAAGGAGCCCATAGAAAAGGTATCAAGAAAAAAAAATGATAAAACATTTGTAGGATATGTAACCTATACTTATGTACCCGAGTACCCGCGTGCCGGAGGCTGTGGCCAAGTGACCACCGAAATGTTAGGTATAGCTATATCTATTTATATGAAGTAGGTAAACTGATATTTATTGGCATTCCTCGGAACCTTTAGGTATACGAGACACAGATATTCGACCTATTCCTTGAAAGGGGTTATAGTAGAGGTCATTAACAACAAATAAAGCAGTTAACTACGACCATGTAGAGTGGAGTAACTAAATATTTTTCATAATTAATTGTTTTTGGTAACTAGTCAGGTTTCAAATAAATCGAAGAACCGTCACAGCTCGGTAACCATCCAGTTGTGATCCCTAGTTAACGGGACTTAATTTGTTGCTAATGACCTCTACTATTCAAGGAATAGGTCGAATATCCCTGTCAGCCTGTATAGCATGGAGAATTTATTTGGGCACTTATAGAGAAATACGTTGGTATATTTATTGAGATCTATTTTTGTGCTCTATGTATACATACGTATACAGTCTCATGTAATCGATATTTTGGTATTTTTATTAACCGACTTCAAAAAAGGAGGAGGTTCTCAATTGGGATGTTTATATATATTTTTTTTATGTATGTTCGGGCATAACTCCGTCATATGTAGACGGATTTTCAAAATTCTTTTTTTGTTCAAAAGGGGTTTATTCCGTCCCATATAAATTTCATATAGATCTGATGATGAGTTTCGGAGACAGACAACGGAATTCTTAAAAAATGACAGCAAATCAACTGCAATTGCTGATACCTATGCATTGTTTACACGCCTTTACACGCGAAAGTAGCTATTTAAGTATATATGAAACTAAAAATTCAAAACTAAATTAACTTTAAAAAAAAAACCGCCTTCAAAGTACAGTCAAAGACAAAGATATGTATACACTTATCATTATAAAAAATAAGTAATCATAAAAAGCTCCATTAATTTGTACTCATCCAAATGCTCAAAAATATGTAAACAATATAGAAAACATAAATATGTACCCGACACGATCATAAATTTGTACACATTAGATAAAACAAAAATATGTATTCATAAAAGATACATAAAATTGTTACCACTCAATGTGCCAAAAATATATATACAACCATCTGAGCAATGATGACACTGAATATGACACAAACATACATTGATATGTAGTATCGCTGCACACATGATTAAATATTTACGTTCTGTGATGTCTTTAGACCAGGTCATGCATGACGTCATTTGCGTGTCATTTGTTTCTTAAATTTCACTTTTAATTTGAATATACTTTTCAATCTCAGTCGTCAGATTCAATTAAGGGTCAGTTCATACCGAAACGCGGCAAGCTTAGATAGCAATAGAATATTGATCTTTAAAAAGTGTTTGCCATGTTAAACTTTTCAGATACTGTTCCGATTGCTCTCAAAATGGATATTTGAGAGACAATGGGATCACAAAACAAGAATCTTTTCTCAAAATGTTGAAAAACTGTCCGCCATGTTGAACTTTTTGATACTGGTCCGATTGCTCTCAAAATCGATATTTGAGAAACCTTGGGGTCACAAAACAAGAATCTTTTCTCAAAATTTTGAAAATGTGTCCGCCATTTTGTACTTTTTAGATACTGGTCTGACTGCTCTCAAAATCGATATTTGAGAGACATTGAGATCACAAAACAAGAATCTATTCTCAAAATGTTGAAAAAGTATCCGCCATGTTGAACTTTTTAGATACTGGTCCGATTGCTCTCAAAATCGATATTTGAGAGAACTTGGGGTCACAAAACAAGAATCTTTTCTCAGAATTTTGAAAATGTATCCGCCATGTTGAAATTTTTAGATATCGGTCCGATTGCTGTTAAAATAGATATTTGAGAAACCTTGGGGTCACAAAACAGGAATCTCTTCTCAAAATTTTGAAAATGTATCCGCCATGTTGAAATTTTTAGATATCGGTACGATTGTTGTTAAAATAGATATTTGAGAAACCTTGGGGTCACAAAACAGGAATCTCTTCTCAAAATGTCGAAAAAGAATTTTGAAAAAGTGTCCGCCATGATGAACCTTTTAGATACTGGTGACCCCAAGGACTCTCAAATATCGTTTTTGAGAGCAATCGGACCAGTATCTAAAAAGTTCATAATGGCGAACACTTTTTCAAAATTCTGAGAAAAGATTCATGTTTTGTGACCCCAGGGTCTCTCAAATATCGTTTTTGAGAGCAATCGGACCAGTATCTAAAAAGTTCAACATGGCGGACACTTTTTCGACATTTTGAGAAAAGATTCTTGTTTTGTGACCCAAAGGTCTCTCAAATATCGATTTTGAGCGCAATCGGACCATTATGTAAAAAGTTCAACATGGCGGACACTTTTTCAACATTTTGAGAAAAGCACATAAAAAAAGTCCTGTCGTTGTAACATTTGTAACTGATGTCAATCAACATTAAATCATTTTTTTAATTTTAAGTTACTTTTGTCGTGTGGATGCAAACGGCCGACAGAGCTGAGACACTGTTGTGTGCGTGTCGACGCTCAGAACAGTTAGGTACTTAAGTAAGTGGCGTGAAAAAATAATGATCATTGAGCGGTGACGTTGGTTATGATTTTAATTCAATAAACTTGGAAGCAAACATTTTGTTATGAATATTTGAGTAATTTATTTTGAGCTGAAACTTTTTATAGAGAGTCTATACCTGATGTAGTCTTCGTTCACCCCTTTTAGAAAGATATACCCATTCCGTTACACGTTGTGTAGTCAAATTTCATCTCAAGACAATTCGAAGAACACCAAAAAATGTGGGATTCCATTGCCTACATTTCTTCTCGGACCCTAAAAACCATAATAGTCAAAGTTCATCCCACGAAAATTCCAACAACACCAAACACGGCTAGGATACGTTGCTCCGCTACGGAGTTCCAGTGTCCATCCTCCTACTCCATCATCAGACCCTAAAAACCATATATGGTCAAAGATCATCTCACGAAAACTCTAACAATCCCAAACACGGCTAGGATACACTGTCCTGCTATAGAGTTCTAGTGCCCACACTCCTACTCCATCATCAGACCCTGAAAACCATATATGGTAAAAGTTTATCTCACGACAATCCCAACAACCCCAAACACGGCTAGGATAAGTTGCTTCGTTATGAAGTTCCAGTGTCCACTCTTCTACTCCATCATCAGACCCTGAAAACCATAGATGGTTAAAGTTCATTTCACGACAATTCCAACAACCCCAAACACAGCTGAGATACGTTGCTCCGTTATGGAGTTCCAGTCTCCACCCTCCTACTCCATCATCAGACCCTGAAAACCATATATGGCCAAAGTTCATCTCACGACAATTCCAACAAACCCAAACATGGCTACGGCTACGTACCTAATTCAAAATATTTGAAATAGTAATCATGAATAAATATTTCACGACGAATCGTTGAAATTGCATAGTGAATGGAGCGACAATAACATTACCTTTCTCAACGACTTGATCACTTCATGCGGTAGGCGACGTTGCCAGCCAGCTTGCGCACGAGCTGACAACATCGCGAGCGCGAAACTACCAACGGACGCACGCAAAATTATTGATTTTTTTCAAAACTTTTTTCAAGTACCTACCGTTCTTCAATAAAATTCTATGAAGGCCTTGACTGCAATGAGTTTACATATTTTTGACTGTAATGTTGAATACATATTTATGATATTTTGGTTGTTCACAAATTTATGATTTGATACATGGATATATATTATTGAACTTGTTGTTTACATACATAATTGTCCATCAGTGTATACTTATTTTTGAACTTCTGTGTGTTCCCATCCCATCTATGATAATGTAAACGGCTACTTTTTATGTGGCTTGGTGGTGTATACTTATTTTTGTCCTCGAACACTAAAAAGTAAGAAATAACTCTTATCTGACAATGTTTTGAAGTGCGCGAAATCGCATGACGTGTTCTGTAGAAAATATTTCGCTTTTTAGTGTACTTTGAAGGCGGTTTATTTTTTTGAGTAAAAGTTAATTTTTAATATTTGCATAAAATTTCTTAATTCATGCGTACGTTTAATTTATTGTAGGGAATAACACGCAGAGGAATGTCAACATCTCAGTGTTTGTTATGAGACAACAATACAAGTTAACGAGCGGTGTCAGGGGTTTATGTAGTGAAACAATAATATAATACCAGACCCTCGCTAAACTTGTAAGAAAACTGGAATTAAATTGTTGTTTGTTGAAAGTATATTCCCTTGTTTAGTGCGGACAACTGGAGCGGAATGACTTGTTTGTGCTAAGAACTAATTAAAATCATTCTTTTGATATAATTAAATACTTAATTTATGTATTTTGAAACTTGCTTTTATATTTTGTTTAACGAAATTGTTATTTGACTGAAAGGGAAACCGTGTGCGGAAACAAAACAAACATTTTAGTTTGTAACTAGAGGAAAACGTTCGGAAAACCTAACTGAACGAAGTGTGTTGTGTAGATTTTTTATGCGTTTCGTTTAATCGTCCAACCCAACCGAATGGCAAATTCGAAATTCGAATGCGGAAAACAAACTTTTAGAAACCACAGATAAAGTTTGTGGCTACACTAACTATGTTTCATGGTAGAAATACGTAATTTTGTTAAGTGCAAAATTGGCAAAGATTAATGCGTCAAAATTTGTTTACAATCCTAATTTAGCAACCTACAAATTATGCGATACCTCGCAATCCGAAGCTCTCTATGGAAGCGAAGGGTATTCAGGAGTTTACTATTTACGTTACATAAACAATAGAGAATTAAATTACATTATTAAGTAGGTTAGTGGTTTCTAAAGTTCAATAATAATAAATGAATCATAAATAAAATAATTTAAAAAAAAAAGTTTTGTTCATAATAACCTGACGTACGGAAAATAGCTCGACGTTTTTTACAAACTTGT
This sequence comes from Achlya flavicornis, assembly GCA_947623365.1. Classification (NCBI taxonomy): domain Eukaryota; kingdom Metazoa; phylum Arthropoda; class Insecta; order Lepidoptera; family Drepanidae; genus Achlya; species Achlya flavicornis. The sequence continues at coordinate 3,733,288 of OX392469.1, forward strand.
CAACCTCTTACTTAGCTACTTGAGTACAAATCTTATGATCTGGACGAGCGAAGCCGCGGGCAAAAAGCTAGTAATGTAATATACTCGTAATAATAATTTAGGATTTATTTGAATTACCTAGTCCGCTCCTTTATGAATTTTTAAATGTCGGTAAAGTTTACAAGTACTTAACGTCGTAATCGTGACCCATTTAAAATTAACTTTTTAAATTTATCACTATGGGTCACGTGCCTTTGACTCGACCTGTGACTCGACGTCGCCGTCCGCGTCGGCTATTTTTTTTATCAGGAAAATGATTATTTGATTTTATTTTTACACGTGTAACTTATACATATTATGGTGCGTCCATGCTTGGCGAACCGAGCACGAGCCGAGCCACGAACGAGCCTACAACGAGCCTTCAACGAGCACGATGCGAATCCCTTTGTACGTGAAAAAACTGACAAAATAATTGCGCTCGTTCGAGGCTCGCGAGCCCGTCCACGCTACGCGAATCGTGCTCGCAGTGTGCTCGTTCGAGGCTCCGCTCGTGCTCGGTTCGCCAAGCATAGACGCACCATTACATATATATTATACATTGTTGTCTCAGGGGATTATCTATAAGTTACGTTACACATAATCTGTTATGAGGGAAACCAATAAGATTATTTATAATTAGACGGATAGTGAAATGTTATTATTAAATTAGATATTAGACTTGGTAACTTCAGTAGCTTTGAAGTTCATCATTGCCCTACTAGTTGAATAAAATACTATGAATATTTTCATCCTTATGAGAGTTTTTTACTCATTTTAAACTAATTCTAACTAATTTCAATATAATATACGGGAAACAATCTGCAAAATTATTTTAAAGAGTACCTAATTCCCTCTATATTGTTAGTATCTCTCGCGGTTGATAAGGTGTTTTAGGGCAAGGCGTGGGGTGGAATCAAATTACGCAGATTACCTCCCCACCCCAGCTTTCCCCCGTCCCACCCCTAGTTCCGAAAGACTTTTAAAATATTTAAATTGTCCGAATTGTTAGAATTATGTGATTGCCTCTGTCCTTGGCACTTTTTATGGATGTCGTAATGAACTACCATTATCAAAATGACGACAAGTCAAAATAAAAGCCTATTTATGTCCATAAATACTTAATTCAAAATCAAAATCATTTATTCAGTTTAGCCCGTAAGGCACTTATGAACGTTAAATTGGTACATACAGTTGAATTTACCACCGGTTTGGAATACACTTACACTGAGAAGACTCCGGCAAGAAACTCTTTTTAATTAATTCTTAATAAATAATTATTTTACTCAAGGTAAATTTCTATGTTATAAATAATATCGAATCTAACTATTGTTATTTATTAATTTGTAAGCAGTTTGTAAGACAAACATTTAGTCACCTAAATGATTTTGTTACACAAAACTCAACATGTAACTTATTTAGTATTACTACGTAGTATTTATATACTCTGAGGTATTCTCTGTAAGATTTACTGTTCGTATAATTCTTGTCCTGAAAACATTTCAACCTAAGAGATAACGATGCGATGTTCAATGTGGTTTTCGAAGGTGCATTAATATTTAATCTCATTCCATTCAGAATTCAATTTTAGAGGGATAAGAAAGCTTTTAAACAAAACTAACAAGAAATACAACAATTTGACCATGATTCATAATGTTTATACAACATAATATTAATTTGATCCTAGTCGTGTGGGAGTTGAACATCTAGACTAAGTTCCCACGTAACGTAACATAAAATATATATAGAAAATTAGATCATTATTTGAATAAAGTACATGATACAAACATTTATTACAATAATAAAGAACTAGTACGCGAAATTTTGTATGTATGGATGTTTGTTACTCATTCTCGCAAACACTACTGGACGGATTTGGATGAAATTGGGCACAGAGATAGAATATGTTCTGGATTAACACATTGGATATTTTTTATCCCAGGAAAACATACGATCCCTCGGGAATGCGGGTGAAACCGCGTGAGACAGCTAGTAAATAATAATAATACATTACTATACCTTATTCAACCACTCGTTCATACTTTTCTTGTTTTTATTCATAGTGAAATATTTTATCGTCCGCTACCTACGAGTACCCACTACCTATCCCACCCCAGAGTACACACCTTACAAGAAAAATGTCTCCCAAACCACCCCTTGCGACGGAAAAAGATGGGATAGTTATTACCTATAGTTTTAAAACTTCTACTGTAACATATTGAAGGTAAAGTTTTGAAGAACTAATTCTGTTAGTTAAATCTCGACATTCAATTTACTTGCATAGATAAGATAAGATTACTTATAATGAGTTTAAAGAACTTAATATGTACAAATTGTGAAGGTTTTAGGGTTCTTACGGCAATAACGGAACCCTTCTGAGTTTCACTTTGCTGCCCGTGTGCCCGACCGTCTGTTAAGACCCTTAGGTATGTCTCACGAATGAAAGAGTAAAAACTAAGTAAGTCGGAGTAGTAAAGAATCTCTCAATGTCTCACCACAAATAATGGATAGGATCCAAAAGTCTAAAGTACCTACTTATATCATATAAAAAAAATGCAATTACAAAGCGTATTTTAAAACTTAGGGCGCGCGCGAGTCCTCCTACCATTTGGCTGTTTTTTTAATATAATGTGTTCTTGATGTAATTTGTACAAACTGTACTGTAAACATTGCATGTCGTAGCCTGTTATTGAGGCATCATTTACGATTATTTGCATAACTAAATCATCCAATGTTTGCCTTCTTTTCACAGCTTCATATCTCGGCATCCCCCTTTAGGGTAGTGGTGCCGACATCAATAGAGAATTTTATTATGCAGAAGAGGGCTATTCGCGCAATTTATAACTCAGAGTTCAAACCCATTAATAGAATGAAAGTGTCGTCACAGTTCCTACATATTAATTCATGTTCAGAATAACCCTCCTTCCGGGTCAGTCGCCATAAAAAACTTTCCTATAAATTGCTAGAAAATAAGAAACAAACGATTATACAAGATAAATAAAACCTAAAAACCTAAATTAATTATAAACAAAAATTAAAAAATAGAAAACTTGTCCCAAATCGCTGTCCTGTGCAAACGTACCAAGAAGGCTGGCGGCATTGCCACGTTGGATTGCAAATTGGCAATGCTTATTATTTCCTATAAATAAGTTTTCGTTAACATACAAGGTTTTTTGGGTGACTATAATTATTGTTGACTGTACTTGCATTGTCTTCCAATATACTAATGTATATCAAATCAACCCGACTACTGGAAGTGGGTGAACCTATATACATACCCCCACAGATTACAGAATAAGGCAGATGGAGCGTGCGGAACACGAAAGTGAAGCCAAAAAAGCAAATACAAATTGAAAATCTGATACCTGGTATTCGTTTACCAGTTTGTATTTGCATTGTTTAACCACAGTTTATTAATAAAGAAGTTTTTTTTGTGACATAAAGTTTGTTAAACAAAGCAAATACACATTCAAAAGCGAATACGAGGTACGTGTTTTTCAATTTGTATTTGCTTTTTTGGCCTCACTCCCGTGTTCCGCGCGCTCCATCTGCCTTATTCTGTAATCTGTGACATACCCCCTTACTCATAAAGCGCTATTTAACTAGTATACTGTTTAAAGGGTCACGTTAATAATGCCACATTATTTGACAATAACAATAGAGAGACGTTATTTACGTGAAAAAAATGTGTAAAAGTGTAAAATTCGCGCAACTTCGTTTGAACAATAAAAATTAGCACAAACTTGTTGTTCAAATAACTCGGCTCAGCAAAGTTAGAAACTAGTTCAAGGGGCTAGTATATGTACCTACGTTTCTATCACACAGTACCCAAAGAAATTAAAAAGCTAGCTATGTATAGGTTTAAACAGGAATTATTTTATAAAAGCATTCCATAAAATTGAAAATTTTGTAGAAGGCAAGAACGTGTTTTAATTAATTTGCTCCACAGAATATTTTAATTAATGTAACAAATAACGATTAAAATAATAAAAATGCTTTGAGTTGTGATGATTGTCCTTTGATTCTTATCTGCCCACGCCCTATTCCATAGCAATAATTCATACAAAACACTGATTCACAAAGGCCTCAATGATAGAGCAGCTCGAACAACAAAACACCATTTAGTACTCGTTTGCGTGATCTGCGAATAATAGGATTAGAAAACCCTTTGTGGGCTCCTCCACCTAAACTGATGCTTATCTAAAAATATTTCTCGTTATTATTTATATAGAAACTAGCTGCCCGGCGCGACTTCGTTCGCGTGGTGCAAACTTTTTTTTTTTTTTTAGCGTGGGGAAATCCTCATAGGATTCCCGACCGCCCTGGGGAGGAGCAGCCTGGTTATGCCGGACTTTTACCGGCTAAAACCCCACGGTGGTCGCCACCAGCGCTACAGAGGGGGGCGCGCTCTCGTGCAGATCGCGCGGCGCTGTATAGCCCATCCCGGGGGAAGTGTGATACCTCCCCCCAGCACACTCGCGGTGCTATCGCACGATGAGTCGTGACCACAACGACTCATCGTCCTCCTCGGGGCCGCTTCTGGGCGTTCAGGGCCCCACCCCGATTGCCCACGACCCCTAAGGTCCCCGTTTAGTCGCCTTTTACGACAGGCAGGGGAACACCGTAGCTGTGATTCTAGGCCCCAGCTACAGGGCAGGAGGGCCGCTACGAGGCACGGCCGCGCCTCGGCGGCGTCGTCTCCGGGCGGGATCGGCCCTCTCCCGATCCCGCTCAGCAGCCTCCTTCTGGACCATTACGGTCTCACAGAAGGAGGCTACAGCCCTCCAGTGGTGCTACCCTACCCTGTGGCGCTACCCTACCCTACCCTACCCTATCTAAACCATCCAGGGAGTTAATTCTACTGTACGTGTGTATGTCACTGAACTCCTCCTAAACGGCTGGACCGATTTGAATGATTTTTTTTATATACGCTTGGGTGGCCCGGCATATGGCGCTGCATTCGATAATATAACCTAGATACCGACTGCAGCGCCATCTGCGGGGCTGATTTGTGAATCTAAACCATCCAGGGCGCCACTCAAGCGCATATAAAAAAATTACACGTGCAGTAGAATTTTATATTTATAAAGATAATCAGGTTATACTTATCAAAAACGATCGTAAGCATGCATGCGAATTTAGTAAGACGATAGAACTTTATTTAAAAAGCCTGGTGTTTATTCTTTTTTTTAAACGGATCTGTCTCAAAAATAACAATCAAAATAATGTTCGAGTTATCCGATCAAAAGGCGTTTATTTGTTTGAGAGGCTCCGATGGCTGTCGATCATCAATTGTTTACTCATTCATTCTGTTGCCAATTCGGTCGACTTCACAGCACTCAGAGTGATAAAGGTGCTCAAATATTTTCCCCAGTATCAATAATTAATATGTTTTCGAGTGAATGAACATGTCTGCTTCGAGGGTGTAAATATGTAGTCGTTTATGTAGTATATTAGTTATTTGATCGCTGTAATATAGGCTCTGTTTTATTTGGGAACAGAGGCCGTATGTGATGGTAATTATTTAATCGCCCATGAGTTCACTCTTAGTTCCCATTTTAGCTCCATAAGGAACAAACCTTAAATTCTTTCTTAGTGCTTTACCTTAATTTTATGAGGAATTAATATGCAAAATTTCAGGCTTCTAGTAAGACTGGTTAAGGCCATGGATTGTCTATCAGTGAATGTCAGGATTTTATTACATGCCTATGTCAATATTATGTTTCAAAACGGATAATACGTTGTAAGCATAAAATTATATGAAAATAGCCTACTGTTCCTCGTGACAACATTATTAATTTCGTAGTGTTGTACGCAAGCTTTTAGGAAATTCAATTTCCCACCCCCACAAGACACAAACCGTCAGTATGTCACTCCGAATATGAACCCCACCTGTGACGTCACAGTGACATGTAATACGAGCCCGTGACGTCAGATTAATAGCGATGTAAAGAGATGCCTGAAATGCAATTCACTAGTTGGGTAGCGGCGTGTAGTAATTTGGGGAATTTCAATAGCTCTTCTCTTCGAGTAGGTACATGTGCCGTCTTGTAAGCCTTTATGTGAATCGAATGCAATAGACTACCCTGGTACGTTGGGCACATCAACAGCTACTAATATCTTCATGTTTGGTCTTGTTATAGATTTACCCCCTTACCCATAAAGCGCTATTTAACTAATATCCTACAGTTTAAAGGGTCACGTAAATAATGTCACATTATTTGACAATGACAATATAGTGACTTTATTTACGTGACCCTTTAAACAGTATATTAGTTAAATAACGTTTTATGAGTAAGAGGGCTAATAATATATAAAAGTAAAAACAAAATTATGTTGTTTTGATCTAAGATATATGTTGAATAGCATATATCATTAATTGGCTCGATCGGTAGGGCTGTCTATAAGTTACGTACAATACAACATCAACATGTGTTATTTTAGAACCATTTATTCCAAAAAAAAAAAACAATACTATCAGTCTCTATGTCAAAATTAGTTCGTTGTTTGTAACGATGTATTTTAGGTTCACCCGGCCGCCCAAAGCGGTGATTACCTACAATTCTACGTATTATTGGATTGTACCATTGACGGTAATTGACAAAGAATAACGAGCATTTTCAGAATTGGATGTCTATAGCTGATAACATGCTATCGATCTTTTCCTTTTTACCCGACTGACCCGGAAGGAGGGTTATGTTTTTCGAGTGTATGTATGTATGTATGTATGTATGTATGTCTATTTCATTGGCACGCTCTGCAGCCTAAACGGCTTGATGGATTTAAGCATATGAGGTGTCGTTAGATTCATCTGAACTGTGGGAGTGTCATAGGGTATATTATTAAATATGTGTTGGTGTGTTTTAGATTCGTTTAGTTAGTGATAATATTGTAAAATCCTCCGATTTATTACTGAAACCGTGTTTTTGAGTAAAAATTGAGGAGACGATGGTATTGGAACTTATACAACAATGATTAATAATGATTAATTAATAGTATACTGTATTAAAATGTAAAAAAAATATGTGATTAAATATATTTTTGAACTGCATGCCTATTCTGGTAAGGGTTCTTTTACTCGTTCTCAAAATCCGTTTAATATAGGTATATATTTAATTATAATATATTTTTACACAAAAAGATCCAGACAGACAACAAAGCGCCACCATAAAGGTAATATTTCATCTTATGGATATAGCTCCCTAAAAAAGTTGAAAACTGACAACTAAAGAATTTTTTTTAATTTCACAAACTTCCGCTCACTTCTGTAAGTGTTTCTTGGTTAATGAAGTTACATAAAATACAAAACGAACGAACAATAGGATTCAAAATAATACCATGAATATGCTAATGAAATTTACCAGTTAATTAATGGATTAATGAATCTTCAAATTATGTATTCAAAGCGTTGCTTTGTCCATTTTCACATTTTCGAAGGATTAAGTTTAATTAATGGGCGGCGTTTGTTATAATTAAGGCATCTAATATTTAACACCTAATAATTATATATCACTTACATTATTAAAGCCGCGACATTAAAATTAAGGTAATTAATTAAAAGCAGGTACACTAGGGATTACAGGATAATTCCATAATCTATGGTACAGTGTCGTCCCTAAAGAGCTGCGACAGTTGGTATAGATTAAAAACCACTTTTTCTTTTACAAAGTACACGTTTATCATACTAAATAAGCTTTTGTTAAAAAAATATTTTTTTGGTGACTACTTTTTGTTGGATGTACTTACATTGTCTTCTAATATACTAATATATACCACTGGAAGTGGGTGAAATTCGACTTGCAAGATTTGATCGGAACATACATACATACATACATTGCAAGTTAAATAAAAAGCTTGCAAAAATAGATAAATGTACATTTTTACAAGCATCACTTTGGTACAAAATTAATCCTAAAATAAGAACAGAGAGAAATAATAAATTTTTGTATCCCAAAATTTTCTCGTAGCATTTCGTAGCACATCAATCTTAATAATCTACGGGACAGAAACTAACAACATTACAATTTTATCTAGAAAATGTTTATTTTTATTTTGTTAGACTAAAAATAACCGATCTTATTTTTTAACACGTTTATCTTAATTTTTCGTAGCATTTCGTAGCACGTCAGGAATGAAACTACAAATTTTAATACATCATACAAACAAGAATTGTTCCCCGCCTAAAATTTAATTAAATCTGTGAACATAATGATGTAGTATCAAATATGGAGAATGACTACAACTATCCGTAGAGAATGTGAGTCATTCGCACTAGATTTTAATAACATTTCAGGCTGAGTACCGCTCTTAAGGGCCGGGAGGGGAATGAAAATTAAGCGTGTAAGTTTTAATTTACTTTACTAGGAAATATCAGTATACTTAGAGTAAGAATTTCAAGAACAATAAATATATATAAGACTGAACTGACTGAACTCACTTCTTAGGAAAATGTTTTGATAATTGGCTGTTTTTTTTTTTTTTAATACTAACTAAAATATTTGAGATTAATATAGACAGTAACACTTTAGTTCATAAAAATCCCTTCTTTAAATCATGTAGTGACTTTTTAAGGATATAGTCGTAGTATAGATTGAACCATGAAATCAAATAAAAGATACAAAAGTGATTACCTGCTAGCACAGATTACAGATTTTGTTCTGTAATCTGTGCCTACTATACTCTATTTCACATAGGGTGAGTCGTCAAGGTCAAGGGTTTTTTACCAATATCTAGTGAAATTCCATATGATTACTCTGAAATAGTACTCACAACATTTCATGAAACCTCGCTCCATCGTACCTAGTATAAATGAACATTAACCATTGATCTAATAAAATACCATGTGTCACCGAACTCATGCTATTTGAAATCTACTATAGTCTATCTGTGAAGTAACAAATCTAATAAAGTAAAATATATACACTTAAATAACGTTCCAATACGATCTTTACCAATTAATCTGTAAAGCGATGAAAACGGCTCAAGAATAATTTTGTCTGTGTGGTATTATCGATAAGATCGCCTGAAATGTAATCAATTTGCTATCTGTACTTGTAAAACAATCTAATCCTGTACTTTGTACACCACAAAGCGTTTTATATTGAATTGTACTGTGTCGTAACAATCGTACTTTGATAATGGATACAAAATGACAAAAGTTCATCAATCCAAAGCGTTGTACAAACACAATAAATCAATTTGTTTGTTTATTTTTTCGTGTCGCTGGCCTCGGCTATAATTAAAATGTCATTAGTCACCTTTATGAAGTAAACGCTATCGGTCTTCTATCTGAATTTGTTGAAGTAAAAATGGAATATTTTCGAAGCAGTAATGTATGTAAATTAGATTGGCTTTTTTGTATATGTACGTGCCGAAATATTAATGGAGAATTTTGGGATTTTGCCAGAAGGCAACAGGTTAACCATAGTTCATACCAAATGTTATGGTACTGGTGCTATGCTACGCGAACTGAGCACGAGCCGAGAACACGCGGAGTACGAATTCGCGTAACGTAGACGGACTTGCGGGCCAGCCTCAAACGAGCGTTCGGCTGGATTCGCATTATCGCGATCACAGACATAGCTATAATATATATTAATATACCTAGCTATAATATCAATTACAGTGTAGGTTGGCGAAGTAACAGAAATATATATTATAGCTGCGTGTGCGGTCACTTAAAGATTATATATAATATGCCTTGCTATGATTTATGTTAATATATATTATAGCTAAGTCTGTGATGGATTAATAAGCTCGTTGTACGTTGTACTTGACATCGCGAGCGACGAACGAATAGAGGCTCGACTCGTGTTCGGTTTTGTAAATAAGTATTTGTCTGTATTATGACTAACGTTTCTCAGGTGGGATTGCGAATTATTAACTCACTTAATTTTTTCGCTCCACGGATCTGACTCACAAGAAAAAAGAACATACAAACATAAAAGCTACGAATTTTTACCCGACTGTGGTAGAGCTAAATATCTCATTTCACCGAATATATGTTTATCAAAAGAACTAAACATCTAATTGAAATATGTACTCTTATTTTGTTTTTTGTCGGGGATTTTTACAAAACTTATTTTTTTTTGGTGGACATAAATATGTATACACTTTGTGAAATTTAAAAGCAATTTTGTCGCACCGTATTGATTCAAATGTTGAAATATTACATAAATCATAATGGTACATCTTAAAAGATTCTGCTTGCAAAATATTTCATAACTTCAATCAATAGTTTAAGAGAAAATCGTTTTTGAATATCACTAAGTATATTCAATGTACATTCACGGACATAAATTGTAATTGTCCTTCAATGTACACATAAAACCTAGTTTGTTAATTTAATAATGCAGTAGAGTATAGTAAATAAAGTTTCATGACAAAGTTCGTTAAACACGGCAAAATGAATTATAAAACACAGCCGAGGTTGCTCGTAAAGTTTTTCATAGTCACAGTACCGCCCGCGCCCGCCCAAAACTACACGCAAAATGTCCAACTTTATATTGTTATTCATAGCTACTCCTACTTTACGGTCCTTGATTCAAACTTTGACAGCTCGCAAAATCAAATGATCTTTGAACAAGGACGCGGGTAGACAGGCAGACAGACACCCAATAGAGTGGATTACATTTAGAATTATGTTATCAAATATTATTCATGAAATGTTTTTATATTATAACGTAAACGCAAATTTTACGTTTTGATGCTAGAGTTATTTAATTACGTTTTTAATTTTGTTAATCTCATTGTTTATGGAATGAAAAGCTTTTTAATTTGAACTAAGGAGAGTAAGTTATGAAGGTTAGGTATATGGAAAAAAAACATTTATAATTGTAGGTTTATTTGCCTGTGTAGCGTTTTTTATTATATGTTCTATTTTTATTCTTTGCCCCTTACTAATAAAGCGCTATTTAACTAATATGTTTAAAGGGTCACGTAAATATAAACAATAGAGTGACTTTATTTACGTGACAGTAGGTATATTAGTTAAATACGTTTTATGAGTAAGGGGGTTTATGTTTTATTAATCAAATTAAACAAATCACTAGCATGTACCCACAGAGTTAATAATCTACTACGTATGCAACGTAGCAAGTTTTTATTTAACAATCTTATTCTTTGTGTATCGTTTTATTTGAATTTCAAAGCATTATTTCGTAGCACAAATTTATTTGTATTGCAGGAACCGTTTGGAGAACAAAGCACACAATTCGGATCCTGGCACATTTTCCGCGCTCTCCATACCAAATGCGGGCCAGTAGGATTGCATACATATTATATTCATGCACATAAATCGTATTATAAATCCCACGAAGCTTAACGAGACGCGAACGTAACCGCAATTTAATTTTAATCATCGGCGCAGCCTGATTACGGCAAATGATATCGGATTAATGAATCTTAATTAACGTATTGTTAAACTGATAGATAATGTGTGTAGGTACAATGTATTCCATATAAGTTTATTGCTTTATTATTACCTGGATTATCAAATATCGATTGATGATCCGAATATTTTATTCATATGAAAATGTTACTCGAAAACACATGAGAACTTTTAGAGATTATAACTTACAAAGAAATACTTTATAAAGCAAAGACGTGTTAACACTTACGTAGGTATCCGATATTATATGAACACAAACACCAAAAGCATGCATTTACCTATTGCAGCGAATAAAAATCTTGAAGAAAACGAGGCGATGGAAACTCCGAAAGTGCGAGCGCGCCAAATGAAAAACGTTCGCGCGTGAGAGGAAAGTTGCACAGAGTAATTTACAACATAAACATTGTTGTGCAATGCGCAACAGGGTGGCGCGTCAACGCGTCACGTCAGCGCGCCAACGCGTCAACGCGTCATACATGCATCGTATCGTAGTACCTGAGGGCGGGTGCCGGGTGCGGTCCGGGACGACTCCGCGGAGCCAAGCCACCGCACCGCTCCACGCGGACTAACGCACCGCCACACCGCGCCACACCATCGGTCCCGCGCGCCGCGCCGCGCCGCGCCGCTCTCCCGCCGAGGAAAATGTGTTGCCATGCTCTCGACAACTTATCCTCAATTAAAGACTAAAATACATTTTCTTAAGGTTTAAAATATGTATCAAAGGAAAACTTCTATTTTAAAGCTATGTATGAATAAATCATCAGAAAAATAATAAGGAACTGTAACTACTCCGCTAAATAGAAGTTTAATAGTTCCGATCATGAGCCAGTCAAAATATTTATATCGATTATAGTTTTTGTCCTTTTTGCCGGCTGTAACTTCAGAAAACAATAAAAGGATAAGGAGTCATAAATTCGAATTAAGCCATAAAAAGAAGTCCAATTTGTTGCATTTAATAGTCGTACAAAGACATAAACGAAGTTCAGCAAAAGTAAAACGTACCAACGCCGCTTACCATGAAGCAATTTTCCCTGACAAAGGAACAAAGTCGATTACACACGTACAATGGCAACACAGCGCCCCCTCCGCGCCCCTCCGACCCGGGCAGGTCCCGAATAATGAAGCAGGGGGAAGAGATTGTGGAGCGAGGAAATGCCGGAAGACACCGGTCGTGCCGGATGACGGGCCGAGCTCCCGGATCCGCGCCCCTTACTTGCACCCTTTCAGAGCTTCCCAAACACGGCCATGTGCAAACGGCACAAAGAAAGAAAAAGTAACTAATGCGGTTTTACTGTTGCCATGGCCGTATTGTTTATTGGCTTTCAGATCATTTGCAGGATGACTATCCGGTATCCGGTCGTGGGTAAATAATCATAAACATATATTTTTTGGATATAGGAATAATCATGGATGAATGTTTTTCTTCGCTCAGTTTATATCTGAATGTTTATTTAGTACGAAGCGATTAGATGGATTGGGATGGGACCGGAGGGGTCTCGATAACCAAACAAGTGATTTATCTCGGAAAAAGTTTCCTTATACAGGACGGTCACGTCTCTTTGTCTGTCCGACAGTGTAGTTATAACTCGAGAACTGCACGGATCTTGATGAGGTTTTCACAGTAATCTAGAGGGTTTCTTGAGGGACCATGTATCATTGCGCGTGACTAAAGGGATCTACAGTGACCATTTATGTGTAATAAGTCGCCATTTACGTGGGAGTGGCCGTGTAAAAAGCTAACGATATGTTATCCATACATTTCCAATTATTAAAAAAAAACAATCATTTTTGAAGGAACATTAATTTTCAATCATAAAAATATTGGCAAGAAGAAATTGTGATGTATCATATTACAAGACGTCATTAAAATGTAATAGTTAGCCGCCAACATCTTTTATTTGTAGATCAAACATTTTATGACGCCCAAGCCTCCGGGCCTGGACGGGTATTTTCATTGTCTTATAAACTTTATGACATGACATGTAAGCAGTTAAAAGATGCAGTATGCGTTTCTGACACCTTATAATATTGGCCAAACCACGGAAACGGCTAATCTGATCATGAGAGGACTTTCACTTAGCTATGCCTTAGAAAATACTGAACCTTCCCGTGAAAGTTCCATCGCAATAGGATTAGCCGTTTCCGTGATTTGGCCATAATTATCTGGTGTCAGAAACGCATTCTCTGGGCGGCTGCACTGTCACTGTTTTATAAATATTTTTCTTTTTATTTTAAGAAGTCGTTAAACAAGCGTTCAGTCCGCCTGATGTTATGCGGTTACCGTAGCTATATGGACGCTTGCAACCATTGAACAATTAACCCAAAGAAGCGTAATGACGTCGATTTTGCTTGCAATCTATTCCGCCAATTTGCCACTATCGACAATGCGCGGACTCATGCCCTCTGATTAGCCAAGTCAAGAACACACGATGCAGTGATTGGTCCATACTGTTCAAAATCAGTGACAAATCACTTACTAGTTTTCACGGAATCGGATTGCTCGGTATTACTACTCTAATTACTACTCACGCGTTACCGACCGCAATAAGCTCTAGAGACCTTACTCACGCGCAGGAACAAAACATAAAGTTATTTGACTGCGGTATTCTGTAACCCTTAATACCGCAGTCAAATAACTTTATGTACTTCCCCAGTAGAGCTGCTCTTTGAGCGAAATAACGCTGCTATGCTCTACCTCTCTCTAACTCTATCTCTTTAACATTAATGCCAGTAGCCTGACAAGCAGGCAGGTGATCCACGTGATGGTAAATTTAAGTAAATACTTGCCAACGTTTTCCGACCTATACAAAGCCTAGCTGGCAACTGGCTGGCTCTCAAGTGCAACTGCTAGTACCTTCAAACCGCTAGGTGCTTGGCGACAGATTCTTAACTTGAGAGCGGCAGCCAGCCAGACGGTTATTAGATTGTTCTACCACCACCTTCCTATGACTTCCTCGCGGTATTTTCCTTCACCGAAAGCTCAAGCTCAATGTAGGATTCGAACCGATGACTTTCGTCAAGGCATTCAAAGTTATCTACTACTTCAAACTATTTTCAACATATGGTTAACATTTTCAAAAGAAGGGTTTCACGGGACACGTTATATCATATTTTTCTTTTCTCCTTTCAGATTTAAAAACACAGATTATAGAACAAAAGGTAGATAGAGCGCGCGGAACACGAGTGAGGCCAAAAAAGCAAATGCAAATTGAAAAACACATAGCTGGTATTCGCTTTTGAATTTATATTTGCTTTGTTTAAACAAAGTTTATTAAAAATAAAGTGTTTGTCGTTAAAAGTATCATTATTTCCAAAATAAAAGTAGGCTTATGAAAATAAATTTCACAGGATTGTCGTGAAAAGTTTTGAGAGCTCCTAAGCCTCATTTATTTATTTTGTGTTAGCAGGTAATACTTTCGTAAAAAGATGGATTAATAATGAGCAAGAAATGAGCCAATCAATCATCAGCCCATCAGGATAACGTTCAGGGCAAATTCGTTGGTATCTAGAATTCACATTGAATTTTGTTTATATATGCCTGAAGGTGCGCCAGATTTCAGGATACTAGAATATAGTCATTCACATACATTATTTAGGTACATATATTATCAAAACTATACTTGTTTAAAAAAATATAATTATAATTAGTAGCCATAGCTAGCTTACTTGTGAAGTTCACGAACCTTCTTAAAGTTTACCGTATTGTATCATGTAAACCGGTAGGTAACTTCAGCAGCTTTGACCTTCATTAGGCCCTAGGAAGGGCCTAAACTGAATAGGTAAATGGTTTTGACTTGACTTGAGGCTATATAGAGAGCCCAAATCGGATTGTCGTGATTGACTCACCGCAGATCAAAAACTACTAGGACTTTCATGAGTCGTAGAAATTAGATTATTAAAAAGGTTTTTCATTAAATAGTTTATAAGGGGTTGGAACTTGGAAGTAAGGGAAACGTCTGATTTTAAGTCGATTTTCTCAAAATATAAAGATGAGCGCTATGCTCAGGAACTATATATGTCTGATTAGAAAAAAAATTTGCTGAGGGTTGTCACATCTTGCATGTTTAATCTAAAATTAACGTGGGTAAACCCGCGGTACACTGCTAGTGATATACTCTGCAAATAATAAAACTGGTGTTTCAGCATTTCTAAAAGTATCCCTTAGGTGTGTAAAATAGGGGATGAAATGTAAAAAGACACATTGATTTATCTGAACTGTAGAATGAATACAATCTTTCTCTAAATTCAGATATAAGGGAGGACACCATACACCACGCGTGCCCACTGCGGATCGGTGGAGGTAGGCTAGTGATAAACCTACTGTTGGAATTTTTCAAGCAGAGGCATCCAACTAGCTTAACGACTATCACAATTAAGTGATAACCGGGACCAACGGCTTTACGTGCCTTCCGAAGCACGGAAACGCTCGTTTTGAAATACCACTAGGTGGTCACCATCCAGGTACCGACCACGACGGTGGTAGCTGAACTTGCCGATCGATTAAGAACGGCTTATCATGCTACACCACGAGCGCTTCGCTTTGAAGGTACATAGTTTGAAGAAATCCTGATTTACTGAGTGGGGACGTGACGCATTATAGAGGATAGACTAAACCGCTGCTGGTCATCAACATGCTTTATTCTTTAGTAACGTTTATAAGACTTTTGTAAAGGATTTTTGGAATGCAACCTTTGATGTAAATAATTCTTAAAACAAGTAATAAATGTGTAGAATGTTCGTGGAATTGTAAAAATATTTCACTGACCGATTATATCGAAATATAATTAGTAGGTAGCTACCAGTAAGGGCTACCGGAAAACTATTGATGAATGACTTGAATGAAGATAGATCACGGTTTTTTGGCGGGAACTTGCAGAGTGTCGTAGCGTTTATATTTTTATTTTCATAAATTTGTGTATTTTGAGTTTTATTGTGTATTTTTGGTGGTATTTTACCCAATAAAAATCATCTATGTGCACCAGTGAAGTGAAATGAAATGAAAGGAAATGAATTATCTGTATCGTGACTTTTCAAGTTGTCTCAAAAAGTCCGTGAAGGTTTTAGTACAATTACCACCATTGTAGTAAAACATGACTTTTATGGACGGTGACTGACTGAGAACTATAATGTGAAGTGATTTATTGTGACTGGAAACTATAATATAACTCGAAACTGGCAGAAATTAGCCCTAATTTGGGCTTGGTTGCCAAACATAAAAATAAGAAGAAGAAGAAGGTAGATCACCAATTCAGACCTTGCAAATGTTAGGAGATAGTGGGACTGGTGACTGGTCCCGTGGGCTTCACAAGTAAATGTAGAGATGTAAAGGATTTTTCCATCGTTATATTTACTTCCGAGCATTTGATATTGTTTGGCAGTAAATCAAAACAAATAAAAATCGGAAACCTCTTGAAAATTGGATCACCCCTTCCGAGATATAAGCATCGATACATTGTCCGACAATATTATACAACTAAGTAGAAATAGGGACGATATATGTGTTCGTGTATTGAATATTGCATTGACACAAAATGCCCATGTCCAGAGTTCGGTCAATAACACTCTGTTATTTTATTTATATGGGTAGCGTCGGTCAACATGAGACACTAAAGAGGACTTTCTATAAATATTTTGTTGCGGACCCGCTATTATTAGCTCTATCTATCTGGATAAAGCTTAAACAAGCATGAAATATTTTAGTATATAATATACTTACTTGTACGTAAGTATTATAATAAAATGTAGTAGGTACACACGGCTACAGGTCAAGCTATACATTTCTAGTATAAGCTGACCTCCCATTGTACGGAAATCGTATACAATGCGAGTTCAGCTTATACTGGAAATGTATAGCTTGATCGGTAGCCGTGTGTACATGTATACTGTATATTATATTTATAACCAAGTATCTTGTATAAGTATTCATATTTTATTTCTCCTTATTTAGAAAAGGGGCCAACCAACGGAACTTTATAAAAAAGCTTGAAAAAAGCCTACGAAGACGAGGTGACGTCTGCCTGTCTTTTTGTCACATCACGGCAAATAATAAAATATCTCAAGGGAGGATCTTTAATTCCAAAGATTTTTGTGCCAGTTGTTGTCCAGCAACGAGGCAACTCACAAATAATCTTCTGATTTCAGTTGTAAAAATAAGGCATTATTACACTGAAGTAGGTACTTAGCATAACCTTGCGTGGGTGTCCATTAGAAATGTTTTTAGCTTTTTATGTTTTTAAACATATATTATTTTTTATCAGCCAACAAAAATCCACACGCGATTATTTTTCCTTCAATCCAAAACTATTATGAAACAGTTGAGCTGTTTTTTTTTTCAGCTGCGGCACTACGCAAAACTTATAAACGGTTTCGCCGCGGGTTTGAAAGGTTGAAGTCCTACGTAAATACGGAGATAAGTAATATTGCAATTGCTGTGGGTAGATCAACCTAATACCATCGAACTGTATATGAAGTCTTTATTTGAATAAAAATTAAACACTTAATAAAATGTAGGGGTAATACGATGCAAATTTGATTAAATGGCAACTACTAACTAAACTATAACTGCCCGTAAACAGATTAACCATTATATTAAACATCTGATTTGAAACTTCCTCATGTAAGAAAGAAGAAAGAAAGAAAAAATATAATTTTCATTTTCTACGCAGCAATTAATCGTAATGGTTTTTTACATAAAAATAGTTCATTGACTGGAAAGAGACACAGTACTTTTTAGGGTTCCGTAGCCAAATGGCAAAAAACGGAACCCTTATGGAATCGTCATGTCTGTCTGTCCGTCCGTATGTCACAGCAATTTTTTTCCGAAACTATAAGAACTATACTGTTGAAACTTGGTAAGTAGATGTATTCTATGAACCGCAATAAGATTTTCACACAAAAATAGAAAAAAAAACAGTAAATTTTGGGGGTTCCCCATACTTAGAACTGAAACTAAATTTTTTTTTTTTAATAAAACCCATTCGTTTGTGGTTTTTATGGATAGGTCTTCAAAAATGATATTGAAGTTTCTAATATATTTTTTTTCTAAACTGAATAGTTTGCGCGAGAGACACTTCCAAAGTGGTAAAATGTGTGTCCCCCCCTGTAACTTCTAAAATAAGAGAATGATAAAACTAAAAAGAATATATGATGTACATTACGATGCAAACTTCCACCGAAATTTGGTCATAGTCATAGTCATAGTCATAGTTTTTTATTGGCAACATTAGTTACAGGTCAATAAAAATAATAATAATAATAAAATCATAATAATCACATTGTACGAATACAATAACACAATACAATAATAAAAAATGAAAATAGTAATTATTTATAATAACAACATGTAAATTATATATTAAAATTCAATGTCAGTTTAATTAATCATGTCGTCAAATTTATAAAATGCCTGCTCAATAAGCCACCTTTTTAAATTGTTTTTAAATAATGACCTTGATGATGACTCTAGTACGTGGTCTGGCAGCCTGTTGTAGACCGCTGGCGCCATCACGTGCACTAGCTTAGACGTCTTCGTCAGTCGCCGCGGTACCGCCCGCAGCCTGTGCCTATACCGTGCATCAGCGCCACATCCTCGCCTATTTCCAAGCTTCGAGTACTGCTCGAGGTTATCTCTGGCGTACAATGCTGCTTGAAAACATACCAAGGATGGGACAGTTAATATTTTTATGGACCGAAACAACTCCAGTGCAGATGTGTCTTGTGAAACTCGCGCTATGGCTCGAATTGCTCTCTTTTGCATTCGGAAGACACGCTCCCAATCAGCAGCACGACCCCAGAGCTCTATACCATATTGTATCAGGGAGTGCACAGAAGCAAAGTAACAGTTCCGGACCATACTGTGAGGCAGGATTGCAGATACACGCCACAACGCAAAACAGGCACGCCCGATCCTCTCGCACAGCTTATCTATGTGACTTTCCCATGTGAGACTACCATCAAGCATGAACCCTAGAAATGTGGTGATTTTCACTTGCGCCATATCTATGTTCCCAACTTTTACTTGGAGCGGTCTATACGTGCGACCTGAGAGGTTGAAATGCATGAAGTGAGTTTTGCTCGTGTTCAGAATCAATCCGTTGACTCTGAACCACTCACTCAGGTCGCTCGCTACGCTATTCAGCTTCCGCTCCAGTTGATCTATCGATGGTGCAGTCACAATAGCGGCAACGTCATCAGCGTACATTAGTATGTAGCCTTCACCAACATTTTCCGGTAGGTCGTTGAGAAGAAGAGTGAACATGATATTAGATAGTGATGAGCCCTGCGCCACCCCAATCACGGTTTTAAGCGGCTGTGACTTTACTGAACCTCCATTTCCTACAACTACTTGATAGCGATCCGTCATAAAGTCAGTCATTAGTTTCAGTGCAGGGCCATTGACACCATAATGTTTCATTTTAGCGGCCAATACCTTATGATCAGCGACATCGAAGGCCTTAGAGAGGTCGCAAAAAATCACTGCGACTTGTTGCTTACTCTCACGAGCCTCGAGTATTCGTCGAATCACTTCCCCAGCCAATGAGGTGGTTGATCGGCCGCTTCGGTATGCATACTGCCTATCACTTAGGGATCGACTCGCTACCAGGAAATCGGTAAGTCGAGTACTTATGCCGTGCTCGAAAATTTTGGCTATGGCAGGTATTATAGAAACCGGTCTGTAGCTATTTATGTCTTCTTGCTTACCTTTTCCTTTGTACAAAGGAGAAACTTTTACTTGTTTTAAGGCTTGAGGATATTTACCTTCTCTACAGCAGATGTTATATAAACAGGAAAGAATGTGTGCTAATGGTCCAGCCGCGGCGTTAAGCACTGCGGTCGATATATCATACGCATCTTTTGATTTTTTATGGGCTACGCCAGTCGATATAATTCTGAAAACTTCGAATGCAGTAAACGGTCTTATCCTGAGGGCACAATCCGCCGGCAGCCTTGCCGCCTCCAGCGCATGCATAGCTGCCGCTACGTCAGCGGGGGGCGCGCCACAGGTCGCCGCTGCGCTCACAAAATGCTCATTCACAGCATCAACGGTGTCCTCTCTACAGGGAAAACTCGACCCATCCGGTCTCGTCAGTAATTCTGTATAGTCACGGTGTCTCGTTGTTCTACCAGATTCCGCATTAACCACATCCCACATTGATTTAGTAACATTATTAGAATTATTTATTATATGGCAGTAATACTTGCCTCTTTCGTACCTTAGTAGATCATCATATTTAATTAGGTATTCATTAATTTTTGATAACAAATTTGAATCATATGGAAATTTTAACTTCATTTCTTGCATGTCAAATAATAATGAATTTAAATTTAAAATCTTGTCAGTCACCCACGTTACTCTTTTGTTTGTCACATGTACACGTTTTAATGGAAAACAATCGTCAATCTTAGATTTTATAATATTCACAACTACTTTTGCTAATCGGTCCGGTGAATGTGAGTGCTGTCGCTCAATTTCCTTCCAATCCACGCTATCGAGTGCCGCAACAAAGTTGCACTTATTTGTATGACTATAGGACCTGGCGAAGCGTGCGGGCGCAGGCCCCGGGCCCACCGCGCACGGGATGTTAGCGCGCACCGCGTAGTGGTCACTCAGGTAAGTGTGCACGGGTGCCGCGCTCGCCGACCGTGCCGACTCACAGTTGACGTACACATGGTCGATGCTAGTGCACGTGGAGTCAGTCACTCTAGTGGGGAAGTCTACAATGTTATGTTGTGGTTTGAACGAGATCTAGTAAGTAGTTTGTTTTAATACGTCATAAATTGAAATTCATATCAAATACTCAGTCTCAGTCTATACTACCATTTACTTATATACTTTTATAATCTTATATACCTACAGGTAGGTACTATATCGTCCACTCGACTGGTAATATACGTCCCCGTTTAACTTCACAACTTTTTTATAGGTACTTTGAAAATATTCAATAAAAACTTTTGAAATGTCCATTGCTGCTTAAGTTGTATGCAAAGCGCCCGGCAATTCTGCCGGTCGCTTTGCATTCAAAACTCCCAAATCTATTCTTACACGTGCTTTTAAATATATTATGAAACCACTTTAGCAATTCCTTGAAATTCCTATTTCTTACTGTACTGTACAAAGAAATATAACTACCTATATACTTTCGTATCTCCCAACAGATGCTAGAACGAAACAGTAGTGACAATGGTATGTTTAAATAACCACAACGTGTAAATAAATCCACTATTTTCGAGACCTCTAGGGGCTCGCCGCGTCAACTGCATTCAACGTCACTTCCCTTTGTTCACTTGCTAACTTCCACATTCGACTTACGAAGAATAACAAACTGGTTTGGAACTCTTCACTATCTAACTTAGTTTTTATGGACAGTCCCCATTATGAATTTTCCTCGCATTTTAATATATTAACGTCAATTCCAAAGGTTTTTTTTTTACTTTGTATAGGCCTGTGTTTGACCACAATCTTACCACGGTAAGTGATGATGTGGCCGAAGGTGGTAAACACGCAAAGCCTAGAAGGAACTAGCTCTCAAGTGCAGCTGTAGGAACACACCGATAGGTGCTTGGCAACAGATTTTCAACATGAAGGTAGGGTACTACAAACTACCCTACCACCGTGCTATGGTGTCCTCACGACGTTTTCCCATCACCGAAAGCTCAAGCTCATTGTAGGATTCAAACCCGGGACCTTCGTCTCGGTATCCTTGGATAGCAAAGCTAACGCGTTGCCAGGAAAAGCTCCCCGCCCGCTGGTCTCCGGATGTCTCGATCAATTTTGATGACAAGGTGCGAGCAAAACGGCGATCTTCGGACGCCCACGGTCTCGACCGCAAAAGGCATAAAAATATAATTGGGTCCAATCGATGCGTATTTTTTGAATTTTGAATTTTCTCACTGGCCGCAGCTGCCCCTACAGCTTTACAAGTCGCCGGTAAGTGAGATGGCGCGAGTGTATCGACACATCTGGCATCCCACACCAGCGACTTGCCGAAACTCTACGCACCTTATTACAAAACATGGTTTAAAGGAAAACCAGGTTTTAAAATAGCCTCGTCCCTTTTTATTATATGACGTTAGAAAGTGACCAAATGACAGTAAAACCTGGCTTTACTTTAAACCATGTTTTGTAATAAGGGGGTAAGGGATCAAAGACATACCATCCGGTCTCTTGCCATCGCCCCGCCAAGAGGAAATTCACTAATTTATTAGGACCTTATATAGGTAGATTATAATTTGTACATATTTACTGTAAATACAATTTATTTTAATTAAATAATACATACAATAATCCTCACGTCTCACCCGCGAATCACATTAAAATATTACGCAATAGAGGCGTCTAAAATTAATGTTAATACATTAAACCGCAAAAAAATATCTTAAAATAAAAGCGTTTCAGCATAAAAATTTAATCTAAACAAAAAGTTGTTTTTATTTGATGTAAGCAATAAATAGCTGAAGGTATTTTGTGACATTCAACCCCTAAACGGTCAAATGGGGTAAGTTTGTACGGTAAATTCCCTCCGGAACACCGGGCCAAAGGTAGTTTACGATATCAAAGAAATTCATACAACTGATAATACGATTCTAGGGTAGGTAATATCGACCCCGACGGTGAAACGAAGTAAAAGGCTGCACCTGACGCTGTCGCAGGTGACGCGTTAAATGTCATAAGCCACGAGCCATTACTATTAATATTATGTATATAATCTTTGAAAAATCTTTCTGCCCTTAACTTTTCACCTTTAACAAAAACCTAGCATGTTTAAGGTTAACTTAACCTTAGGTGTTAAAGATTTACTCATGTTTGATACGAATGGTATTTTCACGAGCATTTAATCAACGTTAATGCTCGGTAGGACGTCTGAGTGCCACTCGCTTGCTATAGTAATCCAACAATTAGTGGTAATTAACGACATGAAATTAAACGTGAAATTGATGTTATGATTTCATAAGATTTAAATTAGGATTGTATGAAATACTTATTAACACTATATATAGAACATTTTCACAGCGCTGCCGCTGCTATAACTAGGTTAGGAGCAAATGCAGTAAAAAAATAATATCCATGTCTTAAAAATCAGCAAAAACGAATACGTTCCTCTTCTTTTAAGGCGGGCCCAATTTCCATTTACATGGTTTATAAATGGAAATCGTTTCTTCTTATCTACCTTCACTTGTTGATATTTCCCCAATCACAATACTATCAAGAACATCAGGATTGTTAATATAAGCAGTACAACCGTTTACAGGCTTTCATTTCCAACATGTGCTGCTTGAGTTAGGTGCTTGCGGCGGCGTCGTGTGGCGGGTCGTTCACTTCCCTGCAATATGGCGAGGAGGACGATGGCTGCCACACGCGTCATACTTGTGAACAGGTGCTGCTTGTGGGGGCTGTTCTGCTTATGTTTGCTATTTATTTATTTACTTATTAAATATAGATTCAGTCTACTTTGTAGTTTTGCCGCCGCGCCGGGGCCCGCAATTGTTGTCAGTGTGATTAGAATGTAAATATTATGTAATGAATCTAAGCTTGTTTTGAAAAGAGTAATTGCTGAGTTTATTATCGGGTCTTCTCAGCAAATGCAACCTTCCAAACCGGTATTAGAGTATTAGAGTCAGACTTTTTATAAGTGCCTGCGAAGGTCTTAAATCTTTGAATAGATGATTTTGAATTTTTGAATTTTGTATCAATAGTTTTTCAATTTCTTTAAAAATAGAACTGTTTAGTAGGAAAACAACCACAACTCCAGTAAATATCGACACTTCGCTCGAAGCAGGCCAATCGATCACGTGTCAACACATCTGTTGCTGACTGACATTCGAAACAGCGCTCGACGACTAGACTACCGAGGATCGAGGCCGTCGGAGATTCCAAGACGTTTTGTGAATAAATTCGACAGCTTTTAGTAAGTTTACCTAAGTAAATCGACGCCTAAATGTGAGAGATTGGAACAATGGAAATCCAACCCGAAGTAAACTATATTTTCTTTTACAGTGCCGATGAATACGGCTACATCATACAAACTAGCTTCTTTGCCGGAATATTATAAGGTACTATTAGATATAATTTGTTATTCCTACGTAGGATTATATTACCTTTTATACCTATAATATTTATATCTGGTTATAAATATTGTTATAAATGTATATTCATAATTTCATATTGTTATTGTTAGATGTAAAGTAACACTATTGCATTGGTATTCCTGTAAATAAAGTAATAATAAATAAAGTTCCGTAGTAAATAAATAAAGTTTAATGAACACCTTACGAACCGATCGTCAGGTAACTCAATAAATGAGGTTTTAGTTTGAATCACAGAATAAAAAGTATTTTTTCAACTAAACAGTAAAGCATAATATTATTTATTGCCAATAACCAGATTCTTACTTAACCCACAGATTAAAGACGTAACTTAACCCCCGTATGTCTGCTCGACTCGGAAATTGCTTCCTCCAGTACATTCACTCGTGATTACCAAATACCAACTCGCATTCACCCCAACCCTGCTTGGCAATCCACACGTAGTTCACGTCCTATATACGCATTCATACACATTTTATAACATGCTATCATTAGGTATTAAAATATCTTCCTTTAATTTGTCTCATTGTTCTAAGTAACGAGATCTGTACAAACCGTTGTTTCAGGAAATTAGATACATCGATTATACCTAGCTTTAATTATGAAATCGGCTTGCTTACGAACGACTGGCGAAATTTTACGACTTCTCTGGCGGATGTTTCGCCATGGACCTTTTCGTGCTTAATTTATTTTCAGGGACTACCAATGAGGGTGAGAATATGAAATTAAGCTGTATAGGTTCCCGAATATAATTAGGGTCAGAGGCTTCCGGAGGAATGACAATAGGGTGAAAATTAAATGTCTACGTGGGAACGTGTTTATTTTTAACCGAATTCGAAAAAAGGAGGAGTATCTCAATTAGGTTGTGTTTTTTTTAAATGTTTGTTACCTCATAACTCCGTCATTTATTAACCGATTTGGAAAATTATTTTTTCGTTTTACAGGTTACACTTCCCGTTTGGTCCCATGTCAATTCGATTACTTTTTAGTATACTTGGATGTTGGTTAAAGTTATATTTGTAAAATTACGTTATATACGTAAAATTTTTACTTCTAAGTTGCAAATTTCGTTTATTGAGACCACGGATTGAGACAAACTACGGGGACTATTTAGCAGCTTAAGAATGCCATAATTATTATCATGACATCACAGATCTGGCTACGTATATTAAGGTAAGCCATTAGTCGTCATAGGTAGCTACGCCAGTAAATTGGGAGCATACCGCGTGTTTTTGACGTTGACGTCTCCAGTAATAAGAAATGGATATGGGTACCTACCCAACTTGACTTGTATCAAGGACCAAGATTTATGATACGAAATAAATGAAGTTATTATTGTGAGGCTACCATAGTATGGTGGTAGATTGTTTGCCTGACTCGCTACCACACTCGCGTCGAAAATCTATCATCAAGCACCTGTCGGTGTGTTCGAATACCTGCACTTGAGAGCCATGCATTCTAGGCTTTGTGTGCTTATCACCTTCGGCCATATCGACACTAAAAGAAAGTAATCTATTATCCATAAAGCTCATTGGTTGGATAATGACCATAAAAAGGCGGAAATAATGGCAAAAAGGAGACAATGCCTACTGCTAGACATGAAGTTAGCAGATTGATTATTTAAAAATCAAGCATTCTTCAGAATACAAAAGTTGGCTCTTCCGACATCACAATGCTTAAGTAAAATCTTTTTCCAACCATTTTTATGAAGTCATGAAAAGAAGCCAGTACCTACTTCAAGGAAACTTCATCGTCGCTTTGTATGGAGACGGCAAAATATTATTCACCCTTCGCGGTAAGTATTATAATAAAAGATGTTCGGATTTTACATAGATAGGTATATATTGTCAGCATTGTGATGGCATGATGACTCTGTCTCCTTTATGTGCCGGTAGTAGGAACATCCGGTTACCGTAAAAGTTAAGTACTGTAACGTAAAACTGACGATTGCAAAAAATAGAATTGGAAATGGTATTTTCCATTGTTCATAAATTTCAGTGAAATTTAAAATCCCTTTATATCCTTCATCTCATATATCGTCTATCGTTACGAAAGGTAGAAAATGGAGGTATTTTAGGAGATCGATTAACGAACCTTTTTTTATCGTTACATTATATTATATAATAAATAAAACCCTTTTCCTAGAAGGCATTAATTTGTAGCAATTTGTAAACTTTAGATATTTTGAGACAATGTTTCTTTCTTTTTAGTTAGATATATTTTTCTTTTTTTTTTGGGTGGGATTAATGATAAGGAGCCTTTTTGGAAATAGTCCATTGAAATGTTTTTTTTTTTTGGGCTTAGCGTGCAATTGTCAGAGGACGCAATATTATTTTTTAGATACCAAAGGAGGGTCAGTTTAAAGTTAAATCCAAGTTTGTGGGGTTGCAACCCTTGTCCCACGGCCGCCACCTTGAAAAAAGGGGTTCAAATGGATTTTATGGTTTATCTGACATTTATTAGGTCTCACAAAAAAAAATAGGTAACATTTTTGTTACAAATAAGATTATCTACATCTTATTTCAAGTAACTTTTAGTCGTAGAACCAAAAATAAAAAGTTATAAGCGAAAATCCATGAAAATTTTCATAATAGACTTTTTTTATTACAAAAAAATACCAATCCCATTGAATTATTACACATGGAAACAAAGTACACGCGCGAAAAAGAATCCATTCAATTGGAGCCATAATGGATCCAAATGACCGCCGCGCTGTCAGTGTACTGAGTGACGTTTTAGTGAGTGCAGCTCTGAGAAAAATAATAAATATGACGGTTTGTGCAGTAAAATTGTGTCATAATTCATCAGGGAAGAAAGATAAGAATTCTGATGTAACATTCCACCGGTAAGCCACTAATTTTATTGTGTAATTCATCTAGAATAACAAAATTCAAAAATAAAAATACTTCACTCAGATTTCGAGCAAAGTGTTGCCAGCTGTTTTTTGTGCGAATTTGCGTTGTTTTACGTAATTGATACTGATTTTGTTATTAATAAAGTAATTGAGTCCGATAAGTTGTTTCTTTTATTTATAGCTATTATAACCGACTAGCTGTCCCCCGCGATTTCACCCGCGTTCTTGGGATAAGTAGTCTATAATACTTGGGATAATGTAGCTTCATATTAGTGAAATAATTTCGAATCAGACTGGTAGAAAAAGAAAATATAGCTAGGAAAATATTGTCAAAGTGGCAGTTGTTCCAGAAACAAATTCAACTTACAGGCTTTTAAAATTTCAATTTTGTTAATGAAAATTAAATACCTAGATACTACTTAATCTTCTTTTTCTATACAACCTATCATATATGAAACCTATCATTACCAAGGAAAGCTACAAATTGTACGATCGTTCATAGCACTGCACATTGTTTATTATGTTAATTTGGTTTGGTTTATTATGTTAAAATACCCGAAATAAGTACTATGAAACATAACCATTAAACTAGTAATAAAAAAATAACAGGCCTGTGTCTATGATAAATTATCTAAGACGCAGAACTTTTTAAACTATTTAATTAATTTTATGAATACTTACTTCCAATTTCACTATTAGGCGAAATCGGAAGGTTAATTTTACCGAAAAAATTCGTTTAGCTTGCAACATTACTCGTGCGCTTGTGTGCGTGTCAGCGAGTGTAATTATATGGTACTCACGCATACATTGGTTGTCAAGTGGCCTACGTGTCGCGAGGATTTTTGTTCGATACTTCGCTTCTAAGCGTAATAATTCAATGACCAATCCCCTTATCTCCGAAGTTCGAAATTCAAAAAATCAGTAATAATTACAATTGATGTAAATATTACAGGAAAAATAGAAAGAAGATTCTAACTAGCACAGTTTTTTCGAAATCATCTAAATTCATATTAAAACTTAGTTATGCTATCCAGTTTTTTACAACAGTTATGGCCCAAACTAAGAAATATATACGTCCAAGGAAGGTCGGAACCCTCGATGTGCAAGTCAGACTCAAACACGCACTTGACCTATCTTATTCTACAAGGCATGAATTCACAGCATTTTGTTAACTTTATATCTATATATATATATAAATCAATGCCACTTTTCGTTGTAATTTTATAACTCAAGAACGGGCTCACCTATCTAAACCGAATGGTTAGGCTTTGTTCGGACTATTTAGTAGATGGTTTATGTGAAGTTTGCACAAAATCGGTCGAGCGGTTCTTCATTTATCAAATTTTTTGTAACAAATGAATTGAATAAATGGATCATTTTGTTAATGGGGATTTTGCTGTCGAATTTAAACTTTTTTCAGATGGGGATGTGCTGTCAAATTGAAACTTTTTAGGGTAGGGTAGGGTAGCACCAGAGGGTAGGGTAGCACCACGCGAACGAAGTCGCGCCGGGCAGCGAATATTTTTATATAAGTTGTTGGTTCTTTTTAAATAAGATGGAAGCAGACCTTTAGAAGAGATTCCACGCCTAAATATTAGTTTTTTCTTTCAGAATATATAGAATACAGGTACCTTCAATTCTCCATTCAGTTTCTAACTACGAACCGAAACAATAGCTCAGCGGTAGACAATTTTCCTAAATGGGTTCCAATCCAGTTTGATTACTTAAATTCAACCCTTATTCGCATATTGAATGTGAAGGAAGGGTCGAGACATTAATTGTGTCTATTTTGAAACAATCACTCGATTTCAACTGCGAAAATATAGTATCTAACAGAAATTGTTTGCAAATTGTTTGACTCAGTGGCTTTGGGTGTTACAATTTAGTAATATTTCCACAGAAATTTAACCCGTTAGTTCTCGCAAGGGACGAGAATCCTATAATATAAATTGTTGTCATTTTTTTTAACCCCCGAGCCAAAGTATTAAAATAACCAAAAACTACTTTAAGTTCACTTTTTGTAAAAAATGGCAGTAAGAAAGAAAACTGTATTATTTACTCCCACATAAAGAAATCAGTACCTACACAAATGCTGGTGATATTTTTATAAAAATCATTAAACCCATTAATAAACTGACTAAATTAGAAATCAAGTTGCAAACTAACACTCAACTACATAACACAGTAGCTCGAAGTGTAAATCAAGTTAATTGTAGTGTACAATTAAATGCAAACCCCGTTTGGAATCGTACAAGTTGTTTAGTTTCAGCGAAAACAAATGACCCTCGTTAAATGCACTGAACTTACTCAGACATCCCAACTCCCAGTGCGATTGTGACATCAACTCTAATAATGAACTGGCAAAATAAAAATATAGCACCTATTTATAAGGACTATGACCGACGCTCATTTAATTGTATCTCTTTAGTTATCAAATTATTTCGTAGCCCTTTAAAAATATTGCAGGCCATTTCAGATGCATTTTTAATTATTGTCCTTTGCTTTTAAAAATAATACTAGATTATATGAAAACGCGGCTAAATTTCAAACCCAGATGCAGTAGTACAAAGGCTGTCAAAGTCATAACCATCGCTGTAACATGCTCGTAGCTCCTTCGTAGACATCTCGTAGCGGAACAAAAACTTAATACTGTCGCCAACTGCTTGATACAAAATAAAATTCTGAATAAAAACACTATTTCAGACATTGCAAGTAAATATAAAAAGTGATAGCAAATGAAATATTTATTTTCCTTACTTTTATGTATTATTTACTCACCAAATAAGAAAGTAAACTTCCTTACGTGTACCTACTCGCAATTCTGCTTGCTAATTTTATAGAGATTTCAGGTGAAGTCTTACAAAAGCCATATATCATCACAGAGGGAGGTGCTCGGGGGAATAAAAACCACGGGCGCGCCCCGCAGCGTTAGGCTAATGCAATATAAATAAATCCCAGCTGGATAATGGGTGCGTGCCAACCCCCGTGGGTGCAGTACTCGAAACTACTCATTTTACTACCCGTACTCCGTAGACACTTACAGCTTAAGTGCCTCTAATAAAGATAAAGTAAGCATTAAAAATACATTAATTAATACTCGTCTAAATAAAGTTACTTAGTACAACTACGCTCAACAAGTTGAACAGATTTGGCTCTCGACAAGGCCCTGAAAATTTCCCGTCACTCTGGGATGGATAGATAATTGTAAAGTTACGCAAAGTAATTATACGGTTACCCAACGGACGTGAACAGGTGGTATTCCATTTGACTGTACCCTTAAAAAATGTAAAATTACACCACACAACATGTGAAGCACTCGAAGTGAGCGGTCGGAGTGAGCGTGTACTCGTATCGAGCCCCCTCGACGTAATTACGAACGACCCTCTTTGATTTGTCAGTCGTCGGTTGTCGGGCGCTCGCGTTAAAACTTCTGAATTTATTAGCAAGTCCGGGTGAATGGTGGCACAACACCACAGCCCGCTGCACCATCCGAGCCCTACCAGGTGACCACTTGTTTACTTAGATGAGCTTTTGATTATATTATGTATTTATTGTGCTGCCATTTAGAACAGGACGTGACCTTTAACTCGGACTACGAATAGATATGGTTTCTTCTTTTTGTGATAAGAAATCCTACGGTAAAGATCATATCGGAAAAATGAAACACAGTTTCAAAGTTTTCAACCTTCGATGTACAAAATACGACAAATAAAAGTTTGTTCCAAGTGAACTTGAGACAAATTAGGTTGTTACGGGACTAAAATCGGAATGGAATTAAATATTAAGAAAATGTCTTATTGTGCTCCGTTACCTATATGTTGGGCCAGGGCCAACAACCAGTTGGTACCAGGATACAAATTTGTAATTATGTGGATTGCAATCCAGCGGGGAAATGCTGCAGGTACTTTGGCCCGGTGCCATATGGTGCCGACCACTTATAGCCTCAAAAAGTAGGAAGCATCACGAATACGTTTCAAAAATAGGATCTCAGTAATGAGGTGGACGAACGTGGATTAAATTTAATGCAGAAACTTACTCCTGGCAATATATTCCGATGGAATTTAACTCAATAAAATAAGAACTGCCACGGAATACGGCTTGGAATACTAAAATATTGAATACCAAAATTGAGATCGACTCGGTTTCAGTCTGTTGCTACCTTTGCTTTCAGAGACTATTTGACTTAGAAGGCTGAAATGTTGCATATTTTATGGTTGTGAATTGAAGCAATGTTCTAGGCTTTGTAGATATGTTATACATATTCTCAAGAGATACTCATTCGGAACTATAATTGTGTCCTAGTAACTTTATAGAATATGAAAATATGACTTTATACAAAGTTTTTTCTTTAAAAAAATTTACATTGTAAAAATTAGAAATATATTTGGAATTTTAGAATATTTAGATACCAACTGTGGTATTTATTGTTTAAATAATATACCTATTATACGATACATAAGTCCCAAGATACACATAAGAGCGCCCTTTTATATTCAACATTTAGCGTAGAGTTGAACAAAATTAAAATTCTTGCCGTCGCTTCTGTATATCCGCATATTTGGCGGCCAACTCAAATAAAAGTTTCACGTCAGATCCAAAACTTGCTCTGTTGGGGCGTGTGTACATAAAACTCATTCTTATGAATCTTTTAATCCTCTTTGGCGATAGCTGAAGCTAGGAAGCTACAAATATTTGCGAGACGTCGCAGATTTTGCACGTTTGGGAGAATTTATTGGCAATATGTCAGACTTGGCGAACTTGTGGCGAATGTAATGGGTGTCCTAGACTATGACCCAGACGACCTCTTCGCAAATGCAGAGTGGCCATGACCTTAGAAGTGACTTCGATACTTACAAATTGAAAGTGTACTCACCTATAAACCGATTGGAAACACTCAAGATGGTACCTAATATGTATACTGAAGGTTGCTACTTCAAGGCATATAATGGAGCATGTTCTTTCGTTACATACCTATAGGTATAATAAAGAAACGATAGATATAATCCATTTGATAGTTATAAAAATATATCATTATTTCAGGCAATGCAAACATACACACGGCGTCGTGTGACGGGTCGCTCACTTCCCTCCAATATGGCGAGGAGGGCGATGGCTGCCACACGCGTCATACTTGTGAACAGGTGCTGCTTAAGTTTGCTATTTATTTACTTATTAAATATTTATTCAGTCTTCTTTGTAATTTTCGGGGCACGCAATTGTTTTCAGTGCGATTAGAATGTAAATATTATGTAATGAATCTAAGCTTGTTTTGAAAAGAGTAATTGCTGAGTTTATTGCCGGCTCTTCTCAGCAAATGCAACCTTCCGAACCGGTATTAGAGTATTAGAGTCAGACTTTTCATATGTGCCTGAATTTTTTGATTATAATTTACAGGGAATTTTATCGTCTGGAGAACCCTAAATTTTGTGTAAAAATACGGAAAAATGATCGTAAATCGAAGCGAAGAGAAGTATCAGAAGAGGAACATTGTCGAAAAATCTCAAGGAAGCAATTAGAAGCTGAAAGCGACGAGTCAAGAATACCAATCCACTGGTAATGGCTGGTTACTGCCCGACATTGAAGGAGGCTTGAAATTAAATTATTGTAAAAAAATAAATTGTATTATTATCCAAGATCCCTCTCCGTGATTTTACAAAGTACGAGCTTAGAAAGGAATCTTTTAAAGAGTCTAACTAAATCTCTTTGTATAAATTACATAAAATGAAATACTATCTTGAAATTATTCTTACGGTCAGCTCACACCGAGACGTGACGCGGGGCGATGCGATGCGGCGCCCACTTTTTAAAATAACTATAGAATATAGAACTTTATGTAGTAAACAAAAATGGACACTAATTAATAATTAATCAATATTACTAATTAATTATAATGGTAACGTCAGGGAGAGAATTCGGATACGTGGCGGCGCTAGTTACTTGTCACGAATACTCTCACTGAAATGTGCACCTTTTTGTTTGGTAAAAACGTTCTATATTCTATTGTTATCTATGCTTCCACGTCGCGTCGCGTCTCGGTGTGAACGAACCCTTAGTCTGATAATAGGTACAACATTAATTAGCAAATGCTGTGTTTTATGACTATAAGTATGTATGTAGATAGCTATAGCTATCACCTCGTGTTTGATGGAAAGTAAGTAGTATATGTAAACCATCTACGTGTCTTTCCTCAGATTGTGCAGTAAGTAATTCCATATAAAAAACTTTCGTAGGTAGGGAGGTAGGTACCTCCTAAAACTTTTAAATCTAATACTGTTATGGTGCGTCCATGCTACGCGAATTGAGCACGAGCCGAGCCACGAACGAGCCTACAACGAGCACGATGCGAATCCCTTTGTTGTTGAAAAAACTGTCAATCGCGCTCGTTCGAGGCTCGCAAGCCCGTGCACGCTACGCGAATCGTGCTCGCAGTGTGCTCGTTCGTGGCTCGGCTCGTGCTCGGTTCGCCAAGCATGGACGCACCATTATATCTCGACTTGTAATATAACTATAAAAATTTCATCTGACTATGAATATTATCAACCATTTAAGATTTTTCCTAAACTCCTATAAAAACCCACACTGTAAGTAATTGAAATAAGTGAAAACAAAGAAGTTTATTTGCATTTATAATTTATATCTATTTACCAATCTTAATTTGTGTTGCCAAACCCAATTTTATGCAACAATTAATCAAGCTTTTCATATCCATATTTCAATTTGTTATTTGTATTGATGATATGTGTAGGCGAAGGAATCAATTTTGTCAACAAGGTAAACTTTTTTAGGTACTATATATTATAATAGTTGACCAATTTGATCATCTGGCCCTAGAAACGGAGTCCTTGTCAAGACGAATCAAACGAGTCCAAACTCGATGTTGTCGATGCGGTGCGTCGTTTTATTACAGAGTTCCGATGGCCATCTTCCGGCTCCATCATCAGCTCCGTGTCATAACAATATTGCATTGTTAACCGATTTACATATGCATGCAAAATTTCAGCAATCTTGCAATTACAACTTGGAAGATTTGATTACAGACAGACATCGGGACAGGTGAATATAATTAAAAAATAAACTCTCCTCTATGGATGGACAGAAGCAAAAAATCATGTAGTCGCAGTCCCATGGGAAATCAAGACAAATCATATGGCACATTCATCAAAATCGAACGACATTTACGAATCTGCAAAATACAATCCAACCGAGTGACACTCCTCGATTGGATAAAGATATATGATGTTTTTACGATGCGAACCACGGAACAAAAAAAAACAAGTTTTTTGTTCCGTGATGCAAACATTCGAGAAAGAAATATAAACTTACGTAAATTTTATTAGGTAAGCCAATTTTCCGCATCGCAGGCCATCATTGTTGGAACCAAGGATTTATTTGCTCACGATATTCTGCATAAAGGTAATCTTCACAAATTGACCTGGCATATGTCTATAGAAAAAAATGCCCAACAGTGGGCATTTCAGTTGGCATGCAGTTAAATTGTGCCACAAATTCCACACAATCATACTTTGCAAAAACAACCGTCGGGAAACTGCACCACATTGTTATAAAAGTTTCATCTCAATCGGAAACATTACAACCAACTTTCCCACTGTGCATTATTGACTATAACGCAAACGTTTATGAGGGAAGCCGGGGTAAGTATGCCAATAACAATATTTGTTAAACGTTAATTGCTTACATATTAATATATCAATTTGTAAAGGTGCGTCTACGCTATTCAAACCGAGTACGAGCCGAGCACACGTGGAACACGAATTCGCGGAGCGTAGTCGGAATTGCGAGCCTCGAACGAGCGTTCACAAGGTTCGTTCGTTATTTTGACGAACACAAAGCATCGCGCTCGTGTTGTATAAAACTAACTTATCTGGCCCGGTGAAGGAGGCGCTGTTATCGCATTTGGTGGAGCAAACAACCAATGGCGAATGGCAGGAAGACCGACATTTCAAACTGGCGTTAATACGTATAGCACCTTCTCCTCTTTTGGCCACCGGGCTAGATAAGTTTGTGGGACTATATGCTCGTTTTACGTCCACATTTGTCATCGCGAGCGACGAACGAAAGCGGCTCGAATCGTGCTCGGTTCGCATAGCGTAGACGCACCATAAGGTCGCGTACGTACAAAATGTACGTGTACGGAGTTTATATTCCAACCCTACATAATTACAGGGACTATCCATACATGCCTTAAGGATTGAATCCATTGTGTTTCAACTCCCCACTCGAGTAGAAAAGAGTAGCTCCTTACAATAATCTTTCCTGACGTTTTCGCCGCAAACCCCTAAGAATATATGAATAAAATAAATTCGTTCTACATAAGTAGCCTGATATAGGTTGGTATGTAGGCTGAATAAAGCATATCGTTTTAATATGGGAGCCCCAGGTTTAATATTCATTAAGCTCATGGGTCTATTATAATTTTTTACCATATTCCTATCTAAGAGTAGGTATAATAGAATTTAAGTTCCCAGAAATGAAACCATAATGGAAACAAGTACGAAGTTTTCCTTGAGCACGGATTTTTCACGGAAATTAAGAAACTTTTTTCTCATTTATCCTGTGTAATGTGTCATTTTCCGTGACCGGCTTTCGTTCTTATTGTCAGATAACATGTTCCTGGGACTCGTACACCGACAAGCTCGTACTAATGGCACGTTATCTTTTACTAAATAAATCTTTACTTTTCCTTTTTCGTATAATTTCATTGTGTCGGCATGATATTTCATAATAAAATTTATAGGTGTAATAACAGCTCTTTATGTCGCCGTCCCCAACAAAGCCCTTTGATGTTACAAACACAACGAGTTTGTTAGCATAATCATCGTGAAGCGCTCGCTAGTCCCACTACACCGACACTCCACATTTACCTATCAAATTAAAATGCTCTCGTCATGAGGACAAACTTTTTAGTAGTCAATTTACATCTACATGTATCATCGGTAGTCAAATCACGACAATTACATCTTAATGTGACATGAATATGGGTGTTTAATGGTGATGGGGCGTCGTTTCATCGTTTATGTCCATATGTCAGTTTGATTACACTCATCGGCAGTATGGAGGTGCGAGGCAGGTCAGTGGGGGGAGAGGGGTACCTTTAGGTCGAGCAACAGGCTCTGGCTGATCAATGAGCAGCCCCCGCGCGTCGCGCTCCGATCCTGCGCCGCACTTGTTGCGCGCACGGCCCAAACATCGCTACCACAAATCATCAATACACCACCATTCTTACAAAATCAACTATACTCCTAACAAAATAAAGCCCATCCTCTCTGTATAGATAAAATGGTACAATTTTGCCGCCCAAGTGTGCTAACCCTCCGCTTGTATTATCTAAGCTGCTGTCTTGGCGAGCACTACTGCCTAATGTATCGGAATCCCATGAGTGTGACACGATAAAGCAACGCTAATGACCTTCTTGTACCCTGATCACTTTACTAGGGTTGTGCTGACGGTAGTCCTGTTATCTATGCGCATCTATAAATACAGATGGGGTTCGGGTCAGTGTTTATGACTTCAATCTTACCGCTTGCACCTTCACGGTGAAGTCATTCGATAAGTTGCCGCTGAAACTCTTCTTTTACAATTAGAAAGTTTTGATGAAAAATAATTTCAGAACTATGTGGAACTTCCGGACCAGAATTCTGTTAAAGCATTTATTAAGCTTTTTGAGTGGATTCTTCTTCATTGTATGTTCGAAGTTAGAGTTTTGAACATGTGACTCAATTCTCTCTAAACAATACTATAGCTGTTTTGAGTTAAAGTATGTTTACTTTAGATTTACCTTGTTTGCGTTTCATCAAACCGCAGCGGACCACAAAGCTCCACGTTCCATTGCAGCACCTTAATTATAAAGGTAATAAGATTCAAGTGCTTATCCGTTTTCGCTGGCGACTGTAAACACCACGTCAACTTATCGCGCCGACCCAGACTTTGTTAAAGTGATACCACTTTGTTTGGACGAGTAATTATAAAGTTACTCTGTAGCCACGTACGTAAGAGTACGTCATTTGACTTGTCCCGGAGTACTTAAGCCCTCCATTGTTTGTAGGTACTCGTTAGAAATAATCTCAGCTTTATTTAAGTTACTAAATTAAAAGGAATGTTTTCGTCAGTTGGTAGGAGCTTAGGATATTTTTATTGAGCAATAAAACTATATACTGAAAATAGTTTCCTTTTGCTTGCTAGTGACTTTAAATCGACATGTTGAGAAGCAGGCAGACGATCCATCCGATGGTAATGTAGGGGGATCCCCGAGATCAGTGGTAGGACGTCGAAGGTC
The DNA here is from genome assembly GCA_947623365.1 of Achlya flavicornis. NCBI lineage: Eukaryota > Metazoa > Arthropoda > Insecta > Lepidoptera > Drepanidae > Achlya > Achlya flavicornis. The sequence goes on from OX392469.1 coordinate 3,770,923, forward strand.
GGTGTCGAACGATCTTGAACTTTCAGTAATGGAAAACATCACGATGAAACCATGATGATAGGTACTTTGTAAGCGGATTACCGGAACGGCCGACTGTCAGCCTCATTCTGAATTTCTATCGCTGTGTTCCGGCAGCTTCTACTAAATATTTATACTGTTTACACATACACATAAACAAACTAACAGCGCGACAGACAGATAAACGGAGGCGTAGGCTTAGTAATGGCACAGTACCTCTACCATGAGTTTTCTACACTAACGTAATCTACACTCACTAGCGACTACGGTGAATATTATGTATAACGAGCACCGCCTCTAGTGGTTACTTTTGGAAGCATTTCATACAAAATGTTTCACCGTAGTCGCTAGCGACTGTAGATTGCGTTAGTGTAGAAAACTCATGGTAGGGGTACAGTATTACCACAGCGTGGTAATGGCGTAATGGATCCCATTGGGCACCTTTTGTGTAAAAAAACATACAAAAATATTCTCAAATAAATTGCAAGTTTGATACATTTTCTCTGCTGTTTTACCTACTTTTCATAAACAATATCTTATGCGATGGATCGTTACTTTTTAAAAGGGCATTGGTTTTTTCTTTTTTATACAACTTAGTCGATAAACAAGCATACGGCCCGCCTGATGGTAAGCGGTTACCGTAGCCATATATACGCTTGCAACACACGAAGCATCGCTCACGCGTTATCGACCTATCCCCCCTCCCCTATGAGCTCTCCAGATGAGCTGGTCTTTCGCACCGCAGGAAGTCGGCGTAAGATTTAGAAAATTGGTTGATTCTAGTAGTAGCAATTCAGCCTCATCCCCAATGGCTCTATTTTATGGTTGTGCTCCTTCACCTACTAAACCAAAAATAACAACAAAGGCCAAACGTAAAAGACCTACATAAGTACTTTTTTTATGTATTTTTTTCAGTCCCATTGATATCTTTATAAAGGGCGGTTTAAGCTATGAGGCTGAGGGGTTAAGATACTTGGGTCGAGTTAAATTAAACACATATGCACACAAAATGAAATATATTCCTTCCGCATCAGTTCCCTAACTCTCGGTGGAATTAAATCCTGCATTTTGTTTGAAATATTAAAGCGCAGATATCGAGAACTGTGCATGAGCGAAATGGTTTCGTTCGCTCTGGTTTTCTATGTGTATCTAATTAAATATAAAAAAAGTAATTTAAAATAATTAAATCGACTTCACAATAAACTAAAAAGTATGAAATCTAAATCTACTAATCTGACACTGATTTGAAGTCAGCGAAAGAGCACGACTTATTCCATTGAAAATATTTCGCTGATTCAAATCAGTAATTTTTAGGTTTTCTTAAATGCACTAGAATTTGACCAAGGTTTTGAGATATTTTTCCTCTGACACCACATTCGTAGCTCGTATCAATAAACCAGGCCGTCACACATATTCGTCTATATCTTTAAACTACTGAACCGATTTCGAAAAGAAAAAAAAGCGTTTCCGAATTTCTTGCCGGAGTCTCCAAATCGGTGGTAAATTCAACTGTACGTACGTATGTACCAATTTAACGTTCATAAGTGCCACTAGGGCCTAAACTGAATAAATGTTTTTTTATTTTTATTTTGATGAAACTTGCACTGTTCCCTAATTTGAAGTAAATGTAAACCAATAAAGAAAGAATGGTTACAATCCGATGAATATCTTCGGTGATATGCCTATGAAATTTTGAATATTTGCTTGGAAACCCTATATTATATGTGAATGTATTGCAGTTCCAATAATATTACATACAGACATATCGAATTGATAAATCTCATTATTTTGAAGTCGATTAAAAATCAGCCCCAAACCGTACAAACAAAAAAACTTCAACCGACTTCAAAGTACACTAAGAAGTAATCAAATCCTGATCTGATGATGACCAAACAAGAAGTGAACCCATCCAAAAAAAAAACAAATCTGTTAATTAATAACGGTGTTATGAGGTTACAAACAAAATAAATACAACCAAATTGAGACCCTCCTCCTTTTTTTGAAGTCGGTTAAAATTGGTACCTACTCCATGGAATGTTATTTTTGACATTTTTCATTATAACTCAAAAACTAAACAAGATAAAACACCATATATACACATATAATATAATAATATCCTGGGACATTCCTCACACACGGTCATCTGATCCCAAACTAAGTAACACCGTTATAAATAAACACATACTTAAACAAACATTTTGTAAATACATCTCAGGTTTTCAGAATGTTTAATTTTCGTCGACCGCCACGCTCTTAGAACTTGTATTTATTCAAACTTGCCGCCAAAAGAAAAGTCTTCTTCTTCTTCTTATTTTTATTTTTGGCAACCAAGCCCAAATTAGGGCTCATTTCTGCCAGTGTCGAGTTATATTATAGATTCCAGTCACAATAAATCACTTCACATTATAGTCCTCAGTCAGTCACCGTCCATAAAAGTCATGTTTTACTACAAAATGGTGGTCATTGTACTAAAACTCTTCACGGACTTTATGAGACAACTTGAAAAGTCACGATACACATAATTCATTTCATTTCACTTCACTGGTGCACATGGATGATCTTTATTGGGTAAAATACCACCAAAAATACACAATAAAACTCAAAATACACAAATTTATGAAAATAAAAATGAAAACGCTATGTCACTCTGCAAGTTCCCGCCAAAAAGTCCCATTATGCGTTTATTATAGCGTATTTAATTCAATGTTGGCCATATTGTTCTACGTAGTTTAAAAACAAAAAAAAAAACGAACGTCCTGTCTCATGCGGATACATCCACTTAACCAAAAATATTTCGATTTGTTTGATTGAAACACAGATTACAGAATACTTCAGATCGAGCGCGCGGAACACGGGCGTGAGGCCAACACACCAAATACAGATTCAAAAGTAAATACAAACTTGAGTCAGTACGAAACAAGGCTTCGTATTGTAAGTACGTCACTAGTGGCAAAATTGTTCTTAAAAATTATGCCGTCCTGCATTTTGAAATATTGTAAAAATTGTTCCCAAAAACAAAAAAAGGAAGACGGAATGTCGTTTCATACGTAATTATAGATATTTTCACTTATTTGTATTATTTTTTCGTGTATTTGTCACTGATCACTAGGAACACAAAACCTCAACAAAAATTAGTTGGTGTTGCTAGGTTACATCGAAAGTATTTTCCTTGAAGTCGTGGTATTATGGGGCCTTGTAAGATCGATCGATTTAACAAAAATAAATAGGCAAGAGAAATTTATTGGTACCATATGAAAAAAAATATGGCGCTTATACCTAGTTTATGTGAACGGGCTGAATATTAGAATTTATAGGTAATTGATGATGACCCAGATTCCAAACGCCATTTTTTGAAAGCTTCCGAATAGAACCGAAAAAATAAAAAGGAATCTTTATGTTGTGACTCCGTCCGTCTGTCCGTCTATCACAGCGTTACATTTCAGCAACCACTAATGATTTTGGTATTGAAGATAAGTTTTAAATATTGCTTACTCAAACATATTGAATATGAAACATGTTTTTTTGTATAAGGTGCCGAAATTATGTATTCGAATTATGATGAAAAATATTTTTAAAAAAAATACCGTAATAGTGGAGTAGAGTAGGTTAGGGTATAGAGTAGGGCTCCACGCAAACGAAGTCGAGCCGATATGGCAGAAAAACGTTTGTCAGGTCAGCTAGTAAAGTATAAAATATCATTTTATCATCATCATTCATATCAGATCATTTTATTAAACATACATACATTTTATTGAGCTTAATAAAAATAGTAATAGAAAAATATATACTAATATAAGATTTCATTATATAGCAAAATTAGAAACGAATGCTAGAGTTATAGGTGACAAAAGGCAATATTTTAAGAAGTTAGTGCAGAATAAAGGCTGTTAAACTCAATTTCACATATCGTCAAGGTCAAGGGCTTTTTACCAATATCTTGTGAAATTCCATTTGATTACTCTGATATAGTACTCTCAATATTTCATGAAACCTCGCTCTATCATAGTATAGTATTCCTTTATTATATCGAAATGAACATTAACCATTGAGAAATCTAATAAAATACCTTGTGTCACCGAAGTCATGCTATTTGAAATCCACTATAATGTATGTTACCTATTTCTATTTTATTAAATGCTGACATCTCTGTATTCATTTCTTTTTTTTCTTAATTGAACTTGGCAAATTCTTTATTTTTTTACATTGATTATTAGTATAATGCTGGTAATTTGGTCATATTTTTATTGACTTAATCCATTCTCAAATCACAAGCTTTTTCAGAATTTATTTATTTGAAAGTATAGTTTTAAGTTGATAATAACTATCCAATAAAAAACGTGGAAGATTTTTCTTCATTATCCTGGCAGCCCTACACGCAGCCTGGCAGCCCTAAATGCAGCCTGGCATCCCTAAACGCACACTGTCACACGTGTTCCTACAGTGCTCTCACGCACACATAGCTAAATACGAGCCTCACAGTGCTTGTCCCGTACATTACATCTGAAGTATTCTGTAATCTGTGGATTGAAATTCAAAAATTCAAAATTCAAAATCATTTATTCAAATAGACCTTCGCAGGCACTTATGAAAAGTCTGACTCTAATACTCTAATACCGGTTCGGAAGGTTGCATTTGCTGAGAAGAGCCGGCAATAAACTCAGCAATTACTCTTTTCAAAACAGGCTTAGATTAATTACATAATATTTACATTCTAATCGCACTGAAAACAATTGCGTGCCCCGGCGCGGCGGCAAAATTACAAAGTAGACTGAAAAAATATTTAATAAGTAAATAAATAGCAAACTTAAGCAGACCATCCCCCACAAGCAGCACCTGTTCACAAGTATGACGCGTGTGGCAGCCATCGCCCTCCTCGCCATATTGGAGGGAAGTGAGCGACCCGTCACACGACGCCGCCGCAAGCAAAGGCCTTACCCTTTGTAAGGTAGTGGCAACTGCGTTGCCACCAGCATTTTTTTAAAATTTCGCGGTATATGAAGTGTTTGAGGAGTTTTTTTTTTGAGAAATGGCAACTTTATAAACCATAGATTTGGAAAAAAAAATTGGTTTCAATGACAGATGTCATTAGTGTCATTTGAGAATACGTTGAATCCGAAAATTTGGGCTAAAACGGAATTTTTTATAAATCTAACTTCATCTCGGAATTCTGCTACTACGGTGGTAAGTTTTTTGTATTATTTTGATAATTTGGGATCTCTGGAGCCATATTAGGCTATATTATTAGCAGTCTCATGGAAATATTTTTGTAAAATGGGTTTTGTTTAGGTGGCAATATAGTTGCCACTGCCTCAGCATGGGTGTATTAGATATAAATTTTACGATTCAATTCTTGTTTGAAAGTTGATTTGTATATGAATCAATAATAAATAAATGATAGAAATATCTAAATTGATCTTACACGTGATTTCTTGTTCTATTCTTGATTGATAGTTTGTTTTTTTCTGTGAATAAATAAGTAATTTCCAAAATTTTTCCAGGCAGTGGCAACTATGTTGCCACCGCATAAAAAAAAAACAAATTCGCAAAAAATCAAAATACCCTCAATTTGTATTCCTTAGCATATTATTAACAACTCCTACTGGCGTGCACGTTGCTACCACCTCTAGTTTTCTCTGCCTTATAAAGGGTTAAAGTGAGCATGACTTACTTAAGTCTGCCTTAGAAATAAAAAATAACTAAAGGGAAACACTAAACACACAATTTGTTATCACTGTGACTATTGACAAGCTTAGACTAAATATCACAAAATAAAAAAATATAACAATTACACAGACATAATAAATCGATGCATTTATATCAAACTAAATAAATGAAGAACATTGAATTGAATTCATTTAATTACAATAGGTAATATAATCTGTAACCTAAAAATATAACTTATAATAATAATACCATACTTTGAATTAAAATGGGCCTTGAACTATCTGCTCAGTGAGGCAGGTGCATAGAGAAGCTACTTCCATACATCCTTGTCGTCAATATAATGAGACACTTTATAATAAGCCCTACTCAACAGCCGCTTTTTGATATGTTCCTTAAATTTAAAAAAGGACATACTGGTCACGCTATGAGGAATTTTATTGTAAAATTTAATACAATTCCCAAGAAAGGACTTATTTACTTTAGCTAATCTAAATCTATGTACAGTTATTTTGTCTTTGTTTCTAGTGTTTCTATCATGATAGTCACTATTGACTGGAAACAAATTAATGTTCTTGCGGACATACATAATATTTTCAAAAATGTACTGAGAGGGCAAAGTATTGTTACGAGCTGGGGTTCAGGATAAATAATGGTACACGAATTTACCAAAACACTGGTCACACTTTTATTAAAACTCTAATTAAAACACTCAGAAATTAAATAGTTCACTAGCACTTAACTGTATTTCACTTCGATGTTTACTCACTGTTATACAAAACCAAACTCAAACTCCTCTGTGCATTGTCCCGTATTTATACTTCATAAACGGCATCTGGAACATTCCACAATTTACCCGCGTATTCTACATGCCTACAGTGCTATCGGGAATATTCCAGAAGCCGGTAGCTATTCGGCGATAGATGGCGTTGCTTGATAGACGTTTACTCCTATACAATAACAGCGTTACAGATAGTACCGCTATTCAATAACAGATGGCGTTACTGGTAGCAATTTATTCCTGATGTCGCGATGTCGTAACAGTATATTAATATCCGGAAATATATTTCGTAGAGACTCGCGAGAACCCAAACAGTAGATGGCGCGAATTGCCCTTTTTTGTAATACAAAAATTGATTCCAAGTCTGCGGCAGAGCCCCACAGCAAAAGGCCGTAAGACATAAGACTATGAAAATATGCAAAATAAATTAATCTGGCTGTATTAATGTCCGTCAGTTGCCTTATTTTGCTGACTGCAAACGCAGCGGAGCTCAGTTTACCACCTAAGGCTTCCAGGTGAGCACCCCACTGCAATCTACAGTCTATAGTCAGACCAAGAAAAACAGTCTTATCTACTACATTAAGTTTATTACCATCCACAATAACACTGGTATCAACTTTTGGTACATTTGGTAATGAAAATCTTATACATTTTGTTTTTTTTGAGTTTAACATAAGATTGTTGGCAGCAAACCATTGAGACACAGTCTTCAGAGCGTAGTTAACTTTTAAAAGATCTTTGTCTTTTCTATCTACTTTAAATATCAGAGACGTATCATCTGCAAACAAAACGACATCTGATAGTTCTTTCACCATATAAGGTAGGTCATTTATATAAACTAGAAACAGAAATGGGCCTAAAATCGAGCCTTGAGGTACGCCTAATTTGACTAAGGAGCCCGATGACACACTACCATTGATTCCTACTTTTTGTTGGCGCCCTGAAAGATAGGAAACCACAAGATCGAGAGCCACTCCGCGAATTCCGTATAACTTAAGTTTAAGAGCTAGCGTTTGGTGATCTACGCAATCAAATGCCTTGGAGAGATCACAAAAGATACCAATAGCATCGTGTGAGCACTCCCAGGCCTGAAAAATATGCTTAATAAGTTTAGCTCCCGCATCCGTAGTGGACTTACCTCTCGTAAAACCGAACTGATCATCATGGAGTATCTTGTGGTTATTAAAATGCCTTAACATTTGGTTTAGCACAATCTTTTCAAAAATCTTACTTAATGCAGGAAGTACTGAGACCGGTCTGTAATCTGAGGGATTGTTTTTACATCCCGATTTAAAAATCGGAACAATTTTGCTGTATTTCATTAAATCAGGAAAGTTGCCCTGTTCGAGACATTGGTTAAAAATTAGGGCTAAAATAGGGGCAATATTAAAAATAATTGACTGTATAACTTTAACTGACAAACCCCATAAGTCTTCTGTATTTTTCATATTTAGTGACTTGAAAGCCGTGATAATGTCATAGTCACTAACCTGGGTGAATGCGAAGTCTGGAATGTTTCGTTGAAAAGTCTTCTGTAAAATCGATTCTGCTAACGTGGAAGACGAAGCAAGATTTTTAGTAGCCTCCACAGGTATATTTGAGAAAAAAGTTTCAAAAGCAGATGCTACTTCTAATTTATCTGATATTAGTTTATCATTAATTTTAAGACAAAAAGTATTATCTTTGATTTTATTTTTACCAGTCTCTGTATTAATAATCTGCCACACTGTTTTAATTTTATTATTAGAATTATTTACCCTATTGCCTATGTAGATGGCCTTAGCTCGAATGCATACCTGTTTAAATAACTTGGAATAGTTCCTAACATATGTATGAAAGTTTTCATTACTATTGTAAGATCTCTGATGGTAAAGATCATACATGTTATCCCTACTCTTCCTGATTCCTTTAGTTGCCCAGTTACAGAATTGAAGTTTATTATTTACCTTTTTAGTTTTGATTGGACAAGATACATTAAATTCGTTGCAAATATCTCTAAATATTTTGTCATAGTTTACATTTGGATCATCAGAAATATACATAGTGTTACTAATTTTATAATCCATATTAACGCTGAAATTATTTAATCTTGTTTCATTAACTGACCTAAATGTTTTCGTTATGGATGACCTAAGTTTTTTACACGGTAATTTTACCAATTGTGCCAAATGATCCGAACGGACGCCAGCTATTATGGACTTCTCTAAAACGTTACCGTTAGTAATTATGTTATCAATACAAGACGAACTAGTAGCCGTTACTCTCGTGGGCTCATTAAATAGAAGAGACATATTAAATGATTTAAATAAAGTAATAAAATTATTTCTATCTAATGAGGGTATCAGGATGTCAATATTAAAGTCACCACAAATAATTACTGACTTATTACACCTAGATAATTTACTAAGTATTTGTTCCATTATAGAACAAAACAACGAAAAATTAGACGCGGGAGGCCTATACACACATATAATGATGGAGCTTTCAATCTCTGCACAAGCCACCTCGCATACGCGTTCCACAGAGTGACAAGTAATATCAGAACGATTTTTAAATTTAATATTATTATTTAGCAAAATGAGGGTGCCGCCACCCTGAGCAGTCACTCTGTTGAACGCGCTGGCAACAGTAAAGTTATTAACATTAAAAAGCATTGTATCTGGTTTGAGCCATGTTTCCGTAAAACATAATATATCAATTATCATTTCATCACATAATAATTCAACGTCAAGTATTTTGCCAGAGAAGCGATTTATATTCTGGTGTAGTATAGTTATGCTATTAGTGTGCTTCTCTGTTGTCGGAGAGTTGTTGATATTTTTTTCAGCTTTATGCTCAGTTTAATTTACTTGAATTGAAGAAAAGTGGCTTAAAAATAAACCGCGAGCCTGCACAGGAACACATTCAGCTATTTAATAAAAATATATATTTTAATTTGCCTGATGAATGAATAATTTAAATAAATTGTACAGCAAAACATTCGTTTAATCAGTTTCACGTACCATAACCTCTTCATTTCATATAAAAATATCTACGAACTTTTCATGCAATTTCATTTTTCCTAATTCTACGTTTTTTTTTAATCTGGCCTACGCCTTTTTTTTAATTCGAGTTGGCAACACTGCCATAGATATACATACAGATTATTTTTTCACTCTAGGCAACACCAATAAATAGTCTGACACAATCTGACAAAAAAAATGTGAGTGCAGTGAACGTCAATTCTGTGCTATTTTTGTAATAATTCCATCTTGTGCTATCGTAAAAACAAATTTATCGTTATCGATAAGGTTATTTAGTTAGAACACCGTAGGTAAAGTTCCTCGTACCGACTAGCACGTAAGTGTTGACCTTGAATTCTAACCCTGCGTCACTGTACTTAGCATTACAGATCGAGAATACATCATGAAAAATATTATTGGGAAAAGCTGGCGTGACGCCGCTACGTTAATAGTGCTCACAAAGCGGAATGGCGAGTTATTGTCACGTTGTGGTGTTCGAGGCGGCGTTAATTACGACGTTTTGTTGCAGACTAGGACGGGTACTGCTTCGTTTGCAAACAGCATTGTATTTCCCGGCGGAGTGTGGGAGCCAGCGGACGGCAGTGAGCGCTGGCTGCACCTCCTCAAGTCTTTCGGCTACACTCAACAGGACTTTAATGCCCTGCACTGCCCTGGGGCCTTTACCCCACCACTGTTCCAAAATAATCCTATTCAAAGGTTAGAACTTGCCATTCATTAGATTATTTATTTACCATTTCATTTTAGTTTTTGTTATTACCAATACAAGTATTACAACTGACAGATTCTGCAGTCAAAACTGTGTTTGCTGACCCCAATTCAACTGTAGAATGGTCATCTTAGTGGAAACAAGATTTCATTCTTCCGGCACAACATCAGTCTAGCTTGTTCATTCATCTATAAATAACTATGTTCCCAAATATAGTCAAAGCAATTTAAATCTTGCAATTGTGTATCAATTTGTTAACATAAGTGCTAAACTTACTTTGTATGAGTCATTTAATTGAACACTTAATGCTAAAGGGACAAATAACTCAACTTGAATAGAAATTAACTGATAAACAAAATTAACAAGTCAAATTATATTAATGACCCCCATACTAGGTGGTACACAGGTGTCCAAGCTATTGAAGTACAAATAAGGGCAATCTATCACAGTTTAACACACACTCCAAAGGAAATATTCCATGAGGTGACTCCTTAAATGGCTGATTATACAGAACCCTTTTGTACTTAGTCCTATAAGAATCTAATGTCCAAAGTTCAAATTCCTTGCTTCAACTAAATGCCAAATGTAGCTGAGTTTGTAAGTCTATTTAACATCAAATAAAATGAAGAGTTGAAAAATAAATGTTTTTAGACACTTATAAGGGTGTCAGCTGAAAATCAGCACTGCTGACAGTAGTCAGTAGCACTATGCTGAGCTGTGTCCTATTTGACGGCACAGACCTACTGGTTTATTTTTAATTTAAATATTGTTATGTTATTGCGTTCATCAAATAAATTAGTTTCTTTCTTTCTTTATGTGGTGGTAGTTCACATCTTCTTTACTGCCTCTTAAGAGCTTAAATTCAATAAATAGGGCTTTGTAAAAACTTAATAACACAGCTTCTTAGGCCACATTCAGTTCTGTTACTAGTCACAATTTTTTTTGTTGTCACACTAATATTATAAATGTAAATGTGAGTTTGTTTGTTTGTTACATTATGATTAAATTTGCCGAAAAGAAAAGTAGATTATGTCATGGAGAAAAACAAAGCCTACTTCTTATTCAAGAATGTTGGTAGACCTCTTTTTGTAGTTTTGAAAGTAAAAGCATATTTGAGCTAATAACCCTCCTTCTGGGTCAGTTGGGTAAAAAGACCAACAAAGTTTGGAAAAAATATATCTCCTATCCTGATGAACACTGCGATGGTGAAAGACACTATTGTTGACATGAGCCAAAAAAAATTGAGTAAGTAGACAAGTGTACTATGGTGTGATTTCACATTTTAATTAAAATAATGACTATGGTTCAAATACATCTAAAAATATATATATTATAGAAATTGTCACTTATTCATTGAGAAATTGTTGACATGCATGGAAAGAATAATACATATTATCTCATTGGAATGTTTTCAACTATTTTTCTTTAAAATATCATCATTAATATGTTGGCTCATGGCTAAAAAAATAACAATGACATCAATCGGACGCAGGTTCCTCCAAGAACCAACGGGTTAAAAATAGATTTTACAATAGGTATATATTTATCTACATATAACCAAAAATTAAAGCATGTATCCCAACACAAGTTTAAATGTTTCCCTAACACTCGCATTTTGACTCTGTGTATCTGTACAGGGGGCCTACCACAAGCTCTTAAAACAAGGTTAAAATAACCTTATTTGTGTTTTGTCTTGTTTTGACGCCGGATGTCAAAGAGGGACAAAAGACAAATAAGGTTATTTTAACCTTGTTTTAAGAGCTTGTGGTAGGCCCCCTGTAAATACAAGATCTTTGAAATTGATAGACCAACCCCCACAAAGATTCAATCTTGTATTGATCCCACGATAATAGCAAACAGACAACAATTACAACTCAATAATATAAATGCCAATAAAAAAACGGTAATCGTAATTGTCTCCAGGGTATCCTAACTAGGTAATATTATAACAGCAGATCAGTTTGTTTATTAACTCTTGACCTACTCTCATAACTCTGCCAATAGTTATGAAACACCACAATAGATACCCTGTGAGATGGATGCTTTACCACAGGGGCGTAGCTACAGCCGTATCAAAGATACGGGGCCCCCAGACTACAAGGGCCCCGAACTTGTGTAAGCAAAATTCGTAAATCAAAATCAAAAAGTTTTTTATTCAATTTAGGCCCTGGTAAGGCACTTATGAACGTTTAATTGGTACATACAGTTGAATTTACCACCGGTTCGAAATACACTTAAACTGAGAAGACTCCGGCAAGAAACTCAGCAAGGCTTTTTTTTGTAGCTGTGGGAGATCTTTTCATATTACAGCTTTTTTCCAAATATACAATATACCATATAATTATTATGCTTATTCATACAATTGTCACTTAGCCAGGGGGGATGCAAGTGCAGAGAGAAGCTACTACTATCTGAGCTAATATTCTTGTCTTCCACGTAATGAGCCACCTTATAGTAGGCTTTGTCAATTAACCTCTGCTTTATGAAATCTTTAAATTTAATTTTAAAAAATTATCCTTCGTTTGTGCTTCGCCGCAATCAGGTAGAAGGGCCCCCCATCAAATTTTGATACAGGGCCCGTCTAGGGCAAACTACGCCACTGCTTTACCTACGCTACTTTTTATCCTTGGAATGCAGGTGAAACAGCAGGATAGAAGCTAGTAATACATACAAAGTTTAGCGGTAATAATGAAATGCACTCTTAATTACTTCTTGCCAAATGAACAGTAAACATGTTAGATAACTTTGTTTGGAATGTCTGAACAGGAATTTTAATTAAGTCACACTTGATGCCAAGCTGCAGTTATATGCGTGAATATTTTTGCCAATACTCAAACCATTTTAAACGTATGAATGCTCATACATAATATCTTAATTTTGTGTACTTTGAACTGATCTAGCTATTAATTAAAATTTATTTTGTACAAATGTTCTATTCCACACCAATATCATTGTTAGCCTATGAACAAATAATATTTCTTCATAGTTGTTAGCCATAGTCCACTGTTACTTTCAGGTTTATATCATAGTCTTGTTTCCCCTGGGGTGGTATTGAGCCATTTGCAAGCAATACCAACCAATTATTGTCATTTGTCAACCAATTATTGTCACCACATGTTCATCAATTGGGTCCAGTGAATATGGTTATTCCAAAAGATGAGAGACTTCTTACTATTAGAATTACTAATAATTTTATAGAAATATTGTAAAAAAAAAAGTAATCGTATTTGTTTATAGGATTAGGTTTTTTTTATAATATTTTAAATTTTTATTGTAATGTTATAAAAAAAATAGTTTTAAGATATAAAGTAAATAAAGAGATAATAATAATAATTTATTACCAAAAAAATTGTTTACAAAGGATAATGGGTAATAACGTCCCCAGACTGTAGCACGATGAGCTATAGTGGTAATTGTAGGTCTCGTCGAGCACATTATTTTATTCTATGACAGCAAGTCTGAATTCCATGGGAGAAAAAAGATATTCACAATTGAAGTTACAAAAATGTTCCTTTGGTAATGGTTGTTTTTTGATATTTTTAGCTATACCCTGCGGCACAGAATACTCAATACCAGCCATACTAACCGCGTTTTCAAGACAAAAATAGCTGTATGTCAATTTTCAGGTTCCATGCTATCTTTCTGCTAATATTTATCGATATCGGTCCAGTAACATAGCTGTGAAAACATAACAAACGGACAGATCTACTCTCGCGTTTATCATATTAAAGTAAAAGAAGAAAGATAAAGATAGAAAAATAATTTAATAGTACTAGCTGTGCCTCGTGGATTCACCTGTGTTCCTGAGAAAATAGTATTGCATGTCCATCTGTAGGCTCTATGCTGCCACGTGCGCTCATTTTAATTGATATCAACCTTGTCCAGTAACTAAGCTGGAAAACGTAACATAAGACATACTAACCCCTATAGTGTGGCCCTACAATTCCAGAACACGTCCTTAAACATCAGTCAAAGCATCGGGATCCTTGGCGTCGATATTTCTAGCGACACGTGCTGTTCCGAATATAGTCACATAGAAGACAAGGTTAAGCTGGCATCCAAAAGGCTCGGAGTGCTCAATAGAGCGAGGCAGTACTTCAAATCGGGGCAAAGGCTGCAACTTTATAATTCGCAAGTCCGGCCTCATATGGAGTACTGCTGTCATCTATGGGCGGGATACCAGCTTGGGCCTTTGAACTCGGTTCAACGACGAGCCATTATAATTGTCAACGATCCCGAGCTCACAAGCGGTTTAAAGCCCGTTAGTCTGAGGAGAGCCGACTCTGCCTCCTTATGTGTGTTCTATCGCTTGTACAACGGACAGAATGGTTTGACCTGATGCCCACGGCTACTTTCTACCATCGCAACTCTCGCCATGGACGAGGAGTCCAACCTCACACATTGGAACCGTAATGGTTTCGTATTGTGCGGTTTCAAAGGAGCTCACTACCGCGGACGCTCCGGCTGTAGAATGAGCGCCCCACCGAGGTTTTCCCAAAGGAGTACAGCATGGGATTCTTCAAAAAGGGTGTGAAGAGATTTTTTCAGGTTCAGCAACGCGCGAGTGGTACCCTTGGTGTTACAAGCGTCTATATAGGCTACGGTAACCGCTTACCATCAGGCGGGGGGTATGCTTGTTTGCTGCCTTAGTGGTATACAAAAAAATAACTATCTTTCGCATTATTAACGTTAAAGTCCTATTTGTACCTCGCGATTATACATGTGTTCTGGGATACAAAGTAGGTACTTTATGGACATCTTCGGTTATCATTAACGATATGGAACTATAAAAAAAAATGTGACGTTAACAAAATTCATATTTTAAATCATATTCAGTTTTTATAGTCATATTCAAGTTTTCTTTTTTATTGGTGTTTGCTATTTACCATAATCCAGTCAGTCATTGCCCATGGGGCTAGTTACACTTAAAGAACGGTACCTAATTAAACAACATATCTTATAGTAGGTAGGTAATATGTGATTGTAATTGTTTGCTGTGCCAAATAAAAAAGAAATAATTATATTAAGATCTTTATTTTACTTTCCTAGTACCTACTTAATGTAAGTCAAAAATGCTTATGTTTTTATCGATGTTTGTTATTAAATAACGCCGAAATGGCTTATCAGATGTGGGTGAAACTTAGCAGAAAGATAGATTACACTCTAGATTATCATATATAATACTTTTAAACCAGAAAAGTTATACAAATACTGCAGGACGGTAACAAAGTTACACAGTATTTTGTTTGCTTTAACCGTGAATATCTTTTTTTTCCCATGGAATTTAGACTTGGTGTCATACAATGAAATGATGCCCTCGATGTGGCCAACAATCTCCACCATAGCTTATAGTGCTACATTCTGGGGACGCGTTCCATATAAATGGACCCATTGTTCTTTACTTTTTTACTAAGTAAGGCTATACTAATTAAATTCAATTTGGCAATCCCTATTTCATTTCATTATTTAATCCGGGAAATATCTAACTTATAGGCATATTGAGTTGAGGATAACAGCGATAAGGGAAACATTTGAGGAACTTGGCGTCCTGCTCTGCAGTCGCAAGCACAAAAGGGACAGAAGCAGCGCATGGGCAAGCATTCTTAGCGACATTGATGTGAAACAGTGGCAGGAGCGGGTGAGACATTTTTTAAATTTATAGTACAGCTAGTTATTGCCCCGCGGCTTCACCCGCATTAACGAGGGATAAAAATTATCCTATATGTTATTCCAGGTTATGGTCTACCCGTGTACAAAATTTGATCACGATTGGTTGAGGCGTCAAAAGGTACCTAACAAACAAACTTACTTTCGCATTTATTTTCGTACTAGCTATCCCCCGCGGTTTCATCCGCGTTCCCGGGATAAAAAGTAGCCTATGTACTTCTCCATACCATAGGCTATCTGCATGCCAAATTTCATGATGATCTGTTGAGTAGTTGAGGCGTGAAAGCGTAACAAACAAACTCACTTTCGCATTTATTATATTAGTTAGGATTTGCAGGATATAAGGAACAGTGTCCGAACGAAGCTTTGGCTTCGGCCAAAAAAAACATCTAAGACCCTTCAGAAACTACCCATATGACTAGAAAAAAACCGGCCAATTAACTAACTCAACTTTGCTATGAAACAAAAAACGTAAAAAAAAAAACGTTTTATGGATATTGTTTTTTGATATAGCGGCAATAGAAATACATATTCTCTAAAAAATCCAGCTGTCTTGCTATTACCGTTCAAGAGATACAGCCCACTGACAGACGAACGGACGGACAGCGGAGACTTAGTAATAGGGTCCCGTTTGGCACCCTTCGGGTTCGGAAAGCCAAAAAAAACACCTGATAAACTATTAAAAATCATTATTTTAGTCACTTTTAGCCGATCATCGTGACGATTAAAGATCAGGGAATTCCCGACGGATAAATACAATCGCTATAAGTTGCATAACTCTGATTGGCGGGATTAGATTCATTCAGAGGCAAATGTAGTCATAAAATATCAATTTGACTACATTACAGTTTATTCTAAACATTCCCAAATAGATTATCAGTACCGAAGGAAATACCAGCTAATAAATAAGATTTGAGTTTTTTAAGATTGGAAGCAACTACACGCGTCGCAATAAGAGCACCTAAATAAATATTTGAGTTGTGAGTAATTACGTAATAAGTCCGCTGGCGGTCACACCGTTCAGAAAATGTATTCGCGATCGCACCAATTATTATCATTGGGCACAAAGCATGACGCAAATATTTGAAGATACAAGTACTATCTACCTAATTTATTCACCCGTACGTGATTTTTAACGATTCAATTTTTATTAATGTTTTCCTTGATGGTGCATACGTTTTCTATCTTATACTTGTATTTTAAAATTCATAATTTTAACGTGTTTGCGATCAGAAAGACAGCTGCTTTATGATGTAAACCAGAATCATGCCAACCCATTTAACAACCGCAGTGAACGCTGCTTAACCAACTCGGGGCGTCTCGGCGACATCTGCTCGTGACGATTTCACGAATCAATACTAATAAAACATAACATACATGTTCAAATGAATGAAAAACGACACTAGACTGCATACACCTGCACATAAATTATACACATGTTTTAACCACAGGCTGAGCACTTGCAATTGTAATGTAACCCAATTATAACATACCTATTGTCGAATTGTTATCTAAAATCTTTATTTAATTTACGGAGATAGCAGCTTGGGCTTTTGACTGCCATTAGAATAGTCGATGAGCACGAGATTACTAATCCTTTTATTATTTATTTATTTACGAAACCAACAGCGATACATTAATGAAAAATTGCTTAAACATTAATAAAATGCACGGCCAATAATAGATTTCCATTATAACATCAATAAAAGGTTGCCTCGATAGACACAATTAATTACAAAAAACAATAATAATAATAATTAAACATCAATAGTAAGCCTAAGTTATGAACTACAACAAATACTTTGTGAGTGTACCTAGTCAAATTTTGGGAACGTTCAAAAGGTTTTTTAAAAACTAAATTAAAACTATGACAACGTCTACACCGATGCTAAGGTGAATTTATTGTGTCTTAAAACTAACCAAGGCAGTGGCCACCAGCCGATGCAACGACTGCTGACTTGCAATAATAATTATAGATAAATTGCCCACGCAAATGGACCACACACGGCTGGCGATGCTGAGCCAGCATTTAGTCTAAAACAGAGGGGGTAGGGGGATCCATAACTCCTCCCTCCCTAAGAGCGAAATTACCGGAATTATCGTTTTCAATATGATTCCGATGATTTCGTCTAAAAAAAGGAATACATTTTATAATTTTAAGGTTCATAAAATAAATGATAAAAACAAGGATAGTTAAAATTAACAAACTTAATGTAAAATAGCCTAAAACACCGAATTTAGAGTCTTGCTCTCTGTAAACACTTTCTATCACTTCACTGTGCTTCATAGCATATGACATAGATTTAAGTTCGTCCAAATTAACACCTTTAATGTTCAGTGCGCGTGCACTGAACAAATTCTCGTTCGTCGGTAATCGCGGTAGATTGATTACCGGAACTTGCTCGGCTAAGTCTGTTTCAGTATAGGCACGATGGTGCCTTATACGTATACCATGTATATGCAGATCACATGGCTCGTCGATGGTCATGATGAAGGTCCCGAAGACAGGGTGTTTGCTAACTTCAGTATCACACACTTTAGTTATGGTAGTGTGTAATCTGCTATATAAGATCCAATTGTCGGAATTAACTTGTTGCAATTTAACATCTTCGATCATAATAAGATGCTGTTCGCAGAGGGTAAGATTGTTCTCAAATTTCATAAGTTGCTCGATACACGTCGGCTCGGTGAAGAGAGATCTGGTGTGGTCATCACACAGGAACTGGTCGCCAGCAGCAAGCGGGCGGCACGGTTTCACGATCGGTAAGTATTTCATTCCCTTCGCCAGAAGGTAGGGATATTTAGGGAAAATAGATAAGGTTTTATTTTCAGGTTGGTGGAAAATTGGTATGGAATAAATTTTATAATAATTATAAGTACAATTATCAATAAGTGGAATTTCCATTATGAACGTGATCTGGTTTTTCTTAAGGTACGATTTTATGTTAATTGTTTCTTCTAGTTGTACTAAATTAATTTCATTAGGTGGATAAACTAAATTTTCAGTTTTTGAAATGATCTTTAAATGATACAGTAATTCAGTAGAGTTAACAATAGACTGATGTAAGATACATACTTTACTTAATGCTAGAGCTGTTTCAATTTCGCTTAATTTAATAAAGATAGTGCGGAAACTACTTATAAAAATGTTATATAATCCGGATATGTATGTTGAGAATATCCAGTTATTTTCTTTAGCAGCTAATTCTTTAACCATTGTCTCTACTTTTATCAAACGTGATTTCAAAATTATAGAATTATTATTTATAGTTTCAGTTACATTTATAAAACTATCTAACATTTCGGAAACCAGGGTAAGTTTTTTTGAAATTATAATTTGATTGTTTTCTAATTCGGAGGTAATTTTATCATATTTCAAGGCATCGTCATGATCAAGGTTTCCTGTGATGAGTTTTATCAACGAACCTAATGGATTGATGATACCTCTCTTAAAGCGTTGCGGTACCAGTTGCTGATATTTCTGTATAGTTATGTCGCGAATGAATTCAGTATGCAACTGAATACTGTCAAATTCACGGGAATATGGTTTATCACTTTTAACTAAATTACTGAAATCTTTAAAGTTTTTAACGATAGAATTAAGGTCATCATGGATTTTATCTAAATTTAAAACTTTAACAATTGTCCAACGGTCAGTTTGAACATAAGCTTGACCTTCTTTTATAGGGATAATTCCGGGATTTCCCTTAAGGGATTGCAGATGAAGGCCCAGCACTGGCGTCACTATCACGAAGATGCTCCACCTGTGGAGGACGTTTGATGTTTTTAATAGGGACCTTTGTCTGTCTGTCACCTATTTGTATGGGAACTATATTTCTTTTGGCTTTACCTATAACTTTAGCTTTCACGTACCGTGCTTTATCTTTACTCTTCCGCTTATTAATGTCTTTAGCGAAAATGGTTCTACCAGGTGTAAAATCTATTTCATTTTCTCCACCTTTTCTTTCCCTAATCTTTTCTTTATTTGCTATTATTTTATCTGCTAAATGTTCGTATAGATACTTCGTTCTTTTTGCATGATCTTTGACCAGTTGTTGTAAATACTGTTTTTCTAATTCAATACCATAAGGGTTTCCTGTATCTGTGTGTCCGAAAACAACCTCAAAAGGAGTTAGATTAGTAACCGAATGAATAGCATGATTGTACGCCATAACTGAATATGTCATAACTGTCGCTGCGTCTGTACACTTTCTTTCGTACTTAGCTAATCTATAGATCTCTATAATAGTGGAATGAAAACGTTCAATGAGTCCTGTCGAGTTGGGGTTGTTCGGTGTACCAATATGTAATTCTATTTTATGTAAATTTAAAAATTCCTTCATCAATTCATTATTAAACTCGGTTCCTGGATCTGAACTAATCTTTTTAGGAATACCGTAAAAAGAGAAATATTTCATCAGGGCTCGGACTACTTCAGGAGTTGATTTGTTTGAAATTTCTATAGCCTGACCTAACTTACTGAACGCATCTATAAGCGTTAAATAGTACTTTCCTTCAATATTAAATAAATCTATAAAAATCTCTTGAAATGGGGCATCTTGGGTCTGAGTTAATTGTATGACGGGCTTTATAGGTTTACGGTCATACTTCATTTTACGACAGGCATCACAAGCATTAATGATGGCTGAAATTGTTTCCTGCATTCTATCCCAATAATAGTTCCTACGAATCCTAACTAACGTTTCCTTGATACCACGATGGCATGTCTTTCCTTCATGATGTTTTAAAACAATCGCTTTCTGTTCTTTTTCATCTTCAACAAACACTACACGCTCTGTGCATTCATAAAACTGAACCATGTCTTTCTTAAATAGCTGTATAACAATACTACTGAACAGTTTACGGTGTTCAATCTCTTCGAAATAAATGAAATACTTTAATTTAGGCTTTACATATGTTTTAAGAAATTCTTTTACCAATTCCGGGTTGTCTATTGGTAGGAAAACTTCTAGAACCTTTTGTTTCTCTCTAGAAATATCTTTAACATGCAATGAGTTTTTAAGCCACGAGAAAACTAAAATTTGATTAGGCTTCGTGTCGATAGCCTCGCATAAAATTGGTATTCCAGTTGATTCTAAATCTACGGCTGAATGAATAGTTTGAGATTTACTTGAATCTGATCTAATAGGGTATTCGGATATTTTCTCAGAACTTGAAATTGATAATGTATCTGAAATAGTCATTGGGCTAACTGAGACTGTTCCACTTTGGTCTGATATGGTAATAGTTGAAGAGTCACTATGAGTCTTTTTGTCTGTCGATAATTTTCTGATGTCTCTAACTAAGTTTTTACAGTGTTCCTTAAGTTTATGTTCCTTATCATCAACATTAACTATCATGGATTGATTCTCGTTATCGGAACTAAGAGCATTGACTTTAATCCTAGACAAGGCGTCGGCGTTAGTGTTTTGCTTTCCGTTCTTGTATACGATTTCAAAGTCATAGTCTTGTAGGCGTAATCTCCACCGTGTGAGTTTGCTGTTTGGGTCCTTTAGAGAGTTCAACCAAGCTAAAGGTCTGTGGTCGGTATAAATTAAGAACTTACGACCGTATAAGTATGGTCTGAAGTGTTTTACTGCCCAAATGATTGCGAGTAATTCACGTTCTATGGTGCTATAACGTGATTCGGTGTCACTTAGAGTACGGCTCGCATAAGCAATAGGCTTATCACTACCGATTTGTCCTTGGGACAATACTGCGCCTAGCGCTACATTGGACGCGTCAGTCGTCAGAATAAAAGTCTTGTCAAAGTCTGGGTATTGTAAGAGTGGGGCGTTTGTCAACAGTTCTTTACATTTATTAAAAGCGTTAATATAATTTTCGTCAATAACAATTTTGTTTCTCTTTTTCAGGCAAGCTGTCAATGGTTGTGTTATTTTAGCAAAGTCTTTTATGAATCGTCGGTAATATCCTACAAGTCCAAGGAAGCTTTTAATTTCAGTTGTCGTTTTAGGTATTGGGTAATTTAAAACGGCGTCTATTTTATCGTCGTTAGGCTTTAGTCCGTCTGCAGTAACTGTATGTCCAAGATAGAGTACTTCTTTTCGTAAGAATTCCGATTTGTCTAACTGTACTTTCAAGTTTGTCGCCCTAAGTCTGTCAAAAATTATTCTTAAATTTTGGATATGGTCCTCTAAACTTGCAGAAAAGATGATGACGTCATCAAGATATACCATGCAATGTAGTCCTTGCAGTCCTCTCAAAACACTGTCCATAGTTCTCTGAAATGTGGCGGGTGCTGTCTTTAGCCCAAACGGCATTCTAAGAAATTCAAAGTGTCCGTTTTGTGTACTAAAAGCTGTTTTTTGTCTGTCCTGTTCCTCTACTTCCACTTGATGATAACCGCTTGCCAAATCTAACGTACTGAAGTAAACGCTCTTACCTAACTTGTCAAATAAATCTGTAATGTTAGGCAAGGGATACTTGTCGTCAATGGTTATGTCATTAAGTCGTTTTTTAAATCAATGATAGCTTCTAGTTGTAGTAAAAGGTCATTCCCTATAAGTCCATCATACAGAGAATCTATGTCATACAAATAAAATTTGTGCCAGTCATCACTCTTAAATGTTGGCAAAAGAGGAATTTTGATAACCTCATTATGTCTACTAGACGCGTGAGTAGTAACAACTTGAAATGGTTCCTGTCGAATGTATCCGGGAAAATATTCATTGGCTTTTTGGGGACTTATAAACGATCTAGTACTACCTGTGTCAATCATCATTTTCGCGTCTATTTCAGGAATGTAAATATATGGAAGTTTTAAGTTAGGTTCACAGTTTAATTCTATCACTTCTTGTCTTGTTGAGGCATCTATCTGAAAATTCTGGATATTAGGTAAGTCGGTCTGTTCTACGTTATTGCTTTCTTCAATTATGTAATCATTATTTGCGTAGTCATACGTATGTTTGACGTCATTATAGTTGTAGTCATTTTCATAGTCAATGCTAAGCTCATTTAATTTAAATCCTGACTGTGGCTGTTGCGCAAGAGGCGCTGTTCTCATAGTTACGTCACTAGATTGCAATTGGGGTTTTTGTACTTGTGGCGGCGTATACCCTAATTGAGGTGGCTTATATCCGAATTGTTGTGACGTTTGGGCACCGAATTGAGCTGGTCGGTAACCTAAATGTTGAGGGTGACCTTGAGAAATTTGGGGAGTCCTAAATTGTGGCGGAATCCCAAAGTTAAATTTTGGAGTAATTTGGGGTTGGCCTTGAGGTACGAAAGGCCTAAAACCAGTTGGTTGAGGTGAACTACCGAATTTACTAATGGGCGTGCTCGGCGCACCTGATGGTAAAGGCGGTCGCGATGATAGCGTGCCGTGAATTCGATTTCGCATTGTATACTGATCGTGGAAATTTACTTCTTCCAAAACAACACTTAAGGCGGCTTCTAAAGATGCGGGGGTGTTCAATCTTACTACGCGTACCATATTTTCAGGAAGGTTATACAAAAACACGTTCAATGAGGTATGATCATAAATTGCCTTTTTGGCCAGTTTTAATTCGGCATCTTCGATCATGTTTACCTTGGACATCAGAAGGGAACGAATGCCCTGAATACGATTGCAGAAATCTAAATAATTTTCACCTGATTTAATTTTTATCGACTCTAATTCAATCGCTATGCACTCCTCACTACGCGGATCTCCAAAATGTTGCTGAAGTAATACCTTTAATTCGGTCCAAGTCTCGACATCTTCTCGTTCTGATAGCAGTGAAGCTGCTTTTTCGGTTAATCTGCTTGTAATAGCATGGTACAAATATAAGTTCTGTTCCTCATTACCTCTGTACTTACTAATAATGTATTCAGCTTTACGGATAAATAAATTTAACTGTTTCTTTTCACCATTGTATAATGGGATCAATTTTAACATTTCGCTAGGTACGGTTATAAGTTGTGGTTGAGCCATTTTTAACAGGGTAATGTAGGATCAGAGTAAACGTAACACAGAATAAAACACAATCAATAAAATATAACACACACAAAAATATAACAATTATAAAAGCACAGTTAATATTAGGATATAAAGGATTAAAGTTTTTATAAAAATGTAAAAGTTGTATAATTTGTAAAAATATGTAAAATAAAACTGAACAGATTTGGATATTCTAGTTTACTTAAAATTACAATGCAATAAAGTGATCAATGCTGAGATCAAATTATAACGATTTATTTATTAATTAATTAAATAAGGAAAAAGTGTATTCCCTATTCTCAAACTACTCTATGCGTATTCTTATCAATAGTAGGCACTAGCAGAAATTCATACTAAGAAACCAGACACGTTATCATGAGAGAATTCCGATCTCAATAATAACAAAATTAAATAATGTAAATGAATTATAGGAGGATTTTGGAACAAGGATTGGCGAAAAGTTTTACTCACCAACCGACCGCTACTCCCATTTTCACTCACTTTCCTTTTTTACCCGAATTGACTTATTTATTTGGTTCGAGGATTCACTCGTTCAGCTATCGCGCGTTCTACTAATTCGGGCGAATTTGGACACCCGAAATATATAACAAAACTACGCAGCCTGAGCAAATCCTACCGGCTGCGCCAGTCAAATTTTGGGAACGTTCAAAAGGTTTTTTAAAAACTAAATTAAAACTATGACAACGTCTACACCGATGCTAAGGTGAATTTATTGTGTCTTAAAACTAACCAAGGCAGTGGCCACCAGCCGATGCAACGACTGCTGACTTGCAATAATAATTATAGATAAATTGCCCACGCAAATGGACCACACACGGCTGGCGATGCTGAGCCAGCATTTAGTCTAAAACAGAGGGGGTAGGGGGATCCATAACTACCTACCTACTGTGTGTGGGGGGGTGTGTATGTATGTATGTATGTGATTTGGGGGGAAGGGGAAAGGGAAAGGTGATGGGGAAAGTAAAAATATTTAATAAACAATAATACAAAGGATACACAAAAGAAACACAAAATAAATATAAACATACTTATTAAGGACAATTTCTTTGTGCAAGGGTTTGTATGATTTCCGCTTTATATACCGTTCTAGATTTGTGAAAGGGATCAACATCAGAAAACAGATTGTTGTAAGTCCGCCACAAACGAGTGAGAACTGAATTTTGAGTATAGTTAGTGCGACGTAAAGGAACATGAAATAACTTTGAATGGGTATGGCGAGTGACGCGCGATGGTACGTTGAGACCTACCTCGCCCAGCAGAGATGAACAGTTCAGACGACCTCTAACGATATCGTACAGTAGCAACATATCTGTTATTACACGCCGGTCGCTGAGAGCGGGTAAAGAATGACGCTGACAGTCATCCTCATATTTGTCTCGATGTTCACGAATCTTGAAGTTCAAATGTTTAAAGAATATTTGCTGAATATGTTCAATCTTCTGTGTTTGTGTGACATATTGAGGTGACCATATCCTGAGGGTAGACTTTGTTGTCGTTATGTGTGTTCTATCATTTATTCAACTGCCAGAGTTCTGAGGATTTATTTTACTTGCACATGCTACTTTCCATCATCACACGGTGCTAGGGTAATTTGTATAACCCAGCTGGCTACCACCCTCAAGTTGAAAATCTGTCGCCAAGCACCAATCGGTATGCTCCGGCAGCTGCACTTGAGAGCCAGTTCCTTAATTGACGGGCCAGCTGGCGTGGTTGGATAAGACTCTGGTCAAGGTTCCACCTAACGCGCCGCTGGTCGTGGGTTCGATTCCCACACAGGACATGCATTTGTGTGCATGAACATGTCTGTATGTCTTGAGTCTGGGTGTAATTATGTATATTAAGTATGTATTTACAAACAAAAAAGTAGTATATGTATTATATCAGTTATCTGGTTTCCATAGTACAAGCTCTGCTTAGTTTGGGATCAGATGACCGTGTGTGAGGAATGTCCCAGGATATTTATTTATTATTTATTTATTATTAAAGGCTATGTGTGTTTACCACCTTCGGCCACATCATCAGTTACCATGGTGAGATTGGGGTCAAACAGTCCTACTCACAGTAAGAAAAAAACCTCGCCCCATCATCGGGGAGTCAAAATTGGAACCAGAATGGTCTCGCCCTCTGACTTTTCAAAGGAAATCGTGCGATGAAAAAAATATTTAATCTATATATATAAAAATCAATGCCACTTCTCGTTGTAATTTTATAACTCAAGAACGGGCTCACCTATCCAAACCAAATGTTTAGGCTTTGTTCGGACTATTTAGTAGACGGTTTATGTGAAGTTTGCACAAAATCGGTCGAGCGGTTCTTCATTTATCACATTTTTTGTAACAAATGAATTGAATAAATGGCGGATCATTTTGTTAATGTGAATTTTGCTGTCAGGGTAGGGTAGCACCATAGGGTAGGGTAGCAACACGCGAACGAAGTCGCGCCGAGCAGCTAGTATATTAATATAATACTATACTTAAACTTCGGTCTTATGTTTCTATATTTAAAAATACATGTTTTCTGAATAGATATCTTTTTCAAGTATAGGATCTTTGAAAAACGAACATAACTGTTCATCAGTCTGTCGGGGGTCGTCGCTTTGTAGTCTGACGCTAGCATGATTAATATTTTGTGTCACGTGATGCCCAATCCGTTTTCTACGGTGTAATCATGAAAATGTGCTGCGTAGTTAGGTAATCCTGAAAATAGTAAGCAGTAAGCAGAAATCTAGGCTAAATCGCTCATTAATTGTGATGCTAATCACTACAGCTATGATTATAAAATTACTGTTTGGTACATAATTTGTTTGAACTTGTTCTTACAGCCAATTAGTGGTGTGAATAGTACTGATTCTCACAGATATTATAACAAAAATGTGTAAAAATCTAATAACTTTTGGGTTAGTAAATGGTAACTTATGTAGTGGTCATATCTTTCTTTAGAATTGTATTGTTTCTCTCTAATAAGAAAAAAAATATATATGTTATGTTTAGCCCTAGGTTTGTACTACGTATACATGGCTCTACACTGCGCGTGTACAAGCTCTTGGTCGGTTTTATTGAATCAGTTTAAGATGCAAAACATCTTAATTTCTTCTCAAAAGAAATCCCCTATATACACAAGACTTACATAAATTTAAACAGTAGGCTGTCCTATTAGAAACATACCTCGTAAAAAAATCCTTAGAATGGACACAGGAGCAGATGAAATAACCTGATATATAAGGAAGTTCCCATAAATGCTATATTCTCATTTACAGCTGAACAGAAACCCAGGGGAGCTGGTATCCCTCTGCGAGGAGCACAATTGCTACCCGGACATATGGTCACTGCACTACTGGAGCAACTGGTTGACGCCGGCGAGGCTCCCGAAGAGGTTCGACACAGCGTTCTTTGTAGCCGCATTGGAAGACAAGCCGGACAGTATTGTGTATACTAGTGAAGTTGTTAATGTTGAGGTAAATAACGTTTTCATTATGGTACACTGGAGGTGATATCTCTTGGTAGATTATTGTGTGGGTGACGCAATGTATACCAGAGTGGCGATACACCCCAGTAAGATTTAAAGGTGAAAATGCATATATTGAATTAAATTTTGAGAGGTAGAGCATAGCGTTTATTCGCTCAAAGAGCAGCTCAACTGGGGAAGTACCTCCACCTTACAGAATAACGCAGCCAAATAACTTTATGTTGTATAAAGTTGTGTTCCTGCGCGTGAGTAAGGTCGCCAGAGCTCATAGGGGAGGGGGGAAAGGTCGGTAGTGCGTGAGCGATGGTTCTTGTGTTGCAAGCGTCCATATGGCTACGGTAACCGCTTACCATCAGGTGGGCCGTATGTTTGTTTACCGACTAAGTTGTATAAAAAAAAAAACCTTATTTTTAGGGAGACATGGCTTGTTTTTGAATGACTTTTGTTGTACAGATAGTGCACTTGTTTAATCGATTCTACAGTAAACATGATCAAACTAATTTATAGAATCCTACTTCCTACTTATACTAACTAACCTACTAACTAAATAAATGTGAATGTTAGTTTATTTGTTTGTTACGCTTTCACGCCCTAACTACTCAACCGATCATCATGAAATTTGGCATGCAGATAACCTATGGCATGGGAAAGGACATAGGCTAGTTTTTATCCCGGGAACGCGGGTAAAAACGACTGAACGAATTTGGATGAAATTTGGCTCATAGATTATACTTACTCTGAAATAACATATAGGATACTTTTTATCTCTGAAAATCATATAATCCCTCGGTAACGCGGGTAAAACCGCGGAGGACAGCTAGTATAGAACACAATGAATAACTGCTTCTGTATGTTTTCAGTGGTCAAGCCCTACAGAGGTGTTAAGGAACACAAACCTGCTGCTGTACCCCCCACAAGTGTACGAGTTATACAGGCTGTCTCATGTGGCTGATGTGGGCCAGCTGATCACACTTGCTCGAGAACGGAGCTGTCATAGTGATGACTTGCTGTATCCTGTAGCTTTGAAGGCTAACGATGGCCTTATACAAATTTTACCAGGTATGTATTAGTTTTTATGGTTTCTTTTGTAAGTGACCAATGGTACAAAAATGATCTGAAAAGAAAAAAGTTTTTTCTGAGATTCCTGCCGGTGCTCCTCTGGTAGACTTGAAGTGGTAGTGTCTTCAGTCGGTATCTTTAACCTGGATAAGTGTCCTAGGGCCTAAATAGGCTACAAAATAAGTGGCTGACTATGAAAGGAATTTGCGATAGTCAACTCGATACCGCAGGGTAAATAATAACTAAAGTTGGTTATAGCTGACCTTTCAATCTATGTTAAACAACTTTCGCCACAGGTGGCTTTTATTAGTTCATGAGGCGGTTATTGCAAGATGTAGTTTCTAAGATATTATAAATAGATTACAAACAGACAAAGCCATAATTGTAGTCATATTTTTTTCAGGTGACGACCTGTATCCATCAAGCGTAGACTACAACGATACTACTGCCACTAAAGTAGACAAGACGGTGTCACAACTTAGAGAGGGCTGCCAAAGTCTCCACAGGTTCGAATCTACCAACTTGAAGGATCGGATATTCGACTTCGTACTAAAAAACTACAAACCTAAACACCATATCAACATGGGCGACAAGTTCATCCGAGCGCGTATCACTGTCTAATCCTACAGCTGTCCAGTACCTGCCTTACAGATTGGCCTTACTAGTACAAATAAGAATAAATCTTAGCCATACAGGTAATACACTCAATATACAATAGTAACAGTACATAATGGCGAGTTCCGGACACACGTGGCCGAACAGCCAAGATGATTATGAGTTGCTCGAGGTGATCGGGTGTGGCGCCACCGCCGTGGTGCACGCCGCCTACTGCCGCCCTCGGGCCGAGAAGTGCGCCATCAAGCGGATCAACCTGGAGAAATGGAACACCTCCATGGACGAGCTGCTCAAAGAGATCCAGGCTATGTCCAGCTGCAACCATGAGAACGTGGTCACGTACTACACCAGCTTCGTGGTCAAGGAGGAGCTCTGGCTGGTGCTCAGGCTTCTCGAGGGCGGCAGTCTCCTCGATATAATCAAACACAAGATGAGGATCTCGAACTGCAAGCACGGAGTGTTCGACGAGGCCACCATCGCGACCGTCCTCAAGGAGGTGCTCAAGGGGCTCGAGTACTTCCACCAGAACGGGCAGATACACAGGGACATCAAGGCCGGGAACATCCTGCTGGGTGACGACGGCATTGTACAGATCGCCGACTTCGGCGTGTCGGCGTGGCTGGCCACCGGGCGCGACATCTCGCGCCAGAAGGTGCGCCACACCTTCGTGGGCACGCCCTGCTGGATGGCGCCCGAGGTCATGGAGCAGAACCACGGCTACGACTTCAAGGCCGACATCTGGTCGTTCGGCATCACCGCCATCGAGATGGCCACCGGCACCGCGCCCTACCACAAGTACCCGCCCATGAAGGTGCTCATGCTCACGCTGCAGAACGACCCGCCCACGCTCGACACCGGCGCCGAGGAGAAGGACCAGTACAAGGCGTACGGCAAGACCTTCCGCAAGATGATCTCCGAGTGCCTCCAGAAGGACCCCACGAAGCGGCCCTCGGCGCCGGAGCTGCTGAAGCACTCGTTCTTCAAGAAGGCGAAGGACCGCAAGTACCTGGTGCAGACGCTGGTGACGATCGGGCCGAGCATGGAGACGCGCGTGCACAAGGCGGCGCGCCGGCAGCCCGGCGCGTCCGGCCGCCTGCACCGCATGGAGACCGGCGAGTGGGTCTGGGAGAGCGAGGACGACGACGACACCGACGACGACGAGGACGCGCGCGCGCACACCGACCGCCCCATGAACCAGCTGCCGCGCGCCGCCTCCTCCGACAGCGAGAGCGACGACGACCGCGCGCCGCCCGTCTCCGCCGCCGGCTTCACCATCGGCTCGGCCGGCGCGCCCGCCGAGGACGCGCCGCAGATCGACCTCGTGCTGCGCATGCGCAACGCGCGCAACGAGCTCAACGACATCCGGTTCGAGTTCGCCGCCGGCAAGGACTCGGCGGACGGCATCGCCACCGAGCTGGTGGGCGCCGGGCTGGTGGAGGCGCGCGACGCGGCGGCGGTGGCGCGCCAGCTGCAGCGGCTGGTCGACGCACACCTGTTCCCGCCGGCGGGCGCGGCGCCGCTGCGCTCGCTCACCTTCCGGCTCGAGTCGCACGCCGCCGAGCCCGCGCCCGCACCCGCGCCCGCGCCGCCGCCGCCCGACGAGCAGGGCCTCGTCGGCTACGCGCAGCTCTCCATCGTCGACTGACCGCCCCACCACCACCACCACCACCACCACCACCACCGCCACCACTACCACGATCGCGCCTCGACCTCCGTATTATAATCGATCGAGAGCCATCTTATGTTACGCTTAGGTACCTACGTATTTTATGGGTGGATATGGAATTATTTTAGTTAGGTGCCGTCGATGCGACGCCGCCGCCGTACGCCGACGTGGTAGCTCGGCGTTTAGTCGCCGGCGTCGATCGGCGCTTTTTACCGCTCTGACGTATGTGAGCCGAGTTTATTTGAAGTGTAGTGACTATTGCGGGCGACGCGGGCCGGCGGCCGTGTAGCTCAAACGATGTAACATTTTACATTACGATTATAAGGGTGAATCTGAATTTGTAAGAGTATTTTTTGTGATTGTATCGTGTTCTTTTCGCTGCTTTGTTTTAAACACTGTAATCGATTGAATTGTAAGTTTTATTTCTCGATCCTATATTTACTTATGAATTTAATGTAAACTAGCCATTAATGAGAATTTAAAGTGTAGCTTACGTCGTTCGGCATCACACGAGAGAACCCGAAGAATAGCACTAGTGGAGAACCCTTACGTTTTGTAATAAAAGCTATCGAGTATACATAGTATGTTTATCTACCGCGTGCCATATAAGATAATACAGACGTCGCTACGAGCTTCGATGAAATTGCATAAAATTGTCGTTACAGTGTTGAATATAATTTAGCAGGTCTATGTAGCACCACAAAATATTCTTTTTACATTGTTATTTGTTTGTTGCTTATTTTGGAAGTATTTTTAATAATAAAACATGAAATCGATTTCGGCAGGACGTTTTATTAAAACCTCTATGATTTCTCAAATTTTTTAACTAAAAGCTATTTATATTTAGTAATTATTTATTGTTATAACGAGTTCACAGTGTTAGCTTTCATTCTTGCTATGCCCCGAGCCATGATTCATTATCACTGAAAAATCTGGCAGACATTTCAATAAAATTACAGATACAATAAAAACATTAGTTTGGCATCTATACATAACATCATTAAAACGAAACCCAATTATTAATGTTCCAAAAGATGGTGATCAGACTCGTTATAAGTTCATTACAATACACTTATGTCTAAGCACAACAAGAATTCTAAAAAGCAATAACGATATAAAAATAAGTTTTGTTTAGATACAAACTTAACTCGATAGCATGTTGGTCCGTTGAGAAATAAACACATTACCTACCAATATCTGCTATAATCACTACAAGAACATAATCAGTAATTCTGTTATTTTAATGGGTGGCATTTCCTGACAGGGCCACCATCACGAATTTTAATTCTGAATGCTTTTTATTTATCACCTTACATACATTTCGACTAATTCTGGGAGTAAACTGATATTCGCTAGGTGATCTAGTTATAAGATAGAAGCCGCTTTTAGACCAGCTGCCTAGACAAAATGGTTGTTGACAATCGTCATCTTTAGTAAACGATCAAACTTGTATGGGATTGACATTTCAAATCAAACTATCACGTGATTTTGTACAATCTCTTATGTCATTCCCATACAAAGGTTGCTCGTTTACTAACGTTGACGATTGTCGATAACCATCTTGTCTACTAACCCAAGGATCGACACAATAAAATTCGTGATGGTGGCCCTGCAGAAAGCACATTATTTTATTAATGTCAAATTATTTTCTATTAAATTCAGCGCAGTCGCTAATTATTTTATCATTTTGCATTATTTTATTTTAATTGACAAATTCTAGGATCAAACTTAAAAATATCTAAGCGAATTGAATTTCGAGATTGTGCTATATGTATGCTAAAACTACTTTAATATCTACTAACTATTTCGCTCAAATTTTATAAACTCAATTTAGTCAATTCACCGATTGTCCGCGTAAGAGTAAGAACCACCAGACTAACAACTAATCCATAAGAAAAATACAATTCACTTTTTTTAACAGGTTTGCAGTGGCCACTCATAATTTCAAATAAGATTAGCTTTCCATTTACCACGTAATTGCAGAGCATGGTATACTGATCAAATGAGATCTTACCAATAATAGGTAAATATGATTAACTTTATCATTAGTTTTATATGGTATAGTCGAAACGTCCTCTCATGTGACTGTCAATATTATTTATTTTTATTGCAAACGAATCACTAAGCTAATTTAATTTAATTTAGTAGTAAAAATAAAGAGATTCAGGCAAAAAATCACAGCAATCTCCCACTCATGCAAACACGAGTGTGTAGATTCATACTGTACCGGTGTAAACCGGATTCCTACACCCGTGTGCGGGAAAACGAATACGCTATGACACTTCAATTATCCCTCATTGTGCGCTCGACATTTTGATTACAGCAATTCTTATGCTAATAGCTCGAGTATGTCATGATGTAATGGAAATGTCTTACGTGTCGATTTTTTGCATACACAGATTTAAATTAGCTGCAAATAAAAAACTTTGTTCGATTATAGCTCTGATATTCTTTAACTACGAAAATTTTCTTTTTTCTTTAAATATTTGAAAATGTTTTATTAAAATAAAAATACAAGCATATAGTTAAGTCACGGTATGTTGTTATGACAATCTGCTATAATATGCTTTTTAAGTACATATATAAACATTCACAACATGATTAGGTAAAAAAATATACAAATAGACAAATTTTACAACTGTCCTGATCTTAAATTAATTAAATAAATACTAAGAAGAATGTACATAATTTGTGACTAGGCAGAAAAGTAGCGTTTATTCAATATGGCTTACTCTAAACACACTCACTCTAATAAGGCATTAACAACATTAAAATTGTGTTATTAAATTAAATAAATAAATGCATGAGTAAGTTTGTTAGCAAAATTACTTTCAGTTTTAGGCAATTAATAATAATAAATAAATACATTTAAAAGAACTTAAGTCACATATCTATTGAGGTGGGCACAGTGTAGCATTTTATACTTCAACGATTTTTTATTTGCAAGATGATTCTATCATCAGAATCAGTCAAAAAGTACCCAGTTTCCTAAAAAAAACCCATTAATGCAACGAAGCATTTTGTCCTGACAATTTGTATAGAGTTCATGCTTTTTAAATATTACAAAAAAATAGTGCAATCATGAGCCCATCCTAAAACACAAGTTTAATAAAACTGCTACCTGACACCAAATTGACTAGTTATATCGTTTAAAATATGGCACATAAAAATAAATTTGTGCTTTCATAATTAAATGTAAAATATATTAATAATTGTAAAATTTATTACTTTGCGCATAATTTAACATTCTTAATTACTAAAAATAAATAAAACATTGCAAGTTTCACAATAGATATTCTTGGAAGACTAAAATATCAGATGGAATGTTATGGCATATTGTTAATAAAAGCAAGTTGTAAGAAAATATATTGAGATTCATTACAAGCTGAAATCAGTGGTTAGATAAGAATAATTAATATTTATTTGTATATAAAAACATGTTAAATTCTAGACCAATTTTCAATTTTAAAAGTTTATTCAAGGACGTACATACAATTTCGTCAGCGATCCGTAGGATGTGTAATCGAAAGTAATTCAGCTTTTTGCACACATTAATTTCCTATTCATACCTCTCCACTGACTTGCGAGTAAATAATATATACGTAAAAAATAGGAACTCATAATTCTCACAAATCCATTGTGCGGTGCTATAAATTGAGATTCTTCCACGAGACAGTGTGTGCTAAGCTTATAAATAAATTGTACCATGACAAAGCGTATAGCGGTGACTTATCCTAGATATGCGAATAAGTTACCCTATTGTACAATTAAGTATGGACTTACCAGAAAAATAAAAAATGTATTCAAAAAGCTACTTTCGTCAGATTATTGCTACATATTACCGTTAATCGGTCTTATACGGTTAAGTACCACAATTATAACGGGTTTTAATGTTCCTTGGTGTGAGAAAACATTTGTGTTACATATACGAAGTACATTCGCCACAAAAAAATCCATGAAGGATGCATGAAGATTTATATATAATTTCCAAAGCATTTGAACATCGTTGTTACAGTTTTACCCAACTGATAAGGCGCGTCGTGAATCTTCGTTCACACAGAAAAGAAAGTATGGCCCCGAAGATTAACGAAACAATGCTTAAACTTACAATCAACCTTAGATCACTAATATAAGGTTCATAATACACTGCAACTGTTAGTTCAGTCTCACTCGCAAGTCACGCCCCTCCGCACATGACGGCAGCGGCCAACCAATAGCATATCCCGCGGTTTGAAAATGTGTCTCCTGCGCAGGTACATCGGTAAGCCATATCAGTTGGGTACTACCGTACTTCACTAAGTATTTATTTTTACTGGTTAATAGCAGTTTACCCTTTATATTTGTTTTTTTATACCACCAATGCGGCAAGTGTTTAAGGAGCAAGTTTAATATCGGCAATTAAGAGATAACCTTACAATAAGTATGTAACATATTTACAACTTAACAGTATGGGGGACATTTTTATTTTTCTGGTTAGCCCGGTCGGGCGTTAGAAATGTATCAGACTATCGCTACATCTATCAAAATGTGCCCGTAATATTTGACACTTCGGAATCGTAGGCGAGGCAGCGTCCCCATACTCTGCACAGAGTAACACCACAAGAAAATATGCTCCAGAGTGAGTTTCTAACATGATTTTTTGTTAATAACTCACTGGAGTGTAACGGACCCTACACTCAGCCCGTAATCTTCAATCAACAGGTACAACGCGCGATCACTTCCCACCGGGAAGTCGATCTAGTCGATCGAGAACGCGACGCAGATGGAAATCAAAACAATTCAACGATCTTTCGCTTAAGATAATCCTTAAGCGGTGCGTAGTAATGCCGACGGAGGGCGACCAGCTCTGGCTTACGTTTCAGTGCCCTCAATGGCGGCCAGTCTGTCTCAAACAGTAATAATGCTGCGAAAGCTAGAGACACCCATACGAAGATAAAAGAAGGTACGAAAGCGCGAAGTAAGCTAAAGGGGCGAGGAGGCGGTTGTATCGCTCCGGCTGTAGTCCATTCGTCTGTGTGTGGACATTGTCCGGTTGTGTGGCATTGTCCACATTGTCCGGTCGGCCCGGAATGCCCCGAGTGGCCGGTGGCTGCGTGCCCCATGTGGCCGGTGTGCGTCGTGTGGCTCGTCACACCCGATTCAGATGAGGAATGCTCGAACGAATCGCGTAAACTGTACTCCGCAACTAGAAAATTATTTTATAATGCATGTATAGGCGTTTAAAATCGAAATGGGTGACCAAAATTTCAAAGGATCTGATTAGGTATAGTTTTTATAACCCCGGGACATAGCTAACGAACTAGCTCTTAACACTTTTTTTTCCGAGTTCAATCTATTAATAGTGACATGTAAAGTTACCACCGGTGTGGCCAGGACCTAGATGGGTGACAGCCCAGTGATATTTCAAATCGATTGTTTCCGTGCTTCGGAAGGTACGTAAAGCAGTTAGGTCCCGATTATCACTTAATTACACGCCTCACAGGCGGCTTGAAAAACTCCAACAGTAGGTTGTCCACTAGCCTACCTCCACCGATCCGCAGTGGGCAGGCGTGGTGGAGAATTGCCCATTCCCTTCCCCATTTGTGAGGAGGCCTGTGCTCAGCAGTGGGACATTATAAGATGATATGTCATAGATATGATAGTTGTACCTGCAGGCTTGGCCTCCTCTGCGACAGGTCTGAGGTGGTCTGCACAGACGAGCGCGATGTCGACGGCGGGCCCGCTGAGCAGGCAGCCCCCGTTGCACGCGTCCCCGCCCGCCCCCGCCGCCCCTCCCACCCCGCTCTCCTCCAGCGGGGCGCTGTGCGTCGAACGTGGCAGGCTGCTGTACCCTGCAATCATATTTAATAGATTGCACTTCAGCTATCCACGATATCACATACAGCCGTTCAACCCGATATCGTCATCGAGGGCGGGGTCGCAACGTCAATCTCGTCCCGTTCAAGCGGCCCGAGCTGCCACTAGTAATCCGCCCCTAATTAGTCGTAACTCATAAATATCTACCAGACTGCGCCCTCCCTTTCGCAGAGTCGGCAACGCGCCACGAATGATACCCCTGGTGTTTCAAGCGTGTATAGGCAATAGTAACCGCTTACAATCAGGCGGGCCGTATGTCTATTTGTTACCTTAGTAGTATTAAAGCAAGACATTTCAATATTATACATCGTTCTCGCCGACGAAGACGCGCGCCGCGACGTCCCACCCAGTCTCGTCCCGTTCAAGCGGCCCGAGTTGCAATAATGAGTAATCCGACCGTTCCTAATTAGTCTTAACTCAAAAGTACGTCCCCTCCCTCCCCGGTAACGCCCTGAGCTGAGGTTCGTGCTCCACCTGGGGTCCTAAGACGTACTTACCTCAATTCATTGATTTAGAGTTTATTTGGTTGAGAGCTTGCTCCCCGCATTTTTCGCGGAAGGGTGACCAGGTTCCTAGAACCTTCATCTTCTTGTTAGTTATAAAAAAAACAATATTACACCCAGATAAATATTAAGAACATACCAAAGTCTCCTGTCATAGGTGTGGAGGGCGTCGCAGGTACACTGGAAGCTTTCCTCTTACCGCCCGTACTGGAACCCTCCTCCTTAAACACATCCAAAATATCCTCAAGATTGGGCTCAAACTTAACCGTGGTAAGAAAACACGAACTTATTTCTATTCATACTCATAATAAAAATGCGAAAGTGAGTTTTTGACCAGTAAAGCCTAGAAGGAACTGGCTGGCTGGAAACTAAAAAACCGGCCAAGTGCGAGTCAGACTCACGCACCGAGGGTTCCGTACAAACCTGTAGGTATATAAGTAAATGGTAGTATAGACCTGAGTATTTGATATTAATTTTAAATTATGACGTATTAAAAAAAAACTACTTTCTAGATCTCGTTCAAACCAATTTTCGGTGGAAGTTTCCACCGTAATGTACATCATATATTTTTTATAGATTTATCATTCTCTTATTTTAGAAGTTACAGGGGGGGGGACACACATTTTACCACTTTGGAAGTGTCTCTCGCGCAAACTATTCAGTTTAGAAAAAAATGATATTAGAAACCTCAATATCATTTTTGAAGACCTATCCATAGACACCCCACACTTATGGGTTTGATGAAAAAAAAAATTGAGTTTCAGTTCTAAGTATGGGGACCCCCAAAATTTATTGTTTTTTTTCTATTTTTGTGTGAAAATCTTAATGCGGTTCACATAATACATCTACTTACCAAAATTCAACATTATAGTTCTTATAGTTTCGGAAATAAATGGCTGTGACATAGGGACTGACAGACAGACAGACATGACGAATCTATAAGGGTTCCGTTTTTTGCCATTTGGCTACGGAACCCTAAAAATTCGCTAAAGCTGCACATCAGAATCAGTTTCTTCCGGCAGCTAGCAGATGCATACTCACATGAGAGTCCCTGGGCGCGAGTAGGCCGTCCCTCTCTAATATCTCCCTCTCTGTCCGTCCGAAGTATTTGAACTTGGTTCCCCACGAGAATAAACCACCGCCGGAGTAAACACAAGCGTCTGATGATGATGGTAAACTGGAAATAAAGAGTTTCACGTTTTATGAATGTTGACAAATAGGGATGCGGCCTGGGTAGCATAATTATAATTGTTATGTTAGATCATCAAAAAATATTGGACACGTATTTTTTGCTATATCAAATCAATAAAAAATCATCAGTCCCCACTCGCGTCGTCACTTGTTTGTGAAAAGTGTACCATCGCGTGACGTCACGCGGAAATTCAACATACCATATCTCCGTCATTTTTGTTTGATTGACAACAGAAAAATACGTGTCAAATATTTTTAATATGTACTAAAATGTTTACAGGCCGCTAACCTAGTGTGACTAACACTTAAAGTTCATAAAAAAATCTTTCCAACTAAAATACTGCGATGATGATTATGTACTTAAAAGCCAAAACATATATAGTACGAAGAGCGCGCAGTATTTCATAACGACGTAATTAACATTCCTGGAAATACCAAACGTAATAATGAGGTTGGGTCAACAACCTCTAAAGTGTAGGGGTAGCGTGTTGGGGTGAAAGCTCATTAATTTCATTACTGTATGTTAAAAGCCTTACTTAACAGGAGAATTCAACTTTATTCACCTGTCATAAAACTTAAATTAAAACAATTTTGCAGTTTAACAAAATATAGTAGGTACATATATTCAGCTGTTACTGCGGAGTCATATAAAGAGATATCTATATATATAAAAGAAAGTCGTGTTAGTTACACTATTTATAACTCAAGATCGGCTGAACCAATTTGGCTGAAAATTGGTGGGAGGTAGCTTAGAACCAGGAGACGGACATAGGATACTTTTTATAGGGTAGGGCATGTAAGGGGGTAAAGAACGGGAGCGCGGGTGAAACCGCGGGCGGAAAGCTAGTAGGCAATAAAACTCACGTGAAAAACAACATCTGTTCTATCGCACAACACCACACGTGGCGGCACGACGCTCCACTTGGACATTTGAAGCCGACCGTGTGCTTTTTCTGTAGAGAAAAAATAAATAAATGTCTTGTATGTAAATAAACATAAAAGTTACGACATATGACTTGTTATTAAAATATCTTTCACCAGTTTAGATTATTGAATAAATATATCCTTACTAATCCTTACTAATACCATAAACGCG
Organism: Achlya flavicornis; assembly: GCA_947623365.1. Lineage (NCBI taxonomy): Eukaryota > Metazoa > Arthropoda > Insecta > Lepidoptera > Drepanidae > Achlya > Achlya flavicornis. The sequence goes on from OX392469.1 coordinate 3,810,190, forward strand.
AAAGTTTGTATGTTTGTTTGTATGGATGTTTGTTACTCTTTCAAGCAAATACTACAAACGGATATGGATGAAATTTGGCACACAGATACAATATGTTCTGGATTAACACATAGGATACTTTTTATCCCGGGAAGACATACGATCCCTCGGAAATGCGGGTGAAACCGCGCGGGACAGCTAGTTTTTATATAATTTGAGCAATTGTTTATGTATACAGGTATATACAGGTGTAGGTATGTACCTAATATCTATAAGACTTGCACAAAACATCCTCATCTCATAAATTCAGGAACTACTTAAGCCTACAATACAAACTCGAAACCTGGCAGGTAGATTTCTAGTGTAGCGTTTATTCGCTCAAAGTTCAGCTCCTCCACCTTACAGAATACCGCAGCCAAATAACTTTATTGTGTTCCTGCGCGTGAGTAGGTCGCCAGAGCTCATTGGGGAGGGGGATGGGTCGATAACGCAAGCGTCCCTATGGCTACGATAACCGCTTACCATCTGGCGGGCACATTTGTACGCTTGTCTACTTGACTTCTTAGTATATAAAAAGAAACAGTTACCTCGGGGTAGTTAAGATGTACAATAAACATGCGCCCCTCAAAGTTAATCTTATGGACCTCAGACCACTTGAAGTGGTTTGTTTTTCTGCTGCCCTGGAACGTGAGTATTCCACTATGGTTGATGCCCAGGTATAGTTGGTTCCCTCTGTGATCCTGTTGACAAATAAGAACAATTACATTAAATAAATAAATATCCTGGGACATTGCTCACACACGGACATCTGATCCCTAACTAAGCAGAGCTTGTACTATGGAAACCAGATAACTGATATAATACATATACTACTTTTTGTTGTAAATACATACTAATATACATAATTACACCCAGACTCAGGACATACAGACATGTTCATGCACACAAATGCATGTCCTGTGTGGGAATTGAACCCACGACCAGCGGCGCGATAAGTGGAATCTTGACCGAGTCTTAACCAACCGCGCCAGCCGGCCCGTCATTAGAAACTTGCATCTATAAAATTAAGAGCATAGATAGATCGAAATGGCATTGATCAAAAAATTATACATCTATAGATAGATGTACATTACAAAAACATACACGTCGGACATAGGACAAAAACTATCTCCTTTTTCGCAGTTGATTAAAATCAGTCACCAGCTATGCAAATTAAAGAAAATACATTATGTATGTCACTAGATTAGTCTAGTAATATAATAATCTTATAAGATCGTGTTTCATAAGTGCCTTATCAGAGCCTAAATTGAATAAATGCTTATGAATTTGTATCATAATTATATTCCTAGTAAGATAGTTTCACCGCTTTCATATTACTACTAGTTGTCACGCGCGGTTTCACCCGCGTTCGCGTGATAAAAAGTAGCCTATAATACTCGGGGATAATGTAGCTTCCTATTAGTGAAAGAATTTTTAGAATCCGACTGTTAGTTCCAGAGATTAGCCCGTTTAAACAAACAAAAAAACTCTTCTGCTTTATTATAGTAGTATATAGATCTTACAGTACATAATTTTATCATATGGCTTCAACTATCTTACTGCAACATATATACGTAAATTCCGTCGTTTAGTTTCTAATGGTGCGTCCATGCTACGCGAATCGAGCACGAGCCGAGCCACGAACGAGCCTACAACGAGCACGATGCTAATCCCTTTGTACGTGAAAAAACTGACAATCGCGCTCGTTCGAGGCTCGCGAGCCCGTCCACGCTACGCGAATCGTGCTCGCAGTGTGCTCGTTCGACGCTCGGCTCGTGCTCGGTTCGTCAAGCATGGACGCACCATAAGAAAAACAGAGAACCTTAATTTTGACTTACTTTGACAGGATGTGGGTCAACACCATATGTGTCAAGTTGGCAGGCAATCTTGAGGAAAGTGCGCTCAGCCTCCTGCGTGGACATGCCTTTTACACCACCACTACCACCTGGCGTGCCTTCTACTGGCTCCCTGTGCAGGTCCTACGGAACACAAATAAAACATAAATAAATATCCTGGGGAAGCGATGGTGGTGTAGCATGATTAGCCGTTCTTAATCGATCGGCAAAGTTAAGCTACGTCTGTCGTGGTCGGTACCTGGATGGGTGACCGCCTAGTGGTATTTCAAATCGAGCGTTTCCTTGCTTCGGAAGGCACGTAAAGCCGTTGGTCCCGGTTTTCACTTAATTGTTAGTCGATAAGCTAGTTGGGGGCCACCTGGGTTGTTTCAAAAATTCCAAGTTGACCACTAGCCTACCTCCACCAATCCGCAGTGGGCACGCGTGGTGGTGTATCGCCCAGTCCCTTTCACCCTCATTTGTGAAAGAAGGCCTGTGCTAAGCAGTGGGCCATTATAGGCTGATGATGATGATGATGAAATATCCTAGGACATTCCGCACATACATAATCAGAAACTAACTAAGCAGAGCTTTTACTATGGAAACCAGATACCTGACATATTACATATACCACTTTTTGTTTGTAAATACATACTTAATATACATAATAACACCCACACAGGACATACGGACATGTTCATGCACACAAAGTCATGTCCTGTGTGGGAATCGAACCCACGACCAACGGCGCGATAGGTGGAACCTTAACCAACTGCGCCAACTAGCCCGTCAAATGAAAATCAATTTTAAATTCTTGACATTTCATGTGGAATCCTGAGTAAGGGGTCCTTGCTAAATGGATTATCTTCTAAGACTTTAAGTAAAGGTGGACCGCTACTTGCTTGTCAACTTTTTGATATAAAAATTTCACCGTGATAGTCTGCAGTTAAAATATAATAAGACATTCTAACCTGTATCCTCGCCTCAATGGCATCAGTCTGTCTCAATAGCAGCCTCATTTCAGTCACATAGTTGCCAACATGAATCGTAGGATCATAGTCGCCAAGTTCAACTGGAAATTCAAAAAATATATCTATTCCTATATTATGAGGTGGGGTTATAAGACACCCCAGATATTAAAAACAAGTAATCATTCTTAAACAATAAATACGCGGGAGTTCGTTTTCTCTTTTTGTTTATGTATAAATAAAAATGCGTTTTATTTTAATTATGAGGTATTGCAATATATTTCCCCTTAATAATTGACAAAAAGTAGTAATTTGTTGATTTTGTTTCCATTTATTTTTGGGGTATGTCAAACCCCACCTTGTATTGCTTGTGAGATTTCAGACAACTCGTATATGGAGGGTAAACCCTAAAACATTTTTTTTAGTTTCTGGTATTAACTAACAAATTGAAATTGGATTAATCTTTTTGTTGGGTTCCATTATTGTCTAACATTATATTTTTTTTTATAATTCATCTTACTTTGAATAATCAACGCCCCAAGCATAGCAGCCTCATTAGACGTGCAGTACAGCCTCCCATGTAGTAAATCTCGCTTCAGTTGCAGGTAGATCTGAAACCTTGTCGCATCTTCCTTCAAGAGCAGAGGATTTGGTGGATAGAACTTTACACGGAAACTGAATAGTATTGGAGATGCATCTGTAAGTAAAATTTTTGGTCAGTGGCATAGCTTGCCCTAGACGGGCCCTGTATCATTTTTTGTGGTGCTTCTACCTGACTGCGGCGAAGCCCCAATGGGAAAAAAGATTTTTACGAATTTTACATACACTTTCGGGGCACCTGGCTGGCCCCTGTATGGCTCTTTGATACATTGTTTATATTTGTTTTTTTTTATTTCTTTTCAGTATGCTGATCAAGAACAAATTATCATTAAGTATTTATGGAGAAATATTCTTCCATCATCGTAACTAATATTATAAAAGCGAAAGTGAGTTTGTTTGTTACGCCATCACGACTCAACTACTCAACGGATCATCATGAAATTTGGCATGCAGATACCCTATGGTATGGAGAAGGACATTGGATACTTCTTATTCCAGAAATGTGGGTGAGCTTGTCTATTATAAAGCTGATGAGTTTGTATGTGCTAATCTTAGGAAATACTAGTTTACTAGACCAATTTAGAAATATATATTTATGTCATAGAATTGACCGCTTCTTGAAGAAAGCTATAGGTATATCATGGTTGAAACCACAGGACACAGCTTATTTATTCATAAGAATTCATACCTTTAACTTGTTTGAGTATTAACTTTGCCATATGTAGCCAATGCTAAAACAAAAATGTTCAATATTAGTTTAAATTTGAAGGTTTTGGTGCACTGATGCATAAAAACAGAAAGAAGAATTGGCTCTAGATTTCTAGAATGTTTCTTTTCCGTACATGGCTAGTTATAAAAAAGTATTATGTGATACCCGGTTTGGCATTTAAAAAATGTGTGACCTTGCATTGCCAAGTAAAGGCCATACATCACTATAATCAACTATTTTTTAGTGGTTTTGGTCATATAAGACTATTCACAGAAAATGCATTCTTTTGATGGTAATGTTTTTAAGAGCTGTTCTCTTTGCCTCTGAAGCTCCTTCCACCCTATGAAAATAACCCATGGAAAAAACGTAATATGTATGAAAGAGCAAATGTAAATAATAAGGCCTATATCATAAGATAAAACAGTTTGAAAAAGTAAATATTAATAATTTAAATTGTATTCCACAAAATCTAATTCATGTAGCAAGTAATGAGTGAAAGTTATGGAATTTTAGTGTGGCATATTAGGTCAAGGTTGTAATGTCTCACCCGCTGACCACCGGCATCGACGTACCGAAGACCAAAGTAATCGGTTTCAGTAAGATTTAACTGCTGGCAGACATGCTCCAATAGAAACTTCCCTTTATAACTTGGCTGAAAACCAATGGAAACATTATTATTGTTATTCAAAAATAGAATAAGATCATACGGAATTTACACATACATGAAATTCACATTCTAATATTTCTGTATCCTCTAAAAGTCGCACTGTGCATTTATAAACAATATCTCCACGACTCTTGAACATGTTGTAAATTTGTTATCAATCCAACTAACACCGCGTTTTTTAAACTTCTAATTGTTTAACATTATCATTTAAGTAACCGACCGATAACCAAGGTTTGATTCCATTTATGAAAGATTGCTTTTCATTTGTTTCGCATTCCAATTCTTTGGGAAATTGAAATGAAAGTGCGGTGCGGGCGGATTGTGTGGTGCGGGGCGGAGAAAATGTGACATTTATCTTATTTATGTACCTATTGCCTATTTATTATACCTACGTTCATAAATACGGAACTTTAAAATTATGTACTTAGGTACGTATTTTGTTTTGTATGTATTACTTTATGATATTTAATAAAAAAAGAAAACATTAAGTCTCAAATAAAAGATAAAAATATTTTTTTTTACTAATTAAATAGTTGCAAATAAATTCATGAATGTTAAAAATAGTAAAAAAATACTGAATACTTTAAAAAGTAAGTTAATAATAAAAGGCTATTTGTAAATTTATTGATTGAAATTATGACATAAAAAAAATCTCATATACGTATTTAATAATTTAGTACCTATTTTGCAAAATAAACTGCACGTTTCTATTTCTCTTCTATTTCTAAACGAAATTTAAAAAAGAGATCACTCCTTGCTCCTTGTGATGTCACTTCCTTTCGGTGCCTATGTTGCCAGAAATATCCATACTTCACCATTTTTGGTCAAAAATTTAAATATAAATGGGGATAAAACCATGCGGCTATAGGAGTGGTGAAAGGTGTATATATATACCGAACAGAAAGATCGAAAAGATGTATGGATAAAGATTGGTGTGAAGGACGATCACCTCCTCCTGTATTACTCCTATGAATGCCATGATTATGGATGATTCTGCTGTAAATCGCTCTTCTTTCTGATTTAAGTCAAATCTCATCTCCTTCTTACGAACATTATTGAAAAAGGATAGAACATATTTAAAGCTGTCAAATTAATCTTTGCCGTCTTATTTTATGTGTATTTAGGCGAAACTGCGATAGATGGCTTCGGTGCGGGCGGTATCAATAGTGGAGCGCAGCGCTATACAAATTCATACAAAACCAACGAAAATACGATGCGTTCCGTGCGTTGGAACTGATCACCAAAACTCCAAATTATTTATACAAATAGACCTTCGCAGGCAAGCCTGCTAATTACATGTTATGGGACATGTCTTGGAATTATGGAGTCACAGCAAATTGAGTTTTCAAAGCGATAAACGCGCAGGCTTATGTATAAGTGGGGTTTGAATATAGGTTTAGCCGACACCAAACACTAAAGTGTACGAGAAAAATAGATACAAGTCGATCGCGGTTTTCTTCCACCACGGAACGAGGAATATTTGTATTTGTAATGAGTGTTCCCACTCCTGTCACCCAAACAATTAAGAAATCCATCAAGAGACTGTACAAGTAGTAAGCACACTCAGCTATGGATCTAGGTAGGTAGCACCAGGGAGGGGTCATTGGGGTTCCAAATGTATTATATTACTCTTTGCATTGGGGGTTAAATGCTATTCATATGCGCAAACATGACCATCTTAGCCTTCCATTATTCATTAATGCTGAGAGCAAAGAGTTAAAATATTTATAACTCTATGGCAGAGAGAGAGAGGAAAGGCTCCACACTTAGACTATGTACCTATTGGTCTGAGGCTCCACATAACCTTATCCAGGTAAAAGCTATTCTCACGTAATGTTTTACAAGTCTAATTGTGCGTCGTCCAATGAAGAGTGATAGACATTTCAGAGAAAAGCGTTAGGTAAAGCAAAATCTTTCATTTCTAATGTATATTTAAACATTCTTATTTTAAAACACATTTAAAAATTATTGTAACATGTTTTTCACAGATTAATCTTAATTTAATTATTTGTATAATTATACGTATGAAGCGGTAGAGGGAGCCTGAGAAATCTTATGTGTTCTTACAAGGGGGTAGGGGAGTGAAAAATGGGCAAAATTGACCTTCCGTAATTAATTAGTATTAGAGTCATACTTTTTATAAGTGCCTGCGAAGGTCTATTTGAATAAATGATTTTCACCGATTTGAACTTCCAGACTGATCATTCCCCACAGGCAAGCAGTCACACAGCAAGCCAGCTTCACCTTAACCAGTTCGAACGCAGCCGACTCACCGTGTTTCCTGGTCCTGCAAGGCACACCACAGCGACAGCACTTAATGCCCGCACTGTCTACCGCAGGACACGTCGTGCTCTCTTCGGCTGGCTCACCCTCGCCGGAGTGGCAGTCTCTTCACCACGTGGACTCCTATGGCTCAAGTCAGTCACAGCATCCCTGCTCCATCTCGACTCACCGCAGACTCCTAGCAGCACTGGCACTTGCAAGCTTAACGCAACGACGAAGCAATAGATCGACCTTCGGCCTAGGAAGAGAGCGATGTAGCGACATCTATCAGTTACACTGAGATAGTTCACACACAGAGAGATAGATGCCTTGGCGCCATAACATCCTGCATCGAGCTTACGAAGTTTTCTGGCGTTCTGTATATATACAACTGTCCAACATGTATGTTAGCGACGCGATCTAAATGTCGTCTTATATTTTCATTGTTTGAATTTTTTAAAGTTAAATGAATTGTATTTTGCCATATTTAAGTATTAATTGTCATTAAATTGAATTGTCTTAAGGTAAATAATGTGTAGGAAATAAAGATTTTGCGATTGCTGTGTAAAATTATTTAGAAAAATAAGACACTGAAACACGGCATTACCGAGACGAGAGCCGTTTCAGTATTTTGTATTATTACTCCTAAAGTAATAGGAATATCTAGGTAATTATTGTTGTATAAAGTATATAATGTCAATACCTAGTCGATAAACAAGTTCTCATTGTAATAGGAAAGCCATTTCCAAGAAAAACCCAGTAAATAGGCAAACTACGCATTAGAAGAGCATAGAGTATCGATAGACAGAGATAGCTAGAAAACAAACCGTGTTTCCCCGCGCCCCGCGTCGCGCGCCCTTCGCGCCCCCCCCCCCCCCCCCCGCGCCCTTTCGCCCTCTGTGTAGCCACAAGTCTCGTGCTCACGTTGGCACCATCGGCGTCGTTCCCCCGCGCCCCGCAACCCGCGCCCTTAGCGCCCCTCCCCGCGCCCCGTGTTTTACGGCGCCCGCGCCCCCCCCGTATACCCTCGCTCTTGTTCAGCACCCCCCGTGTGCTCGCCCCCCCCCCCTCGCGTCACTATTCCGTCTTTGTCTCTTCGGATTTCGCTCGGATCTGGTCGCGTCTTTAGTGACTTCGTCCAGCCGACATTCTATGGTTTCATCCTGAAATATACAGTCCACTCAAGTCTCGAGCAGGTCGAATCAAGTGTGTTCGCCACAATGTACGCACATGATATTGGACCGTGGTCCCCAGGCACGACGATCCAGCCTGGCGGAAGATCTTCCCTTTTAAATAGAGGTGTTATCCACCTTGCACCTCCATACCTGTGTCTACCGATCGCACAGCAGTGACCAGGAGACTATCGTGCTCTTTGAATATCTCTCCGAGAATCAAAGTCAAAGCCTTTATTCAATTTAGGCCCCAGTAGGGCACTTATGAAGGTCAAAGGTACTGAAGTTCGTAACCACCACAGCAGTTCGTAAGTCGGCCTTCAACTGAGAAGAACATGCAAAACACTCAGCAATGTAACATTTTTTAATATTTTTTTTTGGACTATCTGACTATATTAGATATTTTGTTCCATAAAATTGTTTTTATTTAAAAAATAAAGTATAATATGCAATCTTAAAAACGAATGATTGCCAGCCCCCCTAGACAAGATGTCTATCGACAAACGTCATCTTTAGTAAACGATCAACCCTTGTATGGGATTGACATTTCAAATCGAAATATCTCGTGATTTTTAACAATCTCTTATGTCAATCCCATACAAAGGTTGATCGTTTACTAACGATGACGATTGTCGATAACCATCTTGTCTACTGGGCTTAGTTCGATTTCGTCGGCAGAGTTGGTGAGAAACTGAGTAGCCTTCCCTCTGGGACTCGCACTTTTTGGTCTCTTGCCAAAGCTGCCGAAGGGAACTTTTGCCAGTCGTCCTTGCCACCACTACGTAAGCCGGATGAAAACTTGGCCCATAGTGCTAAGGAGAAAGCTGATCTCTTAGGCTCTCTCTTTGCCTCGAACTCGACTTTGGATGACGGGGGCGCCACACCGCATACGATTCCGCGGTGTGCCAGCTCCATGCCGGAGATAAACATTACCCAACGGGAGGTCCGGCGGGAATTGCTTTCTCTGGACAACCATAAATCGAGTGGGCCAGACGGCATACCGGCAGTGGTGCTGAAGCGGTGTGCTCCTGAATTGTGTTCAAATTCAAATTCAAATTCAAATTCAAAATCTTTATTTGCAATACAGGTACAATATAAAAGGTGGTACAAGTTAAAAGGTAGGTATCACTGTATTCGCCATGTGTGGCGTGCAAGTTGTCGCTGCCGACAATAAAATTAGTACACTAAATATAAATTAATTATGAGAAGAACAATTCAATACAAAAAATACTATTAATACAATTACAATGAAATAAGATTAACAACAACAAAAAATATAATGTCAGAAAAATGTCTCACCCTCTGTGAGGTACTCATTAATTGAATAATATGCCCCACCTATAAGAAAATTGCTTAATGTTTTTTTAAAAGAATTGTAATCATCCTTTAGCTTTATATCTATGGGAATTTTGTTATATATCTTGGGGGCCATTCCCAAAATATTTTTATCATATAGCGCCGTTTTATGTGGTTGAGCCCGAATATTATGCCTATGTCGACTATGACGGGAAAGCTCAGTTCAGCTGCTTATGCAGTTCGAAAAATTAGACAGCTAACAGACGTAGACACAGCTCGATTAGTTTATTTTAGTTATTTCCATAGTGTTATGTCTTATGGCATTTTACTTTGGGGTAAAGCTGCTGATATAGAAACCATTTTTATTTTGCAAAAAAAAGCAGTGCGAGCTATTTATAATATGAGTTCTCGAGCTTCCCTCAGAGATAAGTTTAAACATATAGGTATCCTCACAGTAGCATCGCAGTATATTTATGCAAATATATTATTTGTACATCAGAATATTAATATTTTTGTAAAAAAAAAGTGACGTGCACTCTTTTAATACTAGAAATAAGCATAAACTTGTGACCTCTGCTTATAGACTCCAAAAAGTGCAAGGTTCATTTTTAGGACTGAGTATACAATTTTATAATAAAATCCCTAATAAAATTTTGAATTTACCGTCACATAAGTTTAAGGAATGTATTAAGGCCGCTTTAGTACAGAAGGCTTACTACAATATTACCGAATATTTAAATGATAAAAATGCTTGGGTGTAGCGCTCGCTCTACAGGAAACATCTGATGTAATAAATTTAAGTTTGATTTTGAAAAGAGTAATTGCTGAGTTTATTGCCGGCTCTTCTTAGCAAAAGCAACCTTCCGAACCGTGCATTAGAGTATTAGAGTTTGACTATTCATAAGTGCCTGTGAAGGCCTATTTGAATGAATAAATTATTTCATTTCATTTCATTTCGTGTACTTTGAAGGGTTTGGAATAACTGCATATTTTTCCTCACAAATATAGCCATTTCGTATATATAGAGAGATGGTAACGTCATTACTCGGAGTTCTCTAAAGTATGGTTTGCAACTGTCTATTTTCCGTATTTTACATATCGCCCTGACACATTTCTTTTGAGCTATGAAAGCGAGATCTTTATCCGTTGAGTTTCCCCAGTAAATAACACCATAGCGCAGAGCAGATGAGACATATGCATGATAAGCTGATATTACCGTTGGTCGATTTACTACTTCTGATAGCTTATTTAGAGCATATGCGAACTTATTTAGTTTTTTGCAGATTGAACTTATTTGTACCTTCCATGTCATATGTTTATCCATATGTATTCCTAAAAAAATTGTATTATCTGTTTCAATAATAGGTTTTCCTTCATAATTTATATTAAGATTCTCCTGATTCGTTCGTTGATTAAATGTCATAATTTTAGTTTTATTTAAGTTTATTTTTAAATTGTTTGAGACTAACCAATCTATTATCGTTTTAAGTGTATTGTTAATGTCAGATTCATAAGTATCGGGATTTCTACAATTAAATACTATCGTACTGTCATCGGCAAATAATACTATTGGGTGTTCTATAGCTTTAGGCATGTCATTTATATAGACCAGGAATAAAAGTGGCCCTAGTACACTGCCTTGGGGAACACCAAATTTTGTTGACCTTGGTTCAGATACAAACGAAAGTTCAGTTTTTGTCTTTGGACAGAATCTGACAATGCTGGTAATCTGTTCTCTTTCGCTCAAATAAGATTTAAGTAGGTTTATAGTGTTTCCTCGAACTCCATATTTCTCTAGTTTGTTCAATAATATTGTATGGTCTACGTAATCAAAGGCTTTAGTCATGTCCATAAAAAGGGCAGCTACCGGTGTTTTACTATCTACGTTGGTAACAACTTTTTCCATGAGCTCATATATTGCCATATTTATATCTTTATGTTTTCTAAAGCCATATTGTTCTTTACATAGAATATGATATTTCTCAAAAAACGAATCCAGATTCTGATGTATAACTTTCTCAAGAATTTTTGATAAAATAGGTATCAATGTTATGGGCCTATAGTTGTTCATCTCACTTCTGTCATCTTTTTTATGCAATGGTTTAATGATGGATTTTTTTAATTTTGTTGGATATACACCAGTTTCTATACACGTATTAACAATGTGGCTGAAAACCGGTGCAATTATAGAAGACACGTATTTAATAACCTTCGTTGTAATACCATCGTATCCACAACTGTTAGTGTTTTTTAATGATTTTATTATGTTAATAATGTCCTGCGGAATGGTGGGATTCATATATAACGTATTAGGATGTATGTCAATTAATTTTAAATTATTATAATTATTTTTAATTTCATCATTTGTCTCAATTTGATCAATGAAATAATTGTTGAAAGCTTGTGCAATACTATTTGGATCAGTTATAATTTTATTATTAATTATTAATTTTGATATTTTTTCCTTAGGGTAGTTGTTTTTATTATTATTAATAACATTCCAGGTTGCTTTAATTTTATTATCAGAATTATTTATATAATGGTTATTTTGTGATTTTTGGGTAAGTTTTATAATTTTTCTTAATCTTTGAGAATATGTCTTAAAAAGATTTTTATTCTGAGAATTTGGTGATAGCCTGTATTGCCATAACATATCCCGTTTTCGTTTGCAACATTTCTTTATCCCTTTCGTTACCCATTTAGGTTTTTTAGCTATAGTTATTTTAACTTTTATGAAGGGGAAACACAAATCGTAAAAAAGTTTAAACAGATGGTAAAACTCATTAAAACAGTTGTTTGCATTTGAGCATGTATATACTTCACTAAAACTAAGACTATGTAAGCAATTTTTAAATTTCTGCATATTTTCAGCACAGTAGTCTCTCTTAAAAATAAACCAATGGGAAATTGAGCATGTTTTTTTAACCGGGCACTTGAGCAATTGAGCTGTATGATCTGACATAGCTAACTCCCGTACTTCTGCTTTACTACCTTTAATATTGTGAATAATGTTGTCAATACACGTACCGCTACTAATGCGCGTTGGGTCGTTTATACTAATAGTTAGATTATAATTTAGAAGCAAAGATTGAAATTCGGAAGACAGATTTGTATTTTTCAAAATGTTAATATTAAAATCCCCGCATAAAATTGTCCTAATTTTGGTATTTAGACAATACCTATCTAGAAGAGTACCTAAATTTTCAATAAATATCAATTCCTCACTAACGCTATGACTTGGGGATCTATATAGACATATTATTATTATTTGGTGTGCTAATAATTTTTTAAGTTTATAATCAATATGCAGAATTTCTTTTAATATAATCCTACATGCATTTAATGTGAATAGGAAGTGTTTAGGTGCAATCGACCTACCATAGTCCATATCGACATACGTTACATTAGAATGTCTCTTGCATATAAATCTTAATAAACAATTCAGTTTCTGCTCGTTCAATGACCTGTTGTATGGTATTTCGGATATTATAATATTTGCATGTTTATTGTCAACAAGAAATCTCCCTAAGCTAATCTCGAAATCGTAAGGATCTGTATCATTTATACCAGCCATAACAATAATAAAATCGTTCGGTGACAAATTATCATTTTTGCATGATAGTATATATCTGAGTTGTGCATACGGCTTCCAAAGACAAGTTACAAGATATTTTTGTCCCAACAACTTTTGCAGAATGTGACAGACATTTTTCCCTTGCTGGTCAGCAAAAACAATTACCTTAATAATTTGACCATCTTGTTTTTTACCCTGTGAGATTACATTATTATTGCCGTTAGGCTCCGATTGTTCTCCTCCGACAGTATAAATATTCTTGTTATTTTTTGTTGTATCCATGTCTTCATTTACTTTATTTTTGCATGTTGTATCCGCTACATTGGTATCTATCGTTTTAACTTTAAGTTGTTTATTTTTTGTGATTTTACTCATATTTTCTTTTTGAAGTAAAGGCGAGTTATTTTGTGTCTGTATAATAGGAGAATCACAGTTAGTTTTGCAACTGATTGGCGTTTGAAAATTTTCCATCAAGTTGCGTCGTTGTATTTTATTTCCATGCACTGATGAAGATGGTATATGTGTTTTCTTATTCTTAATCTTATTAGAAGAAGAAGGTGTAGTACAGATTTCTTTCAACGCATTTATTTGTTGTTGTAGGCCATGTATCTGGTTCTTATACTGTATATTTTCCAATATTGTACTGTCTAATTCATTACGTGTACTTTCTAATTGTAACTTTAAGTTAACTATTTCTTCCTTCATATTTGTAAATTCATATGTTTGTAAGTTTGTCGATAAATCGAAACTTCTATTGTAAGTCGGTTCATCTTCGTTTGGTGAGTTGAAGGATAAGCTAGCATCCTTAATATTTTCCATAGAATGTGATTTGGTTAAACATTTAGGGATATGATCCGTCCCCTGGTATGATATCTCTTTAGGTTTTTCACTGATAAGAGCTTTACTTGGCGATAAAGGTGTACTTGCATTTATAATTTTTGATTGTGACTGGCAACATAATTTACACAGATAATTTTGTTTTTGTATTTGATCCATTAATAAAAACTTTTTCATTGAAATCTTCAAACATTCTAAATCATAAGTTTGGTCACACAAAGAACATACAAGAAAATCCTTGTTTGAAAAAAGTTTCTGGCATTGTGCACATTTCTTTGACTTCATTGCTCTGCGAGCTCTCATGTTAGAAAACGAGTTTAGATTGGCTTCGATAGCGAGACTCGAACCCGCGTCCACTGATCGTGTGCCGTGGCAGTGTACGATAAGCCAATTGTGACTTGTGTAAAATGTCGAAAATATCGTACGTTATGGAGTTATATATTTGAATATTGATGATGATCGTTACTATGATTCATCAATTGGAATTTTTCCACACTTGCACTGTTTGTTTACCTCCAATGTAAAATTATAAAATTATCACTTTTTATGCACTTTTATTGGATATTATGGTTATTATTATTCCATATAGGTATTATGCAGGCTTTTGATATGCGACTGCTTTACTAAACTGTTAATTTGCACTATCACAGGTAAAAATAATCACACCGAGTACTCGAAGTGTTTTTGTGATATAAATTCTTAATTAAGTGTTTATTCACGGATATAATATTTGCACTATTACTTGTTATCTATTCACACACAATTATTATAGAAAAACTGTCAAAATAAGTATAATTCTATTTTTTAAATTAAAGTAAACACGGAGCCGATGTGAACGTGACGTCTTGCGTCAGTGTGTCCAGTATTAACGCGTCTTTTCGCACTTTCCTACACCAAAAAGGAAGTCCCGTCTTCGTGGAAGACTGCCCACGTGCACCCAGTGCCCAAAAAGGGCGACAGATCAGACCCGACGAATTACAGGCCTATCGCCATCACCTTCCTTCTCTCCAAAGTCATGGAGCGTTTGATCAACACGCAGCTTTTGAGATACCTGGAGGATCTCGAGTTGTTGAGCGACCGCCAATATGGCTTCCGCCACAGTCGCTCAGCTGGCAACCTCCTTGTGTATCTCACGCACCGTTGGTCACTCGCCATCGAGAGTCAAGGTGAGGCATTGGCAGTGAGCCTAGATGTGGCGAAGGCGTTCGATCGGGTCTGGCACACGGCTCTTCTCACGAAGTTACCAGCATACGGGCTTCCCGAGTGGTTATGCAAATGGGTTGCCAGCTTTCTGTCCAGCAGATGCATAAGAGCCGTCATCGACGGTAGCTGCTCCGATAGCATGGACATAAATGCCAGCGTCCCGCAAGGCTCTGTGTTGTCCCCAACACTGTTCTTTCTGCATATCAATGATATGCTGTCTATTGACGGCATTCATTGCTATGCGGACGACAGTACAGGGGAAGCTCATTACACGGGCCTTGCAAATATCCCTCGTTCCGAGGTGGAAGAAAGCCGCGAACGGCTGGTGTCTGAAATCGAGAGTACACTAACTAGTGTCTCCGATTGGGGCCGACTAAACCTAGTCCATTTCAACCCCACCAAGACTCAAGCTTGCGCGTTCACCACTAAGAAAACCCCATGGTCTGTGGCTCCACAATTCCAGAAAACCTCCTTGAACATCAGCCAAAGCATGGGGATCCTTGGCGTCGACATTTCTAGCACGTTTTCTTCCGAAGTCACTTAGAAGACAAGGTTAAGCTGGCATCCAAAAAGCTTGGAGTGCTCAACCGAGCGAGGCAGTACTTCAAAGCGGTGCAAAGACTGCAACTTTATAAGTCACAGGTCCGGCCTCATATGGAGTACTGCTGTCATCTATGGGCGGGAGGGAGCACCTGGATAACAACTTGGCCCTTTAGACTCGGTTCAGCGACATGCCGTCAGAATTGTTGACGATCTCGAGCTCACAAGCGGTTTAGAGCCCCTCAGTCTGAGGAGAGACTTTGCCTCCTTATGTGTGTTCTACCGCTTGTACAACGGAGAGTGTTCTAAGGAATTGTTCGACTTGATGCCCACGGCTACCTTCTACCATCGCAACTCTCGCCATCGACGGGGAGTCCATCCTCACACATTGAAACCAGATTTGTTTCGAACTGTACGGGCTAAAAGGAGTTTTCTTCCGCGGACGCTCGGACTGTGGAATGAGCTCCCCGCCGTGTTTTTCCCAATGGAGTACAGCATGGGGCTCTTCAAAAAGGGCGTGAAGAGATTTCTTCAGGGTCGGCAACGCGCGAGTTATACCCCTGGTGTTGCAAGCGTCCATAGGCTACGGTAACTCCTTACCATCAGGCGGGCCGTATGCTTTTTTCCACCTTAGTGGTATAAAAATATTTAATGTCTCTAAGACCAGCGGTTTAGGCTGTGCGTGGATATATCAGTCAGTGCGTTCCCATACTTCAACACTGAGACACGTATAAATAATAATTAATTATAAATCTCCAGCCTAAACTCAAAATTTGAAGATCCTAACTTCGAAACTGACTGACTTTCATACAAACTTTCATCCCCTATTTTACTTACCTTAAGGGTGGAATTTCGAAAAACCCTTTCTTAGTGGATACCTACTCTTCACAAAGAATACACCCTCCAAATTTAGGACTATATATATACTATTCTAGGACTTTGAATTTTATGTATATATATAGATAAAATGTGAAATCTGGATCCTTTTTTAGACTTTTGCGCGCACGGAGGAGTGTGAGATTTGAAATAGTTAAAGTTAATATGGATAAGAAGTCATCATCAACATCATCAGCCTTTCTAAAGTCCACTGCTGGACATAGGCCTCTCCCAGAGCGCGCCACTCCTTCCGGTTTCTTGCCACCCACTTCCAGCCCAGTCCGGCCACTTTTTGAGGTCGTCAGTCCATCGGGCTGGGGGGCGCCCCACACTACGTTTGCCAAGACGCGGTCTCCACTCTAAGACTCGTCTGCTCCATCGACCGTCGGTTCTGCGACAGATGTGACCGGCCCATTGCCAAGAGGATAAGAAGTGCAGAAAGCTATTATTTGCATAGAAATACATTATTTTAATAAATAATTATATAATAATAATTCTTATTTGTGGCTTTTGCGGAGATGCCACCACAACTTCGCCAATGTCACTTGATAGTAAAACCATGAGACGCGTAAATTAAACAAAAATTAACATTCCACACACTGCCATGTCAAACTAAGAAGAATGTCAAACATGATCATAATGTCATTATATAAATACAATTTATTCCAAATTTAATAATAAATACGGTATAATTTCGACCACTACGGGTAGGGTTATCTACCATAATACCAGGCTAATCCCTGATTTGCCAGGCATTTTAGCACATGATAAGGTGTCCAACCGGCATTATTCTAAGTCAGGTATTTTGTTCTTCCACACCGGGCCTTATCGTATGTAAAAATTTATATTTTAAATTGAAATACAAATATTTCATTCAGCAATGTCTTTTTTCTTAGCAGTATGTTTACTTTGTTTTGATATCCTTATAACGATTAAGATCTGGCATTTTTACTTCATAACTCAGGCATAGATTTCTTCAGAGATGGGAAGCCTAACTACGGGTCCACTGGCATTTATAATATCATGATATTTAAGTTTTATTATTTCTTTAGTTTTATTTCACAATCGTTTATTCGATTTAGGCCCTAATAAGGCACATACGAACGTTACAATTATTGATTCTACTGGCTATTGGGGTTTACCATGAAGCAAATATCCAGTTTATTAGCAAACACCCCATTAACATGAACGTTGCATACACTAAATCTGTTTGCCGAGAAAATTCACATATTCTCAGGTTCAGCCACTGAATTTAGAAAATTAGTGTTGTGCATAACATGTAGATAATATTTAATTATTTTTGTTTCTTATTATTAACTTACACTATAGCATTAGGAAATGCCTTAATAAAAAAAAAAAAATATAATGAGCCATATTTGAACTTTCCTATAAAAACCGTAACTCTACTATTTTATTGAATGTAAAAAAATGTTCATTATAAACAAAAAGTATCCAAATAAACTACTAAGGTCGCCAATCACTAAAATATTTAGCCATATCGTTCTACGAAGGTAAAAATCAATAAATTTTGAAAAAAATCATATTTCCCCACTCATGCCTCGCCTCACCTTAAATAGGTGAAAAACATTACATTGCTCGAACATTTCATTTGACACAGTCGGGTTTTGTTTTGTGTTTCTTTTAATAATTTTGTTTGACATTTTGATTTTTAAGTAAAAGTTTTAGCATGGCTGTTACTGAACCTTTTGTGAAAAACGCAACCAGACAACTACCCCCTTATTAATAAATAAGAATTAAGTCAAGTATAGAAATACCTAGGATTAAAATATTTCCGTCACTTTCTAATGTCATATAAAAAAAAAAGGCTGAGGCTATCTTAATATTTGAGTATTATAAGACTGACTTACACCTTATTTATTAATAAGGGGGTTAGTGTTTACGTGCATTCAGTATCGTATGTTTATTTTTGATATAATTCGTATGCTAAGTGGGCTTTACCTTATAAGCATGATCAATATTTTTGGCACTTTTATACTTGCAATGCGGCAACACCTATAACCGGAAGTGACTCTCAATCCTCCAACCAGCTGAAAGAAAATCCATTTCTCGTCCATTCTGTTGGAGTCTTTCTCGGATATTACACGCTGTTTGTAATCCGTGGTGAGTGTCAGAAATTTAGTGCAGTGCCAAAAAGTGAATTTTGTTGAACGTAAGCAGTAATTTGTGCTATCGTAATGATTATTTTACAATCAGTATAATCATTGAAAAAATCTTCATTTTCACATAAGGTCATTGTGGTGAAATCAAACTTTCTGCTAAAGTCTGTAATATATCTATTTGCCAATCGTTCAGCGGATTACCAAGTTACTATCTTCTTTTGTTTTATAAGTGTAACAAGTTAACTTACGAAATTAGAAGACTGTAAAGTTGTGCTTACGCGTCACACTTTTCACCGACCGGCTCACCACCACGTGGTTGACACATATTTGTTTGCCATATTTTCGTATCATAACTCTTACCTTGATGAAAATCTTGTTGGAGACTTGTTAATTGTAGCATATTTTTGCGAATTTATTCCTAATTTTCCACAATTTTGCTGTAATGGCCGACATCCATTGTGAAATGTCAAGATAGGGCGAGGCGGCCATGCGGCCGCCATATTGCCGGCCGTCCGAGACATGAGGCTGCGACCTTGCAGATGCCGGTTCACATTGCCTTACCCCTCTAGTGTTATTGAACCATAACAAAGAATTTAATTTATCTTTTCTTTTGTTATAGACTAACCAAAAATGGGCAAGGAAAAGATTCATATCAACATCGTCGTCATCGGACACGTCGACTCCGGTAAATCCACCACCACCGGACACTTGATCTACAAATGTGGCGGTATCGACAAACGTACCATCGAGAAGTTCGAGAAGGAGGCCCAGGAGATGGGCAAGGGCTCCTTCAAATACGCCTGGGTGTTGGACAAACTGAAGGCCGAGCGTGAACGTGGTATCACCATCGACATCGCCCTGTGGAAGTTCGAGACTGCCAAGTACTATGTCACCATCATCGACGCTCCTGGACACAGAGATTTCATCAAGAACATGATCACAGGAACATCCCAGGCTGACTGCGCCGTCCTCATCGTCGCCGCCGGTACTGGTGAGTTCGAAGCTGGTATCTCCAAGAACGGACAGACCCGCGAGCATGCACTTCTTGCCTTCACACTCGGAGTCAAGCAGCTTATTGTGGGTGTTAACAAAATGGACTCCACTGAGCCCCCATACAGCGAACCCCGTTTCGAGGAAATCAAGAAAGAAGTGTCCTCTTACATCAAGAAGATCGGTTACAACCCGGCAGCTGTTGCATTTGTACCCATTTCTGGCTGGCACGGAGACAACATGCTGGAGCCTTCCACCAAAATGCCCTGGTTCAAGGGATGGAATGTTGAACGTAAGGAGGGTAAGGCTGAAGGCAAGTGCCTCATTGAGGCCTTGGATGCCATCCTGCCCCCTGCTCGCCCCACAGACAAGGCCCTGCGTCTTCCCCTTCAGGATGTCTACAAAATCGGTGGTATTGGAACAGTGCCCGTAGGCAGAGTGGAGACTGGTATCCTCAAGCCTGGTACCATTGTCGTTTTCGCGCCTGCTAACATCACCACTGAAGTCAAGTCTGTGGAGATGCACCACGAAGCTCTCCAGGAAGCTGTACCCGGTGACAATGTTGGCTTCAACGTAAAGAACGTTTCCGTCAAGGAATTGCGTCGTGGTTACGTCGCCGGAGACTCCAAGAGCAACCCCCCTAGGGGAGCTGCTGACTTCACCGCACAGGTTATCGTGCTCAACCACCCTGGACAAATCTCAAATGGTTACACGCCTGTACTGGATTGCCACACAGCTCACATTGCCTGCAAATTTGCAGAAATCAAAGAGAAGGTTGACCGTCGTACTGGTAAATCTACTGAAGACAACCCTAAATCCATCAAATCTGGTGATGCTGCCATCGTCAACCTGGTTCCCTCCAAGCCCCTGTGTGTGGAGTCCTTCCAGGAGTTCCCTCCCCTCGGTCGTTTCGCCGTGCGTGACATGAGGCAGACGGTTGCCGTCGGAGTCATCAAGGCTGTGAACCACAAGGAAATTGGAAGTGGCAAGGTCACCAAAGCCGCAGAAAAGGCCACCAAGGGCAAGAAGTAGCTAGCACTGTTTACAGCACAATTTTTCATACAACTGCGATACTTCATTCACCGAAAGGTGTTCAGAAGGAAAGAAGGGCTACAAACTCATTCCTTTTCTATATTTTTTACAAGGCTTATACTGTAATGTAACATTATTTTATAATTTATATAAGGTTATACATATATCTGAAATATTTTGTTATGACTGCAACTAAAGTGTAAATTCATAGAATAAAGGTAGCCTCCAGTAATATATTTTTTAATTTTATCCTACCTATGAATATAATCTAACCTGGAGTTTAGAAATGTGAAAACATAACATGTAAAGATGAATAACCATATTTAGGTTGTTGAGTATAGTTGGTAGTACCTATTGTGTACTAAACACTTAGTGTGAGTAGTGTGACCCATCCTTGCAGGGCCATCATAATTTATCTTATGTACTGCTATGTGATTCGGCATAGGTTGACAAAAATGATATTTTGTTTGCTTGTCCCTGGTCTATAAGGTAAGGGTTAAAATGCAGTTTCGCCCCTGGACAACAGGTATCAGGGCGTAGATAAGTACATGTACAACACAAGGTTGATTAATATCTTTAAAAGTAACCTAGGTACTTGTCTTGACGAATTTATATAATATTAACACTTGGGTCGCCAAATTATACTTGGCAAAGCAAATGGATCTTGAGAAATCAAAATGACTAGAATCAGAAACCGACTTGAGAGGTGAGAATATCTGCTAATTAGCGTATTTTGTCATGTCTGTACTTTCGTCCCAAATTCGCCAGTTATCCCTGCCAGGACGAGTAGGTACCTAACATATTTATGGCCAAATTATATAAATAGATCGATTACGATACAATTACGAAGTCAATGACCTCTGGCGAACCACGACTTGTTTTTTTTTTTATTCAAAATTCCTCTTGTGACGTACATACTAACCTAAAAATCGTGCGTGAGACCAACCAGACTACTAATAAAAATGCATAGTTATAATATAGATAGTTACAATGGGTAGGTACGTAGATCAGTGGGGTTTTCATGAAGGAAAAAGGGGTATAACTAGATAGGTATGAATGAAGGACTATTCCGGGCCCACCCAATATTCGTTCGCGATCCATTCCATACTTTGGGAACTTGCCCTAGATCTTTTTATACCATTTTACTATACACTTCACATGGTCATCCATCCACGTGCAGACTACGTTAACCTTAGTGGTTAGGTATTTAGTAGCATTAATGACCAGGAGCGTAGCTACCGAGACGTATGATATGGGGCGACGGGGCCTCCAATGTGTGCAGGAAAGTTATTAAAGATGTTAACCCTTCGCCGCAGTCGGGTGGAAGGGCCCCCATAAAATTTGAATACGGGGCTCGTCTAGGGCTAGCTAACGCCACTGCATTAACCCTAGGTATCATTTCTAATATATTTTTAATATTTTTTTTATATATTTCTCATATAATGATAACGTCGTTAATTTCATATAATTTCGGTATAGGTTCGCTCGGCATTGGCAAGCAATGAAAATATTGATTTTTATTCAAAAGTGCTGCCACTGTTACAGTAGTCTCCCGTTAGATACAGAAGTTTTGTAAGTAGGTACATACAGGTACAACATACCTACACTGAATCTGCTTACAAGCACGTGACAATGTATCGATTTTCAGTTAATATTGGTGCCTACCATGGGCATAATCTGAGCTTAAGAGGGTTATCATTTTTGGACCATTAATTACCGTAGGTACCTACACACTATATGAATTAAACAAATAACTATACCTATACCTATTTCTTATTGATCTTTTCTCGTCGTAATCTTGAATTTTCTCAACAATATTATTAAGTAGGTGCTTAGTTAGGTACCTATGTAAGTACCTAACTAAGCACCTTGTATAAAAACTGACGGATACTAAATTCGCAAATGAAAAGATATCCTAAGTAAGTAGGTAACGGAAGTGTGGTCTTTTGAACGATTTGTCCAAAACACTCAATTTCAAAACGATTCACAAGACCAAGTGATTCAATTTTTCTAAGAACGTGTCTAACGTAAATTAAAATGGTAGGAATGAGTCATTCAAATGAAACAAATTTTTCCCCTACATACGATTGTATTATAATAATAATAATCTTATTTATTGAGACAACGAGGCCCACTTGTTAGTATTACAATTTTCTTAAAAACTATGTTAGTAACAAATAAATTATTGTAAGTATTGTATTATGTTGTGAAATACTTAGGTGGCTATACCTATGTGCATAAGTAGGTGTTATAAAGAAAAGTAGCACAGTAAATTAGTTACCAAACCAACCTATGTAGGCAGGTACATAGTAAGTACTTACAATATGTACCTTGTTTAGATAGGTTGTTTCGACTCGACTCGTTTTATTCACAGACTAGATTTGATTCAATAATATTCATATTAAATTGCAATAGGTGTACAAATCAAGTAATGACAAATCAATAAGTAAAATAGGTACCTACAGATCAATATTGTTAATTTGTCTAGTTGACATTGAATCTTGTTGAGCAAATCATTATATTATTATGATATGACCCATGCATTGCATGTGTTATGATGAATGATGTGTCGTAATCATTCGATTATCGTTTGCGTCTTATCTTTTTGCACGTGGCGTGGATAGCCACGTTTTGTTACATTGTACGCCGAGTGCCTGGTGTTATTTGATAGCAACAAATTAATGCAATGCAACTTTAGTATTCAAGAAAATAAGACTTGACCACAGACAGATATACATCTAAATAGATGACGCGACTTGACGCGAGTGTATTGTAATGTAGGCTTCGCGTATCAAAATCTGTGCAAAAAGGGAGAACAAGAGAACAATGTTCCTCTTTTGAAACTGATTCGTGCGGACAGGGAACTCGCAGAAGGCTGCATGTCCACCAGAGAAGTGTAGGGAGGGATGTGTTTAGCTTAATTTGCACGTTAAAAAAAATGCCAACCTAACTAAATAAATCTTGTGACATTATGATGGGTACAAAAAAGTGACGAAGTTGAAGAACTTAAGCTTTTGATAGGTACTTTCTTTTGATGACAGTATAGTCATACAAACTTTTCTGACCCAGTGGTCAAAAGAGGAACTAAAGACGCCATTTCGGAATATCTATCACCATTGGGCAAAGAGAATATAAACACTATGATCATTGGTTGTTTGCTCCACCAAATGCGATAACAGCGACTCTCTCACCAGGCCAGATAAGCTTGTGGCACTATATCAGAGAAAATCTTCATGAAGCCAATCACAGATGTAGCTTTATTATATATTAATTTAAATCATAGCTAGAAATATTACAATATATTTTCAATACTAATCTTTGAGTGACCGCACACAGCTATAATATATATTTCTGTTACTTCACCAACTTGTACTGTAATTTATATTATAGCTTGGCATATTAAAGCAGACATAGCTATTGTAACATAAAAAGAAATACATAATTAGGTTATTGATTTGTACCCTACTGCAATACCTTCTAATATTCAAAATTCTATAAATTAAACAGCTTGTTTTTCTCTTTTCAGTACATTTTGGTTTTTGGCATTCGGGTTTTTTTTTCTTTTAATAATTCTTTCTGTATTACCTCCCTAATCAATTGGATTGATTAGTTGGATTTTCTTTTTACTTATAATATAGTAGTAAAACCAAGGAATATTAGAATAAAATAAGTTATTAAATTCCACAGGAATCTTATGTTTTCCTGGGATATAAACAACAGATAAAATTTAGATTAGATAGTAAAAAAAAAGAATTGATAAGTGAAATTGTAGACAAATGTGTAACTAAAATAACTTTATTGATAACATTATTACTACTACTATTATCTATTTATGTACAGCAACAAGTTTAATAGGAGATATTATTGTGTGATTCACCAGTTTCGGACATATTTTCTTCTTGTTCTATAATCTTGTTTGCCCACTCTTCAGCGGCACGGTATCTTTTGTTTTTAACATATGGAGCATAAACTAATCTGTGACAAACCACCACTGCAGAGGTTATTGATATAGCCATTAACATTTTAACAAATGGTGTCGATTGGGAGAAAAATCTTTTGAGAACACTCATTGTTTATTTTATTTCGACAGGTGGCGAATTCTGCTTCTTATCCTTGTTAAAATAATCCTCAAATAGAGGTCTCCAAATGTATCCTCCGCTAATTACACCCAATACTGTTACTAATACCAGTTGGCCCTTTGTTATGCCTTTTGGTCTATATATTCTCATTATAAACTAGCGAAGTAGAAGCCAAATAATGTCATATATTCAAATCTGGAGATTTAGGAAAATACACGCATTTCTTCACTCAATTTTAACAATTTCTTGAGTTCTTTTAGTTTTTTTTAGGTTATGCTTTTTTTTGGTATAAAAAAAAATGACAATTATTTTATTATTACCAGTGTTAATCTGACTGAGGGAGGTTGCAACTGTTGCCAGTATGAAAGTCACTTCTTGCCGATATAATACTATACTCTTTGGTCACTTCGTATGTTTGTGGAAAGTACCTACAATCATATGCAATGCAAGTACCACAAGTACATGAAATGCATGTACCACAGGAAAGTACCTTCTCTAAGTATATACAGGGCTGCGTTCAGTAACTACGTCGTGTAATCGCCCGACGATCATCGTAGCGTTCAGTAACAGTTCAATAACATGTGTCCGATCACCCGGTGTGTAGTAACTGAACGCACCCCTGTAGTCTTTGCTAAGTTTGCTACAATCTATATGAGGGAGGTAAGCAAAGGCTAGGCTACAGTAATATTTAGGAGCGTTTTAGGAGGTACCTAAGCAGTTCGCGTTGGACTGATCTTGTACATATTACTTTATTTGTGGGACTGATACTCTTTGTTGGATTGGATTGGAACCGAATGAATAACACATAGTTTGCATCGTGTGGTACAGGCTTAATACCCATACCACATACTTTACTTAGGCCGATGCCAATCACATGCCAATCCATTTTTTGTTTTGCGACAAATAATTTTTTGCACTCGTCTTTATAGTTCCACAAGCTTATCTGGCCCGGTGAAAGAGTCGCTGTTATCGCATTTGGTGGAGCAAACAACGAATTAGGTAACGTAATGTTTATATTCTCTTTGACCAGCAGATTGCGATTGACATTTAGAAAAGGCATGTCGTTAGTTACTTTTTTGGCCACCAAGTCAGATAAGTTTGTAGGACTATATAACGAACGAAGTGACATATCATTTTAAAAGTTACCAGTTTGAGGGTGTTTTCTTGATTTCGGGGAAATCTATACTAATATTATAAATATCTATGTACCTGCTTAAAGTTTGGATATAGGAGGTAATCTCCGAAACTACTGTTCCGGTTCTGTGTATATATTGGACTTCCAGCTCAAACTTTGTAAGCATCACCGATATTATTTTAGGTAACTAACAACGTAGTTGCAAGTTCTCGCCAATAAGCTGTCATGAATTCACTACGGCTTCATGCTTCAAAAACCTGGATTGGAATGGACGCGGCATAAATATAAACGGTGAGTACCTCTCATACCTTCAATTTGCCGATGACATCGTCATCATAGCAGAGACACTAGAGGAGGTTGGCGAAATGCTGCATGACCTAAACGGGGCCTCGCGACGCGTTGGTCTCGGCATGAACTTAGATAAGACAAAAGACATGTTCAATGCACAGGTTGTGCCGAGACCGACATGTACGATTGAGGGAACGGCACTCGAAGTTGTCCAAGAATAGGTTTATCTGGGTCAAACTATCCAGGGTAGGGAGAAACAACTTCGAGAAAGAAGCCGACCGCAGGATTCGTTTGGGTTGGGCAGCATTTGGAAAACTTCGTCATATCTTTAAGTCGCCTATACTGCAAAGTCTCAAGATAAAAGTGTACAACCAGTGCGTCAGTAAAAAAAGGCTGATAATGATGATGATGACGGTGATGATGAATCCAGAAAAAGTATCCCCATGTCCTTCTCCACTAATTGAACTATCTCCCTGCCAAATTTCATTTAAATCCATCCAGTGTGTAAGCCGTGAAAAGGTTACAAACAGATTGACAAATATCCAGAGTTGCGCAGCTTTGCATCGTGACGTCATCGCATCGCTAATATACAAGCGGGAGCCCGGGAGGTACGTTAAGTATATACTGTAGTCTTTGGGTACGGTTTTTGAGATTCCTGATTCTTGCACTAAAATCGCTGCTGTAACTTCGTAATTTTTGATCCGATTCAAATATTTTTTTCACAGATTTTATTGGATTTCGCTACAAATCTGCATACTCAACAAAAAACATGAATTATCCTCTTTGAAATCTGGCGCGTGAGAATGCGCATGTTTAACTAGTGAACATTAGTTTGGTTTATTTAAATAAATATATTTTGGGGAAATTCAAGATATTGCATTTGGCGTATTTAATTTTATTTTGACATTTGATTTGACAGACCGACGAACCGAAAGGCGAAAGAAAACCCATCGGGACTTTTTGGCGGGAACTTGCAGAGTGACGTAGCAGTTTCATTTTTATTTTCATAAATTTGTGTATTTTGAGTTTTAATTATTGGTGGTATTTTACCCAATAAAGATCATCCATGTGCACCAGTGAAGTGAAATGAAATGAATTATGTGTATCGTTACTTTTCAAGTTGTCTCAAAATGTCCGTGAAGAGTTTTAGTACAATGACCACCATTGTAGTAAAACATGACTTTTATGGACGGTGACTGACTGAGGACTATAATCGTATAATGTGAAGTGATTTTGTGACTGGATATTATAATATAACTCGACACTGGCAGAAATGAGCCCTAATTTGGGCTTGGTTGCCAAAATTAAAAATAAGAAGAAAACCCATCGAAAACCGAACCGACACCAGCCAAAATAAATATGAAATATGAAAGCGTGTAATAAACTGGTTTTGTTGTGATTGAGTTTTTAAAAAGACAGATAAATAACGTAACAGTTCTAAGCTATATGATGGGTTCTCAAAGAAAGGTACCTAATATATTAATAACTGGTAAGTGCATTTTTATAAACGAATTAC
This sequence comes from Achlya flavicornis, assembly GCA_947623365.1. NCBI lineage: Eukaryota > Metazoa > Arthropoda > Insecta > Lepidoptera > Drepanidae > Achlya > Achlya flavicornis. Next base: position 3,837,907 of record OX392469.1, read on the forward strand.
ACACGTGGAGTAGATTACTAATAATTTATCATTCGTTTTTCCACTTTACTAAATGTTTGTTTGTTATAGGCACACCAGGCGTAGGCAAATCTACAATTTGCAAACTACTATCAGACAGAACTAAGTTTACATGGCGGGAGGTTTCAAAACTTGCTGAGGAGTACAACTGCTTGGACGAATACGATCCAGAGTACCAGTGTCCTTTCTTGAATGAAGATAAGGTAGTGGAAGCAATATTAAAAAATAAAAGGATAGATTAAGGTTTGACTATAGAGCCTTTGGTATATTTCTCTGAATATGTTCTGACAGCCTTGCATAAGGAATCCATAATAATAACATTGTAGCTGCAGCAGCATATCCTAAAATACTTTATTTGATTGTAACAAAGGTAACAAGTTGATTAAATCATAAGCTCAAAATTTTGTATAATACAAGATAATTTGCTGTATTTATTATAGTATGTATGCAAGAAACATAGTAATGAATAAGCGTGGTTAGATGAACACCTCTTGTGTCAGGAGACCAATATATGGAGTACAACAAGCACATATTCATGGGTGTACCCAGCTTCTGTCCCAGGGGGGGTAAATCAGATTTTTCTTAAGCCAGGTTCCCCCTGCTTGTTTTGCCTTACACACGACACGGGGACACACACCATATGTCACGCTTTAGGCGGGACTATCCCGTATTCAGGCTCTGTCAAAAAAGTTTGTTTTATCAACAACAGTAGGTACGTAGCTATACAAAATCCAGGGGGGGCAGCTGCCCTCCCCTGCCCCCCCTGGGTACGCCCATGCACACATTGTTTCATTATTTGGCAGTACTAAAAGATCATATTCGGCCGGATATTCAGTTCAAATGCCAAAAGTAATATCAACTTTTAACCATATAAGATTTGTGTTGTATTATATCTTATTATTTCTTGTGCTTTATTTTTAATGGTTTGTCAGAGCTCATATTGAAGCCATCCTACCACAAGAATTATGCAATGTACACACGGTTTCACATCAAGCAATACATTTCCAGTATAAGCTGATCTCACATTGTATAGGATTTCCATGCAATGAGAGGTCAGCTTATATTGGAAATGTATAGCTTGATCTGTAGCTGTACATACCTTGAAATATCTGTAGAAACAATGTTATGCTAGGCAAAACATGCCTGTGGAGAATAAACCAAATGTTTAGTTTGGTATACATTGAACTGAACATTTCAGTATGTTCTATATATTTGAATCTATACTTTTAGTGACTGATAATCGATCTTATTACAGTTATTGGACGTAATGGAGGGCATGATGACTAATGGTGGCAATATTGTTGACTATCATGGATGTGAGTTCTTCCCAGAGAGATGGTTTGATGGAGTATTTGTTATCAGAACTAACAACACTACACTTTTCGACAGACTGTCTGCCAGGTAATGAACACTATTATGTAATACAGTCAACAGTGTATACTACAATGCTTTTAAAATATCACATATTTTTTTACATGTGTATTTCTACTATTTGTGTAGATTATATGAAATGCAACTTGATTGAAAGTTGTTAGTTAAAATAATATTTTGATAGTTTAAACAAGTCATCATAAAAATCTGTCACCAAGCACACTGATAGGTGCTTTCAAACAGTTAACAAATCATTCCACCAGTTGCAAAAATATTTGTTGGATGAGAGGTAATTTTTATTGTATCTGTTCTAGAGGATACACTGCAAAGAAATTAGAAGACAACATACAATGTGAAATATTTGAGTCACTATTAGAAGAGGCACAGTCTTCGTATAAACCAGAAATTGTGACAGAACTACAGAATGACACAGAAGACCATTTACAGATGAATGTCAATACTATTCTAGAATGGATTCAGAGGTGGAAAGAGGAGAAATTGTAGTTCCTTGATCTAATATTATGTTAAATAAGTCCTTTGCTTGATATCACTATGTGTAGGTTTCTACAGTTAACTTGGGTAAAAACTTATGTATTCATGAAATAAAACACTATATTATAAATAACCTATTTAATTCCACCGACATTATAATAAAGAAATGCATTCAAATTACTGTATTTAGATCACCTAAAATAGATATAAAACTAACACGTCTGTGCATATTTCTCTTATGTAAAAAAATCATTTGTAATCACTATGATAGACGAGTTAGCAAATCAATTAGACAGAAACAATCACACATCAGTCACTCCTCACTCACACACAGATCTTTCATGGAAAGTTTTACATCACAACTTGTTTACAACTCCTCCTTCTTGGCGTTGCCTTTCCTGTCCCAGCCGCTGAGCTCACTGGAGGCCTGCTCCGATACGTATTTAAGGAAGTCTTCGAGAGCACGTCCACCCTGTTGGTAAGTACACATAATTTAGATACCAGTAATCAAAAATTATAAGAGCATTATTTTAAAATAGATATTTAATCTTACATTGTATCTGACTGGTTTCTTAGAGTTGTCCTTGGGTTTCCAGTAGATTGTGGGGAATCCGGACACGTCGAACTGAGACTTGGGCCAGTCGTTGGCGGTCGCGTCGATCTTGATGATGTCCACATCCTCGTTCTTGAGCTGTTGATATAATTTAAAATTAGAAATGTGTACAGGGCTGTAGCTAAGATCAATGTTCGGGGGTCGACGAATAGCTAGGACCTATTTTCGTGGGGTGAATTTCTTTTTTGATATTGTTTTGCTACACATAAAAACGCATGTATATAACTTTTTTTTAAACATTTTATTATCACAAATCTTTGGAGGGCCAAAATTGTCATAAAAAATTGGTTATAGTTATATCTTTTTCTTAGATCATAAATTCAGTTAACCATAATTTTAGGTTGATACAATATCTATAAGGTATCTTGATAACGTAATCAACATTATCTCAGTACTTATAGCGATAAGCTAAGTAAGCAGGAAAGTTCAAAGACCTAAATATTGTACAATAACCCATCAACTTATAGCACAGATTTTGGCTACACTAGATGATACTGAATTGGCAAAAGTCCGTATACCTCGAAGCTTTATCGTATTTTCGTACATACGTGTATCTAACACATGCATATTATTGAAGACTAACTACTTGCCATCTGGCGTGCTTATGATTGTTTGCTTGCTACCTTAGTACTATAAAAAAAAATGGACTGTTTTACAAAAAACTTAAACCAACTTCAAAGTACACTAAGAGGTAATCAAATCCTGATCTGATGACAATGGGACCAAACGGGAAGTGTACCCTTCCAGGCAAAAAAAGAATTTTCCAAATCGGTTAATAAATGACGGAGTTATGAGGTAACAAACAGAAAAAAAAAAAAAAACAACCGAATTGAGAACCTCCTCCATTTTTTGAAGTCGGTTAAAAATGAAATAATGCATACCTTATCACCCAACTCCTCCCAGATTGGTGTCAATTTCTGGCAATGTCCGCACCAGGGAGCGTAGAACTCGATGAGGGCATCTCGGCCGCTGTCTGTGACTAACTGCTTGAAGTTCTTGCCAACGGCTACTTTCACTGGGCCATCGTTGCTTTCTGGCACTGCCTCGGACTTAACGAACGCCTCCAGTTTACCGTCGATCATGTCCTTTGAGAAGGTCAGCAGGTTTTCGATGCTGGATTGAAAGATTAGGTTGATTAGTTTGATTTGAATTATGTAAGAGAAGTGAATTTGTCTTAGTTATCAGTGATAACTGGTGAAGAGTAGTTTGTAGGAGTTTTTTGTCGACCATGGATATCAAGTGTTTGTAAATTAACTTTTAATCATAATCAAGTTCAGAATGCTAAAAAGTTGTTCAAGTGCCTGTTTATATCAGTATTATTGATAGAGTAAAATGCGATAAACATGCAAATGTAATTAATGGTTTGTAAAACTGAATTATAAATTGCAAGTGAAGCGTGCAAAAAAGAAATACATACTTCCAGATAAGGGAGCTAAAGTGAGTAGGGCTAATTTAAAATTGTATTTTCATTTAACTAATTGGATCACTTTATTTGCGTGCCGTAAAACAAACTGACAATTAATTACTTGTCTTATCAAATTTTAAGTGAAAGTAAGTTATAATACTGAATTAAAATAAAATGAACAAACAATTAATTTACTAGGTGAGTTTTAAGTAAATAGAGCGTAAATAGAAGAAATTGCTCAACAAAGCAAAAATACAGGAATCATAAGATCAAATTCGAAGTTTTGAACAAAATAAATTGGTTTTTCAACTATTTTGGAGCTATGAAACGAAAGACAGATACCCAAAGGCTGCAAACAAATGATGACTCTCTAAGAAAATTCTGAACGGGTCTCTCACCTAAATTCTTGAGTCATGACGAACTTGTTGCCATCAGCATCGCGTCCAGCGACCACGGGCTTGTCACCCTTCGCGAAGTCGATTCCGTACTCGTTCAGCTCATGTGTGAAGTCATCCTTGTCGCTCACTGCGAAGTTCACTTCAGACATTTCCTTGGCGACCTGTGACGACCGTTATGTTGATACTCATTTAATTAAAGCTTTAAGGATGTTGAAATATTTGTCTCCCATTTAACCTTGGATATGATTCCTGACCATGGATGGAACACAAAACCCGACTTTTAAGTACAACTTTCGTAATACACTGGTGGCCCCACGGTAGATTTTGAACACAGATAATAAATAAAAATACTAACATAATAATATTTTTAGAATTATCTTTATCACTAAATAACATGTTTCATTTCATTGAGTCATAAATCCTGTAATGTATGACACATTTTAGACATTCATATCGTGACATGGTCATTTTCCTACGTATAAAGAACTAGCTTCCTAATAGCTTTCCGAAGGATCTTACGTTTTCTTGGGAGGTAAAGTATTCTACATGTTATTCCAAAGTATGATCTGTCTATGTGGAAACTTTTATCCAAATCAGTTGTGCCGTGTATACGTGATTGGGTCACAAAGATCCAAACTTACAAAATTAGTGTGATATATTGATGGACCAGTTGGCGTGGTTGGTTAAGGTTCCACATATCACGTAGGTCATTGGTTCGATTCCCACCCAGGACATGAATTTGTATGAAGGAACATGTCTGCATGTCCAATATTTTATGTTACCTTGAGAACGCGGTTCCTCCAGTAGTTGGTGCCCTTAGCGTTCTTGACATAGTCTACATCGTAGAAAGCAACCACGAGGGGGTTTTGGAAGTCCTGGATGTTGTCCTTCTGGCGGATACCCACTAGACCATGGCTGAAAGATAATGATTACATTAATACCACTCTATTTACTAGCACTTGTGGAAGGCAGCTAGGTATGGGAACTGATAAAATAGATAACACTTGATTGTTAGACAATATTGGATAAGTCATACAAAACATAACAGTGAAAGTGTTACAAAAATCGACGGCCTTATCGATCACCAAAGAGAATAACCAATAAGTTAACAATCACTAATTTTGATCTCTGCCAGGCAAACAGTATTAATATATTGATTAATATTATGTATCTTTGAGGTAGAATTAGAATAGACTAGGTAACCAGCCTTTTACTTGTGAGCAGTGGGCCTGGTGCCTTAACCTGACTAAATATAATACTCACTAGTTCTCCTTGACGAAAGCCTTGAGCGAGTACTTCTCAGTTTCGCCTTTGTACACGACAGTGGAGTCCTCAAACTTGTTCTGAAGCCGCTTGGGTCGGTACAGCACCACATTGTTTCTGAGAACAATACATGCATTATTACATAATGTTATATAAACAGCATCTGGGTACATAAAGATATGTATACGCCCTTGGTAAGGTCACATTCAAAGCCAGAAATTAAATTGTTCAGATTGTTAGGTATATATCTATACTAATATAATAAAGCGAAAGAGTTTTTTGATTAAGCGGGCTAATCTCTGGAACTACCAGTAGGAGCGTTTTTAAGAGTATGCAATTATGGTTGTATGAGGTCATCGGACAATTAACCCAAAGAAGCCCAATGACGATAATTTTGCTTAAAATTTATTTCGCCAATTTCCCACCACGGACAATGCGCTCTGAGTTCTGACTGGCTAGGTCAGGGACACATGCGCTCTGATTGGCCAAGTCACACAGTACAGTAACTGGTTCTTACAGTTCAAATCAGTGCAAAAGAACTGACTAGTTTCAGTAATTTGAGTAAGTATATTAAGTGTACTGGAAAGCGCCGAGCGGGACGACCTCCCACCAGATGGACCGACGATCTGGTCAAGATCGCTGGGCACCGCTGGATGCAAGCGGCCCAAAACCGTTCGAAGTGGAAGTTAATGGGGGAGGCCTATGTTCAGCAGTGGACATCCCTAGGCTGATATGATGATGATGATGATGATTAAGTGACAAGTAAATTGTTTATTATAAAGCTGAAGAGTTTGTGTCTGAACTTCTTTGGGAACTTCCAGCACAGTTTAAAAATTACTATGGGTAGGTATAACATGACGCTTATCGCGGGTGGAACCGCGGGGCATAGTTAGTTATTTTGTTAAATAATAAGAATAAAATGACTGATATCAGTGTTCATTAAACAAAATATGTATGTTATTATTTTTAACCAATACCTACGTATATTTGGTGTTGAAAATACTTTTTTTTTTAAATGTAAATCATGTTAGTAATGCAGGTTTAAGTTTAGGAAAACACATAACATTTTGAAAGTTTATTATAAACATTCCACCCCACAGTGGAATCAAACAAAAATATATTTTAAGTATGTAGTAATAAAATAGTATGTTGAAATCATGCGTCCTTGTATTGGAAATTAATAATATGTGTGAAAACAGCGGTTAATCGGTTCAAGAGTTAGTAAATTCGGAAGCAAATGAGCCTTGTCCGTAACTCATTGCGTGAAGGAATTGTAATCATAAATAGATTTCCAGCTAAAACTGATATTTATCAGTGAAAAAGCACTAGTTGCGGAATTCGATTGCTATGTATTAAACTCTAAATGGATGTTTACTCGCTCTTTGAAGAAAGTTCAGTTGGATGTCGGTGATTCAATATTAGTGGGACAGGTGCACACGTTTTTGTTTATGTTTGTTACTCATAGTTTTTTTGTAAAGGCCAAGGGATCAAAGGCACATAAATAGATTGTACAGTGATGGCTTAAAACATATAATACTTTTACCCTGGAAAACCATAAGATACGTGGGCGAAACCACGGGCGGAAGCTAGTTGAGCTGTAATTTCTATAAAAACGAATAGATCCATTCATGTTCATAAATATCCTGGGACATTCCTCACACACGGTCATCTGATCCCAAACTAAGCAGAGCTTGTACTATGAAAACCAGATAACTGATATAATACATATACTACTTTTTAGGGTTCCGTAGCCAAATGGCAAAAAACGGAACCCTTATAGATTCGTCGTGTCTGTCTGTCTGTCTGTCCGTGTATGTCACAGCCATTTATTTCCGAAACTATAAGAACTATAATGTTGAAACTTGGTAAGTAGATGTATTCTGTGAACCGCATTAAGATTTTTACACAAAAATAGAAAAAAAACAATAAATTTTGGGGGTTCCCCATACTTAGAACTGAAACTCTATTTTTTTTTTTCGTCAAACCCATAAGTGTGGGGTGTCTATGGATAGGTCTTCAAAAATGATATTGAGGTTTCTAATATCATTTTTTTCTAAACTGAATAGTTTGCGCGAGAGACACTTCCAAAGTGGTAAAATGTGTGTCCCCCCCCCTGTAACTTCTAAAATAAGAGAATGATAAATCTATAAAAAATATATGATGTACATTACGGTGCAAACTTCCACTGAAAATTGGTTTGAACGAGATCTAGTGAGTAGTTTTTTTTAATAGGTCATAAATTGAAATTAATATCAAAAACTCAGGTCTATACTACCATTTACTTATATACCTACAGGTTTGTACGGAACCCTCGGTGCGCGAGTCTGACTCGCACTTGGCCGGTTTTTTTTGTTTGTTAATATATAAATTACACCCAGACTCAGGACATACAGACATGTTCATGCACACAAGTGCATGTCCTGTGTGGGAATCGAACCCACGACCTGTGGCGCGTAAGGTATCTTAACGAACCAACTGGCCCGGCAAGCTTAATTGAGCTTACCGGCGTTAAAATTATACAGGCGAGCACAGATTACAGAATAAGGAGATGGAGCGCGCGGAACACGGGAGTGAGGCCAAAAAAGCAAATACAAATTGAAAAACACGTACCTGGTATTCGCTTTTGAATGTGTATTTGCTTTGTTTAACAAACTTTATATAACAAAAAACACTCCTTTATTAAGAAACTGTGGTTAAACAATGCAAATACAAACTGGAAAACGAATACCAGGTATCAGATATTCAATTTGTATTTGCTTTTTTGGCTTCACTTTTGTGTTCCGCGCGCTCCATCTGATTTATTCTGTAATCTGTGCAGGCGAGTTACATAAAGTCCGAAGAAAAAATAAACCAACATATAACACACACAATGGTTCACTCGTATGATATAATGTCGATAACTTATCAGTTTAACTAGGTACCTACCTACTGTATTGTAACCTATTTATGTTGCTACCGTAAATAACGCATTGTATAAATTTATAAGTTTTTGAAATGTTTATGTGGTGCATGGCTTTTATGTTTATACGTAGACAAGTTTGGGTAGGATAAGCTATACAACAGTTGCCTGAGGGTACTCAAAGTGGGGCTTGAACCATGGCTAAGGGCGTAGATGGTCGTTCAGGTTTTTCTTCTTTTTTTTTTTTATTTATTTTAATTTTCTAAATTCACACGTTTTATATAAAATTTCTGACAAACTGTAAAACAGTTTTTCGGCAGTTGTTCCCACTTCACAATTTCAAATGTGTGTATACATGTGCTATCCTACCTACTATTTGTACGTAGTATTTATCTACTCTGAGCTACTATCTTAAAATGCTAACCACTAATTCTTATTCTAAAGGTGGCTTGCACAGATCCCAAACGAATTCAAGCCAATAATTGAGTTTTAGAAGCCAATCCTAAGCAAGTTATCGGTGTGCAAGCTGGCAAAAAGCACTAACAACAAAAGTTAAATAATAATAATAAATAAACACAATAATAATTATGGTATCCAAATAAAAAAAAATATAGATACAATGAGTTATTAACACTGATAGAAAATACTTTCTAAGATATTTACAGGTTTACCGGTGCCAGTTCGTTTACTAGTGATGTTGGTACTATAAATTACCTAGTTAGTTTACCATAATAATTCTTAATTTTGGGTACTTTTAGTTTTCTCTATCTAGATAAGCTAAGATTTGGGGGGGCTCGAGCCGCTTTATGGGACGAAATTAGGTGGGGCGCCCGGACGTCGCGTCGGGATCGCCGACAATATAGGGACGAGGACGATTATAGGAGTGGTGCTTATGTTTTAGGGTCTGGCACTCCGAGGAAGTCTCGGTCGGCGAATACGGGATGGCATTGAGGGATTATACGTTGAAGCTTCAACTATAACAGGGTTGGGGTTGATGTGGGTAGATTCAAAGAATCATTTGGATGCTTATTTCCAAGATCCACGAGAAGAATTATTTAAAATTGTCAAGTACCTACTTAAATAATTGGGTACAATATAAAAAGTTTTTCTGTAAGTAAGTCCATTTTCCATACGATTGGCTAGGTATTCAGAATATTTACACTGTACAGTATGTAGATTATTTGATAATAAGATAGTTAAAAATTACAAAGACGCCAACTGTGCAAATAAAGTTTGATAAATATATTCTATATACACAGTTAAACCTATAAATTATAAATACTGTTACGACGCGACCAGGACCAAGATATACGACAGTACAAAAAATTTAAAAAATTGTGTTAAATGTATTATACCAATTCATAATAAGTTTATATTGGACTGAACTGTCTGTTGGATAGAAAAGTTTCCACTACACTACTCGCGCAGTTGCCCTAAGTTAGCCAAAGTCGAATGTCAGCTGTGTCAGGCGACTTCCGTTCGCTGTCGTGTTTTTTTCCCGATCCAAAGACCCGATATCATCCAACATCACCCATGTTGCACAACGCGACTGTGCTGCTCGCGAAGCTGATCTAGTAATGAGGTGATGCTACTATACCTTGGCCACCTTCACTATGGTGAGGAACTTCAAACGAAACTGCTTAAAACCATACTTATTATTGCGCCCAACAATATTTTCTGTCCATTATTACGCCTGCAGACTGATATGACACTTGTAAAGTTGTATTGTACATCTACATTTCCTTTACATTATGTGACAGAGATGATCATAAGCATGCTAACCCCAATCGCTATTAATAACTTTATTTCAAACAGATAAAGACTGCATTAGCTTGGTAACAGTAATAACAGTTAAATTGACGCTGATTTATATCCGTCTGTCTATTCATTGGATAAAAATGTGACTTTATTGTTTATTTTATAGAAAATGATATATGTTACTATATTGTCATTTGGAAAATTGAGTTATTTTTAATTGTCATGATCCCAATAAATTAGTTTTAATAACATAAATTATTACTTTCATATACAACACTGGACTGTACAACAGGAAAACTATTCTTTATCTCAATATTTTTTTAAGTTAATTTTATTAATAATTTAAAGTAAATAAAATAAATAGTACACTTACTTGTGCCCAGCCTTTTCAAGCACATCCTTAGCAGATGAGTGTCCGAAAGTGACTTCTTCACGCATCTTGTCAGCGGTCTTAAGGAACTCTCCCTTCAAGTCTGATTCCTTCTCAAAGAAGCCAATGACAACAACCTCATCCTTGGCAGTGAAGGCATCAAAGTCAGCAACGGTGAGCAGATCCTTAGAGCTAGGGCCAACTTGGGCACGCATGAACTTGACAATTCCATCTAGTAAATAGAAAGTTTAGATTTAAAATTGAAAATAATTTTGAAGTTAGGTTTTTGTCACAACTTTAAACAAAAATAGTAACAGGAAAATTTCCCAGTGATAAATATCAGCTTATTATGTTTTTGTAGGAGTTTTAGTTTTATTAAATTTTTTAAAGGATTAACCTATATACTTTATTCCTTATGTGATGTATTCTAGTTTTTTTTAAGGAATAATTTAACTAAATAAAAAGATAGTTAAAAAAATAATGAGATAACACAACACAGATAACATATTCTTTATATAATAATTTAAAAAGTTGAAGAACATCATTGCATGATCCAATTGAATGACTACCCTCAATTATTATTATTTAATAAGCTCTCAAAAGTTGCTCAGCAGGTAATGACATGGCAATAGTTGCATAGAACTTACTAGATTCTCTGGGGCCATTGTACTCCTGGGAAAGTTCTCCTTTCCTAAAGATCTTCAGAGTGGGGTATCCAGACACTGAGAACTGTTCACAAGTGGACTTGCCACCTTCAGTACAGTCTACTTTGACGAGCGCTACTGGAGTATCGTCGTTCTTCAACACGCCGGCAGCAACCGCGAACTCTGGCTTCAGGCGCTTACAGTGACCGCACCTAATAAAAATAGAGATTACATTCAGTAACCAGCTCCTAACAAATCCATTCATACCCTACAGTTCACTCCAAAATGTTAATGACTTACCATGGTGCGTAAAACATGACAAGAGCGGTATCATGCTGACCTAGGACCGTAGAAAAGTCCGAATCTGTAAGATCTAACACATCTTCTTCGGCAGCCTTACACAAATAAATAACACCTAACAGTAATACGATTTTTAGTGATCCTATCATTTTTGAAGTTCACTAATTCTTGATCCAAAACCGTGCGTTATTCCTCGCCGTCCAACTGAAGCTGAGAAAAGTAATAAAGGAAAGGGACAAGGAAGGACCGGACCGGAAAAATACACGTATGATGCCGCCGATGACACTTGCCGGCACAGCGTTGGCCGATTCTGATTGGTTGATTTTGGATGCATTCAAAATTGTATGTGGCTTATCATGTACTATTTATTGTGTTCAATTTGAATTAACAACAATTAAAGAAAAGTAATTTTAAAAAAAATATGATTTTTTATAGAATAGAACTTTAAATATGTAGCCAATTAAAATTTTATTTCATAAATTAACTTATAGGCTGTTTGAGTATTTTCTTAGCCTCATTTTTTTATTAAAACGACAATCAGTGCTGCCAACGCTTTTAAACAAACCTATACCAAAGTTTAAGAAGGAAAAAAATTTGGACCACATTCCACCCCATAAATGCTATGGTTTATCCATCGAACAACAAACCCAAAGAAGCGCAATGACGTTCATTTTGCTTGCAATCTATTCCGCCAATTTATCAAGGACTCATGCGCTCTGATTGGCCAAGTCAAGAACACAAGAAGCAGTGATTGGTCTTTAATGTTCAAAATCAATGACAAATCACTGACTATTTCGGAATCGGATTGCTTGGTATTACTAAAGGGATTGTTCCTCGATGGGTTTATCCATGTTCCCGAAGTAATTGAAAATATATTTTGATCTAAAATAGGCCTGGAATAACAGTGCCCATTTTAATCCAAGATATCGTCGATCAATGCATCAAAAATATCAATCCATTCAGCCATTACTGCGTGAATAAATAAGTAATAGAGATCCTCATAAACTTTTCCATTTATAATTTAAGTATGTACAATCGAGGACATAAATGTGAGTTTGTGAAATTCAAAAGCAAATGTCTCGCACATTCAAGTGTTGAAATATTCTCTATGCTCAAAATACCTGTCAAACTGTTGATAATTCGAACCTTAAGTTCATGATTTTACAGGTATTTTGAGCATATAGGTATCATAAGAAAACTTTTCATTATTAGTAGGTATTGTAAGAAATGAAAATGAATATTTATGTATTTCAGCAAAATCCTCAAATTATTAGACATTAAATATAGGTATATTTATAAATACGCATAATGCTGGAGAATTTTTCACTTCCCCAAAACGTAATGCAGTATATTATCAACGACTGACAATGCAAAATATACAGAGTCGAATATTGCACATTGCTTTGAATATTATATATATTACACAAAATATCATAATCTATACTATAATAATATAATAAAGCGGAAGAGTTTTTTTGTTTGTTTGTTTAAACGGGCTAATCACTGGAACTACCAGTCGGATTCGACTTTTTATCACGGGAATGCGGGTGAAACGCGCGAGAAAGCTAGTACTTAATATATGTTAAAGGATTCTGCCCGCTTAATATCTTTAAATTGCAATCTATAGTATTAACAAAATTATCAAAGTTCTTAAAACTTCCGTCCACCAAGCTAAGCGCAAGGTCCGAAAGTGGCTCCTTGCCCTGTCATATGAACGGTACTGAACGGTTTATTAAAATTATGACGTCATTACTCCTGAGGCTATTTCTAGGCACTATTTGTATATTTTCTGTTTATTTTTGTAATGTACGTGTAATGTGTTTAATTTATTGCATTAATTGCTCTGTTGTAAATCTTTTTTATATCCTGGATTTATGGCCCCCACGGGACAGGCATGACCTAGTGTGGGGACCACCAGTAATCTAACTGTATAACCGTGTTATTTTAAAAATGCTATAAACTTACTTAATAGTTAATGAGAAAATCGTTGTTGATTTTCACTAAGTGTATACATATTTATGTCTTCGACTATACAATATCTAAAAATATCAGACAGTAAAATGATCGACAGTTCATTCCGTTTGACATTAAAATTTCATTCTATCAATTCAACGTACATAAAAACAATAAAAAAACGTTTTCTATTTTATTTCTTCCGTGTTATCAGGTATTATCCGAGTTTCGCTATTCGAGGTACCTCCTCCCTATTTTACTGTGGTAAAGGAGACGTCCAAAAAATGTATGGGGCTTGGTACTAAAATAATTAATAATTTGAACCACAATCTGAGCTATATAGGCAGAAAGGACGTAATTTTTTAGATTTTTTTGAGTAGTTAAAAAAATTTTAGAGCCCTCCGTTTTTTTAAAAACTGAAACTGAAAATCGAGTGTAAGAAAAAAAAAAGATGAGTTGGCAACACTACAAACATTATCTAAGGGTTGGTAGCTCAGAGTAAGTTTGGTTGGTAGCCATTTACAGATTTGACTGACCTTATAACGACACGTTTTGATATTGCAATGCATTTAAATTATTCAATAGTTTTCGATTTAATTACATGGAGCTGTATGCAGGTGAAATTAAAATAAAAACTCAAAGTCCTCAATAGAAACGGCAATTTTAGCTACATTATAATATATATATTGCTCGGGAAACGAATAACAAAAGATACTTTGCGTTTTATTTTTGCTGAAACATTTTTCACTTTTTTACAAAAACGGAGGGCTTAAAAAAATATTTTTATCATAATCTAGTAGCTTTATCAATAACCTTTCTAATAAGGTATCACATTGCTGTTCAAATTTCTTCAGAATATTATACCACTATTATCCGTCTCCTTAATGTCCCTAAAACCTACCAATTTTACAGTTATCTTGGTAGGAATTTTACATGTCTTGACTACTCTAGAAACATTCGATATGAATTCATGGCAACACTGATACCTTGGCATTTTGTCAGTTAGCTTCGCTGTCAAACGGAAAATGGCAGCGACAAGTGTTGTCGTTCTTGATCGAGGCAACAATACAACTTGTACCGTAAATTTATTCGGTGAGTAATATTACTAATAATTTTCAGCATACTATAATTTTACCATTTTATATTTTTTGCGTCAGTCATATAATCAGACGTCCATGTAAAATAAGTCGCCGCATAACCTTAGAACTTCTTTATTTATCTCCGAAGACGCGCGTAAATTGAAAACAATATTTCGTAAATAAAAAGGGCTTTATGTATTTATTAAAATTACTTGTAATTATATCTAAATGCTCCTAAATAATGCGCATAGTATGAGTGTGTCGCGGTGTACAGACGTACTTAGTTGAGAGGTAACGAGTTTTTTTTCTCAGTGAATAGAATAAAGTTGTCTGCGGCGATGCGACCTTGGCTATTGGATTGTAGGAAGTAAACTGTAGATACTTGATTTAAAATTGTAGGTTGGTATTTGATGTACTCACAAAAAATCATAAGTCATACTTAGGCAATATTCATAATTTAACTACTCAGTTAAGAAATGATCTCACACACATTAGTTTACTAGTATATTTCATGAACTCAAATGTTTGTTTAGTTACTTAAAACTTTTACTTAAGTACTTACTATTTATTTTATAAGTATTTGTATTTATAATATTTGGTCTGAAATAATATTCACAACATACCTAATATGCAGTACTCCAGAATATTACCCGCATAGGTTCTCAGTACACCCATAAATTATTAAAGGAATATCATCCCCATCCCCCTTATCACAAAACATGATTTAAAGCAAGTTTAGTTAAACCATTTGCTTTCTGAAGTCAAGTAACAAAAAGAGATGAGGCTATTTTAAAAATGGTTGTTTATGTATAAGGGGGCATAATTTTCACATTTCTAGATCTCAGTTTTGTAAGAAAGAAAGCCTTACCTTTTAAAACCAAGTTGGATATTGTAATGATGTATCCTTCAGAAGTTAGAACATGAAGTAGCATTTTGAGAATAACATCTCAATATTTTATTTTATTTTTATATTTGTTCAAAAATAAAAATAAAACATTATTAGTAGTTGATATTGTAGTTTAAACACATTTTATCTCATTTTTATGTGTCATCTTTTTTCCTATATCTATTTATCTCGGCGAACATCTTAAACCAAACACACGGGTAGGCTGAAAAACAGCCTAGCTTGCATAATGTAAATGTGTACGCTACATTCACAGAGCTTACCCTATTGCCATATTTTATATATTATATTGTACCTAATTTTAAGCTTATTTGTTACTTATCTTGTGGCAATAAATTAACTTTCTTTCTTTCTCAAAATGGTTTAACATTTTAAATCCATTATTGTTTATAATTAGTTAAATTCTAATGGACAAACTAGCTAGGAAGTAATCACACAGAAAATGCTGCTCTGAACCAAAATTTTTGGTATCTACTACCTAGTACTTGTCTAAAAAGGTAAAAAGTATGGAACAGTTGGTATTTTTTACTCTTTCATGCTCTCATAGTAAAAGTTGTTCAGTGATAAGTTCTACCCCTGCCAATCAACTCAAAATTAATCAACATCTTCAATTACCATAACATCATAGTATGAAATTAACAGTTTTATTAGTGTCTTTTTAAATGTGAAAAGCCATTACTTTGCCTATTCTTAAAATGTTAATTTAAACTTACAAAGAGAAAATTAATGATATGTACTTGTAATTAAACACTTGTAACAAATTAATTGAAATGATATTTGGTTGTTACAGGTGCTACAGTGGTATCATGGAGAGTCAACAATCAGGAGCAGTTATTTGTAAGGTAAGCATAAATTTTAATTGATATCACATGATAAGTGTATTATTATGTACTAAACCTGAAAATATTGTTATATATCCTGTGACCCAAAGGTTGTCTGGAAGAGATCGCTTAAGCGATAAGACCGCCTGTTTTGTATCACTTCCTCTTGTATTTGTTATTCCTTCTTTTTGTGGTGTAAATAAAGTATATTTATGTTATGTTATGTAATGATAAAATTAACATTTGTTGTCAAGACTACAATTCTAAACTATTTTAAATTAGAAAGTTTTACTTTAAAAAAATTATTTAACATGTACCTGTTAATAGCTATTTAAAATGTCAGTCTTATCTGTAGAAATATTTTATGGTTTGTATAACTGTTGTAACAAACCAGCATTTCGGTAGATATAGTTTTACAACTGTATACACACTTGATAGATATATAAAGTAACAAATTGTAGGTTCAATTTCTGTTTTTAATATGTAATGTCGCGTACAAGTAGGTATACGCTGATGGTAAGCCGTCACCGTAGTATTATAGACGCTTGCAACAAAATATGGGCTAGGAGGGATCTAAAAAGGCTGCTCGTGCAATACACAATGCTATTGGAGTTTATTTTTCAAATTCTCGGCAGATCCTACGTAATTCCAATATTTTAAGTTTAAATATGCTGTAAATTCGAAAAAATTAATTCCATTAGCAATATTGCATTACCTTCCTTTTAGCCCCCTCATCTTATGCAATTCATCAATTCCAAATCTTTTATGACTACTTACCAACAAATATTGGAATGACGAAAGATTTGCAGAGAATTCGAAAAAAATAATTCCATTAGCAATATTGCTTTAGCTTCCTTTTTACCCCCCTGAACAGAAGTCTTGTAAATTTCCATCTTTTTCTGTGAATGTTACTAGGTTTCAGTAAAATTACTTGCCCTTCTTAATAAGTAACTACATAAATTGATAAGTGATTGTTCATCACCAGTCTTCAGATTGGTTTATTATTGTTTCTAATAACTCTCGTTCCTCATCCGCTCATCCCTTCTAATATTTTAAATGCGAAAGTAACTTCTACAATTTTTATCCCTTGACGACTAAGCGTCTGAATCTGAACCGATTATGATGAATGATCGGACATATTCTACTGATTTGCTGGGCTCGCGAATTTAATTGATCATTATGAGTACGTAAT
The DNA here is from genome assembly GCA_947623365.1 of Achlya flavicornis. Classification (NCBI taxonomy): domain Eukaryota; kingdom Metazoa; phylum Arthropoda; class Insecta; order Lepidoptera; family Drepanidae; genus Achlya; species Achlya flavicornis. The sequence continues at coordinate 3,855,387 of OX392469.1, forward strand.
GACAACTATAAGAACCAACTTTACTAGTATTACCTAACAGATAACCCTAACATCATTATTATATTAGTATATCAGTTATCAGATTTCCAAAGTGCGACCTCTGCTTAGTTTGTGATCAGATAACAGTGTGGATTTGTGGAACAATGTCCGAGGACATTTATTATTTGCAGATATTTAATTAATTCCTTGACTTTTTAAATCTTTAGATTATATTATTAGCGTCCATATTTTTTAGTTCACTAATTGAACCAAAGCTAAAAAAATACATTCAACACTATTTCCATGTTGCAATTAATACATCTTTGACACCGTGTAATTACAGTCTGCGTGTGTAATTAAATTTACATTGATTACATATGGAATTAGTATTTGCATATATTAATAACTTCGTCATCACGCGCCAATGTTGAAACTAATAAATTCACTGCCTTATTTGAGTTTGTTGAAAATTTTACGTATTTATCATCATTTTTATGAGCCTTTAAACGTTCCGGTGCCTTCCATTACCTATAATTACTTTATTACTTATAATTAGCCTCGATTAAATATATAGTTTATTGTGAACACCTTGCCATGGCTGAATAATTTAGAACGTAAAAACTTCTCAAAATGTCAAGAAAAATATACGATGAACTAATTTAATAAGAGGAAATACTCCTTGCTATTGAAATACGAGCATATAGCAATAGAGTTTTTGCCGAAAATCTCACAAATTATAATCATGATACGCTTGTGATAAATTGTAATTGAAACGGCAACAATATGTAGAGCAATTCACAATTGCGCTCTACATTGACAAAACACTGAATATGGATTTGATGCGTCGCTCTACTGGGTGAATGTGGATATCTTTTAATTATGATTTGGATGGGGCAAATCGAAGTCGAACTTGAAATCTAGGGATTATGAGAAAATAGTCATGACATTCATATAGATGGCATGATCGGGTCGATGAAAATGTGTCCGATAAAACAGACCATCCCTATCATTTATACGTAAAATTCACACCCTGCCGATTCCCAAAATTACCTCATTTTTTATGAAACTGAGCTTTAGCCTCAGTCATTGCTCGTCACCGACCGTAAGCCTCCTTTAGCTGGTACTATAGTCTCTTTTATTTTCGAATTTTCCCTAACCGTTTCTCTGAAACCTTTCGCAGACAGTGCGGGTTCTCATATTTCACTTGTATATCCGGTTGGAAGGACCAAAATCTATTCGAAAAGAAATTATGTTACATATGTCTAGTGCAATAGTGTGTCGTTACCTGCCCATAATGTCTATATCTGGCTTTATATAGGGTGATGGGAAGATGGGTGCAAAGCTGTAAGGCGATGATAGTATAGATCATTTAGACCCTTTTTAGCCATGGTTGTCTAAGACGAAGTGTGAAAATTTTTTTTTACCAATCTTTTCTGGTTTTTGGCTCAAAACTCCGAAACTTATCCGTTAATTGATAATTATAGCCAGTTTGGATGATGTGTGAATTCTTTTTCATATTATTTATTTAAAATAATCTGTAAGCAATTCAAACAAACATGTACTAAACATGTGTGTCATCCGTTTTTTAGTTACAGTAAAGATTGGTAAAAAAAAAAATTCACACTTCGTCTTAGACAACCATGGCTAAAAAGGGTCTAAATGATCTATACTATCATCGCCTTACAGCTTTGCACCCATCTTCCAATCACCCTGTATAGGGTTTTAAAATTAGCTGCAAGTGAAACTTCTAAGCAAGCTGGCTGACGCTGCTTGAAGTTCTTTAAAGAAACAAGTAACCTCGTAAGGGTTTATAGGAATCGATAATACCTTATTGTTGCGTCAAACGTGGACATTACCCACGCAGGGACATCTGTTCAAATATGGTATAGTTCTTTGATCAGGTTTAGTGGCAGTAAGTACAAGTTTATTAATAGGATAATAATATTTTGAAAAACCTTGTGTGGATGTGTATTTCTCAATCACACCGTAATGGCTTCATTGATTTGGATGAAATATGGCTCTTAGATAGACCATACAGGGCCGTAGCCAGGACTCATGTTCGGGGGGAGACGAATAGCCAGGTCCCGTTTTCAGTGGGTGTCAACATTTATTGAAATTGGTTTGTTAGAAAAACACGCGTTAATTTCTTTTTGTATAGGTGCGTATGTGTATTCAATTCAATTCAATTCAATTCAAAATCATTTATTCAAATAGACCTTCGCAGGCACTTATGAAAAGTCTGACTCTAATACTCTAATACCGGTTCGGAAGGTTGCATTTGCTGAGAAGAGCCGGCAATAAACTCAGCAATTATTCAAAACAGGCTTAGATTCATTACATAATATTTACATTTTAATCGCACTGAAAACAATTGCGTGCCCTGGCGCGGCGGCAAAATTACAAAGTAGACTGAATAAATATTTAATAAGTAAATAAATAGCAAACTTAAGCAGACCAGCCCCCACAAGCAGCACCTGTTCACAAGTATGACGCGTGTGGCAGCCATCGCCCTCCTCGCCATATTGGAGGGAAGTGAGCGACCCGTCACACGACACCGCCGCAAGCAAAGGCCTTAAAGTGAGCATGACTTACTTAAGTCTGCCTTAGAAATAAAAAATAACTAAAGGGAAACACTAAACACACAATTTGTTATCACTGTGACTATTGACAAGTTTAGACTAAATATCACAAAATAAAAAAATATAACAATTAGACAGACATAATATTATTATATCGATGCATTTATATCAAAATAAATAAATGAAGAACATTGAATTGAATTAATTATAACAACAAAATTTTATTTACAACAAATATGTACAAAATACAATCTATATTTACAAAATATAATCTATATATAGAAAATTTCCTCAAGCCTGCCGCTGCTTCCGATTAACGGCAAGGTTCCCAGAAGGCTGGCAGCGTTTCCTCTTTGGATAGCCAAGCTGACGCGTTGGCGGAAAAAGCTCCCCGCCCGCTGGTCTCCGGAGGTCTCGATCAATTTTGAAGACAAGGTGCGAGCAAAACGGCGAGCTTCTGACCCCCATGGTCCCAAGGTCTCGACCGCAAAAGGCATAAAAATATAATTGGGTCCAATCGATGCATATTTTTTGAATTTTGAATTTTCCGCACTGGCCGCCGCTGCCCCTGCAGCTTTACAAGTAGCCGGTAAGTGAGATGGCGCGAGTGTATCGACACATGTGGCATCCCACACCAGCGACTTGCCGACACTCCAAGGGATCAAAGACATACCATCCGGTCTCTTGCCATCGCCCCGCGCAATACCGACTGGTTCCAGTACGGAAGGCACGTTAGCGACAACAAGAGCCCTGCGGATAATGTCATTAATAGCCGAGTGCCGTGATATTCGACCAGCACTTAGGGTTAGTACCTAAATGAACAGTCATATATTATCTTAATATTATTCGCATATTTCGGGGGTGATTGGACATCCCTCTGCGTACGGGCCTGTGAACATACTCTAGATGGCCTATATAGTATATACCATACTTATAATCCCGGGATAACATAATATGGCGGAACAATGCCGGTTTATTCATCATCATTGGAGAAGAATTTGTATGAGCATCTTCCTTGTCTTCTTCTAACTTAAGGTCAGATTAGTATTGTTATTTTATCGGATGAATCGTACAAAGAACTTTAATATATCCATCATCTGCCAACAATCTTGGCGATCAAAAAATCTGTTAATATGTGAAGAAATCAATAGAATCTTTTACCCCTCTAGCGCCCGACAGGTATGCACTTCAATCAAGTATCCTATCTCTCTCACCAAACATTAAATTCACATTACTTACATATTTGCAATAGCCTTACCCAGGTTAACAAATTCAACCTTATCATACACTATCAGTATTTGTGAATAGTTTTGTCATCAATCATTCTATAAGATCGCCTTTAGCTTGTGTCTTCCTGTTGGTATTTGGACGATATATTTTATGATCGTTAAAGTACAAATAAATACCGAAAAGATGGATTAGAGTAAATCGCATGGAGTAGAATTGAATAGAAAAAAAAACCGGCCGTGAATGTATCCGTGTTCAAACGACCGCCTTCTGCTAATGAGACAAGCTCGATTAGTGGGGATTTTGGCAGTCCCTTGCCGGTATAATACAGTGACGAAGATCTGGCAATTAGGTTCATTGCCTTTATGATGACTTGCTATTTGAAACTTGGTCTAGGATAGGAGACAATAAGTGGTAGAGACCTAGAGACTAAGAGAATTCGTCGTTTGGCCATTGTCTTGTTGTCTATCTACGTTCCTTATTTGATATGGAAAGTGGTCCTTGTAATGATTGAACATTCGTATTGGTGCAGGCATCTGCTATGTGCATCTTTCCCAGTGTTTATTTTGTGACATTATAATAACATAATTGAAATCAGCCAAATTAGTATGTCTCTTGACTAGACTTATAGTTCTGCCTATAAACAAAACAAATACACATTTTAGGCACAATACCCCGTTTTGCTTTGTTATTTTCAATGCATAGTTCTCATAACTTTTTCTGTATAGTTTGATAAAAATCGAATTTGTTGCTTCGAATACTCTCTATTGTGCTTTAGATCAACAGGAAAATGAAACCTTAAATCTTTTTGTCCTCTCATACATTGTTTTTCCAGAAGAAGCAACGATTGTGATAAGTGTCCAACTTTGAATGTTACACTTTTTCAATTATAATAATGTCAATTTGATAACTTTTCAGAGTATCAAAATCAAAAAGTATTTATTCAATTTAGGCCCTGATAAGGCATTTATGAACGTTAACATAATGACTACACCGGTTCCAAATACAACTTGAACTGAGAAGACTCCGGCAAGAAACTCGGCAAGTCCTTATTTTAACGTACAGAAGAGTAGTAAATTTAACAAGCTGATTAAATGTCTTTTTTTTAAATGCGTAAATGGTCCACATGGAGGTTTGTCGCCAAAGTCGCTTGAAGACATTGTGATTAAGCCCAAAAAGCAAGTGGCCCTCAAGTGCAGTTGCGGGAACACTGGTGTTAGTGCGACAGATTTGCAAAGCAAGCAAATACAATACAGGATGAAAACTGCGATTTGCAAATAACGGTTCAAAATAACCACTATCTCTCACAATCTTATTTATTCTAGCTAAAAGTTCTTAGAATAACATTTATCAAGGCAATCGGAAATACATTAAAGCATATTGATCTCAGAGTATCGATAATGGATGCTATACAATGTTCTTCCACATCCGTCCGTTAATTGAATACAATAGCATAGGTGCTTGCCTGCCTATCTTCTGTATTATTATGTACATACATACATATATACATTGATAATGGACATTAGCTGGTAATAGCAGGTTTACTCCGTATATCTGATTAAAATTTACTCGTTTAGTCCTTGAGGCGTCATCTTACAAATTTATTCTCCGCTGCTGTGCTGGAAAAATATGACATAATATTTTAGAGCAATTAATCATTCTCGTAAAGTATATATCATCTGCGTTGGATGTCTTAAATGTTAACTGGTTTCGGAAAATACATGTATGAAAAGCATGAATGAAAAGGCACGTAATTAGTATTTTATGGAGTTTCCAGATGTTTTGTGCTTAACTGTTTGTAACGTTGGTTTTTCCAAAAATAGTCGATTTTTATCCGCAAATATTTAATCTGGCATATACTTAGGTACCTTCCTTTACTAGGGTTCCACAGTTTCCTAGAAAACAAATGAGATAATCATTAAGCACGACAGCTGTATGTACATTAACAGTTGTGTTATCTTTTACCTTTGAATCTACTGATTTTTTTCGGTAATTTGCACCCTCAACTTACACCATCATCGCAATTAATTCTAAATCAATTTACTAGCACGTATTGTGCGGATGCAATTTGGCGTAGAGACAAAAACCCGTCTCCGGGCCGCGAATGGCTCTAACAAACGACCGACTGCCGCTAATGATTCTATGTGCCATCTAACTATATCTATGTATACTGGCTACGTGTGGTACTTCTGCTACTGTGTAATTTACAGCTTTACTCATCACTTTACTTTGACTGAAGTTTCTCTAATACTCTATCACTGTAGACATGAATTAATATCTAATTGCCAATATATTACCTTCAAGGCGATAATTTTTCTCATTCATCATACGTATGTATTTCACGATGGATAAATTATTTATAATTATTCAATAAATTATGATTACCTTGGATGTTTGGTTCTACGGTTCTACTATGGCTTAATAGTATTGCTTTGAACTTTTTGGGCGACACTTACTAATTCATGTAATTAATTTTGGTTACATATCACAAAGGGCTTTCAATTTATAATTTCTATAGAATTTGGTAAATTAAATAAAGCGTGGTCTACGAGGACCCGGCAAAAAGTCGTCGGCACGCGCCTTCTGTTCTAATATCCAATATAGTTTGTACTCTTGGGGTTTTTTGCGGCTCCATAGCTCGGCCGACGTGACGCGACCGCTTGACCCTTTATGACTGAGGGATTTTTCGAGGGTTCGAGCAAAGTTTGAAGTTATGATTAGTTTGCGTTGATGGGTGTCAATGCCCTTGTTTATAATAAGTCATTTTACATTTCAATGATTTTGAGATATCATTTCGAACTCACTGAAACTATCCAGTTTCAATAAATAGTCATATTTTAGACGAACGAAATATTTTGTACGAAATATTCGATTTAAAATTGTAGAGCATCAATATTTAACTGGCATGCATGTCGAAGGAAGAGTTATAATACAAACAGTGCACATTATCCTAAAGCAACAATACTCAAACAATGCATAGTTGATTACTGTATAAAGCCCTAATACAAAGTTGCGAGGCCCATCCCTGCGGGTGGCTGGTACAGAGCGGTGCGCGGTAGCTCCGAGGCCCGCCCCTGCTCTCCGCGTCTTGTTTTTGTGGTCGCGTCTGCAGCCGCCCCGAGTCGCCGCCACTTTCTTCCCGCCCCCTCCCGCTCCGCCACGTACTCCCTCCGCGCACCGCCGATGACAAATGGTCCCCGGACACCCCGCTCGCCTCTCAGCCCGCTAATACCCAGATAATTGTATGCCGCTCCCGATGCACAGACAACTGACAAAGCCGGGATAGGATGACCGCGAGATTACCCCATCGATCGTCTTCGTCGCGCGTCAATGAGTGTAAGCTTTATTTTATGCTCAGCTTCACGGATCAACGGTGACTGAGGCGAGTTTATCGCATCATTAGATGGAAACTGTCGAAGCCCCGTAACAATTGTTTATTGAGTTTGCAGTCGATGTAATGTACGATGTAAATCTGTACAGTATGATGCTATCGTTCGTTACGCCGATCGAGTTCGCCCAAGTTATAGATCACGTTTCTGTTCGACAGTAGCAACTAGCAACAGACGTGCTTAACAACTGAATGGTATTAGGTCAAAAAAACAAAAAGAAACACGACGTGGGTAAAGAATGTCAGCGTCACCCAGCGCCCGACGACCTCACAGCCGCCAGTCACACGCCATTGACTCCGCTGAATAGTCAGACCCCGCTCCGCTACCGGCACCATTATCTCCCGTCTTTGACTTTCTTGATAAATCTCGAAATAAACGCTCGGGATGCTGATACTCAGTTTGTCATTATAACTGTTATAGATATAATGACATCGCTACCGAAACGTCTCTGGACAGCATTCGTTTGTTTTTATTCGCCCTCTTTTGCAACAACCGTTTGTCATTAATAAAGTGGAAGTGTCACGAAGTCTGTCCATTGCACGTGCTTGTGCCATTACCGTCGACATCGTACACATGTTGCATTTTTTTGTAGCTTCCAGACATCCAATGGATTGTTACACGCGTTAGACAGCTGTGGAGAAATATTAGAGAAACGAAGCGAACCGCGCCGCGCCGTTCCCTGTTAGCTATTCCCACCTCGCCAGATTTAACTTGCCGATATGTAATTTAGTAATCCAACCAACACCCACCTACAATATTCATTGTCTGATTGCTTAGTCGGTGATTTACTACAATTATCCTCTGGGTTTGCTAACTCGGACATGATTTATATCTATCGCAGACCAAACCTGTGTTAATTATCGTTTACGAAGATAATTTATCACAATTAAGGCATCTTTACAATTTTGACGTGAATTTCTTATATAACATGACTTGACCTTTGAATCTTGTTTAGTATTTTACATCGAATGAATAGGATTTTTCAGAGGTGTATAATATGAGTCTTTTTGCTCGTCAAGGATGTTAGATTAAATGTCCTGTTTCTGATTTTATTAGTTGCATGCAGTCATTGATTGCATCAAATTGCAGTCAAATATTTATTCTTCAAGACGAATGGAGAATTTAAGTATGTAACTATTTGATTTTGGTTCACCATTTACTATTATCTTCCTACGCTTGGATTGCGTGGTGATCACAATTTTCGTCCGTTCGTGATAGCTCAGCCTCCTTTGTTTGGGCATGTAATTATGTAGTGTAGATGAATAGGAATGCAGCCGTTCCGACGCGTCACTACTAGTAGATAGCTACCGAGCTTTTACCATAGGCATTTGATCGACTAAAAGTAAAACATTGTCTTGTCAAAAATACTGAAACCGCAAGTAAAAATGAATATTATTCAGTTTGTAGCAGACTTCTCGAAAGTCACTAATATTTGCTTCAACGTCCTCTTGTGTTATTTTAGATACAAATAAGTTATTGGCTGTATAAAAAGTTCTTGAAGCGTGTTTAGTTTCTGTACCAATTTATCTGTATAAAACTTCCTTCACTCGGACGTAACTCGCATCGTGTTGTGTTGTCCGATCGTCTACCCGACGCGTTAGTTACCGCACTCTGTAAATGATGAGCATGACATCATCAGAATATGTCTCGAGCGGCCTTACATGGTCGCATCGTGTATGATCTATCGTCTAAATAGGTACTTGAACAGCTGATATCGTGACGTGATATTTCGTTGGTCCCAACCTTATATGGTCACATTGATTCACCGTGCCAGTAAAGTTTTTGCGACAATTGTTTCAGTGTTGCACCTTGTATGTTGTTTATATTTGCATGTATTATGATTAGCGATAAGATTGTTATTTGTGTGGTATTATAGTTATTAAGCGCAGTATGACAGCTGTTTTGCAGTTTTGATGGGATGGCTTCTGGCTATCTTTATGTACAACTTGTTATGATCAACGGGTCAAGGAACAGTGTAAATTATTATAATATGTATATTGTATTGTAATGGGGATGTGTATATGAATTGGATCTACAATTTTCAGATCAGTATATAGGTATATTTGAAATAAGTTATTCGATTATTTATTTTACCGTTTTGTAAGGGTTTTTTTTACAGTTTAGAAAGTCTATACTGATCAGACAAAAAGTAAATTAGGATAATATTTTAAAATCTATTTAGGCAGGTTTCTATTTCTACTAAAGCAAATTATACAAGTTAGCTCTTGAGTATTTTGTTCAGCACCTTTCTCAATAAGGTTTATGTTTGAATATATTTATGTATTAAGTTATTACTGTCGAGGTGATATTATCATAGTTGATTTAATATCTCCTTTGCTAAATTATACATTCATAAAATAACAGTTCATGGTTACTTATGCACACTTACTGATGCAGATTTCTGATCCCACTGATATTGCCCAACATCTGGCATAAAAAGGCAATACTTCTCATATCAACTTACTTTTAGAATCAGTATCAATTTGAGCCCTATGGCAATAACTGCATCATAATAAAGAAGTTGCATCAAAAGTGATTTCATAAATTTTGAAAATGTACTACAAATAGACGGAACATATGTTGTCGTAGCAGCTTTCCTAATAGTTAAAACTCTTTTGAAACGATTAACATCCCTTGCCATTTTCCAACATTTCGTCCTCACGCTAAGCTCTCGTATAAAGGTACAATACTAACGTTATCTTTACCCAAAATTAGCATACCAACATTATCTTTGTCCGTAAGCATGGCGGTTGCATTTGTCTCCCCGAGATTTTAGGTAATCGGCTTATCTGGCGGGGTGGTGTTTGTTAAATTGGTGCTGTTAAGTCACCACCGCGGCCCGGACCGGGGGTGGAGTCCCCGTCTTATTAATCGGCTGTCCGGAGCATCTGCTGGCGCTATTTACAGCTACGCTGACCCCTGTCGTTGAGGTAAAAGGAGTTTTGTTGCAGGACCGCTTAGTTCTTGTTCTGGACCGTTTGTCTCTGTCCCTGTTTTACTCATACCATTAATTAAATGGCCATATTATTGTAGGTACTTGTAGTATCTATATTAAATTGCAAATGTTTCAATTGAATGAAAGATGAAGAAGTTTTAATTAACTAAGGCGCAAAGGAAGTTCTAATGGTTCCATCTGTTACCTGGAAGAGTCTGTCATTCATTCGACAAGGTGCCACAGGTTTGATTGATGATCTCACCGAAGGTTTTCTTTCAGATAATTATAGGATTGACCTTTTGGAATAAAATACTTTTCTTAGCAATACATTGTTACCTTTAATTGTTTAGTTTGAGTGCTCGGAGTGTCTAATAAGCACGCTAGTTGATTAAACTTCAATCTCTATTTGATTCAACTAGGCTTGTAACATCGAGTTTAAAACTTGTGTAGGAGTCTCGCTATCGGATCAACGATGTAAATCTATCAAATCATAACCGTATGGAAATCTGTCCAAATATTACTATTATTTACTTCTTATAAAACCACAAATCATACTTAGATCTTTCTTCGGGCACGTTACAAACAATGTTGTAAATTGTATAGTTCACTACGATCCGTTAGACTTTGGGAATACTTATGACAATTTAAAACTTGAATTTATAATTATGGCAAATACGCACTAACTTATAAACAAAGTTGAATAGATTGTGTTCCGTTTTCTGAGCAGAGCCGTGTTGCTGAGTCGGCCGCGGGCCCCGCAATCACTGAATTGTTAATTCCAACTTAAGGTCAAATGTACATAATTGATTGTAATCGTAACTTAAAAACTTGTATTAACAAATTATATGTTGCTTCGTTATTATGCAAAAACTGTTATGTAATTAGATTTTATTCATGTAACAGTACTAATACGGCATAAGGAAGAAAATTTGTTATGCGTCATGATTGCTAATTAATTAACGAGTCCTTTTAAAGAGTATTTTAGTGATTAAACAGTTAGTTTTAATTGATTTAGTATAGCTATCGTCGGTATTAAATTGCTTGTATTAATTATACACACATTTGAAATTTTATTTATGTAATTTTCTATAACTGAAACCTCATACAAAGTCAAATTTTCAAAGGTATTGTAGTAGGTACAATACCTATGAAAATGTATAGCATTAGTATTGATAAACTTATTTAGATGATATAATGATGTCTAACATGGATCTCAGAACACACGATCTTTTACCATGTCTATAGTTATGCGAAACCTTTGATCCTCAAAATAGGGTAAGAATGATTCATTGTTGTACGGCACGTGCGGCCAGCCACCAGCGGCTTGGTGGGAGCACCTACGCATGTTCCGTCCGGCTTGCGGCAAAAACACTTTCATTCCTATTGCGACCCTGGTGTGCCACTACAAGGCTACCAACGTTTCTAAGCTCCTCTATGTAATATTATCTCGTTTACAGAACCGAGAGTAGTTTCGATTATAGGTTGGTTATTAGTAAAAATGTTAGGTTTAAACATATCGGTAAAAACTGGAGTGGATTTAAAGTGCAGTCGAGTATTTAGATCACCTAACTGTTCAACAAAGAAAGGAAAAACGTATTCCCTCTGGCTTCTTTAACGCTGTTAAGTTGTAACGTTATCTATTTTGTTTGTCTTTAATTAGCCAGGACGGGATAACATCGATTTTTACTTCTGCAAACGGCTTTATTATGACATGTAACTAGTTTGTGGTAGATCGCCAACCTTTTAAGTCTGAGCAACCCTGATTCAGATGTCTAGGTACCTGTATCATGTGTTGTACCTATAAATTAAGTAACATTGAATATAGGTAAAAAAAACACGTTTATTAATTTTTCTCTTGATCCCTTGATCTGTTGATCCTTCGTCCCCCCGAACAAGAGGCCTTGCTATTGCTTTGCTACGATCTTGGTCTACGCACCGGTATTGTGCTAGGCGTTTTATTTTTAACTTGAGGTACGTTAGTACTATTATCTGTTCTGTGCTTGAGGCAGCAATTCAGTCAGGCGGCTACTACAAACTACTGTAGTACAGCTGTTTAGAATCCTAACGATGTTTTCCTTTACCTCAAGCGCATTGTAGGATTCGAAGCCACGTACGACCTTCGTAAAGGCATTCGATTCGACGTCTCTACCACAAAGTTATCAAAAGCTGTGGGCAGTTACCGGATTAACCATCTTTAAATGTAATGTAAATCTTTAGGTACATTGAATGTTAGTATCGATCCATTGCGTTGGCGATAACAAACTTAACTTACAAAGTAATGATATCATATCTGCAACATGTCTAGTTTATGATTGGAATCTCGATAAAAGAAAAATTAAATTTCAATGCTAGTAATTTGCATGTATTTTATGAGCGATCGTTCGCTGAGCAGAGTAACTTCTCGTAGTTATCATCAACTTCAACAAGTGTCCCGGTATTGGATCAACATGTACCAGTTATTAAATAGCAAGTTTCTGGAGTGGACTCATAAAATGAAGCGCGCTTTAATGTCGTATAAGTTGTTTTTCTCGTACCGGTTTGTCGCTAGTAGATAATGATATCCCCAGCTGGCAAGAAGCGCCCTAAAATGATCTAATTGTGCCCTATATAGTGTTGCAAAGCTTATGCGACCTTTAATTTGTTGATTCACAGAAGCCTCTGCCTTTATTCATAGTTTTTTCTTGGAAACCAGTTTACTGTCTTCTCTTAATATGTCAAAGTAACACGCTCCAAGTCATTAACTCGGTAGCGCATCTACTATATAGGACTTACAGTTTTTATGATAGAGACGCCACATTCATAACACCGCTAGTTAAAATAATTAGCAGATTCAGAAGCTACTAGGAAGGGTGGAGGAAATGTTTCAAAGATACGGCAGCATTATACCTTTGTTGCAGCTTTCATCGTTTTTTTTTCTCCAATATGCTGAACGCTAATAGTCTCGATTTTTTATTCATCACTTATACTAAATAATAAGCTCCCCTTATTATTTAGTATAAGTGAACAGGTCGGGTTTGCATTTTTATTGAAGCTCGTATTGTTTTTTAATTAACTTCTGTAATTTCCAGGCTACCCGCCGGTACTGATGTGCGCGTTCAAGCAATATTAATGATATTCCATTCATGAGCATAACTGGTTACCGGAGTGTTTATAAAGATACACTTAAAAGTTAATTATAATGTTATAGTTGAATAGCTGGGTAGAGTGGTTGCAATGGCGCCCGCTTCGGGGACGCTGTGGATGCTTGCGCATCTCACGAGAACTTCACCGCTCAACAATGTTGAGAAACGTGACGAGTTTATTTGATCATTGGCTATATGAAAGCAGAGAACAATTGTTATGAGTAGGTATGGGAGCCACGAGAAATTGTCGCGGGTCATATTGTTTTTGCGCAATATTGTGATCAAAGCCAGTTTATGGATAAAACACCCGATGCGCTCGTTGAGTGGATTATCTACGACATAGTAAAATGCGATTGTTTATATCTTTTTAAAGTGATCCAATCAGAGTATCAGCATGGGGTAATTCAAGAAGGGTGTGAAGAGGTTTCCTCAGGGTCAGCAACGCGCGAGTGATACCCCTGGATACACCTTAGTGCTATAAAAAAAAGAGTAATCGTCGCAGTGCGATTGAAACTTAAAAACTTCTGTATTGATGAGCTTGACACCCAAGTCTTTAATTAGATGAAGTTTCAGAAATTCCTTCGATAGTGGTTTCGGAAAAACCAATTTGAAATGATTATTGAAAGAAAGCAATTGGCGTCGAAGTTATATTTATTGTTGCTGTTTATCTTAGTAGAGAATGGCGGGATGGAACGAGTTTTGCTGGTGCGGTGGTAAAAACTCGGCTGGTGCCGAAGCGGGAATGTATCGGCTCCCGGCGACCGCTCATGATGGAATTTCATCCGGAATCTCTAATTAAAACTTTATCTAGCCCCCCGCCGGTTTCGTGGAAACATACACTATACGATTGATTTCAAATGTGAAACTAGAAATCTCGTGTATTTACGTAATGAGTCGCTTAATTCTCTTCGAAGATACCATCAGTAGCAAATGACAATTTTATTGCTTGGTAATGTAATGGAATTCTCTGGAATATACCACGTTGTTAATGACGCTGGCTTATGTTGATATTAAACTGTCCACCGGCTATCTAAGGGCTGCTCAAACTCAACTATAATGGCGGTCGTAAAAAGTTGCTCGGTGACAATGCCATAGTTGGCATTTATTAATTACCGTTCAATTCACATTCTCATCGTTTCATATCGATAATAACTTGAATATTGAAAAGTTTACATTATAAATATTCAATAAGTACTGGAATCGAAAGCAATATACATTGTGTAGAAGTAGGTGCAGATAATCCGTGTGAAATACTTGTATGCGTTGGTTACCATAACGTGGGAGCTGTGATTTATCTATAAGGTTTCCAGAATTGGTATGCCTCTATGTTCCTTACTATTAATTTGTTTCTGCGTCTATCTGTAATAAGGTTTATTTTCCGCTGATTTATTAGTTCAGCATTATCTCCAGAATCTTTAGATCATCCGAAATACAATGTCTATTGATAAAACTCAAATTCAAAATAATTGTTTCAAATTATTGAACAATTAATGGGCGGAGGCACCGCTAAAAAACAAAATATTAAGTAAAATAAAAGTATCAGAAATATACATTAGGTACCTAGAGGTATATCTATGAAATTTAGAATAGTGCTCATACTTTTAAACAGCGAGACAAATCATCAAATATAGCTAAGAACCATCCCGATTAAACTTGCTTCCAATAAAACAACCGCATTGAAATTGCTTCATTTGTTCGGGAGCTATGAGGTCGCAAACAGACAGACGTCAAACTTATAACACCCCTCTTCGTCAGGGGTTATAAAAGCATAGATTAAGTTATATCAATAACAATGTTAATCGATCAAGTTATGAATCTTCTTTTTGACAAAGGTTCTGCTTTACGTAGCTTTTTTGAATAAGCCACATAAATCGCAATCACATAACTCGTTCATCATTAAATGAAGCGGTATATTGTGTAACGACATGTCGTTTGCGAATGATGGGTGCGCATAAATGTGTAAGTTCTCGATTTGTCGTCTACGATGACAGGTTGGTCGTCAGTCGCGGCGTCCGCTCGCTTCACAAACTCCGAAATGCTAAAAATGGCATAAATAATTTATACGTCGCTTGCTGGAGCTTCGTTTTTGTCGCGTCCGACCTGTCCACTGATGCATTTATAATATAAGGGTGCTTTTTGCATCGTCCCATGGCCGCGTTGGAATGCAACCGCTAAAATTGATCATGTTTCAAACGTGAGCTGAAGGTGTAATGCTGGTGCTGCATGGTGTACGTGGTCGAGCTAAACTGTCTTAGTCCGAGCGCGACCTAATGTAGTGTCTATACATATTGCATTATAGGTAGGTACCTTATGCCAACATTAGAATCGTCTGTAACGCTTGAAACGTGGATTGAGCTTTAGTTCCGCTCGAAGTTTGTACTGTGTGCATGATATGCATGTCGTATTTTATATGAGCCGTGTAATTTTGTAAATTTGTTTCTGTGCATGTCTCATCCTGTCTTTGAGCGATTGACTATCAACTACTTTGAATTGAGCTTTTGTTACAATAAAATTGGTTATCGAATTGAGCAGGCGTTTTTCGGAACGGCCCATTTTGATTTCTCTATTATACCCGGAAACGATGTAGTATGGATGTTAGAAGTGACAAAAGTAATATATCGATACTTTTGTCACTTCACATATTGTATCGATAAGTACCTATTAATCATAGAGTTCACTAGAGTACGTGCCGTGAGCACTACTACGGGCAAGATGTCTTCAAACGAAGTGCGCGTATGTACAAATTTTGAACGACTAAAATACATATAATGAATGCCAATTTCTCGTTTTTTATCGATACTTTTACCGAGAATAAATGACAAGGAGTCCATATCGACATTTTGTCTGCGTGATAACTATAGTTTGCGATATATCTGTGAATGCATCTTTAAGGAAACTGCTCACGTTGTTAAAGCTATCACTATAATATTCTAACTCTAAGCTACTTTTAAAATAACTGAAGGATTTAGTAAAAATATGGGCAAAAACTAGTGTAGTTTTACTTTTGATCGTATATGTTTGTTTGGGGTATAGATTTTTACATGATGTTCGAGCTTCAGGTAACTTTTTGGCGACAACGTGTTCACTCGGTGTCGCTATTGGAATAGGTAATATAGTTTTTGATACGTTTTCAATACACGATATCGATCATCAAGTATTGAATATAACGGCCCATATAATGTAGACTAAACTTTTGAGGATAATTTGTGTCCCTGTATAGATTAGATCCTTCTGGAAATCAAGGGAGCGAACCTTAGGGCGTTGTAATATAAATAGGGACATGAATAAATATGGTTCAAGTTAATTTTGTCTGGATTCTGTCAACAGATCGGTTCACGGTGCGATTTCATTTTTAAATAGTTTTTGCTTTGTTTATAAGTGCTTTCATAATTTACCTTCGGAATCGATGTTGCAAATTGTTTTCCATTTACGACACGATTTTTTGCTCTTTTTACAGTAAACAAGCCGTGTTCGACGGCAAGAGGGCGATACGAGGAGGAATACCTTTCGTGTTTCGTAAGTATAATTTTACTTATCTTTAATATATTGAATACAGCACGAGTTGTGATTATTGTTTGTTACTTTATTTAATTTTTTCAATGCGTAGTCTAACTTGACTGACATACGGACAACGCACAGCCTAAGGGTTGGATATACAATACATACAGGAAGTCTTCCAAGAAATCGGAAGCCCAGAGGTAGAGCACTCTATTAAGAGCTTCCCGAATCACTCCCGTGTATGTTCAGCGACTTTTTGTAGTTTTCCAGCTATTACTATTTTTCATGTTTTTTAATCAAAATATGGCAATGATATTTTTGATCATATTGACATTATACATGGGGGTGATTCGGTTACCTCTTAAAGGTACTTCCGATTGATACTACTTCTTGGGACAACCTGCATGATTTCCTTATATGCCGTAAGTGAGCTATGTGAAAGGATTTCCCGAAATCGAAACCGTGGTAAAATACCAGAACACGGGTGGACCCGTTGGTGGAAACCTAGAATATTTTATAAATGTTCAAGACTGAATCGGTTTTGTGTGTATGTTATGTCACTGAACTGAGTAGATCTCTTGGATGTTGCAAACGTTACGATAAATTAGGAGTCCTTTCATGATTATGCATACCTTTCATAATTAAATAATAACCATGATTTAATAGGTTATTGGAAGTAGTTACATAAAGGAACATGGTATTTCTTGCACCTTTGCAAGAGTGCAAGTTCCTGATGCTTATAAAAGAATCAGGGTTGTTCTTATGTTACTATATGTTATGTTCCTTTTTCTATGCTCTTTTCCAATGTTGTATCAAAGATTGTTACCTAATTTTAATGTTCATTAGTGCCCGCTATCTTATATTTTAGGATTATATTGCGAAATAACAGCAGTTATGGCCAAAATGTATCTCTCTTGAATGTTGTGTATTTGCAGCACAATTCGGGCAATGGGCGTTCGGTCCGCAGCATGGGTTCGCGCGGGTGGCTCGCTGGCACGTGGAGAAGATGCCCGAGCGGCTGCCCAGCGGCGACGTGGAGGCGGTCTTCAGCCTCATGGACGATGATTTCACCAGGTCCATGTGGCACTTTCAGTGAGTTCATAGCTTTATATCAAACGTTTGCAGTGTGCGTCTTTATAAGTGTTTAAGTGGTTGATCCATCAGCAGCACGATCATCTTTAGCTCATATAACCCAAGCAGGCCCATGTGCGGATTGGTGGCATTTGAATATGATTTAGAATTATTGTCAAACTAGCTTTTTGCCCGCGGCTTCGCTCGCGTAGACAATAAAATTTTTTCGCGTAATAAACGCAAAGATATTAAATTCGTGAAGATTCTTAATTGTTCTTGTGAACTCGGTGGCCAATGCGATGATGAGAGCGCGGCGCGGTGACAGCTGGTGGAGGACCACGTGCTCCCATCCATCAATCATCAATCAGCCAGGACTTTGCTTTTTAAATTAGTAATTTTAATCTTTTATATAAAGCCGACCAAGCTCAAGACTTAGTCTCACTCGCGCACCGAGGGCTCTGACCTTCCTTGGACGTATATATATAGGATTGGGCCATCACTGTTGTTTAAAACCGGACCGCATAATTAAGTTTGTTTGTGAAGGAATTTGGATGATATTGAAAAAAACTGTGCTAGTTAGAAACATTGTTCTATTTTTCCTATACTTTTTCCAGATTTTTCGCATTGCGAACCTCGGAGATTGGAATTATTCATCAACAGTCAAAAAGTCTAAAAAACAATAGAAACATGTTTTAAAATGTACAAATAAAGCCCTTTCACATGATACCTCACTTAAATTTGTAGCCCTGCTTTGAAATTGTAGGGCCCACTCTGTTCACCTTTGCAACCGTAGAAGTAAATAATTGGACTTTTTTACAAAAAAACTTAAACCGACTTCAAAGTACACTAAGAAGTAATCAAACCCTGATCTGATGACAATGGGACCAAACGGGAAGTGTACCTACCAGACAAAAAAACAGTAACAAACTCCTCCTTTTTTTGAAGTCGGTTAAAAAAATATATATTTGCAATTTGGTTGGGTAAGCAATATTTAAAACTATTCCAAATTTTAAATCAACAGCATTACTGGTTGTTGAAATATACCTACCGCTGTAACAGTCGAACAAACAGACTAACTGGCACCATAAGGGTTCCTTTATTAGCTTTTTAGTTCGGAACCCAAATAAAAACGAAATACCAGTCACTAATAACGATATCCCAAGCACTATACTAAAAATTAGTGGCAAAGTAGATGCCTCATAGAGTAGGTATAGGCTACACGTTAAGAAAGGATTTCCCGAAACGTAACCACTTGTTGGAACACAACGTAAAGAGAAATTGGACTCTGGCTGCAAGCAGGTTCTCTCGTTATCAATTTGGAGCAGCCCGAGCAGGGAGGTTCCTCCCCCTTACATCGCAGTTGTGTTCTTGCGGTGAGTAAGGTCGCCAGAGCTGGGTGTAGGGGACCAGTATGTAGTAGGCACCAAATAATACCTACCGCTGCCGGCACAGCGACTCCTCTCAACCTTCCAACACTTTTTCAAGAAGGGTGTAGAGAGAGATTCGGTAAAGCGTGAGTGATACCCCTGGTGTTGCAAGCGTTAATAGGCAACGTTAACTGCTTGCCATCAGACGAACAGCAAGTTTTTTATTTGTCCTGTCTTCGTCGTAAGTTTAACTATTTATATGCCTATATGGCTACCAGTATGGTACTTTTGTCGATCAGGATCACCACATACTATCGTGCGTAAAAAGCACAGGCAGGATTCCGCTCCACTCCGACTTTAATGACATCATTCATAGGGCTCTTGCCAGAGCTCTCGTGTCAGCTATTCGTGTATCGAGTGGCTTGAAGCGTAACGATGATAGGAGGTCCATCTGACAGCTCATTGTATTTTTCGCGACATATCGAGGCGTCTGATGGACGGTTCCTTTTTTTTTTTTTTTTTTTTTATTGAGAGGCTTTGTCGCTGAGCGACCATATCGCCTTATAAAGATACAAAGTTAAAGTGACAAACAAATGAAATAAAATGAAACAGTTATGAACTTAATCCTAATTTAAGTAATTCGTACAAAATGTTGGCTTTGTCGGACGATGGATAAGCTAAAATACTATTACAAATACCGATGTTACTACCTCTATCCGCACCGAAATGAGTTTGTCTAAAGGTTGCATTTCGTACACACTCCCATAGAACATGTTGAACATCTTCGACTACTCCGCAATCAACACAATAGGGTGAAGCAACTTTCTTCATCAAAAATGCGAACCTATTCGACGGTATATGGCCAGAGCGCAACCTCAGAGCGGTGACTAAGCTGTTCCTATCTAATGTTGTATTATCAATCCAGGGGAGCCTAGAGATTTGGGGCTGGATAGTCCGATACCAAATTCCCTTGTCTCTTGATCTCTGATCGAAATATTCCTGCCACAAATCCCTACACTGATTTCTTATTAAATTAATGCAGTCAGAAAATAATGGTACTATAGTTGTTGGAATACCATCAACAGCTGCTTGTCTAGCTAAAAGGTCAACGTCGTCATTTTCTTTGAAATTAATATGTGAAGGAATCCATTGGAGAACCACTATTTTATCATTAGTTTGTAGTCTTAAAATTAATTCCAATATCGTGTAGGCTATCGGTGTGCCTCGCCCTTGCGAGGTGCACCGAGCCAAGTGTTGCAAGGAGCTTTTTGAATCAGTCAAAATGACAAATTTATCGTAATTAAGAGAACTAATGTAAGACAATGCCTCAGCAATTGCTATCAATTCTAAATGCATAATAGAAATATTGGAATCAATTCTAAGCTTAATGAAACTGCTATGAACTGGATCTAAAAATGATGCACCGCCAGAATTTCCTTCTTTGGATCATTGACGGTTCCTATAGCCAAAGAGCTGACGAATACTCCAGCTAGAAGATTAGCATCACTATACAAAATGGCATCGCCCGCCGCCTGCAAAGTTTGGGCACACTACCAACTGGCAGCAAATAAGATCAGCTATATTCTCTTTGTGACCTGCTGGTCTCTTTTTAGGGTTCCGTGGCCAAATGGCAAAAAACGGAACCCTTATAGATTCGTCATGTCTGTCTGTCCGTGTATGTCACAGCCATTTATTTCCGAAACTATAAGAACTATAATGTTGAAACTTGGTAAGTAGATGTATTCTGTGAACCGCATTAAGATTTTTACACAAAAATAGAAAAAAAACAATAAATTTTGGGGGTTCCCCATACTTAGAACTGAAACTCAAATTTTTTTTTTTCATCAAACCCATAAGTGTGGGGTGTCTATAGATAGGTCTTCAAAAATGATATTGAGGTTTCTAATATCATTTTTTTCTAAACTGAATAGTTTGCGCGAGAGACACTTCCAAAGTGGTAAAATGTGTGTCCCCCCCCCTGTAACTTCTAAAATAAGAGAATGATAAATCTATAAAAAATATATGATGTACATTACGGTGCAAACTTCCACTGAAAATTGGTTTGAACGAGATCTAGTAAGTAGTTTTTTTTTAATAGGTCATAAATTGAAATTAATATCAAATACTCAGGTCTATACTACCATTTACTTATATACCTACAGGTTTGTACGGAACCCTCGGTGCGCGAGTCTGACTCGCACTTGGCCGGTTTTTTTATTTATATTTGTGTTCTGTTTGTTTTCTATTTCCCACTTAGTCTGTCAAGCAATTTCATGACTTTTTTGAGTCGGTTAAAAATAGGATACCTTTTATCACGGGAGAGTTCCCGCGAGGGTGGAACAGTGGGAATAATTACTCGACCCAGAGCTATGCCATATGTAGGCAAGCAAAGAACTTTAAATGAGAACACATCGTGAAGTTTTGCAGGTTCGATTCTTACTTAGGTAAGCCTTTTTCATAAGTTCGTCAATGCAGCTGTACTTATTTATAGCTTTTTTTGTAGTGAACAAAACTAAAAGGTCAAACGGGGGAGCGCTGATGGCTCTCATCAACCAAAAAATTTACATCAGAATATCCTGTCATAAAATTGTGAGAACGAAACCATAGTGCGATTCAGGAAAAAGACAACGCCATCTAGTAGTTCTCTCCCTCTGTGTCTCATAGCCGTGAGACGGCCTGTAAATAAATAAATTGAGATATCTTTTTTTCCCGTGAGCCGATTTTGATGAAACAAAGCCTAGTTGAAGCGCCAAGCAACGCTCAATCACCCTGTGGAAACCCCATGCAAATCCGTTCAGTGGATTCGAAGATTATCCTGTTCAAACAGACAAACAGACAGACAGAAAGACAGACAGACAGACATTTTTTTTTTAAATGGTATTTATGTATTGTGTTAGTCATTCTACATCACCCCCAATCAGTTTTTGGTAAATATATTCAATGTACAGACACGACTTTTCTACAGTTTTATTATATGTATAGAAGAAGATAGGTTCTCAAGTGATGTCCTTACCAACGAACAATGTAAAAAAATATTCATGTAGGTAGAGGATTGAAGGAGGATTTGTCAAAATGCAGTAAGAAAACGTCAACGTGCGCCATTTTGAAATTGATTTTCCGTTTGAAGTGTTTCTTGGCGACACTGGCCACCTGGTGCCTAGTGCGACTGCTCCTCTCGTTGTACCCTAGGGCGGGCGCTGCTTGATAGGTTTCAAGTGCAGCTTTCATATGTTTTGTATGTTTCCACGCAGATTCAGACTAACATACAGGCTGATCCTGCGCGAGAAGGAGCTGCACTTCAACATTGGGGTGTACAACCC
Source organism: Achlya flavicornis (assembly GCA_947623365.1). NCBI lineage: Eukaryota > Metazoa > Arthropoda > Insecta > Lepidoptera > Drepanidae > Achlya > Achlya flavicornis. The sequence goes on from OX392469.1 coordinate 3,877,874, forward strand.
GAGCAAGGAGCTCACGTTCAGCTGCCAGATGTTGCTGCACACCTACTTCAAGGTGCCAGACGTGAGGCGCTGCCAGATCACCGGCATGCATGGCTGCATGTTCATCGATAAGGTATATACGGGGTGGATACGACAATACGACATTAAATAAAACCACGTAAAGTACTCGTGTATACGATCAACTTTTACTATGGGACAAACTTCGAAATCGCAAAAAAAAAAAAATTACAGCTTTTCATACATTTTTGCCGAGGAGACATGTAACTTTTGTTTGAAAAGCAGTTTTTTTTGTCATACATAAGTTTGTTCGAATTGTGACGTAGAAGCAGAAAAAGAAAATTAAAAAAAGAAAAAACTTTTTTTTTTAATTTTTAAATGGCATTTTTATTTTCTTCAAAATTCAGCTCGGCGATCCTTTATAACCCTGTATATTCATCATCCATTATATATCGTGTATGCACTGATTACTAAAGAAGACACCCTAAAAGTTACACGTGCCGTGTGTGGTTGGTGGATATTATTTTAGGCACGCAGCGCTGTGCGAGCTGGAATGAACTTTATTGCGTAGTTGCAAGAGTCGCTATTTAATTAAATGTGTTTGCTTAGTGAACTTTCTGCCTGTACTATTAAGTTCGGTCTTTAAACTATTTTTATGTAATTATAATAAGAGCTGTTTTACTGAAAGCAAAACAAATGTGCCAGAAAAGGAAAAATATATATATGACAGATTGGACTTAGAAAAATCGCTATATTATTAAGAAGAGACGAACATTTAATAAGTAGACAAGGAAAAGTATAATATTTAATATTGCAGACGCGAGAGGGCGCGGTGTACCAGGAGACCCGCGAGGTGGTCACCATCAACGAGTGGACGGACCGCATCTACCAGAACACCATGCAGGAGCACATCATCACCAACGTCGTCAGCGGCCGCAAGATGAGGATACAGAAGTACAATTTCCCTGATACTGGTTAGTTGTGCTATTTATAACTACATACAATAGGCGGTTTTCTATGGGAAAAGTTAGTAGAGTTTTGGACGCCGAATCCGACCCCGGGGGCTTCAGAAATAATTATCATCATTTTACTGTCACCAAAATGTTTCTTTCTCAAAATTACTTCTTTATTCTTATTACATCTCTAAAAGTTGTTGGCAAGATTCTTGATATTGATTTATTGTTAGATAAAGTCAAACTAGATATTTTATGTTTTACAGAAACATGGCTTAAACCAGAAACCATGCTATTTAATATTAAAATTTTTGTTGTTGCCAGTGCTTTCAATAGATTGTCCGCGGTAGGGGGCGGCTCAATTATTCTTTTGAATAATAATATTAAATTTAAGGAACGTAGGGATATTTGTAGCCTCTCGGTTGAACGCGTTTGTGAGGTGTCTTGTGCAGAGTTAGAATGCTATATAATTGCTTGTGTGTATAGGCCACCAGCATCAAACTTTTCATTGTTTTGTTCTACTATGGAAGATATTCTTCGCAAATTATTTAAATCTAATAAGTCACTAGTTTTATGCGGTGATTTTATTATTGACATTCTTACCAACTCAACTGATAAAAATATTTTTGTAGCTTTGTTTAAATCATTTAACTTAGATTTCTTGTTTAATGAGCCAACACGGTCTACGGCCACTTCGTCCTCTTGCATAGATTAGTGCAATTAGTAATAGTAGTATATTAGGTAAATCAATTATAAGTGGTGTTCGGTCTGATCATATGGCTCAGATTGTAAAATTGCCCTACAAATTGAAAGTTTCTAAGGTAATTAAAGAAATTAGACCTTTGACAAAGGCAAGACTAGTTAACTTTAAAAATAGTTTGGAATTGAAACTAAATAGTAAGATATATAGTAGTAATGACCCCAATGTCTTGTATAATGGTTTATTATCTAGTATCTGCAATGACTTTAATAAATCCTGTCCCATCAAAAAAAATAAGGTAAACAGTAAGCTGGAATTTAGTGATTGGGCCACAAAAGGAATTCGGAAAAGTAGGGATAAGCTGTACGAACTATATCATTTAAGGTCATACACTCGTGACGAGAATTTCCACAACTATGTTAGAAAGTTTTCAAAATTATTTAAAATAGTATGTAATAGAGCTAAATCAATATACTTAAGTAACAAAATAGATAAAGCATCTAATGAAATCAAGGCAGTCTGGAACGTTATAAATACGGAATCAGGTAAAATTAAAAATAAAAACGAACAGCACACGTTATAAATTAATAATAAAATTTTGTCAGACAAGCTAGAAGTTGCCACTGCTTTTGAATACTTTTTATCTAGTATACCAGAGAAAACTACCGATAGTCTTAATTCGTGTCCCGACGTGGCTGAAACATTACATAAGCAACATGTTAATGAATCATTTCCAAACTTTAATTTTAGTTATGTTACTGCTAGTGATGTCACAAAATCATTTAATGCACTCAATTTGAAAAATACTGAAGACCTATGGGGACTGTCAGTAACTATTTTAAAATCAATTATAACAGTGATTGCACCTATCTTGTCAGATATATTTAATGAATGCATTGATCAGGGTTCTTTTCCTGATTTAATGAAGTATAGTAAAATAGTGCCAACTTTTAAGTCTGGTTGTAAGGATAATCCTTCTGATTATAGACCTATTTCCGTACTTCCAGCGCTTAGTAAAATATTTGAAAAACTGTTGCTCAATCAAATGTTAGGTCACTTTAATAAATATGAGATACTGCATAGTCATCAGTTTGGTTTCACGAAGGGGAGATCTACATCAGATGCAGCAGCAAAATTATTAAAACACATCTATGAAGCCTGGGAGAATTCACAAGATGCAATTGGCATTTTCTGTGATCTATCTAAGGCCTTTGACTGCGTTGACCACCATACTCTGCTCCTTAAGCTTGGATTTTATGGTATTCGTGGAACTGCTCATGATCTTGTTTTATCTTATCTTAGTAATCGTCAACAAAGGGTAGGAATTAGTGGTACAACATCCAAGGGCTCTTTAGTCAAAATGGGGGTACCACAGGGTTCAATACTAGGGCCTTTTCTGTTTCTAGTATATATTAATGATTTACCATCAGTTGTAAATGGTCTCTCAGATATAGTCTTGTTTGCTGACGATACTTCGTTCATTTTCAAAGTAGATAGAAATGTCAATAGTTTCCAAATGGTTCGCTGTTAACAATCTTTTACTAAACTCGAAGAAAACTAAATGTTTAAGATTCTCTCTCCCAAATGTAGCGCATGTAGACAGTCAGATATTAATAGATGGTAGCAGTTTGGAACTAGTGAACAAAACTGTATTCTTATGTATAACATTAGATAATAAATTACAATGGGGTTCTCAGGTTGAATCTTTATCTGGTAAATTAAGTTCTGCTGCATTTGCTGTTAGAACAATCAAACAATTGACGAATGTCGAGACGGCCAAATTAGTTTATTTTGCATACTTTCATAGCCTTTTATCGTATGGCATATTATTATGGGGAGCTGCAGCAGATATTGAGACTATTTTTATATTACAAAAAAGGGCCATTCGTGCAATTTATAGTATGGGACCTCGTGAATCATTGAAGGAATTGTTTAAGGAAATAAATGTCATGACTTTACCTTCACTTTACATTTATGAAAATATAATGTTGGTACGTAAAACCTTAGACACGTTTAAAACAAAAAGTGAAGTTCACAATATCAATACTAGACAAAAAGACAAATTAGTTGTTCCGTATTTTAGATTAGCGAAAGTTCAAAAGTTTTTTCTTGGAAATAGTGTACGTTTTTATAACAAAATCCCACCTTCGGTAACCAAAATGACTGATTTTAAGTTCAAATCTCACGTAAAAAAAAGTCTTGAAAGCAGGAACTTATTACAAGGTAGCCCATTATATAGAAGATAAAGATGTCTGGAAATAGCTTCACTCTGCACAAGTGCACATTGTACAAAATCCAGTAGATTATCTACATGATTTTATTATGAACCAGTGCAGGTTATTATTTTTTATTTATTTTGTATATTGGTTTTGTTTTTTTTTTTTTTAAGTTTATTCGTTTTGTTGATTGTGTATTTTATTTTGTAAAATAAAAAGTATGTATGTATACCTACTAATGTTTTGGAAAAAATATATAGTCAGATTGTAAAAAACAAAAAAAAAAATTAAAAAGTGTAACCTTGCTGAGTTTCATGCCTGTTCTTCTCAGTTGAAGGCCGACTTACGAACTGGCGGTAACTTCAGTAGCTTTGACCTTCATAGGTGCCCTTCTAGGGCCTAAATTGAATAAATGGCTTTGACTTTGACTTTGTAACAAAGGCCGACAATAAAGAAATATTTCGTAGTAAATCTAAAATTTAAAGAGGGCATCTTGCACACGGTACACAATATGGTCTTTCTGCAAGGGACATTTTATCCCTAAAAGAGCTGACCAAATTCCTCGCTATATTAAACCTATTTAATGTTAGCGATGTAAGATTCTGTATAACATGAAATTTGTATATGGCAGTGATCTGGAATCCGTGGTCGGAGTATGCAAAGGAGATCGGTGACTTCGGTGATGACGAGTTCCCCAACATGGTGTGTGTGGAGGCGGGCCGCGTCGCCACGCCCATCGTGCTGCTGCCCGGCACCGCCTTCGAGGCCAGCCAGATACTGCAGGTACTGTACTGTACTGTACTATATACTACACCCTACCATACCAACATGGTGTGTGTGGAGGCGGGCCGCGTCGCCACGCCCATCGTGCTGCTGCCCGGCACCGCCTTCGAGGCCAGCCAGATACTGCAGGTACTGTACTGTACTGTACTATATACTACACCCTACCATACCAACATGGTGTGTGTGGAGGCGGGCCGCGTCGCCACGCCCATCGTGCTGCTGCCCGGCACCGCCTTCGAGGCCAGCCAGATACTGCAGGTACTGTACTGTACTGTACTATATACTACACCCTACCATACCAACATGGTGTGTGTGGAGGCGGGCCGCGTCGCCACGCCCATCGTGCTGCTGCCCGGCACCGCCTTCGAGGCCAGCCAGATACTGCAGGTACTGTACTGTACTGTACTATATACTACACCCTACCATACCAACATGGTGTGTGTGGAGGCGGGCCGCGTCGCCACGCCCATCGTGCTGCTGCCCGGCACCGCCTTCGAGGCCAGCCAGATACTGCAGGTACTGTACTGTACTGTACTATATACTACACCCTACCATACCAACATGGTGTGTGTGGAGGCGGGCCGCGTCGCCACGCCCATCGTGCTGCTGCCCGGCACCGCCTTCGAGGCCAGCCAGATACTGCAGGTACTGTACTGTACTGTACTATATACTACACCCTACCATACCAACATGGTGTGTGTGGAGGCGGGCCGCGTCGCCACGCCCATCGTGCTGCTGCCCGGCACCGCCTTCGAGGCCAGCCAGATACTGCAGGTACTGTACTGTACTGTACTATATACTACACCCTACCATACCAACATGGTGTGTGTGGAGGCGGGCCGCGTCGCCACGCCCATCGTGCTGCTGCCCGGCACCGCCTTCGAGGCCAGCCAGATACTGCAGGTACTGTACTGTACTGTACTATATACTACACCCTACCATACCAACATGGTGTGTGTGGAGGCGGGCCGCGTCGCCACGCCCATCGTGCTGCTGCCCGGCACCGCCTTCGAGGCCAGCCAGATACTGCAGGTACTGTACTGTACTGTACTATATACTACACCCTACCATACCAACATGGTGTGTGTGGAGGCGGGCCGCGTCGCCACGCCCATCGTGCTGCTGCCCGGCACCGCCTTCGAGGCCAGCCAGATACTGCAGGTACTGTACTGTACTGTACTATATACTACACCCTACCATACCAACATGGTGTGTGTGGAGGCGGGCCGCGTCGCCACGCCCATCGTGCTGCTGCCCGGCACCGCCTTCGAGGCCAGCCAGATACTGCAGGTACTGTACTGTACTGTACTATATACTACACCCTACCATACCAACATGGTGTGTGTGGAGGCGGGCCGCGTCGCCACGCCCATCGTGCTGCTGCCCGGCACCGCCTTCGAGGCCAGCCAGATACTGCAGGTACTGTACTGTACTGTACTATATACTACACCCTACCATACCAACATGGTGTGTGTGGAGGCGGGCCGCGTCGCCACGCCCATCGTGCTGCTGCCCGGCACCGCCTTCGAGGCCAGCCAGATACTGCAGGTACTGTACTGTACTGTACTATATACTACACCCTACCATACCAACATGGTGTGTGTGGAGGCGGGCCGCGTCGCCACGCCCATCGTGCTGCTGCCCGGCACCGCCTTCGAGGCCAGCCAGATACTGCAGGTACTGTACTGTACTATATACTACACCCTACCATACCAACATGGTGTGTGTGGAGGCGGGCCGCGTCGCCACGCCCATCGTGCTGCTGCCCGGCACCGCCTTCGAGGCCAGCCAGATACTGCAGGTACTGTACTGTACTATATACTACACCCTACCATACCAACATGGTGTGTGTGGAGGCGGGCCGCGTCGCCACGCCCATCGTGCTGCTGCCCGGCACCGCCTTCGAGGCCAGCCAGATACTGCAGGTACTGTACTGTACTATATACTACACCCTACCATACCAACATGGTGTGTGTGGAGGCGGGCCGCGTCGCCACGCCCATCGTGCTGCTGCCCGGCACCGCCTTCGAGGCCAGCCAGATACTGCAGGTACTGTACTGTACTATATACTACACCCTACCATACCAACATGGTGTGTGTGGAGGCGGGCCGCGTCGCCACGCCCATCGTGCTGCTGCCCGGCACCGCCTTCGAGGCTAGCCAGATACTGCAGGTACTGTACTGTACTGTACTGTACTACATACTACACCCTACCATACCAACATGGTGTGTGTGGAGGCGGGCCGCGTCGCCACGCCCATCGTGCTGCTGCCCGGCACCGCCTTCGAGGCCAGCCAGATACTGCAGGTACTGTACTGTACTGTACTACATACTACACCCTACCATACCAACATGGTGTGTGTGGAGGCGGACAACAAAACAAAGTTTTATCAAAAAAACATTATGTATAGAATGACCTCAAATTGTTATTGTTATGTTTCAGGTAATGTAGATAGATGGCGCTACTGATTGTACTCAGCCGTCCACCATAGCGAAGTCAATTTGCGAGATATCTGCATTATATGGAGACAATATTTAGTTGAGGGCCTCATAATGAAGGTAAACATAACGTCCTATTGCGATTATTAAGTTTTAATAAATAAACAATTGTCAAACGATTTGGAGTACAATTTTCTCACAAATTTAAAACATGGTAGTGGTAAATGAATACTAATTATATTCAAATCTCTGAAACACACTGAAATCTTCAAAGTTCAACAAATCACGAGGCCCATTATCATTTGTGAGGATATTGTACTATAATAACATTTAGTATTTTATAATATTTCAATTATAACCCTCCTTTTGGCAGTCGGGTAATAAAAACAATGTCCGTATACGTAATAATAATGTGATCGCTCACAGCCCCCTGTGGTGTGTTTAATATATCATTCCGTTTGTACAATAATTATTTACAAGTTTTATAGTGTGTAATTATGTTACTAATGTTGCTATGAGAACACTAGCGAGTAGAAACTCATAATGAACTTACGTTACGTTCTATACATCGATAATACTTGCGATTCTTTTTTTATACTGTAGAAATTGAATGACTATCTTAAATTTCTATTGAAAAGCAAATAATAATAAATTCCCATAGCAATATTTAATAATACATTCCTAATGAACTAAGACAGCTTTAGATTTTAATACCTTTGACTAATTTCATTTGTAATTATGTAATCTTGCCAGTCGTTCTCTCAAATTGTGCTTTACAATACATAGTGATGATACATTTGTCCTTTAGGGATTTGATTATTCTGTTATCAGCTTCTAAAGCTTTTTATTAACTTCATTATGTCTTCCTTTTTTATATGTCTTGTTATATTGGTTCTTATATTAAATATTCTGTTACTTCGTGACTATAAATAATGACTATTTTTCAGTTATTTACTTCTTGCTTTAAGTGTGTAATAACACTCAGAATAGAGTGAAATAACTACAAATACGTGGTGTAATAATGCATAAATAAAAACAGGATGTACTCATAGCACAAAATACTCAGAGCCTCAACTTCTTGTTTAGTAACTTATTGTTAAAACACTAACACAGTAATAATTAAGCAGTTTGGTAGTTTTACTATTATTGTGTTTAAGTTCAGATTTAATTAAACATGACTATTCACGGTAATATGTGGAGCATTGAAACAGCAACATCGTTTTTTTTTAACAATCTTTAAGTGTTCCGGCATACGATCAAAAACGTGTAGTGGTCGTGATATGTTATAGCATTGAAAATGTATACACCTATAAAACTATTTAACAACTTTAAATCGTGTGCTAGAACACTTATAATGGTTTCACGGAACTATATCGATTCGAAACGAAAAATACAGCATTTGAATTAAAAGCCTCTTACGCGAGCGCATTTATCTTACAATAACAATTACACGACAGCGCTCTTGTTTATCATAAATATCGATACTTGGTCGAAACACTCAAAATGTGTACATATATAACATATATTATCCACTCGTATTATTTGTACAACTTGTGCGATTTTTCAAAGGACGTCTATTTTGTCCTTAATTTTTTTATTTGGAACGTTTTGGAGGCTTTTAAAGTATACGACGATTATTGTAAGAATATGTACTTAGATTTTAACGAGTTCCTTGTTTTTTTTTACATTTGGGTAGGTACTTGTAATGATAGTTACAACATTATGCCATTTGGGCATCAACGAATTGTTGTAAATGTAATATTATTATATATTATACATTCGGTAGTCTTGAAGCTCTCTGAATGTAAGTTGGTCGAAAGGAATTATTGTTTTGAACGTTCAGTTTACTCGAGCTCAATTTAAATAATTCATCTATAGATATTAAGTCAATTATGTTTTTTTTAAATAATTTTCATTGAATCTATGTACTCTGGTTGAGTCTTTTAGCTCGCATAATGTAAACTAAATAAACTAATATAGTAGGTTGGTATTCAATAATGGCGACCTGATACATCGACATATGCAACGAAGTGTACTTCCATAAGTGCAATAAAGTGAAGTAATAAGGAATTTGAAATTGTTTTATTTTATTTATTTACTACCCTGGCTACATGCGCAGTATGACACGACCGCAATTTATATTAAAATAATGTATTATATTTTTATAAATTATATATTAGGGGGCGTCCATAAATTACGTGAGGTGTTTTTTTTAGTTTTCTGTCCCTCCCTCCCCCCTTGGTGAGATGTCGTGAGATTTTATTCAACCCCCTCCCCCATCCCCCAATCTCACGTGAGATTTTACAAAATGTGGGTTTCTTAGGTAAACGCGTTGGATTGTTATTGTAAAAAGAAAAAAAAAATGTTCGTGCTTTTATTTACGACTAGTTAAGACTAGTAATCAATATCTTCTTCGCGAAATATCTAAACGCCTGGTCGAAGCATCTCGTGACCAGAATGCTGGCATATACCTCGGTCAGAGAATCAGCATTGCCATTCAACGTGGCAATGCCGCCAGCATTCTGGGCACGTTGCCCTCTGACAACGATTTTTCATTTAGTTTATTTCTTTTCATTTATATAGATTTTAAGGTTTTTGTTTCTATATTTTATTAGATAGATTCTTTAAAACCAGAATAAATTACCTAAGTACCCATATTGCTGAGAGTTTAATTATAAGTGTAATAAAAATTTAACTTATACTATATTCTTTATAAATTTGTAAAACAAACAAAGGACGGGCTACACTGTACCGTAAATTCAGATTAAATTGAGCTATTTGGTATAAAACAAATATGGTGGTTTGACAGTCAGTAGATGTATAACGTCGAAGTATGAATGAAATTATTTTCTTTTGAACGAATTAGAGAATGATCTTAATCGTATTACGATTACGCTTAAGATTAAATCTTAAGCATGTACAATCTGGATTAAATGGACCAAAATAGTTTTTTTTTTTTGTTTCAATCAGAAAAAAAAAATGCGTGATATTTGCCGAGACCCCCCCTCTCTCCAACGTAAGATTAGATGAGATTTGACTCGACCCCCTCCCCCCCATAAACGTCTCACGTCATTTATGGACGCCCCCTTATATTTTTTTAAATTTCAATACATATTAAACCAAGATATGAATTATCTCGTCTACATATTTACGAAATGAGTATAAAGTTCTGTTGTGCTACGAGTACTCTTCGAAGGACTTAGTTCGCAGTTTGAAGTTACTTTTAGCGTTCCAATTAAAAGAGGAGCTGGTTGAAAACATCTTGAGGGACCAAAGCACGGCGTTAGGGTACTATGTGGTACCCGCCTGGAGGGCTACCGATGCTGAGAATCGCCAACCAGGCAGATGCACTTGAGTCTTAGGCATTCTAGGTTTTATAAAGGTCCGTAATACATTGGCAATCCATCTGATAATGCTAATATTAATAGGCAGAGTCCACTTAAAATCTGATGGACGTCGGTATAATAATTTGCTCAAAACATTATACACGTAGTATTTATATACTCTGAGATTATACCCTTACTACCATAGCTACAAGTTGAATTCACGAATGCTGACCGAAAGAGTGAGACGGGGGACACTTACACTGAAAAACGGGGCTTAGATCATATCTTACCATTCAAAGAAGAAACGAGTGATTTAATATTAATCGTCCACAAATAATGTGCACGACACAATACTATTATTTTAAATTTATTTATTGCAATAAACGTCGAACATCAGTCGATGAGCAGCGCCTCTCTCGACCAAAAATAGAACTACCGACCGTGTCAGTTCGGAAGCAGTGTTCCGCCTGTATCTAAACGTATTTGAAGGCAGGTATGTGTACTATACTGATCAAGTGCGTATAATAAAACATCAAGAATTAGATTATCTAAACTATATTTTAAATTAAACTAATAAACTATTTCTCCGCTGAAACCTCAGTATTTGCAGACTTCACTTCCCATGCCCCGATTTCATTTAAAACATCCTTCTTGGATTCGAAATATTCTTTATACCACATAATATGCTCTTTCTTTTCTTTCACAGTGTAGAATGCATTTTTGGAAAGGCCCACACACACAAGCTCCATGAAATGCCTGATAGGCCCTTTCTTAGGGCACCAGCCTTCGAGATGGGCGTCGAGGAAGATGTGCTCGGAGAAATGAACCTTCTGTTCTTCTTCCAAGCCTGAAATAAATGGTATAGCAAAGATTACATGATGGCTACAATTTTATAAACCAGTGGTGTTAATTGTACATTATGATACAAGTGTGCTAAGTCGGTCATTACACACGAGGCGGTATTATGCTAGGTAGGCGATAAGGGAGCCGAGAGTGTAATTATCAATGCAGACGCTTTACATACGTTTTTCAACACACTTGCCACTTTTGATGATCAACCACACAGTGAAAACGTTGGATCAAGATCGTGAACAAAATCGACATACAGCATATATTAAAAAAATAGCAAATATTTCCATTTGAAACTGTATTTTTAACAAGAGTATTGTAACCAACGGGACTATTGTTATCCTTTTGGATCCCATGGTATCTGCACAAGTGCACACATAACAAACAGACATACATACGTTTGTCAGGATATTTGAATTAAACAAAAGAATGTATGATTATACCTTGTTCATTATTGATGGGAAATTTCCATACTTTGCCCTGATTGGTCCACTGAATCATCTTTTGGAAATAATTGGTGGGTGGCTGCATAGTTGCCAATGTCAACTCTCTTGCTTTCAGCTTCTCCCAAACATCAAGTGTGGTACCATAGTTGTTCTCTTTTGCTTTGAATATACCGAGAGGCTCGCCACTAAATATGTTGACAGTTGTTGTTTGTGGTATGCTGTAGATAAATAAATAAATTAATATCCTGGGACATTCCTCACACGGCTATCCCCAAACTAAGCAGAGCTTGTACTATGGAAACCAGATAACTGATATACTACATATAATACTTTTTGATGGACAGGACATACAGACATGTTCATGCACACAATGCATTTCCAGTATGGCAATCGAACCCACGACCTGCGGCGCGATAGGTGGAATCTTACATACAGATATTTAATAGTTATAAACCTAGTTATAACACAATATTATCATTTAACATTGTCACATACAGGTGGTACGGAGTCTTCTCAGTTCAAGTTGTATTTGGAACCGGTGGAGAGTCATTTGTTAACATTCATAAGAGCCCTATAAGGGCCTAATTTGGATAAATGAATTTTGATTTTGATTTTTGTACTATCAAAATGTAAGTTGGTGTAGACTATATGTAAACCGATTTGTTTTGTTATATATTTTGTGTGGGAAAGACCTTTGATTGACAAAAGTCAAAGCCATTTATTGAATTCAGACCCTAGGACTTATGGAGGTCGAAACAAGTGAAGTACCACTGGTTCGGAAGCGAAATATTCAGTATGGTTTTTTTTTAAATCTAACTACTTTTTCTATTTTTAACCGACTTCAAAAAAAGGAGGTTCTCAATTCGGTTGTATAATTTTTTTCTTTTTTTTTTATGTTTGTTGCCTCATAATTCCGTCATTTATCAACCGATTTGGAAAACTCTTTTTCTGTCTGGAAGGGTACACTTCCCGTTTGGTCCCATTGTTATTGGATCAGGATTTGACAACTTCTTAGTGTACTTTGAAGTCAGTTTAAGTTTTTTGTAAAACAGTCCAATTATATATTGGCAACTGATAATATTGCAGAGTGTTGACCATATGAAAGCCTAGAAAAACATAATCATACCTTCTCCTTTCCATTTGTTCACCAGGTTGTCTAGGTTTGAATTTCCTCTCCGTGTATCTGGTGCTTTGATTGACTTGTTGCGACTTGTCCACCATGCGCTTCACTTGCTGCCCCCTCGTCTCCCTCACCAAGTCATCGCCATCTTTGGTGCGGTCCACTTTCATACCTACGAGTAGGTCACTGGAATGTAAAGCAAGTTATTCCATAATAAGTAATCAGAAGGTGCGATAAAAAATTGCTACCACATTATTTAATGAATAATATTTTTATAAATTGTTGCTTGTTATCTACATACACTATCAATACTAATATAATAAATCGGAAGTTTTTTGATTGTTTAAATGGGCTAAACTATGGAAATAGCAGCCAGATAAAATATTTCACTAATAGGAAGCTATATTATCCCCATATATTATAAGCTACTATTTATCCCGGGAACGCGGGTGAAACCGCGGGGTACAGCTAGTTTAACTTTTGATAAATTTTAACTTTATCTAACTCCACTAGCAAAATCAGATTTTCAATGATTTTAATGTTTAGATGTTTGCGGCTCAATAACACATCAATGGCTGAGCGGATTTGGATGAATTTGACACACAGAATATGCTCTGGATTAAAATAATTGATACTTTTATCCTGGAAATGCAGGTGAAACTGTGGGGCGGAATCTAGTTTATCATAATATCACTACATATTTGCATTTGAGCCTTCCACAATCCACATCTCACTAATATTATAAATGCGAAAGTTTGGATAGATGTTTGTTACTCAATCACGCTTCAACAACTGAACGGATTTGGATGAAATGTGGCATGCTGATAGAATATGTTCTAGTTTAACACATGTGGGTTTTTTTATCAGTAGATTAGGTGGATTGGGGGAACATGAGCTAAATTAGAAAAATTTAAAAAACTTGAAGTATACATTTAACATTATCCTGTTACCTGAGATTAGTAGAAGTCTGGTTAATCTTCCCAAGGACTCTGGACAGTAGCTCAGCCTCTGTTTGTTTCACATCACCACCAATTACTTGAGCCACATCACCTGCTGCTTTTGTTATACTCTCCTCTGGAAATATACATTCAGTTTCAGTGTCCATGACAATTAATAATAACTTGTAAAGAAAAAAAATTGGTACAATACTTTGTTCACAAAAATATGGGCTTGAGTACATGACAAAAATACATGAACATCATCATCGCCAAACTAGGTAAAAACCTGTATTTCAGAAAACAGCGCCACTCCCCACATGAATATGGATTCTATGCTAGCTTAGTTTACAAAAACTATTTTAACTTGGCTAACCTTAAAATTAACAGTGTGAAAATGATTGACGGGCCGGCTGGCGTGGTTGGTTTAGATTCCACCTATCGTGCCGCAGGTCGTGGGTTTGATTCCCACACAGGACATGTATTTAGTTATCTGGTTTCCATAGTACAAGCTCTGCTTAGTTTGGGATCAGATGACCGTGTGTGAGGAATGTCTAAGGATATTTATTTATATTAATGAACCTGCAATTGAACTATTACTTGTTCTATACATATATATTAGTGTTGTTATACTTCTATTTCTTATTGGAGACATGTGTCAGCGACAAACATTCTAGTTTTACTGCTGAATTTATAAAAATCTGCCAAATGAAACTCCTGTGTTTTGACAAGCAGTGCCAAATTATCTCGAGAGTTAATTATCAAATTGCTAGCCTATTTACGTATGTGGATAAATTCCCATGAGTGTGCTACCTGCATGCTCAATGAGATTATATTTTCTTTGGAAACCTACCTTATTACCGGCATGTAAGTCTCAACTAATCATACCTATTTTTTCAGTTTTGACTTCAATTTCATCTCGTTTTTGCTTCCGCTTCCTTGGTATCTCAGGGGCCGTAGCAAAATTCTCTCTGTATTCGCTCTCGCTGATCTTGGGAGCAGCCATCATGCTCTTCAACAGCTCCTGAATTTTCGCCGTACTCGCATCTGTTTTCTTTTGCATATTCTCTTCTTTAGATTTATTTTCTGGAACATTTACATCGCCGTCTGTTGGTTTGTCCGACAAACATCTTACTATGAGCTTAAAATCTTTTTTGAACCGTAATCTGAAATAACATCAGGCATATAGACGTAGAAAATAAAGTTTATAAATAAATGTTTAAAAATACACACCTGGTCAACATTTTTCAATAATACAAACAGATACAACAAAACTAAATTACATCCACTTTGTTCAATCAATTCCTTTGAGGTTATAAAATACGTTCCATTTTACAAAAAGTGACAGTGACAGCTTCTTTCAACAAAACAAAAAACCTAAAGGTATACAGGCAAATGTATCATTTGCGTAATGGAATGTCGTGAAGATTTTGCAATAGTAGGTATCCGGATTCAAATTATATCCGCTTATCCAGTGGAATTAGCAGTGGTGAAGAAGCTGACACATTAGCTCCCATAGATTTGTACGGTAGAAGAATATTCGAAATCTATGTTAGCTCCCCCAGCCAGCTTCCTCACTGCTATCACATGAGATTTGTCAACGACGCACGCATCGTCGTCCTCATAAGGTACTCTGTGGTCCTGGGGGCAGTTTCTGTGCGGTGTTTGGGATAGGTAGGTTGTCACAGGATCTCTGCAAGAGTAAGTCTATCCATGTGCCAAGACTTGATTGACTATGGTTGTAGGTTGTTGAATAAATAAAATGCAAAAACACATTTAAGGCACATTTATTGATGGACGGGTCTTTTCATCCACAATTATATATACAGAAAGAAATACAATGTATTTCTTTAACATTAACTACAATTGGATATTAGGTTTTTAAGGATATGGAAAATATGTGTAAATCCAAAATTTTTAAATAATCATTTTTAACAATTTAATTCTATCACATTTGCTCTAAAAAGTAATATTCACTACTAGCTGTCTCCCGCGGTTTCACCCGCGTTCCCGGGATAAAAAGTAGCCTATGTCCTTTTCCATACCATAGGCTATCTGCATGCCAAATTTCATGTTGATCCGTTGAATAGTTGAGGCGTGAAGGCGTAACAAACAAACAAACAAATAAACAAACAAACTCACTTTCGCATTTATAATATTAGTTAGGATTAGGATATGACATATTAAACTGCACATAGTAATATTAAAAGTAAACACAAATCTTTATACAATATAAGCACGTCACTTCATCAGTTCTTCACACGAGATGACTAATTGGTGTCAACTAATCCTATACGTCACAAAGACTAGGCATTATTGAAGCTAAGTAACTGTAAACAGTTACACTTACATACTAACACTGGTATGCCCATTTTCACTAACCAATGCTTGTATTAGGAGACTCCCTAAAATATTTAAAATTAATAAAAATGTATGAAAACTTGTCATTTTGACATACCTAAAATAGGAGCTTCAGAGTAAAGTGCGTTGGTTCACGGCCCAAAGACTATGAAGTTCCTCTCCTAAGCGTATCTTATTTGCTTAGTGAAAATGGACAGTATTGACACGAATCGCCTTTGAGACTGGTTATAACAAACATGTGGGGTGCTATATTCCTTACAATTTTTATGAGCCTGAGCCCTGCCGTTTATCATACAGTTTTGTAGACACGGTACCCCGTTGTTTGTTATAAGTAATCACAGTCGGATTCGTATTTTACACTGAGGTACTTTTCCCGCGGTACAGTCACTATCAATAACATTAAACAATTTTACTAAGTAAAATATTGTTCGTATGTTACTGACAAAACATTATAATTAATGATAATGGTCAGCTCAAGATACTTTTCTTAACTGTTTATACTTAGACTAATACTAGAAAAATATCGAGGCGGGAAAAACTCAAAGTATTTAAAAATGTAAAAGGCAGTGAAGAATTACGACTAATATCTATTATACGGCTTTTATTAACATTAAGTTTTCTAACAAGAAAAATTATATTTAACAAAAAATATACTAACTGGGACTTACACATCAAATCAGCACCATAATTAACCTAACTTAAATAATAACTGACTTTCATATCTAATAATAAGTGGAATTACAAATTATACATAGTATAAAATAGTAACATTCGAATCATATCAACTATCGACTTTAGAACCTAATAAAATGGTGTATAAACAAAATATTAATGTTTACAAATTATACTCAATATAAAAATAATGAGTTTTAAATGCTTTTGAGCAACAATATTAAGTAGATTGCTTAACGTTTTAACTTACAAATATACAGTCTACATAACGAGTAGAAATTATGTTTACTCAAAAAAAAATGTTCTTGACTGTCCATAGTTATCTAAATTTAAGTAAGTAATTGTTAAGCTAATTATAATGAATAAGAAATATTTCATGTAAACCAAACAATAAATCTTTATAAACTTAAGCAAATTTGGTACATATCGTGGGATCGTCTTTCCGCATTCGAGAGATCAAAACTTGAAATTACAACAAATGTTTACTAAGGTTTCAATTCTTTGAATAACATTTATATTTATAATAGCAATATCATGGCGACTAAACCGATCAATACAGTATATAGATACTGTAAAGAGGTCATTTAATGAGGTCAAGCTCAAATATGTAACTAATGAAGTTTTAGTCACACATAGCGATAGCTATAACAAAAAAATACACTTGTTACATATTTTAGCGTTTGACTATTCCTATCAAAACAATATTGTCAATTAGAAGATAAAAGTGCCAATGTCTCACCACTAGAGGCGCCACCAGCACAAATAAATTTGTTTTGCTTCTGTTTACATCATGTGGAGCTTAGCTACTAATCGCTTTATATCTTCTATTGCTAATAATGTGTGTTGCAAAAAAATATCTAAAAGTGAGACGTAACGTAATGTACTGTCAGTAATACAAGTAGTAGCTAAAAATATCCAAATTTACAAATAATCTGTAATCTATAACTAACTACACTAAGGAAAGATAAAGGAAACCGGTATTATTTAAATGGCCCTGATTCTGCTGTTTACAACTAAACTAATTTTAATCTCACTATGTCTCTTTCTAACAAAGAACATAAGAAAAGGATGTAAGACTAAATAATAATAATAAGGACTAAATAGTCCTGTCAAATTAGTCCAATGCTTGTTTTCAGTATAAAAGTCGCCATCTATCGCGGTTACGTCTAAATACACGCAAAATAAGACGGCAAAGATTAATTTGACAGCTTTAAATATGTTCTATCATTTTTCAATAATGTTCGTAAGAAAGAGATGAGATGTGACTAAAATTTGTTTAGTGCGATTTACAACAGAATCGGCACCAATGTCTACAAAAACCTAACATACTTTTCTGCATCAGTTTTACTGGTGTTTAGTGAATTTGGATCTGCCCAGCTTCTTACGTTGCTTAACATACAATAGTCAACCATTCATTATAATAAACTTCAGACATGTCACATGGTAAAGAGAATTCGGATGTCTTTTACAATTTGAAGTCTCTTTTTTGAGTACGAAGCTTCTTTCATATCGCTGGTTGCTATAACTATCGATTATCTAGTCTTTAAATCAAATCATTCGCTTATCCTTATCACATTCGATTATCGATAAAAGATAACCTTCATATTACATAATTATGTCAAACATACACTCGTTCATATTAAGTTTCATATAAACTGGGTATATCAATATTATTAGAGAATTGTAATACAATGCACAGTAATGTGATGTATTCGCAATCAATTCATTATTTACATTATGGCACACTGGTACATATCTAGCACTGTTAAGGTCGAATTTCCATTAATCACACGTTTTTAAGCACCATTTCTTCTGACGTTAAGCCCCGCGTACTTATTCGTAGCAGCCTAAATACTTAAGTTATAATATTTTTAACATGAGGATCAATACAATGACTAAGATCTCACTTCTTCTCCAAGAAATGGGTACAGTATGACCACAAGAAGAAGCTAAGTGCTAAACAAGTAATCACAGCTACACCGTATGACCCAGATGACGTTTAAGAATGTCATAGAAAAATTAACCATAAATCTTTATGATTTATCTGTATCATAAAACAATGAAATATTTATCTAATAGATGAACCTAATTGCAAAGCAATAAGATGATTTTCTCTGTGACATTCTTAAACGTCATCCGGGACTTTATATTTGCGGGTGTAGTGTAGGGAGTTAGTAAATTCCCTCATTGCAGCCAAATAAATAACAGTTCTCGACTATACTAAATAAGACACAAATTCGAAACATATGGCCACACAGCCCGCATGACGGCCCGTGAAATCAGTCGCAATACCACCACGATCAATTTAGAATTAGCCTGTCGGGATGAAAGCGCGAAATCACATATTTCGTGTCAGTAAGAACAGATCTTTATTTAGAACGCTTCCTCCTCGGCCAACTTTAGTGCATGGAACGCGATAAATGTAAGTCAAATACCTGTTTATTTTGAATGTACGCGGGGCGTTAACCTAGCTTACATTGCATATCCTTAAGAATACATTCACAGCCATATTAGGAACTAAGTTTGACGAACCCTACGTATGAATACCCCGGCAAGAGCCATACGGTTCTATTGGGTTCCCTTTGAGCGAAATTAATAGTGTCACCTTTGTAAAGTCTTGTGACGGTTTGCACTGAGCAGGTGATCTGAGACCTGGATAGGCTTCTCGAGCTGGAGTCGTCTCCGGTAGAACATGTGGTCAACAGGCGAGCTTCCTTAGAGGGCTCGTGCGCCCATATGAAGTAGCAATTTGGTGCTTTCGTGAAATACGCCACCTGTAATCCAAATAAGTAGGTTAGCATGGTCTTTTGAATATGAAACCTTTAATAGGGATGTGGTCGGGAAAAAAGTCTAATTAGACCGTCAGTTAAATTATCAAAAAATATTCATCACGTATTTTTTGCTTTATCAAATCAATAAAGAATGACAAAGATAAAGCGCGTGAAAGTTCGGGGGCTCATGAAATAATGCTCTGTGCTCGTGACTTGTTGTTTGATAAGTGTACACACGGCTACAGATCAAGCTATGCATTTCTAGTATAAGCTGAGCTCCCATTGTACGAAAATCGTATACAATGCGAGTTCAGCTTATACTGGAAATGTATAGCTTGATCGGTAGCCGTGTGTACCATGGCGTGACGTCACGCGGAACTTCATATCTTCGTCAGTTTTTGTTAAAGGAAAAAATACGTGTCTAATATTTTTTGAGAATGTAAATGACGGCGTAAATAGAATTTTTCAGGACACTAGCCTTTAACAATAAAACTTCAGATTAACAATAATAATAGGATTACTATTATGGTACAAGTAAAAGTTTGTGTGTATTTTTGTTACTCGATCACGTCGTAATGGCTTCATGTATTTAGAATTTAGACGAAGCTTCGCACGAGGAAAGAAAGGAATAATAAAATGACTCAGGGTAACCTACATACATCAAGACTTCTAAGTGTGCTCATTTCTAAGTTTGAGCCCATTGGAAAAGCAGGGATTTTTTATGAATGCACGGCGTATAGCATATATATGCTGAACTAAATACTACTTCGTTATGATATTATGAATTTCCAGGGAATATCTAGTGTTAATGACCGTGGTGCTAAAACCACATTACTAATACGTAGGTTGGTACGTAATATTATAAATGATAATGTTTGTGCGTGTTAGTATGGTACCACTCGGCTCTGTAACGGCTGAAATTTAGCACATATGTGGATTATAACCTGGAATAACATAATAGGATACTTTTTATCACGGGACATCATTAGATACCTCGGGAACGCGTGTGAAATCGCGTGGCGGATGTAAGGTACATATTTATAAAAGCACAAGGATTGCCTGATTGATGGTAATGAAAGATCGCGATGAGCCAAACTTATAGCGTAGTGGTGAACACCCTGATAAAAGATACGTCCGCAATGCAAAAAAAAATGTGGATCGCGGGTACCTACTGCCTAGTCGGTAAACAGTCGGCCGTACAGTAGTACCCAACTGATATCTTCGTTCGCACAGAAAAGAAATTATGGCCCGAAGATTAACGAAAGAATACTTAAAACTTACAATCAACCTTAGACCACTACTATAAAGTTCATAATACACTGCAGCTGTTAGTTCCGTCTCACTCGCAAGTGACGCCCCTCCGCACACATGGCGGCAGCTGCCGACCAATAGTATTTCCCGCGCGTTGAAAATGTATCTTCTGCGCAAGTACATCGGTAAGCCATATTAGTTGGGTACTACTGTACGCTTGTGCGCGGTTACCGCAGCTATATGGACGCTTGCAACACACGGGGCATCACTCACGCGTTACTGACCCTTCCCCCTTCCCAATGAGCTCTGGCGACCTTACTCACGCGCCGTTTCTGCGCGTTACATTAAAGTTATTTGGCTGCGGTATTCTGTAAGGTGGAGGTACTTCCCCAGCCGAGCTGTTCTATGAGCGAATAAACGCTATGCTCTACCTCTCTCAAAAAAGTATGTATGTAAGTATGTATTGAACATCCATATAAAGTCCCCGTCATGAGAAGCTATAAATTTTGTAAACAAGTGTTCAGGAGTTCACAACATTTGGACCAACAAAAAAAATGAATTTGTTTAAGATTTAATAAATTATTAAGTAACATATATTATTTAACAAACAACTCTTTCCTTTTACTTATTATATATTTTAGATAAATTGTATTACGCACCTTTTGACGTTTTTTTCGTGGCGAATTTATTTCCTTAGATGTACTGGCTACTGGCTCCATTATACGTAATAACAAATAAAATTAACGCAACAATTAAAGTAACAACAATTAAAAAGTGATAACGAAACAATAACAAAATTAACAATAACAACCAGATCCGCGATATATGCAAAGCAATGAAACAAACTCGTACGCATTCGAAACTCGAATGACGCGTTTATTTCAAAATGGCGTCCCGATAGTTTACAATCCCTGCGACGGACGCGTTCCGGTACCAAGAAACACAAACGATAGCGCTTTGCGTCGTTAAAATATGATCCGATTAAATTAAATAGGTTGTTACTTTCATATAACCCGTCTATATTTCATGTCGATTGAATATGGTCAATTTATTATTATCTCGCAGTATAAAATGTTTACTTAGTAAAAGATGTTTGTTTACATAATTTATAGCTTCTCATGACGTGGACTTTAGTGTATAATAAGCTCAGATTGGATGTCCTTTAGGTACTTTGTGTACTTTTATAACTATAATGTGTACTTACCGATGCATAAACTAAATATAGGCCACTCTCTTTGACTGTGAAGTGCTTGTCGGCAAACTCTATTTTGCCTTCGCTGTTCTTTGATGATACTGTCGTGTCGCGCACCCATGGACCGATCATGGCTGGAATGAAAGATTTTATTTAACTTTTTTGCTCATTGAAATAAAGTTAATGGGAAGTCGTGGATATAAACGGATTGTGTTTAAAGCGCACTGGCACTGCAGTTTGGGATGTAGTAAGTTGATATAAGGCTTATTATCCACTGTTCAATCAAAGCGGTTTTGGAGTTAGGCAATACGGGAGCTTGATAATGTGTGGATAATATTTACAGTTTTATATGAATCAACTGAATGAATCAACAATCAATAATGATGTAGTAATTTACACATGATATAATAAATAGGTATATAACAAGCAAATAATGTGTAAACTGAACAAAATGGAAAATGTTTTTGCGGTCAATCCTGTGACGTCTCCAAAGTGTGGTTATAACGATAGTAATACTAATATTAAAACCGATTTAAATAAATACATATTGGTAAATAATAATACGTCTCGCCCAAGT
Source organism: Achlya flavicornis (assembly GCA_947623365.1). NCBI lineage: Eukaryota > Metazoa > Arthropoda > Insecta > Lepidoptera > Drepanidae > Achlya > Achlya flavicornis. The sequence goes on from OX392469.1 coordinate 3,900,462, forward strand.
GAAAAAACAACCTAGGTTGGCTCAGAGTTAGCCTTCAACTTTGTGGGATAAAAACGAGCTTATTTTAAACCTGTTTTAGATTTTTAGACAGGACCTAATGGAATTCAATGGCATCAAATATTCGCTTACCAGGTCGATGTAACATTGGCTGTTAATAATTTGTCATTAGCAAACGCTATTGCCAGACAAAAAAAAAATATAAGCGAGAATTTTGATCCACATGAATTCCGCGAGAGGCGCTACTCTCAAACGCGATAGTAGAAAAATACATGTGACAGAGAACTCAAAATAATAAAATCTTAGGAAAGCGTTGCAATGTACTCCAAAAAGTACAATATTTCAAACAACAAAGCAATAACGGAGTGCTCAACAGAGCGAGGCAGTACTTCACATCGGGGCAAAGGCTGCAACTTTACAAGTCGCAAGTCCGGCCTCATATGGAGTACTGCTGTCATCTATGGGCACCTGGATACCAGCTTGATCCTTTAGACTCGGTTCAACGACGTGCCATAAGAATTGTCGACGATCCCGAGCTCACAAGCGGTTTAGAGCCCCTCAGTCTGAGGAGAGACTTTGCCTCCTACAACGGACGGTGATCTGAAGAATTGTTTTAAGATGATGCACACGGCTACATTCTACCATCGCAACTCTCGCCATCGACGGGGAGTCCATCCTCAAATATTGAAACCTGAATTGTTTCGTACTGTGCGGGCTCAAAGGAGCTTCCTTCCGCGGGCCGTATGCTTGTTTGCCACCTAAGTGGTATAAAAAAAATAAAAATAAGGAATCGTGTGACTAAAAATTCCCAAGTCTCAGTATCTCAGCATTATTTCTGCAACATTACCTAATAATAACGAGAGCAACCACGCTTGTCTGATAATGCGGATGTTATCATCATTTTAAGCATTACTAGCTTCCGTATCAACATAAACATATATTGGTGAAGCCCCTTTTAATGTATTTATTGTTGTAACTTGAGACTTCACTACAGAAGGTATCCTAGTAGTCAAGTTAGTTTTATGAATAACTGCAACTGCTATTATAAAAGAAATTATACCATTGTCTTCCAAATACACATTGCCCGTGAGAACCACTGTCACGGGGATGTGAACTCAAAAATCGAGGGTACGACGATATAATTTGAACTTAGTATACCTTAAACGGTAACCAAAATATGACCCTTACTTTGAACTAATGAAATTGAAAATAAGACAAAAAGCAAAAAGGCTTTGATTGTGCCTCGAAGACTGAAACGACACGGGTTTTGGGTGGTCTAACATGATTAGTAAATTATTGTATTATCTTCAGTTCTATTTATTCTGTGGTATTATCTAGTTTAGGACTGGGCACTTATGGAGATATAAGCTACCGAAGTTACCATCCGCTCGAGGGGTCAGCCTTCAACTGAGAAGGACGTTGTATATTTAAAAATAAGCAACAGGCAAAAATTGCATTCAACTAGCGAAAAAAAAACCTACAGTTAAGTGACAGTTCTCTATGAACTATTAATAATATATTTTTTGGAAGTAGGACACGAAAGATAAGATCAGCAAAATGAAAAACATAATGGTGCGTCCATGCTACGCGAAGCGAGCACGAGCCGAGCCTCGAACGAACAGGATTAGTTCGTTGCTCGCGATTTCAAGTGTGGACGTAGGTACTTAACGAGCCTACAACGAGCTCGATGCGAATCCCTGTGAGAAAACTGACAATCAGGCGGAGCGTAGTCGAGCACGCTACGAATTTTTTTTTATACCACTTAGGTGGCAAACAAGCATACGGCCCACTTGATGGTAAGCGGTTACCGTAGCCTATGGACGCTTGCAACACCAGGGGTATAACGCGCGCGTTGCCACCCCTAAAATGACGAATGCTCGTTCGAGGCTCGCAAGCCCGTCCACGCTACGCGAATCGTGCTCGCAGTGTGCTCATTCGTGGCTCGGCTCGGTTCGCCAAGCTTGGACGCACCATAATACTATAGGTACCTACTAAAGAAATATTCCCAACGGGCGTACGTTATCGGGGAACGAGAACATCTGCTCATGATTAGTTAAGTAAGGTATTATAACATTTTGTGGCAGATGGATTCTGTGGATCTAATGTTCATCGCAATTTTATAGCTGAAAATTAATGGCGGTTGATTTTGAAATCAGAACATAGAATGGTTAGACCTGTCTTTCTTTATACTTTGATTGATTTGAAAAAATAACAAATGTATAAATAACTCTGTGAGTGAGAAAGAGATGACAAATATTTTAAAATTATGTTTTTTAAGGGCCATACCGTAGTATTTATATACCTACTCTGAGGCCATACTCAAACATAATGTAAAAAAAGCTTTTGAGAACTTAACCTACTTAGAGAAAATGTGTTAAGTGTTTCCTCTCTCATTTTGGAAATTATAAGGAATTAGCTTTGTTGAGTCAGTCATTCAATATAAATACTTTAAAAGTATTTTGCATAACTCAGAAAAGTGAGTCTGCTAAAATTTATTTTGGTACTGGAATTATTAATGTTTGTTCATTGTATATCAGTAAATTGTGTCAGTCAGGGCAGATAAGTAATAATTGTACATAATATAATTGAGTGCTTCATTATAAAACTGTATCACAGAGCTGGCAGACAACTTCAACTAGTCTCTCTAATCTAACATACTACTATGGAAAAATTACACTAACAAAGTTAAATTAATGAATGCAGATGACACTAACAAAAGGAATTACACAACTTTGTCTGGGTACTAATTACTCTGTACCATTTCTAAGATTGTCTGCAGTGTAGACTATACTGTGGTAAAGAATAAAGCATAATCTCCTCCACTCTGAAGATTTTCTTAGATGTTGTTGTAAAGTACAATATAAACCTTAATGCACACTTTTAAAGTTAAAAATGGATTGCTACATAAATATAGACAGCTTTGCAAATAGTATTGGCGCACATCCTGCGTATAAATTATCATTTCAATCACATACTTGTGGTATATTGTAGTAAAACAATTACTATACGCGGTTTGATAAGCAGTTATCAGCTTTATTGCTTTGTTATAGAGTTTATTATTTAATATTGAGTTGTGTCAAGTGTTAAGATAATGTGGAATTTATCAATAAGTATGTCTGACTTATGTAAGACTTGATATACAAATAAATAATCAGTTGATGTGTTGATATAATCAACAGATGACAACATAACAAAGAGCTGCAATAACCACTTAATTAAACCGACATTAAAATGCATTTGTGATACCTAACTATTATATATAAATATGTATTATTAAATACTCACGTTCACTCCCCAAATATAATTCTGGTGCATCACCATTAAAATGAGCAACAAGTAAATCCTCTGTGGACAAATAAATCACATGTTAAAGAATGAAACATTACATAGAATTTTGCATGCAATCATAAAATAAATACATATAAAATTTCACCTTTTGGAGATACTTTCAAATCATAGACTGGAGTGCTGTCAATGCTTGGATTCTTTTTCTTGGAGTCCACAAGCAACATGTCTTCACCAAGATCCTCAACATAGTACCTCCTTGGGATCAGGCCCATCGTGTCATCCTTAGCATTGAGGTCCATTCTGGCGCGTCGGAAGTCCAATCCTTGGAGTCTCGGCGGCGCCACGAGGGGGCTCTGAATCAGCTTCTCCTGACTGATGCTTTGCATCGATATGTGGTCCTTTATCAAGTCCAGCTGCCTTCGCATCGAGATCATCTCGTTCCAACAATAAAACGCAACAGAACAACTTATGACCATACCTAAAACGCTTAACAAAAAGTTCAACACGAACAAAAGCTTTATTTTCTTGGAAGAGGACGCTATTGAGAACGTTGTGTTTATATGGACGCCAAGGTCCGACGGCTGCTCTGCAATTCAAAAAATAACACGTTTCAAAAACATGTTCCTTTTGTACGATTAACATTTATTTCAATTAAATTAAACTAAGTATGTAAAAGGTTAGGTACCTGCAGGTTTAAGATGGATAACTGTCCCGTCCGGCGAATTGACTTTCGGACTTTTAATAGTACTATTCAAAAATATGTTTGCACCAGACGAGTTCAAGGGGACGCCCTCGCTGAGATGTATTTTTCTTCCGCCGTCCATTATAAATTACGTTTATAAATATTATTGTTTGTAGTAGTTAGTACCTACTAAGTAGGTACCTATGTTTGTCGTAGTACTACGGCTCACGAGAACATCGGGGCGTAGGCGTCCTCGATTCTAAACAAAGGATGCAAACTTTAATGAAAAAAGATCGCCGACTGACCGCTTCGAATGCGATAATCAAAACCAAAGAACTTCAAGACATGATACACAAATCACAGCACACCATTCACACTTTACAAATTTAATAAAATTACCTTATGGATTTAGATCACATTTGCACTAAAGTTTCTTTCAATTTGCGTTAAACCAGTTCAACAAAGTTCAAAAAATAAAATAACACAAAGTAAACACAAACGAGCTTTTGGTTGCTTACGTTTGTTTGGTATCGTTCTTCGTTCGTCCTCCGAAAGGGCGCGCGCGGCTCGATCGCGACTGTCTGCGCGCCAAAATCAAACTGAAGCTTGCGGCAGTGGCCGACCCAGCGATAGTATGCGAATGAAACGAGCGCCGGCGACCGTGGAATGTCCGCGATTAGCTCACGAGGAGTCGACGAAGGATCGTTCAACTGGAGCCGTGGAGCCTCACAAATGGTTCAGTATAACATGCTGTTATCGGTTTTATTCAAGTGAGCCACAATATTAACGAGAAGTCAGCAATTCGAGCCTCAATTGCTAGTAGGTAATCTACCTACAGTGAAAGCATAATACATAGGTAGGTATCAAATCAATAGAATTATGTATTACCTACACCCATATTACACCGCCAATCAAAGTAATTGTAGGCTAATATACCTAGGTATATTTCTATTTATAAAACTGGTGGATTACTTGGATTATAAGTAGGTACTTAAATAAATTATGAGTACCTACCTACCCGCACAGGTTTTTAATTTACTACATTAATTTTAGGAAGACAGAAATATAGATCACTAGCTGCCCGGCGCGACTTCGTTCCCGTGGTGCTACCCTTCCCTGTGGTACTACCCTACCCTGTGGTGCTACCCATACCTGTGGTGCTACCCTACCCTGTGGTGCTACCCTACCCTGTGGTGCTACTTTACCCTACCCTACCCCACCCCAACCCACCCTACCCTACCCTATCCTATCCTATCCTACCCTACCCTACCCTACCCTACCCTACCCTACACTACCCTACCCTACACTACACTACCTTACCCTACCCTACCTTACCCTACACTACACTACCTTACCCTACCCTACCTTACCCTACCCAACCCCACCCTACGGATATGAAAAATAGTTGACGTCCTATTCTCAGACCTATATACACTAAATTTCTTAAGAATCGGTCATCTTTCTGTCCTCCGTGGTCAAGCCGTTTTTTACAAACACTGAGCCACACGAAAAGAGATTGACGTACGGCCCGTATCCCAGTGATGTGATTTTTCTGCTAATACTTATATTTTTAAACTCGTGATATCTTTTGAATGGAATGTCCGAATTGAATAATTCAAAAAGTTATATAAAGGTACTGAAACAGTCTTAAATATGAAGTAATTTATTTTGATAAGGATTAATACTAAGATACAAATAGAGAGCCATTTCTAGCGGCGGCATTTCAATTAAATTTTTAAAATAACCAAACACTTATTGTGGCATAACTATAATAGTTAGACATATGGTATCGCGACACTTTATGTAAATAATAATGTGTTCTACAAAGTCGTAGTACATTATTTTATTCTATCATCAATAGTTTTCGCAGCGCACGCGATGTAATGAATATTTCAGGTAATTTTTTTACACCTTGGGTTACATTATTGGAGTTTTAGATAGGATCCCTAATTTTTTTGAAAATATAATATAGCCTATGTTTACCGGGGATAGTGTAGCTTCCCAATAGTGAAAGAATTTTTTAAATCGGTTCAGTACTTTCGGAGCCTATTCAATGCAAACAAACAAACAAACAAACAATCAAATCTTTCCTCTTTATAATATTAGTATAGATAAAATGAATGAGGGTTAAAATGTTACTTACCTATAGTTACATTTTAATCCTTTAAAAGCGGTAGTCTGTGGTAAAAGCAGGTAATTATTTTATTTTATTCAGGACAAAAAACATAAATAATAGGTTACATACACAAAAATACGAGAATATAATATAACTAAAGTCAAACCAACTACGCTATCCACAGATTGCAAGAAAGTATTACCTATTGTTGTGAAGAAGAGCAATGAGAAAAAAGTGGCAGGTAGGTATTCGCAATCGTATCGAAACGCGTGACACCGCGGGACTGCCACTAAACTAGGTCCTTCCTAATAGGTAACTTTTGACATCCCATATACATCCGAGTGTCAAAAACAGATAAACATAGTGCGGCAAGGAGAGACACCCTCTTGTCAAATATGACTTCTTAGCATGGCCATATTTTAGTTTAATTAAACCATTAAACATATTTAGCAAAGATTTTCATAGGGCATCGTGCCTCTACCCAGATGGCTAGTCCGCCTTACTAAAGCATGACATTTTATATCACTCCGCTTGAGGGGTCCCTGAGCAAATCGCTCTCAGTTCGTATTGCGCACGGCTGTCACCGCGACATACTCGATGTAACTGATGATATAAAAAATGACGACTTGCTTATTGAAATACTGTCACAACACTTGCAAAAACCAAGGAATAATTAAAAAACTAACCTTCCATGTGTATGTATTGCGATTTCGTCACTTTTAATTACCTAAACTTATTTTAGAAATATACGTTTCGGTGGTGACAGTTTTTATTTTTTAAATCTTTTCCGGCCATGTTTTATGGAAGGTTGCCACAACATGAAAATTAATTTTCCACATTTTTGTTAAGGATTATTAAAAGATGATATCGAATTATTCAGTAATCTGTGTCGAGTACCTACTGATTATTTTTGATAATTCTAACCTCCCGATTTGAAAGGTATTTTGACCATAGAGGTCAAAATAATGAGAAAACTCCTCATTAAATATTATCCACACAACCAGTGTAATAAATAAAATTAATTGTATTGGTAATACAAGAGCTAACACAGATTGCCAACCTAACTAAACTTATTGTCGAAACATTTGCATATATTCGTTTATATTATGTAGCAAAATCCGAAAATTTGTTAAGAAATACAATTTCAAAACGACCTGCTGTATAGAAAACAACTGCAATTGCAGGGGGTCTAATTTTTGTTCATAGATATTACTTATATGATGTAGGATTTGTGTTTTGGGTACTCAAGGTATCCCAAATAACTATTTTGAGAGCAATAAGGCATCCACTTTTTCAATATTAGAACTTTGAAAATAAAAAACCGTTTTCTCAGAGATTTTTCGCCCCCAAAAATCCCCATATAGTACATTTCAACGAAATCGTTAGAGCCGTTTTCAAAATATATCAAAACATACAAATATTGTACATTTATTGGATAGGATATATGTTATAAACAAATATTGCTCGTATAATAGTACTTATGTACATGAAAAAATTCCGGACCGAAATTTATAAATTCCGCCATTTAGAGGAAAATGTTTTTTTAACTGCCACCCTATGCAAACTACACAGACTGTCAAATACTGTCAATTCTGGCTTGTTTATTTCATGTTCCCATAGAGGCGATTAGCCTTCTGGACGTTTTAAATTCTTTGATATTTAGTTACTGAAGTAGGTAGGTAGGTATCTTATTTTAAGAGATTCATATTTTAGAAGACTTACGTTGCCCAAAGTTGTGAAATACATTTTTGTGTATGATAAGCAATACTTATTTAAAACATTCAAATGTTTAGGTTCTTTTATTTTTCCTTGACATATCTTTCTAACTAAGCTTTCTAAGGCCCACTTGCGTCAGCCTGGGTTACTAACCATTTAACCCGATTGTACGTAAATTTTGACACAACTTCGGTTGAAATGGTTAAAATTTTAACCCAGATTCACGCAAAGACTACAGTATATACTTAGAGATTCACGTAAGTGCCTTATAAAGATAAATATGTCAAAGAAAACTATAAGAGCCTTACTTTTTCTAGCGTAGGATTGGGCCCAATGTTAGTAGCTAAGCTTGGTTGGTAACTACTACAAACAGACGAATGGAAAAACCTGGTAAGGTATCCGAATAAAGGAATAAACTCTTAAGATCACGAAGGCACCATTTTGGCACAAATTGTTTAAAATGTCTCATCCCATCTTTGTTGTAATCACCTTTGTTTAGATGTAGATAGGTACTCATCCCAAAACCATTGTCCTTATCTTGTTCAGGTATTTTATGGTTCAGGTAACAACCGACTACCGACGACGGTACATACCTACTACAGTATGAAACGTGCTTATTGCATCATTATTTAAATTCATAACAAAGTAACAAACAATCAAGGGGGACATAATATTAACAGATTGAGAAACATTGTCGCAGCGGTATGTGCTCCAGCTGCTAACATCCTCACTCCGTGGTTATCTTGGTCACTTGCATTGCATGCATGACGAATATAGCAGTCTGCGACAGAGTCGGAGTAGGGGAATGGAGGTTAGTAAAGTGTTTGTTAAAAAGAGAATGTCTGCTGGTGGCTAACATCGGCTGCCTATTTAATTTCTGCTAAGAGGTACGACCCGTACGACAGCTAATAGCACCCATAGACTATAAAAAAGATAATTTAAAAAATAATTAACTAATTCCTAATGGTTTCCTAATCCTTCCTATTTTTTGAATGAGGTGCCAGGAATAGTGTGCTTTTTACGACCGGAAGGTGGGTAAAAATGGCCAATAAAATAAATCTCAGTACCTAAGTAGTCAGACGGTGTCTTGTTGTTCAAATCTCGACCAAACATCTCGACACGTCCACTTGGCTGCTGACTTTGAAAAATATTATTAGTTATTACCGTACGATGGGTGCCTGACAGCTTCTCAGTATTAATTCAAAATAATTGTTCCTTGTGTTCCTGCCCGAGTCGGCTCTGTTACAGGGAACTATTTCTGAATTCACGCCTGTACATAGATATGGTTTCAGATAGCAAGACTAGGTATGTGCTTTTTAACAGCCGAGGCAAGAATAGAGGGTAATGCCACTGAATTCCAAGGAGGTCAAGTTTTCAGTACCTAAGTCCTATTTAATTGGATCAACGAACTCTGTCAACTTAACAAACTTATGGGCAATTTTCAATCTATACCTACAGTGGCTCTGTAGACCTCGCGAAGCCGAGAGTGTCGATAATTACCTAGGTACCTATGACATTTTTTGTCAAAAAAAAAAAAAAACCTTGTAATTACCGTAATTCAAGAGAACACCAGAATTTCACGATTATCGACTGAGATATGCGACACTTTCTCGCCGGGCTGTAGAGGAGAACAGCCGGACATCCTTCGGACATCTGTGGAGCGATTATGTACCTTTGTAGCAAAAAGTTCCAATCATTTTCCGGTTCAATATAGCGGGTTTCAAAAAGTGCTTCATTGAAAATGAAAGTAACGTAATCCATAATAATGATAAAGCAGCGTTTCCCATTAGCCGGGCCGCGACCCGGTACCGGGCCATCAAAATAAAATACCGGGTCGCAAAATACCCGCCTTGTTTTAAAAATAATACCTGCTATCGATTTTTGGTTATCTTGTCATCCATAATACACAAAATTAGCTCATCAAGCAATAACTTTTTAATGCCTTTTGTCACAACTTATAAATATGAAGCTGGGTTTTCAACCCTAGTTTACCTTAAAAATAAATATAGAAACCGACTTGAAGTGGAACCAGACAGTTAGGATAAAACTTTCGTCATTTTCCGCGTACTTGGATTCGTTGGTAAAAAATAAGCAGCAGCTCTATACTTCGCACTATTTAGTGGCTAAATAGACATTTTTACTATTAATAAATGTGTATTATTTTACCTAATGGAACCAGCTTGGGTTTAAAAGTATTAAGTGGGTCACGCACGAAGGGGCAGTGTGAAAATTACCGGGCCATGGCAGAACAATGTTTGGGAAACACTGTGATAAAGCCATAATAAAGCTGAAGAGTTTGTTTGTTTTTAACAGTTCATGTTGACGATATAATAAACAACTTAACGAGAGGATTAAAATGACCACTTAGGTACCTGGTTAAAAAAAATTGCTACTCGCGAATTCGTAACAATTCGTTCGGCGCTAGAAACCTTTGGCTTCTTTCATAACTTCAGCTAATTTTTTTTCTGAACTCGAAGTTTTGGCCGGAGGTGGCCGATACCGAAGCTGAAGCCGAATCTTCGGTTGGAATACAGTTATCTTAGGTAGGTATAAGATATAATGTCAGTAAAAACCTTTGAACTATCCACGTTGAGTACATTAATCTATATGACCTAGTAAGACTGCAAATGAATTTAGTGGCACGCTTTTGAACTACCAATGATCATAAAAATTAATAAGTATCATAACAACCTTAAAACAACATGTAACAACATTAAAACATTTATGTCATCGTCATATCACTATGTAAGGATACAGTCCCAATACTTTCATCTTTGTAAAAGATAAACCTAAAGAATGAGGACTCTATCCTTTGACTGTTTAGCGATCCGCGCGGGCGAGGAAATCAATAGAAATCAATTGTTATTTTTTAACCGCAAGTCAAGGAATAAATACGACATTCCAGTATACCTGAAGCGGGTAAGAACCGTTTAATTGATAATTAGATATCCTATCAATAAATACCCATTAGCAAAAATGCATTGTAATGCAAATAAAATTCCCATTAACATGAGTCAATACACGTAGCCGCTTCAAGCGCTGAATTGCAGTTTTCAGCTGCGATTAATCTAAAAAGAATTCGGTAGCGGAGTTCCTGACTGACACGGCTTGTTGCCCCACTTTACCGTTATGGAAGTGTTTACATACGTCAGTGACACCGTGACATAAAGCACGCCTACCAATAAACTGAGCGTTGCAAAAAATGCTGCTGTTTTTGTTATTAAGCATTTTTATAAAGTTGAATTATAAATGACGCTGTGCACCTGTCAACTTGCCCCCTTACTCATAACGACTGTTTAAATGGTTACGTAAATAATGTCACATTATTTGACAATGACAATAGAGTAGAGACCTTTAAACAGTATATTAGTTAAATAACGTTTTATGAGTAAGGGGGTTATTGTTTATAATGTGAGATTGGAATTGGCCAACATTAATTTGAACACTTGAATCGTAAAATTCAAAATCATTTTATTTCAGTACCCCGAGTTACGTTAGTACAAGCTGCTCCCGACACCGGCGTACTACTATTTTTTATATATTTTAAAATGTATTTTTGTAAATATTGATTTTTATAAAAATATTTAAACATGTATTTAATATGTAAATAGTAAAATAAATAAAAGAAATAATGATTAAAAAAATCGATGCATTGATCTGTGTTTGACCACAATCTCACTAAGGCCACTATGGCCAAGGCATCGAGGAACAATCCCTTAGAGTAGTAATACCGCGCAATCCGATTCCGAAACTAGTCAGTGATTTGTCACTGATTTTGAAAAGTAAGGACCAATCACTGCGCCGTGTGTTCTTGGCTTGACCAATCAGAGCGCATGTGTCCTTGACTTACCCATTCAGAACGCATCGTCGATGGTGGGAAATTGGCGGAATAGATTGAAAGCAAAATCAACGTCATTACGCTTCTTTGGGCTAATTGTTCGATGGGCCAAGGCCAGTGGTGTTGGCCGAAGGTGTTCAACAAACAAAACTAACTAGGAAACTGCGGCTTTCAAGTGTAGCTGTCGGAATACACCAGCACGCTGCAAACTACAACCATTAGGCATACTTATTGTAATAGGTTCCCTCACGATGTAAGCTCAAGTTCGTTGTCGGATTCAAACCTGCGATCTTCATTCGTCGACGTCACTACCACAGGTATCATCGCCTAATTATAACATACGTATACCTCTACGTGATTTCCTTGGGTGGCCTATGTGACTAGTTCTACGTATGCCCTAAACGTATGCCAATTCATCACATTCCTACAAAAGAATTTAGAATCATACGATAGGGCATTTCGATTGCAAAACAAAATCTGAACAGCTACCGTAGTTATTGATTTGCATTGTAGCGCTATTTAGTTGACTCATGGTGAGAATGGGTTCAATGGTTCAATGAACCCCATATTAGCTAAAAACTGTATGTTAGTGTGATGTTAGTCATGTATGTAGACACGGTTGACCTACTAGGTATTTAGTCGTTCATTGTCGGCTTTTAGATAATAATAACAATAAATCATATTTACATAGAATCTGGTTTTTTATAATATTTTTGATTTTTATACCAATGTTACAAAAAATAATAATTTTAAGTATGAAAATAAATAAAGAGAATAATAATAAAAATTGTATAACTTTCTTGAGTAATAATCGTGCCAGGATTAAAAAAACAAATAAGATCCTTTCAGTAGATCGAAATTCTATGTGGGTAATATAATCCTTACGGTGGAATGAAATATAACCCACTTTCGTTGAAATTTCTAATATTGAAAGGTGAAGTAAACTGAGGTGTACCAGGATTATTGTAGGCGAGGTGTACCAGTTGTAACTGTTCTCTTCGTCCATGACTGAAACGTATAAATGCTGCCTACTGTTTTATTAAGAACCTAAAACTTTTTAACAAAAAAAAATTAACCACCGAAAAAACTGAAAAGCAAAAAGTAATAAACCTTTTAAAGATATAGAATTTTGAATATACCTTGAATTTTTTAAGGTTTTGCTGTCGGGGAAACAAATTGTTTTATTATTACTATTTTTATATTTTGTCTGTTTTGTGTTTGTTTTTTTACCTACTTTTAAATCTTCCTTTTATACCACTAAGTTGGCAAACAAGCATACGGCCCGCCTGATGGTAAGCAGTTACCGTAGCCTATGGACGCTTGCAATACCAGGGGTATCACTCGCGCGTTGCCGACCCTAAATCCTTCCTGTATGTTTCTTGCTCTTTTGTTTTACTCTTATTTGTGTTGTTATAATCTTTCTTACTTACTTACTTACTCCATAGGGAAAACCACGGCGGAAAATCGAGGCTAGTTACCTACATTGCAGTGCAGTCAGCACTGCAATATACCTACTATCCGTGATGCTGGTATCTTTATATCTGATGTCATTACTTGTAGTACCTAATACTAAAATCATAGATTCATACTCCTCGTGCCATCTAAAATATAATTTTGTCAACAGAATTAACGGAACTACAATTTGGACAGTCGTCTGCCATCTTAACAATATCCTTTTAACTGTTATCCTCAGACAAGTAGGTCATGAAGCCGTTATTGACCCCGCTTCTTGGATTTTGTCTCTCGCTTCTTGAATAGAAAGTTGGGTGTTGAAAAAAGGTTTTAATGACTTCTCAACCTACTTACTTAAATTAGTAACCTCAATTTATGGGTCAATGAACAGGACCACTTTATTTTTCGTCTGTTTGTCTTTGCATTATGAGACTGGCATTATGATGCAGAGTACAGTAATTGCAGCCTTATTGCAAATAAAAAAATCAAAGAATATTTTTATTTCCTTTTAGGTATTTAGTCAGACTCAGACTCGCAATATCTACCAAATCTAATTCCAGATTACCAAATTGTATTTTTATGCGTTTTGCGGTCGGGACCATGTGACTGTGGGGGTCCGCGAAGCTCGCCGTTTTGCTCGCACTCTGTTATCAAAATAGATCGAGACCTCCGGATAACAGCGGGCGGGTAGCTTTTTCCGCCAACGCATCAGCTTAGCTATCCAAAGAGGAAACGCTGCCAGCCTTCTGGGAACGCAGCGGCAGACTTGAGGAAATTTTGTATCCTACGGGGTGGATACGTCAATACGACAATAAATTAAACCACGTAAAGTACTCATGTATACGATCAACTTTTACTATGGGACCAATTTCGAAATCGCAAAAAATTTTACAGCTTTTCATACATTTATGCCGAATGAATGCTTTTCATACAAAATGATAATATGTGTACCTTTATGCAATAGTAAAACTGTGCCTTTTGTATGAAAAGCATTGCGATTTCGAAGTTGGTCCCATATTAAAAGTTGATCGTATACATTAGCACTTTACGTGATGTTTACGTGGTTTTATTTATTTTCGTATCCACCCCGTATATAGATTGTAATTTATGCATATTTGTTGTAAAAAAAAATATTTTATTCCAGATAATATTTCTGCTTCATACCTCAAATCCAATCAATCATTTTATTAATTAACAATATTATCGAACGAACCGCACGATTATCGTAATAATTTTCTTTTGTGTAACTCTAACAATATCTACCTAGTGACGCATTCTTGTAACAAAGAATTGCAATGTATGAATTCAAAGGTTAGGTACCGACAAAATAAACAGTTTATCATGAATGCATTATACGTTCTTCTCTTCCTCTCATACAAAAGAAGACGGGTTCGAATCGAACCTACGATCATAATCGTCATCAAATCTAACCACGTCAACCGACCGTCAGTCAGGATAAAGGAAACCTAGAATCACTCAAACAAAACGCACCGATAATTTCTTGGATGAGTTTACTTATAGGAATTTTAAAAGTAAAAGCACGCGAAAATTTTCAGAAGTACCGATGAGAAGAGAAAGGATTCAATTTAAACTTTGATTTTGAATACAAAACTTTATCCAATGATTCAATTGAGCTTTATTGCCTTATATTAGTTATCATTGGCGTATCTAGATTTTTTTCCAAGTGGGTCCTGGCCCTTAAAAGCCGATGCATTTCACGAAACAACCAACACGAAAACGAAACCACGAAAACGAGAAAGTTATTTGAATTTGAGGTGTTGCAGGCTATATACCTATCAGCCATCGATTTTTGGAATCTAGAATATTGGGATGGTTACCCAACATTCAGGGCGGGCAGCAGATCAATCTGGGGTCGTTGTCACTGTGTGTGGTTAAAATTCGAATAGGCCTTAGAATGTGTGTGGAGCGAAAATACGAAGACGGAAATCTTAAAGCAGTGACTCGTTTACTAATCGTAACCACAAATAAACTATAATGCGAATGATTTTATTGATATTTACGTCGAAAAGCTGAACGAATTTGGATGGAATTTAGAATATAGTACACCATACTCTGGACTTATACTTTTCTACATGGGGAAACAATGATTTTCCTCTGCAATAGGGCGCCGAATAAACAAAATAAAATTGAAAGGAGCTCTGACTTTTTTGCCAAAAGGCTAATTTGTGTCCAGCAAGCTGTTCTGTGTCAGATGCACTACGTAACTTGTTTACCATTATGATAAATACATCTAATGCTCGTGAGTACGTGCATTACAGGATGTCCATTAAATAGTTCAATGTTCATTTCTAACAAATAGTTTTGCTGACACGCGCACTACAAGATGCTTGCTACAGTAACTATTTCGCAATAAATAATTTGCTTTATTATTTTGATTTCCTAGGTTATTATGTACACTTATGTAAGAGCTGCATCATCGTTTTATCCATTTACTATCGAATGTTAGTCGCAATTATGATCGATTTGTGTAATAAGAGATTGATATCGAGACAATTGTTTACTATTTTCAAACACAATAACGCCACCTTGCGTCGTAATATGAGTTCAACATTTTTTTGAGATTAAGGCCACTAATGTATTTTCCGCCAATAGAATTCTATGCCTGTTTATCAGATTTACTGCTTATTCCGTTTTACCTTGACTTTGTTGTTACATAAGTACCTACTGGTAGACTGGTAACCAATAGCAGTGTTATTTGTACATGACCTACGACATAATATGAGTAGGTAGGGAGCACGTTTGAGATGGCGACAAAAAAGAGAATAAAATATGTAGGTAGCAAAGATTTTCATAGGGCATCGTGCCTCTACCCAGATGGATAATCCGCCTTACTAAAGCAAGACATTTAATTTCACTCCGCTTGAGGGGCTCCCTGAGCAAATCGCTCTCAGTTCGTACTGCGCACGGCTGTCAAATACTGTCAATTCTGGCTTGTTTATTTCATGTTCCCATAGAGGCGACTATCCTTCTGGACGTTTTAAATTCTTTGGTAGGTAGGTACGTAAAATAAATTTGTTGCAACCACAAGCTAACCAAAGCCAACTTCGGCCACATCATCAGTATGGTCATCAGGATGGTACTGGTTTCTATAAAGTATCCATCGAGGAAACATCCCTTTAGAGTAGTACACCGAGCAATCCAACATCGCAACTGTAAGTCTTTGTACTAATACATTACAGAACCGGCTAGTCACTGCATCTAAATGTTTAGTGTGTCCTTGACTCAGGCAATCAGAGCGCATAGTCGGTGGTGGAGAATTAGAAAGAAAGAAGAAAGAAAGAAGAAAGAAAGAATACATTTATTTGATGGAACACTAATAAAGAATATACATACATTAAAATTTAAAACAAACCAGTAAGTCTGTGCCGTCAAAGAGGATCGCCAGCTCAGCATGGTGCTACTGACTATGTCAGCAGCGCTGATTTCCAGCTGACGCCTTTAGTGATGTCACGGTCGTAAGTAGGTACATACACGAAAAAAGCTAAATAAATAACGGAAGTGTATTTCAGAATAGAAAATATACGTAAATAAAATAAATTACAGTGGGTGGTGTGCGTGTAGTTAGAAATCAACTTCAATCAAGTTTTAATAAAAAATAAAATAACAATAAAAACAAGGGTGAGAAAATTAAAAAAAATAAAAACAACATTAAAAACTGGGACGTCATATAGGTAGTTACGTTATAGTCATTGTGCGGATAATGTCAATTAGCGGAATAGCGGAATTTTTTATACAACTAAGTCGGTAAACAAGCATACGGCCCGCCTGATGGTAAGCGGCTACCGTAGCCATATGGACGCTTGCTTGTGTCAAAGGCCAATACAGCGGCGATATCATACTTTATGCATAGTTGTAATAAAGTAAGTATATTTTTTTTTATTAGTCCATTTTTGACGACGTGTCTACAAAGGATATTCGGTTGGATACTAAAATTTTATTTATTTAAGCATAATTACTTATTATCATGGAAGAATAGATTATTATTTTATTTTTTTAAATATTTCACTCTTTTTTGTTATATTTCATCCCACTGCTGGGCAAAGGCCTCCCTTCTTCTTCCACTCACTTTTTTCCCTTGCGGATCTGTGCCATAGTGCACCTTCGAAATTAGCCAGTTCGTCTCTCCATCTAGCAGTTGGTCTACCTCTTCTTCTTTTAGCATCTCTTGGGTACCATGTAGTTGTAATGCTGCTCCATCTTTCCTCACTTGCCCTCGATAAATGGCCCGACCAATTCCATTTTCCTGTCTTTGCTATCCGAATTACACCTCTTACTTTACTCTTCTGTCAAATATCTCTTTTCGCAACTTTTTCTTGATACTTACATATTGAAATCCTGTTTATCAATGTGTATGTATGTACCGATTAGATCCGCGAATAAAGAAATCTTTAGCCGCGAAGCGAATGAAGGAATCGCGAATAAGGAGCATTTACTGTAATCATTATCAAATTAAATTAAATTTTCAATATTTGTAATCGGTCATTTATTTCGTTTATTTATTTAATAGACATATTAAAAGAATTTTTAATTTTAAAATTATTAATTTTTGTACGCCGTTTTGAGCGGTAGCTATATTGTGCTGATTCTATTTTATTCCATATAACACGCATAATTGTGACAATTAAATACATTTCTATTTATATTTCAATTAACTACAAGCACATACCTATTCGTGTCTTCCACGTAATGAGCCACCTTATAGTAGGATAGATAGATAGCTTACCTAATATCAAATTCAACACCAGAAGCTTTATTTTACGTGCCATAGCTTCCGCTATTACATTGGACATCTAATGGTTATGGTTGGACATGTTTACATACCTAGGTTAGAGCATTAAGATGTAAAACAACACCGGACTTAGCCTTCGACTAAATCTGCCAATAATCTCCGGTTGCAAAATGTTCTATACACTAGTTTTAGTTCCGCGGTTTACCCGCGCTCCCGAAGGATTTAAACGAAAGGATGTTTTTATGGCTCTGTACCCAAAGGGCGTCAATGGGATATTACTAAGCCTGTCCGTCAATCCGTTCATCCGACCGTCCATCCGTCTGAGTTTCCAAAAAAATTAACAAATACCAATTTTATATGTACCTAGAATGGTACCTAGGTATTTATCTTACTGACGAATGTCCATCCCATTTTAACGGAATTTTGTAAAATCATTTCATCAAAGATGTTTAGGGTTCTGCGTTGATCTCTCTGTCAATCAACCAATCGGTCAGGCCTACTTTTCCTTTTATTACTTATTATTATATTATTATTTTCCTTTTTCTTTTATTACTTTCATGACTGTACCATAGGCTGATCATATTTCCCGTTTTGTTACAACTTTTGCGTGTGTCGTTGCTCTATATCGTTTGCGTGAATCGATTAACATGCCTGACATTAACTAGATTTTCAGAAGTCGTTGTCACATATTTACCACGCGTGGACCATTATTTTGATGCCTAGGAATCCGTAATCCGAACACCAAACTATGATTCATTCACGCATCACGCCACCACGCGCACGTAACACTATTTACAACCCACAAGGTTTTTAACTGCATATGCTTTAACCATCACTAAGCCTTTTTCGACTCTTTTCAGTTGCAATACGGTATAGTTTATGATACCAACAGCAAATGCTAACCTGGCGGAATAAAAGCCGCGCATTTTTCCGCGAGTTGGTTGTTTATAACGTTCGATTGGAGTAAACGATTGATTGATCATAGAATCGATACAGAATTCCCGTTAACGATTATTGTGTGTGGTGCCGTACTGTCTGGGGGTAAGATTCGAGAAACAGTACGTAGACACAACACCATTATGTGCGTGTGAATCGATTCCATTCGATATGGGCATCAGCCATTCGTGAAATGAAAATCGCGTTTTGAGAAAATTGCAGGACTTGAGGACCAACAAAACTTATGATTAATTTAATAATAGGAGTCAATTACTGCGTAAATAAATATGAAGATAAACAATAAGTGACCGTGCCCTCATTTTTGGTCTTACCAGGAAACTAACGCTGGGGCATGAGCTGTAAATAGGGTTGCCATCTCTTAAATCTGCCAACCAGGACAAGAAGCGTGAAAGCCCCGGATTTTGGAACTTGGAACCCGGACATCTTAACAGTGCTTTAAAAAATTACTCAGTAAAAAATATTTTTGATTTTTGTGAATCGAAAACGAATGCCGGACAAAAAATTAAACCCCGCCCGGACGCTCTCCGGCCCTGTAAACAAACTAGGACAAATCCAGGGAAACCCGGACGGATGGCAACCCTAGCTGTATCTGAGATAAATGTATGTTTGGCCTAATACAGCTGTTAGTCTGTACTTGAAGGTATTGTCGATGTCGATTTTGCGAGTCCAAGAGAAATGTCTTACTCAGCAGTACATAATTGTCTGTGCGAGCAGAAATCGAATGATTTGAGACGATCAAATAGTGCTATTTGATCGCCCCAGAACATTCGATTGTGCGATTTGTGCGTTGTTATTCATGGTTATTCTTAGAATAATCACAAACAATCGATTAAATCTGAATATCAATACGCAATTCCCATAAGTGTTAATTGTTATGGTTTGTTTGGTGCCGTGCCGTCTGGTGGTGAGATTTGAGAAGTTGCACTTAGTCACAGCAGAGCCATGATATGACATTGTGCGTGTAAGTAAATTTATTTATGTTTTTTTTTAAAGTTTCATCGAAATCAGCCGAGTGTTATGAGAATGCATACGTTACAAACAGATACCTACACATTGTTTGTTATACTTAAAGATAAATAATAAATAAATTTGATTTTGAGAGAGGTAGAGCATAGCGTTTATTCGCTCAAAGAGCAGCTCGACTGGGGAAGTACCACCTTACAGAATACCGCAGCCAAATAACTTTATGTTGTGTAAAGTTGTGTTCCTGCGCGTGAGTAAGGTCGCCAGATCTCATAGGGGAGGGGGGAAAGGTCGGTGAGCGATGCTTCTTGTGTTGAAAGCGTCCATATGGCTACGGCAACCGCTTACCATCAGGTGGGCCGTATGCTTGTTTACCGACTAAGTTGTATAAAAAAAAAAATATATATCCTGGCACATTCTTCACACACGGCTACCTGATTCTGACCCCTAACTAAGCAGAGCTTGTACTATGGAAACCAGATAACTGATATACTACATACTTACTACATTTTGTTTGTAAAAGGTACCTACATAAACACCCAGCCTCGTACATGCAGACATTGTTCATGCACACAAGTGCATGATCTGGGTGGGAATCGAACCCACGACCTGCTGCGTGATAGGTGGAATCTTACCAACCACGCCAACTAGTCCGTCAAAGATGTAAGTAACTTGTACATGTAGGTACACTGACACACGTCATGTAGCACTCATGTGTGGTTCAGATCACTGCACTGTAGAGTTACCATAACTCTATTTGAGTCTATGAGGTACTCAGGGAGCCAGTTTTCTCGCGTCCATCCAATCGAAGCCAAACCACTAATTGTTGTGTTTGTGACAATGGTGTGACAGTGCTAGCGATGATAGCTCAGTGATTGAATGCAGTGATGGAGGTCCATGGGATCTACATAATTCTATGAGCTTGAGCTTCTATAAAGAGATTGATATTTTGACACTATTTTAATGAATGTATATCAAAATCAAGGCTAGATCGAATATTAATTTCAGGCTTATGTCTAACACACATGTTACCCGATCTTCATAATGGATGACATCACGCTCTGCTCTAGCGCCCGTTTAGGATGATCTGAAGGTCGTGACATTTGGTTCAAGGTATCCCAAATAGGTTACTAGACTTGAAACTTTGACACAGTTTGTTACATATCTTTCGTAGAAAGATGTCAAACTGTGTCAAAGTTGTCAGCATAGAGTTAGAAATATGTACGAGAGTACTACTTGAAACGAAGTACGCGTACGGCGTATATAGTTTGTACGACTAAAATACGTATACATTTCCCGTTTTTAGGGTTCCGTATCCAAATGGAAAAAAATGGAACCCTTATAGATTCGTCATGTCTATGTGTCTGTCTGTCCGTCCGTCCGTATGTCACTTTTTTCCGAAACTATAAGAACTACTTATAATGTTGAAACTTGGTAAATAGATGTATTAATTCTGTGAACCGCATTAAGATTTTCACACAAAAATAGAAAAAAAAACAAAAAAAATTGGGGGTTCCCCATACTTAGAACTGAAACATTTTTTTTTAATAAAGCCCATGTGGTTATGGATAGGTCTTGTCTTCATAAATGATATTGAGGTTTCTAATATATTTTTTTTCTAAACTGAATATTTTGCGCGAGAGACACTTCCAAAGTGGTAAAATGTGTGCCCCCCCCCCTGTAACTTCTAAAATAAGAGAAAGATAAAACTAAAAAAAAAATATGATGTACATTACCATGCAAACTTCCACTGAAAATTGGTTTGTACAAGATCTAGTAAGTAGTTTTTTTTTAATACTTCACACATCAAATACTCCGGTCTATACTACTACTACTACAGGTTTGTACGGAACCCTCGGTGCGCGAGTCTGACTCGCACTTGGCCGGTTTTTATGGATACTTTTAACAAGAACAAATGACAAGGAATCTATATCGACATTTTGTCTGACTGTTAATTAACAACATCCCTCCGCCGATACGGAACCTGCAAAGTATTCAAGGTTTTAGAATTAAACTTAAAAGTTATCTTTTTATGCACCAACTTAATCAGGAAATGCAACGCCACGACACAAGTGCTATATAGGAAATCATTTTCAGTTTTGTAAATACTTACATAAGTACATGCGCAGTATGAAACACCAAATAATTTTTATTGAACGTATAACGTCCTTATGCCCGTAACGTAAATATGTATTATTTAATTTTTCTCATGTACCTAGTATGATATTTATTTATTAATTTATAATACCAATATAATTTTTGTTTATCTATTGTTTTGCTTTTGTTATAATATTGTTTTGGTTGTTTACTTCTTCATTTAAAGTGTTGTAGTGTATGTATTAGTGATCCTACCGTGTTTTCACTTGCCGGCCCCAACGGAAGATAAGCGTTGGTTTTACGTACACCTACGTATAACTAACAACATGCTGAGTTGGAAGACCGATTTGTGGCAATATTTTTACCTCTTTTTCTATGTCAACATTTCTGTGTAATTTTTATGACAGAAATAAATTTGATTATATTCTATTCTAATCAACTAGTGTAGGTACTATATATCTGTGAATGCATCTATAATCAGAGGTTAAACTCGGGGATAATGTAGCTTCGTATTTGTGAAAGAATTTCTCGAATCCGACTCGTAGTTCCAGAGATTAGCGCGTTTAAACAAACAAATAATCCTAACTATAATATTATAAATGCGAAAGTGAGTTTGTTTGTTTGTTTGTTACGCCTTCACGCCTCAACTACTCAACGGATCATCATGAAATTTGGGATGCAGATAGCATAGGTATGTGAAGGACATAACTAGTACTAACATAACTAAGGCTACTTTTTATCCCGGGAACCCGGGTGAAACCGCGGGGGACAGCTAGTAATAAATAAAATAAAATTCTTCCACATTATTATATTATAGCCACATTATTATATTATAGATATTGAATTCATTTTGAAGTTACATACAGTTATTTTTATGGAGGTTGAAAGAAGTTGTTGAGCAATTTGTAAAGTAGAAAGAAGTGGGATTGAATAGGGTACAGCTGGGAATAACCCAACGTAACAATTACCCAAAAACTAATTAACTTTTAAAACCTAGATTAAATTGGTATTAAAGAACATTAATGATAAGATTTTTTGATAAACAAACAAAAACACGAAGTCAGTTCCCAAAAATAATAGCTTTGTTTAAATATCAGCTAATGATAAGAAACTAACCCATAAACCAAGGCAGAAACTGTAATTTTATTTGTATTTAGGTATTCAGCTATACGCGTCGTTCTCCTAGTTTATTTTGCAGAGCAATATTTTACGGTTAAGTTGACTTCATTGCTACAAACAACGCTCCAGGAGCTTGAGCTTTGAAATGAGCGCAAAATTCGTAAAAATCTTTTCATATAAGCTATAGATAATACATATAACTCGAATAATTAAAGAGATATCAAGTCATTCATCATTATTAATTTCTAAATATATAAGGTCCTAATAAATTAGTGAATTTCCTCTTGAGGGATGAATGTATAGGTCATTAGTAATCAAAAAATTATATTAGAAAAATAATCCGCGGGTATTTTTTTTTTAGATAAATGTTTAAATTAATACTTTGTACTGAAATTAAGTTCTATTTCGGAATTTTGTTTTATTTCGGATTATTTTTCTAATATTGTTTTTTGATTACTGGGGGCCTACCCCCATCTTTTACAAAACAACCTTATTGCAATACTGTTTTGTTTCCAGCATATAATAACCTTATTTATATTCGTACCATGACCTCTACCAAACACTATTGTTATATGATTGTTATATTGCTGCTAAGAACGAATGATTTTTGAGAATTTGTCTATGGGCTCACTAAAGATGAAAAGAAATAACGCTATGGGCCTAAGCAACTTTCTCTCTCTTAACAATTCTCATCTCTGTCACTCATCCATACTCTCTCGCTCTTTCAAACAACCTTATTCTTCTTTTCGTACCATGATGTCCCTAAAACAAGCTTATTTTATGCATGAAAACAACCTTGTTTATTTACCATAATGGTTCATTCAATTCGTACCATGAGCTATTTTTTATAAGCTTTTGACAATTAACATTATTGTTTTAATGTCAAATTTAGCAATCTTATATACGTTGTATTTACAAGCTGAAAATAACATTGTTTTCCAAATTTATGTTATAAAAATCTATTATAGTGTCATATAAAGTAATTATATCGAATTTATTTACTTATAGAATGAATATATCGGGATTGCGAGATTAGGTATCATCGCAAAATAATATAACCGATTGTTTATAAAGTTTTTAATTGCACTTGTCGTTCACTACACAACTATGCATCTACGTTAGTAATATCGATCCCTCGACCCTTAGCCTTAAGATTTATTTAGATAAAGCGGAGCTTTAAATAGCGTGTTTATATATTTAGTGACTTTTCATTTAGGTACCACCCACTATTAATATCCTGTTTTCATTATAACCAACGTACATCGAATAACCCCAGATTAATCCATAAAATTAACTTTCCTGCAGTGTTAGTACACAGAGTAGTCCCTGTGTTCCTGGAATCCAAACTACCTAGATTCTCTGGCAAATTTTCTAAAATTGGTCGTAACCTACATTAGCCTGGATGGAATATATTATTGTCAACAGACGGACAGACGACAGACTTATAATAATCTATAAAGATAATCATTTTAACCATCTAATGTAGTAAAATATTAATTAAGTATTATATATTTGTATTGAAAACTCAACTCACAACAATCTGCTATACTGTTGCAGAGCAGATGTAACCGTGCGGGAAATTCTAAAATACACATCCATTGGACCTAACTTTCTGTAGCCTTTGTGGCTGTGGATAGAACCGTTGGGGTCTGAAGCTCGCTGATTTGCTCACACATTATCATCAAAACCTCGGCAAACCGGTTGGTGGGGAGCTTTTTGTGACAACGCATTAGCTTGGCTATCCAAAGAGGAAACACTGCCAATAACGAGCTTGAACCTGGAACCTTGTCGATGATCGACAACAGCGGCAAATATTTATATACCTACATACACATAATATGTTTAATTCCAAGACCTGCAACTACAGTAGGATTCCCGTCAATAACACAATGAATAAAAACACGAAAGTATTATGTACCTACATTCTTTATTCACATAAGTTTAATGAGAGTAAGATAATTATACACAATATAAGTATGGCATTAAACAATCTTGCAGATACAGATTCAAACTTTATTTCAGCGTTTATAGGTTCTTAGACTTCACTTTAGACCAGCCTCTCCATATCTACGTACACTTTTTTGAGAGTACTCCTTCGCTTGTAGATATCGATTGATGGCGGTATTTTTGGTCTGTTTGTATTTAACCATTTCTACCTGCTGACTGGATCTCTGGCGAACTCTTCGGCTACAACTCTACAAAATGAATTGCAACATTTGTGCAACTTACAAATGTTTATAACCATGACATCTTCAATTTCATGCACTGAATATTACTGTCGAATATACTATTAAGATGTTTCCATATTGATTGCACTTTGTTTGTTATTAAATTACATAAACAAATGTATTAATAAAATAATAACTAAATATCTTGGATATCTTTATAAGACATTTGAGTATGACAAGAATGACAGGTAAATATTTTGTTCCGATTCATTTCATTTGATAATGTAGAGTCGTCAGTCTATATATTTTTTCAATTAATTTCCTTACTCTTCATAATAACATTTTAAAATATTTGTATGCATTTTATAGAAATTACTCGAAAACATTTTATTCTTTTAGTTACTTATACTTTACAATTAGTTTAATTTAATACTTTGCTAAAAGATGAAGAACCTCAAATCATTTCGGTCCAACGTGTGAAAGAAATGGCACTATACAGTTCAGTTAATATATCGTTATTTCTTTTTATCTTTTATCAGGTTGTAGCAAGCCATAGACAAATTCTTACAAATCATTCATTCTTTCTCGGCACTTAGCAATGTTATATCAATGTTGAACGATTGAGCTCATGGTACGAATCAAAGTAATATTATTATAAGGTGAAAACAAAACAGTCTGGCAATAAGGTTATTTTGTGAGAGAAGATGATGGCCCTATAGGATGGAACGGGACAAAAAAAAAACTTGTCAATTGTGACGCACGAATTTTGAAACTCAATGTGCCTGTTGCACTACATATTTTGAAATAATACAAATATTTATTTTATGTATATTGACTTTTATATTACTTGAATTAATATTACTTAGGTCAATATGAAAACAAGGCAAGGGGCCGCCGTTCAATAGTGATATTCAGTGAATGAAATCTAATTTGGCATGGTTACAAACAGAAGTAATTCAAGTATTATTTTATTCATTTTGCAGTGAAGAATTCGCCGGAATTCAAAGTAACTACTCTAAGGAATGTGCTGGAGAGAAATAGGTACCTAATCCTCAACTAGCAAAGCAATGGAGCACTTCTTGGTCATTACAAAAACTGAGACAAAGTTCATACATAAATATATACCTAGGTAGGTTTATAATTTATGTATGGCACTTCAGTCTTAATACCTATAGCCTAGGCAGGTACCTATTGTCTTTAAATTATATAAATAAAGAATTTACCACAGGAATCAACACATATTTTTATTTATTACCTTTTGTCAGGAATGCTACTGTAGTTGCAGGTCATACAATGAAACATTATGTGTATTTAGGTATATAAACGTTTATGAATACAGTACAATCACAGTAAAGCTTAATCTATACGATATTAAATATTTACAACAAATAAATGAAATACAATCTAGCACTCGTATATAAATTTTCCTCTAGGCTGCCGTAGATTATCGGCAAGGTTCCCAACAGGCTAGCCAAGCTAATGCGCGAAAAAGCTCCCCGCCCGAGGCCTCGATTATTTTGGTGACAATATGCGAGCCACTCGGTGAGCTTCAAACCCATACGGTCGTATGGTTTCGATAGCAAATGGCATGTTGGTCCATTGCATGCGAAAGTGTTGATTCCTCACGTAGCATAGATGCATACCACGTCGCTTTCGTGTATCTATTATTGGCTTCTTTGGTATTTGCTTCCAAAAACACAAATAGTTCATATTCATTTGCCATCTTGAAATGCTAGATGGCAAAAGCTAGAAGGCTAGAGATACACAATTAATTCGATAAGTTAAATAAATACGATCTACTGACTTTATATCACTATAATAATAGATATTTTTATCATAAATTTGGATAATTCGTCGCGTATATAATGTTATATTTTGATTGATATATGCAATTGACATAAAAACCATAATGCTAGTTGTCAAAAGACACATCATGGTACGATTTGAATGAACGATTAGAGGTGACGTCATCAAACCTGCTAACAAAACAATATTGTTTTATGCCTATAATAAGCTTATTTTTAAGGATGTCATGGTACGAAAACGCTAAATAAGGTTATTTTAACCTTGTTTTAAGAGCTTGTGGTAGGCCCCCTGATCCCTCAAGACGAAATTCACTAATTTATTAGGACCATATAGTAGTCCTTAGTATTAGCTTGTTAATATAAATACACTCATGTAATTCAAGTATCAATTCTGATACATAATAATGAAGTAGATACGGATGAAGTTTAATAAATTAATTCGATGTAATTCATTGCAATTATAGTTTATTTCAAATTGCTTGCTAGATATATTGCTATTAAAAAAAATCTGGCGTATTGAATAATTGCACTGCCATTATGTGAACTGGTTAGGACCTTACGATTGATGGACACTACTGGCCAATAAGAACTAGTGTAAACACATCATACGTAGTGTTATCAGAAGAAAAATAAAGCCGGCCAAGTGTGAGTTCGAGTTTGACTCGCGCACCGAGGGTTCCGATCTTCCTTGGACATATTCCTTGGTTTGGGCCATAATTGTTGATATTCATATAAACTTGTAGCCCTAGTTTGAAATATCGCCACATTCCGGCCCCTTTAGAAAAGATTTTTTTATTTTTTTTATTAGTAATATGTTTGAGTCAGCAACATTTATACTACATGTTTCAAATTTCAAATCGATAGCATTAGGGGTTGCTGAAATATACCGCAGTGACAGACGGACGGAGTGGCACCATAAGAGTTCCTTTTTAGGGTTTCGTACCCAAAGGGTGTCAAACGGGACCCTATTCATAAGACTCCGCCGCACTAAGTTTGATTTGACCGATTTAGGCGGCCAGAAGTCAAAATCTCAAAAGTGACGTATAAGTTGTACGTAGTACTTATCTACTCTGAGGTATAAGTAAACTATAACGTGAAACACACATCTCTGGTAGATATGCCGCCATGCGAGTTCCCCGTCCGCGCGAAGAGCATTGCTCTCCCTTTTGGCACGCGAAGTACTCGCGTCATCTATTTAAATGTATATCTGTGGTGTAAACTGAAGTATGATAACATCGTAAAGGAATTCTATGGCGTGTGAAGACAGCCAATTCGTCCTGCACCCTATGTCTATCGTAATTTTTACCATTTATAGGTCCGGGTATGAACAAAACCTTACTAACACCATCATCATCATCATCAACAGCCTATAATGTCCCACTGCTGAGCACAGGCCTCCTTTCACAAATGAGGGTGAAAGGAAATGGGCAGATACTCCACCACGCGTGCCCACTGCGGATTGGTAGAGGTATGCTAGTGGTCAACCTACTGTTGGAATATTTTAAGCCGCCTAGGAGGCATCCGACTAGCTTAACGACTATTACAATTAAGCGACAACCGGGACCAACGGCTTTACGTGCTCGATATTAGATATTTAGATAAATGTTTAAATTAATACTTTGTACTGAAATTAAGTTCTATTTCGGAATTTTGTTTTATTTCGGATTATTTTTCTAATATTGTTTTTTGATTACTGGGGGCCTACCCCCATCTTTTACAAAACAACCTTATTGCAATACTGTTTTGTTTCCAGCATATAATAACCTTATTTATATTCGTACCATGACCTCTACCAAACACTATTGTTATATGATTGTTATATTGCTGCTAAGAACGAATGATTTTTGAGAATTTGTCTATGGGCTCACTAAAGATGAAAAGAAATAACGCTATGGGCCTAAGCAACTTTCTCTCTCTTAACAATTCTCATCTCTGTCACTCATCCATACTCTCTCGCTCTTTCAAACAACCTTATTCTTCTTTTCGTACCATGATGTCCCTAAAACAAGCTTATTTTATGCATGAAAACAACCTTGTTTATTTACCATAATGGTTCATTCAATTCGTACCATGAGCTATTTTTTATAAGCTTTTGACAATTAACATTATTGTTTTAATGTCAAATTTAGCAATCTTATATACGTTGTATTTACAAGCTGAAAATAACATTGTTTTCCAAATTTATGTTATAAAAATCTATTATAGTGTCATATAAAGTAATTATATCGAATTTATTTACTTATAGAATGAATATATCGGGATTGCGAGATTAGGTATCATCGCAAAATAATATAACCGATTGTTTATAAAGTTTTTAATTGCACTTGTCGTTCACTACACAACTATGCATCTACGTTAGTAATATCGATCCCTCGACCCTTAGCCTTAAGATTTATTTAGATAAAGCGGAGCTTTAAATAGCGTGTTTATATATTTAGTGACTTTTCATTTAGGTACCACCCACTATTAATATCCTGTTTTCATTATAACCAACGTACATCGAATAACCCCAGATTAATCCATAAAATTAACTTTCCTGCAGTGTTAGTACACAGAGTAGTCCCTGTGTTCCTGGAATCCAAACTACCTAGATTCTCTGGCAAATTTTCTAAAATTGGTCGTAACCTACATTAGCCTGGATGGAATATATTATTGTCAACAGACGGACAGACGACAGACTTATAATAATCTATAAAGATAATCATTTTAACCATCTAATGTAGTAAAATATTAATTAAGTATTATATATTTGTATTGAAAACTCAACTCACAACAATCTGCTATACTGTTGCAGAGCAGATGTAACCGTGCGGGAAATTCTAAAATACACATCCATTGGACCTAACTTTCTGTAGCCTTTGTGGCTGTGGATAGAACCGTTGGGGTCTGAAGCTCGCTGATTTGCTCACACATTATCATCAAAACCTCGGCAAACCGGTTGGTGGGGAGCTTTTTGTGACAACGCATTAGCTTGGCTATCCAAAGAGGAAACACTGCCAATAACGAGCTTGAACCTGGAACCTTGTCGATGATCGACAACAGCGGCAAATATTTATATACCTACATACACATAATATGTTTAATTCCAAGACCTGCAACTACAGTAGGATTCCCGTCAATAACACAATGAATAAAAACACGAAAGTATTATGTACCTACATTCTTTATTCACATAAGTTTAATGAGAGTAAGATAATTATACACAATATAAGTATGGCATTAAACAATCTTGCAGATACAGATTCAAACTTTATTTCAGCGTTTATAGGTTCTTAGACTTCACTTTAGACCAGCCTCTCCATATCTACGTACACTTTTTTGAGAGTACTCCTTCGCTTGTAGATATCGATTGATGGCGGTATTTTTGGTCTGTTTGTATTTAACCATTTCTACCTGCTGACTGGATCTCTGGCGAACTCTTCGGCTACAACTCTACAAAATGAATTGCAACATTTGTGCAACTTACAAATGTTTATAACCATGACATCTTCAATTTCATGCACTGAATATTACTGTCGAATATACTATTAAGATGTTTCCATATTGATTGCACTTTGTTTGTTATTAAATTACATAAACAAATGTATTAATAAAATAATAACTAAATATCTTGGATATCTTTATAAGACATTTGAGTATGACAAGAATGACAGGTAAATATTTTGTTCCGATTCATTTCATTTGATAATGTAGAGTCGTCAGTCTATATATTTTTTCAATTAATTTCCTTACTCTTCATAATAACATTTTAAAATATTTGTATGCATTTTATAGAAATTACTCGAAAACATTTTATTCTTTTAGTTACTTATACTTTACAATTAGTTTAATTTAATACTTTGCTAAAAGATGAAGAACCTCAAATCATTTCGGTCCAACGTGTGAAAGAAATGGCACTATACAGTTCAGTTAATATATCGTTATTTCTTTTTATCTTTTATCAGGTTGTAGCAAGCCATAGACAAATTCTTACAAATCATTCATTCTTTCTCGGCACTTAGCAATGTTATATCAATGTTGAACGATTGAGCTCATGGTACGAATCAAAGTAATATTATTATAAGGTGAAAACAAAACAGTCTGGCAATAAGGTTATTTTGTGAGAGAAGATGATGGCCCTATAGGATGGAACGGGACAAAAAAAAAACTTGTCAATTGTGACGCACGAATTTTGAAACTCAATGTGCCTGTTGCACTACATATTTTGAAATAATACAAATATTTATTTTATGTATATTGACTTTTATATTACTTGAATTAATATTACTTAGGTCAATATGAAAACAAGGCAAGGGGCCGCCGTTCAATAGTGATATTCAGTGAATGAAATCTAATTTGGCATGGTTACAAACAGAAGTAATTCAAGTATTATTTTATTCATTTTGCAGTGAAGAATTCGCCGGAATTCAAAGTAACTACTCTAAGGAATGTGCTGGAGAGAAATAGGTACCTAATCCTCAACTAGCAAAGCAATGGAGCACTTCTTGGTCATTACAAAAACTGAGACAAAGTTCATACATAAATATATACCTAGGTAGGTTTATAATTTATGTATGGCACTTCAGTCTTAATACCTATAGCCTAGGCAGGTACCTATTGTCTTTAAATTATATAAATAAAGAATTTACCACAGGAATCAACACATATTTTTATTTATTACCTTTTGTCAGGAATGCTACTGTAGTTGCAGGTCATACAATGAAACATTATGTGTATTTAGGTATATAAACGTTTATGAATACAGTACAATCACAGTAAAGCTTAATCTATACGATATTAAATATTTACAACAAATAAATGAAATACAATCTAGCACTCGTATATAAATTTTCCTCTAGGCTGCCGTAGATTATCGGCAAGGTTCCCAACAGGCTAGCCAAGCTAATGCGCGAAAAAGCTCCCCGCCCGAGGCCTCGATTATTTTGGTGACAATATGCGAGCCACTCGGTGAGCTTCAAACCCATACGGTCGTATGGTTTCGATAGCAAATGGCATGTTGGTCCATTGCATGCGAAAGTGTTGATTCCTCACGTAGCATAGATGCATACCACGTCGCTTTCGTGTATCTATTATTGGCTTCTTTGGTATTTGCTTCCAAAAACACAAATAGTTCATATTCATTTGCCATCTTGAAATGCTAGATGGCAAAAGCTAGAAGGCTAGAGATACACAATTAATTCGATAAGTTAAATAAATACGATCTACTGACTTTA
Source organism: Achlya flavicornis (assembly GCA_947623365.1). Classification (NCBI taxonomy): domain Eukaryota; kingdom Metazoa; phylum Arthropoda; class Insecta; order Lepidoptera; family Drepanidae; genus Achlya; species Achlya flavicornis. The sequence goes on from OX392469.1 coordinate 3,932,623, forward strand.
TATCACTATAATAATAGATATTTTTATCATAAATTTGGATAATTCGTCGCGTATATAATGTTATATTTTGATTGATATATGCAATTGACATAAAAACCATAATGCTAGTTGTCAAAAGACACATCATGGTACGATTTGAATGAACGATTAGAGGTGACGTCATCAAACCTGCTAACAAAACAATATTGTTTTATGCCTATAATAAGCTTATTTTTAAGGATGTCATGGTACGAAAACGCTAAATAAGGTTATTTTAACCTTGTTTTAAGAGCTTGTGGTAGGCCCCCTGATCCCTCAAGACGAAATTCACTAATTTATTAGGACCATATAGTAGTCCTTAGTATTAGCTTGTTAATATAAATACACTCATGTAATTCAAGTATCAATTCTGATACATAATAATGAAGTAGATACGGATGAAGTTTAATAAATTAATTCGATGTAATTCATTGCAATTATAGTTTATTTCAAATTGCTTGCTAGATATATTGCTATTAAAAAAAATCTGGCGTATTGAATAATTGCACTGCCATTATGTGAACTGGTTAGGACCTTACGATTGATGGACACTACTGGCCAATAAGAACTAGTGTAAACACATCATACGTAGTGTTATCAGAAGAAAAATAAAGCCGGCCAAGTGTGAGTTCGAGTTTGACTCGCGCACCGAGGGTTCCGATCTTCCTTGGACATATTCCTTGGTTTGGGCCATAATTGTTGATATTCATATAAACTTGTAGCCCTAGTTTGAAATATCGCCACATTCCGGCCCCTTTAGAAAAGATTTTTTTATTTTTTTTATTAGTAATATGTTTGAGTCAGCAACATTTATACTACATGTTTCAAATTTCAAATCGATAGCATTAGGGGTTGCTGAAATATACCGCAGTGACAGACGGACGGAGTGGCACCATAAGAGTTCCTTTTTAGGGTTTCGTACCCAAAGGGTGTCAAACGGGACCCTATTCATAAGACTCCGCCGCACTAAGTTTGATTTGACCGATTTAGGCGGCCAGAAGTCAAAATCTCAAAAGTGACGTATAAGTTGTACGTAGTACTTATCTACTCTGAGGTATAAGTAAACTATAACGTGAAACACACATCTCTGGTAGATATGCCGCCATGCGAGTTCCCCGTCCGCGCGAAGAGCATTGCTCTCCCTTTTGGCACGCGAAGTACTCGCGTCATCTATTTAAATGTATATCTGTGGTGTAAACTGAAGTATGATAACATCGTAAAGGAATTCTATGGCGTGTGAAGACAGCCAATTCGTCCTGCACCCTATGTCTATCGTAATTTTTACCATTTATAGGTCCGGGTATGAACAAAACCTTACTAACACCATCATCATCATCATCAACAGCCTATAATGTCCCACTGCTGAGCACAGGCCTCCTTTCACAAATGAGGGTGAAAGGAAATGGGCAGATACTCCACCACGCGTGCCCACTGCGGATTGGTAGAGGTATGCTAGTGGTCAACCTACTGTTGGAATATTTTAAGCCGCCTAGGAGGCATCCGACTAGCTTAACGACTATTACAATTAAGCGACAACCGGGACCAACGGCTTTACGTGCCTTCCGAAGCACGGAAACGCTCGATATGAAATACCACTAGACGGTCACCCATCCAGGTACCGACCACGACAAACGTAGCTTAACTTTTCCGATCGATTAAGAACGGCTAATCATGCTACACCACGAGCGCTTCACCAACACCATTGTTAGTGATAATGTGGTAGAAGGTGGTAAGTACCAATGCATAGAAGGAACTGGCTCTCAAGTGCAGCTGATGGAACACACCCACCGGTAGGTGTTACCTACTTCACAAAAATTTTTTTTTGGGTTGCTATCTTCTGTGTAGTACACGAACGAACTCCTAATTTTGAACGGATAAACCATTTATGCCCTCGTGCCAAAAATTCCATATTTATTTAATTATTTTCAAAAAGCTACATCAAAAGCACACCCGTTTCCCAAAAGAGTACAGCATGAGGTTATTCAAAAAGGGTGTGAAGAGATTTTTGCAGGTTCTGCAACGCGCGAGTTGTCGTGTGACCGCTTACCACCAGGCGGGTCGTATGCTTCTGTGCTGACTTAGTAGTGGTATAATAAAAATGCTAAGTAACTGTGATCCCGAATTTACAGTCATACACAATATTGACAAAATTAACAACATAAAAAGCAACAAAAAAAACTACAGACACTACATAAATAAACCCAGCTTATGTAACAATGCTTACCTAGTAACATTACACATACGACAGCTGTTAGTTGTTACTTTGGTTGTTACACACGAGTCAGATTATGTATGAATGAACCCCAAACATCTCACTTCTCACATAGTGTCACTAATCTCATCTCACTATCTCACTTCTCATGCGAAAGGTTGGATGGATGTGTGTTTGTTACTCAATCACGCTTCAACAACTGAACGGATTTGGATGACCTTTGGCACGCTGATAGAGTATGTTCTGGATTAGCACATATGGTACTTTTTATATCAGGAAATCAATATGTCCCTCGGGTACGCGGGTGAAACCGCGGGGCGCAACTAGTAGTGTATATATTTTCTTTGCCCAAGAAATATCTTGGCATTATTACAGCTGGTGTGCGAAGTCTGTTTTCTGCGTAACCACAGAAAAAAACTTGAGCCACGTGAGTTGACGTGATTCGACGATTTTTATTTTTAGGTTTTTATTCTGGTAGGTATGTATGGAATAAGTAATCCTAACTAATATTATAAATGCGAATTAGAGTTTGTTTGTTTGTATGTTTGTTACGCTGCTACTCCACCGATCATTTTGAAATTTGGCATGCAGATAGCCCTATATGGTAAAACCAAGTAAAACTGTGGTATTGACCTTCTCAATACCACAGTTTTACCATATACCACTTAGGCTACTCTTTATCAAGGGAATGCGATGACTTTTAAAATATTTATTGGTAGAAAATATTTTAAAACTCATTATAAGTCTAATATTTGAATGAAAAAGCGTGGGGTGCTTCACACATTATTACAAAATATGCTTACTCTTTGGGGCCCTTACAGGATAGACAGAGAATATAGGTTCAATTATTTGACACTTTTTAGTGCAGGGCTTCTTAAAGCGTGTTTTTAAACTGTAATTTACTTTTTTATTTCAAAGGACACGCGACGTTGTACACAAACAGCGCTTATGTGCTGACAATCTATTAGCAGAGGCTCAGAATGAATAAATACTACGTACCTAATACCATAGTACCACATAGTACGTACAAGCATGGGATAGGTTTGGGCAGCGCAGCGTAGCGTCACGGGAGCATCGCATCGCATCCGTGCTAGAAATGTAATGGAGCGATCTTTCTTAACGTTGCGCTTGCGTCATATTTAATGACATGCAAGCCATGCAACCATAGATTAAGTGCTATCAATACAATGTTTGAGGAACGTCTAAAGGCGTTATTACCATAACAATAATAAATAATAGTATGGAATCAAAATTAAGTATTTCTCCGAACGCTGATTTAATTCCTGCAGCGCTGTGGACGTATTGTCCATTTTCTAGACCAAAAAGCAGTCTCGTCTGATCATTGCCTAAACTGCACTATATGTATTTGATCGAACGAAGGCTTTATGGGCTAAAGAAAATGTCTTGCATATTATTCTCTTTTTGTTCTTTTGGGTGAGCGTGGTCAAGCACAAAATCGATCATATTCGCCATCGAGGAAAATATGTCTAGAGTAGTTTAAACGAGAGATGATGTAAAGAATAAAAACAATACAAAAGAATAGTACCTATATTGTATAGGGTGAATGGTAATTAGTAAATGATACTTAGACCCTACTCATGATAACAAACAACTTTCCCGAAGAAACATATAGGGATAAATAACATATTAAATATAAGTGGATGATAGTTGTTGATATTGTATAAGTATTTGGAAAAAAGCAGTAATATTAAAAGATCTTCCACAAAAAAAAGCCTTGCCGAGTTTCTTGCCGGAGTCTTATCAGTAATAAGTGTATTCCGAACCGGTGGTAAATTCAACTATATGTACCAATAAGTGCCTTACCAGGGCCTAAACTGAATAAATGACTTTTTGATTTTTGATGGTTAATTCTTATTCTTGTTAGGTACTAAATATTATGGGCACGTACTAAGTATAAATTAAAAAAAAAAAACTTTTGGAAAGTTGTTTGTTATCATGAGTACAATCATGTAGGTATCTAAGTATCGTCACTATTATTTATTCTGTGGTATCGTTTACTAATTACCCGTTAGTTTATATTTATCTCTATGTAATTACCAGTCACCCTATATGTATTTATTATCGTAAATATTCATCAAGGCGTCCGGAGCCGGCAGGCCAACCACCACAGCATCCAAAGAGGAACCGCTACTTACCAGGCCCCCCAAAAAGGAAGCTAAGCAATATTGCTAACGCTTTCGAATATAAATCAGATCTTATGCAATTCATCAATTCCAAATCTTTTAATGAATTGAATTGTATATAATAGGCATGGAAATTATTGCTACTTTAAAGGAATTCTCATTTGATGATATTATTATTTTTTATAGCATGATTTCACTAGCGATATATGATTTGCAATGATTTGTAACCTAAGTCATCGATGCTTATCGACGGCATATTTCATTGGAAAACAAAATCATGTGCGAGTATCGCACGCAAGTGTCAAATTATCACTGATGCAAATTATATATACTTTGGTAGCAAAAAATTATTTTTCTATCCTGCTACATAACATGCTAAAGAAGTTAACACTTTATGTTTTTTTTTTTTTTTTTTATTACGTATAGGCCTGTGTTTGACCACAATCTCACCATGGTAAGTGATGATGTGGCCGAAGGTGGTGCACACACAAAGCCTAGAAGGAACTGGCTCTCAAGTGCAGCTGTCGGAACACACCAATAGGTGCTTGGCGACAGATTTTCGACTTGAGGGTGGTAGCCAGCCAGATGGGTACTACAAAGTACCCTACCACCGTGTAATGTTACTTGATTTAAGGTTTATTTTTGAATACTCTTAAAAGCTAATCAATGATAAAGTTTTTTTTTTTTTTAATTTGTTCATGACCATGGATACTAAGTCCTTCAGTCGCATACATTTTATTTATATTCTTAAATATTCTTTATAACATGTAACAGGCTATGTCATGGACGGTAGCAGAGGTGACATATGAAAACAGCTATGCTATTCTGTAAAAGGTAAATCATCTCGAAAGTCATCTCGCAACTCACACTCACTTCGATTGTCATCTCGCTTGTCAATGTATTGGTATTCTCAAGATAAAATCAAGGCCAAGTTAAGTGAAGTGAGTTTCGGGAACTCAAAAGTATATTCGTAACGTCAGAATACTCACCTGTCGTGGTTCATCTCACTTCCGTCATCACTCAGTGGCGCTAGTGTCGAACTCACTCATTTTAAGAATATGAAACTTTAATCTCATCGCGGATTCAGAAGTGATATTTCAAATGAACGTTACAGAATAGCACTGCAGAATCATATTCTTTATCACCTGCTACTTGTGATTTATGCCATGCCTAGTATATAATGAGTAACTATTTTACCAAAAAATATTGGAATCACTTAGGATCTGCCTGAATTAATTGCGTAGCAATATTGCTTTAGCTTCCTTTATAGCCCCCCAGCTTACAGGAACCTTACCGATGGTCTGCAGCAACAGCCTCAAGGATTTTTTCTATGTATGGATTGTATTTTGTACAAATAAAGAATTCAAAGCAATAATAAACAAAGAGACTTGTTTTACCAATTAGTAATGTGTTACCTAATTTAGTCATTAATATATAAATTACGCCAATAGTCTAAAATAAATGATGGATGACAAATGTAATATACCTACCTATTAGTGTTTTTCGTTCAATAAACATCCTCGTGTACACTCATTACCGTTGTTTACGGATGATACCTCGTTATCAGGTTATGGCTGAGTAACTGCGCGAATGACGTTTGGAGCTGATTTTTAGGGTTCCGTAGCCAAATGGCAAAAAACGGAACCCTTATAGATTCGTCATGTCTGTCTGTCTGTCCGTGTATGTCACAGCCATTTATTTCCGAAACTATAAGAACTATAATGTTGAAACTTGGTAAGTAGATGTATTCTGTGAACCGCATTAAGATTTTTACACAAAAATAGAAAAAAAACAATAAATTTTGGGGGTTCCCCATACTTAGAACTGAAACTCAATTTTTTTTTTTTCATCAAACCCATAAGTGTGGGGTGTCTATGGATAGGTCTTCAAAAATGATATTGAGGTTTCTAATATCATTTTTTTCTAAACTGAATAGTTTGCGCGAGAGACACTTCCAAAGTGGTAAAATGTGTGTCCCCCCCCTGTAACTTCTAAAATAAGAGAATGATAAATCTATAAAAAATATATGATGTACATTACGGTGCAAACTTCCACTGAAAATTGGTTTGAACGAGATCTAGTAAGTAGTTTTTTTTTAATAGGTCATAAATTGAAATTAATATCAAATACTCAGGTCTATACTACCATTTACTTATATACCTACAGGTTTGTACGGAACCCTCGGTGCGCGAGTCTGACTCGCACTTGGCCGGTTTTATTTTATAAATAGGTAGGTACCCATTATTGTAAAGTTGTAGGCATTGAATTATTACGCTGTTGTAGGTACTTATCTATCATTATAATATGAATAGCTGTGTTAATAGTTTCGGGCCCGCATTACCGGGATTAGAAGTTCTCTATGTCATACTCTATACCGTAGATCTATATCTATATCTAGAGCGTAGGTGTAGGTGTAGGTGTAGGTACTTGCATGCTTTTCATCAGGATCGGTTGCGCCGTCGAGGCACGTCGAGCCCTCAAGAGATAACAAATAAACAAAATCACTGTACAATCTAATAGCAATATTAAAAAAAAAACGGGAACATTCAAATATCAAAAGGTATTTTTTAGAATTTCACGCATCTAAACTGTAGCAGTCAAAATTAGTAAAGCAATTAGGTACAGAAATATATAATGATATTCTTGGTTCAAAATTATCTTATGTTTTATTCTTAGATACCTATCTAATATGCACAATATTGCACAATCCTTGCGGCCATTAGTGTGATTGATTGAGTTACACAAATAATAATAATAATGTACTAGAAAACTCAAAATACAGACTTTACTATGATAGAGCTACCTATACTTACTGACAGAACAACTCACTACAATAGACCAGATATAACATTAGTAGATAAAGATAATAAAACAGCATTAATATGACATCGCCGTACCAAATACCCATAATCTTCAAGGTACAATAGGTGAAAAACTTTCCAAATATACGGACCTAAAGGATGAAATAGCTCGCATGTGCAGTTAAAAAATGTTACTATTGTACAAATCGTACTCTCCACCACTGGCGTTATACCAAGACATCTCTCTACCAAGACTCCATAGATCCATCCAAACTTTAGACCTGCCACCTTTCACATACATTTTACAAAAAGCAGCCATATTAAATACTTGCAGGATAGTGCGTTTTTTTTTACAAGTAAACCACAACCAACCGTCCAATGATATTCCCCATAGTTCCTATAATGAGGAACAGACCCCACATGATCTTCACTTGGCTTAGGCCCGTGATTATCATTTCTTACCAGTTTTTTGAACTGAGAAAAAAAAAAAGAAACAAAAAATAATAATAATTATACTTTATTAATTTTCTCATCAACAACATTCACAATTCACAATTAGGATATAATATTAGTAGAATTAATTGTAAAGTATTATGTTGTTATAATCATAATATCATTAATTGATGTTATTATTCTTTCTCACACTGATAAAACTATGTTCGGTTCATTCGTGCATGTGGAAACGCACTTTGAACACATTATTTGTAATTGAATGTTAATGTTTTCTCATTTTAATGACGTCTTTTCTCCTAACGTAATCATTTAGATCACCTACAAGCTTAAAACCGCATAAATTAGGTAGGATATCTGGCGAGGTCACTGCAAGTTTTTATGAATTCACCGGTGAGATAATTTCGATTGCGGGGCGGCAGGGCGGTGTGGAATTGAGGATCCCATGCGCGTGCGCTGCCGCGGCCGCTACATCCAGCCAGTCCGTGATCCGTCGTCGCGTCGGTCCACAGAAAGTGCGAGCTATGAACGCGCGCCCGCGCACCTTTTAGCTCCAACCATTCTATTGACTCGCAGCTCGCAGTTCGCACTCGGTCCCAGTCCGTCTCGGTGAGCACGCGTGCTCCCCTCTCCCGAACGCAAACGCACGTGCACCAACTTACCCACGCTATCTCTCCCCGTCCAGCTCTCCTCGACCCGGCCTTCCTCGAACCCCGATAATGGGCCGATAACGGCTAATTGGTCTCGTATTTCGCCACTGCTTCAAATCGCGAGTGCAGTGTCAGGGCTGTGATGGCCGAGAAATACGCGCTGCTATTTGAAGGCAATATGTACACGAAACCGGACGCTTTGCAGGAAGTGAAGGACATGTCGAGGAACTTGATGAGCGGTGATTTTGAAAAGCAATACAGCGGTACGATGGCTCAGAAGTGTGATTGGCGGATGCAGGCGTGGAAGGTCGCGCTGACCGCTGCCGTCGGTGCTCTAGCGGTGTGGCTGCTAGTGGTCACGATAGTGCGGGAGGTGCAGCTCGGTCAGCTGCGCCAGGAAGTCGACGAGCTCACCGCCAATATGATCGCGATGTCAGCCAACATCAAGTCTTTGAACCAGCAGTTTGATAACAAACTTCTGAATGAATCTAAGGACCTGGAAGATACGGTAAGTGTTTATCGTAGATCGACGCGTGTTGTTTACTCACTGATAAGGTTTGTAACAGCATCTTGTGCGAAACTGTATTCAATTTATGTACCTACTCGTATTTATATACAAAATTAAAATACTGTTTACATCACACTGTAATTCGCGAGGGATTGTCGACCTAATACAAAGATTTGTGTTTAATTTTGTCTCAGTTCGCATGTTGTTATAAATCAGGCGTCCCACAAGTAACTTCATGAATAACGCGGTTCCATATTCCAGTGAATTGTTCTAAATATCGGAGACAGTATTTTGATCAGTCGCCTCATTTGGGTAAACACTAGTAGGTACCTACGCACTTTAATATTGTACGTTCTGCGTAGATCATTATCAGATTCGCAAGATACGCTTGGAGCGAATGTCTACGTGTCGTTAATATATTATATAATTAACAGTGTAATTGTGATGTTTAAGATAAGATAATGATACCTACCTCGTAAACTCAGCTAAGGCTCGTAGATTCTCAAGGTTCTGTTTCTGTGCACCCGGTGTATTATAGTCAATTGACCGAGCGATGATCATGAATAACTGACGTGGTAACATTCAACCGGCGGTTCATCATCATTCAATAAATAAACAAAAAAAAACATTGCAGCGTAATAATTCAATTATTCCTAGTTTCTACGAATCGCACGTGCAGCCAGTTGTTCCATAAATGTAGTTATTTCCTGCGCTAAAAGTGACCTAGTTATATTTTGTTTACATTTACGAATTTAGGAAACTGAAGTTGATCTGAATCTTAATATTGCTTTAGTGTTTCCATTAATATATTTTGCGACACCGTAACTCAAAAAATTTCAACAGGACGATTTATCGGAGGGATCGCAGAGGTCTTTACGCCAGAACAGGTTTCCTTGGCTCTACAAACCAGTTTTGAATGTAAACAAAAACTTGCCGGCCGGTGAGCACGGCGCCAACTGCCTCCGGTTGCATAAATACTGTAGTATCTCTTACATCATTCATATTTTTACTAATGACACCGAAAGTTACCATTTTAGCAGAATATGCAGAAATTAACGTTGTTGTGTGTAGCTTAAACATAGTCGATTGCTCTGTAAGCAAGTAAGCTGCTTACAAGATCGTTGATATAAGCAACTTCAAATCGTATATTGCTAAATAAATAGGTAATAACTTGTTTTTACATTCATGATACCAGAATGCAGTGTCCATTAATGATCCAAGAATTTGTGAATCGTAAGCGGTAACATAAAAAGGCCTTATCAGCAATAAAACGTTGTATACGTCCTGCCTGGCCTTTAAACACTTATAGCTCCTTATTATCTTGTTTATAATTACGGTTATTCTGTTCAGTTTTAATTGATGCCTTGAACATTACTTGCCCTGGCGCAGCACTATCAACTGTCAAACAATTATACCTACTTCTAGTAGAGTTGATATCTGTTTCATTAACTTGTTCATGTTTCTTTTGTCGTCGTCTTTTATTAATTAAGTCCTTACACAATAATTGCAATATTTTGGGTCGTCAAAGTGTGATTGATCGTGTTGCAAGAAATTCTGTCTACGCTAACGATGGTTTCTGCTTACTCTCAAGGGCCATAGACTTGTTTGCCAACTTCAGTGAATAAAACAAAACAAGAAATCATCGAGTCCAAAGCTATGCATTTAAGTAAACTGCAACGTCTAACGATTTTTAAGCCAAATCAAAGTAAAACGTCTGAATTGACAAAGATGGCAATACTTGGTTATAGGTTAACTTTGATTTGGCTTTCAGAAACTGGAAGTAAGTCTGTAAAACTATTATAACTATTTGAAGCGTTTTAATTATGTGAAATATATCCTAATGTAAGTTATAGTTTCTTAATATAAATAAAAACAATTATAAACCTATAAACACATCGTTTGAAGTTGTACAGACGATAAAAATGAATCGTTAAACTTTTAAAAGGCACTTGAACGCTTAAGAAGATATTAAAAAAGTTATTAGCTTAGGGTAGTTGTTTTGTACAATATTCTAATAAGGTTTTTTTGTGGTAGTCAAAGTAAGTTGTATTAATTATTTTCTTTAAGTTTCGATGATGTATTTTTTTTTATAGATCCCTTTATTTTATTTTAAAACTTATAACTTTTGCTTTTAACATAATATAAGTATTTAGTAATAAAATTGGACTACTATACGTAATCTAGGATCACATAATGCAAATGCAAAGTTTTAGAGCAAATTGAAGTTACTGCAAACCATTTACGTTTACAGAGAATTTGCATAAATTAACATTGCTATTTTTGCCAGCAGGATTACTTATGCAAACTTTTTGTAGCTTCCTATATGAAGTCAAAGAATTGGAACTATTGGCTTCTATATATTTACAAAGAGTTTGTGTGACCTTTGTTGCGTGAAGAACATGGACGAGATGATTTCTTTATTCTATGGTGAAGAAGGAAAAAAAACACACTTTTGCATTCATTGTATTACTTGATTAGAACTATCAAAAGGTACTTGCAACATTAAGGAAAATACAGTTTTTTTTATCTCTTTGTTAACAATAAAAGTCTTAAAAAAATATACGAAGGCACGTTCGGTAAACAAGCAAACTGAGTCAAGTTTCTTGTTGGTTATACACATTACAACATATGATCAAAATAAACAATATTTTTTTCAGAACACAGTTTCAGAACAGTTAAACAATTTTAATGTTAACGGATCTTTTAACAACCTATTGCTTTAGACCGACACTTCAATTTTATTTATCCTAACTATTTATTATATTCTTACTAATAGATAAGTTAAGTATATACATAATTATAACTACAACTAATTAACAAACAAATGGATTTTTTTTTAATAAAAATTAAAAAGGACTTAAAATAAAAAGAAATGGTGAACGATATTTATTATTCCTAATAAATTCAAGCAACCTACAAACCTAAAATTCAGGTAGAAAATTAAATACACTTTCTGGCAATGATACAAAAGAAAAAAAAACCTACAAATCATTGCTGTGGAAGTCCGGTAATAAGCCTGTTTATTTTTCGTTCATGATCAACGATATTCGATTCGGACGTCAGTGGGCGGCCGCACATTAAATGCCGAATAAATATAGAATAGAATCGAATGAAAGTTTACAAACACTCGTTGGATAGACGCCAGTTTTTAATAGTCTTTGTCCCTTAGACACGGTGAGAGAGCGAGGTGTTTCTTGGAGGTGTTCCTAGATACAATTTTAAATCGGAATAAATTATGTACTGATTTTACGCATAGCACTGGGAAGTAAATCGACGGTTAAAATTTTTGCCCATAATTAGGAATTTCATGCAAAGCAGTTGTTCCGTAAATCTTCGAAGGCGTGTCTCATATAACATGTTGAAAAATGAGATTTATTTAAAAGTAGGGGACGGCTGGCAACATTAAGTAGGTAATGAATGTCCCCGGAGCCATATAAAATGTTTACAAAGGACCGGCATGCTATAGGGAGATTTATAGGTTCCCCGTAATAGATTGATTTAGATACCAGACGATGGATTAAGAATACAAAAACATCATAACAAGTCAAAAATAAGTGAGGGCTGTGTGAAGTTATTTTGGCCGATTTGGTTATTAATGTTTATCGAATTAAAAGTATTAAATGAATATCTTAAAAGATATCAAGTTGAAATGTTGAAATATCATTCGCAACAAAATCCAGGCGAAGCCAATGCCTTATTTAGGAATCTCCTAATAAATGTCTGTCATTTTCACTAACCAAGTCTTACTTAGGAAATTTGTAAATTGTATGAAAAGCTGTAATTTTGAGCTGCATCGGAGTTACTGTTAGGCATTTCCTAACTGGTTGGTGGTTCGTAACTGTTATTAGTTGGTATCACACAATGATTCATATCATGACGTTGGATCCAAGACTTCTTGTTTAGAACTTATTCACTAACTTTATAGTTTACTTTAAGATTTTTAAGGCGATGATAGCTCAGTGGTAGTGACGTCGGATACCGAGACGAAGGTCCCGGGTTCGAATCCTACAATGAGCTTGAGCTTTCGGTGAAGGAAAACATCGTGAGGAAACCATAGCATGGTGGTAGGGTACTTTGTAGTACCCGTCTGGCTGCTGGCTACCACCCTCAAGTTGAAAAATCTGTCGCCAAGCACCTATCGGTGTGTTCCGTCAGCTGCACTTGAGAACCAGTTCCTTCTAGGCTTTGTGTGCTTACCACCTTCGACCACATCATCACTTACCATAGTGAGATTGTGGTCAAACACAGGCCTATACACAGTAAAAAAAAAAAAAAAAAAAAAATAAAAAAAAAAAAAGATCAGCGCCCACCGTACAACATTTGGGATCAGCAATCGGTACATAATTTCTGCGTTCCACTACATATATCAAAGCTGAAAAACGTAAACATCTACTTTTGCCAACTGTAAATTATTTACATATATGTTTATATTTTACAAAAATATTGCAAATCTGCATTATTTTATTTAATCAGAAGCTTCTATATAAAATTTAGGGTCCTGTGAAAGTAATACAACTTCTACTAGTTCGTAATACACCGTATAATTTCATAGTTCAGCATTTCAGCATTCGATCATATTATCTTACACTGTATTGAAATGTAATTTCCTATTGAACACCCTTGAAATAATGGGAGAAAATATCTGTGAGACAAGTAGGTACATAACCATTATAGGCTGACCTAAATAAATAAGTAGGTAGCATAAATGGGTCAGTGAATATTTGATTGAAACGTCATAAATAATTATAAGGAAGCGGTATGGCGCGTTTCTGTGGAACAAAGGAACAAACAAGGTGATAAACAAAAACACAAGATTATAATAATTGTCATTGGTTGAGTGGCTTGATGATTAGATTTATAATTTAAATCAATTGGTTATATTATAAAATAGGTTTTAAGGGTTTTACAGACTATTTTCTAAGACAGAGAATAGTACCTATTTACATGTTGTTCGTTGGTCATCACAGGAGAATTTTTACAGAAAAAAATCCTAGAAATGGAAAATTCGGGACGTATCAAAAAATGCGGAAAGTCTGTTGGCTAAGCGTCCGTGTTATGCTAAAAGCAGTGTGTGCAATAACTTATCTTAGCTATTCATAATTTGATTAGTCAATAGTAGCCATGTGTGAAGTATCATTGTTTTCGTTATTTGTCTGCTCATTCAATAATTCATAATGATCTCTTACATAGTGGCTTCCTGTCTGAGCGCCATTTATTTACATCACTATTGTAGGTCACGTGTTTTGTTTATATAAATTAAAAAGATCATGTGTCTTTGGTTGAAAGTTTAAATAAAATAGCCACTTTAACGTATTATGAAATATTTCCGACACCAGCAAGATATATTGTTGAAGTGAACAGCAACATTCAAATGTATTCATTTGGCGACTCGTGGACTGCATGCATAGTAAATATGCGGCACGGCCAATCTGTCTAATTTAGATATCTATGATTGGTGTACTAAAACTAGAATTGTATCCCTAATTGCTTAGTGAGTGTACATTAGCATAAGTAAACTTTACGTGGCTTAAAATGTAAACTCAATTTTCAAGTACAAACATATCCCTGACACGAGGGTTTTAACTTATCAGCGTCAGTCTGAGCATTTGACGTAGGTAAAGTACCTACCTCGCTTATGCGTATATAGTATACTAACTGTGCCCCACGGTTTCACTTGCATTAGCGTGATTATAATGCCTACCTTGCTGAATAAAAGTGTAAACTGACGCAAAAAAAAAATCGGATTAGTTGTGGCTGCGATTAGCGCGTTCGAATTATTATTTAAAATTTCTAGTATACACTGCCAAGTCAAAAGAAAGACAAAGGAATGAAGACAGTACGGAATTTGCTTATAAAATGACCCTGGGTTTACCTGGGGTAGGGCACCTGATAAGGAGAGATTACCTTCACGGGGTGCACGTAACTTAATAGACCTGACCCTTTTGAGGATATATCTCTTTCAGGGGCACTTTCATATCCGCTGGAGTGCCGAATTTCTTACATTATCGTTGATATGCAGGATGAACACTGTAGGTGATAGCACACAGCCTGGCGGTAATAATTCATTTGTTAGGGTTTCATTTATCATGTTATATCTCAGAAATGCCGTTGAAGATTTCAGGCCATATTTTACTTAATATGAAGAATTTTAATAACTCTGCTATATCATATTTGTCGTAAACAAAGAATTTTTAAGCTTTTCCAATTAAAACTATGCAATCTGACAACGGGATTTTGTAATAATAACCAGCGCATAGTGCAGCATAATACTGGTTAAGAGACATGATATACAAAGCCTACCCTAGCTTAGGATCAGACAAGGAAGCTGATCAAATTGAAGCCGATAAAGATTTATTGAACCATACAGTTTCAGGTGTCATGTCTATTTGAAGAGCAGCGGGGCTACCGCGTAAGTCAAATGAACTTCATTAAATTGGGCTTGATTGAAATTACATTATCTATAACATTTAGACCTCAATCAAACCGGTCACCTACCAAACAATGGATAGCTTTCAACTGGTTCAATATTCACGTATTCCATAAATATAATAAAGATTTTTTTTTATACTACTATGGGTAAGGGGAAAACTTAGCCTATTGACTTACAGCACCATAGGGGTAACACTCGCGCGCTGCCGACCCCTAAAATAATTATAAAGGAAGACCATTTCAATGTTCATTAAGATTGGCTTACTCGGTAACCCCGCAGGTGTTTATAAGAGCAAATCAGAGTATTCATGAAGCTATTCGACAAACGCATCAGATTGCATTGTAGAACAAGTTAATGCCTCAAGTATTTCACGGACCCTTTGGCATCCTTTTGAGCGATTAAACTCCACATCGCATTCAGAGAGTAGTAGAGTAGATAGTCTTGTGTAAAAAGAATTGAAAATAAGATACACAAGGAATTTAGAAGCTCTGTAAATAAAGGGTGGCGCTTTTCACGTTGTGTCTGAAACAAACATCAATATTTATTTCAGTAAACAAAACATCTGTTTTATATCGAGCGAGAAGTTTTTTTTTATGTATCGATGGACGATACACAGCGCCGAAATGATAAATTCATTATTATATCCGCACACGATGGGTGTTGAGTTTTTTTTTGCCAAGTACCGTGAAGATTAGTTTTTTCAATAAATATCCCAAACACAATATTTCATTACTTATCCGTCATTTTAGTAAGATATCCCTGTTTAATAAAGAAATAATCATTGACCAATAAGAAATCTTATAAATCTTATAATCACACATACTAAGTATCATCTACGGCGAAAAGGGTATACTTATTGTGACTACCATTTAGCCTATAATAATAATAATAATAAAGCCTTTTTATTTCTTGCAATATAACTTACAAAATAACTTATAAAATAATTTACAGAATAACTAACAAAACAAAACCGTTTATAATTTCTCACAACTCACATAAAAACGTTATTGAGGATGGTATTTGTTCAATTTTGGTTTTCTCTTGCAAGAACCCCTATACAGGTAAAGGCCTCCTCCAAGGTTTGCCAGTCTTGTATATATTGGGCTATTTTAAACCAGCTAAGCTATTTTCTCTATACATATAGCCTATATATAGTCTGCTATAACACGCGAGTAACACAATTTTATGTAGTATGTTTACAATGTGAGGCTAAGTACAATCACGAGAAGTCAGCTAATTTGTAGCTAGGTACTTTGTTTTTTAATAGCACATACTTATTTAGGTCAATACTTTGGAGCACTATTTAAACAACTACTAGGTATGTACCGAATATTCTACATTGTAGGTACGTATTTACAATATAAACATACTCAACAACAAAATAAATGTTGTAATAAGTGTTTAGTCACTACTCAGTTAGAATATAACTTTAAAATTTAACAAAATATACCTATAGACTGTGCTCAAAAGAGCTTCCTTCCGCGAACGCTATTGTGGAATGAGTTCTCCGCCGTGGTTTTCCCAATGGAGTACAGTAGGGGTTCTTCAAAAAGGGTGTGAAGAGATTTCTGCAGAGTCGGCAACGCGCGAGTGCCGTATGCTTGTTTGCTACCTAAGTAGTATAAAAAAATAGTAGAGTGGGGATAGCAAAATCAAGGTGTTAATTCCTTCACTTTATAAAACGTTATAAAATAACAAAAATAGTCAGGGTTATCTTAGAACCTGGGTTTTACTGGACTTGGCGTAAACCAGCTCATGTAATAAGACAGTTGCAGTTAATAACAGTGATAAGATGCTATTGCATAACTAAATACAAATTGAAATATACAGGCCTTTTTAAAAAAAAAAACGTAAGCTTGTGCTGTCGGTGAAGGAAGACATCGTGAGGAAACCAAAGTCATGGTGGTAGATTACTTTATAACACCTGACTAACACTTATACCTAGTTGGCTACCACCCGTTTTCACACGAGATGATAACGACACCATAAAAATGTGACGATTTAGCGGACCATACATTTCTATGAAGCGTTTTTACACACAACAATATATGCAGTGCGGTGTGCACTGCATATAAAATAAATCGTCACTACATTTTACGGCATCGTTATCGTCTAGTGTGAAAATGAAAACGTCCATATAGTAAAAAAAAACACCCAGCGTTTAACTGTGTGTATTTCGGAAGCTGCACTTGAGATGTTCCCTTCAGGGCTTTGTGTGGTTACCACCTCCGTCCACATCATCGCTATCCCAGTTGAAGATTGCTATTCCAGAAGTTTATTCGACTACATAAGATGTGAATCACCTTATAATAGTGTTCGCAGAACTGACATAAACTCAATTAAAGTGGACGATGACCCGCGCCCACGGACCGTATTTCTATTGAGAAATTTACCTTCTGTGCTCCAACTTCAAATAGGCATAATAAAACTCGACAAATTGATCTTTTCATGTTTATGAGAGGCTTTGTTCAGCTAACAATATCATTACAAAACCTCGGTGTTTTGTTAGCTTTTAGAAATAGAAGAAGATCTATAAGGTATCCTAGTTTGGGGTGCAAGAAACCTTTAAACCTCTTTGGACATTTAATTTCATTATGTTTATAACCGTAACGTCTCTATCTATCTACATATGTCATGTCAGTGTTAGTGAGTTTATGGGATTTTGATGCGATTTTCATAGAAGAGTTGTTATAGTTTAAATCTGTCCTCAAAGATGGTGTTCTCTCAGGAGGCATCACTGCGGCTGCGCTGTGACAGGACAGTTTTGGTGTAATGAGCACAGACTTAAAAGCTCAGACAGAACTGACCCGCGATAAAAGTGAAGCCAAAAATCTCTGCTCCTATCACGTATGCATATACACCACTCACTCATAGATATGCATAAAAACTGCGTACAGTCCCGACATTTCGGCTGCATTCCGAATTGACGCTGTAATCGCTGTAATTGATTTGAGCGCGATCACGATGTCCCGTGAAACATCATAGATGACGTCATGACATGCGCCATCTTGCGCTCACACCGACCATGCCCTAAACTGATATCACCGTGAGCGCTGTCAAAAATGACGGTTAATTATTGTGTTTTCGGCAAAAATCTAATAAGATTCTTGGTTTTCCATTTGGCAAAGATACTTTTTATGATTTTATGAGAGAAAAATAATAAAAATGCGGGTATTCCTTTTAGCGAGTCAACGAATAAATGATATAAGGAGTCCTAGCGCATCGTTAATTCAGATTTTAATTAAATTCTCAAATGCATATTGAATTTGGATACTGTGAGTGAGTTTACGAGCGTGAATTGTTGACAGTTATCAGCTGTCATTAACGTGATATCTAACTCGGTACGCAAATTATTGCTGTGAGCACTGTGAGCGATATTATCCAATTCGGAATGTAGCCTTCTTTGCACACATGCGCATTTATGCATAGACAAGTGGCTTCAGTTGACGGCTTAACTGCACATCCAATCGCAAAGAAATTGGACTAAAGCAGTAGAAGTAATGTCAAAGGCGCAAACTTTATATTTATATCTGTCTCGATAATTTTCATACGATTACTCCATAAGATAAAAAAGGAATGAGATATAGTTGTGTGTTTCTGTTCATACCGCCTGTAACACATTTTGAGTTGTCAGTGGTTACGTTTGGTCTAATTGTACTACCAAGTTGAATAGGTCTAAAAGTGAACTATGGTGTTGGCCCTCAGATGTTGTTTTTATTTTAGTCGTAGTTTGTTGACATACAGCAGACGGACGACGACTACGCGAAAATTTAAAATTAATATTGTTTATTTAGATTCAAGCAAAACTAAATGTATTAAATTGTGATCTGTGATAAACACAAATATGGTGTGTGTGGTAATCGAGTGCAAATATCATAGGTACCTACTGAAAGGAAAATGAATCTGAAATTATTAGCTTTCATCGGTGAGACGGCATTTTGAACATATTTCGGATTTTATTCGTCAGACTGCTTTGATGATTTATAGAATTGTAGACTAACATTTATGTATTATATTATTATGCGTATTATATGTTTAAAACAAATTAGATTACAAAAATATTGCTATATTTTAAATATTTTGGTATGGGTTCGAATAGTGCCGTACATTTCTTATCGACAAATCAATGAGGATAAACTTTCCTTGACGAGACGCTGGTCTGGGATTTCGTTTTTTTTTTGACAGAAAGAAGATGATGTAAGAAGTCTTTTAGTGAAGTCCTTTTTTTAAGCAACTTTTTCTGTTTTTGTCATTATTTTCGATATTTAAATAATGGAAGATTGTTAATAAAATCACTATTTTGCGTCTTTTCGTTATGAAATGGCTGGCGACAGCTAGGCTGCGGTAATTCCTGCAGAGCCAGAGTCAGCGCATGAATGAATTTATATCATAAAAACTCATACAAAACCATGAATATCTCGGAAACCATGAGTTTGCTTCAAGATTTGGGGTAACCAGGTTGAAGGCCTTCTCCCCGCATTCCCTACGCTGCGTCCCGTTAATGAAAGTACCATAAATGATGAAAGTGTCTAAATTTTTGATTCCCCGATGACGGTGGGTTAGAGAGAGTGATTAATGAGAGAGAGTGAGTGATGAGTGGTTTAAGGCGATGATAGCTCAGTGGTAGTGACGTCGGATACCGAGACGAAGGTCCCGGGTTCGAATCCTACAATGAGCTTGAGCTTTCGGTGAAGGAAAACATCGTGAGGAAACCACAGCACGGCGGTAGGGTACTTTGTAGTACCCGTCTGGCTGGCTACCACCCTCAAGTTGAAAATCTGTCGCCAAGCCCCTATCGGTGTGTTCCGTCAGCTGCACTTGAGAGCCAGTTTCTTCTAGGCTTTGTGTGCTTACCACCTTCGACCACATCACCACTTACCATAGTGAGATTGTGGTCAAAACACAGGCCTATACACAGTAAAAAAAAAAAAAAAAAAAAAGTGAGCAAACACATCAGACGCTTCAATCAGGCGACGCTATGAAAATTGCTTGGGAAGAGATTCCAACTGAAAACGTGAGGCATTAAGATCGAGAGCATGCATTCCAGTCTACAGAAGGGCATACGAGTTATACAAAAACAGAAAAAATAAATAAAAAGTGAAGATTTTTTAAGTTTTTAGGCCTTTTTCGTTGTTTTTGTCTTCGTCATTTTTATTTTAATATAAATTTATAATTTTATTGATAATTTATTTAAACAATTACTTACCTAAACGGTACACAAACACATTGTTTTATGATTAATTTAATAATAAACGCGTAAATGATTTTTATTTTATTTTAAATACCTTATCTGTAAACTGTCTATAGTATAAGTACCTACTTGAAGAAAGTATGTACCTATTCATTTTTGTATGGGAGCTGGCATAGCCACCCGCCGCCATTTAGATTTTTACAATTATTATAAACTAGCGGCGGTTTCACCCGCGTTCCCGGGATAAAAAGTGCCATGTGTCCTTCTCCGTACCATAGGCTATCTGCATACTAAATTTCATGATGATGCGTGAAGGCGTAACAAACAAACTCACTTTCGCATTATAATATTAGTGAGGATTAACTTATTACGTGGTTGATTTAAATATTTATTAGAGTAGAGTCAAACTAAGAAGCACGAAAAAACAATAGGATAATCTTTCTGAGACGGGACGCTGGTCTTGGTACTCTTTTTTTTTTACAGATGGTAGATGATCTAAGGAGTCTTTCAGCGAAGTCTTTTCAAGAAGCAACTTCATAGTTTTTGAGATATCAAATGATTGAAGTGTGTTAATAAAATCACAATCTTGCGTTTGGTGATATACAGTTGCGTTTCGTTGCCGTGTGACATTTCACCTATGGTTAGAAAATGTGTGTCATCTGTCAAAACCGATTTCTGTACTGGTAGGTTCAAACGGTTCAAAAACCAACGCAGCGCATCCCGAATCTTTGTAGTCTTGTGGCTATTACCCCTAGAGTGTATATAAAAAGCCGGCGGCGCGGAGGGAGAGCAGCCCCCGCCTGCTTTTTGTTACGCAAGGGCGAAGGAGCTGCACTTTCCGCAGCGCCAGAGCCGATGCAAAGTGAATTTATGCAAAAAACCTCATACATAATATCAAACCTCAACCATGAATATCTCGGAATCCATGACCTTGCTTCAAGTTTGAGGGGTACCGAGGGGAAGGGCTTCTCCTCTACCCCTCATCTCATCCAGGAAAGTTTTACTATTTCTATTTTTAATTTAAACCAAATTTTGTCGATATCGATATTATTGTATTCAGAACCCTATTGTAAATTTACTTGATCAACAAAGTCTTGCAACAGTGTACAACCTTACTATTTTAGGATATAATAAATATATAACTGTCTCTTTTTGGCACAACGAATCCCAATAAGAGTAATGAGTACAGCTATTCAAAAGTCGCTTCATTTATTAGCAGTCCTTCTACTGCTTTAGTCCAATTTCTTTGTCCAATCGTGATAGCTTTTGGTACGAGAGCTACCAACGTTTTCGAGAAAGAACTTTAGTATGGCTGATTTTTTTATATTTACTTGCTCATAGAAGCCTGATTGAGATGCACCAAGTCTGGCAGCCGGAAGTGGTTGCGTTTCCTTCTGCGCATCCTGTTTGTGCTGGTGAAAATTTCGGAGTTTGAAACATTTTTTAATTTTTTTTCATCAATTTCTCCGTCCTTTTTTTTAACAATTTTTTTACCAAATTAAGTTTAAATTGACAGAGTGTTACTTTACGTATTACAACTACGTATGCTATATTAGTAGTGAAAAAAAAATTAAAAACATAAGTTATACTGTTTCATTATGAATTTATTATTAAAATTATAATAAGACTGTCTAGAAAACTGTTGACTACCCCTGAGGCGTCACTTGGTTGTCACTAATGACAGTGAAATTTCTTTGTTTCAATTGTTTAGACACCAGAAATGAACTATGCTAACTTGGAATTTTGGAAATTTGCGTTTTTAATGCCAAATTGTTTATCTTAAGGATCTAAAAATGTTATCAAATTACAACAGAAATAATTAAAGCAGTTCCAAGAAATGGCGCAGCACTAAGTAAATTTACTTTTTGCGCTCGCCCGCTATATTTCGCTAACTGGGTAGAAAAGCGTGTATTTAGGGCCTTGCAATTATAATCTTTTCCTTTTCCCATTTCTTGGATGCCAGGTGGTGACCATTCTACTCCACTTGTCTTTTCCTCTCAGTGTGTGGCCTGTCCATCTCCACTTTAATATTTTTTTTTTTTTTTTTGGGAAATGGGAAAAGGAAAAGAGGAAGGCAGAACAAACGATGGAAAGATGACATAGAAATAACGGGAGGAAGGGTTTGGACGAGGATTGCTAAGGATAGGGCAATATGGAAGGAGTTGGAGGAGGCCTATGCCAAAGGGCACACAGACAAAGATTGCCGGTGTCTAAGAGATAGGAAATATGATTAAATAAAACATAATTGAAAGGCATATTGAATAATTTAAGTAATTAATTAATAATGTATAAATGTAATAATTGTATTGTAATTTTATTAATTTCTGATGTAAGGACACCACTATAATATGTCAATTTTTTATCTTGTCTGAATAAAGGGCTTTATTATTATTATTATTATTATTAATTATAATCTTAAGGCGCCGATACCGCCACAGAGAGAGTTCTAGAGTTCTGAGTTCTGAGTTCTGAGTTCTGAGTTCCGCGTTCACTACTGTACACACAGCGAGCGAGCATTCTAGAGTCCTAAAGGAAAATGGGCAAATTTGTGTGGAGCTTACCCCATTGGCGGCCAGCAATAATAATAATACAAATAAAAATAACACTGCTTAGTTTGGGATCAGATGACCGTGTGTGAGGAATGTCCCAGGATATTTATTATTTAATTATATACAAACAGCAAGCAAAAGTTTGTTTACATTCTTTATCTCGTCTCATTAGGTAATAACTCCGCAATTACCCATTTCAAAACAAGCTTAGATTCATTACATATAATTTAAATTCTGATCTCTTTCACAATAATAGTGTGGCACAAACTACAAAGTAGACTCAAATTAAGTAGACCAGTACGTGGATTACGTAACTTTATTGCAATGAAATTCAGATTGAAATAACCTCTGAATTTCAAAGAAATATTACAAAATCGGAAATGGTTCCTTTTCTAATGAGCCACTGTTTGTATTTGCAATTATCAGAACGTAAAAAAGTTATCAAAAAAACGCTATATTGCACCGATTTCAATTCAAAAATGATTGAAATTTAGTTACGTAATCGCCCCGCAGCTCCCACAAGCAGCACAAGTTCACGTATGACGCGCGTGGCGCGGTAACCATCGCCCTCCTCGCCATATTGGTACTTATTGTGGGAGAAAATTTAGTAGGTTTATATTATTATTATTATTATTGGTGGGAGGATATTACCCGGGATTATTGCTTCATGATATTACCTAACATAAAATATATCAATATGTAGCGACATCTATCAGCCAGTGGCGCCACAAAAACCTGCATCACGCTTACGAAGTTTTCTCGAGAATCTGTATATATACAACTGTCCAACATGTACAGTTGGAACGCGATCCTCAAACAAATAAATAAAAAAAAAAAAAAAAAAAAAAAAGAAGTAAGGAGTTTTCTACCGCGTACACTCAGGCTGTGGAATGAGCTCCCCGTCGTGGCTTTCCCAAAGCAGTTTAGCCAGAGGGTCTTCAAAAAGGGTGTGAAGATATTTCTGTATTTCTTCGGGGTCGGAATTATCAAAAACGCTGAGGCACATATAAATTAATTTTCAATCATCAGCCTAAACACAAAATTTGAAGGTCCTAACTTCGAAACTGATGGACTTTCGTACAAACTTGCATCCTCTATGTTACCCCATAGGGGTGTAATATTAAAAAATCCTTCTTTAGTGGATACCTACACTGTATAATTATAAATTTAGTGATGTTTACTGTTGAAATGAAGTACTTTCATATACAACTTAATCCCCTTTTCCCTCTTCGGGGGTGGAATTATCATAAACGCTGAGATAACTTTACATTAATTTTCATTCGTCAGCCTATACACAAAATTCGAAGATCCTAACTTCAAAACTGACGGACTTGCATTAAAACTTTCATCCCCTATTTTACCCCCTTAGGGGTGAAATTTCCAAAAATCCTTCCTTACTGGATACCTACACTGTTTAATAATACATTTAGTTGAGTTTTTTGTGGAATTGAAGGCCTTGCTTACCCAACTTCATACCCTTTTTTCCCCCTTTGGGGGTGGAATTATCACAAACGCTGAGACACCTATAAATTAATTTTCAATCGTCAGCCTAAATACTTATTTTGAACATCCTAACTTCGAAACTGACGGACTTTCATACAAACTTTCATCCCCTATTTTACCCCCTCAGGGGTGGAATTTCGAAAAACCCTTTCTTAGTGGATACCTACTCTTCACAAAGAATACACCCTCCAAATTTCATGTCTCTAGGACCAGCGGTTTAGGCTGTGCGTGCATATATCAGTCAGTCAGTCAGTCAGTCAGTCAGGACTTTGAATTTTATATATACAGATGGATAGAATGGTCGAATTGAAACAGCGCAAAAATTGCACCGACTCCATATAATTAGGAACAGGGTAAGAATACAACGAATAAAATAACATAAAAGTAAAAAAAAAGTATTTTAAAAAGTAAAAACCACCGTGTTATCTAAATGAAAAAAAAAATATGAGGAGAAGAAGCGACGCAAGAAACTTCTCATGTGCCCGATAGGTTTATTGTTGTAATTTTACAATAAAATTATCACTTTAATTACACCTACAGTATTAATAAATTAAAAGTTTTAGTAACGGGTGAAATAGCAACTGCACTAAGGTGTGCACACAGGTCGAGCCAAACAAGTCGGCCTAACTATTCAACTTACTGATACATAGTGTATATTAAAATATTGATAACTAATCCTAACATCCTAACTTCCTAACTAATATTATAATAAATGCGAAAGTGTGTTTGTTTATTTGTTACGCCTTCACGCCTCAACGATTCAACTCAACGGATCATCATGAAATTGGGCATGCAGATAGCCTATGGTATGGAGAAGGACATAGGCTAATTTTTATCCCGGGAACGCGGGTTAAACAGCGGGGGACAACTAGTACAACATATTTTCGGAGATTTCTCAGTTTTAAGTGTATTTCGAATCGTCGATAGAGTCAACTGTAACGTTCATAAGTGCCTTATCAGGGCCTAACCTGAATAAATTACTTATTTATTTTGATTTTGAAAATAAAGTTATATTATTTTTTCCTTCGAATGGTTCTGGTTTAAAATTTACTTTTTCAAGTTAGCATTTTGTTCATTGCTGCTATTGATTGGGTCTCGAATTCCACTTCCGGTACATGGTTCTGACATTAGTTTCGTAGCTTTAAGTATAATCTCGCTCACTGCTTAGCTTCCTCGCACTTTTTTGGTGGAAAGAAGGCAGCCAAGGTTTTTATTTCAGAAAGTCAACCAAAGCTCAAGTAAAATTGTGGGTTGAGATTAAACAATTGAATTTGGAACCTGTCCCGATGACATAAGGTTTATTTTCGATTAACACAATGTTCTTGAACAGATCTTAAATTAGTCTGTGTACCCTTATGCAGCCAGATATCCGTCTGGCAAATTAATTTTAGGTTCTTTGATAGCATAACTATATAATGTTGAAATTTCAGCTCTTAGAAAATGGTTTAGAAGAAAATATGGCTTTCACAAGATTCACAACTAAAATAGCATCTGGCACATAGTTAGCAACCACATAACGCTCTGTCGATTTAAGTTTAGGTTGCTAAAAGGCTGTAGAAAATGGTGAAGAGAAAATTATTCGTACTAAAATGGTTTAATGGGTTAAAAATCCGAAATTTTCACTAGTACAAATAGGATGCGCAAAAGCAAACGCAACCACTCCCAGCTGCCAGACTTGGCGCATCTCTATCAGGCTTTTATGCGTAAGAAAATATCAAAAAACCAGCCTTACTAAAGTTCTTTTTTTCGCGACGTTGCTAGCTCTTATACCATTTGGCTTGCAGGTAGATCGTAATCTGGAATAACGTACTATAGGCTCCATTTTATCCCGGTAAAATATTTGATTCGTTGTGTGAAACAAGCGAAAAATAGGTCATAATAAACTAAACTTACTTGCTTCTTGAAAGATGCGTACGACATCCAATGCATGTAGTAGGTATAAAGCTCCAATTAGTCCTATTGCATCGTCGGTGTCTATAAATAAAATATCGAGTTCACGGAGCATTTGTATTAATTGCAGAATGCAGTGTCCCGGCCGCATTAATCAGTGGAAATTAAACCAGTTAGGTTTCATTTGCTCTAGGAAGAGAGGCGAGATGAGAACTAGTATTTTATTGAAACTACTGAGAACTCCATTAATTTGTTTACTTGCTGTGTTTCCTTCAAGGCTTTGTAAATCTTCTATATATATAAAAATCAATGCCACTTTTCGTTGTAATTTTATAACTCACGAACGGGCTCACCTATCCAAACCAAATGTTTAGGCTTTGTTCGGACTATTTAGTAGATGGTTTATGTGAAGTTTGCACAAAATCGGTCGAGCGGTTCTTCATTTATCAAATTTTTTGTAACAAATGATTTCAATAAATGGCGGATCATTTTGTTAATGGGGATTTTGCTGTCAGGGTAGGGTAGAGTAGCACCACGCGAACGAAGTCGCGCCGGGCAGCTAGTGCTTTATAAGGTCAGGTGCATTTTTATCCATTCCTATATTGTTCCGTAAAGAATGGGGATGTCCTCCCAAGTAGCATAACAAGCTGTTTAAAGGCTGTATTAAAGTTCGTTCTTATACTAAAAGCTGAATATTCAGGCTGTAAAAAGGCTGTATAAGCGCTTATACAGGCCTTATAAGTGTAAAAAGGGCCCACATTACACAGCTTATTTCGTTATTGGAGCTGTATAGAGGCTGTATAAACAAAAGACAAGTATAAAAGCTGTATTAGGGCTGTTATTAGGTGTATAGAGCAGCCTATACTCTACGGATATCCTCTTATAAGTATCTTGTAAGAATAATAGTTCTAAATAGGTTGTCGAATAGAATTATGTGAGAATAAAATAAATAAAACTATTTACGATGCCATATTGAATGGCGACATAATATTGTTATTAAAATGGAAAGGATAAAATCTTGGACATGGATATCTTATGCTGTTTATTGATGAATTCAATGTGCAAATTTTAATTTATTGTGAACCTGTGTATGTTTTCCGTCAAAATATTCACGCGCCAACAAAATAATCAAGCCAAAATAAAGAAATTATACTAAATACAGTAAATAAGTGTTTGTTTTTAAGGTTAGGAAGTTAAAAATATATTAATAAATAATAGATATGAGTATACAAGATCATTATTCAAGATGATAACCATGATACGGCTATAGTTATTATGAAATATTCCTTTAATTGTAATTTAAATGTTGTTATTGTAAATGTAAAATGTCGACAATTTGCTATACAGCCTAAACGATACTTGGAGTGTGTTATAAGTCTTAGTAGCTGTACTAAGTAAGTTATGAACGTTTATTGCTGTATTAAGTAAGTGAACACTGCTTAATACAACCCAAGCAGCACGCAAGCATATTCTACATCAATAAACCAGCCCATTTAGAACTTAGAGTTCTTTTAGAGACTTACAAGAGTGTAAAGAACAGTTTTAATACTTATAAGAGTGATTTATGAGATATTATACAGCTCTAGCTGTATAAAATTCTTAGTAAGGGATCCGCGTCAGCTTAGGGTTCTTAAACAGAATATCAAAACTCTACTATACAGCGTTAAGAATTTTATAACACTCCAAGCTGGTTTTATCGTTAAAGCTGTATATAGGCTGTATAAAGGGATCCGCGTCAGCTTAGGGTTCTGAAACAGATATTATAACTCTATAATACAGCGTTAAGTGTTTTCTGACACTTCAAACTGGTTTTATCGTTAAGGCTGTATACAGGCTGTATTAAGCATGTGTTCACTTACTTAATACAGCAATAAACGTTCATAACTTACTTAATACAGCTACTAAGACTTATAAGACACTCCAGTATCGTCTAGGCTGTATAGCAAATTGTCGACATTTTAACATTTATAATAACAACATTTAAATAACAATTAAAGGAATATTTGATAATAACTATAGCCGTATCATGGTTATCAGCTTGAATAATGATCTTGTATACTCATATCTATTATTTATAAATATATTTTTATTCTAACCTTAAAAACAAACACTTATTTACTGTATTTAGTATAATTTCTTTATTTTGGCTTGATTATTTTGTTGGCGCGTGAATATTTTGACGGAAAACATACACAGGTTCACAATAAATTGAAATTTGCACATTGAATTCATCAATAAACAGTATTAGATATCCAAGTCCAAGATTTTATCCTTTCCATTTATTAAATATTATGTCGCCATTCAATATGGCATCGTAAATTTATTTTATTCTCACATGATTCTCTTCGACAACCTATTTAGAACTCTTATTCTTACAAGATACTTATAAGAGGATATCCGTAGAGTATAGGCTGCTCTATACACCTAATAACAGCTCTAATACAGCTTTTATACTTGTCTTTGTTTATACAGCCTCTATACAGCTCCAATAACGAAATAAGCTGTGTAATGTGGGCCCTTTTTACACTTATAAGGCCTGTATAAGCGCTTATACAGCCTTTTTACAGCCTGAATATTCAGCTTTTAGTATAAGAATGAACTTTAATACAGCCTTTAAACAGCTTGTTATGCTACTTGGGAACCTATACAGCTTGAACGATAAAACCAGCTTGAAGTGTCAGAAAACACTTAACGCTGTATTATAGAGTTATAATATCTGTTTCAGAACCCTAAGCTGACGCGGATCCCTTTATACAGCCTGTATACAGCTTTAACGATAAAACCAGTTTGAAGTGTCAGAAAAAGCTTAACGCTGTATTATAGAGTTATAATATCTGTTTCAGAACCCTAAGCTGACGCGGATCCCTTTATACAGCCTATATACAGCTTTAAAGATAAAACCAGCTTGGAGTGTTATTAAATTCTTAACGCTGTATAGTAGAGTTTTGATATTATGTTTAAGAACCCTAAGCTGACGCGGATCCCTTACTAAGAATGTTATACAGCTAGAGCTGTATAATATCTCATAAATCACTCTTATAAGTATTAAAACTGTTCTTTACACTCTTGTAAGTCTCTAAAAGAACTCTAAGTTCTAAATGGGCTGGTTTATTGATGTAGAATATGCTTGCGTGCTGCTTGGGCTATCAAAGGCTACGTCAAACACCTCCGCGTCCGTCTGAACATCACAGTTATCTTATTGAAATCTGTTTCCACAGCACCTATCATAGAAAAGAATAAAAAAAATAGGTATCAAGAAACCTAGAGAAATATGAGCCTCAAGCCTAAAAGGATTCATAAACAAGAAATTGGAATTGGTTTGAAAAACTAAATAGTCCTTCCGGGGGCTCTACCGCGTAACTTTGGTGGTAATCGTAACGAACACCATTAATGCATTTCATCCAATCAGGGCCCACGAATGGTCATCGTCGCGTCATACCGCGTGCGGGTCATACATAAGATGAAGTAATTAATGGTGTTCGTTAAGATTACCACCAAAGATACGCAATAGCCCGGCGGGTCAGTCGGGTAAAAATACTCGAAAGTTCCTGTTTTTTAACCGCCTTCATAAAAAGGAGGAGGTTCTCAATTCGTTTGTATTTTTTTTTAACCGACTTCAATAAAGGAGGTTCTTAATTCGATTGTTTTAGTTATGTTTGTTACATTGGTTTGTTACCTCATTAATCCGTCATTTATTAACCAATTTGGTTTTTTTTTTTGTTTGGAACACTTCCCG
The DNA here is from genome assembly GCA_947623365.1 of Achlya flavicornis. Classification (NCBI taxonomy): domain Eukaryota; kingdom Metazoa; phylum Arthropoda; class Insecta; order Lepidoptera; family Drepanidae; genus Achlya; species Achlya flavicornis. The sequence goes on from OX392469.1 coordinate 3,962,705, forward strand.
TTTGGTCCCATTGTCATCAGATCAGGATTTGATTACGTCTTAGTGTAATTAAAGTCGGTTAAAGTTTTTTGTAAAACAGTTTTCAATTTTTCCATATATATAATTCTGCAGTTATATAGGACGCGTGTCCCTAGTAACTACAGAGTTTGCTAAAACAGCAATTTTAATTGGATTACATCAGAAGGCCCGCAGGCAGTACCTAGTGCTCGCAAGATCACAGACAATCGTTAGGAAAAATAACAGATTATCTATCTTTTTATGACGCAATACTTTGACAGCGGCTTTGGTTATATAATAATAATAAAAAGCCTTTATTCAGACACAATTTTGTTTTTTTTTACATTAGATTATATACTATTGTTGACTCAATTGCTATGAGTTGACATCGACAACTTGGTCTGTTTGCCCCAGTTTGGCAAAAGCCTCCTCCATTTCATTCCATTCTCTTCTATTAAGCGCTACTCTAGTCCATGTTTTCCCTGCTGTTGCCTGTTATATAACTGGTGACAAAAAAAAATAGTTTAAAAACCATCCAGATTTTCTCAACATCCATTATTCTCTGATGATTTGTTATAAAATCGTTTTGTGTTCGCCCACAAGTCCACAACTCTGTTTTTATTCTAATCCAGCTTGAAATATTGATAAAAATCCATCCGTTTTACATGAACTGTAGAAGAACTTTTAGTTTATTCGTACTCTCTAGTGCGGTTATTAATTCTAGATCATATTTTTATTTGTAAGCTTTCTATTTTTCTTTCACAACCTTCTTCGCCTCCATTATTAACACTCTTATACCGCTTTGTTGCCTTGTCATAGGTGTCAGCGGTACAAACATGTATTGTGTTGTGATAATCTTATCACGCAATATTGTGTTTTGTTCAATGTTATCATGTTTCATTATGTATCGGGTGACATTCGCACAGATTTGCAATAAAATATTTTGTATAAAAATGCAGTGTTTGAATGTGACACTTGTTTTAACGATTTAGATTAGATTTTGTAGATTGACATAAGAGATTGTTTAAAATCACGTGATTGGTTTAATCGATTTCAAATGTCAATCCCATACAAATTTGATCGTTTACTAACGATGACGATTGTCGACAAACATTTTGTCTAAGGGGCAGGAGACCAATGAGCTGGCCATAGAAATATCATATAGATACTTATGATATTTCTATGGAGCTGGCGCTTACTTCAGGCAACGCACGCAATTCAAAGAGGTAACGTTGCCAACTTTTTGGGAACCCTGCCTGCAAGCGGCGATTTAAACGTAGTTTTTTATGTATAATAACTTACATGTATAGTATATTGTTTTTGTAATTGTAATATAGTTTTAAATTCTTAGAAATGAATAAATTAAAAATAATGAAACGCTTTATTCCGACAGATAAAAATACATAAACAAATATAAAAATTACAAATATAAACTAAATAATATCCTAATATATTAAATAATACAAAAAATCTTTTTGTTGTATTGTTTACACGATTGTGTGTACAAAAATAACAAGTAATGAACAAAAGTGCAAACAATTCAGGCGGCCTTATTGCTGAACCGATAGGGATTGGTGTCGTTTAGATATATTATCATTTTCCTTTTTATAAAGGCTGTCTCCTCTTTTTTAATTTTATTTGTTTTCTCTTTTTCTTTTTTCCTATGTAAATATTTTTATTCTTCTTTCTTTATATTTCTATTTCATCTGTATTTTTTTCATCTTAATTAGATTTAAGGTTTTATTGATTGTTATAGTTGTTATCTATATATATAAAATGCTTTGTCCTGAATGACTGACTGACAATCAACGCACAGCCTAAACCGCTGATCGTAGAGACCTGAAACTTGGAGGGTCTGTTCTTTGTATGACGTAGGCGTTAGATAAGAAAGGATTTTCCGAAATTCTACCCCTAAGGGGGTGAAAAACGGGGGTAAAGTTTGTATGGGACAACGTGATTCCTTGGTCCGATCTACTTCAAATTTTGCATAAACCTTCCTTAACAGAATTGATGCAAGATGTGTTTCGTATTTTATTGAAAATCATCGCCTAACGGGGTCAAAAAGGGGAAGAAAGTTATTTTAGGGGTGATTTTCATCGAAGTTGATATCAATACTCCTTAGTACTTTTGATTTAAATAACATTTTTTATTTTGACACATGTTTGAAATCCCAATCCGATTTTCACAGATTACAGAATAAGGCAGATGGAGCGAACGGAACACGGGAGCGAGGCCAAAAAAAGCAAATACAAATTGAAAAACACATACCTGGTATTCTTTATTGAATTTGTATTTGCTTTGTTTAAAAAACTTTATTTAACGGAAAACACTTTCTTTTAAATAAATTAGCATACAGCAGATTTTAAACATAGCAAATACAAATTCAAAAGCGAATACCAGGTATGTGTTATTCAATTTGTACGGTACCTAATTGCTTTTTTTGGCCCGTGTTTCGCGCGCTCAATCTGCCTTTTGTTCTGGAAACTGAAATGCTCTTTAAAATTGGAATGTCAAATATAAAAGAATATTTAAATCGGATTAGAATTCGAAATTTGTTTGGAAGTTCATTTTCTCGGAGTTTTTGGCGGGAACTAGCAGAGTGACGTTGCGTTTAAATTTTTAATTACATAATTTCGTGTATTTTGAGTTTTATTGCATATTATCGGTGGTATTTTATCCAATAAAGATCAATCCATTTGCACCAGTGAAGTGAAATGAAATGAATTATGTGTATCGTGTCTTTTCACAAGGCCGTGAAGAGTTTTAGTACATGACCACCACTGTAGGTATAACATGACTTTTATGGACAGTGACTGACTGCATGAGTTGAGGACTATGTGAAAGTGATTTATTGTGACTAGAACTTATATAATATAACTGGAAATTGGCAAAATACACACCCGTGTGACGCCAAAAAAAAAGTACATTTTCTCTATTTCATTACAATATTTTGATTGTAGTTAATTTAATTTCTTTCTCATTTGTTGTTATAATAATTAAATAAGATTTGAGTTCGTTTTTTTGTGTAGCTATAATATAGGTTTTAGTCTTTGATTAAGGATACATCCAGATAGAGAGTCGCAGCTGTGCACGCGTCGATAAAAATACGCTCTAACTGTTAGGGGCTAAATCAAATAAAAATGCAAAATAATTATCAATATTTAAATTTCTCACGATTTTAATTGGAATATTTTAACAACTACTATCATTATGAACGTCATTATGACAAGCAGAATGACGCAGAGGGAGCGTAAAACGTAGCTGTTACGCGCAGCAGCCTATAAAAGTTGGCCTGTTTTGTATATTAGTGTAGTATGGCGACGTTCTTTCTAGGTATATTTCTATGGTTTTAGTTTTAATTTGTAAAAATATCTGTGTTCGATTTGTTGTGTCTAATAATCAGTGGCGTGCATTGGTTTTCGAAGCGGAAAATTTAAACCGTACGCGGGTGAAACCGCGGGGGTCTGCTAGTCTATACATATAAAATGCTTTGTCCTGAATGACTGACTGACAATCAACGCACAGCCTAAACCGCTGATCGTAGAGGCCTGAAACTTGGAGGATGTGTTCTTTGTATGGCGTAGGCATCAGATAAGAAAGGATTTTCCTAAATTCTACCCCTAAGGGGGTGAAAAACGGGGCAAAGTTTGTATAGGACAACGTGATTCCTTGGTCCGATCTACTTCAAATTTTGCATAAACATTCTTTAACAGAATTCATGGAAGACGTGTTTCATATTTTATTGTAACTCATCGCCAAACGGGATAAAAAATGGGTTGAAAGTTATTTTAGGGGTGATTTGCACCGAAGTTGATATCAATACTCCTTAGTGCTTTTGATTTAAATATTCTTTGATATTTGACATTCCAATTTTAAAGAGTATTGCATTGCACTGTAGACGGAGAATTACAGGTAGACAGGCCAAGATACGCATATGTCAAAACGTGTATGTGTGAGCAAGACTAAGCGTATTTCTTTGTCTCTATCTAGCGTACAGATTGTTATTGTTTGACCTCAATGTCGTTGAGGCCAAAAAAGTTTGGGTATTATAAATAAAAAAATAAATAAATTATGATATTTTTTTATGAGAGCAGTGAAACTGTAAATTATATTTTATTTGTGATTTTGTATCAGCGTTGCCAGACGACCCGATTTTTAGCCCAAGATCGAATGTTCCGCGCGTGACAGGTTCCCGCTTTTCGAGGATTTCTCGACGGTGAAATCATTGTTGGACGTAGAAATCGAAAATTATAAAGACACCACTACACAGAAATGGCACCTGCTTTCCCGTGACGCGTCTTAAACAATTGTTGTGTAATTGGCTGTAAAAATAATTAGTGTTCCGCGCAAAAAAATTAAAACCGTTCGCGGGTGAAACCGCGGGGGTCTGCTAGTTTATAATATAATCTAAAATGTTCCTTTAATTCTTTACTTATACGTTTCAATTATAATACAATCTGTAGCAATATGATTCATTCTAATGAATAACTATGTAGATTCTATGCGTCGTTTTCCGTAGGTAGGTATTTTCCAATGGCCGCGTGCAGTGATCTATTTCAGTCGCATTATATCTGGGTTAACGTAACTTATGCGCGTTCGTAGTCCGCAGTTACGTCAGCATTGCAACTGATCGCACCTGAATATGAAAGGTGTTACACGAGCTGGCATATCTGTAAACATCATATAAACGCTTTTAGTTTGCACGACTGAGTGATTAATAAACTGTGGATGGTTATATCGATGCAGACGTGGAGAGATTTCTGGTGGGTGCTCTTTGTTACTTTATTTGTATGTATGCTTACTCTCAATCCATTAAGTCCAGGGATCGGCAACCTTTTGAGACGGAAGAGTAAAATGTTACAATTTACAAAATTTCCCAGTTTTTAAAGAGCCACATTTTTTTTGTGGCTTGTTAAAATTTGGTTTTTTAATATTTTATTCATGCAAGAGAACGCTTGCTCGCATGCATATGTCGACTCGAAGATCGTAAGCACTCCAAATGGATCGATTGCATGGTTTTAAAGGGTTTTGATAAAATTATTATTTTTCGTGTATGGAACTGGAGAGCCGCAACTTTACATCGAAAGAGCCGCGGCTCGCGAACCGCAGGTTGCCGACCCCTGATTTAGTCTAATTGACTAGACTAACATGCATCCATTCAAACTTCCGCAGTTATTATGTTAGTAGGACTAATAATGGATTTGGATGAGATTTAGCATAATTAAACAGGGGATACAGGGGGATACAATAATAAACGAAACCGCATGTTAGTATTTCTTAGTAGTTTACGTGATTTATTGTCGTATTGTTGTATCCATCCTGTATATTATAAATAAAATAAAATACTTTTAATCCCAGGAAATCACTAATACAGGGTTGAAGCTAGTATATTTAATGATACGACTCGTCGAATTTAAACTGAGTAAAACCTCAAACCTTTTTTCGTCATGGAAGATAATTCCTCTTTGAAGACTAATTACAGTGACTTACATACAATTCTGTGAACTTTACAACTTTTCTGAGCATACAGTAATTTCTTTAAGGCCTTTTTCCAAAAAAATCATCTCAAAATTCAAACCCCATTGACTTCTTCTAGTGCATCGAATGGAACAAACAAGCGGTTTTGAATTTAAAAAACAATTTTCATTTACAAACTTTATAAAATCAATAAAGGTTTTTCTAATACTATTCTAATCTAGCTTTGAACCGAGCGATATCATAAAATGTAATTCGCCCACAGTGCCAAATATTTGACCTTTCAAATGTGATCAAGCGCCGCCCGGGAGCGTCGCGGACGTCGGAATTTCCATTATAATCTTTATGACTGCCTGTGATCGTATATTTTTGTCGATCTTTGTTAGTGTATGGTTAAAACCACACCTTTGAATTATTGTAGAATATTATCTATTATAATCATACATAAAAGGACAAACTCACTGAATAATTAATGCAAAGAAAAATTAAAACTTTAAATTTTGCACATTACAGCTTCCTTATTTAACTTAGATTGAGATTAGTGGATAAAGTTTAAAATGTTTTTAAAAATCTATTCGAGAGCTCTACCGCGTTACATTGGTGGTAATCGTAACGAATACCATTAATGAATTTCATCCAATCAGGGTCCACGAATGGTCATCGTCAAGTCGTAACGCGTGCGTGTCATTGGTTGAAATAATTAATGGTGTTCGTTACGATTACCACCAAAGTTACGCGGTAGAGCCCCAAGGTAAAAAAGGTTTCAGAAAAAAAAGAAAAAGATATTATTTATGCAAGATGAAAAAAAAAGAAAAAGATATTATTGATGGCAAGCGTGTAACATTCTCATCATCATCAGCCTATAATGTCCCACTGCTGAGCATAGGCCTCCTTTCACAAATCAGGGTGAAAGGGAATGTGCAGATACTCCACCACGCGTGCCCACTGCGGATCGGTGGAGGTAGGCTAGTGGCCAACCTACTGTTGGAATTTTTAAAGCCGCCTAGGAGGCATCCAACTAGCTTAACGACTATCACAATTAAGTGATAACCGGGACCAACGGCTTCACGTGCCTTCCGAAGCACGGAAACGCTCGATTTGAAATACCACTAGACGGTCACCCATCCAGGTACCGACCACGACAGACATAGTTTAACTTTGCCGATCGATTAAAAACGGCTAATCATGCTACACCACGAGCGCTTCCTCAAATATTTCTTCCTCCTTTCCCTTCCTCATTTTTTCCTCCTTCGTAACATCCTCGGTTTCGACATATCGCTCGTACCAGTCCTACGTCTGAAAACAAACGCAAGCTCATTTAATTTGAAAAAAACGTACCCAATCGATTTGTCATCCGAATCGTGACCGCAACAGGCACTCAATAGCCCCACATATTAATTCATATTCATACCAAACCAAAACTTTCAACAATTTACTTTACGGTTTATTTAAACCTACTTAATGACAGTCACACTATCACTCACCAGTGTGATGATGGCGAAACGAGCCTATAAAACTCAAAAATGAGGTTTGATTGCCAAACTGGGCATATAGATAATTTCGTAAGCTAATTTTACATAGCTATTTCCTTATAGCTAGCCATAGCTATATTAGATAGCTACTTCCATATGGGAGGGTCTGCTATGCAAAGCTTTGAGGTCTTTGCTTCATTATTAGTAAAGATATAAGAGTCTTAATTTTAACCGATAACGGACCGTAAATTATAGGAATCGGCCATTAGTCGTATAACAAAAAACATGGCAAATAATGTCCGTTACAATAAATCTTAATTTTGTCTACTCATGCTGTTTGTAATAAAGTTATGAGTAATTCTGTAAATAGGGTTCCTGGTAATAAAATTAATTCAGAGATCTGTACCGCGTGGTCATGGGAACTATTGTATTTATAGGCCACTAGCTAAGCCAAGCTTAGCTATGCTAAGGTTTCAACCAAGTTAAAAATGGTCTACTACGAAAAACGATACACGATAGTCCGATCATCGTTATCAAATTATTAAATATTTTTTTCTGAGGTTCTACTCACCAATAGAATTACAAACCTTTTGGCACAGAATATTTAATAGCTTTTGGTACCTAGTTCCACAGATTTATAAGATTAGTATAGATACTAGAAATACTAACACGGCTGCCCTCCGGCGATTTAATCCGCATAATAGCGATAAAAACTAGTGCTAAACTGCAATCAAATTCGTTCTATTAAAACCGACGAGAACTATTGGATTTACCATAATTATTTATTAATAAACCTTAATTCTTCCTGTTTATTGGAAAATCAGTAAATTAATAAAGTTTAAGCATTAGTCTTTAATGAATGTTATCAATTGAGTCATTTCTCAATTTATTGCATTGTTTTTCGTTAAAGGGGAAATATATATTTGCGGTCTATACCTACTTACGAGTATATGTCTTTATTTGTGGTCTATTATAGGTAAAGCCTATTGTTCTAACTATTGGATGCACAATGTGTCATTTAATGTATAGTATTTCTGTAGGTAAATTTATTAATGTAATAAATATATGAACCTTAGCAAATTATAAATAATAGTGTAAAAATAGGATATTAGCCCACTTAAGCATCCGATCTCCTCAAAATCTATGGGGCGGTTTTTTTTTTTACTGTGTATTGGCTTATATTTGCCCACAATCTCACCATGGTATAAGTGAGGTATAAGTGATGATATGGCCGAAGGAGGTAAGTAAACCGGTAGGCGCTTGACGACAGATTTTCAACTAAGGTTGGCCATCCAGGTGGGTCAAATATAAGTCTTCCTACCATATCATAAGACATCATATCTTTGTGAATAATTTCCAATTTCTGCGGCGAGTCTCTTCAGAGTTTCTTGCATGTTCTTGTCAGTTGAAGGCCGACTTGTGAACTGGTGGTAACTTCAATAGCTTTGATTGAAATAAGGATGTTCAAAAAAATCGGATATAGGTATTCTCGCTAACAAAAAACTGTGTCGCTCAAGTCGGCCACCATGCTGTACGTACACACGGCTACAGATCAAGCTATACATTTCCAGTATAGGGCATGTAATATCGGAATACTTTTCAATTCCGATATTGATTTCCGATATTGGATCTCAATATCGGAATTCCGATATTAAGATCGGAATTAGACATTTTTATTATAAATTGCACATATTCCTTATAATTAGCACATATTCCTTATAAACTTCACATAATTATCTATCTATACTAATATTATAAAGGGGAAGAGTTTTTTGTTTGGTTAAACTGACTAATCTGTGAAACTGCCGGTCAGATTAGTTTTTTTTTTTCCCACTTATAGGAAGCTACATTCTCCCGGAGTATTATAGGCTACTTTTGATCCCGGGAACGCGGGTGAAACCTCGGGGACAACTAGTTCGTTATAAAGTTGGATTGAAAACATCTTCTGCTCAGTCAAGCACTCCTGTCAGAGTGGTCGTGGTTGCAATAGATAGTGTACATGGTGGGTCTTCAATGTTCTCCTTGACTAGGGTTACAGCTTTCGTAGCGTTGCGAGTACACTCTCCCACCCTGGACAATAAGACTCTTCATCGTGTTCGTTTCTGCAGATATAACCAAATAACTTCAGAATTCGAAGCTGCAAAGTCGATGAAAGACTATCTGTTATTCTAAGCTCCTGCAGGATCGAGTTATTGGTGTGAAAGGCCGTCAACGTAATTTTCAAGAAGCGTCTTCAGCACCACATCTCCAGTGCGTCAATTTTCCGGCGATCTTGTAGGCTTAATGACCAAGTTTCAGCTCCTCAGAGAAAGATCGGAAATACCAGGCATCTCATAAGTCGAATCTTTGATTTCCTCGTTATCCTACTGTCTTTCCAAATCTTCCTACTGCTGATCTTGTCATTGCGCATGATCTTCTGATCTCATCATCACAGTCTCTTATGTTGGAAATGGTAGAGCCGAGGTAGATGTATCTTTTTCGCAGTACGTCCGTTCTATTAAGTTAGGCCCGGTCTATTATTAACATTTAAATCTTGTGTGTTGATTGCAAGTCCGAATTGGAGATTAGTGGTTTCATAATGAGCCAAGAGGTCCTCCATGCTATTATTGGAAAATCTCCTCGTCTATTAGTGGAAAAAACTCGAATCCGACTGGTAGTTCCATAGATAAATGCATTAAAACAAACGAACAAAAAATCTTCAGTTTCATTATATTAAAACTGTCCCCAGCGGTTTCACCGTTTAAACAAACAAAAAACCCTTTATTATATAAGCATCATCATATCAGCCCATGGATGTCCACTGCTGAACATAGGAGGCTGGAAGTCGTCAAACCTACGTGCGAGACGATTCGTATATCGATATTAGTATAGATGTTAATATATTTAGTATAATTAATATTATATTAGTATAGAAAAAGATAATGGTGCCGATTTTGTTGTAAATCGCACTAAATTAATTTTAGTAAAATCACATCTCTTTCTTACAAACATTATTAAAGGATAGAACACATTTAAAGCTATGAAATTAGTATTTACCGTCTTCATTTGCGTGTATTTAGACGTAAGACGTAACCTATAGATGGCGACAAAATTTGTGTTGAAAACAAGCATTGGATTAATTTGACAGGACTAAATTTCTTACGTCCTTTTGTTATGTTTGTTAGAAAGAGATATAGTGAGACTAAATTATTTTAGTTGTAAACAACAGAATCAGCACCATTTTATGTTTATTTTTTAAACGCTCTTTTTCTGTCTAATATTTTCCTAAAAACAAAGCGTCAAGCATTTTTATGGATAATGAACATCGTATTTTGTTAAAAAAATACGCTCACTTGCAACACTGGTAGGCAAAATTGATGTACGATACGTTAATTTTATAGCTCTAGGTGACCATACCTTGTGGCGCGCTTAAAAGCTCTATTTAAAAACTAAAATAGAAAAAATATCCGATTCCGATATTACGATATTGTATCACTCAATTCCGATATTGTAATATCGGAAAAAATGGTCCGAGATTCCGATATTACGAGATTCCGAGATTCCGAGATTCATGCCCTATTCCAGTATAAGCTGATCTCGCGTTATATAGGATTTCCGTACAATGGTACAATGGGAGGTCAGCTTATACTATATGTATAGCTTGATCTGTATCCGTGTGTACAAGCCGGCACGCACACATTCTCATGGTGCGTCCATGCTTGGCGAACCGAGCACGAGCCGAGCCACGAACGAGCACACTGCGAGCACGATTCGCTTAGCGAGGACGGGCTCGCGAGCCTGGAACGAGCGCGATTGACAGTTTTTTCACGAACAAAGGGATGGGATTCGCATCGTGCTCGTTGTAGGTTCGTTCGCACCATCACATTAGTCGAGCGCGGGTAAACGACAGTGTAAACGGCGACACAGTCTCGTTTCTCGCAGAATAGCCAACTAATGTGTGCGTGAGAGGTGGCCGACTCTCATAGACAGAGTTTTTTGTTAGCGAGAATATGTCCGACGTAGTCTGTGGATTGAATAAATGCCTTTGACTATTGTAAAAGCTCTGCTTTCCCACGTTTTATTTATGTAATTTTCTTTAATTTTCAAAAGTATACAAAGACATAAAAACCTTGACATGCACACCGGAGACACACGATTAGCGTTCCAATTCTGTACTCAATAGAGACGTAAATGACGTATGGGAAGGGAAGTACCTACCTATACATAAAACGAAATGGTGTTTTAATATGCTCCAATAAAACACTGCCCGCATAATAGTGGGGATACGTACCTAGTATGTACGTGTTTAGAATGTCACTTTGAATCCTACTAGCTGTCCCCGCGGCTTCACCCGCGTTCTCGGGATAAAAAGTATCTTATGCCCTTCTCCATACTATAGGCTATCTGCGTGCCAAAAATCTATCAAACAAACAAATAAACAATAAACTCACATTCGCATTTATAATTATTATACAAACACTTATGTTTTGAGATCTCGAAACCGGCTCTAACGATTTCGATGTACCTATGTGCAATGTACGGCGGTTTTTGGGGGCGAAAAATCGATCTAAGTAGGTCTCATCTCTGGGAAATCGCGTTTTCCGAGTTTTCGAGCAAAATTCGGTCAACGTACCTGAACTGAATCGACCAATTTATCGAAACCACTATTAGTTTATCAATTAACACGTTTTTTTGGACTTACATCGAATAGAGCTAGTATCAATTTATTATGCGAAGCGATAAGCGATGCTAACGCTATATTTAACACTTAATTGTATTTCCTTCCTAATTCTAGTAGGCATGTTCCAAGACATTTTTATTTATTATTATGTTCCAAGAACTCAAGAACTCCTAAAAGCGAGAGAGTGCGAGGAAAACTTGAAAAATAAATAAAAATGCAAACATCTGTTGTTTGCGTGGTCACCACGGAAAAGAGAATATTTCTTTTCTCTGTGGTGGTCACTCAACGATCAAAACAAAATTAAAATAATAGGAAGTAACTATATCATCTCAGACGCCGCTCCATTTCCGAGGGTGAAATTTCATTAAAGCTGGTATCACGTTGGCGCCATGCCGAGCCGTAGTGGGTGGGAATTTATCGAGTGCTTGAAAACATGAGCGCAATTTAATTCAGGTATCCGCAATCGATGTGTTAATGTACGAAGATATCGCTAATGTCGAGGATTGATGTGGTTTATAAATAGTTACTACCTAACCTAATACAGATATCTGCCTGCCTTCATGGAGATGGATAGGTACAAGTTTATTTCATTTCTGTTTATCCTTAATTGACAACTGAAACCAATTTGGGCATAATTGACACGCAACAGATATATCAAGAAGCACTCAGGGTGTAGCACGAACGAGATAGACATAGTCTTTCACACATCATACTCTCGAGAATCCGAACCGTTCCACGTTCCGTATCCACGTTTTGGCTTCATCGAAGGCTATTTCCAATTGTTTGGAATTGGTGGTAAAACTCTTGTATCGTCGTCCGCCAAGCATGGATGGACCGTCTGCGTGCTTGTCAGCTTAACATGCTTGCCAGTGCTGTCAGTGTCTGATACTTCACCCTTCTCCCCTGCTATGAGTTGATATTTTGGTTCGCTTCTCTACTTAAACCAATGTTATATATATAAGTTAATGACTTAAACATAGTACATAACTAACTATAGCTTTAGTACCGTTTCATAATAATCTATTGAGATTTTCTAGACCAGGACTTCCCAAACTTATTTTAACTGTGACGCCCTTGGAAAGTTGCCATATTTTTGCGACGCCCTGGCTTCCTTGCCATACGTTTACCTACTAGTTCTAGGCTAATAACAATTTGCCAGAAAACCTTCAAATATAATGAACATTTTTGAAAAAAAAATAGCACTGGCCGCCCGCTCCCGCCGCATCACAATGCGCATTATGCGCATGGCGCCTACTCGACTCGGTCACCCAACCTTTAGATCGCCTCACGACGCCCCTAAGATATGACCGCGGCGCCCCAGGGCGTCGCGACGCACAATCTGCTCTAGACAGTTTGTATGAAAACTGTGACTTGCGTAAAGAGACACGGTACTAAAGTGATCCGCTACTTTTGACGCTGAATGTACGTAATATTAAATACCTACTAAGCTATCAATAATCACAGCTATAATATATGTAAGTAAGCCACATGATGAATAAGGTTATCTCAATAGCATAATGTGTTTGTTTGTGATGAGATAACCCAATTGCAAAATTGCAATAAAATGACTTTGATTTGTCTATTTTTTTAAATTGTTTATTGGCCTGAGTTTCACAACAATCTCACTATGGTAAGTGATGATGTGTCCGAAGGTGGTAAGCAAAGCACACAAAGCCTAGAAGGAACTAGCTGTCAAGTGCAGCTGTCGGAACACACTGACTGCTTGGCGACAGATTTTAAGCTTGAGGATGGTAGCCATGCAGCCTCACGATGTTTTCCTTCACAGAAAGTTCAAGCTCATTGTAGGAATCGAACCAGGGGCCTTCGTCTCGGTATCCGATGTCACTGCCACTGAGCTATCATTGTTAGTTTGTATGGCGAGGGCATTATTATACGTGGACGTCAGATGATAATACAGATATTACCTATCTTCTAACCTCCAACCAAAGTTCCAGCCATTATTCTATAATATCGCGGTAAGTTAAATATGTAAAAGCGATCAATTAGTGTGTCGAATAACTCGAATATTAAATTTGACTTTTATGTACCTACAAAATGTTTTTTTTTATTACCAAAGAATAAATTATAGTAGGTATTACAACAGAATAAATAATAGTACAATAGTATTACGTATTACTTACGTACTATTGTCACAGAATATTTAATAGTACTACGTACTATTGTGGAGCATCGCAGTATTCGCAGTCGCTTCATGCGTCATGATTGCGAACTGCGAGTGTGGGCGCGAGCACAAAGGTCGGCTAAGAGTTGGTTTCCCAAATAAATTAAATGTCATACCTAATATCATTTTAAAATTGGAATTTGCGCCGTGAAACATGGCGGCGATAGAGCACTAATCTCACTAATATTATAATGCGAAAGTTTGGATGTTTGTACCTCAATCACTCTTCAACATCTGAACGGATTTGGATGAAACACTTTATAAATTTCACGTTGTACAAGGGCTCGGCTGAAAACCAGCGCTGTGTAATTTGCCTTCATGGGGCTTACTTAGCAAATGCTGATGCCAAGTCCCTTTCCTTACACACACACTGCTTATTTTTGTATTTAAAAACTTATTCTTTTTTTTTTTTTATACAACTAAGTGTTGTGTAATTTGCCTTCATGGGGCTTACTTAGCAAATGCTGATGCCAAGTCCCTTTCCTTACACACACACTGCTTATTTTTGTATTTAAAAACTTATTCTTTTCTTTTTTTTTTATACAACTAAGTCGGTAAACAAGCATACGGCCCGCCTGATGTTGAGCGGTTACCGTAGCCATATGGACACTTCAACACAAGAAGCATCGCTCACGCGTTACCGACCTTTCCCCCCTCCCCTATGAGCTCTGGCGACCTTAATCATGCGCAGGAACACAACTTCACACAACATAAAGTTATTTGGCTGCGGTATTCTGTAAGGTGGTAATTCCCCAGTCGAGCTGCTCTTTGAGCAAATAAACGCTATGCTCTACGGGGCTCTACCTCTCTCAAATTTCTATTTAATATTTTTAATCTGTAAGGAATAAATGATTTTTTCTTTCTTTCTTTCTTTGGCACGCTGATAGAATATGTTCTGGATTAACCATGGATTAACACAGTACTTTTTATGCCGGGAAAACAATATATCCCTCAGGTACGCGGACGAAACAGCGGGGCGCAACTATAGTTTAAAAAATTATATTTAACTTATTTAATAATTCTCTGTCATGGCTGTGGCCATTTAAATGCTAATACAACATTTTTATGGAAGCACTTATAATCAAATTATAAAAAAAAAAACATTATTTATTACTCTAATAGTGAAGAAATTAGTTTTCAAGAGTAGTGTAATGGCACAGTCTATGAAACCATACAGTCGTTCGACGAAGACGTCTAGTCAGGGCAATCGTGCGTTGTGTGAGGGGCGAGACGCGGGAAAGCCGAGCCCCCCGACATGTGAACAAAACGATGTTAGTAGCTCGGGACACAGCATACTTTATATGGCCGGCGCGATACTGTCTAGAAGTTCTCGGCATTTTACACTAGATCAAAGGCGTCGGACGACTGTATGGTTTTATGGACTGTGGTAATGGTGTCCCTGCTCTCAGCCCGCTACTGAACATTTACAGGTCACCGGGATAATGACGAGGAAACGATAAGCAATTTACTTAGACATCCAATTTAAGATAGCGCTCCACTGTGATAAAGTAAGCAGGATTTAATGTATGCAGTTTAGTATTTTTTTCTGATTTAAACAGGTCAATCTTTGATGTTTAGAATTCATTTTTGGGGTTCCGTACCCATAGGGTAAAACGGGACCCTATTACTACTCCGCTATCCGTCCTTCTGTCTGTCTGTCCGTCTGTCACCAGGCTGTATCTCATGGACTGTGATAGTTAGACAGTTGTCATTTTCACAGATGATGTATTTCTGTTGCCGCTATAACAACAAATACTAAAAAACAGAATAAAATAAATATTTAAGGGGCTCCCATACAACAAACGTGATTTTTTCGCTCGATTTTGCTCGATATTGATAACGGCAACAGGTAGACACTTGAAATATTCACAGAATATTTAGTTATAAATTCACATTAAAAATAAATAATTTAATTAAAATAAAACTAATATTTAAGGGGGGCTCCCATACACCAAACGTGATTTATTGCCGTTTTTATAGATAATGGTACGGAATCCTTCGTGCGCGAGTCCGACTCGCACTTGGCCAGTTTTTAATTTCTTTTGACTAGGATGAATGAACTCAAACCGTGTGCCCCGAAAAAAAAAACAAAGTAGGTGACAAAAACAGACCGTATTTATTTCATTTGAACTGACGCCAGATACGTGCAATGCTCACATTTCACAATAACACTGAGTCTGACTTCAAACGGATTAGTGAAGTAATTTTAAAGTCAGTGGACTGAATAAAAATAATATTTTATGTAAGTTTCCTAAGCTCGTGTCGCTGTTACTCAAATTTTTGGCGCCAAAAACATTCCAAGATGGCGGTTATAAGATAAAAAAAGCTATAAAATCGCTCGCTGAAATTTACATTGTATTTATTTTATACTCACTTTTACCTAACAACGTAATCTGTACGGATCAAAACATACAAAAAACCGGCCAAGTGCGAGTCAGACTCGCGCACCGAGGGTTCCGTACAAACCTGTAGGTATTATCACAGAATATTTAATAGTGGTATTATATGTAAATGCTAGTATAGACCTGAGTATTTGATATGAATTTCAATATATGACGTATAAAAAAAAAACTACTTACTAGATCTAGTTCAAACCAATTTTCGGTGGAAGTTTGCATCGTAATGTACATCATATATTTTTTTTGATTTTATCATTCTCTTATTTTAGAAGTTACAGGGGGGGGACACACATTTTACCACTTTGGAAGTGTCTCGCGCAAACTATTCAGTTTAGAAAAAAATGATATTAGAAACCTCAATATCATTTTTGAAGACCTATCCATAGACACCCCAGACTTATGGGTTTAAAAAAAAAAAATGAGTTTCAGTTCTATGTATGGGGACCCCCAAAATTTATGTATTTTTTTCTATTTTTGTGTGAAAATCTTAATGCGGTTCACAGAATACATCTACTCACCAAGTTTCAACATTGTAGTTCTTATACTTTCGGAAAAAAGTGGCTGTGACATACGGACGGACAGATAGACAGACAGACAGACAGACAGACATGACGAATCTATAAGGGTTCCGTTTTTTGCCATTTGGCTACGGAACCCTAAAAATTGATTATTATTTTGGGAATTGCACTCCAGGGAGAAAATAGGTATTGTTTGGTTTAAAATAATGGTGTTGAACCGCGTCGTATAAACATTATAAATTGTTGCCATTTTAAGAGAGGAATGTTTAAACAAAATGTGTGGGAGAAATATTTCTCGTCGGCAAACAAGTCGGTATTACATTTCATAAACGCAACAAAATTAGAAACCTATAACCCATAACACTAGAAGCTACAAAACCGTCGCTGCTCAAAAGGGAATGATTTAGAATTTAATTTTTGTTCCCATTTGAGCACCAATCCAAAATATGCATCAGTGTTGAAAAGGGAATAGGATCGGTGCTCAAAAAATCGGTGCGCAAATGGGAATACTTCGAATATACATACGATCTTCGTACACTTTGTTTATTTTCAAAATAAATGAAGGCACAGTAATGTATGTGCAATACTCAGCAGCTTTTTTATCTGCCTCATATAATTGAAAATAACTTTACATAACGTTCGTCCGACAAGATTGGTAGGTAACTCATAATTCAACCGTGCATGGCGGCTGTCAGAACCAATTTAGACGCTGAATTGATTGCACACATTTTATGTGTTTTATTTTCTCGTATCACGAGTTTGTGATAAAAATAAATGCGTAATTGTATTGTGCACCCTTCGCATCCTGCAGGCTTTTAAGTAATTACTTAACGAGATGATTGTTCATAAACGCCACCGCGATGTGGGCGAGGATTTTATCAATTTATCGTTATTTAATACAAGCCAATTACGTGTATTACTGAAACAGACCTGTTTGCGAACCAGTCTTTTAATTTATGGCCGTGATTAAGATGAGATTTTCTGCTTCAAAATAAAACATTACCTATTTATTTACAAACACTTCCATCGCTTGAGATTTCTTTGACTTTAATTTTACTGTTTGGTCTGGGCATATACATTTTCACGTTTTATTCTTTCACTGATGTTTTGTTTATGTTAATACCGGTATGTAAAGTGATGCCTTTTATCGCTTCCTACTGGGCCCCTTTAAATGGATGCGGGCGACGGTAAAATTGATCATCGACATTGTTACATTTATTGATATGTGACTCAGTTGAGTGATACAGTCTCCGATTCGGGGCCAACCTTCTCTTGAAGGAGAAGAGAGTTTGATTTCCTGAATCTCAAATTGCACAATATGTATCATAATCAGATAACAAATATCAAGAAGGCATAGGACTAAACGGATTAAATACAATTAATCACTAAACTATAAAGTTAACTTAATTTATGGTTTGTATACATTTCAACCATAGAGACGCTATGCTAGCGGAGCCCGCGCGCCACACATGACATCAAATGGGCATATATCAACCAAAACACGCGTCAACGCTTCGTAGTATCCGCCATACTTAGCAGACGTGCGTAGCTCCGCGAAAAATATTAATTATGTCGTGATGCGCTATTATTTCCTGTAGGAAACGAAGTGAGGAGTCGGAGTGTAACTCAAGGAGGGATTTCCTTTCATCGATAAGTCTACAAACCTTTATTTAATTGTGATATTTATAAAAATGTATTCGAGATTATGATAATTTTAGGTGTAAACGATAAACTCTGATACTACTGCAAAATTATACATTGAAGGCAATGTACTCACTTTATTTGTACGCAAGGTAGCGAGCGCAATTCCGCACGTAATGTATTGCGTTCTTTCACATTCGTCGTGAGTCGTGACCTGTTGTGACCCCAAAACACGTGCATCGATAGTTTTGTTCGATCAATATCGATAAAATTCATCTTTTTATCACTGATTTGATTAAGGCAATAGTTGAAAGTGATATCAATATCCGCATTCATCTGTTAAAATTAAGCTTTCAAAATGAGAATTTCGAAACAAATAAATTTTATTTCAAGGGCAATAAACCGTGTAAAAATAACTTTTTTTTAATTTACTTCATCATGTTAAACGTTTTTTTTTACAATTCAGTATTCTTAGCACAATTATTCTTATCGAACGTGAATTTTATTACGAAATTTCTAAAAATAATTAAATTTAATATCGACGAAATTAAAATATCGATAATTTTATTGATATTTTATCGATTACTTTCGCTGCATTAAGCGAATAGCAATAAGTGTTGCTACTCGACGCCAGTCGACGCAGCTATTACGCAATTATCAACATTATGTCTAATGCGTTTGAGTTCAAAATTGCGTTCCATGAAAATAACGCCATCTAGTGCCGAGTGGCAGAACTTTTTCGTCGATTGAATCTAGTTAGTTTGTAGATTACAAAACGACGTAAATACTTTGTACGCTATTGAAAAATAAATTTTATGTTAACGTAAAAAGATATATTTTCATATGTATGACCTGTGTGATTAAAGCTATTTTTGAGTAAAATAGAAACGACCAATCAAAAGGATTGTTTATTTGTAGTACAATATATGATTTAACATTTATTTGTGTGAGTTTGGCGACGCTGGTTCCGATACAAATTCTAACGCATCGCCCTTCCAGTGTATTCTCTTTTCCGTGTTTCAACCCCACATAAAATACTTACTTACTTACACTTACTTATGTATGTGGTTTGGATCAAAATACATTTTCAAAAGTCTAAAAACTTTAACGATACATTTGGTAAACATGGAAGTTCACATTAGTAGAGTATATGTCTCTACTTCAATTACAGATAACAATAACTTTCCTTCATAATTTCATATAAGGTAATTCTTGAAAACAGGAATAAATAAATATGACACGAAACGCCAAGTTCCGTTATTATATCTTATACCTATTCAAAAGCTACCTCGAGAAACCGCTTCGTAGTTTGTTATCACATTTAAGTGCTTTTCCTCGAGAGCGGAGACGGCTGTCGCGGCTAAACCAAATTACTTACAAATCATTTTCAAAATGTTTATAAGAAACTTAAGGTTTTTCAATTTATGTGTAAAATAATAATTAACCGTCTATTAGTCAGTCGTCATTCGATTGTAATATATATCTTTTATGCTTTTTAAATGTCAATATATGAATACGAACACAGAATTCAAATCTATTTAAATAGATGTAAAGCTATTATTTCTTTGACAGTATTTGATCCAGTTTCTTAGAAACGTTTTACAAAAGTAGGTAGCGTGATAACATTATGTTTATTTAGTGAAGTGTTTTGATCAGTTCCTTGCAAATAATAGAGATCCCGTTTTAATTGGAAAATTCTCATTTCATTTTCAATGAACGAATGTCAATTGTCGTTGTTTTCATAGAAATAATTGTTGCTTTGATGGTATCGTAAATATTAATGCAAATAAAGAAATGTTTCTAAAAATATCGAAGGCTTTTATTCTGTTTAGGTCCCAGGAGGGGAGTCATGATAGATCATCCAGACAGGACAAGTCTTTTCATATGTATAAGTAGATAGATGGGTAACGATTATATTACTAACTAATATCTTGTACCATCTGTTAATTCTGATGATAAATTGCCAAATGGTTTGTGGGTGTTATTTATCCATCTATTATATCTTCTAGTGTTTCTTGCGTGATCATGATCAATCACTATCCCTACTAATATTGAGAGGGTTCCTTTTTGCATTCAGCAACGGAACAAAGCATCAGAATCAAAGTGAAATGTGCATACTGATAGTGTATGGGCAATTACAATCTATGTATAGAAAATTTCCTCAAGTCTGCCGCTGCTTCCAATTAACGGCAAGGTTCCAAGAAGGCTGGCAGCGTTTCCTCTTTGGATAGCCAAGCTGATGCGTTGGCGGAAAAAGCTCCCCGCCAGCTGGTTTTCGGAGACCTCGATCAATTTTGATGACAAAGTGCGAGCAAAACGGTGAGTTTCGGACCCCACGGTCCCATGGTCTTGTTATATCATTTACGTGAACACAGGTGAAGAATTAGAGCTGAGGGATGTGAAAATGGAGCGATGTTATCGGTCGGCTAAAACTCGATATCTGTGGCTAAAACTCATCCCTCGCTACGCATCTCTAGTGGAAACAAAAGCTCCACAATTATATCGCTTGTTGACAGACAACTATTTCATAAAGGCGATGATGGTAAGACAAATTCGAGCAGACGACCGATGTTGATGGGTTTCGCTTTAGTTTGTTTATAAATTCGGGTTAAAGAGTGTTAGTTTAAGCTTTATTGAAAGCAGCGTCTTGTTTATTTTCCTAACGCTATTTGTTGAAGTACCATTACTTATTTATTCGAGTATAATTAAAATACCAGTTTTTTTTTCGTCGAGCTCTGTGTAGCTCCTTACAAACGACTTTCTCGGTAAAGTCATGATGCGTAATTAGGTTGACCTTTTAGGAAATGGATCAGAGCGTATGTTTTTACATTTGTTTTCGCTTTTTCCCATCAGACCTTCCGTATTTTATTATTCCATTATCTCTAACATTCGCCATTAGTAATTATTTTTTACGATGTAACGCTATTTACTTTACTCGTTTCTATGTTCGTTCGAATTTAGCGTTGACAGTTGTCATGGTGTCGATTTTAGAAGAATGAAAGTAGTCGAATAAAACCCATGTTGGTGGAATCCACAAGCCACAACTCTGGGTCTTTAGTCATTATGTCCCACTCGCGAATGGCCCGCGGGCCATAGCGCCTATTCTATTTTATTTTCAAATTTTGCATTAGTCATTATGGCCCGCTGTCAAAACAAACAAAACACTATCCTATTTTTGGTACAGATGAGTGGAAAAGTGTTATGATAGAAATAATAAATAATTATTTCACATGGAAAATGAAAAATAAAAATGTTTTTTTTTTTCACACAACTGGTGGTAAGCGGTTACCTTAGCAATATGGATACTTGTGATAGCCGGGGCATCATTCGCGCGCATATAAAATATATATTCAAGTTACATTAATCTGGTGGTAAGCGGTTACCTTAGCACTATGGACACTCGGGGTGATACCCGGGCCGGGGCATCATTCGCGCGCATTTAAAAAATATGTATATTCAATGTCAACTGCTAAAAAAAACTCCTGCTCCCAACTCGTCATCTAACAGCTCATA
The DNA here is from genome assembly GCA_947623365.1 of Achlya flavicornis. Lineage (NCBI taxonomy): Eukaryota > Metazoa > Arthropoda > Insecta > Lepidoptera > Drepanidae > Achlya > Achlya flavicornis. Next base: position 3,984,562 of record OX392469.1, read on the forward strand.
GCAATCCTCACTAGCCAGGATATATTTAGAGGAATTCTGCTGACTCCTGACGAATGAGAAACTTCTTCCGTAAGCTCATCATACTGAATTTGTGGCCTTCTGTAGACAGATTTCCGTTCATGGACATGGAGACTCCTGTGTGTGTCTATGACAATGACTCATTGCATGAACATCCATGAGCTTGGAAGGTTATCTGCACGATGAATTACCGAAATTCAAGGCGACGATAGTTCATTGGTAGTGACGTCGGATGCCGAGGCGAAGGTCCCAGGTTCGAATCCTATAATGAGTCTGAGCTTTCGGTGAAGGAAAACATCGTGAGGAAACCGCTATGGTATCCTCACGATGGGGGTAGGATACTTTGTTACCAGTAACCAGACTGGCTACCACCCTCAAACTGAAAATCTGTCGCCAAGCACCTATCGACGTGTTCCGACAGCTGCACTTGAGAGCAAGTTCCATCTAGGCTTTGTGAGCTTACCACCTTCGGCCACATTACCACTTACCATGGTGAGACTGCAGTGAAAAATAGACACAAAAAAGACAAGTTCCGACTTATTTTTGCCAGTGTCGAGTTGAATTACAAATTATTATTCTATCATCGGAGAGTGTAGCACGCTTAATGATTGATTTTCATGGCATCACAAGCGTCCATAGAGCTGAGGTAACCGCTTACCACCAGGGGGCTAAGTCTGCTATTATAATTGCATTCCAATGAACTATTAATTTATTTCGATTTTTAATGTAAATGTTTATTTCGATATAATAAAAGAATACTATGATCTACTATGATACAGCGAGGTTTCATGTTTGTGTACTATTTCAGAGTAATCACATGTAATTTCCTTAGATATTGGTAAAAAACCTTGAACTGTCACGACTCACCCTATGTGAAATAGACTATAGTACCTACTTACTCTTCTCGCTTCTCTCTCGTCTTTCTCGTCTTTCGTGGATCCACGTTTTTGAGCAAACCTTAAACTGGTTTATGCGAAACACACAAGAATAGTCTTTGTTTACAGTTACACGGCAAAGGATTGGAGCAATTTTGAAAAACACAAGTCGGTGCACGCACGACATCGTCCTCAGCCAATTATCTCGGCAGATTCGACACATATCACATAAACGTCTAGAAAAGAGAGGGTAGGAAACTTGCTTCATACAAGTTTACCCTCAATCTTATTTATAAACACGCAACTAATTTATAAAACTATTGTTATCTTTTAAAGGCACGCTGACGGTACATCTATATAGATTGATACATCGGTGAACATATCATTATGTTGACAATATGAGATGTCAATAAGTGACAATTTTTTTTTTCATAACGCCATTATTATCAGCCTGTTTTATTTGATATAAATGGTAAACCCTTCTTCAATAGACTTTTAATGCTGGGACCGCACCGCACCTAGACAAAGTGTTTTTCACATTAGGATACGTTACGTCCTAGAGTATCCTTATGTCGTATAATATGGACGAATACATTTTATTAATATTGTTTTATGTAATCTATATAATAATAATGTATGACCAAAAAATATGCTTAAGACACGTATAACGGTCAGTTAGTCAATTTAGATTATGTTATATGGTGCCGATTCTGTTGTTTACAACTAAACTAATTTAGTCTCACTGTGTGAGGAATGTCCCAGGATATTTATTTATTATTATTTATTTATTTATATCTATTTCTAACAAAGAACATAAGAAAGGATGTATGTAAGAAACGTCTATTAGCCCGTAAATTCAAACGGAAAAGACTAATTTGACAGCTTTAAATATGTTCTATCCTTTTTCAAAAATGTTTGTAAGAAAGAGATGTGATGTGATTATAATTAGTTTAGTGCGATTTACAACAGAATCCGCATCATTGTATCGCTATCTTAAAAATTGCGCGCCGCGTCTCATAGTGTCGCGTGTCGTTGTATCCCGTCTCGGTGTGAACTGACCCTTAAGGCGTAAATCCTCTTTTTTATACTACATAATTTGAAATAAAATACACACACTACTACACATCATATACTACACTTAAAAAAAACTTGTATGTCAATGTCACTGCTTGGGTGGGCGTTGCAATTACATATTTACTATTAGAATACAAGTTTATCTAAATTGGTGAGTACCTATTAAACTTTATTCCGATTTCTGTGATATAAATGAATCCTGGTCGTTTTCAAAACGTTAATTGTAATAGGTATACGTTACGGTATTTACATTAAACTGACTCTACTTTCAGGATATATTTAAGCTGTTGACTAATGAAAAGATCGAGATGCTCTTGCAGCTTATGCAGAGCAGGAGCATCCAGAACTTACTAGAGGACTGGTTATGAGTGTGAATGGGAGCCCGTTTCAATCATATGTGGACAGACATCACGGTCCATCCAAACAGTCTTGGAACCATAAAATAATCGACAAAGCAGTGGTAAAAGGTAGATTCAACATCAGATTTAGTCATGATTGGTACTTACAGAATGGTTTGGTGTCATAACCAAAAATACTTTACTTAAAAAAGATAAAAAATATACATAATCCATTACAAAATGAAGGATGGACAAACAAACAAACACTCTTTTATCATATTAAAATAATGGAAAGTAGAGTTTTTTAAGTAGCTATATAGTTGTGAATCGTTGTGAAATTGGAATTGATATTCCCAGACCCTGATAAAAGAAAATTACTGCGTATGTCGTCGAGGATGGAGGAGGAAGGAGTACACTCACAACACATACTCCTGCTAATTTAACCTGTTGTGCGGTCACAATTGAGAAAAGGAAGATTGCAGAGCTGGAGCGTACTTGGCAGGAGCTGCACAACCTCACGGACACGCTTCACGCGGGAGATGCTCGCGAATATTCACCGAATTGACATACTCGGCCTGATTTTTATGTACTATACAATAAAACACTTTCAAGTTATTATGTATTTTATTTAAAAGCCATAAACAATGAATGCATTCTTATCTCACTTTACGGCTTGTCTGAAGAGCCTGGCTTGCTGAGGACGATTTTCAACACCCTCAGCAATAAATTCAATGGGTTCTACATGAGCATATGTGGAGGACTGTGCAATAAAATCCATGAATATGATCACTACTTCAAACTTATCCAATCCTGGTACTTTAACTTAATATTTGCCTTGTCTGAATTCATGGTTCTCTCAGCTGCTGAATCCAATGAAATACCTACTTCATAAAATATACAATCTACCTAGGTATATAGTAGGTATATATAATAAATTAAATTATTAAAAGAAACAAAAAACCCGACTGCGTAAAACAAAAATTAACTGAAAAGAGTTATGAACTCACAGAGTTGCGATGGTTGTTAGCGTTACTATACCGTACCGCTCATTTACTTACTAATACTTGCAACTCATTCTGTATAAAACTAAAAATTCTGAAATAAATTAAATTATTAAAAGAAACAAAAAACCCGACTGCGTAAAACAAAAATTAACTGAAAAGAGAAAAACAAGCTCTTTAATCTGTAGAATTTGGAATATAACTTGAATGTTATAAGGTATTGCAGTCGGGGACAAACCAATAACCTAAGTACCTATGTGTTTTTTTTTTGTAATATTTGTTTATCCCCGACTGCAATACCTTATAACATTCAAGTTATATTCCAAATTCTACAGATTAAAGAGCTTGTTTTTCTCTTTTCAGTTAATTTTTGTTTTACGCAGTCGGGTTTTTTGTTTCTTTTAATAATTTAATTTATTTCAGAATTTTTAGTTTTATACAGAATGAGTTGCAAGTATTAGTAAGTAAATGAGCGGTACGGTATAGTAACGCTAACAACCATCGCAACTCTGTGAGTTACGTACGGTACCGCTCATAGTACCTTTTAACTACTGTCCTTGCATTAAACATGGTTTTTTGCAGTTTACGTCAAAATGGTAGCATAAAAGTATTACAATATATACATATATGGAATGGGCTGTTCACAAGCTTTCATTTGATACCCATATTGTTATAATAACGATTTTTTTGTTTTTAATACCCCCCCTCTTTTCTTATCCGTAGATGCCATATAAAAATAATATACCCTATGACACTCCCACAGTCAAGACGAATCTAACGACACCTCATATGCTTAAATCCATCAAGCCGTTTAGGCTGCAGAGCGTGCCAAAGAAATAGACATACATACATACATACATACATACATACATACATACATACACTCGAAAAACATAACCCTCCTTCCGGGTCAGTCGGGTAAAAAACATCGAGTCTACCGCTGCTATCGATTAGCGACACAGCACGGTAGGTTGAATCTTAGCCAACCGCGCCAACTGGCCCGTCAAAAACCACCATCGCAACTCTCGCTATCGATGGGGAGTCCATCCTCAAACATTGTAACCAAAACGGTTTCGAACTGTGCGAGCTCAAAGGAGCTTCCTTCCGCGGACGCTCAGATTGTGGAATGAGCTCCCCGCCGTGGTTTTCCCAATGGAGTAAAGCATGAGGTTCTTCAAAAAAATGGTGTGAAGAGATTTCTGTATGTTCGGCAACGCGCTAGGGATACCCCTCATGTTGTAAGCGTCCATAGACTACGGTAACCGCTTACCATCAGGCGGGCCGTATGCTTGTTTGCAAACTTAGTGGTATAAAAAAATATAAAATGAATATAGAAATATCTCTTACTCTTTTTACCCTTGTCGCAGTCGGGCTATTACTTTATGTATTTTCTGTTTGAATGTATTTCATAGCATTTGTTTTTTACTAGGGTTTATCTCCTAAATCAAATTTTTAAATATCTAAAATTTGCAATTATTGTTTGAATTACCCTGCGGGACATTGGGAAGTGGGCCATAATGACTAAAGACCCCAACTCTGACATACAACACACGAACGCTGGTTCTGTGTGCCAGGCTGCCAACCAATGGCAACCGCACAGTAAAACGTGTGCTTCTCGTGATATTTGTATTCAGTGTGTAGTTAGGTATAATAAGCCAGAAGTTTGACGTTTCTTTGTTTAGAAGTTAATTGTTTAGCCAAGCTTTGTAATGCCTGTGGTAATGCTCAAGAGGCTTTGGTCCTGGGACTTAGATTATCTTTACTTGGGTGATATGTGGGTGTCGCAGAACTGAGAACTCATAAGGGGTGTGAAGCTATTTATGTCTCTAACGTTCTGTTTAAGTATTTAATTGTTTTTCCGTACATTTTGAGCTGGTTATGAAGGGTACACTCATTTATCTTGTCATTTGTCGTAAACAAACTTAGCTGGTTGAGTATGGTTGTCAATTTCATGATAATGTCCAAGTCTGTTATTTTAACTAAAAATTAAATTCTGACACGACTTTTTTGCGATTGTGCCGATGTGTGTTGTCAATAAAAAGACTACGGCATTGAATTATAACACAGACTACGGTATTGAATTAGTAGACTACCAAAACTGTGATAGTTCATTGGAACACAAAGTAGACTTGTGAGTCTATTTATTTCTCTGTGTTAATAAATAGGAAGGTTATGGTATTTTAGGGCTTTATTTCCAGGAAAACACTTTTCTCAACGTACGAATTTTTCACAATATATTTAGACAACCTGTCATCTATTTTCTTTTTCAAACAACAAAAATGGCTTGAAAATAGAATCTTCAACACTCTGAGAGAGCGACCAATATCATAAGCTCGCGATAACATTTTGCAATAGCAGTTATACAATCTGCCCTCAAACGGGAAGTTCCCTAGCTAAGCTAAATTAATTAATAAAGATTGATTACACTTATGGCTCCATTGGCTTCTGAATCGAGTGGATCTATCATACGGTTACATTCTGATATAGGTAGGTAGGTACCTTATAAACATTGCCCGCGAGAAATTACAAATTGCTGCTTTTTAGTCTTTGGAACCATTCTACCAAGCTTTCTACATATAGCTCGACTGGCTGTGTCTCGCGGTTTCACCTGCATTAAAAGCTTGAGCTTAATACATTTTGAATTAAAGATATTATTATGTGATGATAATATAGACTTCCTCAATAAACTTTCCATTTAACGCAATAAGACACAATATTTTTTTCACTATTCCAGCGTCCGTACAACTTCGACTTCGAAAAGATGCCCAGTCAGTTCAATTTTCAATTGAAATTGTCCAAATTAACTTAGAAAAGCAAAGAATTATTTACTTTGAACATAGTTAAAATTATAATAATACCTACATACAAAAATTCAATGAATTTATTTTTACATAAATTAAAGGGTAATTTTTACCGAAACGAAAAAGCCGATATCTATTAATAAAAGGCTTTTGTCCGCTCGTCTATTGTCCGATATTTCTACTAGGGGATGGATTGAATTGATACCCAATACCTCTATATTGTAGGTATATCTGGTTTACTCGGAAATATCCAATAAATACCGGAAAATTGATGGAATTTATACATTGTGTGATAGGCTGTTTAAAAGAAATACCCGAAATAGACAAGACACTTGTTCGTTTCTGTGGTTCATGTATAAAGCATTTTAATTATGAAATTCAATGGTATTAAAGTCTCTTTTATGGGAATAGTATAGGATAATAAGGTAGTCAATGGTGGCTAGAATTGAATTGAATATGACAGAACAAGCTATGAGCACCAAAGGTGTACCCGAGCGAAGTCAATATAATCTAACCCTTTCCATTCATCTATTGAGCCGACTGTACAATCGAAATCGTAATATCGAAATTTCGAAATACAGTCGTTAGTTCGCAGAGGGGAAGCGCGTCATATAACTACAATATGATAAAATAGAATTCCAAGAGCTGTTTAAAAAAAAACCTCTTACAGCAACAGGAAAAAACTGAGGTTTTCTTCTTTGCCAGGCATATGGTGAATCTGTCCGGAAACCTGAACCCTTATCGAATTAACTATTTTGAATTTGTATAGATAGTTGAAAATAAAATACCAAACCTAGGACAAAAGCTTGATCCCTGTTTTTCCCTTTTTCAGATTTACGCAGACGAAGAGCAGGATATCAGCATACCAAGCATAAGCGAGGAGAAGTACTCCGGCAAGGACTCTCTCGGGAAGCTCCATGGTCTGATCGTGATGGAAGATGAGAGCATGGGTGATGACGAAGACTTGTACGACGTTGATGATGCCGAGAGCGGGGACTGGTTTCCAGACTATGATAGAAAGAGAGAAAAGGTTTGTAATTGCTTTTGATAGATAGACAGTCGTTATGGACTCTAGCTAGACTAGCGATTGGCGATTGTTCCAAAAAAAGTTATCGAAAGAATCGATAAGATCGATCGTTCTAACGAATAAACAATCGAATAACAATCGACCTTTCGAATGAAAATTGACGCACGCAACGCAGGTTGCAATAGTATGCACAATCGACGGGTGAGCGCGGGGGCAAATAGATACATTCATTTCATTCGGCGTACGGACAGCCAGCGAACGGCACAGGACTGACCACGCGCGGTGCCGCATCGAAAGATGTCGATTGTTATTTGAATGATTCGACTAAATTGGACAATCGAATAATTCGATTGTTTTTAGTAACAATCGCCCATCGCTACTCTAGACTGATTTTTTCGAATACCTACTAGCTTCCAATTTCAACTTCGTAATCACGCAGGGTAAGGGCAATAGATAACAATCTGTAAATTCAATGCCCACATAAATGTCTTTAATTATTGTAATTGTCTCTTCTATCTGTACAATAATATATGTATAATATACTGTATGTAATACAATATTTTAATTCTCAGCCTATCTAATGAAATTTATAAAATCCGAATCTGTAAATGTTTTGTGTTGTGGTGCTTGAAATGAGTAATATAACTATATTGGAAGTATGTACAAAGGATATTCTGTGAATTATATTGGGGAAATGAATTTAATTCAGCAGTATAATTCAAGTGGCTTTTTTAACCGCCATTACATTACACAAGTTTTTAAACCCGGCTAAAAATAAGAGAGCATTTGTGTTTTTAGAGACATTATCGTCGCTGCAGCCTAATGAATCCACTTTTATTGTTATGGCTACTCAGTGAAATTAATATCACTTTAATCTGTGTTAATATTACTCCTAAGCATTAACAATCCGATCAGACAGCGTGGGCTTATCTATTATTCTAAATAAACCAACTACCAAATAAAGTCTGAGTTTATTATTGTTTTCATGTCTAATAACATAATCTGATAAGTATCGTTGAGCTCCATTGCCCCGCGCCGGTTGCCAGGCAGAATTAATATGAAAATCAATACATATTTAAAGCTTAGACTTCATTAATGCTGGCGCAAAACGTGTGCGGATTGTGTCCCATAAAAAGTTACAACTACTAGTGCATTATAGGGAAAATAACAATTTAATAACAGTTTTTAAGAGCTCAGTACCCCTAGAAAAAGTACATTTCGTTGCGTTTGTGCGAATAGAAACGCTATAGAATGTATGAGTTTGACATTTGGTTACGCTAGGATCTAGCGTATCCTTATGTCAATCTCATACATTGTACTTTATCTAGGGGTACTGCTCTCCTAGACAAGATGGCTGTCGACAATCGTCATCGTTAGTAAACGATCAACCTTTGTATAGGATTTACATAAGATATTGATAAAATTCACGTGACATTTCGATTTGAAATGTCAATCCCATACAAAGGTTGATCGTTTACTGTCGATGACGATTGTCGATAACCATCTTGTCTACTGGCCCGTTTCGTAATTCAATCTTCCAACCAAAAAATGCTTGCTTTTTACAAAAAAAGCGCAGCACAGATCATATGTAGACAGTTTTTTAAAGTTGTCTGGATGGGGAGTAACATTTGAAAATGTGCAACGGTAGTGGCGATACAACGGCTGGAACAGTCAATGAGGTGCGTGGTGAATCGCTGCGTAATACCATTTTACTTACGCTTACGATTTGCTTCCCACGACACCTCGGAGATAGTGTTGAAACAATTTGCGCGTGAAGTCAAACGATACAAATAACTTCAAGCAATGAGTGACATTTGCAACAGTGTATCCTAAGCATTATAACGATAAGCTTACCGATATAAATTATTACAATACATTTATGTACGCTACGTTAAAAATTATCTCCCTTTCTTCCTTTACTGTTTCCTTGCCGCATTATTGTACCTAATGATGCCCTTAGGATCCACCATAAACTTAAATAATAAATACAAAGGATAAGCTTTAGATAAGGATATTTTTGATCCATTTTGCCCGCACTTTATGGCAGTTTTTGTTACGAAAAGATCTCGTACGGGTTATCGAATTTGCGGACTTTAATCATCTACGTAGATAACATAACTCCTTCTCTTTTTCCTTGTTTAGGTTTATTAGTCGTTTTTATGCATGATCCAACCCAATCAACTCATTCAGGGCTTTTTACAGCATGCATTAGAAGATCGTTGATACTAGATCTGTTTCCCACGAAACTACTACAGCGTTACAGTAGTACCCAACTAATATGGCTTACCGATGTACCCACGCAGAAAATAAATTTTCAAAGCGCGGGAAATGCTATTGGTCGGCAGCTGCCGCCATGTGTGCGGAGGGGCCTGACTTGCGAGTGCGTTCGGGCCATACTTTCTTTTCTGTGCGAACGAAGATTCACGACGCGCCTTATCAGTTGGGTACTGTACCAATTTACCAGCCCAGTCATGGTCCATTTTAGTAGTTTTACCAATCAAGGTTCTTCAAAATGCGCTTCATATGAATGTATCCACCCCAACAGATCGGTACAACAAACGTATTGCGCCTCAGGCCCGAAGACTTCACGGACTCTGTGCTGACCTTCGAGAAGGATGGTGAGAAACTTCTCTCCAACGATATTCGCGAGCTGAAGCGCCTCATCAACAACGATCCTGAAAATCCTGACATACCTGGTAAGATACAGTAGTAATCTACTTTGGGAAACTCTAATCACTGTAAAACAATATTTGGTAAATGACCCCAGGGTTAAAAATCAAATATAGGGGTGTGTTTGCTTTAACGGGGTAAATATATCTCTTCTATCATATAATTAACATAAATTTATCAACATCACACCATACTAAGTAATGTAAATAGTGTTGTAGTAAATGTGTCTGAAGGTGTTGAACATAAAGACAGAGCCCAGAAGGTGTCTTTCAACGGCAGCTGACAATACATCAGAAAGGTGCCTTGATTTTTTTTTAAATAATAATGGTTGTTGTCAGCCATGCGGGTATGTACTATAAAGTACTCTACCAACGTGCTATGGTTTCTTCGCGATGTGCTTCCTTCACCGAAAGTTTTAGCTTTTTGAATACAATAAGATTTCAAACCCAATCCCTTCACTACTACCACTGACCTTTCAGCTCCTTTAACTATTCAATTTCAGAATTCTAAAGTCCAACCTTTCCTTCTAAAGATAACATTTGTTCCAGCTTTTGTCTCACAGCCACCAGCGAATCCATCCGAGATGGATCCACTTCCACCACAGCCAGTATCGGAAGAGAAGACGCCGGCCAATGCCAATGCGAGGGACAGGCGCAGCGTATTCCCGGACTCGTCCATCGATGCCGTCGACTCTTTCGCTGCTCCGAAGGTCATGACTAAAACTGAGGAAAGGTGAGGTCTTGTGTTGAATAGAATAGAAAAAAAAACAGGTTAAAACAAAAAATAATATGACTTAATAAATAAATATCCTGGGACATTCCTCACGCACGGTCATCTGATCCCAAACTAAGCAGAGCTTGTACTATGGAAACCAGATAACTGATATAATACCTATACTACTTTTTGTTTGTAAATACTTACATAATTACACCCAGACTCAGGACATACAGACATGTTCATGCACACAAATGCATGTCCTGTGTGGGAATCGAACCCACGACCTGCGACGCGTAAGGCGAATCTTAACCAACTGCGCCAACTGGCCCGTCAAACTTATGTTTGATTTTTGATGGAAGTAATGGCCGAAAGAAGAAAGAACCCAAAGTCTGGTTCTCAAGTGCACGGCCGGAGCAAACCGTTCAGTGAACAGTTTTTTAACAGCCAAGAGTGTACTACAAAGTAACCTACTACCAAAATCATGTCTTAAGGGGTTTCTCTTTTGAATCTACTGGCCATGACCTTAAGTTTGATTTTTCAGCAGGACGTGTGAATTTACTAGTTTCTGAAACTCGTGAGTTAAGTAATTCATGTATAGAGGTCGATAGTTTAGTAGTCTAACCCGTGTATGGCCCGTTGGGATACTTCTCGTGTAGGACTTTATAAACCCATCAAAGTGTACGTTAGTTAATTAGAATTAGGTACCTATAAACTTCCTTCAAAATAATTCTCAAGTCGTGGTAAAGATACTTCATAGATTTTGAACACACTTATGTCTGACTTTTCAATTAGATATTGTATCACGATTTTTAATAACACAATATGTGTGCAAAATTACAAACGTTATTGTGTCTGTGAGTTTGTCCTTTTATTTCCAGACTAACATATAGACTAGGAGGGCACGACAGAAATGGTAACGATAAGGTAAATGGCTAAACTCATGTTCATAGGATAAAGGACACCTCTCTGATGCCAAATATGTCGGTCTGCCTGCGCCAAGTGGTTGCGTTATCTAGATATGGCGCCTGAAAAACGTTTTATCGTGACCGAAAAAAAACGATAAGGTAAATGGCTGAACTCGACGTAGAAAGTAAGTGTTAGTTGTACTGATATCAATTTAAAAAAAACTGACCAAATATTCGGTTGCGTTATCTAGATATGGCGCCTGAAAAACTGTTTATCGTGACCGAAAAAAAAACGATAAGGTAAATGACTGAGCTCGACGTAGAAATTAAGTGTTAGTTGTACTGATGTCAATTAAGAAAAATTACTTAATATTCGGTTGCGTTATCTAGATATGGCGCCTGAAAAACTGTACATCGTGACCGAAAAATAATAATAATAATGGCTGATCTCGACGAATCATAGTCGTCACCATTACTAGCTTATTAATAAAAAAACTGTCAAAAATTTTGGCTGCATTTCTATCTACGTAACGTACGTTTCTAAGCGATCTACGTAACAATTATTACTATGAATAATTTGAGTGTTTTACGGTTTCGCGGATTTTGCATTGTCAAAAATATTAAATGTTATCAGTGCCGCCCCCGTCCCTTTATACCCTCCGCCGCCCTGCCTGCACTGATCGGCATTCAGAAGTCAACAGGCAAACATAGATAAGATTATAACATTGTTATAAATACTAGCCACGCTCTGAAAACTATGTCTCAAAAAAATAAAATGTATAAGATTTTCAGTATCAAATGTAAGTTGATACCAATTTTAGTTGATTTCTTGGTCTGACCATAGACTTTAGATTGTGGGGTGCTCACCTGGAAGTCTTAGGTGGTAAAATGAGCTCCGCTGCTTTTGCAGTTAGCAAAATAAGGTAACTGACGGACATTCATACAGCCAGATTAATTTATTTTGCATATTTTCATAGTCTTATGTCTTACGGTCTTTTGCTGTGGAGCTCTGTTTGATTATTTGTTCCTGAGTTTTGTTTTGTAGCATATATGATATCAATGTAACTATGACACAAACCTAAGCTAATTTTTGGTTTTTATTTTTAACTTTTATTTTATGCTACTATTATTGTTTGTTTTTTTGTTCTTAAATTGGTATCGTTTGTTGTTATTATAATAGCAAGCTATTAATGTCTGCTAAACTTAGTATAAATATTATTTTTGATGTGTATCTAAATAAGTGTATTTCCAATTATGCTAAAAATTTACAATTATTCTATTCTATTCTCTGCCGCAAACTAGGAATCAATTTTTGTATTATTTTTCTTTCTTTCTATTGCAAAAAAGGGCAATTCGCGCCATCTACTGTTTGCCTTCTATTGTTCGCGCCATCTATTTTTTACTATTTGCCGACGAGACATGTACCTTTTGTATGAAAAACTGTAATATTTTTTTTCGATTTCGAAGTTGGTCCCTTATTAAAAGTTGTTCGTATTTATGAGTACTTTACGTGGTTTCATTTAACGCCGTATTGTCGTATCCACCCCGTATAGACTGATTTGCAAAATTCTTTTTTTGTTTCGCTTTAACCCCTTTGGGTTAATTGCAAAATGGTCCCATATAAATTCATACAGATCTAATGATGAGTATCGGAGACAGACCTTGGAACTCTTAAAAAATGACAGCAAATCAACCGCAATTGCTGCTATCTCATAAATATGCATTGTTTACGCAATTACACCAAATAAAGGCATGTACACGAAAGGGTTACGCGGATGTATTCAGTATAATATGAAACTTTCGCTCACTACAAAACAGTGCAAAACATACTACTATGAGGAATTTTATTGTAAATTGGATGCATAATATTTTCAAAAATGTACTGAGACAGCAAAATTAATATATTAATTTCCAGAAATACATTTCGTGGAGACTCCTGAGAACCCAAACAGTAGATGGCGCGAATTGCCCTTTTTTGTAATACAAAAATTGATGCCAAGTCTGCGGCAGAGCTCCACAGCAAAAGACCGTAAGACATAAGACTATGAAAATATGCAAAATAAATTAATTTGGCTGTATGAATGTCCGCCAGTTGCCTTATTTTGCTGACTGCAAAAGCAGCGAAGCTCAGTTTACCACCTAAGGCTTCCAGGTGAGCACCCCAAAATCTGCAGACTATGGTCAGACCAACAAAACAGTCTTATCTACTATATTAAGTTTACAACCAATACCATCCACAATAACATTGGTATCAACATTGTACATTATTTGATAATGAAAATCTTGTACATTTTGTTTTTTTAGAATTTAGCATAAGATGTTTGGCAGCAAACCATTGAGACACTGTTTTCAGAGCGTGGCTAGTATTTATAAAAATGTTATAATCTTATCTATGTTTCCCTGTTGACTTCTGAATGCCGCACAGTGCAGGCGGGGCGGCGGAGGGTATAAAGGGACGGGGGCGGCACTGATAACATTTCATATTTTTGATAATCCAAATTCCGCGAAACCGTAAAACACTCAAATTACCCATAGTGATAATTGTTACGTAGATCGCTTATAAACGTATGTTACGTAGATGGAAATGCAACCAAAATTGTTGACAGTTTTTTTATGAATAAGCTAGTAATGGTGACGACCATAGTTCGTCGAGATCAGCCATTATTATTATTATTTTTCGGTCACGATGAACAGTTTTTCAGGCGCCATATCTAGATAACGCAACCGAATATTGGGTCAGTTTTTTTTAAATTGACATCAGTACCACTAACACTTACTTTCTACGTCGAGTTCAGCCATTTACCTTATCGTTTTTTTTCGGTCACGATAAACAGTTTTTCAGGCGCCATATCTAGATAACGCAACCGAATATTTGGTCAGTTTTTTTAAAATTGACATCAGTACAACTAACACTTACTTTCTACGTCGAGTTCAGCCATTTACCTTATCGTTTTTTTCGGTCACGATAAACAGTTTTTCAGGCGACATATCTAGATAACGCAACCACTTCGCGCAGGCAGACCGACATATTTGGCATCAGAGAGGTGTCCTTTATCCCATGAACATGAGTTTAGCCATTTACCTTATCGTTACCATTTCTGTCGTCACCTCCTAGTATAATAGATAATAGATCCGCAAAATGAATCCGAAATACTATTTTGGGCACAATTAAATGTTGTCAGACAGTCGCTTTCCGCGTCTACATTGCTAGAGGAGTAGTAATGGCACCGCAAATATCTGCACAGATAAATTTAGACAAGTGCATGTTCTTATAACGCGACCGCAGTGCGGAATGTGGCCTCAATCTCATCTCGGGTTTCAATATGAGAACTATATTATTTAAACATTCTCATCTCATTATTATTTTGTTTGTATATGCTTATCTTTGGTATTATTTATTTTATGTTTAGAAGTAATTGCGTCCGGTCCGTCCGCAACAAAATTTTGTCGTATCCTATAATCTGTTACTTAATAGTAGTACCTAATTGAGGTAAGCCTTTAAATCGATCATCTTGTTACCTTTTATAAACACTAGATTTTTGCCCGCGGCATTGCATTGCACGTATTTTCTAAAATATTCAATGAAAGAAGTCCAGTAATTTGTAGCCCCAATGCGCCATAACATGACAATCCGTTTAGGGATTAGCAAACGCTTTAGAAACCCAACAGACCATTTTGATTTTCTGTATGAAATCAAACAAAAAATCAAAATGGTCTGTTACAACAGCCCCAATAAGTTTTTGGGTAATTTTGTATTCATTATACAGACGCATTGATGTTCTATACTTCATCTATATACTAATACAAAATTTTGGAAATAGAATAAAAATCAACCATTAAAAAAATCTTAATTACAAAGATTTATAAAACCATGATACTTTTACTTGAGTTATTTAACTTTATCGGATAGGGAACAATTTCAGCTTTCGAGAATTATAATTTGGACCATTAATGGACAGGAATCCTGTTTTCCTGTATAATATGTCCTGTATATAATAAAGCTGTAGAGTTTTTTTTTAGTTTGATTGTTTGTTTAAACACAAATCTCCGGAACGAACGAACAAACATGTATGTAGTATGTATGTTTGTCCGTTCGGGTGGAATCTTGCAAGTCGAATTTCACCCATTTCCAGTGGTCGTATTGACTAGATATTTGGTATACATTAGTATATTGGAAGACAATGCAAGTACAGTCAACAAAAAGTACAGTCACCAAAAAAAAATGTTATTAAAAATATATTTTTTACAAAAAAAAATTTTTTTTTCACTAATAGGAATCTTCATTATCCCCGAGTGTTATAATGCTTTTTATCCCGGGATCGCCGGTGAAACCGCGGAGGACAACTAGTTATATAGAGGTTGATGTTTAGAAGTTGCTCTACATTTCTAGTTCAAACATGTTCGACCTGATTTCATATGATAATAATCCTTTCAGTGGGTAGTCCCAAGCAGCAGTTCTATTTTCCATTCCATCTGTTTGCTAACAGCAAATATTTGCCATTTCAACTTGCTCTAAATTAAGTGCGATTGTTTGCATTGCAGTTGAATTATATTATAGTATACAGTTATTTGTAATCCCCAAACTAATATACTGTCATAGGACCTAGTGTCGCCCTATAAACGAGTGAAGCACCAAAAGGAAGCTGGCATTCTTGTAAATACATGGCCTCACTCACACATATACACCATAGGAAGCCGATCGGTTGTCATTCCACATTGAGACGTTGACAGTGACAATAAGGCTCAGTATCATTTGTGCCTGCTTGGGTCAGTACTTATTTTAGTCGTAGGAAATATTCGGCTTCACTTCATTTTCGCTTGACACTCCATCTTGATTTTTTTAATCTATATATAGTCTATGTATACTGTGCTGTTTTCAAGAAAACAATATAAGGTCAATGGGGCGAAGACCGTCCGGTTGGGTAACACCGTACAGTAAGAAATACTACGAATTCTGAATACCTAGCTAAAAAGCTACCCAACCGGTCGGTCTTCGCCCCATTGACCTTACTCTAATAGAAAAATACCTCAAATAGTATTACAATACTCTAATAACATGATTAGCGAATTTAATTCGCTCACTTAGAATTTGAATGATCAGTTTAGATTTATTATTTCCCACTTTTAGCAGCCCATTTTATTTTTAGTGATTAATCATTGTCGCCACTTTAAGCAAACTTTATTGCCGCTCGGTTTAGTATTATTACACTACCTCATCATCAGTCGCCAGTTAATATATAATTCCCTCCAATAATATTATTCCGTTTACAATTTCCACACACTGCCATCTCATACTAACTAAGCAAAGCTTGTACATTACGTAACCATGGAAACCAGACAACTTATACCCATGCTTATACCATACTGGCTATACATTATCTACTCTAAACCTATTGTTTGACTGATACAAGTTAATCACTATTTGCTGTAAGATATTGATTAGATATATTTGTTATTTTAGGTTTACATAATATACATCTGGCTTGTGCGTTACTTGGGTGGGTACAAACATCACATCATCACTCATCATCACATCACATCACTCGTTCAATTTGTAATTATATTGTATGTCGCAATGAAATAGATAACCAAGAGATAACCATTCTTATACTGCAGTCTTTCTACTGTCACAGAGGATTGTACTACTGTGTCTATTTTGAGTTTTTGGAAACTGCTAAAAACCACAAAGAAAATTTTCCTGACCCGGAATAAAAAGTAGCCTAAGTACATCTCCATACCATGGACTATCTGCCAGCTACATTTCATTCTATGAGTGGTGCCAATGTGGCGTCAAGAGGTAGAACTTAGGTAGAAATATACATATAGACCTTTGTTTTGTGTATATGAAATATGTTCATAGAAACTTTATAGGGCTGACGTAGGTACCTATTGCGAAACATCTTGAAAATTCCATTGGCCAACAATGTTTGACAAAGGAAAAGTTTTATTTCTACAAATTTTGTATAATTTCAATACTTCATAAAGTTCAACCTTTTTAGAAATTAAACATTCTGTTTTGTACAAGTTGAACCTTCTGTTTCAAATTCAAAAGCAATTATTCGTACATTTTTATGGCTTCGATAGTCCCAACCAAAGAGAGGAACCATCGATTTTCATCGACCCTTCGATGATATTAAAATATCTCAATATCTTCTACTATATAAAAATAAGTCGGGTTTTCCTTCCTGACGCTATAACTCCAGAACGCACGAACCGATTGGGTTTCGCTAGAGAAGCGAAGCTTCGCGGGTAGGGTAGGGTAGGGTAGGGTAGGGTAGGGTAGGGTAGGGTAGGGTAGGGTAGGGTAGGGTAGGGTGGGGTGGGGTGGTGGGGTAGGGTAGGGTAGGGTGGGGTAGGGTAGGGTAGAGTAGAGTAGGGTAAGGTGGGGTAGGGTAGGGTAGGGTAGCACCATAGAGTAGGGTAGCACCACGCGAACGAAGTCGCGCCGGGCAGCTAGTTATCTATAAAAATATCAAGTTATTCTCGGAAAAGAAACGAAGCCAATTAAAACTTGAAAGACTGTTATTTTTTAATTATATTTCTGAAGGTTCTTATGCAAGTTTAGTGACGTGTTGACAACTTAGCTTTGTGTAACAAGAACGCTTACTTAGCTTAAATTAAGTTGTAACTTCATCAAGTAGGTACATTTTTGACATTTTTGTACAGATAGAATACCTATGTGGTCAAGAATCTTAATTTAAATTTAGTATCATCGAAGCGCTCGTGGTGTAGCATGATTAGCCGTTCTTAATCGATCGGCAAAGTTAAGCTACGTCTGTCGTGGTCGGTACCTGGATGGGTGACCACCTAGTGGTATTACAAATCGAGCGTTTCCGTGCTTCGGAAGTCACGTAAAGCCGTTGGTCCCGGTTATCACTTAATTGTGATAGTCGTTAAGCTAGTTGGAAGCCTCCTAGGCGGCTTGAAAAATTCAAATAGTAGGTTGACCACTAGCCTACCTCCACCAATCCGCAGTGGGCACGCGTGGTGGAGTATCGCCCAGTCCCTTTCACCCTCATTTGTGAAAGGAGATCTGTGCTCAGCAGTGGGACATTATAGGCTAATGGTGATGATGATGATGATCATCGTTTACTTACATTATGCGGTTTCCCGGTATCAAACTGTAGCTCATGTCTGAAAATGTGTGCGTATATGCTAAAGTGTGCGTAAAGTGACTTTATACGTAAACTATTGATGGTCATGCTTTCGACTGTAAAGAAGGAATTCATAAAAATCTAGATCATTTCATAGGATAAATGCCAAAACCGCGGGAAGCGCTTGTAAAAGTGCCTATAAATGTTTCAACTTCCTGTTGTTATCCACAAACGGCGGTCGTTAAGACATAACGACACTTGTGAGAGCCCTATAGCATTACAAAAATAGAGTGAGGCTGATACAACTGATATTTGACGGGTCAGTTGGCGCAGGCCGCAGGTCGTGGGTTCGATTCCCGCACCGGACATGCATTTGTAAGCATCAACATGTCTGTATGTCCTGAGTCTGGTAATTGTGTATATTAAGTATGTATATATAAACAAAAAGTAGTATATGTATTATATCAGTTATCTGGTTTCCATAGTACAAGCTCTACTTAATTTGGGATCAGATGAACGATGTGTAAAAAAAAAAACCTACTTTGTTTTGGTACCACATTATGTTACTAGTGCTCGCGTTCTCTAGTACAAGAACTCTTCAAAATATATTGAACATTTCCAAAGATGACCATTTTCTTGTCAACCTGTTGAAATAAAAAAATAAAAACCTATTCTAACTTTCCTATTGTTCTTTATTTTAGGCGCAAATTGAAGAAATACTCATCACCCATGGAGCCATCGAAAATGGCCCTCCACACCGTGACTAGGACAGCCAGGAATAGCGACACCGAGGTATACCCTTTCTCCGTCATATGATCCCAATTGGATGGAAGCATGTGTGATAAATTGGCGATTTTTTCCCATAACCGATATATCAATGTCCGCGTCAATTTTACTGAGCGAGAATAGGCTCTGAGAAATATGTGGATTTTGTTATATACTCTACATTTCTCTATTATTTTCAACACACTTGCTCGTAAAGTAGTTTAGTTTATTGCACCGTTTTTAGTATCTTAATGCAGCTTATTACGCACTTGTGCTTTTTACTTAACATTACAGCAGTTTTATGATGGATATAATCCCGATTATGTTAAGCATGTACATCACTGCAAGGGATTATGTGTGTAGACGAAGCATTCTTAATTTGATCGGGTAAAAAATTTTGACAGCCATTTGCAATCGTTTTCGTTGTATGGTCAACAAAAAAATCTACTCCAAAAACTGTTATTTTCTCGCAAGTGTGTTGAAAAACGTCGTTTGACACGCGTGTGCATTGATCATTAGACTCTCGGCTCCCTTATCGCGTTCGCCTGCGGCTCATGCGCTTATTACCGCCTCGTGTGTAATGACCAACTTTGTACACATATATCATAATGTACTATTTCTAGGAAAGACTCACATATTGGAACCAACATGGTCTTGTACTGCCTGGTTTCAAAAAGGGCTTTCTAACCCGGACGCTCAGATTGTGGAACATCTATCTTATTTTTCTAATAATTAAAGTTAATGAAGTTCTCACCAATTTGAAAGTCAGCCTTATTTGAATTAAACACACCTGAAGAAGAATTAATCAAGTAATTATACACTTCATAGGAGGGACAAAGGAGACCTTTCATCGCAGCTCACTTCCATGGAAACACGTCACATCTCAGCCCTGAGATACATGACCATTACAAAGGTAAACTATAGTTGATGTATGTAATATTTCTTAAATTATTTTGGAACTTGGTATTATTAAGGTATAATTATATCGATTGATGTTGCGTTGATTTCCTACGACAAATTTTCTGACTAAAAATAATATTTTGAACCGGAACTATTGCCTAAGTATAAAACTTCCTTGGATTTTTTTAACGTTGAATAAACGTTAGTAACTCGTTAATTATCACTTTCGAGTCGGCCATCGCAGTGCGCGTATCTAATAATCACGAATAATCACGATCATAGTAACGCGAGCGCATTGCCGACGACGGCCGAGCGAGGACAATTTATTTATTTTTAATTGGAACGAATTTTCAAACTTTTTTCTTTATGATGATTTTCTTTTGTTTTTTCTCTCTTTCGCTTCGCTCTTGAGCCTGATCCCGCTATATAATTATCCCGCGCTTTATAATATAAATTTATTTAAATTCATGAGAAATATATCGCCAAACACCACCTACACACAGATAACATACAGTAACACAATTTTAACAACATTACACTACATTTTAACTACGGTGTAAGTGCAGTGCAATCGTCTCCGCTATTTGGGTAAGTGGTAGCTATAAGTCCTCAATTACATCGATTCCCGCGAGATCAGCGCATATCAACGGCCACAGGGTGAATCCTGTGCCCGGCGTGATTACTACTTTTTGAAGTAATCAGTTCATAATCAAGTTTTACAATTTCCAACAATAGATTACGGCTACCTTTTATCATCGCAACTCTCGCCATCGACGGGGAGTCCATCCTCACACATTGAAACCAGATTTGTTTCGAACTGTACGGGCTAAAAGGAGTTTTCTTCCGCGGACGCTCGGACTGTGGAATGAGCTCCCCGCCTTGGTTTTCCCAATGGAGTACAGCATGGGGTTCTTCAAAAAGGGCGTGAAGAGATTTCTTCAGGGTCGGCAACGCGCGAGTGATACCCCTGGTGTTGCAAGCGTCCATAGGCTACGGTAACCGCTTACCATCAGGCGGGCCGTATGCTTGTTTGCCACCTTAGTGGTATAAAAAAATAAAAAAATAAAATAATTTCGTACAAAGAATTTAGAAGAAAAGCCATCAAGTCATACTCGCGCTCGATTGCTCAATACACAAAGCCAATTAACTGTCGCTTACGTCCTGTCGCAATTTATGAGGAATTGATCCGGGTGTTGATACAACGAATGTTTTGCTCCACTGAGTTTTCCCGGGAAATAATAAGCTTTTCCAGAAATAAGAGCTGACAACATCGATTTCACACCCAATGGTCTACACACATATGAAATTGTATCATTTAGTAACGGCATTTGGGCGTTATTCGGGTTTATTTATATCAACATTGGCTACCAGCTTATGTTATCTTCTATTTTTATTATATTGTTATATGGTGGTTTATAATTTTTTAATACAGTTGCTCAAAAAGTGGCGTATTGCAGGGACGTATAGCGTTCGGGATGTGGGCTATTACATACTCAAGCTTTTTCTTTACCTTTTTCGAACTCGTGCGTCTTTCCCAACTGTCAAAATAATGTCTATTAAAAAGATCAAACCAACCACGAAGTTTTTACTAAAAAAAATATTTCAATTATAACTTTTATAAGAAATAAATGATTAGTTAGTTGAGTTTAATTGTGTTTTTATTATTTTATTAAATTGCTTAATTTTTTCGCAACTGTATTAAAAATAGTTGTTCAGTACACGTGCGGAACCGCCATTGCAACTTGTTCCGACTGATTTGTCGGAACTCTTTGCAATTACAGGCTTTCCGCACTCGTAATGAAATATACTGTTTTCTCTTTAGAATGTTTATCTGATGGAGTAAAGATAGTCCCTTGTGCAGGTAACGGTCTCGTGCGAGTATCCCACGGAGCAGCCCACGAGGTGTGGTACCCGTCCGCGTGGACGGCGGCCTCTCCGCACCCGCGCCCCACTCTCACCAGGAATGGACACGTCCACGTTCACCACACCGGGGTCTACCTTGTTTACGTGCAGGTAATCAATCCCTGTCTTTTATGGTATTTGCAGGTCTTCCAGCAAGATTGCGTTTATTTGCCTTTGACTAGATTCATTAATGGACTTTTTCTGTACATAAATTGTATTTTAACACCACAGATTACAGAATTATTTAATTATTCTGTAATCTGTGTTTAACACATTCTCGTGGCCTATGGTCGTAAGCACACAGTGTACAAGTAACTGGTACACACACAGTTGAGGTGCTTTGCTTAGCTTACTCGTCTTTTAACAATAAACATAAAAGGAAATATATACAATAATATAAGAAACATACTTTAAAAATTCTGATACTTTCTACTATACCACTTTTTGTAGCACGATCTGTTAACAGCAGCTTTATGTACCCCTAAAAGGCTTTTTATAGCTAATAAACTTTTCTCAGATTTACTACCTGGACAGCCACGACATTATCTCGTGGGTGCTTCACCGCACGAACGCCGACATTGAGGGTCGGGAGACACTTTTACAATGTGCACAATCAGCACATTCATTGGAACCTCTAGAGAAACCAAACTCCTGCTTCTCTGCTTCGGCTCTGTTTCTGAGAGCTGGCGATAGATTAGCTGTGAGGAATACAGGCGGTGACAGGCATTCGCTGATGCAGCCAGAAAAGAGCTTCATCGGTCTTGTTAAATTAGCTGATGCTGAAGATCCTACGCAGGAGTTGTAGGATGCATATTGCATGTTTCTGGTGTGCATAAGAGATATTCTTAAGGGTACAGAAAATTACATTCATTTTGCAAAGATTTCTGGATGCCATAGTTAAATACGGGTGGAATATTTCTGTCTTCCATACTTTTGAACAAGGAACATGATTTTCTGTATTTTACATTTCGTATAATTTGTTTTTTAAAATGTATAATTATTATGTCATGTCTTAGCGAAGAGTGCAAAGAAAAGTGATATTGTATTAATAGTCAGGCATGTGCCATTGTTAATGTGTTACATTACTAATATTAGGACAACATTAGGAGTACTATAATTTAGTATTTTGTTTATATTTATACCTATTAATGGGCGTGAGAATAGGTTTGCCATATTTTTGTTTCTCATAGAACAATATATTACGGTATTATTTTATAAGGAGTTTATAAAAAAAAACTGTCTAACCGGAGGAACTTCATCGAAATTGTTATACAAATGTAGTTTTTAATCATGTATGTATCATTTAAATACATTAAAAAAGATCTGTTATACCATTGATATTATAAGCTACTAACTTTAAAACTTAATCGTGAAAATAATTTATTTGTACGAATACTTATAGTTATCGTAAGATTCAAATCAAATGCCATCGATATATTGATGTTTTTTGTATGTTTAAACATTAAAGATTTTGAAATACAATTTGTGTTTGAAAATACGCCCTGAAACTGACCGATAAGTTACTTCAATATAATCGGTCAATAAACTGGACCACTGAACCTATAATCTGTAGATATGAGACAGTTGTATTGTATGCCTAGATGACTGCCCATAAGAAACCAACGTCGACTTATATACTACGTAGGTATAAGGTTATAGCTGAATTTGAGCTGAATGCGCATATGGCGGAATGATAGTGACGTCGATGACATTAGGAAGGTGAATCCAACAATCAGCACATTCAGAAACTTATTTTGAATTTCCAAAAAGTCTTAGAACAAGAGCATATTAGAAAAAAATATATACCTAAGTAAGTTATTGGTTTGTCCCCGACTGGAAAACCTTATAATATATTGTCTTTCTTAATTTTATATACATGTTACAATAATCTTGCTGGCAATAAATACTTATTATTATTCGATACGATATACGAGTATATGACAAAGATCGTTCAGCATCATTTGGCCCAAATTATGCTTTCCTCCATTACACTAGTGGCTCCATGAGCTGTAGTCCTCGCGAGTCTCGATAATTATATGGAATTATTTGTTGATTCGGTTTATGGATATTTATCAAAATGGCGGAGCCATTACCGAACCTGCAAAATTTTACAAGAATCGGTTGAGAAATGCTACCTGTAGAGTAGAACAGCCCGACATCCGGTATAAATTTGTATGGGAGAAATTAGTACCAAGAGTATTCCGCTAGAGGCGCTGTGCCAATTCCTATAG
Organism: Achlya flavicornis; assembly: GCA_947623365.1. NCBI lineage: Eukaryota > Metazoa > Arthropoda > Insecta > Lepidoptera > Drepanidae > Achlya > Achlya flavicornis. The sequence goes on from OX392469.1 coordinate 4,008,880, forward strand.
AGAAGTGTCGTAAACGCAAACTAACTAAGCCTTTACTAACGTCAATTCTTTACACTCGGGGTATTGGACAGAGATACGAAAGGAAAGCATTTTTGCCCAAGCTGAAACGGAGACGCTTCGCTCGGTCAATAAAAGTAACGCCTTTGCGTTGTCTTGTGAAACGAATGAATCCTCATTAGGTACTTCACACCAGACCCCAGAGATTAGTTTAGATATAAAGACAAACTAAAGTCATTCGCCAAACTGAACTTCAATGGACCATTAGGAAAGTTTTAAACTTTTATTAGAAAAAAAAATCTAAGATTTACCAAGAAAGTTTTTCAAAGTAGTTTTTACATCGTTACCACATTATTTATGCACAGTATTACAAATTAATTACTTAGTACGAGACAATTTTATGCACGTCCATAAAACGTACATATACCTACCTAGTAGATATAAGAGGTATCGGCCCTTAAGGGTTGGCACCGCAGACAATTTCATTAAGCGCAAGCATTCCTTTTACGTGGAGAATCTCCATCTGTACAGTTGAAAGCAATATTTTCTTTAAACATTCGTAGTCAACGATTAGTTACAATTTCACCCAGCTCGCGATATAAATGAAAAAAAGCAGTTTGAGTTAGGAAGGCACTCGACTTTTGATCATATCTTTTAAGTTGATCTACGCTAGACGAGCCGAGCACGAGTCGAGCACAAGCAGAACACAAATTCACGTAGTGTAGATGGACTTGGGAGCCTCGAATGAACACAGGGATTTGCATCGCGCTCGTGGACAATGATTGTTATTACACACTTGATGTCGCGAGAACGTGCGAAGAGCAGCTTGGCTCGTGCACGGCTCGCTTAGCGTACTACACCTTTATACTGGGCGGAGATTTCGAGATGGCATATTTTTGAGACCTATGTTGGGTTAGTCATGCTGAACAACTTTTACTATGGGACCTAAAGCGTTTCGAAAATATACCATCTCGAAATCTCCACCTGTTATAATGTGCCTTTCACCAACATAGACCACACATAGTTTACAAGTAAAATGGCTGTGAGATACAGAAGGACGGACGGACATGCCGGAGTCCTAGAAACCGCAGTGACTTCTCAGTTATTACGACAACAGCTACCACTACGGCTACGGCAGCTACGAATGTTGAATCTATTACGAGAGCAAATTATTTTTGCAAAAAAAAATTATATTCGGCGTTACTTGTTTTGTAACCAAGGCTATTTCCTTGTATGTGATTAACATAATAGAATATGAGACTAAAAGTTTCTTAAAAACAATTAAGCTCCCCAACCAATTAGTTTTGATAAACTAATTATGTCGGGAATCGCTATAATCAAAATTAATCACTTTAAAGGATTAAAAACCATTCTAATATCAAATACAAGTGAGTCTTTTATTCTTCAATATCCATAGTGTTTTGAGTTAAGATAAAAAAAATGGAAACTACCTCTTGTAGTTTACTTTCGGTACACACTAGGATCTATTTTTGAAATTCGACTTGTGTTTTGATTCTCGTTCAACAATACAAGCCTTAATGTTGCTGACTGTACAAATACGAAGAGCTCTTTACAAATCCATCCTCTTCGCCATTCGTTCCGTTTCCTTTCCACTTGTATCTCCCACGCAAGTTTTCTGCCTTGTTAATATACGACCTACTTGACTCTTATGTCTTTAATTACTTGTTCTAGATTTAGATTAACACTTAAAGATATTAAAAAATTACTAAATTTCACAAAAATCATCATTGCTTAAAATGGGCCAGAATAGAGGCTTCCTCTATGGATTTTCACAAACAATATTGAACCGTATGCACTAACGTGGTATTTCAAATCGAGCGTTTCCGTGCTTCGGAAGGCACGTAAAGCCGTTGGTCCCGGTTATTACTTAATTGTGATAGTCGTTAAGCTAGTTGGATGCCTCCGGCGGCTTGAAAAATTCCAACAGTAGGTTGACCACTAGCCTACCTCCACCGATCCGCAGTGGGCACGCGTGGTGGAGTATCTGCCCATTCCCTTTCACCCTGATTTGTGAAAGGAGGCCTGTGCTCAGCAGTGGGACATTATAGGCTGATGATGATGATGATGATGCACTAACGGCTTTAAAGGAATGGAGCTGTGAGTCGACCTTTCCTAGTGGACCCATTCCGCTCGTTTCGGTACGTCATCACTACTTTTTTTACCCGACTGACCCGGAAGGAGGGTTATGTTTTTCGAGTGTATGTATGTATGTATGTATGTAAGTATGTATGTATGTATGTATGTATGCCTATTTCTTTGGCACGCTCTGCAGCCTAAACGGCTTGATGGATTTAAGCATATGAGGTATCGTTAGATTCGTCTGAACTGTGGGAGTGTCATAGGGTATATTATTTTTATATGGCGTATATGGATAAAGAAAGAGGGGGGGTATTAAAAACAAAAATTACTTTATTGTAACAATATGGGTATCAAATGAAAGCTTGTGAAAAGCCCTTTCCATATATGTATATATTGTAGTACTTTTATGCTATCATTTTGACGTAAACTGCAAAAAACCATGTTTAATGCAAGGACAGTAGATAGGTACTATGAGCGGTTACCGTACGTAACTCACAGAGTTGCGATGGTTGTTAGCGTTACTCTACCGTACCGCTCATTTACTTAATAATACTTACAACTCATTCTGTATAAAACTAAAAAGTCTGAAATAAATTAAATTATTAAAAGAAACAAAAAACCCGACTGCGTAAAACAAAAATTAACTGAAAAGCGAAAAACAAGCTCTTTAATCTATAGAATTTTGAATAACTTGAATTTTATAAGGTAATTGCAGTCGGGGATAAACAAATATTACAAAAAAACACATATTTAGGTCATTGGTTTGTCCCCGACTGCAATACCTTATAACATTCAAGTTATTCAAAATTCTATAGATTAAAGAGCTTGTTTTTCGCTTTTCAGTTAATTTTTGTTTTACGCAGTCGGGTTTTTTGTTTCTTTTAATAATTTAATTTATTTACGATAGTTTTACTGTACCTCTACCATGAGTTTTCTACACTAACGTAATCTACACACGCTAGCGACTACGGTGAATATTTTGTATAGCGAGCACCGCCTCTAGTGGACACTTTTGGAAGCGTTTCATACAAAATGTGTCACCGTAGTCGATAGCGACTGTAGATTACGTTAGGGTAGAAAACTCATGGTAGAGGTACTGAAGGACTAATACTAATACCTATCAATCTCCATGAATATGGTGAGAATTCAAAACCACACCTATGATACCATATCAGCTTTTCGAGTAAGATTAACCAGAAACGAAAAACTTCTGACTTCAGATAATCGGAAAAGTCTTTTTTTTATACCACAAATGTGGCGAACAAGCATACGGCCCGCCTGATGGTAAGCAGTTACCGTAGTCTATGGATGCTTGCAACACCATGGGCACACCATGGGTATCACTCGCGCGTTGACGACACTGAAGAAATCTCTTCACACCCTTTTTGAAGAACCCCATGCTGTACTCCATTGGGAAAACCACGGCGGGGAGCTCAGTCCACAGTCCGAGCGTCCGCGGAAGAAAACTCCTTTTAGCTTTCTTGTGGTTAGCCAGGTCTCCAACACAATCACTTCCACTTATCCAATCTGATGGAATAACCAGCACACGTGTGCGTGTCACAACTTTCGATCCAGCTCCTGTTACTTTAAATTACGAATTAAATGAAAATAAATCACAATTAAATTGCAAAATCAAATTTTATTTACGCTTCAAGAGAAATAAATAATTATTGCGAAAATTTAATTTACGCCTCAAGTGAAATAAATAATTAGTATAATGAACGTTGATTTACACGTGTTTACCGTCAATTATAATTTATACAACTTTATAGGTATCTTTAAGTAACGTTGCAAAGTATAAAGAACTCAAGTGCTTCGATTTTAATTGTTATTTGCTAATTGATTGATCGATTTATATAACTAATACGGTTCGGAGTGATATGAAATGGCGTTTATATAAACATGCTAATCGGGCAGTATTTGCAATGGGTAGAGGTTTAAGTAAAAAAAACTTTAGTTCCAAACTTTCTATACCCCAGCACAAAGTCTTGAAGGAAGTGGGGCTGCGAGTGCTGCAACACATCCACAACTGTTTGATGACAGATTTTTAACAGAATAAAATAGTTTTTATTGCAAGAAAAACATTAGTCTCAATGAGTCGTGGGTGAAATTGCAGACGCTTGAAAAGTCTCCAGTTTACAAAGAGTAAGTAAACTTTACCACGACACTCGCCAACTCGAAATTAAAAGCGCTGCACAAAGTGAAAAAGGTTTTAATTAAGAACTATAAAGAGTAGTTTAAAAGTTAATCTAGTTGAAACAACATTAAAATAGATAAAAATTTACCCAGGCTATATTTTTTACTGATTTTATTAAAGAAGTTATATTTTAAAAGATTTTAAATGTAAATGTACCTACCCAGGTAAGTTATTGTTGATATTTATGTGACGTAGGTACGTGTTATTGTTTTTGAGTTTCTCGGTAGACTCAATACTGGAGGAAAATGAATTCATTGAGATGCTAATACTATAAAATAAAACTAATAGTGATGCCTTAAGTATATCGCAACACTCGCCATCGACGGGGAGTTCATCCTCACATATTGAAACCAGAATTGTTTCGAACTGTGCGGTCTCAAAGGAGCTTCCTTCCGCAGACGCTCAGATTGTGGAATGAACTCCCCGCCGTGGTTTTCCCAATGGAGTACAGCATGGGGTTCTTCAAAAAGGGTGTGAAGAGATTTCTGCAGGGTCGGCAACGCGCGATTGGCACCTATGGTGCTGCAAGCGTTCATAGGCTCCGGTAACCGCTTACCATAAGTCGGGATTGCTACCCATGTAGTATAAAAATAAAAAAGTAAATAGCTATTTAGCTACGGCTTAATGATCACAACTAATACAATAAAGTATTTTTTTGTATGTTTGTTTGAACGTGTTAATATCTGGATTATTTCACTAATAGGAAGTTATATTATCCCCGAGTATTATAGGATACTTTATACCCCGGGAACGTGAGTGAAACCACGGGAACAGTTAGTTATAATATAAAATTAAATGTTTTTAATCAGAAACAGATGAGAAACTAGATGTGCGGTGCAGTTTCATTTGCGTTATCGGGATATAGCAAATACTAGGTCCATTTCTAGATTCTAAGCTATATTTCTATCAAATATGATTAAAATCTGTTTTTGGATGATCCGTGGACACCGTGGCAAATATACACTCTCTATCAATAACAGAAACAACATACTGAATCAAGAAGCATATTTAATTTGAATAATCTATCCTAATATTATAAAGAGGAAAGCATTGAATTATTACACAGGTAAAGATTAGATTTTTTGTTTGCATTGAATAGGCTCCGAAACTAATGAACCGATTTGAAAAAATCTTTCACTGTTGGGAAGCTATACTATCCCCGGGTGACATAGGCTACTTTTTATCACGGGAACGCGGGTGAAACCGCGCGAAACAGCTAGTTCAGCTAGATCAATAAGCATCAAATGAAGTGTTTCCAGAAATACCTACTTTTACAATCTTCATTATCTAAGAAGCTAGTAATGAGACACCGAAAGTTCCCAAGGGTCCAGGAAAGGATCTATAAAAACAAGTATTTTAGTGTAACTATCCATTTTACTTCCATACAAATTAAATAGTAATTCGTAGCAGAAATTTCCCTTATTTCATGGACATATATTTTATATTTCCTTGTCCTATATTTAAATTGATTGAATATTCATTATGAGAATTTCCAGGTCATTGAGCTTTGAAATCTCAGCGAGTATTTTCACAGTAAACAGAAATACGTAATTTTATTCAGACTCAGAAGCCACGTCGCTCGATGAACCGAATAAGTGTTGGGGAAGAAAAGTTTACAAGTGGTGAGGAATCCCACCAGGTGGACAAAGACCAGCAGGTACTCTACGCGAACTTAGCTCCTATTTAATGGAATTCTATAATATCTATTTATGCTCTAATCGATTGATAGGCAACTTGAATTGACTAGTACCCCTTAGTATTAATTAAAGTTCAACCATTTCTCTCTCTACCTGTTAGAGCCTGTGGTCAAAGTGAGAAGTCGGTAGAGTATATGAGGCAAGCATGTCTTCAACAGTGGACATTCCTGTCACAGATTATTTACCTCCAGCAGTTGTTCCAGAAGCGCTCGTGGTGTAGCATGATTAGCCGTTCTTAATCGATCGGCAAAGTTAAGCTACGTCTGTCGTGGTCGGTACCTGGATGTGTGACCGCCTAGTGGTATTTCTAATCGAGCGTTTCCGTGCTTCGGAAGGCACTTAAAGCCGTTGGTCCCGGTTATCACTTAATTGTGATAGTCGTAGTTGGATGCCTCCTAGACGGCTTGAAAAATTCCAACAGTAGGTTGACCACTAGCCTACGTCCACCAATCCGCAGTGGGCACGCGTGATGGAGTATCGCCCAGTCCCTTTCGCGCTCATTTGTGAAAGGAGGCCTGCGCTCAGCAGTGGGACTTTATAGGCTGATGATGATGATGATGATGAGTTGTTACAATTAGCTTTTGCATCTGTTCAAATCGGTTACTGCACGGGACACGATGGGCGTGGGTTTCTTACCTCACTGCCTTGTGATGTCATACCACAGGTCATACATCAGTGCAATATAGCGATATGCATCGTATTCGATGGGAATATGGATCATAATCCCGTTTTGTCTTATATGGCATTGGCATTTCAGCTGCCACAAGGGAGTGATACTAGTAGATCTTTACTTTTATTGTCATTAGGGTGAATATGCTCATAAGATTGTTTTTGGCCATTTGTCTCTGTTTCACCACGAGAAAAAAACTTTAATATATAATCAACCTAGTCCATGATCGCATCCGAAAAAGCATAATGAAATAATTCAATTAACTGGAAAGGTAACAGTTTACGCAATTGAGTTGAAGATTCTTTTGTTCTGGCTAAAGGAAAAATAAAAGGTAAATAGATTACTTCAACCCTTCCTACACAGACTATTATTCAATTTAAAAAGGCCATAATTCCTTAATCCTCTTTGGGTAACCATCGATTTGGAAAAACAAAGACAGCCCATATTGATGATGATAATTTAGAGATTCAATTAATTGAAACCACGCCATGCTTTATGCAACTAAAGTAGCCAATGATTTCAAAACCAAGGATAGACACGCCGGAACATTTTGTATTAAACTTCTTCATACATGTAAACAGTTCCCCCATTTGTAAAAAACGGACGAACTACGAAGTGCCGCATTTAAGAAATAAATAAACAATAAACGAACGAACTGTTCCGTGGACCGCAGACGACTGAGTCGCGTTGGCCCCAAACTGACGTTTTCGGGCCAGCGCGTTGGTGCCATTTCGTCGCGCGGTCGGCCTGGTCCTTACGCCAGTAATATATAAGTCAATGAAAGTAGCAAACAAGCACACAGTCCACGATAGTAAGGCGGTTAACATAGCCTATAGATACTTGCAAAACCACGGGTAGAGCTAGCCCCTTGCCGACATTTCATTGTCTTTACATGTCTCGAAGAACCCCATACTGGACGCCCTTGGGAAAACTACGGTGGAGCTTATTCCAGGACCTGAATGACCGAGGTATGTGCTCCCTTGAAACCGTACAATGCGAGACCATTTTGGTTCCATTATTTGAGGAATTTCCTTTATTTAGAATGCAAAATACAGAATATCGACGCGGTTTACGTGTATAAATATTCCGACCTTAGTATTCTCAGTTCCTGTTAAGTCTGTAGCTAATGTTATCTTCGCTATCTGTGTGAAAAAGAGCCCCGGCTGAAAACTATCGCTGGACATCGTGGCTATAAAGTATTTTTTATTTTTAAAACGCGTTGTCGCCACTTGTTGCACAAAAGGAAAACGACTTGTCTATAAAATATTGACATACGAATGATATTATGTTGAAGTAGTGAATGTGTACAATTATGTAGTAAATGTAGAGTTATTTCTGTTAATTAGTTTTATCATGTTTTAACGTATTCAGAGTTCAATGACACACAGACCAAACAAACTATCATTTTAACGTAAACAGTCAAAGCGTGCTGCACGCACAGTTCTGTGTTGTAGGTACAAATAAACCTCTAGTATTTTGCTAGACTAGAATACATCCAATTTAAGATGGGAAGCGATTAATTGTAATTAAATCAAGAGTGAACGCCGCGCACCGCCATTAAATCGACGCCTGATTTTAGTAAAATTTTCGAGAAGAAACATCATCAACAATAAACTATATCATAAAGTTCAAGACTGTATGTAAAATATAATATACGTAATGTTTTAACTGTGATATTAACATACATGCATCATTGCGGTATATTTTCCGGTTCAATTGAAGTCAGTCCGACATTGAGAGTACGCTCCAAATATAACACAAACGAAGCATGTAATGCATGTCTACACATGCAATATCAGCCGTGCGAATAGTTTTTCTATAAAACTGGAAAATGGTAGTGTATGTACGCTGCCTAGGCGGGAGAACCCGCCCGCCCCTAGTATCGATCGGGCTCGTTATGTAACCCCCGCGCTACCCCGCGACGCCCGCCAACCTAACGCGAGATACCTTTCGCAGGCAGCCATATCATTCATAAGTCAGGTTCCGTGCCAGGCAGGTTCTCAAAACGGTACGTTCTAACCCTAGTTTCGGTCTGACTGCGCACAGGGTTCGGCGCAAGTTGCCCAACATTACATACCCAGTTGTTATCCCGTCTCCAAAGTGTATAAACGCGCTTCGGGATAGACATCTGTGTTTTGTTGTGTACCTCGTGATAGATGTTCTAAGGTAAGGTTTGATACTTTTGTATAACTGGGCATTGTTATAATTTGCTTCTCATTTCTTTGTTTGCAATGACGCTTTATCGCCTTTCCTTTGTACTCACCAGGTCTTGGCAACAGCGGGATGTAATTAAAAGTTAATTAATTGGGTCTTAAATCTTCGGGTCACTGTTTATTTGACTGTGATGTTCATCTGCTTTGTTTAAGGAAAATTGTTTGGAAACATCTGATTAAAAGGAGATTGCGCCGTGTCCTTTTTTGGCCGAGTTTTGCGACTGAAATTAGGAAGTATATTATAAGTGAGAATTATAGCTGTATCTATTTATGAATTTGGATCGATACAATGGTCTGCCAGATGTTTAGGGTAATATTTTTATTGCTATTATTACATGGAGGTAATTATCGTGCATGAAAGAAAATTTACATCTGTAGTATGAGTTCCTCTGTGTATATTATATAGTACACTAGATACTTATGTTATTTCTATGGTACACCATAAAAATAAGAATCTAAAAGAACAGAGCCATTTCACTACATACAACTGCATCACTCCACAGATACTTCGTAGTTATATCTACGATGTTTGCTACGATGTATAATTTACGTAGACCCCTGCTACGAACTACATTTATTTGTTTATTTATTAGATACCGTACAATTACAGGTAAATATAACATTTAAGTGTTTTAGGGGGTACATTCTTAACCTTTAACGATTTTATAAATTATCGTAATGTTTGAATTCGCTTCAATAAATGGTACAAGTTATGCGCAAGAGTCGATAAAGCTTTTCTCAGCGACAACGCGCTTTCTCGGTCAAAGGTATTTGATTTTCAATGCTTAGTTTGGGGTTAGATGGGTTTGAAGATTAATCACGATTGTTATTTATTTAAATAGTGACGTAATTATTAAGGGCTTCTACATCGTTTAATGATCATACTCGTATGTATGCTCGGTTGCTTTTGGGATAGCAATATATGAATCAAACTGTTACTTTTATTTTAGTAATTATTGGTGATAGGAGGCAAGACAGAAATATAGCGCCAAATATGCAATAGAATGCTGTTTTTCCAAATATAGTCGGCTCTACCGAGCTATCGCTCAAAAGCATGCAAAAGCAGGCATTCTAAAGAATATCATTGAGATACATTTTTAATTCATAATGATTTATTTTATTGTTTTCGGAAAGACATTCCCAAGCCTTTTGACTCTATTGAGCAGTGGAAATAAGCACAAACTTGCTGTACCAGTAACTAGGCTCGGCAAAGTAGAGGTATTGTGATCGTTTCTATAGCAAAGTAAATAAATTTAAGAACTATCAGTATATTTTTTTAAAGTTAAGTAACAGAAGTTATGTATGAAAGAGTATTATAAAGTTTATGTTGTTAATGTTTAACTCCTAAGGGGGTAAGACAGGGTTCAGGGTGTAAACGCGGGGCAGAGAACCAATTTTAAAGATAATAATCACATGGACAGTTAGGTATGATCACAATCTACTTTTTATTATACTGTTTTTAACAAACCATTCTTGATTAAAATATTCCATCCAGCCCCGACTTTATTGTCCCGGAGTGCCAGTTACAGTAAAAGTATATTACTGTAATTTGCATAACTATCGTGTTGGTACTGAATCTAAAAAATAAAATACATTTCAACAGCGACCGAAATAGTATCTACCTAAAAAGTTACCAGATTAGAAAAATCTCACCATAAGTGCCTTTTTTTAACTGATCCACATTTAAAAACAAGATAAGCGTTAAGATGTTGTGACACGATTTAAAACTTATTTCTGATTACAGAAGTAGGTATTTATCATCCTTTTTACAGTGATTCTAGAATTTACATTCTGAAGTAGCTTCCGTTATATTTGTCGGACGACTCCAAATTATTCTTTCATAACATTAGTTTCATACTTTTTCGATGCACGAATAAACCCGATATATTTCTAAAATCTGCAGCTATTACTCAATCATAATATACACACGGCAACATATCAAGCTATACACTTCCAGTATAAACTGACCTCTCATTGTACGGAAATCCTTTACAATGCGAGATCAGCTGATACTGGAATGTATAGCTTGATGTGTAGCCGTGTGTACCAGCTATATTTGCTCGTGATTTCAGACTATCTTCGATATTTAATCTGTTCAACACGTAGAGCCTTTGCAGGCACTTTTGAATAGTCTGACTCAAATACCGGTTTCGAAAGTTACATATGTTGCGAAGAGCCGGCAATAAATTCTGCAATTTTCTTTTCAAAGATACCTTTCAAGGCTTAGATAAATTATATTACATTGAACATTCTAGTGAATGACAACAATTTGTGACAGCAAACCTGCAAATTTTAAATTTAATAAGAAAATACCAGCCCCCAAAAGCAGCACCTGTTCACAAGTATGACGCGTGTGGCAGCCATCTTCCTCAACATATTGGAGGGAATTAAGCGAGCCGCCACGCGACGCTGCCACAGGTTTTAAAGATAGCATGGTCTGCCATAAATAAAGATGAACTAAATGGACTGGACACATAAACTATTTTTATCAATGTGACAATTAACAAGCTTAGACCAATTTATATAAAAGTATTCCAAGTACAGCTCTACTGAACACTGGAAATGTCCGATAGGGTCATAAGGGAGAACGCGGAGGAATGCTTTAATACCTCAGATATAAAACGGAAAAGGTTTTTAGGTTTTTATTACAGCCATGGGGATTATTGTCGATTAAAAAATATTTTTCGGACACGTTTGATTATAAAAGGTTTTATATTACATTGTTATTTTGGAAGTTGGTTTTGACTCTGGCTGGATATACCTACCTACTTGTTTGGATAACCTGTTGCTTATTTCTTTGATAGTATCTCACTAATACCTCAGAGTATATAAATACTCGAAGCGCTCGTGGTGTAGCATGATTAGCCGTTCTTAATCGATCGGCAAAGTTAAGCTATGTCTGTCTTGGTCGGTACCTGGATGGGTGACCGCCTAGTGGTATTTCAAATCGAGCGTTTCCGTGCTTCGGAAGGCACGTGAAAGCCATTGGTCCCGGTTATCACTTAATTATGATAGTCGTTAAGCTAGTTGGATGCCTCCTAGGCGGCTTGAAAAATTCCAACAGTAGGTTGGCCACTAGCCTACCTCCACCGATCCGCAGTGGGCACGCGTGGTGGAGTATCTGCCCATTCCCTTTCACCCTGATTTGTGAAAGGAGGCCTGTGCTCAGCAGTGGGACATTATAGGCTGATGATGATGATGATGATGATATAAATACTACGTACAACTAAAACAAAATTTGACGTTAAATAACGCGGTAATGGCTTAACGGGTTAATATTTATACTATTTATCTCGAGAAAACATTATATCGGCCGGGAATGCGGTTCGAAATGTGGGGCGGACTTAGTTGTTTGATATTCCTTGATAGCTTAGGTACTTTATCTTGTGTCTGCCTGGTTTAAGCTGTTTTATAACTATGAACTATCAGCCTACTTCAACTTGGGAATCCTTGAGTTAAGCTGCTGAATCGTAAGTTATGTTAAACCACAGATCTCGATGTTTAACATTATGTGGTACACTTATTTTGTGGTGGTCTTGACTTGAACTTTAGTTCGAGATAGTTTTGTAATTCAACGGGGCATTTGGCGTGGTTGGTTAGGATTCCACCTATCACCGAGTATCACGCCGCAGGCCGTGGTGGGTGGCTCCGTTTCGCTTGGGATCATCTAGCCGTGCATAAGTGAATGGGAATTTGACGGGCCAGTTGGCGCAGTTGGTTAAGTGTCTGGTAAAGATTCCACCTATTGCGCCGCAGGTCGTGGGTTCGATTCCCGCACAGGACATGCATTTGTGTGCATGAACATGTCTGTATGTCCTGAGTCTGGGTGTAATTATGTATATTAAGTATGTATTTACAAACAAAAAGTGGTATATGTATTATATCAGTTATCTGGTTCGTATAGTACAAGCTCTGCTTAGTTTGGGATCAGATGACCGTGTGTGAGGAATGTCCCAGGATATTTATTTATTTATTTAATGTCCAAGGATATATTTTATTTATTAATTATGGGATACAAGAGATTTTACAGAACTCAGAGATATTATTTAATTATTTTGTTAACTATAACTTTTCAGCCTTTTATCTGTATATATAAAATTCAAAGTCCTGACTGACTGACTGACTGATATATCAACGCACAGCCTAAACCGCTGGTCCTAGAGACATGAAATTTGGAAGGTGTATTCTTTGTGAAGAGTAGGTATCCACTAAGAAAGGGTTTTTCGAAATCCACCCCTGAGGGGGTAAAATAGGGGATGAAAGTTTGTATGAAAGTCCGTCAGTTTCGAAGTTAGGATCTTAAAATTTTGTGTTTAGGCTGAAGATTGAAAATTAATGTATAGGTGTCTGAGCGTTTGTTATAATTACACCCCCGTAGGGGGAAAAGAGGGATGAAGTTACTTATGCAAGTCCTTCATTTCCACATTAAACACCACTAAATATATTATAATACAGTGTAGGCATCCACTAACGAAGGATTTTTTGATATTACACTCCTAAGGGAGTAAAAAAGGGGATGAAAGTTTGTATGAAAGTCCGTCAGTTTCGAATTTAGGATGTTCAAAATTTGTGTTAAGGCTGACGATTGAAAATTAATTTATACCTGTCTCAGCGTTTTTGATAATTCCACCCTCGAAGGGATGAAAAGCGGGATGAAGTTGTGTATTGGATCTCACTGACTAATATATCAACGCAGAGGCTAAACCGCTGGTCCTACAGACATGAAACTTGGAGGTTGTGTGCTTTGCGAAGTGTAGGTAAGCACTAAGAAAGGGTTTTTCGAAATTCCACCCCTGAGGGGGTAAAATAGGGGATGAAAGTTTGTATGAAAGTCCGTCGATTTTGAAGTTAGGATCTTCAAATTTTTAAGCTATATATTAAAGTGTTTAAGTTGATGACTGAAAATTAATTCATACGTGTCTTAGCATTTTTGATAATCCACCCTCGAAGGGATGAAAAGCAGGATGAAGTTGTGTATGGAAAATCACTGATTGATATATCAACGCACAGCTTAAACTGCTGGTCTTAGAGACATGATATTTGAAGGGTGTGTTCTTTGGGAAGTGTACGTATCAAATATGAATGGATTTTTCGAAATTCCACCCCTAAGAGGGTGAAACGGGGGTTGAATTTTCTGTGAAACATATTATTACACGTAAGTTCTTGGTTATTACATGCTTTTTTATGATTGCGTATTTTGAAATAAAAAAAATGTTTTGAAAAAATATCACAATATAAAATTCGAAGTCCTGACTGACTGACAGATATATTAGTGCACAGCCTAAGCCGCTGGTCCTAGAGACATGAAATTTTGAGGGTGTGTTCTTTGTGAAGTGTAAGTATCCACTAAGAAAGGTCACGTGTATCATAGTTTTTTCGAAATGGGAGATGGCTAACAGAGTCAATAGGGCTTAAACAAGAAAAAAAACAATTGAGAGGGAGTGAGAGCACTTATTACGTTTGTTTTTGAAGAAAAATATGTCATTTGTTTCCTGTAGGCCACGCGGGCGAAGCCGCGGGCAGAAGCTAGTTTAGAGATAAACTATTTGTGCGCTTTATAACAAAGAAAGAAGAAAGTTGTAAACAAGGTAGGTAATTTTCTTTTCGTCGTTTGTAACTAAAGAGCTTGTAAGGAGCACCAATTATAATGAACGTTTTGACATGCGAAGCTTTGTGCTTAGGTGCTTCGTGGGAACTAGCAAGTGTGTTTAATAAGACTGAATTGAATGTTATTGTGGGTATATCCACATGTGTGAGTATACACTGAAAGAGTAATAGATTTCAATGTGTTGTGTATTTGCACGGCACACGACAAAGTGCAATCCACCAGCATCCTACGAGGTACTCTGCTACCATGGGACGAGCTAGGAAAAATATTATTTAAGTATGAATTTGTATACATACTATTGTTATAAAAGTGCTGTCCAGTATAAAATAGGATTCGATGTTTGGGTCCCATTTAATCACAGGTACTTTTACGTAATACACGCTAAGAGCCTAGACTGGCCTAGAAAAATGAGAGGCAATGATCCCTTGAAGATGTTCCCTGAAGGAAAGGATTTACGAAACCAATCCCTTACGCAGGTCCCCTGAAGCAACAGAAAACAAAACAGAAATGCCAGTCTCAATTATTATTATTGATAAATAATTTGGAGAATAATTATACTTTTGTTAAGGACAACACAAGTCAAAAATGAAAAAAAATATCTCATGTAATATTAAAGAAAAGTTCCTCCAACGGAAACTCGGTAGGCAAATTTTAACACAGTTTCAGGAAAGTTTTACAGCATTATCAATAGTGAAACATTTCAGTATTAAGCTGGTATGAAGGGGAGCTTCAAACATCCCTTATTTACGTTCGATATTAAGTTACAAGTTTAGGGCTTGAAGCTTTCGTTTAATCTCAGAGTATATAAATACTGTTTAATGGACTTTCCTTGCTTATAGATAGATACATAAATATTTACTTAGGATGAGTCTATTAACTGGAGTACGCTCAAATTATGTTATTACCTTAGTTGGTGAAGTAACAGAAATATATATTATAGTCTGTGATGGACTTTTTACTCATAATTATTGTAATGTAAAATGTAATACTGTATTACATCTAAATAACATTTTGTTTGAACGCTTTCGCACTAAAATATTAAATATTATACACGTCACGGGGAAACAATTCGATATGCAAGTAATTCGAGGTCCTAAAGTAAATACTTATTAGGTATATCAGTACATACACTAGGTTTTATTGAGTTTTCAATAAAACGACTCTCATTACATTGTCTAAAGTTCTTCGCGTAGGTAACTCATCCCGACGACCTCATTTTCACAGGCGACATCTGAATACATCCACTTACAGCTTATTGTATTATAGCTCTTAATATGCGACATATAAAGATCAATCTGAAATGACTTCATGATCTCATGTTTTATTGAACGAGGGTCGTGCATGTGTACAAGATGGTATTATATTATATTCAAGGTCTTATGGTGCGTCCATGCTACGCGAATCGAGCACGAGCCGAGCCACGAACGAACCTACAACGAGCACGATGCGAATCCCTATGTTCGTGAAAAAACTGTCAATCGCGCTCGTTGGAGGCTCGCAAGCCCGTCAACGCTACGCGAATCGCGCTCGTTCGTGGCTCGGCTCGTGCTCGGTTCGCCAAGCATGGACGCACCATTAGAAATTTGCTGTTTAGGACCTTTTAGATGGTTTGTAGTAGGTTAATTTGATGTTCCATCAAATTACATACATTCTCTACTAAACTACGTGCGATTTTTAAATTAATCGAAAAATCGTAGATTCGCGTTTTTTTTTTTATACCACTTAGGTGGCAAACAAGCATACGGCCCGCCTGATAGAAAGCGGTTACCGTAGCCTATGGACGCTTGCAACACCAGGGGTATCATGCTAGTCTAGGTACTTCTGGATTACATGATGGTGGATAAACAGCTGGCAACAGAGTTACAAAAATTATCACGTTTTCGTCAAATCCGGTTCCGAATTAATCCCTCTGCCAACTCAGTCATGTTTCGACATGTTTTGGTCACAAGTTCGTGTCAGCTGTGTGTGACACGTGATTTTCTGATCTCTTTGTACCTATTTCCTCTCCCTAGAGGAAATACGAACGAGTCCCTACTCGTGTTAGCCGCTTCGAACCTTTTGTTAGTCATTTTGTGCGACCTCAGCAAAAAGGGTTCAAGCGTAATAATTCAATGGGTTCAAATTATTTCATCGATTTATTGTACTTCGGCTCAAATTCAACACGTTTCTTGTGTTCACGTCAGTTTAATTTTACTGTAATAATTTGGTGTTTGCCAATTATATTATGATGCAGGTAATGATGTGGCTGAAGGTGGAAAGCACATAAAGCCTAGACGCCGGAATATACAGCCAGGAAGCTTGTTAGTCAGATGGTAGTTAGCCAAGCGGGCTGGATTTCTGAAAATTCTGAGAAGATTACATATATTTTCTCTTATATGCTATTTGAATCCATCTTTTCTTACAAGAAGCTTTTGTAAGAAAAGATGTTTCTTAAGCAATAAGTTGCTTAAGAAATAAATCGTCATAAACCTCGGCTGAAATAGTCTTGGTAAAATAACAATAAGTATGTGTCGATATAAATATCGGCAAGTTTGGGTTGAGCGGAACGAGTCCCGGGGGTCGACTCAATAAGCCCCTCGAGGAATATTCGATTTGCTCAGATTTCCTTGAAACCCACTCACATAGATAGATTTGCACAATATCGTATACATATTAGAACAGTTTCTGGGGCGTCTCCATGCGACGAGCACGAGCCGAGACACGAACGAAAAAGGCGCCACAATGACTCCATGATGACGCCATAATGACGTTATTGTGTTAGTAGACTACCAAAACTGTAAAATGTCACAATTTTTAAACTACTGAAAGTTCATTTTCCAATGAACTTTCAGTAGTTTAAAAATAACAGAACAATAATTATAATTTAATAATAAAAGAACAGAATTCTAAAAGCAGACTTGGGCCCCAGGATTCGTTCGAAGTTCACGTAGCGTGGACGGACTTGCGAGCCTCGGCACTCACTTCATTAATTTAAATTTTATTAAAAAAGGTTTTTAATTCCCTTGACTTAGTAATCAGAGATTTTTACAACTCCTAGATTATTAAACTTTTCTTTGATATTAACAGACAGAGATAAATTATATTATTATTGTATGCCTTATAATGAATGCAAGAAGGATTAAGGATTATATTTCGCAAAGGGCTATCTTAGATTAAACATTGTTTAATATTACTTAGCCTGCTTAGTATCAGCTTGAAAGGTATTATATGACTTTTAAAATTAAACTTTGTTGATACAATAGAGTTGTGATATACCAATGCGTAACAAAAATATTGAGTTTCCGTTAATTGCATGAGAAAATAAATGTGTGGCTTTATGAAATCGGTTTGAATGACTGATTGGATTTCAAATTTCAATATAATTTGGTTGTACTCTATTTTACTAATACTACTATTTGTGCTACTATAGTAGATTTCAAATAGCATGAGTTCGGTGACACATGGTATTTTATTAGATTTCGCAATGGTTAATGTTAATTTCGATATAATAAAGGAATACTATGATATAGCGAGGTTTCATGAAATATTGTGAGTACCTACTATTTCAGAGTAATCAAATGGAATTTCACTAGATATTGGTAAAAAGCCCTTGACCTTGACGACTTTGTGAAATAAAGTAATACCATAAGTTGAACTTTTCACTAAAGGTTTACGTTTCACCTTTATTATTTTAGTTTCCAATAATTATACAATATATTCAACGGGAAAGTAGCCAAACGGGAACAAGCCATTGTATTTACAAGGAGATGTTTATAAATGAACATACCACACAAAGAGTTTGACATTAGGTATACGAAATGTTTCGTGTAGATTTCTTATTCGTATTATATTTTTAACTGAAAATAAAGGAATCGAGCTACATTCCTACTTGGCAGGTTTTTTTATAAATTTAAAACGTTGTTCCTTATTATCTCAGACTTAACACCGTTAGCTATCACCTGTATGAAATAACCACAGTAAAACAAATAAATTTTTATTTGTATTTAATTTTATTATTTCATCACAGGAACCAATTTACAATGGATGTGAAGTGGCTATGGCTAGTGGCCGCTTGCGCCGTAGCGTGCGCAAGCGCAGAACGGGGAGGTTCATCGCTGCGTGGGGCGCTGGAGGCTTTGCAGCGCAGGCAGCGAGGCCGCATGCATGGTCCTCTCCTACCCCCGCCTGACTACGATGCTTTATATGAGTTCGTGCCTCCTCAGAGTTACCCAGGTAATATACCCTATCACCACACAAAACGTTACATTACGAGCAACAACCAGTCACCATGATAAGATATTTAACCTTCCAGAATCCGATTACCCGGTGGATGTTGAAGATATTCAAGAAGAGCCTACTCCTAAATACATCGTCAAATTTCTAGAAGACAACCTAAGACCACCTGAAGCTTTCGAATATAAACTCATAAAGAAAAAGAATTCTCAATCTGATGCTGCCAACTCTGCTAAGAAAGAATCAGCTTTCCGCGAGCGAAGTCATCATTCTGACAACGACAGACTGCGTGATTTGTTTATGGATAAAAATGAAGGAGATGATAAACAGCAGCTCACTGACGGAGGAGATAATGACGTGGAATATGCGTTGCTCTTGGGTCAACTGTGGTCGAAATACAAATATAACAAGGCTCATTCGAACAAAGTTGATTCTGCCCCACAAGGAATTGTGAAACTGTACAAGGAAAAAGTTGTCAAAAAACGTTATTCTGATAACTGGGGCCCTATTGCATTTAAAAGGAAGCGAAGCTCCGATTCTGATGCTGATCGTCCAATTTTGCCTGACTACGAAAGGAAACCGTCCGCACTTCCAGGTCCAGTTGATTCTAACTATAACACTTACGATCTTTCAGATGATGATAAAGATGATCTACGAGAAGAATATGCTATCGCTTTCCAACCTCTAGATGATGACAGTTTGTCTGATCTCGTTGATGAAGACCAGTATACTTATGATCCCGCTGAGAAACGATTCCCAGTCACGAAACGTAGCCTCGGGCCATATTATGCTCCTCCAAACAAGAGATTCGTTCAAAATCAAAATAAACGTGAAACTGGAAAGGCGTTCAGAAGCAGTGCAGGTACTGATCCAAAAATAATAAAAGATTTGTCCAAAATTTTTGGTGATTCTGGAGTAGAGCTAATTAAGACTCCAGTTAAACGTAGCAGTGACCATGAAGAGGGTTTACATGATGTGAAACCACCGGCAGTAGTTGTTCAGTCTCATAACAATACACATACTCACGAGAACTCAACTGTACATGACGTCGATAGTCACGAGCTTCACGGTCACAGCATGCATCATCCCGGATTATCTGGAAAAGAAATAGACCATGAGCATGGACATGACCATGAACATTCGCAAGGAGAAAGTGAAAAACCAATCAATATAAAAAAGAAGTCTATCGATTGGTCCGATTACTTTGGAATCGACAAACGTATTAAACAGCCTGTCTCCTTCATTAACGATGCAACTCAAGATAGGTTGAGAAAACAATACTTTGACACTTTTAACAAGGAAGTTATTTATCCATTGAATTCATTCCGAAAACATAGCAACGTCAAACGTAACTATGCACAAGCTCCTTCCAAAGAGGATACTGAAATTCAGGCAGATAGAGCACAAGCGCTTGCATTGCAAAATGAAGACAAGAGAAACACAGCCCGGGATAATGAGTCGAAATTGGATAACATCGATAAGAAACTTAAGACTATGGAAGGTCTCATCGTTGATGAAGCATTACATTATTCTAATGTTGGTGAAGAGCTTGATTCCAAAGAAGAACAAGAAATGAAGGAGAAACTACTATCGCGTCTTGCAGCTGCGTATAGCTTGGAGAAAATGAGAAAAGCTTTGAAAGAGTTTAAACAAAGTCTCCAGACACAGAAAGCAGAATTGGCATCATCACCGATTCCAACTGATGAGTCTAAATCGAAACGAGTTGCTGTGAAAAAAGAATTGATTAATAACAATGCAGTCCAAGCTTTTGAAAAAAGTGACAGGAATGATGATTTTGAAGACGAACAGGGAGCTGGTCATTATTTAAATGGAAAAACCGAAGAACAGTTTTCAGAAGGGTACATGGGTGGTAGCGGAAGACATCGCATTCCAGTAATGTCCACGGGTAAGAGATATATTGTTTGCTTATTTTATATGTAAGCAAGTAAAAAATATAGTTTATGAAAATAATGTATACATTTTATTTATAATTTTAGCAAGCGCCACGGGTGCATGCCCCGTTTTGGGTAAGATTGTTCAGCGGTGCCGTGGCGTTGATTTGCTGGCTGGTGATCGCGGACAACTGTTCCTACCCCTCTGCAGCTTGCACCAGATTTGTTACCTTTGCGTAAGTGTGCATGATGATTACAGCCATATATTGATTTGACTTGCAGAATTTTAATAAATGAATCTCAATTTCGCAGGGCGAGGCTCCACCAACAACTTGTGACCTTGTGTTCCTCTCCGAAGCTGATACTACATGCGAAGGTGATATGAGTTGCCAGCGAGCTGCCCGCTCCGCCCTCATGGCGCTCAGGGAACTGCACGACAACCTTGCTGATGAGTTGGACGGAGAATGCGAGGCTAGTCCCTGCCTGCCTGCTACCCTGAAGCTCAATATCGGCTGGCAACGAGCTATGCAACGATAAACTACTAAATAAGAACATTATCGACCGATTCAGGCGGAAATTGAAATGTCAATGAGGAGCCTGTATCACGCAAATTGAAACTCCTGGAGTGACGACGTGAATCAGGCTTCCCACCCTGACGAATAGTCTCATCACGAAGATTTTTCACGTGTATTTTGGGAGTTGTACTTATTTTTCAAGTCATCCAATGGAATATTATGTTTAGTATCACCTAGTTAACAATTTCGTTATTGTATTCGTACGAGTCTAACCAGCCATGGACTCGTAGGAATATAGATGTAAGGTTTATGCAAATTTGATCTCAATAGTTACATCTGCTAGAGTGTTAATTGTGCGGTACTTCTAAGCTTTCATTGTTAAATGTATATTTAATATGATTATATATATTGAGCGTTGTATGGAGTTTTGCTAGATATGTTTTTGCGATTGTATTTCGTATAGTTCAACTATTCTATATTACGGCTACGGGGCAGGATAAGGTATTGAGGATATTTATAAAGAAATTCGTATTGTTTGTGGATATATCGAGATGGTAAATTTATTGTTGTTAAGTATTTACTTACTTTATATTTGTATTTAAGTGTGTCGACGTAAGTATTGGAAGTAATCAGATTATTATAATTATCTACGATAAACTGTAATATCAAAGTACGTTATATTATAAATGTATTAATATTGTCGATGGTACATTTTATGAGTACCTCTTATCTATTATCTCTTTGTTTTGAAATGCTATTCTTATTCTGTACGCGACTGAAGCTGAGAAAGACACGAAGTAATGCTCGACAGACAGCCCCAGACGATACGCATGAAGCCTGTAAAAATTGTAAAACAAAAAAGCATAGCTCATGTTTAGATCTAGTGCGGCACCTTAGACTATACTAGGACAATAAAATTGTTTCTTTTACATATGTGACGAGCTCGTGACGAGTGGAAATAAGTCATAAAGTGTATCTTTGGACGAGTGGCATATAGAGCTCTCTCCTCTAAGTCTTCCGATCAAAATTTGGCTTCAAATTGTCCATTGTACCTTGAAATCCAACCGCGATGTCTTTACAAGTCCCCGAATGTAACTTTACACGTTTTATCTTGACATTTACAATAAATGTTAGATGGAATCATGATTGATGTGATTTAGATAGAATATTAATGAATGTAATTTATCAAAAAAAAAATTAAAAACTATGTAAGTACGGTGTATGTTACCGATCATTTTAACAACTTGAATGTTATCACTTTATTCGAGTACTTAATAAACACGCGAATATAAATGGTTTTCAATAAATTTTGTTTCAATCATATTTTATTTATTTACTCAATACCTGTGACAGCTTTATTTTTCGCATCGTGCTCGCAGTGTGCTCGTTCGTGGCTCGACTCGTGCACGGTTCGCCAAGCATGGACGCACCATTAGATAAGCTTACTTCTGAGCCTACCTTCTTCACTATCATTGTGAAAGTGTCATTGTGTGTGTATATTTGTCATCGCATACCTCTTTAGCGGAGAAATGGATTACGACACATTTAATGGTGTGCCGATTCGATTATTTATCTAATCGATTAATCGATAATTAGAACAAAGATAATCGATTATTAATCGATTATTAGTTCAAAATAAAAACTGTTACAAATCGTCTTATCTCGAGATTATAAAAATGAAACAAAAATAACAGAAGTTAATCATTTATTTATTTAAAAAAAAACAATATTAAACATTAAAAATCAAAGAAATCAATCAATTCCCAATCAGTGTCCAGTTAGCGTTTAAAAAAATGATATAATCGAGATGCTTTGGCAGCAGACTGTTCCTCCTTAAATTAGTCAACTGACCCGCTTTAGAGAAAACTCTCTCCGAGGGAACGGAGGTGGCTGGGATGCACGAATATTTTAAATGTAATTTGTACAGATGCGGGTTATTTGTTTTCATGCTCTTCCAATATAGTAGAGGATTGCTTGTCCTTGCAAGTAACGGCAATTCTAAATATTGTCTTAATGTTATTATGTTCTCAGCTGAAGATGTAGATGTTGCGATAAAATTTGATTTCTTCTGCTCAAAATGATCCCAGATCGATGGTTTTGCAGTTACTTGCTCAAGTTGCTGTGGCTGTGTAATTACAATCTCACTAGTCCCTGGAGTGCTGTTTCTGAAATATGTAAGTTCTTCCAGACAACGTTGTTGGGCATTTGCTGCATTAGTGTCTGTACCGAACGCAAGTTTTTTAAAACGTGGATCCAGCAGACATGCTATTGCCACATGTTTGTTGCTTTCTAGTGTGCCAAGTCGTCTTTGTAAGACTTCTAATAGTGTTTCTTTCACTTGACCTCCAGTTAGTGTTTCGGTGTTGGTTGCATTTAAGTTATACTGCAATCCTCGTATTAATGGAATTGCCATTCCCATGGTGGGATATTTTTCTCCAGATAGCTGTTCTGTAATTTCTTCAATATTTTTCAGAAGTGCCACACAGTCCACTAATACTTTCCACTCATTATTACCAAGGGATTCCAGTGAAAGATCAATTTCTGCTAAAGCAATCGTAAGTGGGATTTTAACTTCACACAGTCTCGCAAACATAATACTTATACTGTTCCATCTAGTTTCTATGTCTTGTTTTAATTTTAAAATTGGCATATTCATTTGCTTTTGTTTTGCAGACAGCATCTCAGTACTTTTGGCGCTGTGTCGGAAATGTGCAACTATACGTTTGCATTTCTGAATTATATTTTGTAGAGTTTGGTTTCCAGTAAGTGTTTCTTTAACACTCAGATTGAGTGTGTGTGCGATACATGGATGGTGGTGTTTTTGAAGATTTTGATTTATCGCTTTTTTCATGTTGTGTGCATTGTCTGAAACTATTGTAACTATTTTCTCTAGAATACCAAATTCTTCAAATATTTGACGCGAATGTTCTGCAATGTGTTCTCCGGTATGTGGACTTGGAAGTTCTCTAGTCGCAAGAACTAATGACTGCAATTCATCCTTGTAAAGGCAGTGGCCAGTGATAGTTATATAAGACTTATTAGAATCAGATGTCCATATATCTGTGGTGGCAGCCATGTAATCCACATCGTTTAAAATTAATTTTAACCGTGCACTTGCTTTTTCATAGTGTTTGAATAAAATTGATTGTGTTAACACTTTTCTGCTCGGAGGTATGTAGACCGTTTCACTGCCACAAATCTCTTGTTGCAAGATTCTAACAAAGTTAAGAAATCCCTTATTTTCAGGTACTTGCAACGGTTGGTAATCTAGACAAACCATTTGCAAAAGAGCAGAGTCAATATTTTGGGTTTGCTTCTGGTTTAGTGCCTTTGGAGTTAGTGTAGAAGACAAACGTGTCTGCTTAAATTTTTTTGCACTATGTTCCCCTACCTTTGGTATTTCTGATTCTCCTGTAGCTGGGCTCCTGCTTGTAGAAGGCTTCTCGTCTTCAATCAGATGTATTCTCTTTAAGTGTTCCCGCAGATTTGTAGTGTTTCCGCAGAGTTTAATTTTTTTTTACACAGCTTACACGTTGCTTCCTGGCCAGTTTTGTCAAAATGTGTCCACACATAAGACATGCTTTCACGGCGTTTCATTTTTAAATTTTCGAAAGTTTCCAATCAGAACTTGAAGTCGACAGAAAACTATTTTTAAAAGACTGAGATCCTGTACGTCTCACGAACTCTCATGTACTTATGAACCTAAAACCGTAAAACAATTCTAAAGACATAATTCGGGATTTCCCCTAAAATAGAGCACTACCCTTCACTACACTGCTTACTATTAACGGGGAATCCCTTTTGTATGTAGGGTTACCATACCTTAAATGGTTTCTCCCAATAATCGATTATTATTTAGATAATCGATTTCAGACGATCATTTTGATAATCGATTAATCGATTATTGATAATCGATTCCGCACACCATTACGACACATAGATAGATCATATGGAATAACATACAGCTATATGGACGCTTGCAACACAAGAGGCATCATACACGCGTTACTGACCTTTCCTCCCTCCCCAATGAGCATTGGCGACCTTACTCACGCGCAGGAATAAATAAAGTTTTGGCTGCGGTATTCTGTAAGGTGGAGATACTTCCCCAGTCGCTGCTCTTTGACCCAGTAAATGCTATGCTCTTGTGTAGACTTCAAGGCGATTTACTTCTTAGTTGTTACTCAGTTTACTCCTTGATGTATAGGCATCATGTTTTACGAATGCTCCGACGATCTGAGCTTATCTAATGATAGCTTACTCAAATCAAATGAAAATCTAATTTATTCAGTTCAGGCCAAAATGCTCCTATGAATGTAAACAGTTGACTCTACCTCCGGGTAAGAAGACACGAGTAAAAAAACCCGCAACTAGTAAATTTCCTAGTTAATTCTAGTACATCACAGATATCTGAGTTTCTTGCTGGATTCTTCTCAGTTGAAGTCGAGTTCCGAACCGGTGGTAACTTCAGTAGATTTTACCACCATAAGTGCCCTTCTGGTGCCTACATTGAATAAATGGCCTTGACTTTGTTATACTTGTAGTATGGGAGGATGGAAAACTCACACCTACATAATAATCACTAAACATTCGCAAAACAAGAGAATGGCCAACGTGACCTAATTAATATTCAACCTTTCAAACACACACGTCAGTACAATATTTATTTGCCAAGCTCTTTCCTCAACTATTTACTTACAATTAAAGATAGCTGTGACAGTCACAGATATTTGTTTACTCAGGTGCAAACATAATGTGGCTACATGTAGCTATGCGTATTCTTTATCAAAGTAGTCCCTACTCAAGATGCAACTGTACCTTTACAAATTATCGTTGACGATACGTGAATATTCATGCAGTTCGCTGAAAGATATCATGGCAATTACAATAAATAATTCTCCAATCGAAGAACGCATACGCACATATTATATCGATGTCGACACACTGATAAAATCATAACTGATTTATCTTTTGTTGATAACTCGATAGTGAGCGGTTTGCTAACAGTGTCGCTTCAAGTTGTTAACAGAAAACATATCCATATGTTACATTGTGAGTGCAAGTTTTATAGTGCGGTGTAGACGATGGATGATTCGGTTTACAGGAGAGGATTTCATAACCCGGCGGCTACTGACGGTCAGTTTCATATTCCCTATAATCAGATATTATAAGTTGTGATACAATCACATGTAATTATGTTTTGAAGTGCTATAATAAGTACTATGCTATGGGCCTATGTTCAGCAGTGGACATTCGTGGGCTGATATGATGATAATCCTAACTAATATTATAAATGCGAAAGTGAGTTTGTTTGTTACGCCTTCACGCCTCAACTACTCAACGGATCATCGTGAAAGTTGGCATGCAGATAGCCTATGGTATGGAAAAGGGCATAGGGTCTTTTTATCCCGGGAACGCGGGTGAAACCGCGGGGGACAGCTAGTAAGAATATAATAATGAAGTTGTGCCTATCCACTCAAATACAACTTATTGGATTCCTGAAATTTCCGCAAACTTTCACCATTATTTTTGTATCATTAGAAACAGTAACGTCCTGTAAACACGGCTATCTGATTCCAAAGAAAACAAAGCTAGTACTATGGGAATTGGTAACCACATAACTTTTACACTTTTTGAATTATCTACATAAATAAAAATCAATTGTCACACGTACCTATGAGAGATCATCACTTGAGAAGGCCCGGCCGATTTGACTGTTTCTTGCTGAGTTTGTAACCTACGACGGACGATATATGATAATACGAAAAGAAAAATGGAAAACTTGTCAGGAAAATTTTAATATTTGGAAAATTGGAAGTACTTTTGCAATTGGATTTTTGACAGTACGTATTGGGTCAGCTAGTTTAAAATATAATGAATATGTATCTACTAAAATACAGAAAAACAGGGATGTTTGTTCGCATGCACACACAGTTAGTCGTGGGTGAGAGAATCGAACCAACGACCTGTGGCGTGAGTCAGGGTATTTAATTTAACGGAACGGAGTTTAATGGGTTTTTCACAGGTTAATTAAACATGGCATGGCGCCTCGAATAGCCGGCAAAATAGATTTATAGAAATCGTCTGACGGGAAGTGAAGCTGTAGTTTTATGAATTCTGCACGAGCGAAGACGCGAGCGAATAGCTAGTTATTGATACGAATCAAAACAAGAAAGTTAATTACATAACTTAAATTATTATTATTTTACGCACTGCAGGTCGCAGGTTCGATTCTCGCCCAGGAGTAACATAATATGTGTGTGACGTTTGTTTCAAATATGCTATTTAACTTGTATATATAGGTATATTTAAAATAATCTAGAAAGGAGCAGATGTTTATGTGGGCTATTATTATTGTTAATATCTTTTTTTTGTTATAGATGATGGATCAGATCTGCGTCCAGATTTAGTGATAAGCATTCAACCTCAGTCACTTAGTAAGTTTATACATTACATAGCTGTTTTCTGAAAAATAATCCTGCTCATGAAACTCAACCTTCCTTCTCTTCATTTTCACTCATAACGTTTTACTAGTAGTAAAAAAGCGATGCCATCGCCACAGTCTAATAACCATACAGTCGTCCGACGCCTTTGATCTTGTGAAAAATGCCGACAACGTCTAGACAGTATCGCGACGGCCAGGGTTGTCACAAGTAAACAATATTTACAAAATTATTTATTTATTGCAGATAACAATAAAACATTGTTAGCATTATTATATTTTAAACAATATTATAATAACTACTCCATCATCAGACCCTGAAAACCATACATGGTCAAAGTTCATCTCACGACAATTCCAACAACCCCAAACATGGCTAGAATACGATGTTCGACTATGGAGTTCTAGTGCTTACCCTCCTACTCCATCATCAGACCCTGAAAACCATACATGGTCAAAGTTCATCTCACGACAATTCCAACAACCCCAAACATGGCTAGAATACGATGTTCGACTATGGAGTTCTAGTGCTTACCCTCCTACTCCATCATCAGACCCTGAAAACCATACATGGTCAAAGTTCATCTCACGACAATTCCAACAACCCCAAACACGGCTAGGATACGAAGTTCCACTATGGAGTTCCAGTGCTTACCCTCCTACATCATCATCAGACCCTGAAACCATACATGGTCAAAGTTCATCTCACAACAATTCCAACAACCCCAAACACGGCTAGGATACGATGTTCCACTATGGAGTTCCAGTGCTTACCCTCCTACTCCATCATCAGACCCTGAAATCATACATGGTCAAAGTTCATCTCACGACCATTCCAACAACCCCAAACACGGCTAGGATACGAAGTTCTTCTATGGAGTTCCAGTGCTTACCCTCCTACTCCATCATCAGACCCTGGAAACCATACATGGTCAAAGTTCATCTCACGACCATTCCAACAACCCCAAACACGGTTAGGATACGAAGTTCCGCTATGGAGTTCCAGTGCTTACCCTCCTACTCCATCATCAGACCCTGGAAACCATACATGGTCAAAGTTCATCTCACGACCATTCCAACAACCCCAAACACGGCTAGGATACGAAGTTCCGCTATGGAGTTCCAGTGCTTACCCTCCTACTCCATCATCAGACCCTGAAAACCATACATGGTCAAAGTTCATCTCACGACAATTTTTTTTTTTTTTTTATACCACTTAGGTGGCAAACAAGCATACGGCCCGCCTGATGGTAAGCGGTTACCGTAGCCTATGGACGCTTGCAACACTAGGGGCATCACGCATCATCATCACAATTCCAACAAACCCAAACACGGCTAGGATACGATGTTCCACTATGGAGTTCCAGTGCTTACCCTCCTACTCCATCATCAGACCTATTGAAAAAAAAAAAAAAAAACAAACACTCATGCCCTGTGCCTGTTACCTATACCTGTGTACCTATTAGATATTTTTTACCGTCCGCCATTCGGCCATTTTGTTGGCGTTATTAACGTGACACGACATGCCAATATAAAATTATTATTGTATGCACTCTACGATAACAAACCATGATTTATTTACCTTTCGTCTGTGTGTGGAAGCTGATGAAACCGCAGATCTTTATTTAAATAGGATGAAAACTTGCAGTCTCTGACAGCACACGTCGTTTTCACCATTTTAAATAAAATAATTACAGACACAAACACGCGTTAGCCCTGAATGCTGTTTACCGAGCTACTAACATAATTTTGTTCGCAGGTCGGTAACGGCTTTCCCGCGTCTCGTCCCTCACACCCCGCACGATTGCCCTGTCTAGACGGCTTCGTCGACCGACTGTATGGTTATTAGACTGTGCCATCGCCTTGTAGGCTTCATAAAGGTTCATACACACTGGTTATGTTACTCTACTGCTTAGTTCCACACTCGACAGGAGGACCTCGAAAGAAAATATACACGATAGGTATAATTGTTCTCTATTCTTTAATAAATAATGATTTTTTGAACAAAGCAAATCATCGATTCGTGATCAAGAAGCTCGCGATATAAATACAGATATAAGAAAGCAGGTCGGTACCTGTGTGACGACCACGGGGCGTTATTATCACTCTGAGATAATAAAGCAACAAACAAAACAACTTTATCACATTAGTCTGTCATACACTTATCGATAGATTTTCGACCTTTCATTATTGCTACCCATTATAATGTCAAAAAACTGCTACCACCAACTTGACCACAAAATCTTGTAAATTATGTGCCTTTAAAGTGATTGGCGACAGATTTTCAACTTTCGGGCGGGTAGAAAGGAAACTACATATTTCCGTGTCAGCGTCTCAGCACTTACGTGTTTCCCCAAGATCCTTTTCTTCACCGATACCTCAAGCCTCCTTCCATATAGTTCCCCAGACTATCGTGTCCAAAGTGGAAGCTGCACATATTACGGTGCGTCCATGCCACGCGAATCGAGCACGAGCGGAGCCACGAACGAGCCTACAACGAGCACGATGCGAATCCCTTTGTACGTGAAAAAACTGACAATCGCGCTCGTTCGAGACTCGCGAGCCCGTCCACGCTACGCAAATCGTGCTCGCAGTGTGCTCGTTCGAGGCTCGGCTCGTGCTCGGTTCGCCAAGCATGGACGCACCATTAGCTACGTTTATTTCGTATAATTTTATTTTGTATTTGTCTCCTAGGTAACCGAGCAGAGCTCCCGGTCAGCACAGTGGACTGGCGCTCCAACCCCCGAGGGCAGTTCATCCCAGTTCATGGCCTTGACTTCCTCATCGGCGCCACCAGCTTGCTGATTCAACAGACTGTAGAGCTGAATGATCGTTAGTGGACACTCTTATTTATAACATTCCCTATAGACGGGCCAGCAGGCGTGGTTGGTTAAGACTATGGTTAAGATTCCATCTATCGCGCCGCAGGTCGTGGGTTCCCACAAAAGGACATGCATTTGTGTGCATGAACATGTCTGTATGTCCTGAGTCTGGGTGTAATTATGTATATTAAGTATGTATTTACAAACAAAAAGTAGTGTATGTAGTATATCAGTTATCTGGTTTCCATAGTACAAGCTCTGCTTAGTTTGGGATCAGATGACCGTGTGTGAGGAATGTCCCAGGATATTTATTTATTTATTTCCTATAGGTACACACGGCTGCATATCAAGCTATACATTTCCAGTATAAGCTGATCTCGTATTGTATAGGATTTCTGTACAATGAGAAGTCAGCTTATATTGGAATAGCTTGATCTGTAGCCGTGCGTCCTAGATATTATAAAATAAAGAGGTTTTGGATGAGTTTGGAATCTCCGAAACTTTTCATCTGAATCTGCTAGTCTTTTCACTAATAGGTGTAATATAAGTAGTATATTTCTATCTCTGTGCTTCTGGCTACTTTTCATTCTGAGAATCCGTTTGACTTCGCGGGAGGCATACCAGCTAGTATTTTATTTATGGAAAGATAATTCCATTTATTTTTCTGTAAAAATGGTATCAAAATTACACACAAAATATTTGAATAAGAAGATCCCTAATGCTTTTTACTGAAAGAAAGTAAAATGAAATAACTGAGGAAAACTTTTTGCATGTCAGTATTGTTACAATAATATACTGTAAAATTAATATCCCTCTACGAAACCGGCGGCCTACGTGGGTAATGTATTTTCTTAGTCATACCTTTGAAGTTCTTCAATATTTACGTATTTCGGTTGGAAATGTTATTGAATCCATCCATCGGGTATTGGTTTCATTAATATGTTATACAATCCACTTTCCATACCTTTTATTGGATTTTCGATAGGCTCTATTTTATTTGCATTTATATTACCTATTAACGATGGTTCGAAGAGTACTGAATGAGTATACGATATCTGATTAAGTAATCAAGTTTGTTTTATATTGGCCTTCAAGGCCAAGTAGGCTTTCCGATTTTACTTTTTCAAAGTTTAAATATTAAAGCTTCATTACATATGAATTACTTAAATTCCTGTGCAGCGGTTTTACCTGAGTCCCTGAGTGAACTAAGTTTATGAGAGAAGATTTAAAAAAAAAATTTTCACCACTAATATTTTATATGCTAAATTTGACGATTGACGCTGAAATAACTAACTTATTTGAATGAAATTTGGCACATATACTCTGGAATTCATATAGGGAAATCATACAACCCCCCTAAAGATGCGGAAAACCCGGCTAGAGTAACATAAAAGCAAGAGCGAGGATAACCAAAAGATACACAGTATGAAATAAATTAGAATTTGTTCTCAGTGACATCAAAAATTGAATCAGAGAACCGGTACATCGTCAGAGTACCGAATGGAGAGGCCCTGTACATAGCCAGTGAGACGTCGAGCTCCACACAACGATGCCTCTGCGGGAGTGGGCGCTCCTTCATGATGCACCTCCATGACAACACGAGGCAAGAAGCGATGCTCATGAAGAGGCGGCTAGCTGGCGCCTCGTGCTTCTTTCCTTGTCGATTACAGGTATTTGATCGCATTTGTATAGTGTATTATTTGGGTTCGGCAACGTATGATAACCCTGGGGCTTCAAGCGTCAACAAGCTACGGGAACAACTCACGCGCCGTATGCTTGTTCGTCGTATATAAAAAAAGCTTCTCGGTCAAGTTGGTTTTGTCGTCTAGGCAAGCAGGTTTTATTCTAGTCTTCTTCAGTAGTGTGTCGAGAAGCCAAAATGCTTGGAGTAAAGTATTTCTAATAGGATGGCACGGATGGGTTAGAAGTTCCAATTCGCAATGGACCCTTTCAGTATATTTTAGTACCTGACCTGCATCAAAGACAAAGACATTTTATACTGTTTAGGTTCTAGAATGGTACTTATGAAGATCCGTCGAAGAAGCTACCAAAGTTACGTTGAATCCTATTGATCTGATCTACCAAAAACATCATCTGACACAGTAGCAAAATCATTTCCTCAATTAAACGTCTTGTTTCCAGGAGATGAAAGTAATAACCCCACCTGGCGACTACGTGGGGCGGGTCCAACAGCGGTGGACTTGGATGGTGCCTTCGTACTTCGTCAGGGATGTCAATGATCGTGTGCTATTCGTCATCGAGGGACCTGCCGTCATGAAGCGCAGTGCCTTGATGCTCTCTGAATTCAAGGTATGGACATGAAAATCGCCTAGGTCGAGCGATATAAAATTCGGCAAGACCTTCTATTCTAGCCGGGAGCAATAAGTTTGATTTTGGTGAAGGAAAACATGATAGACATTCATACTCGCCTAGGCTGCATCCTCAAGTGGTATCTTCCGTTAGCTGCACTTAAAAGATATTTCATGGTGTTGTGTGCTTATCACCTTCGGCCATATCATCACATCCCATAGTGTTATTGAAAATTCCTAGGAATACTTAAATTACCACACGTATAGGATACTTTTGATCCTGGGAAACCGTTATATCTCTCTTGAACATGGTAAACCACGGGGATGTAGATAAAGGCTTTTCCAAGGTTTAATTTTTTTTTTTTTTTCGCAGATAATGTCGGGAGATTCCTTGCGTGAACTTGGAAGGATCGCCCACGGTTGGGACCGCGATCTGGTCAGCTTTGCCACAACTCTTCAGATTCCTGACACGGCGGTACAGCCTAAGCATAAGGCACTACTCTTGGCGGCTGCGTTCCTCTTGGTAAGCTCATATCTGATGGCTTTAATATTAAACTAATCTCAAACATTTGTCAATTATATAAGTTAATATTACCTTCTTTTCTTTTTTCAGGAATATACATACTTCATAAGGACTAAATCCAGTTGTTCGCGATGCGCCTGTTTTTAAACCTAATAGTTGTTTTTAAACATAACTTTACTTAAGTTAAGCTTTATATTTTTTACATTTATTATATTAATTGTGATTATTAGTTTGTAAATAAAATAGTTATAATTTGCCCTATACCTATGTTTTAGTTTTTAAAGTGTTAGGGTTATATAAATATTGACGGAATATCGTGCACGCTGAAAAGTAAGAAATATTTATTTCAATGCTATCTTATTATATGAGATGGTTTAAACCAAGTCAAGTAAAACCCAGGTTTTCGTGGAAGTAAGGAAGGCGTTTTGTGGAAGTGATAGAAATATTAGAAAACCTGGACTTTGCCAGCCTTGCTTAAAACCATCTCACGTGATAAAGGGGATGGAGTTTAACTCCATGTAGTACCGAGACTACCGAGCACGGCCAGCACCGTGTCAGAGACAAGTGATCTCGGTTTGCGTGTTGCACAGCACGAAACTATTGGCCACTTCAGGCATCGCCGCGTCGCGTCTCAGTGTGAAGTAACCCTAGCCCCCTTATTACAAAAAAATATTTATGCATGTTTAGTAAAACTAATCACTCAGTCGCTTTCTAACGTCATATAACAAAAAGAGACGAAGCTTTTATAAAACCTTTTTTTTTATACCACTAAGGTGGAAAACAAGCATACGGCCCGCCTGGTGGTAAGCAGTTACCGTAGCCTATGGACGCTTGCAACACCAGGAGTATCACTCGCGCGTTGCCAACCCTGAAGAAATCTCTTCACACGTAAATACCCTTGTTGAAGAACCCCATGCTGTACTTCATTTGGAAAACCACGGCGGGGAGCTCATTCCACAATCCACCTGGGTTTGCTTTAAACCATGTTTTGTAATAAGGCGGATAGTCTATATAATTTACTCTTTGGTACATACCTTATTTCTAAACTTTAGAAAGACTGGAGTTTTTTTTTATCTGTGGACGCGACGTGGCGACGCGGACGACCCATTTTACACGGAGTCAATGTCAGTTTTGTAATATTTTTAAATTATTTAATTATGACCCTGGTAAAATCTTCAGTATCGTCAATAAGTACTCAAGCGAGAAAGTTTCATCCTTACGATGAATATTACATAGGAGAAAGGGACGAAGAGCGTCGGAAAAAAGGAAATGCGGAAAATCACTGGACGGGAGCTGAGGTGATCTTTTAGATTGTTACCAACATGTACAGAATAACATAAATGTCATTAGGTTTTGCTATGTAGTTTTTTCGGACCTGGGAAAAAGCACTATAGCCAACAACAAAGCCACTAACCAGCCAGCAAACCAGAGTTAGACACTTTAGTCCTATTTCTTTGGTTAGACACCATAGATCTTTCATTTTTTTTTTTAAACCTAATTGTCACGACTTTTTTCGAAAGGAAACGTTATAATTATCATCATCCTCTACAGTTATTTTAGTACCTAATCCCAGTCACAGATACAGTAATAGTTACTACGTAGTCCAGTGATGGATAGGCTATCCTCAATATCCACAATATCAACATCCGATCGTCCGCTACCGAATGCTGGCTACTACTTGGCTACCTTTTACGCAATCTTCTTACCTCATTTATACAGTCCATAGAATGGTACACGGGTAGCTTCACTGGCAACACAATGCATGGTAACGGAGACTACCGGTGGAGTCACCGTAGTGAGAGGAACTCTTTCGTAACCTACGAGGGTTTCTTCTATAGCAACTGCAAGCATGGGTACGGAGCTATGTCCTATCCTGATGGATGGGTGTTTGATGTGAGTTGGATAATGGTGTATTGGTGAGGAGTTTAGGAAATCTTAGAAGAAAATTAGTTTATTGAAATTGATTCACATATGGTCCGCCCTGTGGTTTAACACGCCTTTGATAATTTCTTTCGTAGGGTCAATATATGTACCATCCTTTCAAATATCAGCTGAGATATACTTAGATACCTATATGAAATTCCTCTTCATCCAAAGGATTGCTGGTAGAGAGCACTTTTAGTGATAATGCAGCTCTAACACTTTTACTGTTAGTTAAGTTGTGTTTTACTACGCCTATCATATGTGGCGTAATAATAAAGTATCATCTATTTATCTATGAGTAGGATGCGTTAGATATTTTATTTTTACTTATTCATAGATTTTAATTTTGTGACCACCAAACTGAGACTTAATACTTTTAGGGTATTTTCTTCAACAACATACGTTGGGGTCCCGGCATAGAGTCCCAGGCCCGCCTGTGTGAAGACGTAGGTCTCTGGCGTGGACTACAACTGGCCAGACTTACTTGGCAACCGCCTGTTCCTGTTACCCTAGATTTACTTTTCACAAATAATGGAAGAGCTTGCGTTGCGCCACATCGAAAAATTTTAACAACGTCCACTAAGACTGTTAGTAACGTATCTTTGTATAGTTCTATTACTTGACGAATTTTGTGGCTATATTTGGTGTCAGTCAATAGAACCAGTGTTTATGCCGTAACGTAAACTGCAAGTTTATATCTGTCCCGACATAGCATCAGGCAAAGACTTCGATGAAAGCCGAACTTTTGTATGTTACCAAGAATTTGCCAAGAATCTTATATAGAATAGAATAGAAAACATTTATATTTATTATTTATATACGTCCGCAGTCTTATTATCCGTCACGTGGATTGCGCCTTTTTGGCAGTATTCATAAAAGTTAACGTAAAACCTGGGGGACCCCACGCAGGTGAGCTGTCGCCCAGTCATTCGGAACTTGGTTTGGTTTCCCTACACCTGGAAGGTGATGAGATTCTTCGGTGTTGAGACTGTGTTGCGTTGCATTAACAGCTGTTTGACGACGAGGCAAAGTCCTAAGATGGTGCCGATCCAATTTCGATGCGACAACCCCTTATACTGAAGGGACAACAATTGATAGAAAGACGATGTAGATTTTTTAATGTTAAAAGTGAAAGCTATTTATTCAATTTCGGTCCTAGTACGTATTAGGACACTTATGAGGGTCAAAGCTACTGAAGTTACCACCAGTTCGTAAGTCGGTCTTCAACTCAGAAGAACAGGCAAGAAACTCAGCATGGTTACACTTTTTTTGTATTTTTTGGACAATCTGACTATTATGGTACATATTTTTTTGTTGTTATTGGTGCAATAGATTGGCAAAGTCAACAGCGCTATAGAACTTCTCAAGCAATGTGGGTGTGAGCCGAAATTAGCGGCAGAAAATTGGACAAAGCTTTACCCGAAAAACTGCACTGATCTTAAAAGTCAATTATGTCACGTGGAACTTTTTGAACGAGATTATTACAAAGGGAAGATTCACACGCTTGAGGAGGTGGACAATATTCTTGACAATACGGAGGTTAGTTCGTTTAATTTAGAGCCTGATGATTTTGATAACGAAATACGTAAGACTTCAGCTTCAGTAGTGAGGGCACCACATGCCAATAATTATGATGAAACTAGTGACACTTTTAATCTTATTATAATAATAAGTATAACTTTTAGGACGATAGTCAAGACGACTCGGAAAGCATTTCACCCAGTAGATCATATTTTGCGTGGAATAATAATAACTTAATAGTGCACATGATGAAACACTGCTTTAAACACGAAATGCAGAGAAAACGATCCAGGATAGATTTGATGACGATTTTGTCAGGACCTAGACAGGCCTTCAAACCACCTGGAAAACTTGAACTGGATTCCAGGTTATTGAATAATAAATGAAAGATATATTTATTGTATACACTAACATAGAACAATAATGATAGTATTACACATTAAGGAAGTTATACAATATGGGCGGCCTTATCGCTTAAGCGATCTCTTCCAGGCAACCTTAACCTAGCTTATAAAAAAAGCTGAAAATAAAATTTTACCAGTGATATAATTATTATGAAAGTTGAAGAATTTTGAGCTTTGAACCGATGAATTGAAATGGAAAAAGAGAGTCCTTCGTTCTTCAGCAAGATACTCGGATCCATGATGATAATAATAATAATATAGGTGCTGTATTTATGAATTTCAGAACACTACTTATGGCCAGTTTCTTGGGTGATATCATTACGGTAGCTCGACTCATAAACGAGTGTAATGTTTATCCTGACGTTGCTGATAAGCATGGAAATACTGCTCTTATGTATGCTGCGGTAAGATTACAAACCTTCTAAAATATATTATGGCTTATAATTACACAAAATAAAACATTTACGAATTTCCATAGTGTGGAAACCAAGCTGAAGTAATACATTTCCTAGTGGAAGCTGGAGCTAAAGTAGATGGTTACAATGACTCATGCTGCACTCCACTAGGTGTAGCTCTTGTGAAATTTGCATGCACTCGAAGGGGTATACCATTTAGGAGCATGGCTGCAGCTGTATTGCCGCCGCCCGTCATACCGCCTCCTCGTAAGACTTTTAACTCATATATTTACACAAATTATTAAGGACTCTACGAATGGAATTTAATTTCAGCACCAGTTGAAGAAAAAGTCATTGAATGGAACATATCACATGACCATTCTGCGCATTTATCAAGTCCCGTCGGTACCATAAGAACAGCGACTAGTAAAACTGTAAAAGTCGCAAGTGTTAAGTCACTAAAGAATCTGAGGTCAACCACGGTCATGAACCAAAAAGACATGCAGGAAAATATACCAGATACTAGGCATCGAAAATTAACTGAAATTATCGATTATGATTCTTTTGATCCTTTTTTTGAAGAGAGTAAAATGTATAACAAGAACATTAATGAATATTCAATCAGAGTGGAGGATATGTTCTCAGCTCCAGATCCAACGAAAGCCATACCATATTTGTTCAAAGTAAACGATATGGTTAATGATTCAGTTAGTAATGATGACGAGCAAAAGAGGTTTGGAGAAAAAAATGCAAAAAAAGTAGTTTCTAAAATCCTAAAAAATAATTATAAAGCAAGCAAGGAAGTAGTTTGGCAAGGTCCAGATAAAGACGATGCATCTTTAGATAGTGTTGAAAAGACAATAATGGACATGTAAGTAAAAGCAAATCAAACGTATGCAATTTGATATTAATAATAAATGTTTCAATATTTGTGTAGGTGTGCGCGTATCATGTTGATCATTCAACAGCTATTGGCCGATGGAGCGAGTCCAAGACTTGTGCGATGTCCTCAATCAGCTCTTTTCATTGCAACAGTATCGGGAAGTCCTGATCTTATTCGTTATTTGATCCATTATGGTGCTGATGTAAATGAAGTGTTACCACAGGTGAGGCACGTATAATGTTGAAATAAATAAATCCAATAAATATCCTTATTACAAGAACTTTTTACAGACTTTTGGCTATTCCATCCTGGACGTAGCGTTATCCTACTCGTTCACGTCTGAAAATCTAGAATTAATTCGAACTCTGCTTGAATGTCGAGCTAATGCAGACCATCGTTTACCTTATGATTCTGGTGATTCGTCAGCTCCAGGTGTTCTAGGACCAACATTATTACATGCAGTATTATCTAGAATAACTGAAAATGAGGAAGAGGAAGAGGTAATATTACTGCAATAATGTGGGATTTCATAAGTGTTATCAACATTAATTCTTATTTGTCTAAACAGATACGAAGAGAAGTTTTGAAGCTACTCTTGCAATACAACTGTAATCCATTAACTCAGTTCAATGGCCGTTCCGCCTTAGATATAGCCATGTCCAAAAGTTTTGATATTCTCGAAATCTTCGTTAGAAATCCAGGAACAAACCTCAATTCTGTTATTAATGACATGAATCAGACGGTTCTTATCAAAATGTTCACTTTGTCATTCTACAAAACTATTCCTGCCACAGAACGCTTGCAAACCGTATGTCTTTCAATCAGTTTTTTTTATTCTATTCATGGATGTTATTTTTGCTAACTACAGGGATAACAAAAAAATTTTTTATTCATTTACTCTCAGATGACTAATCTACTTTTATTTGGTGCTAATCCTTTAATTGAATGCCAAGATCGTGATGTAGTATACAAAAATGTGTTTGTTTTTGCGAAAAAGATAGTAAATGAAATGGAATCTCAACATAAACCAGGCAGTCCACTTGGTTAGTTATAACTTGTATTATTAGAATGATTAGTTAAAAACATACATTATTTCATTTATATTCATAAAATGATTATAGGAGGTGGCAAAACTGATTTGAAAGGGAAAAAAGGAAACGAAAATACCAAAGTCAAACCAAAGGTTGAAAAAAAGGATGATAAATTGACAACCAAATCTGTTGGAAAGATGGGTTCTGATGATTTGGGAGATTACAAACAGTCAATTGAACTAATAACAGAATGTGGAAGGCTATTGCATATACGCTGGTTACAAGCGAAATTGTTTAAGGAACTTGCACATATCGTGTATAAGTAAGTAAATGCTAAGATACTCTTTTATATTATTTTTTTTAATCATGAGCTTTCTTTCCTTCGGTGGAAAACACAACGGAAAACCATAAAACGATGTTACTTCGTTGGCTGCACCCACACGATGACAAACTATCTTGTATCTTGGCCCAAACATATGGTACACAACGTTTTACATCCACCTTTAAATGCGGACAGCAAAGGAGTAGAACTTGCTTACGGCAACTTACCTGTTTTTTCAAAGTCCCACAATCTAGAGATTTGAAGTCCTATAAATAGAATAAGCCTCAGAGGCAGTGGCAGATGCATTTGAGAGCAAGTTCACTTCTATGATTTGTGTGCTTACCACCTTCTGCCACATCAAAACATAATCTAGTCATACTGTGCTCTAGCCTTAGATAATTTCATATTCATATTCTTTATTTGCATTCCACAATATTAATATTAAACCTTAGGTGGTAAATTATGTCTAAATAACATTGTGGACCCTGTCGGGCACAGCAAAAATAACAACATGTAGGAGAGAGGAGATCATTTGTATTATTTATTTATTTATTTTGTTTATCTGACTTTATTTTTATATTATATTAATCAATTATTGTATTATTATAATGTAGGTAGTTTAATATAATTTATATAATTTTATTATCATTTATGTACTCATTAATTGCATAATAAGCTTTTTTTATTAGTATTTGTTTTAATTTGTTAATTAATGTTGTATCAGATTCGTCTTTCAGTAAATTTGGCAATTTATTATATATTTTTATGCACATTACGTAGGGACTATTAATTTACTAAGCTCTAGCACAAGCCTATCCACAGTAAACACGTTATTATGATTCGAATATAGATATAAACACCGCCATTGGAGTATGATACTAAAGGAGCACAAAAACCAAAAGAGCACCGGCCTTTGGTTAACCACACCACACTGCCTTGAAATTTGGGATATACTGAAGACCACAAACAGAAAAATCTATGATGACAAGCGAGTCTTGAAACAATTGCTGTGCATAGTCCAGTTATGCGATACAAGATTGAAAACAAGCATCTCCGGTCTAAGCTCTAAGGTATCGGCAGAGGAGAAAAGAAACGTGGAAATGGACGTCGACTACATAATACATGAACATAAATTAGTGGCGAAATTGCCAACAGAAATGGCATCCTGGAAAAAAATATACGTTATGCCGGAATTAGAAGTAAAGGCTGTAAGTAGAGTTTCACTGTATGTAATAATTACTTTAAAAGCTCAGCATAGTATCAATACAAATGGCCATCTGTTTTCAAACTATAAGCAAGCGAAGCTTATATAGATACTTTGGAGCCCCCCTAGACAACATGGATGTGGACAATCGTCACCCAACCTTTGTATGGAATTGACATAAGAAATTGTTAAAAATCATGTGATTCGATCTGAAATGCCAATCCCATACAACATTTCATCGTTTACTTAGTAACTATCACGATTATGATGATTATACTATTGATGATATCCATCTTGTCTAGACCCCGAGATAACTAACGTACTACATATATTGTACTTATTACGAGATCAACTGGAATTATTCTACTTCTTTTCATAAGGCATAATCTCAACTTTCGAGGGTTAGCATTTGGACCATTAATTACATGTTTAATAATACAGATACCAGCTTCAGACTCAGAATAAACAGATATGCAAACAAAAGTTTATCTTAGATGGGAATCGAACCCACGACCCGAGGAGAGGTAATCAGGGTATCTAAACCGTAAAACGTCATACTTTTTGCAGGATAAAGAATTCAACGTTTGCTTCGAATGCGCATTGCCGTTCGAAGAAGAAGTGATATTATGTTCGTCTTGTAAGCTCGTTTCGTTTTGTTCTTTTGGCTGCATGCGAATCAATGTAGATAGAGTGAATTGCCATCCTTGTAGTACATATTTGATG
Source organism: Achlya flavicornis (assembly GCA_947623365.1). NCBI lineage: Eukaryota > Metazoa > Arthropoda > Insecta > Lepidoptera > Drepanidae > Achlya > Achlya flavicornis. Next base: position 4,050,483 of record OX392469.1, read on the forward strand.
CGTCAATATTTCTCCAGCAGCAGCGATAGCAGCATAACATAATATAATAACGCAGATCTAATCGATCTATTCACTGTGGCAATAAGTTGCAGCACAGACGACAGACTTTTTGTGCGAAGGAGGAGAAAAATTCAAGTCTATCACGGATTTTTCACAGATTCAAAGCATGACACGATACAACGTTAATTTCTTCTTCGATCATTCTGTGGGCGTAACTCTAGCTAGGGAAGTATACACGGCTTCACATCAAGCTATACATTTCCAGTATAAGCTGACCTCTAATTTTACTGAAATCCCTTACGATCAGCTTATACTGGAAAAGTATAGCTGGATGTGTAGCTGTGTGTACATGCTATTGAAACGCAGAGATATATTTTCTAAGACGCAGAGATTGCAATGTATTATTTTGTACATTAAATACAGAAAATGAAGAAGAAATAGAGATTTGGAAACATCCTATGCTTTCGCAGACTTTTGGCGCGTCGTGTGTGTTACTGCTTAGGTTCTATTTTCACATACTAAAAAGTGCGGCACATATAGTCTGTCGTCTGTGCTGCACCTAAGAATCTACTATACCTACACTACACTACATTCTGTAGACGCTATGTATTTTTTTTTTACATAACCTAATTTTAATGTTCTTTGCATTAAATGTAGCTATAAATTTTAATAAAATATTGTATTATTTTCTCAAAATACTGTCATAAAAAGCGCGAAGGTATCATATTCATATCAAAGTCTGGGAATCACACACACACGTCCGTACATGCAAAACATTTTGGATTGGATTCCACTCAGGATATAAAATTGATTTGATAAAGAGACGTGAAACGCAAATTCAGGCCCTAAAAATTCTAATTGTTGAACCTTATCACCACTCTGCATTTGTGAAACGAGGAAACGGAAGTCGAAGTCCAGTCGGACTGGAAACTATAACTATAATATAACTCGACACTGGCAGAAGTAAGTTCTGCCAAACTTCAAACGAAGAAGAAGACCACAGACGTATGAATAGTACAAGAAGAAGACCGAAGGACTTTTTGGCCAGTCTGACGCAAGTAGGAACAGATGGTTTGATGTATGGAATTGAAGCAGCAATTTATGGTGTATACTGCCATCTCTCTCTCTCAATGCTTTCCTACTCTTTTTTGACAATATTTATCGTGGCGTCAATTTTGTCGTTTATTTTTAAATTTTTAACTTGTTGGAGTTTAAAAATGTTGGTTTGGTGATAATTCGTAATTTCTGTGAGTGGAAGGATAATTGTGTGTAACGAAGTCGCCAAAACATTTGCATTCAAAATGCCACCGGTCCGGTTTTATAGAAAATGTGAGATATGTGGAGTACGTACTCGTCGGAATAATAATGAAAAAAGAAAATTTATGGCAAGACTTCCCTTAGATGAAACCCGGTAAGCATGTTATTTGTAAAGGTTTACAAGTTTAAACTTATGTTTTAAACTTAAATATACCTCTATATATATTTCTAAATGTTGTCTACTAGTGCTGAACCGGTGATTTATCGATAGTTTTGAGACCTGTTATCAATGTTACTGTTATTCGAAAATAGAAGTTCCAAATATCTGTTATTTAGTAACAGCTGGTATTTTTACGACAATGAGTATGATATTTATTTTTTTACTTTATTTTGTAACAACTTATATGTCTTGTTTATCTATATAATCGCCAAACTACTAACGCAGTGTGTAGGCTTAGCGATCTTTTTATAGGTAGGTATTTGAGAGACCCTTGGACCACATAAAATGAATCTTATCTCAAAATTTAAAAATATTTCCGCCATATTGAACTTTATTTCACTGATTGCTTTCAGTAATTAAGGTTAGTACCAATTTTTTACAGTTGCAGACAATGGGTGAAAATAATTGGTAACGAAGATCTGGCCTATGTTCCAATTGAGAAATTGCACCAATTAAAATATGTTTGTGGTGATCACTTTCAACACAAAGATTTTAATCGCAAGAAAAGTCGACTTAAGAGAAGGTATGTTGATATAATGTGTAAATTATATTGTGTACAAATCTCTTTTATTTTCATGTAATTAATGTAATATAATTTATTTTCAGGGCTATACCATCTGTGGGCATTCGTATGGAAACATTATCAGACGATGTACTTGAGCAATTTCCATACCATGTCTTTAAATCAGATGAAGAACTAAATCATATACCATCTAAATTTAGTATTGGTATGATCATGTAATTGTAAAAATGATTCTAGTGAATTATTATTTGATTTCCATGAAATAGTGTTTCCAGAAAAAAAAACAACGCCATCAACAAATAAAACAAATGAAAATTTAACAACTTTAATTGACGATCTACCTGTGCTACATATTGCTGAAATGGATGAGACTGAATCCGACGAGCAGATAGAAGATTTATTTAATATGTTTGATAAGCAGCCGATAGTATATGTTAGTGGTTACTTGGCTAAGTGCATTTTAAATAACCAAAATTGCTCAGATTGCTCTAGAACTATAAAAGTTTCTAATCCAAAACCTAACTCAATATATAACTACATCGCTTACCGAGAATGGTGGAGTGAAAAAACTTCCCTCACGTACCCGAGCATTCAGCTATGCCAAACTGTCGAGAAAGCCACAAAAGTATTTGAACGTGAAGTACGTCCACAATTACATAGGGAAAATATTTCCCAATATTGTATCACGTTAATGACTGCAGAATGTGATATGAGATGGATGTGTAAAGATCACAGAAGCATTATGACCGAACTGCTACTACGTCGCCTTAGCCATCTTCTGATCAGAAATGATTGTCAGATTATAAATCAGTCCTACGCTTTAACAGAAGAAGCATCTGCGGATTCTTTAAAAAAAAGTCAGCAGCAAGCAATAGCAAAATGAACATTTATAGTAACAAAAAATTGTGAGAGGGCTAATCTCTCAATAGGGTCATATTTCTGATAGCTTACAAATCATATGGCGGATTTTTTGATGGCAAGAATATATAAAGAAGTTTTTTTTTTCTAGCCAGTATTGGTTCTGAACTGCGGCTTTTAGACAGTCGAAACAGCCGCGCGCTTGCGAGCACGCAAACGATACTCAATGAGACGTTTTTTTTCCATAGAGTTTTATAGGTTGAAAATACCTGTCAAATCGTGTACTTAAGGTTCAAATGAGTTCGAATTATCAACAGTTTCACAGGTATTTTCAACCAAACTCTCTAAAACCCTATGGAATGAAAACGTCTCATTATGTCGGACAAAAATGTTAATAATGAAGTTTTTATTTTTATTTAATAAAAAAAAAAAAAAAGCTTAGTAAGCTTACTAATAAGTTTCCGTTATATTATTGCAATCTTGCTCAGACTGATAATTAGGTAATAATTTATACTGTGTACTTCATATCTAAGTGTAGATTTTTCACAAATATACTTACAAGATTATGTACCTAATTAAAACATGTTGTTTTTATTAAGTACTTACTGGCGTACAAACTATTTTAATTAGGTATTCTTTAATTTACTAGTGCTAAACACAAGCTCTCAAAGAATAATACATTATGTAGTCTTAAGAATATTTTGAACACAATTAGTCTATACTTTATATTTAAATGTTGATTTTTGACATACTTTCATGTTAAATTGATAATAAATAAATATTTTTGGTACATACTTCAATGAAGAGTTTTTTTATTATACCTGCTTAAAATACCTGTAAAACTGTTGTCAATTCTTACCAATTCGAACCTTAAGAACACTAATTGACAAGTATTTTGACCATAGAAGTATCATAAGAAAACTCTTAATTACTGTTGTTCATTAACACGTGATATGTCTCAGTATATACGTTTAAAAAATATAGAAGATTTCTGTATACAATACAAATATTTATTTTTTGTGTTAATGTTATTGTGTAATATTTAATAAAAGAGGTGTGATGATAAATGTATGTTTTTCATTTCAATTGCCCTTTTAAATCTAATAAAAATACTGTCAGGTGTGCAAGCATGCGCTGACGTCATACATTTTATCGATATCGATAAAACAACCCCATACTTTCCAACACCACTATTTTCTCCGTTTGCTCTGTTACGTTGGTATTAGGTACTTTTGACAGTGAAATGACTCTTGACAGTGTCGTTGCCTAAAAATGCAGCTTAAATAAATTCCATTCAGTTCTTAGGGAGTCCCGCCTCTTCTTAGCGTAGCGTTATATTCTCTTTGTTTTTGGCGGGAACTTGCAGACTGACGTTGCGTTTTCATTTTTATTTTCATAAATTAGTGTATTTTGAGTTTTATTGAATATTATCGGTGGTATTTTATCCAATAAAGATCAATCAATGTGAAGTTGAAGTAAAATTAAATGAATTACGTGTATCGTGATTTTTCAAGTTGTCTAAAAAAATCCGTGAAAAGTTTTAGTACAATGACCACCATTTTACAGAATATCGCAGGCAAATAACTTTGCCAGAGCTCATATCATAGGGGAGGGACATCGAACAAATAACCCAAAAAAGCGTAATGACGTCGATTTTGTTTGCAATCTATTCCACCAATTTGCCACTTGACAATGCGCTCTGATTGGCTAAGACAAGGACTCTTGCGCTCCGATTGGCCAAGTCAAGAACACACGATGCAGTGATTGGTCCTTACTGTTCAAAATCAGTGACAAATCACTGACTAGTTTCGGAATCGGATTGCTCGGTATTACAGAGGCCGGCAAACAACTTGAGCCAAAGTCGACGTAGTGGGGGTAAGTTCGCGCATGTACACTCATGCTCGGCCAATAGCGTACTACTAGGGATTGTTCCTCGTTGGGGAGGGATGAGCGATGCTTCATATGTTGCAAGCATAGAAATTGATTGCGGGGAATATTTTCAATTGCCCTTTTTTGTTGTTTGTTTTACTTGTTAGACTTTAAGATTGTACCTATGTGTGCATTGTATTGGTTGGAAACCTGAGCCATCTAGATCTAAGGACCACCGAATCCTAAAATACGAGTATTCGACTCAGTTTAGGAATCGGTGTCACATTATTTGTAAACACTTTTTCCAGCACAATAAGTTATTATTATTATTATTTCGTTTATTCATATTATATACATATTAAATATATTTTTAAATATTTTTATAAAACCATGGCTTACAAAAAAGAACATTTAAAAATATAAAAAATAGTGTTCCGCCGGTGTCGGGAGCAGGGTCCAAGCTACCGGTGGTTAGGGCTGCAGAGACAGGAACCTCCTCACAATGCGAGCCGTATCGAGGAGTACTGCCTTCTGAATTAGGCTCTTGATCCAACCGCCTAACGAGAGCCTCGAGAGATGTTGGTCGAGGCTTTCGGCCATCAGGCCATTTGCCGTAACGACAATAGGCACAATGATAGCAGAGTTCACATTCCACATGTCGACAACCTCGTGAGCTAAGTCGAGATACTTTATTTGTTTCTCTTTCTCAGCTTTCACGAGGTTCCCGTCATGTGGAATGGTAACATCGACTATCATTGCGTGGCGCGCTAATCGGTCTATCACCACTATGTCAGGCTTATTGGCAACAATAGTCCTGTCAGTAATGATAGACCGATCCCAGTACATCGTGACATGGTCATTTTCGAGAACTGGGTCGGGCACATACTTGTAATACGGTACCTCAGCATCTACAAGTTTATATTTCAAAGCAAGTTGCTGGTGAATAATCCTGGCTACTTGGTTATGCCTGTGCAAGTATTCGCCGTTAGCCAGACGAGAACAACCAGAGATAATATGTCTAATGGACTCACCCGGACGGTGGCATGCCCGACACACGTCAACCGTCCCGTCCTTCATGATATGTCTCCGGTAGTTATTCGTCAAGATAACTTCGTCCATAATTGCACAAACAAAACCTTCCGTTTCCCTGAAGAGGTCACCAAAACGTAGCCAGGATACGGACGCTAAAAAATCTACACCGGGCTCATGAAGGGCCCGATAGAAGCGCCCGTGAAGCTCCTTGCTTTGCCATATCTCCCTGCGGTTATCTGTGGTAAGTATCACAGGTTTGCGCCAGTTCTCTTTAGCCATGGAGAGCGGGGTAAGCCCCTTGTCCACTGCCACCACATCACGGTGCATACCCACTTCGGCTTTTAGAAAATATTCCCTGAGGCTGCACACCTCGCGGTTGTGGAGGGTCTTAGCATTTAAAAAGCCGCGACCCCCGCACTTCCGCGGGATGTACAGTCTCATCACCGATGAGCGTGGGTGATGCATCCGGTTTGCGGTCAGCAGTGTACGGACCCTTCTATCCAGGGCGTCAAGTTCAGTCTGAGTCCATTTGAGTATGCCGAAAGAGTACATCAAAACCGGCATGACCCAACCGTTGAAGGCGCGCACCTTGTTTCCGCCTGAAAGAAGACTATTTAATATCTTCTTTAGGCGACCAAAGAAGCGCTCCTTCAACGATTGCTTCATGTCAGTAATGTTGATGCCTAACGCTTCCGACATACCCAAATACTTGTAGCTTTCGGATGAGGTGAGGGATCTAAGTTGTATGGAATCCGAGAGTTGGGTTCCCTCGGATTCCATAATCTCCCCTCGCTTTACATGCATAACTGCACATTTGTCCACACCAAATTCCATCCTGATGGCGCTACTGAATGTTTCTGTTATTTTCAGTAGCTCCATCAGTCGAAATTTGTAGGAGGCAAAGAGTTTCAGGTCATCCATGTAGAGGAGGTGAGAAATAACCTGACCACCTCTCCTCAACCGATAGCCTAGACCTGAATCCTCTAGCAGTGTGCTTAGAGGATTCAGGGCCAAGCAGAACCAAAGTGGACTCAAACTGTCGCCCTGGAATATTCCCCGTTTAATCCATACAGGTTCATCATTCCCCTGAATCTGTCGACATCCCGGATAGCGATGGACCGTCCTCCATTGCCCCATACATGACTCAAGGAAGGTGCGTAGAGTTGCATCAATCTTGTACAACTCCAGCACCCTCATGAGCCATGTATGTGGCACAGAGTCGTAGGCCTTCTTATAATCTATCCAGCATGTAGACAGATCCTTGCGGGATTGACGAACCTGTTGGCGTATGGCCATGTCGATGAGGAGTAGCTCCTTAGTACCGCGGGACCCATTCCTACATCCATTTTGAGAGGCAGACATAATTGAATTATCGTCAATGTGAGTGTTAATTTTCGCTCTCAAAATGGATGTAAGAAGTTTATAAACCGTCGACAAACATGTGATCGGTCTATAATTCTTGGGTTCCGCGGGACTACCTGACTTATGGAGCAGGTGGGTAACGCCTGTTGTTAGAAACTGTGGTAGCGACCCAGACTCTAAGGATGACTGGAACTGAGATGCCAGGCAAGTGTGTGAACTAGTTAGCCATTTGAGCCAGAAGTTGTGCAGTCCGTCCGGTCCCGGTGATTTCCAATTCGGTAACGGACGGACCGCTCTCGCAACGTCTAATGGTGTTATATTGACTTTTTCCATGTCTGGTATAGTTTCACACACTCGCTCGACATCCCGCATCCAGCCAGCCTCAGTGTGACAGACGGGCACCGACCAGATGCTGCGCCAGAATGCACTTGTAGCGGCATCATCCGGGCGGTACACGTCCGTCACACTTTGTTCAGGTCGCTCCCAAGCTCTATATACCCACCTCTCATCACTCTGGAACATGCGATTTTGCGTGTATCGATTAACCCGCCGCTTATACCGCCGAATACGGCTCGCCCATGCACAAACTTTCTGTTTCAGGAAGTCGATGCGCTCTGTGACACGGGACATGTATTCTGGGGGACTAATTCCTGTTCCCGAGAATGCCCGCCTCACAAAGCGCATTACTCGTGGTCGAGTGTTGCCCTCCCTGAAGCAGTATAGTTTACCGATGAGGACCCTGGCCCCATCGATACGACGCTCGATCCTGCACTGCCAGGCTGGCACGGTTGGTTTTGGTCGAGTAGCTTCGTCACAGTTTGGGAACTTGACGTTAGCTAAACGACATGCCGCAACAGCCCCGCAATACAGGATCGAGTGTGTATCAACGAGATCCTCGCTGCTTTCGAAAAAATTCTTAAGCTGCAAGTCCAAGGCACCCACCAGCGCCCTATTTTTGTTGTGCATAGGCAGGCGTGGTAATCGGGGTCTAAGTTCGGTCGGAGTGTACCTATACTCGCAAAACGCATCCTCCAGTGCGCTCCTCAATCGGTCGTTGTACTGGCTACTTACTGTGGCAACCCTATCAGCCTCCTCTTCAACACGATGATTGGACCGCGGCGGGATTGCATCAATAGACGCTTGTGTCGCGGTTTGTGCCGAAGTTGAGACGATATGGTTATTATTATTATAGAAATATCATAAGTATCTAGGTGCAAGTGTTTGCTTGTTTACCGACACAGTCGTATATTTTTTTTTTTTACTAAAATAATGTCTTATGAACACTGACAGTTACTGCCAGTAAAACTCGACACTGGCAAAATAAGTCCTGATGAAAAGGATTTGTTTGCAAAGCTTAAAACCCAGGAGAAGAATATACACATTCCTACTTATTGTAAAAAAAAGCAAAAAGAGTATTTCTTTTAATTTCTCCTTATTTTTTCCTATCTCCTGGATTTTTGGCATAAAATAGGTAGGTATACTACTTTTTTGCAAGTTGCAGCACTGATCCTAGGGCTGGCTGGGAGCGAAGCATAAACAAACACATAAACAAGGCCGCGAACCGAAAGAAAAAAAAACTGCAGAACAAGTTATTATGGCGCGCCGCGAATTCTTCGTCTATTTATTTGTGATCTTTCTATAAATTCTATGAGAATTATTCAAATTAGATCACTGAAAAACATTGTTAACATGGCATCAGCTGCAAAAAAGGCGAAGCTATCCTCGCCGTCGGTGTCCGGAGACAAAAATATCAGTACAAACATCGAGGAGTTCATGAAGAAGTTGCAAACAAAGCGCGAAGATACTTCCGAATCTATTCTAAAGTATAGCTTTAATAAAAAACGTGTGAGGATTATATCTCAGGAACAGATGGTAGCTGATAAATGCGAGGGAATCGTTTATTGGATGTCCAGGGACAGCCGTGTTCAGGATAACTGGGCATTTCTTTTCGCTCAAAAACTCGCTTTGAAGAATGAGGTACCATTGCACGTGTGTTTTTGCCTGATAGCTAAGTACTTGGATGCTTCTGTGAGGCAGTTTCATTTTCTAGTTAAAGGTAATTCCATATTTACTATAAAAGAAATAAATAACTACGTACTTTTGCCCGTATTGGTTGTTTTCAAAAAAAGAGTTATCTATCTAGAGATTTGAATTCAAAATACTTATCTAAATAAATATTCCTATGTGTGTTGTATCTTCTCCAGGTTTAGAAAAAGTTGCTGCAGATTGTAAAAAATTGAATATATCATTTCATCTGTTGGAAGGGAGTGGTGCAGAAGTTTTACCACAATGGGTCATTGACCACAATATAGGAGCTGTGGTGTGTGACTTCAATCCTCTGAGGGTGCCAATGGGTTGGCTGGAAGGTGTTAAAAAGAATATTAAGAAAAATGTACCATTGATTCAGGTAGATAAATATACTGCTACAGGACATACAGGATGAAATTTGATTATTTTTTACTGTAAGTAACAAACAAGCATATCTCGCACTGAATGGTAAGCGCTAACTATAGCCTGAAGACACTTTCAACACCAGGTATCACTTGCGCATTTTCCACCCTGAAAAAACTGGTCTTTACACCTTTAGATAAGACTGTCTTTCAACTTTGGGAGACCATTACACATTTCAGTGCTGATATCAATTAAATGATATGATATTTACCAACTCATTATTAACATTAAATTACCATTTGTTCCTTGTATTAACAATACCTGTTATTATTTGACAATTAGCTCACAGTCTTGATAATGTTACTGAAGGTGCTTCACAAACCCTAATCAAAAGATAACACTTGGTAAAAAATATTTACTAATTTTCAGATAGATGCTCACAACATAGTCCCCTGCTGGGTGGCATCTGACAAACAGGAATATTCAGCTAGAACAATCAGAAACAAAATTAATTCTAAGCTTGTAGAGTACCTCACAGAGTTCCCACCTGTTATAAAACATCCATACACAAGTAAATTTGAACCAGAGGTAGGTTGTTATCGACTGTACTAATATTATAAAGTGGAAGAGTGTGATGTTTTACTAGTCTGCTACAATATTTTTGTTAGTATATATTGAGGATGGTAATATGATATGTGACAATGTAACAAGATTTTTAGGATCAGGCTAAAATAAAATCCACCTCCGATTCTTTTTTGTATGTCTGTGTGGTAGGATATTGGTGTTTTTTTTGTAGTAGGTATATGTAACCATGTCCACAAATAAAGACTTATCATAAAGATTTTAATTATCAATACATATTTATACAAATAAAAATAATTGAAGTGTCTGTTTAATAACAGCTGTTTACTAAAAAAACTGGCTAATCTCCGAAATGGCTGCACTGATTTTAACGGGACTCATGGGCAGATATCTGATGTTATAAGGAGTAACTTAGGCTACTTTTATTTTAGTAAAAGAATTAGGGTTCCGTGCACAAAAAAAACTGTGTGGGTGAAATCGCGGGGGTCAGCTAAAAATCAAATAAAGTTATGATTACAGCCCATAGACTGGGATGAAGCCATAGAATCAAGAGAGGCAGACAAATCAGTTGGTCCAATGGAATGGGCCAAGCCGGGCTATGATGAAGCCTTGAAGATGTTGAAGAGCTTTCTGGACAAGAGGCTGAACATATTTGCAACCAAAAGGAATGACCCCACACAAGATGCTCTCAGCAATTTGTCACCTTGGTTTCATTTTGGTAAATATCATGAGAAATCTCTTATAATAGATGATAAGGATGATGAAACCTAAAACATGGGGGCATGCATTGATAGACTGAATTATACTTGTATGTTTAAACCATAAGTAACTATCTCTGTACCAGAATAAAAACAGAAGACTGGGTTATCTTCATACAATGGTACCGAACGCGGGTTATAGGTGGCCGCGCAGCAGCTCTACTGGGGGAGTACATCCACCTTATACAACACTGCAGCTAAATAATTTTATGTTGTGTCCCTGCGCGTGAGTAAGTCACCCTCTGATGACTCTTATGGGCTCTCCCATTGAGGAGGGGGGGGAGGGTTAGATGCCCCGTGAGTTGCAAGCCTCCATATGGTTGCGGTAACCACTTACCACCAAGTGGGCCGTACGCTTATTTACTGACGTCGAAAAAGAAAAGATATAAGATAGGATTGGAACCGAGGACCTTTGCCACGCTCTTCTCTTCATTTCAAAGTTGTGTATAATTTCAGGTCAGATATCAGTTCAGAGAGTAGCACTATGCGTTCAAGAGTTCAAATCAAAGCACACAGAGAGTGTGAACGCGTTCTTAGAAGAGGCGATTGTACGACGAGAACTTGCGGACAATTTCTGCTTCTACTGTGAACATTATGATAGTATTAAAGGTGCCAGCAATTGGGCACAGAAGACATTGGATGACCACAGGTACAATTTATTTCATTGTCATGGTTACTCCCTCAGTCACATAACTACTTACTATAAAGCCTATGCAATCAATAATAAAACATAGGAACTACACATGTAAGATTTGATTTATTTAAAGTACTAAATACTAATAACATTAGTAATTTATGGATTTTTGAATCATTTATTTTTATTCATTGTAGGCGCCTTTATAAAAGTTATGTACCCGGCGTAGACGTCCACGCTCGGATAGTAAGGATCCTAATTCAGTGCAGTGTAATCAATAACTCCATAATAACTTTGCACAATCCTAATCAGGATTCCTGAATTCAGAGTAGTACTAGCTTACGTGATAAAGAGAAATATTAATGTTTCAGAAAAGACAAAAGAACCTACATATACACATTAGAGCAATTGTCCAAAGCAGAAACCCACGATGATCTGTGGAACTCTGCACAGATCCAACTAGTGAAGGAGGGCAAGATGCACGGTTTCCTGCGCATGTACTGGTGTAAGAAGATCCTCGAATGGACAGAGAGCCCCGAGGTGGCGCTCAAGAACTCCATCTATTTGAATGATCATTTCAGTGTGGATGGACGAGATTCTAATGGCTATGTTGGTAGGTAGTTATTTATCGAAAGAATGAAGATGGTTCTTTGTTAGTTTCACGAGGTGTAGATTTACATACACCGCGTCTCTTAAAAAGAGTACTTGATTTGATTCGATCTCGCTTGTTCAATTTGATTGACAAAAGTGTGTATATGTTGAGAAGTAATTGGGGTTGATGTGTGCAGGTTGCATGTGGTCTATATGCGGTATCCACGACCAAGGCTGGGCGGAGCGGGCGATCTTCGGCAAGATTCGCTACATGACGTACGATGGCTGCAAGCGCAAGTTCGACATCAAGGCATTCATCGCCAGGTACGGCGGGAAAGTACACAAGTATATTGCTAAGAAATGAGTACTTAGTAGCTAGAAATAACATACTAATAAGTCTGTTTTTCATCACACAGAGTGAATCTCTCAAACCAAAATACCTTTTTAAAGTAATCTTTAAGAATCTTGTTTGTTAATTTATTTTGAATAATCTTTATGATCTGGATAAAAGAAACTTGTAACAATGATATCTATAATATTTTCAAATCAAAAGAAAGTTGATCTTTTCAACCCTTATTTTAAGAGAAATCTATATTATATTTTTTTCGAATATTTTTATGATCGGATATAATTTACCTGAGAAATAATAACATTTTTTTAAAATAAAAAAAAACATGTAAGATACAGCTTTGGTCAATAGAATTAGACATCACATGAAACTATTAAAACTTCAAAAGTATTTACAAAATTAATTATGTATTTTTCATAAGCCTAAATGCTAGAAGTTTTGTTTTTGTTAAAGTACTTCAATTCTTCCCTCACCGTATTACTATTTGTTGATATACGTGGGGTATACATAGCAGGGGGGGCCTTCTACGTGAATGCGGGGGAGCCCAAATAAATGGGAAAGATTTTTACGAATTTGTACTTACACGTTCGGGGGCCCGTATCTTTGATACGGCGGTAGATACGCCCCTGGATTTTACCCAATGGAAATAATTCTTTAAATAAAAATTTACATTGATTTTATAGTATATAAGTAACTCATTGTGCAATAGCATAATATAGGTAGGTCATTTGTAAACTTTTAAGATGTAAATCCCTAAAAAAACTATGTTCAAGTTTTTATAGAATTCTTTATTATATACCTAGTCAATTATGGTTTCAAGTACAAATAATTGTCAAATCCCCTTTACAAGAACAATATTACTTATAAATATATTATTGTTCGGTTTGTTTTATATTTGTCTATTATTATTATATTTATAATGTATCGTATAAGAGTTGTATTCAATAACATTCTTGAAGTTATTGTACTTTTAACCAGTAAGATAGTTCAAAACTGTTATTGCGGTGAATTATAAGATAATTTTTCAATAATTGAATTAATATTGTTATTAAATTTTGTACCTTGATATGATAATTTCTACCTCAGTTAACTATAATAACTATAAAAATAAATAAGATTAATTCGTTTGATAAATAATTTCTTTATGAAACAATATTGTAAATGATACAACGTTCAAATAAAACATCATTGCTTATTAAATATTTTTATTTATGAATGTGACAGTTCCGTTACACGATCATATACTTCGATAATCTTCATAAAATTAGAAATAGAAAAATAATATCAGAGCTATTTTCATCATTGGAACAACATTTCAGTAAGTCAAATTGTATTTGCATAAGTATCTATTTGATTAGTTTTATCAGGTATTTAGTCAAAGGTTGTATATAATTCAGAATTGTCCAGACTCAAGTTTATTTATATTAGATAAGACAGCCTTAAAAAAAACATCTACGTATTCACATGGCAAATCTGAATAAAGCACAATTTCATACAAATTTCATGTCAAAAATAATATAAGTCAAATTGCCTAAACAAAACACAAAATCATAGGTTGTCTATTATGTCTCAAATTATTATTAATTATAATATAATAGTCTCTACAAAAAGTAAATAATATTTAAGGAAAATATGATTTCACCACACAAAGGAATATAATCGAAAGTAATCTAACAGTGTCATCGGCGCGTTGTGTTTTTATTATGGACATTGAAATTTATTATGATTAAAATATACCCGAGTAGCCGTTTCAACTATGAACACAAATCGTGGCTCGCGTCTAAATAACATATTCCACTAATACACGGTACAGTACGAGGCGAGGGTTATACACCTTTACTCTGGACATACAAACACTAGCTTACAATAAGGCTCTCAATTAAATTTCATAGAAAAACCCGAGATAAACACGTCAAAGACTGTATGTATAAGGAACTGAGATCATAACCAAATTCTCGGTCAGTACGGGGAAAACTAAACGGGAATGTGTGCTATTCCAGGCTTTTGCACGTTTTCGAGGCAGAATTCGGTTACAACCCCCCTTGTTCGTGAAACAAAAATAAAGAAACTGGTCGTCAAAAAAGAGGCGACATACTACGAATAAAAAATCGAATTGATTGTTGTCTATGCTCCCCTGTGTCGGTGTGTGTGTGAAAGCAGAGCTACATTCGCTGTTAGGGGCCTCTACTGCACGCAGCAGTTGTTGTTCTTCCCGTTCTTCTTCAGGCGCGACTTCGGTCGGTACTTCTCCAAGTAGGACAGCTGCTTGGCGTTAATGGCCCCACGACGCTGACTGAAAATTAGCATAATTTAATTAATTAGCCTGAGATAGTAGAGATGCTTTCAATACCAGAGATATAAATCTAAATAGACGACGCGAGTGTATACGATATGTGCCGGAAAAAAATGGTTCGTCAGTTTGATTCGTTCAACATATTTTGATGAACTTAAACCTTTTTAGTATAATAAAATTGATTCTTGCAATCTGGTGCAAGCGAAAACCGACTGTGAGGTGAAGAACCTTTTAATTCCGTGACTGTACTTCGCGTGCCAAAAGGCGGAGCAATGCTCTTCTTTGAATCTGTTTTGCGCGAATAGGGAACACGCTGACAAATCGGATCGCTTCATTTACACGTTATACCTCTAAAGCCAACTAACTAAAACGCTCTTGTAAGATTATGGTAAGTAGAAAAAAGTGGCACGCATGGTTTTCATAAGGATAGACTGACTTGCGATATCTATTTAGATCAATGTCAATGTCTGACGAGCCAGTTGGCGTAGTTGGTCAAGAGTCTGGTAAAGATTCCACCTATTGCGCCACAGGTCGTGGGATCGATTCCCGCACAGGACATGCATTTGTGTGCATGAACATGTCTGTATGTCCTGAGTCTGAGTGTAATTATGTATATTAAGTATGTATTTACAAACAAAAAGTAGTATATGTATTATATCAGTTATCTGGTTTCCATAGAACAAGCTCTGCTTAGTTTGGGATCAGATGGTGACTATTTACATAGAGGATAACATTATGTTTTTATATTGTAGATCAGGTAAACATCTCGGCAGTGTCCAACAACACGTCAACACAGGTCTGTGATAAATAACTGCGCAAATAAATGCGCAATGAAGTCATATTGCTAACTGCGCCATAGCGAAATAGCAGAAATTTCTTTCGGCGAATTAATGCGCACACGCCTTCGTAGTTTCCAGCTTTACTTCTAGGAGTAGTGATCTGAGGGTCTACTACGAAAAACGATATACGATAGTCCGATCATAGTTGTCAAATATAACCAATAGAATTGCTGGAAAACTGACGATACGTAAATTTTGTGCAATTCTATTGGCTACTTGATTGATAACGATGATCGGACTATCGTGTATCGTTTTTCGTAGTATAGGTCCTGCTTCTGCTAGGAGTTACAGCCCATCTCTTAGGTTGCGGTAAACATACTATGAGCGGCCATTTGCAAGGAAACATTGAGAAGAAACCTGATGCCTGAGCAGCCAAATTGTTCATGGAGTTTCCGCACTGCACCAGGGTGGTAGAGCTGGTTGCTATATCAGGTTTGTCGTCCAGTGGAAAGGTATAGTTTTATATTATTTGTTGTTCTACGGTAACCGCATACCAGTAGGCATTTGCTACTACGTATTGTAGTAGTATAAAAAACCGAACACGAAGATTTACTTTAAATTTTTATTATGTGAAAATTACAACTGTCGTATTACGGTGCATGAGATACAGCCCACTGACAGACGGAAGGACGTTCGATTTAGTAATAGGGTCCCGTTTGCGTGAGGACCCATTAAAAAGGTTGTTTTGTGGTGGGGTGTATGTATGGTCCATCGAACAATTAACCGAAAGAAGCGTAATGACGTAGATTTTGCTTGCAATCTATTTCGCCAATTTGCCACCATCGATAATGCGCTCTGATTGGCAACTCTGAAGTCAAGAAAACACGATGCAGTGATTGGTCCTTACTGTTCAAAATCAGTGACAAATCACTGACTAGTTTAGGAATCTGATTGTTCAGTATTACTACTCTAAGGGATTGTTCCTCGATGGTATGGTAGAAGTATAAAAGGAAAGTGCTCACTCTCTGATAGTCTCGACGGCCTCCTCGTACTTCATGCCGAGCTCGATGAGCGCGATGGCCACCATCACGGGCGCGCGGCCCAGCCCCGCCACGCAGTGCACCGCCACCGCCGACTCCGGCTTGTTCTCGCTTCTGTCACAACAAAACAAACATTTTTTTAAATTTTATTTTGGTATTTATTTTCTTGTTCGGGATTGGGACCGATTTGGATAACATTATTATGTATTAGATCCTAATTTTAGTTACTATGTATAGCATATGTACACACAATTTCTTTATAATAGGCTAGACTAGCATTTAACAGCCTGAACAATTCTAATGAGTTTTCTTACCATTGTTTGTTCAAAATACCAGTCAAACAGTTAATAATTCGAACTAATTTGAACCATAGGTACACGATTTGCCAGGTATTTTAAAAAAAACCCAATATAACTATGGAAAGAAATCTCCTCATTAGTCCGTCATTGACATTATCAAAAATTATTAAAAAAATCAACACACCATTATCTTCATTTTTGACAATCAAACAAAAATGAAGATAATGGTGTGTTGAATTTTCGCGGGACGTCACTTTTCACAAAAAATACACTGTCGCCTGTAACACAGTTATTATATAACTAGCACAGACGACAGGGCTTCATGTGTTATGTAATGTTGTTTTTTGTGAATAATAAAATTATTATTATTATAATACAACTTTTTCCTCCTCCCTAAAATCGGCCAAGGTTTAATTCGAGAATGCGTGTCTTTCGAATTCAGAAGCGTTTTTCTTAAACCCAAAATAGGTTCGCCAGGTTTCAACACAATATCGTGACTCGGTGAACACCGCTTCAGGAGCTGGCTCTAAAGTGCATCTGCCAGAACAATATGTTAGGAGTTGGATCATACCTATCATAGTTTTTGAGTCTGACATATTATAGAGGAAGTGTCAGCAAGTCACGCGGTACCAATCAATGGGTAACGAGCTCTTATTACCAGCATTCCTTGTCAACCTTGACTGGGTAGTGATTGAACAGTAGTTGTGATTCGCTCGTGGTGTTTAGCAACGAAAATAGTTCGTGTTGTAAATAATAAGCAAATTGCTAATGATCGTGTCAGCAATTGCATACAAAAACAAATGATGAAACATTATTATTCCAATGTGATATCATGCGATCTTCGTTTAAATGAACCTTCGGTTTTTTGAGATAGAAATAGATTTGTATAAATTGTTAGCTTTGCGGCCTATTGTTACATAAAATACTTGTAATGAATTAATTTCAATCAATAAGAGACTATCCGTTCTTGATCGATCGGCAAAGTTAAGCTACCACCGGTGTGGCCGGTACCTAGATGGGTGACCGCCTAGTTGTATTTCCAAGTTTCCGCGCTTAGGAAGGCACGTAAAACCGTTGGGCACCAGACCATTCTGGGGTGGGCACGGCCCAACCGGCTCCTCCCCTATGTACGCCAATGGCGACGGAGTATTGCCCATCCATTCCCTTTCACCCTCATTTGTGAAAGGAAGCCTGTGCTCAGCCGTAGCCTGAATCATTGAATGATGAAAGAATAAAAGTGTATAGTTACTTTTGTCTCAGTATGTCGAACCAGTCGTCGACAACGTTGGCGGGCGGGAAGGTGCCGTCGTCGTAGGCGAGGTCGCGCACCTCGATGCTCTCCGCCTTGAGCGGCGCCGTGTCGTAGCTGGGCTCGCACACGCGCACCACTGTGCACACGTTGTGCTTGCGCAGCTCCTGCTCAACAAAACAACACAAACACGCATCACACACCGATACACTTGTCTTGTCACCGACTACACTTGCCACCACCCCTCCATGCCACTGTTTTTGCGACTAGGGGCTTAATACACTAAGAAGTAATCAAATCCTGATCTGATGACAATGAGACCAAACGGGAACCCTTCCAGACAAAAAAAGAATTTTTCAAATCGGTTAATAAATGACGGAGTTATGAGGTAACAAACATAAAAAAAAAACAACCGAATTGAGAACCTCCTCCTTTTTTTGAAGTCGGTTAAAAAGATGATTTAAAGCAAATCCAGTAAACCCAGTCACTTTCTAACGTCATATGACAAAAAGAGAGAAGGCTATTACAAAACTGGAGTGGGAATTAAAAATAGTAAAACTGCTACTATAACGGAAGTATAAATATTTACATTCATACCCAAAATATACCGCTGTGACGGACATAGATGGAGTCGCAAGATAAGGGTTCCTTCCTTCGGTACTGAACCCAAAAAAATACCAAGTCCCCCAGTAGGTCAACAAAGCCAAAAACTTTTTACAAACAGTAAGTAACTCTTGCCTAGGACAGGTGGAGCGTAAAGGTTAATAGGTCTGTTTCACTTGAGAGCGAGTTCCTTTCTAGATTCCTAGAGAAATAAAATTAGTTTGATATATTCATATAGGTGCGGAATAAACACGCCATAACAAAACAGATTTATATTGATGTATTCCCAGACAAACACCAGCTTAGCAGGATTAAGAGAAGAAACAGGAAAGAATGTTATTTACTAATTGGCAATATGCCAGTCTTGAAGGGAAATAATTTGACTTTAGTGTTTTTTTTTCCACTTACAAGATTAACGCGAACTTTGTGAACACTCCATAACTAATTCAAAGAAACACTTATTGCGTTTAATTTTCTTGTGTGGTAGAGCATCTTTAATTTATTTATTCATTAAAAAACCTGTTTCCTTATTTGTTTACTTAATGAGTATTTAATGCAATGTTGCTTGAAGTAATCTGAACGATGAGTCTATTGTCACGAACAGGAATATACAGCGGAAAAACAAATTGAGATGGACGAGATACCATCCAGAAATACCCATATTATATGGTTACATAACAATATTAGTTTGATTGAACGCATTTTATACTGAAGGCGTCGCGTGGGTATACCTCATTTACACGACGTAAATGTGGCACGGAAGCTGTGAATATCCCCTTATTAACGATGAAGTAATCTTATTTTTCAACACACTCGCTCGTAAAGTGGCTCTTATTGCACCGATTTTAGTAACATAAGACAGCTTATTACGAACTGTGGTGCTTTTTACTTGACATTACCGCACACAAGCGTTTTATGATATTATCCCGATTAAGTGATATGTGTGTAGACGAAGACGTCATTCTTAATTTAGACGGGTCAAACAGTTGGACAGCGCATCGATGACAAAAAAAAACTGCGCGCAATATTTGTTATCGTTCTCATTGTGTGATTAAGGATTATCAAAAAATCTACTTAAAAAAATAGAAGTCTGTTTTTTCCTCGCAAGTGTGTTGAAAAACGTCGTATGAGACGCGTGTGCATTGATCATTACAGTCTCGGCTTCCTTATCGCTTAATACCGCCTAATCTATAATGACCAACTTTGCACACATGTATCACAATGTAAAGATCCATACAATAATTTTATATTATTCCTGCTATATTGATTGAAAATGTAGGCTACCTCGTGATATATCGGAGAAACTTTTATGATGTTGTTTTGAAATATAACGTTGCGCCGTGTTATTCCACTGAACACACAATAATATGTTTTTTAATTACAAGTCGTGATGAGAAACAAAGCAACACAATTTTATTTAATGCCGGACATAATAAAATTTGAATACAAAGTCCTAACGAGGATTTATTATTGTAAATGATACCTAATCGATGTGCGACAATGGATGAAGTATCTCTAGACTCGAAGGGAGCAATATAAATCGATCCATACCTGAAGGTACGCCTGAATGGAGACGTCGGAAGGTCGATCGGTGATGAGGAACCGCATGTTCTTGTACTCGATGAGAGAGGGCGCCGGCCTGATGTCCTTCTGCTTCATGATGACCACGTTCGCTTCTCTCCAAGTGTCGAAAGTCGTAGGCGTTCCGCACGCAACCACTTTAGCACCGAGCTGGTAGCTTCACTTCACACGCGTCAGAGAAACGTGTCACGGTCCGTTAGAGTCTAACAGACAAACTGTCACTCTATTTCCACACAACACACGACAGTTTCGTTACTTTTGTTTAGAAAGGGTCCAATTATTTGATGGGAACCACCCGCATGGATGTTGCTTTCAACCACTTGAGCACATTCGAAGACGATCAAACAAAAGTTCAGAATGTGGAATGGAACCAAATGAAATTATGCGAAAAACATAAGTTTGTGATTATGTTTTTAGTTTTCACTCAAGCTCAGCAACTGAATGATATGCTTCAATTACCAACGGGTACCGGATTTAAGGTAGCTGAAACAAAAACAAGAAAGTTATTAATGTCGGATCTTCCAGAACGGTTTGATTTACGAGCGTTATCATTTTGTAGACGTATTTGCGTCAATGCCAGAGAAACGACTGAAGTGGAATAAAAAGAAGGCACTAAAAATAGTCCACTGATGGAACAGTGATTCGGTCATGTGGACGTCTGAAATTTAGAAGGTGTATGTGTATCCATCGGCGGCGGTATTTGCGTGCTGATTCTGAGCCAACACCGCGTCACTCATTAGCGAGCGAGTTCGCTCTCATACAACACTATGATAACACAAATTGTAAACACGACGCCACCTGAGTACTCCCATTGTATTTCGATAAATACCTACTGGAGTCAACTCGTGGGATGTACCTAACGCGCTTATTAAACTGTTTCTATCTTCGATATCGCGTTCTTGTGTTGGTCAGGAGCAGATAACAGATTTGATTGATACATCGGTCGGACGTGGTGGCTGCTTCAGTTAGCCCCACTCAGACTCTATGTCGTCGTATAGAAGGCGTGGACAGTAGTCTCACCTGTGGGTGGATGTAAGTCGAGTATTCCGCGGGGTGCGTAGTATCGCGCGCTCCCGACAGCATGGGTCCAGCTGGCAGCACGCTCCTGCTCCCTCGCTCGCACGTAACGCCCTGCAGTTTATTTGTGTTGGGCCTGGCAGTACTCCGCGCTGTCCAAGCGGAACTCCATCAATGTCACCACAGAAGGGATCTCCAGCTGCAACAATACAAAACTCCATAAATACGTGACTCTTGACCAAGCAATTATGAGAAAAAAACACTTGACTCGACTTTGTTGTGTACTTCGCTGGCACCTCATTCTTAGAAGTCAAATATTTGGTCGACGTTATTAACGACTCAATTAGTTAGCAACTAGAATATTTACCGATTGAGTTGTTGTTTGAAAATATTAGGACTTTAGAAGTAGTTATTTAGTTTAATTTATATCGAGCAAACAAAGGATCATTATAGGCGCGGGCGCGCCTTCTCAGCGAGGCGAGATCTTTATATTTGTGAATGAATAATAATTGAGCATTCCATTCGGTCCGCAAGTAATAAATTGGTTGGTATTTTAGGCACTGAACAGCACATTTCTAATAGATCGGATATCACGACATTCTTGAAGCAACTGTAGAATCGTGGAGAAAAAAGCACTCATAACAATGAATATAAATTCATTTGCAGTCAAGAGCACTTGCATGTTTTACATGAATTCACTCAACACTTTACATCCAAACAAACATTTGTTTTTAAAACAATTAGCACGAAATAATAAAGACGACGAATTACGGGAACTCCGCGAGGTCGACTCGAAAGCGCGGCGCATGAAATTTTGGCAACCGAATTAACAGCGTGGGATTTACATCAACACGTCACGTGTTTGCTTTTAGATTTACAATAATGTTTATTGTATAATCTCGATACAAAACATTGCCAGCATCGGGTAACTACTTGCACGGTCGATTTCGCACTGCTCGAGTACTCCCGCGTACATTTCGAAATCCATTTTGCTTTATTTTCTTCAGATTTTATCAAGGAGTCACATCCAGACTTGGAAAGGGGCCAAAAGGAACACTGGATTTCTTGAAGACGGCCGAACATATCTTACTTTATTAAATTTTCCTTGACCACTTATTTGATTTCATATTACGAATAAATAGTATTCGTATACCTACTTGTTTATCAATTTCACTGCATGTAGCTTGATTGGTGACAACAATGTTATTTCACAGCATGAGATAATTGACTCTCAATCTATTCTAAATAAAACGTTCGTCCAACTGGAGATAAAAATACTTATGACAGTGAAACTAAAATATTTTCACAACTCAATACCACAACTATTTTACAGGCCTGTTGAACCAATTTTTATCTTAGTACTATTTAAATGAATATAATAATATGAATTCATTGAACAAAGTATAAATTTAATATGGCACACAATAAACAAAATTCTTCCAATAGATTCACGAGTTTTCTTTTATGTTTCATTGAATATATCGGTGAAGAAGAGAAATGGGATCTTTCATTTTTTTCCAGTGAAACGGATACACGACACGGTCATCAATCTATAATTTATACCTACCCTCCCTACTAAAATACTTGTTGAGAAAGATCTTTATATTGCAAAGCGGAAGGAAAAAGTCAAAATGAAAGCAATAAAGTCGCCCCCTTAGAAGAAATAAACGATACAGTTCCAGGATTGTAACTGAAGGATAGAAGTTTGTCCGAATCCGACTAGACGCGAACGGTCGATAAACTCCGGCCAGACCAGACCACCCACATATGCAACAATGCACACGCAGACGTTTCAGACGAACATTTACAATGTCTGGACCCCTGGAGAGCGTCTAGCCATTTAAAATTACAATTAGATCGGGCAAAGGTAATGATGCTTTAAAAATATAGAATAGGTGAGCGACAAACAATGCAGTATCTCGAGTATTCACAATGCGCAAGGGCATGAGGATGTGAGCACGGATGTTATTGGTCTATCAATAGCATTGGCATCAACGACACGCTATGGAATTTGATGGACAAAGACGAATAGCAAAACATAGAGTCAGTTTCTAGAGATGGTACCGACAGCGACACGTGGCAAAATATCGTGGCTACAGACGATGTACTCTCTTATCCTACTACAAATAATAATAGCAAGACATTGACTTTGATAAGTTGGCTATAGACACTTACAAAAAAGTGGTACCGCTGCATAAATAAGGGTATAGCCATAAAACCGTGACATATTGAAAACGATGTATACAAGTATGTAAATGGTACAAGATATGAATCTAGAAGCGAGCAGAGCGTGAATGGTTGCTCTGGTTACGGAAACCGCACGAGGTCATCGGGCAACAATAACTATGCAATGCAACTAGTCGTAGGTACGTTTATTTCTTGTAATTCTAGAAAATTAGCGCCGCAAAGGCGCAAACCTTGATGTTGTTTTGCTTTTGGGTGAAATTAAATGGCAATATTACTTTATGCGGGAATCTGAAGACCGGGTACAGCAAAGAGAACTTTTTAAGAGATTGTGAACAGATTTCAGTGGTCCAGTTATTTATGATATCATATGTAGTGTTGTTTATTTAAATTACAAGTGTTAATATCGGCCAGACAATGAACTACGTACCCAGGTAGAATGGAATAAAACTGCTTTTGCCATAACAACAGTATCTATATCAAAATGAGTATCAACAAAATGTATAATCTGATTTCATGACAGCATACACACGTAATGCATTTTCACTAGAGCTTATCTTGTGGGATTATATCGGGTGAAGTCAACATGGTTACAATTTGTGATGGTAATGCTAACAGTCACGTACTCGCTCTAGCATCGAAGGTCGTATAGATTACCTCAAATTTTCTATGAACACGTCTTTGTTATACACAGGTATACATTTAATTATCGCCATACTGCGTGCCACGATGCGCCTCTGTTTATTTTTTATATCAATGCTGCATTTGAAAAGAGTGATAAAATTGCTTAATGTGTGTTTTAAATATACATAATTTTAAATAATCTTATTCTATATACCTATATACATAATGTTCATCAAAAGTTAAGAAATTAAATATATATAATAGACTTGAAATATTATTTAAAATATAATTGAGGTTTACAATAACATACTATGCACTTTCATCGTCATGGATTTTCAACATTTTAAATAAACAGTTTGATTAATTTATCAAAACAACTGTTTCATAGAAAAAATAACGAAGCAATAATACGTATATACAGTTCAATGAAACTGTTTTCTTGCCACTTGAGATAGGTTATGATGAATCAGAATGAAATTGAAAAGCAAAGGAAACATTTACAGATCACTCATCAGTGCGTCAGTCACACACGATGCAAGATAATGCAAATAAATGATTAAGATTGTTTGAATGAGATTTATGTATACTTAATTGAAACAATGTTAATGAATTCGTTGTCATGTCTAATTCTGTCGAGATGGTGTGACTCACGGCCATTATTTTGTAGCAACTGGATTCTGTTTGCATACAATCGAAATTTTTTTAAGAATTAGAACAATTATCAAAGATTTATAAGAAGCGTTTCTCAATTCAGCGATTACCGTTGATCGCATAATAGGCAGAAAGACGGGAGATTAATTGCTTTAGGAAAATTCTAAGAGATTCTAGCAAATGAAAAGAAAAGACAATTAACTACGGTTAACAATGCACATAATAATATATTAGAGCTAATGATGATTATAAATACTACAACCATTCATTACAATACAGGGATTCCAAACAGAAATGTTATTTTTAGATTTAACAAGGTCAAAGCAATTACAGAATGAAAAAGGTCACGTTAAGAGGATGAATTTATAACTGGTGCGCGCGTATGTGTGTGCTCCATTTATGTGTAAATAATCATTCTCACACATACAGCCCATGTTGAAGATCCTTCCATAGATGTTAATTCAGAAAATTCTTAGAAGTAGGTATTTGCTAGAGGCAAAACCAGAAACAACTACGCAATTAGAAGCAAATGTAAAAGCGATTTACTAATAAATCGTGTATCCATTAACTTACAACAAAGAAGCGAAATGGACAATAGCACTTGAAGAACAGATAAACCGGGAATTTGACCGTGAATGTGTGGCATTAGGCACTAACGTAATGTCAAGTGGTCAACAAAACGATATCTAGTAAGTATTGGAATACTTACTTCACATTATAACGAAAGCCATGATATAAGTAGAAAACGTTGTTCGAAGTCATCTGGTGCAAATGTAGGGGTTTTTTGAAATGGGGAATATCACTAAAAAACTAATGAATTAAACGAACAAATTAAAAGAGACACCCGCTATGCGTGACAGTTAACTACACGGGCGCTCCCAGTAGGCGGTAGATCGCTATTCAATTAATGTAGTCGAATCAAACTAATTAAAACATTGGTGGACCATAAAACTGTTTACAAACGCGTCTTATTTTATGAAGACTTCAAAATGTTGATGAAAAATTTGACTTTATGTGCTGATGTTTGCCAAAGTGTTTAGACTTATACGGTCTTATTACAAAACGTGGACTAAATTTCGTACCTGGATTAAACATGGTAATAAACCATGTACTAAAATATTTCGTATTACAAAACGTAGACTATCTCAAATTCGTGGATTAATTATGGTACTAAAGATAAACCAACAGCACCCCTAGTTTGTCTTTGGACTATCGCACGACAGAGGACTAAAGTCACTAGCAAACGTCAAATTGCACAGTGAGGTTAAGTTTTATTGTTTTACTTTTGTTTTCTGATTACAAGAAGAATGGATAATATTGATCTAGATGATATGGACGATTTAGATTTATTAGGGGTGCCCCGGCGACCTTTAAGACTTCGTTATTGGCTGAACCCTTTTGTTGAGTTGTGTGACGAAGAATTTCGATATAAATACACGTTCACGAAGCGTTTCGGCTTAAAAATAGTGGACCTGGTAAAAGCTGAAATATCCCAGGATCCCCGAGAATGCCGAATACCCCCTGAAATTCAAGTGGCTTGCCCATAACGGAGCTGGGCTCGCATTGCTCGCAATGAAGTAAGTGCTTTATAAACCTTGTCTAATAATAGCAAAACAATATGCAATATAACTTTCTAATGTATTATTATTGTTTTACTCATAGATTCAAGACAACACAGCCGATTTGCACGGTGTGTCTCAGCCAGTTGTCAGCCAAATATATGTAAGAAAGTAGCAGGAACCATTGCACAGATGTCACACAGGTTCATCACGCATCAAAAAGATAGATGCTGATGGGGGTTATATATTAACAGAAAAGGATATCCATCTATAAATGTGCAGGTATATAATTTGAAATTTCAACTTTCTTGAATCATTTTGTAATGTGAAATAAAACAAGCATTTGTTTTTAGGTGGTCTGTGATGCTGATCTCAGAATAATGGATGTAGTAACCAGGTGGCATGGCAGTGTATGTACATGATTCCAGAATATTCCGGGAATGTAGACTGAAACAGTGATTTGCAAATAAAAGTAGCGGCTGGTGCTTTCTCTGGAATATTACTGGGTGACAGTGGCTATCCTTGCACCCCATATTTATTTACACCAGTTCTGAACCCTACAACACCTGCAGAAGAAAGGTATAACCAGTCTCACATGCGTACAAGGAACACAGTGGAGAGATGTTACGGGTTATGGAAACAATGTTTCCGCTGCCTACTAAGAGGCATGTGTTGTGATATTTAAAGTGCCAAAAAAACTATAGTAGCATGTGCAGTTCTTCATAATATAGCCATTGACATGAGAGAGGAGATATTTTCTGGTTAAAATGATAGCAGCCTGACACCATCCGCTAGAGAAACATTTTCACAATCAAGAGTTGAAAACACAGTTCGTGGAAGGCAGTTCATTGAAACTTATATTCACTGATTATATTTATTTATTTATAAAATTAAGTTACAGTACTTAGCACTTTTATTATTTTCAATTTTGAAATTTATATACTAATATAATTTCTAACATTCTCACATTATGTTTTGTAAAATTAAGATATTTCATTGATTATTATTTATTACTGTTGTGGTTGACCTGAAAAAAAAAAGAGATATTAGTTTATTTTTATGAAAGCTGCTCTTGTTTTGCATAGGTTTATTTAATTTGGTTTGAATTTGTTTTACTAACATTTTATTCATTAGTGTGTTTCTTGCTTTCTATTTCTAATAAATCTATTTCTAAATCCAGTTTTTTCCTTCTTGATTCTGCAATTATATTATAAGAATGTTCAATCTCCAACTTTTGTAAAGTCTCCTATGTTTTATCCATACCATAGGCTGTCTGCATGCCAAATTTCATCGAGATTGGTTCATTACTTTTTGAGAGATGCTTGAACAAACAAACATCATTTTTAAAAGCAAGCTGTCTCCTGCGGTTTCACCCTGAGATTCCATACATAATTATAAACATGAAAGTAACTTGTGTCTGTTAACTTTTCACACCTAAACTGCTGGACAGGTATAAAGAGGGACATGGGCTACTTTTTACCCTAGGACCAGGAGAAACCATGGGGACTAGTAATTATATGTAGGTACTTACATGTGTTGAGAACCTTTTTTAGTTTTCTTTGATCGAATTCTATATCAATTTGTTCTGGCCTGCTTGTCACTAAGAATATAATATATTTTGATAATATATCCTAGAATGGTTGAAATTAGAGTTATCATAAAGAATGTTATGTGTATCGCACAGTTTTAACATCAAAACAAACTTTCTCTTCGGCGCTCCAATTGTCACCCCTTCCTTTCTTCTGATCATCTATTGTAGAGTTTTTATTATAATATAAGCACTTTTTATTGCTTAATGTTAGTAGTAGCAGTTTCGTATTTATAATACGCGCGAGAACTTCATTTATTCCGTTACGCGCAAGAGTTGTTGCTAATATGTAATATTGACGGGTAATATTACATTATTATACGTGAAAACAACGCCAAAAACAAAATTATAGTTGATAATTTAGTTGCACCAGCAAAATCTTTTCAAAAATCAATATTTGAATTTATATCTTAATAGTATATACTATTTTAAATTTTAATAATTTATAGAATTAATCAGCTATGTAGATAAATGGAACGGTGCGAACGAATGATGTCAGATTCAATGAATGTTTTCTATAGATAATCTGTGGATATTATTTAATCATGGACTAGCTTGTGGTACTAACACATCCTCCGTTAGTCTGCGATTTGTAATAAGATCGAATTTTAGTCATAGGACCAACGTTAGTACCGTAACAATCCAAGACTTGTAAGTTATGGTTTAAACCAGGATGAAGATCGTTTTTTGTAATAAGACCGATAAGGTCGTTGTGTGGAAGTTATCCTTAAAGCCAGAGTATAACAAAGGTCAACTACCGACTAAAAGGGACGAATTGATAAAGTAAACCATTGCTCTGCTGACCTTAATTCTTTTAAGTGACTCATTACTTTGGGCTGTTTGTCTGTTAGACCAGTGGGAGATTCTTATATGAATAATGGGCGTTTTGGGGGCAGTTATTAAAGAAATAGTGATGTTAAAACTGCACACGCGGTAATCTTTACCAATAATTTAGCTCAGTACAATGAAAACGTCATCGGCAGTAACTACCTATGTATTTACCTACCTGTATAAAATGCAAATGCAAAACAATGATCACGATACGTAATAAGCCTGTGCTATAGGTATTAAGTGGTTCATATAAGGCGCGTCCATGCTGGTCAAGTTGACCACCTGTTGATTTCACATAATGTAGGCAAAGTTTATCACATCACATATCGTTAATACTATAAATGGTATGTAAACTAGTGCAAACTGATAAACTCGTGCTATACTTATTGTCTCAATTACCTGGTCACCTATTTTGACCATATCCAATTACAAAGCATCTGATTGCATACGTGTGCTCCTGACAGTTCTACTTTAGTCACGCTCGCACGGCACTCGAAAATTCTTTCAAAATGTGTCAGTAATACGGGACACGGACGTTAATGATGACACAAAAACATCACTTACGTGGTATACGGCGCGGCGGATGGGGAAAACAGTTGTAACACAAAATAAAGTTAATGGTTCGGTCAGTTAAGAAATTAACTAAAACGATCGTGCACACGCAAATTAAGCTGCCGTAGTAGACAGAGTGTGAGGTTAGGCGTTTACATCGCAGCGGTTCGACACTGTCCGTGCCGCGGTCGTGCAGAGACTGGCGCGCCGGCTCAGCGCCGTCGCCGGCCACAAGGGCGACGTCACGCCGCCGCGACGGCGGGCGGCAGCGGCATCGGCCGTGGGGCGTTGGCGTCACTCAGCATACACACGCTGCCACGCCGCGCCACCCGTCGCTGCCGAGCCGACCACACCACTCACACACATACAAATGTCTGTATTATACCGTACTTTAAAACTTTTCGCGGCAGATGGGATGTAAGTAATGTGAAACAACGGTTGTTGATAGATATAATTCACGGCTAAGCATCGTGTTTTATAGAAGCCGCGAGACAAAACACGGTGTTAGCGCAGGTGATAAATGATGTCTCAAACAAAGATGAGAAGATCCAAATTACAAACCACATTATCATTCGATATGTAAAGATAATAAGATGTAACAAAAGAACTAGAGATGGAGAACAATACAATAGGATGGAATCAATTTCACAAATAATTGTGCAATTGTACACAATCAATCTGAGGCAGTTGCAGTTTCAATGTGATAAATTGTGTATTTTACGCCCGAGAAGATTCGATTAGCGCTCGACGTTCATCGGTCACATTCTAATAATAGCAGAAAAACGAGAAAGAATCCGAGCACGGAAACTCCCACACCGAGTGCAAACAATAAATATAATAAGAAGAGAAACTTTCATTTTTCACTAACAGAGTTTGAAATGTGTGACTTGTTTGAAACATTACGTGCTTTGGAAGTTGACTAGTATAATAGTTGTACTTATGAAGTTATGAAAACTCCTCATTTATTAGAACAGATATGTAGGTACTAAAGGAATTGTAGAATACAGCGCCGCACTTTAGAAACTCATTACGCTAAAAGGTTTTGTATGATTCCCAATCGCAAATTGAGGTTATGTTAGGTTGACATTGCACATTGCATTTCTCTAAATGCCAGGCAGGTGGCACTTGCTTTTCAACTGACATTTATAACATAGGCATTAGGCTGCTTTTCCACCAGAAATGTGCTATGCTACGTTGCTATGGATGCGTTTGATATCCACCAATCATATTCATTGGTGCACATAGCTTAGCACTGGTGGAAACGGATTCAACTAAGATATGTTTTTTATACGGAAGGATGCGTGCTATGGATGTGTGCTATGGATGCGTGAGCGCCTCTCCCCACACCGCGCCGCCCTCGCCGCTTCCCTACTATCGATACATCGCATAGCTCGAGTATAGCACATCTTACTCGCACAGCTACATAGCTTTGTATCAGTGGAAACGGTCACATAGTGTCACAGCCTAGCTATTACATCCTCGCAGCATAGCACATCTCTGGTGGAAAAGCAGCCTTAGATAGGCTCACGACGAGGGAAAGTTGTCAGGACAGAACCGATTTAATCCCGTTTTTGTCACGAAGTAGGCTTTCTATCATACAGCCGCTTTTGCATGCCAAACCTATTTCTGCCCACTGCAGATTGCTAGGGATAAATTTAGATCCACCCACATGCGGTGCAAAATTTTCTAACCCATTGAATTTAATAAGGTGAAATGAGAAAATAGGTGGAGCGTGCATCTCTGAGGACGTGGGCGGTCTATTGTTCACCAGACACAATAAGTCTTCCGATGTCAGTTTAAGGAAATGATAACGTCAGCAGTATATCAGGTTACTCGTGACAAACATCATGGGGACAATAACCTCAAGTTTTTGCAAGCCGGTATCGTATTAAAATAAGTAAACCATAGAGATAGTGACTGACACTGTTGTCTGAATAATGTTTATTTAAGAAAACCCATAAGGTACTCGTATTATGAGATAATCTATAAAAGTAATACAGAATAATAACATGTAAAAAACATATAGGTATTTGACTGGCTATCCCCGGGATAAAAATAAGCCTATGTCTTTCTCCATTCCTATATAGGCTATCTGCATGCCAATTTCATGATGATCCGTTGAGTAGTTGAGGCGTGAAGGCGCAAAACACATACAAACTTTCGCATTTATAATATTAATATAGTATGCAAAAGGATTTGATTAATTAAGAAATATATCAGCAGGAATTACAAACAGGTAAAATTATATTTATTACTATTTTTACTGGGTTAATGTTCAAAGTTCAACGAGTATACCGATAACGCAGCAATGAAGTTGCTAATTCAAAGCAAATTAATAGGCCAATTCTGCTGTTTTAAATCAAAAATGTCACCGTGACACGATCCCATGACAATCTCTATTACCATTAAGCCAATGTGAGTTGTCTACCAATTTCATAATGGTTTTCGACGCTATTGAATTAGCAGACTACCAAAAACCACTGATAGTTGATAACATTGGAACACAGACTTCGGCTGCGACACTAAATAATAGTTTTTTTTTATACGACTAACGTGGTAAACAAGCATACGGCCCGCCTCATGGGAAGCAGTTACCGTAGCCTATGGACGCTTGCAACAGCAGGCGTAGCCGACCCTAAATTAAGTTTAATTTACCCTAAGTTAAGTTTAATTTGGCTTATCGAGTTCTGCAGGGCTGTTTTAAAACGTCGGATTCGATATCCGAAACGGATTCAAAATTGCTATTTTAATTTCCGAAAACTTTTCGACGAATCGAATTGATATTTCCGTAAAGAAACATCAAAAATCTTCGAATTCGGAAATTTAAATAGCAATTGCGGAAAATCGCGGATCCGGAAAACTGGTCAGAGATAGGGTTGCCATCTCAAAAATCTGGCAACCAGGACAAGAAGCGTCAAAGCCCCGGATTTTGGAAATTGTAACCCGGACATGTTAACAGTTTTTTTGTTTAAATTACTCAGAAAAATAAAAATATAGTTTTGATTTTTGTGA
The DNA here is from genome assembly GCA_947623365.1 of Achlya flavicornis. Lineage (NCBI taxonomy): Eukaryota > Metazoa > Arthropoda > Insecta > Lepidoptera > Drepanidae > Achlya > Achlya flavicornis. Next base: position 4,082,771 of record OX392469.1, read on the forward strand.
CTTGAAATCTTTTAAACTCGTACAAAAAATTAAACCCCGGTGTGCGCGCCGGACGCTCTCTCGACGCCCTCTAATGTAAGACAAATCCGGGGAAACCCGAACGGATGGCAACTCTAGTCAGGGTCTTAGGGATGATGGCTATATGAGCCTGACTCGCTTTTGACCACTTATTTTTTTCCAGAAACTTCGGGATTGGGAACAATCTTACGTAACCGTTAGCCTCAGTATCATGCACGTGATTGCAGCACGTGGCTCCAATAGCAACGTGCCTTGCATAAACATTCTTTAGCTATTGTTAGTCTGCCCTAAACTTCCCACGACCAACGTGTTTAATGGAATCAGGGAATCGGGCAGAGAATAAACATCGATCAAAATATCGGTAACACGTGCATGGCTGACCTTTAAGTTTCAAAACATATTCATTACGTAACTGTTGCTAATGGTTATGCAATTAGTACGTAAAGTAAAAGAATTGGGAATAGGGGTGTTTCCTGTGTAAAAAAATAATAATTATAATTAGTCCTTCAGTTAGATTATACAAAAATATTGGACACGTATTTTTTGCTTTACCAAATCATTAACAATTGATGAAGATAAAGCGCGGCTAAGTTCGGGAGTGGGGGCTCGTGACGTCACTTGTTTTGTTACTAAAAAGTGTACCACACCGTGACGTCACGCGGAACTTCAACAAACCATATCCTCGTGTTTTTTTGTTTAATTGACAAAAGGAAAAATACGTGTCTAATATTTTTTGATAATGTATATGACGGACTAAATAGAATTTTTCAGGAAACTGGCCCATTATCAAGCAATATCATAGTAATTACTTTATCTATACTAATATTATAAAGAGGTAAAGTTTGTATGTTTGAAATGCTCGTGGCGTAGCATGATTATATAGCCGTTCTTAATCGATCGGCAAGTTAAGCTACCACCGTCGTGGTCGGTTCTTGGGTGGGTATTTCAAATCGAGCGTTTCCGTGCTTCTGAAGGCACGTAAAGCCGTTGGTCCCCGGTATCACATAATTGTGATGGTGGTTAAGCTAAACGGAGGCCTTCTAGGCGGCTTGAAAAATTCCAACAGTAGGTTGACAACTAGCCTACCTCCACCAATCCATAGTGGGCATGCGTGGTGGAGTATTGCCCATTCCCTTTCACCCTCATTTTTGAAAGGAGGCCTGTGCTCAGTGTTTGGATGTAGGCGGTAATCTCCGCAACTACGGATCAGTTTCTGAAATTCTTTTACTAAAAGGAAACTTCATTATCCCAGACTGTTATAGGCTACTTGTTATCCAGGGAACGCGGGGGAAACCGCAGGGGACACCTAGTGAATTGACAAAATACCCTCAGAATCTGTAAGAATTAAAAAAAGAACCTGTGAGGGAAGGATTTGTAATGGCGGAATAGTTGCAACTACTTGCAACTCACAATTGTAGCAAGCAACAAAAATAGCATAGAACAACGCCTCCTAGCTACAAGTGCTACAAGTTAAATTATTCAGCAATTTGATGGTAAGAAGCTACCGTCGCAAATGTTTCGCTGGCATTAACCAAGCATTGAAGGGAACTAACTGGATAGTTACATCAAGATTTGACTCATGATAATCGAATGCATCGATTGATTATCGTAAAGTTTTGATTTCTAGAATTACTGATAGCTTAGATATATAAAGCACCGGCTTTAGATAAAGGAATATCGCTATATCAATGATTTATATCGTCCAGAAACTTCCTGGTAAAAATGGCATCAGGATTTTGTATAAGTTTGTATACATATGTTTGTAACAACATATCGAAAGATAATGTGGAATACACTTTAGCACAGAAATTCTATTTAAATGTGGAAACAGCCCAACGATTATAAGGGTAACCGCTCACTTTAACAGCACTGCTACGACGCTACGACTCGGCATTTACCTTGCCATACAAGTGAGGCCTTTAAATCGTATGCATTAAAATAAATTTTACAATGACTAGATTAAATAGTTGACGCCTCGCGGCAACACGCTTCCAGCGAGCGGTCCGCTCCCTTGCTGCGTGGCGCCAGCAAGCGGTATCTTGCCAAAGCTGCGCCACCAATACCACCAGCGCCGCGCCGCCCGCGAGCTGCCACCTCGCAGGCGGCGCGGCGGCAGCTAGTGGTTGGATTGAGTTGAGGCGGTGCCGGGCCGTTGCTGCGATGGAGCGGTGCTGACATAGTAAGCGATGACTACACGATTCAAGGTTGGTCATCTGCATTCATATTTAGTACATAAGTTTGTATCGGAGGCATGCGACTGTGCAAACATAACCACTGAGAAAGCAAAATAGGTACAGACTGACTCCCGATAAAGTATTCCGGTAGTGAAAAGTGAACGTTCTATGTACACCTTTATGCAGCGTGGAGTGGAGGGGACTCCTCGTTCAAGTCAACTTTCACGACGACAATACACCACGCTACAGAGTACGGACCAATAGCGTCGCTTTATTGCTCCTGCGTTGATGCTTCAGTCAGAAGTCTATTCATGGAAATGATCCCGGCCGTGGAAAGCGATTGATCGATACCCGACCTCATTATCTTACCATGAATTATTCAAACTTTCTCCTAACATAAACATTTCAATCAAAACTCGAGTCACGGAACTCTATTCCTCGGGGTTAAGGCACGAAGTCCAACGTTCCACGAATAACAGGAAGGAGCCGTGTTTTACGTTTATTGGACAATTAATAAACGTTTTGCTGGTAAAGTTGGATAATAACTTGGTACCGGTTACGGCGAACCGCGGAATTGACGTGACTGACATTTAGCAAGTCAGGCACAAAGCGTTCGAAGGCCATACGCGATCAATCAGTCTCTTGTCTATTGAATAATGACATTCAGGAATGGTATTTCAGTACACGAGTACGCTTCTGAAACATTTAGTAGAGGACAAAATAGCAATACGATAAAAGTGGAGCGCAATGTCGCGAAGTCGATCCTTGTTACTCGATTTAAGCAAACATCGAAATCAGTTTGGTCACCGGTGCAACACTCCCCTTGGTATTGCAACGGGAAACGGGTCGCGACCCACTTCGCCCGGGATCAATACTCGGTCATCGACTCCGCACGCGCCTAGAGCCCCATGTCTACCATCAACTTGGGGATTACAACATGTTCCTTAGCTCCAAACCAGAAACCTTTCAAATGCAATACAATTACATGTATATCTGCTATAAATAAAATACCACATTTAATATTTGCTTGAAAATCTTGAATGTTTATTCGTACGCTTTATCAGTCACATGCATTTGCGACTGATTTGTTAAACGATACATGTATGTATAGCTGTACCGTATTGTACTGACGTAAATGCATTAAGTTGACGTGCCTTTCATCTGCAATGTCCGCTATGATGGGACGGGACCAGTCACGAGCTGATAACGAACGAATGAACCCAATGCTGATGAGCTATACTTCATCGATCGTAAATAATTAATTACTAGAATTAAATCGAATACACCAGTGCATTGCACGATTTCTGGGAAATTTCCTAAGATTACGATAGATTTACTGTAAAAAAAAAGCCCTTCCAAGGTATTTATGAGATATCGTGAGATCTATATCACAGTAAACGTCACAACACGATGCCTCTATCAGGAATTTTAATAGCGATAAAATATATTTTGTTGTTTCAAGCTGATTAAAGACTGCGAGTATACCTACCTATTACGTAATTTGTTGCAATGAATTTCATATTGAAGCCGGTCAGATACAAATTGCTTAGGTAGTTATCGTTCCGATATCTGCATGTTTAAATATTCCTTGATTGCAAATGGAACAACTTTTCTCGATCGTCTCACAGGTTGTTTCAATTTGAAACTGATTGCAATAAAGTTACGTAATCGTCGTTCTATAAGCAATTGATAAACATAATTGATAAGTCAGAATCAATTAGTAGTACTTAAAAGCGTACACGGTGATACGTTGATACCAAATTCCTTTATAAAGCAACTACCAGTCTGCACTAAGTCGACCATGCCCTAGCAAATTATACACGAGTGGGAATGAAAACTAGAGACGATTAAATTTCAAGCAGTGACGTCACCGTTGTGTGTGACGTACTGCGCATGACGTCACGCGCAATAGCCAACATAAATCGATGAACTAATTTGACTACGATAGGGTAGTCAAACTAGCTCATCGATTTAGGTTGACAGTTACCCTATAGAGACTTCTGTCATTAGTTCGGTTAAGGAGATCAGCAATAACAAAAATACAAAGGTCAAATAAATATTTCCTAGAAACATTATTCCAGGCTGCAGCCACTGTCGGATCATGGAACTGTGGGATTATGGGGAATTTTATAAAATTTCGTAGGAAAAAGCTTTACTCAAATTAATAATGTAACAGGCCAGCTCTAGCTCCCAAAAAGCTTCTTCCATTTTTTTTTATTAGGATAAGCCAGGAGTAACGGATCAGACAAAATTGGCTTATGCCTCTTCGACCTATGCCGTGACTTGCATAATAGAAAACAGTGTTCATAAAGGACGATACGCTACACCAAATCCTATAAATCAACGACATTTATGGCGATTAAGCCTTCGTCACTATTAATGAGGCATTGCATGTCGAGGGCCGAGGGCAATATCATATTCAAGGTGTAGTTTAAAAATAGCATTAGGACATAAGAACTTTAAACATAACAACTTGAGGTGGTGGGTGGTTAGACTTCCAGACCGTGGCGGTGGGAAATCGACGTGACCTGACATATTGACCCGGATCCGCCCGCACCTACCGCGCGCTGTCGATCTAACCCGATTTACCTGTACTAAGATAACATTGTATGGATAGACATATGTCACTAAACGCGCATTGCACTTTAAATTCTATTCATCAAATGATCGGATGGGCGTGGTTGGTACAAATATACGTCTGTCTGGGAAAACATCTGGCACACATTTGCGGTGGAACGAAGGGCAAAATGAAACATATACTTAGGCCGTGAATTGCACAGTCAATAACTTTTAGAGTCACATACAAAACGTATTTTGACTTGAGATAGTCGGCTTTTAGAAGCTGTTTTCAGCACCGAAGAGTGAAGGGGCCTCGGCTAATAATAAGGACGGAGCGAGACGACACGTCAGAGATTCATCCGTTAGCAACGAAACTATATTTAGAACTTGGCATAAAATTATCGGATTCATGTCTTACAACATCCATCACTAGCACACCTCCAGTTCTAGAAGACTATCAGTTAAACTATGAAGTGAATATGTGTTACAGTTCGAAAAAATCGGAATTCAACACGGAAGAGTCAATCATATCATCATGTGATTAACTAGGGTCGTGTAGTGTCAAAGGGAGATAGTTCGAGTGCGTCGCCCTTCGGGTTCGTGGCACGCCTGTGCGAGGAACTTGGATCAACGACCTTAGCCCTTGCTGAATAACCGGCCAAGTTTTTATACATCGCCGGGTAAAGCGAGTCTCGTCTCCCCGGGCTCCTGCCTGGGCAGGCGGGGCGGCATTTAATGGCCGAGCTATATAGTATATGTAGTACCTTTTATTCGCGATACCACTCCGGAAATACCACGAATGTTTGCGCCATTTTCATAACGGATTAGTGGAATTACCACTAAAGAATTCCTTGAGTAGAAATTAAAATTGAAACAATTTTACAGACACGCTTCGTCTGTTTACTATTTGATCAATGTACCTAGTTGTTAGTTGTCTTAGTTTCGTTTGAAAATATTTAGCACTAACTCATTGTGTATTTAGTATCAAATTAATTAATCATTTGATACCTACATAAATAATGATGTAGATTGTAGAACAATAACAGAGGATCTAAGTGTAATGATAAACGACTTAAGGCGCTGTGCGAAGACACTTTTCGCACATTTGAGGGGGTGAAGCAGCGGTGAAGACGGGGCGCTCAATTCGGGGCGCCCCGCGTACTACCCGCGCAGTCCGCCGGCGTCCGTATTCTGTCGGAATCCTTATTCTGGTTGTTATAGATTCCGGAAATTTCAATTTATGCTTTTGATTGTCTAAATACTTATAGTCCTATTACGCATTATAAGAACGATACTTGTGTCTTATTTATAAGAAAGGTCATACATTTTATGTCTTGTGTCTAGGTTTGAATAAAATAAGTAGGTACTTAGTATAAAATAGTATCACTTCGCAATGCAAAAATCTACTTACATAAATAATTGCAAAATAGGTACATAATATTCGTTTGCACAACAAAGTCATAAAATGACATTTATGTTGTTCGAAATAGGGCATGCAATATCGGAAAGTTTTCAATTCCGGAAATGAGTTCCGATACCAGAGAACTAGTTTCGGAATTAGCACCTTGTGAACGGTTTTTCGTTTCTAGATGATTTGGAATAAGAACAGAAAAATCTAGCAAAACTATTGCCGATATATATTTTTGAGGGGTTGGAGCCATGGTTCCGTGTTTAATATTTAATATAAGTCCGGAAAAGCTAAATACCTATATGATATAATTTATTAATTATAATAAAAATTTATGGATATCGGAATTACGATACGGAATTGAAATATGTGAAAAATAGCTGTTCCAGGATAAAAAGTAGCCTATAATACTCGGGGATAATGTAGCTTCCTATTAGTGAGAGTTTTTAGAATCCGACTGGTAGTTCTAGTTATTGGCCCGTTTTAACAAACAAACAAAAAATATCTTACACTTTTAGTACATGAAAATTAGTCCGGGATTCCGGATAATGTGAACTATTAGATATGTATCTCAACAATATTGCAATGGTTTTAAAACCCGGTTGTGAAATTCAATATTGGACTATGCGTTCATTCCGGAACCAATTTCAGAATTAGTTACGGAATTGAGTTTTAAAATAAAACACGAACTATTAGATATGTATCTCAACAATATTGCAATGGTTTTAAACCCCGGTTGTGAAATTCAATATTGGACTATGCGTTCATTCCGGAACCAATTTCAGAATTAGTTACGGAATTGAGTTTTAAAATAAAACACCTTTATTCAATAAACTTGTTATAATCATCAAGAAATTACAGATGTATATCTTTACTTATCCCTATATTTTGTAAAAATTAAGAAAAAATTTAGAAATTAACCTAAAAAGCCTCCTGCGAAAAGGCACCGAAGAAGGCGCGATTCAACCATGTTGGCCGGATCGGAAAAAAGCTATCATGTTACCCCTCTGGGAGTAAAGCTTTCTGGTCCCTTGCCAAATCGGTCGCGACCAATTTCTGCCGCCCGTCGCTGCCGCCATTGCTGAAGCCTGATGGATCACTAGCTTACAATGCTGTGATAAGGCCAATTTGTTCGCCTCTCTATTCGCGGAGAATTCATGTCTAGACGCTGGTTTACAAACACCACCCCCACTACCTACTTACAACTGCCAAATGCCGGATATCCGTATCCGACAAAAGGAGGTTGTAAAGGTACTACGCGCTCTAGACGTGAATAAAGCCAGTGGTCCCGACGGCATTCCAGCCATTGTCCTGCGCAATTGTGCGCCCGAATTGTCTCCTGTCTTGACACGCCTGTTTCGCCTCTCACTTCGAATGGGTTATATTCCAAAAGTCTGGAAGCTTGCTAACGTGCAACCTGTGCCTAAGAAGGGCAGCCGTGCCGATCCTACAAACTATCGACCGATTGCGATCACCTCCATACTCTGCAAGACTATGGAGCGTGTATTGAATCGGAGGCTCCTGGCATACCTTGAAGATAACGAACTCCTCAGCGACCGACAGTATAGTTTCCGCCAAAAACGGTCTACTGGGGATCTTCTTGTATATGCCACACATCTTTGAAGAGAAGCCATTGAGAGACACGGGGAAGCAATTGCCGTTTCCCTCGATATTTCTAAGGCTTTCGATAGGGTCTGGCACACCAGCCTTCTAAGCAAGCTTCCTTCATATGGAAATCCTGATGGCCTGTGCGCTTGGATTTCCGATTTCCTGAGTGAACGGTCTATACGAGTGGTCATAGACGGGTGCTCGTCGGACCTCTTGGCAATCAATGCCGGAGTTCCTCAGGGATCAGTTCTCTCTGCAAACTTATTTCTGCTGCATATCAACGATCTGTTAAAACCCGGTATCTTTGGGTACGCAGACGACAGCACTGTTGCAGAGAGATACATTTCCAGCGCACGAGCCACTAGTGACGAGATCCAATTGTTTCGAGAGGCCATGGTTGAGCGTTTGAACGTGACCTTACAGGCAGTCTCTGATTGGGGCAGAGCCAATCTGGTCACGTTTAACGCCTCCAAGACACAGGCGTGTCTTTTCACTGCCAAACGGAGTCCTTACCATCAGGCTCCTACTTTCCAAAATATATCCTTGCCAATATGCGATCGGCTTGATCTCCTAGGCATAACATTAACAGCCAAAATAAACTTTGGCTGTTCTATTGAGTCGAAGGCAGAAACAGCTGCCAGAAAGCTGGGTATCCTCTCTAAGGTTAAGCGGTACCTCACGCCTGGGCAGTTGCTCCAACTTTATAAAGCACAAGTCCGGCCATGCATGGATTACTGCCGCCATCTTTGGGATGGATCAGCTAAGTACCAGCTTGAGGCCCTCGACTCAATAGACCGCCGAGCCAGGAGACTCATCGGGAGGAAGACAGCTCAGGAGAATCATCAAATGGAAAAGCATTGCGAAAGCTGTAACCCTCGTCAAGAAGAACATTGGCGTTGAAGACTCCAGAAAGCTGGGTATCCTCTCTAAGGTTAAGCGGTACTTCACGCCTGGGCAGTTGCTCCAACTTTATAAAGCACAAGTCCGGTCATGCATGGAGTACTGCTGCCATCTTTGGAATGGATCAGCTAAGTACCAGCTTGAGGCCCTCGACTCAATAGACCGCCGAGCCAGGAGACTCATCGGGAGAAAGACAGCTCAGGAGAATCATCAAATGGAAAAGCATTGCGAAAGCTGTAACCCTCGTCAAGAAGAACATTGGCGTTGAAGACTCACCATGTACAGTATCTATTATTGCTACCACGACTACTCTGACAATCGTGCTAGACTGAGCAGATAATATTTTCAATCCAACTTTATAACGAACTAGTTGCCCCCCGAGGTTACACCCGCGTTCCCGCGATCAAAAGTAGCCTATAATACTCGGGGATAATGTAGCTTCCTATAAGTGAAATAAAAAAATAATCCGACCGGTAGTTCCATAGATTAGCCAGTTTAACAAAACAATAAAAACTCTTCCATTGTATAATATTAGTATAGATAGATTATGTGCATTTTATAAGGCTTATGTGCAATTTATAATAGAACAACAATACAATTTATAATTCCGATATTGAAATTCAATATCGGAAATCAATATAGGAATTGAAAACCTTCCGATATAACATGCCCTCATAGATAGATGTGCAGTTTATAAGGAATATTTGCAATGAAAATTCCGATAAAATTAATTCGGAAATCAATATCGGAATTGAAAACCTTCTGATATTACATGCCCTAAAGAATATACACTTCTTTGTGCCTTTATAATTTTTTCTGATTTATTTTCAAGTCACAAAAATATAATTCCTAGCGGTATTTTTGTAAAATAAAGGAAATTAGAAAACTACACGGAAGTAATACATAGAACGAATTTTCGGTATTTTTCCAATTCCAGAATAAAAAATAATACAAAAAAAAAAGAATTGATACAAAGAAATGAATGTGAGTTACTAATTTTCTGATAACATTTATAATAAAACGTAGGTACTACCCGTTCGCGTTGAGGCCCACGTTCATCTGCCCGCTTCCCCTGTACTTCCCCGATAGCGCTCGTTTTGTACGCGTGGCTACAGATCAAGCTATATATTTCCAATATAAGCTGAACTCTTATTGTACGGAATTCCTATACAATGCGAGATCAGCTTATACTGGAAATGTATCGCTTGATATGTAGCCGTGTGTACTACAAGTCTACAACACGTGCGCTACAGCGCGACTGTGACTGTGACTGAGTCTCAATTTATCGCGCACTGGTAGTACGTAACCTAAAAGCTTTTTTAATTATTTTAAAAGCACCTACTCTAATCTTTGATAAATCATAATATTATTTTTATTTTTCACACAACACTTTTTACAACATAATTTAATTAAAAAGTTGTTTTCTCTTCTTATTTATCTTATTGCCCATATTGAATCACACACAATTTAACTATATAGCTATACAATAAAGCGGTTCCCACGGAACCCTAATTGGTCATAATTTTTTTGACGGATCCCCAATTTGATAAATAACAAAAGTGATTGTACCTTGTCATTTGAATATTTTCATGTTTCAATTGAAAAGAAAGATCAAATTATAAATAAATAATAATATTACCTACTTATAATAATTTATAAGTACTATAAAACATTTATATTTTAGTTACGACTTTTTTCTACGAATGTTTTAACTCTCGGACGAAACGCGGCAATAAAAAATCAAATATCTATAATGATTACTATCAATACGCACAAAAATGGTGTATCGAAGTGTTATGAAAGCAAGTTCAACCGCTCGGCGAGAAATCTGGCATAGGTCCGACCTCCACAAGCGCTCCAGCGCGACTGAGTGGGCCACCGCTGACCGCGAGACGATGAATTTTATAGGTATTTTGGATTTGTGTAAAAGTAAAGAAATAAAATAAAAAAAACAAAACGTAGGGCGATAGATCATATTATGACTATTATTTTAGTGTAATTTTCTTCTGAAAATTCTGATTATTATAGCCATAAAACGCAATAAAAGTAATAAAAAGGGGTAACTTTACGATTTTTTTCTATCTAGTAAAATTATTGCAATCGTGTTTTGGAGCTCGCTGGACCTTAGGAAATATTGTCAACTTTCACATATATTTTTTTCGAACTAGAACTATTGCATTTTCTTTACGTAAAACCGAATCAAACAAACGCATTTTTCCTAATCTATGAACACACGGCGCCTTAAATGATTTACAACTCGAGTCTCAATAAGATTCTCATGCGCAACCGACAACAAATCGAGAATACTAAATACTAGTAAGTAGGTAAGTACTTATGGCAAAATGATAAACATTAATAAAATTCATAATTTTCCTCTGACAATAGAATTCCAACGCTCGATTAGCTGGTGATGACGGCATTGTCGTTGTGTGTGTTGTATGATATGCCATAAAAAACGATGAATCTAATCTTGTTTAAAATGATCACACCGTTTTAGACTGGTGGGGCAGGAACTTGCGTGCTCGGGGTAACGGACCAGCCATCGCTTGCGCAGGTCAACAATCGCTAACCAAGGTCGGGTCGACGCCCTATCCAGGGACTCCTGTCCTGAGTTGCCTTAATTTCTCTCTGATGTGATATTGAACCACAGAATATCCGTAGATGTAGATAAATATGGATACCTACTCTCTGTGATAGAAGTATAGAACTGCCACTGTTTAATTATATACCTATAGCAGCGTTTCTCAAATAGTACGGGGCGGTCGACCTTCGTATTGTTATTAATGACGCATAGAAGTTAATAACAAATGAGTTCTGGACTCGTAAATATTTGTCGGGCTGCGTATAGGTCCCTACATTGTGTGTATACGTCAGCACGGTTCAGACAGGAATTCGTTGTGGCCGGTAATACGGCTGTTATCATTAATAATTATATTGCGTGCACACAGCTCACACGTATCGGTATACACCCACTTATCATGTAGTTTTAAACTTACCTAATGTGGGCTGTGGCATTCAAGACAATGAAACCTTTACAAAGATCCTCTGAACTTTCACGTTCTGGTACAAATTAGCGGAACTTCCTCTGACAAAGTCGATAATTGTGTTCGCATCGAAGAATAAATATAGGTAGCTACATAATAATACCTGTTGATAGAGAATCAATATTCATATGTTACTGTTATAAAAAAAACTGGTTGGTAAAAAAGGGACAGTTGAAACCTTACACGGCGTCGCGTCATTTGCGGACAATGATAGGAACAATCATTGTACAACGATGTTATAATAAAAATCATCGGGGTCTTACTATAACTAGAATTGTGAAAATTTTCCACGATTTACGCAAGACTTTTTTAATTTCGCGAGCTCGGGACGGGCGGCCTGCTCATAGGTTTTTAAGGCAAACAAGCATACCTACCTACGGCCCGCCTGATAGTAAGCGTCCTATATGGACGCTTTAGTAATTAATATATAAATAATATAAATAATGCTAAAAAAAAAATGCTAGTAAGGTCCTTTGAAACCGCACAGTACGAGACCCATGGTTCCAATGTGTGAGGGAGGATTCGCCCCTCATGTCGCTGAAGCAAGTCTAAAGGCTCAAGCTGGTATCCAGGCCACGCGTATTGCGACTTATAAAGGTAAGACAATCGATAGAGCATACCTAATAGATAAAGTTTGGAAACCTGTACATTATGTATTAAGTACAGGATTATAAACGGCCTTTACACGTGCATGAAATGCAATACTAAAACAATGAGTCGACTGGGGCTCGTGTTTCACAACTTTGCGATAAACCGCAATATGCAATCTCGACGCAATTAACTTTGACTGCATTTTATGAGCTGCATAGGAAAACATTTCACTAGCAAAATGTGTGCGCCTGCTAACGTCATGAATGACGTCAACCACAAAGGTATGTGATAAAAATACTGACAACAAATTGGAAGGTCATATGAAAGAGTATTTTTTCTGTACAAGACATGATTTTAGTTATTCTAACTATACCCAAAATACTTATGTCAACTATGCAAACTTTTATCTAATCTCTAATGATTGATTTACATTTAATTCTGACTCTAAAGATTTTTCTCCATTGATTACAGCTGTCATTTTTGATAAGGGATTTTGATACCCGGGTTAGTAACAGGAGTAAGCCTACAGATAGATGATCTAGAAAACACCAGTGATCTGAAACTAGAAATTAGAGCAATATGAAACAGAAAAAAATGCTAGTTTTTGAGTACCAATACAGCTACTCACTACTAAAATGAGTCATATTAATAATTATACCATCCTATAACTAAATGCAATTTCACAACATTATAGAGCACTCAATTATTAAAAATGACTCATAAAAGAGGATGTAGTCAATAAACCTGTTTCATTCAGGTAAAGAAAATCCTGGACTGGAAGTGAAAAAATGTGAATAGAAAAAGAAACCCTTACAATCAGGTAACATTCCTTATGCACAGCCAAAAAAAAGAGAATCAAAAACTTAAGCAGGCTTTCCCACATTTGATTTGCTCTACACAACACATTAGGTGCAGTGCAGGTAATTGTAAAATTGTAATGTGACATGATAATGAATGGATATAAAGGCAGATAGATATCATAATGTACTTTTATTTATTCTTTTCATAAAATAAGACAAGATTTCAAATATGAGGCTTATGTCACGGTCAATTTGTAAAGACAATGGAAATTTTAATGGAAACAATCAGACTGATGTGAGAATTCATTTATAAATCAGTCCATGAACAATCACATAGTTTTTAAAACACTTGGTAAGTTATACTTCCACTATAACAATAATGTTGATAAGGTAATATGGTTCTTAGAGAGCTGATTATAAATGTCATTCACATTTTTAGTATCATTGCCATAGTTGACTTGTTGAAAAACTCTTTTAAATCTTAAAAGTTTTTTTTGGAAACATAATGTAGTAATGTACCTACCTATGTAAGAAATTATGGTCAGTTTTTTAAGAATAGTAAAGGTAAATCTAAATACAAAACAACTGATATCCATAGAGAAGCCTTAGGGGCGGGTAAAGTACCGCTAATTTACAATTACTTTTGTTCAGCCAATCTGTTCCCATTTCTGTATGCCACCAAAAGATACATACCCAAACAGGTAAGGTTATAATTATAAAGTAGGTAGGTATGTAACTAAATTAATTTCTCTGACTCTCATCGTATCGACTCCGGTCGATACACTTATTTTGGTCAGGAATACTAAAGAGCTCTCACAGTGATGCAATAAAGGAAGGTAGGTAACTATCTACTATTTTAGGTCGAAAGTCGACAGTGACATTCAAGTTATCGACCTACAAATCACCGAGATACCATTTGCGTCTGCTATAGAGTAATTTATGAGGCGGCAGCGATATGTATACGAGGAAAATATGAATTGAATTACAATTTCAAATCGTTCATGACGCTCGGTGACGTCCATCGTGCGCGGCTGGGAGGGCACGACCTTCATTAGCAGTTTCCATGCGTTTCTAGAAATTGTTCATAAGTATAATATATAATATAATAATAGATTCACTTACCTCCACAGCCATACACATTGAATAGAAATTGAACGGTTGCAGCCGTGAGCAGCCAAGGAAATTCACCACACACGTCGAGAACGTGTGCACCGCACAAAAAAAATTAGAGAACTGGCAATAAAATTGCCAACCTAAAAATAAGGCAACGATGTTGCAATGCTTGGCCACAAAAATCCAATTCTTTAATGGCAACTATTTATAATTTAACTTTAGATTAGATATTTTACTATAGATTTTCATAGGGCATCGTCGGCACGACATAAAAAGATCAAGAGGGCTTTCTTACTCCACATTACGTAGCGCAATTCATTTTATTAGATTAGCATATCAACCAATAGATGTTTAAACTTTATTAATAATGCATTTTTGTACGTAACCTTTCTTGTTACCAGACTTAGGCTGGTGTGCATTAAGATTTTAATCAATGATTCGACTCGAACGGAATGAAAGCGGCAATAGTTCGAGAATGAGATTAATATTGGATTAATAACTTTGACCTGAGACACAGAATAAAAAATAGCCCGAGTCCCGAGTTAAACTTATAACACTGCTTTTCATTTCGGGTACCGATGAGGTAACAAAAGAAAAAGTAAAAAGTATATTTTCGTGGTTATTTAGACTACGTAACATTTGAAAAGATAGCCCTACGGATCGTACGGGGATATCGCACAATATCCTTTGAGGCGGCAACTGTTCTGGCTCGCTTTCCGCCGCTCCGCTTCCGTCCGCGCCGGACATTCTGGCGGACATGGATGCGAGGGTTTATGACCGGATCCGCATCGTCCGCCAGAGTGGTGGAGGCACCGCGGCCTTGGCGGGCGCTATAGGTGGAGATACTTCCCCAGTAGGCAAGTAAAGCTGCTCTTTGAGCGAAAATACTTAGGTAGTTATGTTACTAATAGGAAGGTACCTACATTATCCCCGAGTATTATAGGCTACTCTATAGCACGGAAACCGCGTAATCATCAGCCTATAGCAGTCCACTGCTGGACATAGGCATCACCCAATGCGCGCCATCTCGCCCTATCTTCGGCTCGACGCATCCATTGCCTAATAGTTTACGACGATTGGTCCCGGATCAATGTGATCATTGATCATGACTTTGGTTTTATCCAAGTTCATGCCGAGACCAATACGTCGCGAGGCTGATGCTAGACCGTCCAGCATCTGTTGTAGCTAGGGATTGCAAAATCCGGATTTTTTTCAAATCCGGATTCAAAGTTTATCATCACATATAAATCCGGATTATCCGGATTTTTCGGATTTTTGTATTTTTTTTGCAATAATTTGTAATTTTAAACTGTCCGCGTAGTTTATGCCTAATTATTAGTAGTTTGAAGAGAGATGTTCTATTTTATTGTATTTCCATTGCTTGCTTTTGAATAAAAATTCAATTAAACTGCAAGTAATATTAAAAAAAAATGGGCTTGTATTTGGCTACTGACTGAGCCGTCCATAAAGGATAATGACGAAGCCTAAGGTGGAGCACGCTAACCCAAATGGAACCTATTCATTCTGGCCGTGAAAGTCCCTAGATTCTAAGAGTCAGGTACTACAGTCGCCGCAAGCAAGTTCCACTCCCTTGCTGTCCGCATTATAATTGAGGACACAAAAGAAAAAAATTCCCCGTGTCTTGTGGTTCGGAGTAAAAATAGGGATGGTGGTTGGAATAAGGTTGAGCAATTCCTGCACACACTCAAAAATATATCCTGTACAAAACCGATAAGGCAAGCAACCTTTCTTCGATGGTCGAGCCTCATGAGTTTCGTCATAATTAGTCTCATATTCGATGAGTCTTCTGGCTCGGCGGTTTATTGAGTCGAGGGCGAGAGCCTGGTGGAAAGGGCTCCGTTTGGTGGTGAAAAGACACACCTGCGTCTTGGTGGCATTAAAAGTGACCAGATTGGCATTGCCCCAATCGGAGACTGCCTGTAATGTTACGTTCAAACGCTCCACCATGGCCTCTCGCAACAATTGGATCTATGACAACGGTGCTATCGTCTACGTACCCAAAGATACCGGGCTTCACCAGATCGTTAATATGCAGCAGAAATAAGGTTGCAGAGAGAACTGAATCCGATCTCTGTGGAATTGATTGCGAAAAGGTCCGACGAACACCCGTCTATGACTACATGAATAGACCGTTCGCTCAGGAAATTGGAAATCCAAGCGCACAAACCACCAGAGATTTCATATGAAGGAAGCTTGCTTAGAAAGCGGGTGTGTCAGACCCTTTCAAAAGTAAAAAACATCTGAGATCAGCCGATGTACAAAATGCTTTCAGCGGTAACCCGACTATATAGAACTATCATTCTTGATATTACGTCGCGCCGCGCGCGCATCGCCTCCATCTAAGACTCACTGGCCGACTTAACTATTAGCTAGATGGATGAGGGGTAGCAGCTAGCCGCGGGTGAACCGAGCGGTGCATAGAATTCAGAGTAATACTGACCTAAATGTACTGATATTTAATGAAAATTTTTAGTTAAACATCAATTATTATCAATTAAGATTAAAATTCGAAAAAACCGGATTTTATTCTCAATATTCGGATTTATAATAGGACCCTAAAATCCGGATTTTTCAGTCATTTTCGGATTTCGAAGTATCCGGATTGCAATCCCTAGTTGTAGCTCCTGCAGCGACTCCGCCATCAAGACTATGTCATCTGCAAATCGTAAGTGTGAGATGTATTCGCCGTCTATGTTTATGCCCATCCTTTTCCAGTCCAGCGTCTTAAACATATCCCCCAATACGTTTGTGAACAGTTTCGGGGATATGACATCCCCCTGTCTCACTCCTCTGCGTAGTTGGATGGGTTTAGACTGCGGTCCTGTACTTTGACACTCATGGTTGCGGCATCATAAAGACATCTCATCACTTCGATATAACGATAGTCTACTTGGCATCGCTGCATGGATTCCAAAACAGCCCAGGTTTCGACGGAGTCAAAGGCCTTCTCATAGTCCACAAAGGCTAGACACATAGGCCGATTATACTCCTCTGACTTCTGTATAATCTGCCTCACTGTGTGGATGTGGTCTATGGTACCAAATCCTCCTCGAAACCCGGCCTGCTCCGGTGTCTGAAACTCGTCGAGTCTTCTGGCAAGACGGTTCATGATGACTCTAGAAAACAGCTTGTAGACGTGGCTCAGGAGTGAGATGGGCCCATAGTTTTTAAGAAGGGTTTTATCTCCCTTCTTAAAAAACAGAACCACAATACTCCCGTTCCACGCCTTTGGAGTTCTCCCGCAGTTAATGACGGAGTTAAAGAGGCTCTGTAAAAACCGCGTAAGACAGCTAGTAAATAATAAACTTTGACCATATATGGTTTTCTCGAATTTAAATCCGTATGAGGAACATAAAATATGACTGGAAATTATATTTCTATAAGTAATCGATCAAAATAAAATAATAATTCGCTCTTAAAAATGATTACAAAGTAAAAGATTTTGCTATCCCTTACAAAGTTGCGCTTTATGCTAGTGTAAATTTATTTTGAGTCAGTAATAGACATATCATGCAGGCCCGTAGCCAGGATCAATGTTGAGGGGATGACATTTTCAGAAAATCCTATCTCCACTAATATGTATTATGAAATATGAAGCGCTCGTGGTGTAGCATGATTAGCCGTTCGTAATCGATTGGCAAAATTAAGCTACCACCGTCGTGTTCGGTACCTGGATGGGTGACCGCCTAGTGGTATTTCAAATCGAGCGTTTCCGTGCTTGGGAAGGCACGTAAAGCCGTTGGTCCCGGTTATCACTTAATTGTGAAAGTCGTTAAGCTAGTTGGAGACCTTTTAGGCGGCTTGAAAATTCCAACAGTAGGTTGACCACTAGCCTACGTAGTGTGTATCTGCCCATTCCCTTTCACCCTGATTAGTGAAAGGAGGCCTGTGCTCAGCAGTGGGTCATTATAGGCTGATGATGATGATGTATTATGAATGCGAAAGTACCTCTGTCTTACTGTTAGTTACCTCTCCACGACTTAATGCTGCATTGCGATCGGTTCAGAGTTTTTGATTTAGTATAAGCACGACATCAAAATGATGGTTTCGGGGGTGTTTGAACAACTGAATCCCCCCTCCCCTCCCCCTGTATACGGGCCTGATCACAATGTTTAATATTTAATCATACAAACTATACTTAATAAAACAAACATCAATACTGTTATAGGGCAACTTTAATCCATAATCACCTTTGCCATAAATAAATAAAGTATGTATTCAATGTGAAGGCTACATGAACATGTTATCGTTGAATCCGGGGGGTGGAAGATGATCTGCATCGGGAGGCGGAGGCCGCCTGCCGGGTACGCCGCCCATGGGCGGACCGAACGGATCGAATCGAGCGCCTGGTGGTACTGCACCTCTGTAAATACATCATACTTGTTTAAACATGTTGACTATACAACTATAAATAAAAAAAAAATATAATTATAATCATTATTTATTTTTGTGTTCTTGCATTGTTTTCAAATTATAGTATACTGGTGCCGATTCTGTTGTAAATCGCACTAAACTAATTTTAGTCACTTCTCATCTCTTTCTTACAAAAAATATTGAAAAAGCATAGAACATAATTTAAAGCTGTCAAATTAGTCTTTGCAGTCTTTATTTGCGGGTATTTAGACGTAAACGCGAAGATGGCAACAAAAAAAAATTTTTTTTTTAGGTTTATTTTGTATTTTTATTTAATTCACTACCTAAAATATAATTTGTAATTGGTGTAATTTGTTCAAATACCTGACACAAGTATTTTGTAATTAGTATTTCAAATACTCATTGGTTCAATAAACATTTTGAAAAACAATTGGGGCTACAATTTGACAAAATTGTAAAATTGTCCATTGAAAAAGTTGTCAATTTGGTCAAATTGTATTTTCTGATCACAGATTACAGAATAAATCCCTTTCATTCTGTAATCTGTGTTTCTGATATAGGTTTTATATTTATGGATTTTAACCTAAACATACTTTCAAGAGTGCAAGTTATGTCGTTCTTAGGCACTGTGTTTTTATTTTAAATACAAAAGGTTAAAATACTGTATTTTATTATTACAAATACGACGACATGAAAATATTTCGTATTTTAAATATATGCAAGAAATTATTTTGTAATTTTTATCTTAATTAAAGCAAAGTTTGTATTTTGTCCAGTCCTGGTGACTCAGTACAGATCGCGCCAAACTTCTAGTTCGCTCTGAAGTTGCCTCGCCGAGCCTTGCGCAAGTGTACAGTCAGTACACGCAAGTAAGTGTGTAACACAAGGACAGTGAACGCACACTGCCGCGCGGAACACAGGCGGTCGCGGCGGAGCACAGGAGCTCGCGGGGGCGTGCACCTCCCCACGCTTCTCTTACGTCCCTGGGTACCTGTTTATCGCTACTGCGACGCGAATCGCCTCAACTTCAGAGCGGACTAGAAGTTTGGCGCGATCTGTACCATTGTTACTTAAGTGCCCTCTTAGGTCCTAAAGTGAATGACTTTGACAAGCCATGAACAGCCAATGAAAAATAAAAAATAACATTTTACTATTCCTAACAACTCAAAGGTACCATTGTTTTTCAAACCTTGGTAAGCCTCCAGGAATGCCGAGCCCAGGGTTCTCAGGATCTCTGCGGGGTCCAAACGGATTGAACAGCATACCGCCGCCGCTCGGCGCAAATGGGTCCAGATCTGAACGACCAATGTTGCCCAAGGGTGCTGGTGGCAGATTCCTGCAATTATATAAAAAAATTTTTTGGCTATTATAATTTTTTTTTTTATACTACTAAGTCGGTAAACAAGCATACGGCCCGCCTGATGGTAAGCGGTTACCGTAGCCATATGGACGCTTGCAACACACGAAGCATCGCTCACGCGTTACCGACCGTTCCCTCCTCCCCTGTGAACTCTGGCGACATTACTCACGCGTAGGAACACAACTTTACACAACATAAAGTTATTTGTTGCGGTATTCTGTAAGGTGGAGATACTTTCCCAGTCGAGCTGCTGTTTGAGTGAATAAACGCTATGCTCTACCTCTCTCAAAAACATATTAACTATTAACATACATTTTATTATTAGTATAATTTGAAATCCATAACTACAATAAAAAAAACCCTGAATGGATTAGAAATAATCAAATAAAACAAAGTAGCTTTTTATATGACCTACTTACCATAGATCAGGGGAGTCGGGATTAACACCAGGCAGAGGCCTTGGTGGGACTCTCAACGGATCGTCTTGTGGTCTTCTTCTGTTGTTTGAATCAGCTGCAAGAATAAATTGACCATAAATATCAACAATATTTTCTTGTTGATGTTATGGATGCTATGGACATTTAGGGATTAAATATTATAACAATGTAATCAAGTAATCCTGTAACATATTGAGTAATCCTCTGATCAATTTGTATAGAATATCATTTCAGAACTACAACAGAGAAAAAAGAACAGATACATCTTTTAGAGTACCCCACAGTTCTACTCACTTTACCAAGTAATTTAGATTTTGTTGTAACAAGCTTTCACATATATCACGTTATAGAAATATAGTTGGATGTATTTTATCAGACGACATTACTATCTGGTTGTATTGTTACTAACTAGGTTAGTTGTTTTCTTTTTTAAATAGTTTTTATGGTTGAATGCAGTGGGCAATTTTTAAAAATTTTTTATTAATCAATATTGTGTAAAGTAAAACATATCTACATTCATCATCAGCATATAATGTCCCACTGCTGAGCACAGGCCTCCTTTCACAAGTTAGTTTGAAATGGAATGGGCAGGTACTCCACAACGCGTGCCCACTGCCGATCGGTGGAGGTAGGCTAGTGATCAACCTACTGTTGGAGTTATCAAGCTGCTAATAGGCCTCCGACTAGCTTAACGACTATCACAATTAAGTGATAACCAATGGCCAACTTATCTTTGCCAATCAATTAAGAACAGCTAATCATGCTACACCATGAGCGCATCTAACTAGATCTACATTAATTATAATGAAATAAATAAGTGTTCAGCAAACAGTATTACCACGTGCAGTCTGTGTTTCAACTGTGGATGAAGGTCTAGCTGTGACAGTATCAATGAGATCCCGCTTGATGTTGTACATGAGATCCTTATGGTTTGGTATCAACTTGTCTATGGAGCCACTCATTTCTTTCACTGTGTCATCAATCTTCACTGCTATGTTTGATACGGCAAGGTCCTCTGATCTCTAAAATATTAATTAACAAATAAGGAAATATAACACTAATTAACTTTAAACTTTGTGCCTTTCAACCACTTTGAAACTAATTTTATGAAACTAATTTCAATAAAATTTGTGAAAGTAATTGATCTGCTAGGTGTGAGAGTTATATACCATGATTACCACAGCATAGTTTGTGGGCTCCATTTTCATCCAGAATAAACATTAGTATGTAAGGATATGTCAGTAAATGTTGGTTAACAAAATTGATTTAAATAAGTATTAAAAAAATAGTGGTACTTAAATGTTGTATATTAGCTATCTGGGTTATTTTTTATGACAAAATGCTGACAAACCAGCAATTGGTCTTGTTAACCGAAGTGACTTCTCACAGTGCACTGAAGCTAACGTTTAAGCATAACTGTGGCTAAAGTTCGCTAAAGGCCACTGAAGCACAAGGTAAAATATTATCTGTCATTTTGCTACTGTTCCATAGCAATTTTCATGCTAAACAGGTCTCCCATTGCTGGTTACTTGTGCTTTATGGATTAATGGTAATAGTGATACCATTGCCTATGGACATTAGGACACCTTTAGAAAGCCTACTAAAGTGCAGCCACCGAGAGAATATGTTTCTGACACCTGTTAATATTGGTCTATTCTCAGAAACAGCTAATCATAATGTGTATATTTTTATAAGCATTTCTATTTCTATATTCTTAATAGCTTATTGAAAATCCCATCATCAGATTCGCAGTTTCAGTGATTTAGTCAATATTTACAAATCTTAGAAATGCATTCTCTCAGAGGCTGCACTGTAAAACAAATAACATCCAACTATCCAACAAATAACAATAGTTAATGCATAGTTTTACAGAATTTCAATTCATTTGACATGCACATTTAAAGCTACAGAAATTAACTGGTTCAGCTACCACTGAATTATTATTGCCATATTTGGATACTATAAATAGTGCTACTAGACTCTGGCTTCCATCCCTTCTCAGTCTAACAATTAAACTAAACCTTACCATAAGGTTCACAATAAGGTTGCCATCAGTGTTCAGCCCATGTAATATGAAAAGTTTGTCTTCAAGTACATATCTTATTGTATAGTTGTCCTTGTCATTCCAACCTGTTGGGAGCAATTCAGTCTTTTCTTCATCTCCTGAGAGTGTTCGCTAGAAATAATATTTGAATAATTTTGTAAACTGGATTTTGTGTCTAAATAATTTGTCTAATCAAAGCCATTGTGATTTTTTGATGAGCTTAATGTTTTTGAAGTTCAATATAAATACTTTTTACGTTATATTTGAAAAAAACATATTAAAGGTCACTGAATTTCATAGAATAATGACTACTTTACCTCATCTCCAATTCCAATACTTTTAAATCCTCTCTTCATCAAGTTCCAATGAATAAAGGCCACAATAACATCTGATTTTCGGTTAACGTCTTTCTCCACTGTTTTAAATGTTAAATCCCAACCAAATAGTGGATCTGCCATTCTGCTTTAGTTCCAATGCCCGTTTTCTCTTTATCCGATGTAAATAAAAGGCAAAACTAACGAGAAAACGAAAAAAGATTCGTCATGTATGTTTTGCTTCGTGATTTTATTTTGTCTGTCAGTTGGTCTGTCAGTCACTTTCAAGTGTCAATGTCAACTGTCAGTAGACAGTAGTCAGTGAATGAGTTTAACTCACAGACTAATAAACAATAACAGAACAAAAAATGCCTTGCTGAGTTTCTTGCCGGAGTCTTCTCAGTTTATGTGTATTTCGAACCGGTGGAAAAAACAACTATATGTATTCCAACAACTTAACGTTCATAAGTGCCTAAACTGAATAAATGACTTTTTGATTTTTAATAATTATCTAATATCCGAAGCGGAGAATGGCGAATAATATTTAATGAAAATAATAGGTGCGTTCGAATTGGAGTGATGTCGTTTTTAACAGTTTCAAAAGGGGCATTTTTGATATGCGTTCGAATTTTCTTTTCTGCTCAATGAGTAAGATAGCATTTATCTTCTCAGCTATTATTTATCTATTACGCAGACAGCCTCTACATTGTTATGACAATAATTGTCTATGATGCGTTGCAAACCGGAATATCGGTCGGTCCCCTGATGTTTGTACCCGGCCTTATATTCCAATTTATCGGTTTTTGTTTTTCTCCTACATGTTGGCAATAAAGCACTGCGCTACGTACGTACGTAATAACAACATGGCGGGTAGTGTCAATTCGGGAACGTCCGTGATCGTAACGTGAAATAATGAATTTTGTTGTTTTAGAATATGGGTGAATATGTGCAATAATTTCTCATACAATAGTGTGCAAAGTGTTGTGTTTTGATTATATTTGTGTAATTTAAGTGTGAAAATGGCCTCGGATAAGATTAAAGTTGCCGTTCGGGTTCGTCCTTTCAACAGGCGAGGTAAGCTAGTTTCATTTTGTTAGCAAAGAAATCGCTATCTTGCAGGTGACTACGTATGCCTTGGTTTATCTACGTGTAATTGTATACACTTGATAAATTAATAAATAATTGTGCGTGTGTATATAGTAATGTTTGTGTAAGCTATTGATTCAAAAACTTGTAGTTTTTTTGTACTCGGGCACTAAGAGCCCTTCTCGCTTTTTTTTGCCAACATTCGCTATTTATAATAATTATGAACTTGCTATATTTATGAAAATCGAGATAGGAACTATGACTAAAAAATTAAAGTAGATTTTAAAATTAGCCAAAGTAATCAAACTGGTACAAAATGCATGATTGACAATTGTTTATTTACTATTCGAGAATGTACAGATATCTGTATGTTATCAATTTTCCTCTTTGAAATAGCCAGCATAATGTAGTTACTTTTACTACAACAAGACACATTGTACACAATCATATCTAATAAAATATTTTTCCATTTGTCTGCGGACACTTCACAATGCATAATACCAAGGTATTCAAAAGGTTGTTACTTAATTTAATTTTCTACCGTGCTCTAAAGTGTTACTAAATCTTCTATTAAATTTCATTAATTGTGCATTCATTATAATAAACAGTACAAACAAAAGAAAACCTGGATCTTAGTTAAGTTGAACAATGGTGTGGATTCTGTTGTAAATCACACTTTATTATAATAATACTTTATTAATTTTCTCATCAAAACATGAGACATACATATAGACACTGGTGCCGATTCTGTTGGCACAAACTAAACTATTCTTAACTAAAATTTAGTTAAGTCCTGTCAAATCGACGTTTCCTATTCAGTTGGCGTACGATTAAACTAAATTTTAGTTTGACAGACCTAATATCGTTTTAGTTACTCAATTTAGTTAAGTGTGCAATTTTTCTATTCTGTTGGTCACGTTTTACGTCAAATTATGTCTTAAATTAGAAATGTCAAACTAAAATTAGTCGTCACCTAATTAGATGTGGATTAAATATAGTCTTAGAGAAATAGTGTTGGAAAGTGGATATTTTGATTTGGATTATTCATAATTCTAAATATTTGCATAGAATAAGGACAAAGCAAGATAGGGATATGTTACATACGTACACTGGACTACAAAATTATGTGAAAATTGGAGTTTTATTTTAATTGTTTTCACTTCCAATGATATACCAATATAGTGCCACAAGCTTATTTGGCCCGGTGAGAGAGTCGCTGTTATCAAATTTGGTGGAGCAAACAACCAATGAACGTAGAGTTCATATTCTCTTTGATCAATGGCGATTGACATTTCGAAATGACTGATGAATTCCTCTTTTGACCACCGGGTCAGATTAGTTTGTAGGACTATAAGTAGATTGTAAAATGGGTTTCAATGAAATCACAAATTCACAAAGAATGGACAAAAATAATGGACTTAAAACTTACTTTATAATATAACTCGACACTGGCAGAAATAAGTCCTAATTTGGATTTGATTGCCAAACTTAAAACTAAGAATAAGAAACAACGAAAACTCGACCACCATACAGTCGAAATCGACAAGACCGAATATTCAAAGATAAAACATCATATGAAAAGGCTGTATGGTTGAATAACCCTTGCCTATCATTTTAAGGATTAAAAAACTACTATAATAGGTACTAAACTCGCCAGGTTAAAAATATATTTATTATGCCTATATACCACAGGTAATCAAGATATTCAACCGACTTTATTACGCGTTATTGGAAAAGAACATAAATATATACAAATTTCTGGCCATAATTATATATTTTTTAATGATATTTATGAACTAAATGTTTATTTTTAATTATTTTTCTATTAAAATGTATATCATTCGTTCATTATTTTTATTTGATGGTAACACCCATCAGTTCAATTTAGGAGCTGTCAAAATGATAATTAATCCTGTCATTTCTAAATTTAAATTTAGTTCGATGTGACAACAGAATAGCGTTTAGAAAATCCTTAACTAAAATAAGTAAAATTTTAATTTAGTTTAGTTTAGTCTGATGCACAACAGAATCGGCACCACTGGCTTCTGCACTAAACTAATTTTAGTCACATCTCATCTCTTTCTTACGAACATTATTGAAAAAGGATAGAATCAATTTAAAGCTGGGGTATTTAGGAGTAACCGCGATAGATGGCGACTAATTTATATTGAAAAAGAGCATTGGACTAATTCGACAAGACTATTTTTTTTACCTCCTTTTCTTATGTTCTTTGATAGAAAGAGACATAATGAGATTAAAATTAGTTTAGTTGTAAACAACAGAATCAGCACCAATTTATATTTATGTTTGGTATGGTATATTTATTCATATATGTATGAAAGTTACCTCCATTATTATTTGACTAATTATAAAATAAAAAAATTCACCACACACACAAAAAAAAAAGGGAAAATAAATAACATGATTCACACATGAGTTTAAAACATTTTAGGCGGTCTGTTACTAGTAAAGATCCAAATTGGTATGACCTTGTCCATTCATCTATAATTCAAATGTTACAACACATACAAACCTAGTTTGTGCATACATGCTAATTGCAGAATAAAAATCTTGGTTACTTATGCCTACCTTAGTATGAAAAATACAAGTTTTATCAAAGGGTTTATATCTCCATTTCACAGCATATAGGTACTTAATTAGAGATATATTATTGTTTCATGAGTCACTTTGAAGTGAGAAAAAAATCTTATATTTTAGAACAAAGTAATGAAGAACTAATGTAAAAACTGCAAAAGGATTTGGGGTAAACCTTGGGAAAGAACTTTAATATTTTTCCAGGAGGCTGCAATCAAGGATTAAGGATCTTCCAATCTCTAGGATTCTTGTTTGATCAGGCATTGAATGGTACCTTACTATGTTGGTTGACACAAATTTATTAATAATGGCCTTATTAATAAATAATTTAGAATTTTAATAATGTACCCGCATCCTACTCCTAGACCACATCAGATAGCTGTTGACAATTGTCGTTGTTAAATAAGTCAAATAACTTTTGTTAGAGATACACATACGATGAAAGTACATGGTAATTAAATTTCATATTAGTCAATCCCAATCAATATTAGCTTTACTAATTACATGGACAATTGTCAATATACATCGTTTCTGGGTGGGGTACTTTGACTCCCTCTGTTCTTAGCAGGGCTAACAAGTATAATATGACATGGTATGATGAAGGCCATTGGCGGGCTGACATTGGATCAACATTATTAATCCTAATTATTACGATGATCAAAGATATGCGGTAACCCTCAAGGATGGTGACAGAACCCATTGACTCGCCAAAGGGTTGCACATTCAATTTTTTTTGTATTCAACTAAGGCAGCAAACATGCATACTGCCCGCCTGATGGTTAGCATTTACCATAGCCTTTGGACGCTTGCAACACCAGGGGTATCGCTTGCGCGTTGCCGATCCTACATTATGCGTCCATTATCCTACAATGGGCCGCCCGTATGCTAGTAACTTAGTTAGAAGACCCCGGTGTCAGACCCGATCGAACGCCTTTGCTACATTTAGGCTCACCGCCAATGCCTCACATTGAGTCTCGATAACTACTTGCAAAAATATATTCTAGGAATGGCTTTTCAAGAGATAGGAGTTTTTTTTAGTGTACTCTATTATGATGCTGGTGGAATCTACAGATTTGAACATTCATATTGTGAATTTGACTTCTAAACTCCATATACCGAAACAATAATTCAATACATTGCGTATCTTTATTATACAGCATAATTTTAGTGTTGGTAAAAAGTCGAGCTATGTATTCTACACAAATCTTAGTATTACCAATCTGTACCAAGATTAAAATAAATAACTAATATTTTTTCCTTATTACAATATTATACAAAGAAATGTATGCTCACTTGCATTTGTCATGGTAAATTAATGCATGGAAATCGTCAGCTGTAATAGCCGCTCTGCTCCACTTTCAGTTGAACGTCTTTACGTAATTTATTAAATCGATTCTACTATGTGACGCGGCGTGCTGACAATGTGAAAACTATCATAAACTACACATTGGTTTCCTATTTCCTATTACTCTAATAACAAATCATTATTTCTATTTTCAAAAAGGTACCAAAGTATGTAACTGCCTGGTAGAGAACACTTTTAGTGTAGCCCATTGTAACACTGTTTTGTTTGTTGTACCAATAAAGTACCTATTATCTATCTATCTGAATTTACGAAAGCAGCTGGAGAGTTTATACGATGATCGGGGGACCGAAAATGAGTAGAGAGAATAGCTTCCTTTTTAGCCCCTCTAGATCCCGTTTTAATTTAGTTTTATTTAGTCAAATCAATCAAACAAAATAAGTTTATGGTTTAAGTAACAGTAAGTATGTCTAGCCGTGTTTATTATGTTTACTTTACATAAACCTTATAGGTACTAGGTATTAGCATATCGTCTGTGATACTGCAAAACCGCGTAACTAGCTTTTTCTATAAATTACCTAAGATATACTTTGTAAAACTTTGTACTGACTGTATGTTGTCAGAATAAAATAAATAAATAAGACCTATTTCAACTGTTTTTCTTTCAAATTAGGTCTTATGGGAAAAGCTAGTTACGCGGTATTGCAGTATCACCGACGCTATGTATGTGTATAAAATAGTCTAGTGAAACCGGATTTGAATGAGTAGCGCCCGCGGACGCACCGGCCGGCCTCGAGTTGAGTCACCGTTTGAGTACTCCCATACATTTTGTACTTTATGTTGTATCATTTTACAAGCATAGTATTTTAGAACTTTAATCTTCTAAGTACAGGGTAATTGGATTGAGTGTTCATGCGAACGGATATCACGCGAGTGGCAATGCTATTTTGAAATACGATACCTACGATAGTTCCATCACGCTATCCGTGTAATGCAAACTGGAAAGCATTTAAAAGATATTACAATCTTGGTCTTTTGGTGCATTGTGTACTGGTTAATAAGATATCTATATAGCATCAGTTACTGTAAGACATAATTGATGTTTGTAATTTTTTTCAGAAAATTTCTCATAAAATTATTTTTTTTAACTACAAAGAAGTGCAGCAGCTTTTTAAAAAAGGAATTCCAAGTCTTTCACGCTTTAAAGTTGATCCGCTTAAGTACCAAATACAATCACTTTCTCGGCAATTAGCCGGCGACTTAGCTTACATTAATCCTACGCGAAAATAATTAAGGAAGGTTTGTATTCAAGCCACCTGAGGTGGCGCGTTGGGTTTACATCTAGGTTCGATTACATTTAGTTATCTCGGCGCATTAAAATAGGTACCTCCGTGTTTAATGTGTTATTTTACAATGGCGGAATGGTTCGGCAAATATTTCCGTATTCCGTGACTTTTTTTGGGCCAAGGTCGAATTTTATTTCCGTTGATTAAATAAAAGTTCCTGTTTGACCGAGTTTAATTTAAAATTATTACAGAACTTTATAGAGAGAGCTCTTAAGTTGGAGATTCGGATGGAGTTGTTATATGTGTAATTATAGGTCTAAGGCACTAATCAAAGGTAATACCCATCTATTACCACATTTCATTCCTCACAATTTAAAGCTTTTGTGAACGAGACATACAAACCGACATTATTATCATAATAATTATGTTTACTTTGTCCTAAAATGATTGTTTTGTTACAGAACTCGAACTTGGGACACAATGTGTGGTGGAAATGGATGGACAGCAAACTATACTGCAGTATCCTCAGTCTACACACGATAAAGACAGGTATGATTTGCGCCTTTAGTCCTGGTAGAAAATTTAATTTAATTATTCCCTTTACTCAGAACCTAAACAGCATTAAACTACTTACAGTAAAAATATCATTCAGTCTTCAAAAAAGTCAAACAGTTTTCTAAGCGACTTGATTTGAACAAAGTTATTTTCATTAAGCAATTTCTAGAAATAGCAAGCTCAAGAATGCCCATTACACTCTCTGACAAAGGATGTCATTAATTCCTTAACTTTTTTGGGCAACCCGAAACCGTAATGAGAATGAAGCGAACTTTCATTAGTTTTAATCGAACCTTTGTTGACATTTTGGCCTCTAACTGAAAAAAGTTCTTCTTAAAAAAGGTAACTTCTTAGCCAGGATGGTTTAAAACTCGCGAACAGTTTTGTAAGACTCTGACCTTAGAAGCCGTCCTTGTCCTAGATAAAAGATGCATAATACTTGTGTAAAAGAATATGAAGTTTACTCGTTAACAAGTAAGGCTAAAGAGTTGTAGGATATAACTACTTATGTTATTATTAACTTCCTTGAACATAACTGAATTCAAATCAATCTAGTGTTCTATAACGGTCGATACTTGTAGTTTAATTACAAATATATTTTTATCGTCGGTAGTTAAATATTTTATCGTCTAATCTTTTATTTTGTGATGAAAAGATTTCAAGATACTTTGACATAATCAGTCTTTAGTCAAGATGAAAAGATTCATTATTCACTGTGAATTCAAATTAATCACGGTATGATAATAATTTTGGAAAAACAAACACAATAAAAAAAAAAACATTTTGTATTGTTTCGTCATAGAAAGACGTTACCAAATTTGCGGTAACGTTAATAAAGACCGTATCTGTTTGAGATGCTCTGATTGGCGCGTTACCTCGACCAGTTGCGCAAGTGGCGCTTGCGCATCGAGACCGAACAAGTGCTATGATCGTCTAATACGCTACTATTTGTTATATATAGGATACCTACCTAGTACCTACAATAGAGAAAAATATTGAAACGTCCTTATTATTGACAATAATACAAACAGACAAAACAACAGACGATACGTACCTATCATTGCTGATCAAGTACTGTTTATTCACATATTTTGTTATACCTACCTATTAAGTTATATCTACTTGTCCGAGTCATTATATATGAAGCAAGATACACGGGCAGACAAATAGGTAATTTAGTTTAAAGAATTATAAAAGAAAGCTCCTTCAAAAAGTACAACACAAATAGAATTAAGCCAGGCTTCGGTCAAAAAAAAATGTTTACTTTATACTTTCTACCTGTAAATTTAATTCCGGCAGCTACTTGTAAGTTCCACTGAAAATTCAGTCATAAATATATTTTAATAAAGCTTGAAATAACTGTAGAACTGTACCGTCTAACAGGATAATTAATTAGAAAAATGTCGGGTGAAATTTAAATTCAACGCGGAAAGCGTCTGCGGTCTGCAAATCGCGATAAGTACGCCTCGGTCTTAATTGCGTACTGACGCGCGCCTCTAGCTTCGCGAATTTCGTTTGGTCCCAAAGAAGTCGCTAAACAGTTAGCTCTCTTAAAATACTGAAAGGGGTAATTTATACACGGTAAAAAAAAACAACTAAGACTAAAATACAATACGTGCGGACGGACGTATAGCCTTAACAAGTTAAATTAACTCCGTTACAATTCCACGGATGTAAAAACGACTTAATAAGCAACGGAGAAAGGATAAGAATAAATTATGAGTCACACAGGTTACTCATGCAATTGTTCTGTTGATTATATATTCAATGATAGAATCATCATTCCTCAATTGTAAGTCTACTACTTAGTTAAATAAATAATAATAAATATCGTGGGATATTCCTCACATACAGATAATTGATCCCAAACTAAGGAGAGCTTGTATACTATGGCATCCAGACATCGGATATAGGTAACTACATACTTAATATCTACATAATTACACCCAGACTCAGGACATACAGACATGTTCATGCACAAATGCATGTCCTGTGTGGGAATCGAACCCACGCCAAATGCAACCTGCGCCAACTGGCCCAAAATTCTTTCAGTAGTCGAGTTCCAAAGCTCTATTTGAAGCTGAAAGGTCAGATTTGCATTTCATTAGCTCTTGAATTCTAGGGCTCCAAAGCTAGAGTGAAAAATCCTTTGCTGTGGAAACGGATATTCCCGGAGCTCACATCGCATTTATTAACCTAAATCCCAGTGGTATTTAATGCAAGACCAGCATCTTTTTGTGAGGATTTTGGTGGAATCTCTGTATGCCATTGTTAGTAACAAATCGCGAAAATCTGATAATTTTAGACCTAAGTTAGGAGAATATTAATAACGTGCGGGCAGTATGAATAATTAATCGAATGAGACAATTAAAATAATAATAATTTTATCTTCATTATTTGTCAAGTGCCTGATCGTTACGATAAATGTACTAATGAGATTGTTGAGTAATTTGATAATTTGGGTAGCTACTTTTGGCAAAGAATCTATGGTAGCGCTGGAAGCGCGTAGTGAGCAAAAATTCTAATTGATTTATTCCTCGGCATAAAAATAAAATTGCCAACTTATTTTAGCTCTCACTATTGATTTTTCGAATCATTAGCGAGAGAGAGAGTGATAACTTAAATATGGTAACTTGGACATGATTCCTTAAAATTTGATTGTATTTAGTTTTCACCCAGTTTCCCAACTAGCTACCCATTTAGGCAGGGCCGTCTTAAGCCATACCGGGGCCCTTGGGCACACAATAATTTGGGGCCCCGTTGGAAAGAAAAAAAAGCGAATAACAAAAAACATTTGACTGCTATATTTATAGTCTGGTTAAAATTAAAAACTGATCTAGTGTGCGATTAACATTTAAATTTAGAATGTTGAAGGTTATTCTTAATAACTACCAAGAATAGAAAAAAACATTGTGTAGTGTAAGCTAATATATCGGCATTTTGGGGCCCCGTGAGTGTGAGGGTCCTGGGCCTGGGCCCCGTGTGCCCTTATGGTAGAGACGGAACTGCATTTAGGCAAAGTTTGTTGGTTATGTTTTCCGAACTAACACCCAGATGTAGTTTCAACATCTGGGTGTTGGTCCGGAAAACAGACATGCATCCCTTGTGAGTTAGTACAAGGGTGGTTCCATTTCGTAGAGTCGAGTTGAGACCAGAGATAGTTCTATGCTGAATTCTTTAGGCCTCGTTTCGCTCTACATTTCCTTTGTCAACATTACATTTTCTTTCCCAAGATATCGTAGTAAACGTTTAACTCGTACAAATGCTAAGATACAGTGTTACGGTTTTGTTGTGTTCACCATCAAAAACTTTTATATTTTAAACACGCTTTTATATTACTTAAATAACACAGGATCCAAAAATACGATACCTAAATATATTTTTAGAAATTGTTTTCATCCCACTCTGAAATTCATTCCAATTAAATTAAACAAAATTGATGTCACACACGCCAAGTACGTCTCTGTAATACACACCTTGTGACGTAATTTCACTATACTATTTATTGAACACCTAACAAAAGCATTAAAAACTATATCGAACTCAGCCCAAATAAAAATCTTTTTTTTTAAATGGTCATGATAACAAGTCACGCATTATTATTTTTCTCATAATACCTCGTTTATCTATATGGTATTTCTGTCTTTCAAGTATGGTCTAACTAGTCAAAATTTAAAATTATTAAAGGTTGGTACTTTTATAAGATTGTATGTTTTAACGTTGCACACTCGTAGCTGTCCATTCTGTCTTAACATAAATCTAAGAGAAGACGTATTGCATAGCTCAGTCTTAATCTATCTCATCTAGCTATCTGCCTGAGATTGTCTTACAGTCGCTTTTACTTTCACAGCTGGCACTATCTTATGCTGAAAAATAAACTTTATGAAAAGGTAAAAAGTGCTTATAAAAAGGTCCTTATACACGAAAGGCATGACGTTGCTTTACCAAGCAATTTATTTGCTAAATAAAGTATGAAATAGCCATAAAACATACAGTCCACTGCAGTCTGCATTATGTAAATCTGTGTTTTGTGTTGCGAGTTTGCTGTAAAATGAGTTTCTCTTTTGGAAAACTTTATCGTGGCTGCACACTAAATTCTTTTCAAGATGGTAATTGTTACGGATATGGTACCTTGCATAATCTCTCTCTTGATATGCTCTCTTACATAAAAGTACAGGTTTTTGTCCCAAATTGAAATAATAAATTATCTGGGCCATATCTCTGGTTACGCTTTGTAGTCATTGCACTCTAGTCTACTGGTTATCAACATTTGTATGTATCATATACAAACACTGACAATATTGTGTGATGAACGGCCGTACTCAGGTCGTTGATCTATTTGACTTGAGGTAGCGAAGCCACTTTTTTATATCACTTTTTGTCACATCAAAAACCTGAAGTACGTTGATTACTCTGTCTTATGTTGAATATTTTGCGTTTTATTTATCTTGTAAAGTATCCTTCCTTTGTACACACGGCTACACATCAATCGTTACACAGGGGCACCATGTATTCGTGAAGAGTTATTGAAAAAAAAAAAAAACTTCACCTGTACACCGTACTGTGATTGGTCATCAATGTTGGTTGAATGTATTTTATGTTGATCCATTGATTTGTATTATGATCATTGTTCTATTTTTCTAATGCCAAAGTATAACGGTATCTATAATATAAAATGATAAATTGACTGAGTGGCATATCAACGCATAGCTCAGACCGCAGGGTGATTGTCAAATGCTCTCGAAACCGATAGCGAGGCTCTCGGTAAGTTTTTATAATTTGGGTATTGTAACTCAAATGGCAGCAAAATTGACAATTAACTTATTTCAAATGAAGCCGGCGACTATATTGGCGTAAAAGTTACTCAATACCAAAATTATAACAACTTACGAGACCCTCGCTATCGGTTTCCCGATAACGAGAACATTTGACAATCGCCCTGCTGGTCTGCTATAAGTATAGAAACTTGAATTTTCGTACACAGATTTCTTATAACGTAAGCATCGACTTTGGAAAGATTTTTCAAAATTACCTATTCATCTTGACTAATGATTTTGGTAAGAGGCGTTTGTATCACTTTTTGAAATTGAAATTCTCTGGTTTGATAACAAGTCTATGAATAAATTTTCGTGTGTTATCTAATCGTCCAAATAATAGTAAGTATGTCATGTTAATAGTTACTTTTTTATGACAGATCTCTGAAGGCTGACTACATGCTGGGGAATGATTAGAATTTAGACGAAGTATTATCAGTGTTAAAAATTACAAACACATTTTTTTGCACCTTGTATACTTTTCGTTTCGGTCTTGTGTACATGGAACACAATCTCACGATGACATGATAAGCCGAAGGTGGTTAGGCCACGCCTAGTTGGAAACTGGCTCTCCAGAGCCTCCAGGCCGTTAGGTGCTTGGCGATATATTTTCAACATGAGGGTTTTAGCCGTCCATGCGAGTACTATACTGTAACCTATCATCGTGATATGATTTCCTCGCGATGCGATTTTTATGGTGATGATAGCTCAGTGGTAGTGACGTCGGATGCCGAGACGAAGGGCCGAGTTTGAATCCTGCAATGAGCTTGAGCTTTCGGTGAAAGAAAACATCGCGAGGAAACCATAGCACGGTGGTAGGTTACTTTGTAGTAACCTACCTGGCTGGCTACCACCCTCAAGTTGAAAAACTGTCGCCAAGCACCTATCTGTGTTTCGACAGCTGCAGTTGAGAGCCAGTTCTTACGAGGCTTTGTGTGCTTAGCACCTTCGGCCACATCATCACTTACCATGGTGAGAATGTCGTATCGTGTACAGTAAAAAAGCATACTTCACTAAAAGTCAAAACCCATTGTAGGTCAAAAATCAACCTTCCTCATGGCTTGCGACGTCACTGTCCTATCATCGCCTTTAAATATTTACAAAAATGCAATTTCTAGTAATCAACCATTGTTAGATACGACACGATAGTCGTATACCCTGTAAATTATAGGGCCGATTCACACAGCCTAGTAGGTTTATCTATCGATTCGATAATGAATTGTTAAAGCGGAGGTGCGTGCTATACGATCAGACATGCTACTCGTCACTCGTCGTTTATCGATTGACCCAAATGTATTATACCTGTGTGTATACGTTTTTTATCGCATGTCTTTGATATTTGATCGATTCCAAGTTTTATATGCTTAGGTTATTAAGCAAGTAGTTTATTTGCTCTTGGTAATATTTTTTTCTTATTATGTATGATAATGGTTTTCTGTCATATGATAATTCGATTTAAGATCCTGAATATGTTCATGGTACCTATAATAGGAAAAGGACGACTGAGATATCTTAGAATGTTAATAAACCTAAACAAGCAACGTTAATGTGTTATAATTATAAATTTTACATTTTAAATTAATTTGAATCATACTCAAATGAAAGGAAGGTTACTGATGTACCTTATAGTTGCAAATTCAGTAATTTATGAGAAGAATGTGCTTATGATGTCTGTTATTTATTTAATATCGCTATTCTGGGTAAATACTTTTTAAGGTACCCCAGTCGCGGTCATTGATTACCACTTTATACAGGCATATGGCTTGAAATGGGGCAATATTGCTTTAGTAGTAATAATTAATAATTATTATTTAATATTATTGTAATGTTGCACTTTATTATTTGTAACATCTTTAACATACTACATGAAGCAGCAAATAAATAAATTGAAATTAAAGTAAACATATGACAAACTTAACAACCAATAATTAGTAAAATATGAGTCATATTTCCATTTATTGTATTCAATTATTGATAATCAAATAAACATTTTCATATTTTATCAATGACGTGCTATCAATAAATTAATCATGTCGCTTCCGAAAACTATTGATCATAATATATTTATAATAGTTTCTGCCCGGATTTACCGGAGTTTAAAAGTTTACGTTTTATTCGAAGTACCACCGACCTATCTTTATACCAAATTTTATTCAAATCCATACATCCATAACAGCGTGACGCGAGTGACATTCTCATTTAGAATATTACTACATACTTCATTGTTTAAACCCAGGAACGTGAAAACAGGAATATTATACGTCATCCAGGGTCGTTACAAGGGTAGGGCGTAGGGGCAAAACCTCCGGGCACGAAGCGGGGGCGCCTAAGCAGAGCACCCACCCTCGACGCGGTTAAGCGCGGTATAATAGCACGTGCCAGTAAAAACAATGCGTCATTGTTACTGCTCTACTGATGTTTAGACTTGTTATTCTCTGTTATTTTTCAGTTGTATTATGTGATACATAATCGACATATTCCTGAAGTACGGAGACCTCATTGCTTATTTTTATTCTGTCACAAAAAAAAAATGGATAACTCTGTTGAGTTTTTTTAATAAAATAACTTCCGAAACGAAGGTATAATTATTTCAGGTAAAATTGATGCTATTATTCGTGAGGGATGAGAGAACCTTCAGGGGATAATATTATTCAAAACCAGCTGTTTTAAGCCTCTTATAATGTCCGTATGTATTCAGCGGTCGGATATTCAGTAAAATAATACCCGGTCCAGGTATTCTCATGAATGAACTAATATCCGAGGTTTAATCCTTATACCCGCTCCGCAGGCCGACCCTGTGCTAATTAATTACATGAAAGTATTTCTGAAATGAAACTTATCTAACCTACATAAGTTTTACATTTCACAAACCGGATTAGAATTCATAAGTATCTAGCATCTGAATAGCTGTTTCTTTTTATGTTGTGCACCAAAGATAAAATCTTCCCGATTTTTGTCGCCTACGCCTATTGTAGTGCTGATAACCTAGAAAGGATTGGCCTAAGGTTCAGCTCTTTACACGTTTCTTATCTTTGTTATTCTTTTCAAGCTTTGCTTGATCCCTAACATCATGTGCTTTGCATTGAAATCTGTTATTCCCTTATTATCTGTTGTTTTTTTATCTGCGTTCCGTGAGAATCTGTCAAGATATATGATGATAGCGAATATCAGTTATAGTTATTGTCTTGATGTGTCATCTCCGATTGTTCAGATACCATATTCCTCAGACTTTATGTCTACGGTTGCATGGCATTTATAACTAGTGTATATAAATGGTATAATGGATATAAAACGGTGTATAGGCTTGTGTCGTTATTTTTAACTCGAAGTAATATCGCATATTTTCCAAGCTCGAGCCGCGGCTTAGATGTCTTGCTGTTCGTGATGTCCCGAGGAGTCTTAACAATCTCTTTGTGCACGACCTCATTTTGTGTTGAATGGCTGCTTTTAATGGAGACTAGAGCTTTGACACTGAGGGTGAACGTCTGCAGATGTCGCTAGCGTGTACTCAAGAGACTATAGTATACATAATGAGAACACATGTACGTACGTGCAGTAACACCGAGTTTTCGATACATCTAACACATAATAGTGGAAATAATATAAACATAACTCATTTAGGTTGACATGGTTCATTAAGTTTCATTCAAACAATAAATAATTGGAACGTCTAACCAGAAGCGCTAAGTCCAGTAGATTCATGAGAATGTATCGCGCTGTCGCCAAAAGTAAGACTGCTTAATAAGATTACACGAAGTAGCTTACTCAAACAATTTACAACAACAAAGTACTTCTGTCCTGTATAAAGAATTAGATTAGCGTTCTATCTAGGACAAATTATACCTTTTTATTTAATTATCCGATTATGTTTAATTTTCCATGAACTTCCATTCCTTTGAATAGGTTCTGTTAACAATGGATAAAATTGGCTTATGTTTGTACAACATTCTCAAGACGTTAAGTGACGATGTGTCCGAAGGTGAAAGCACACAAAGCCTAGAAGAGAACTGGCACTCTAGTGCCTGAACGAAGAGCCAAAGAGAACTGTTACAATAATTTTAAGTCGACGCTTCGTTTTTGTTCACCCACAAAAGCGTTCATCTCTTTCAATCAACGAGAGACTCGCTACTGTACATACATATAAAGTATATGTTTGTTTGTTGTCTCGAGAATCCGTCGTCGAATTAATTACGCCTCGAGATAGTAAATTGTAAGTACGTGAACGCAATTTCGTGCCACCAAAACAGCGGTAAGTTTTCACGATAACGTTGATATTAACATTTTGATGGACTCGTAGATTATTCTAAACGGCCGGTGCTTGTCTTATATATTAGCGATTAAAACGAAGAATGGTTATCCACGCTGTCGGTGAGCTAGAGATTGTCGTATCGTAAATACTTTGAGACAAAGACCATCTCTCCTGGCCTGTCCTGTTATAAGATCGCTGTCATAATTTTCGAGGACAGTTTGAGTTTATGATTGTGGGTTTTCTGCTGGTAGAATTACAAAATTTTGTCCTTGATTAAAACTAATTTGTTCCTTGCTTCCAAGATTATATAGTTCATATCTACTATATAAAAATAAGTCGGGTTTTCCTTCCTGACGCTATAACTCCAGAACGCACGAACCGATTTCCACGGTTTTGCATTCGTTGGAAAGGTCTCGGGCTCCGTGAGGTTTAAAGCAAAGAAAGTAGGGTAGGGTAGGGTAGGGTAGGGTAGGGTAGGGTAGGGTAGGGTGGGGTGGGGTGGGGTGGGGTGGGGTGGGGTAGGGTATGGTGGGGTAGGGTAGGGTAGAGTAGGGTAAGGTGGGGTATGGTAGCACCATAGAGTAGGGTAGCACCTAGGGCATGTAATATCGGAATGTTTTTCAATTCCGATATTGATTTCCGATATTGGATCTCAATATCGGAATTCCGATATTAATATCGGAATTAGACATTTTTATTAAAAATTCCACATATTCCTTATAAATAGCACATATTCCTTATAAACTTCACATAATTATCTATCTATACTAACATTATAAAGGGGAAGACTTTTTTTTGGTTAAACTTAGCCAGTTTGGAACCTGTGGAACTGCCGGTCAGATTCGTTTTTTTTTCCACTTATAGGAAGCTACATTCTTCCCGAGTATTATAGGCTACTTTTGATCCCGAGAACGCGGGTGAAACCTCGGGGACAACTAGTTCGTTATAAAGTTGGATTGAAAACATCTTCTGCTCAGTCGAGCACTCCTGTCAAAGTGGTCGTGGTTGCAATAGATAGTGTACATGGTGGTGATCTTCAATGTTCTCCTTGACTAGGGTTACAGCTTTCGTAGCGTTGCGAGTACACTCTCCCACCCTGGACAATAAGACTCTTCATCGAGTGTTCGTTTCTGCACATGTAACCAAATAACTTCATAATTCGAAGCTGCATAGTCGATGAAAGACTATCGGTGTGAAAACCGTCAACGGAATTTTCAAGAAGCGTCCTCAGCACCACATCTCCAGTGCGTTAATTTTCCGGCGATATTGTAGGCTTAAGGACCAAGTTTCAGCTCCTTACAGAAAGATCGGAAAGACCAGGCATCTCATAAGTCGAATCTTTGTTTTCCTGGTTATCCTACTGTCTTTCCAAATCTTCCTACTGATGATCTTGTCATTGCGCATAGTCTTCTGATCTCATCTTCACAGTCTCCTATGTTGGAAGTGGTAGAGCCGAGGTAGATGTATCTTTTTCGCAGTACGTCCATTCTATTAAGTTAGGTCCGGTCTATTATTAACATTTTCATCTAGTGTGTTGATTGCAAGTCCGAATTGGAGATTAGTGGTTTCATAATGAGCCAAGAGATCCTCCATGCTATTATTGGAAAATCTCCTCGTCTATTAGTGGAAAAAAATTGAATCCGACTGGTAGTTCCATAGATAAATGCATTAAAACAAACGAACAAAAAATCTTCAGTTTCATTATATTAAAACTAGCTGTCCCCCGCGGTTTCACCGTTTAAACAAACAAAAAACCCTTCATCATCATATCAGCCCATGGATGTCCACTGCTGAACATAGGCCTCCCCCATTGATTTCCACTTCGAACGGTTCTGGGCCGCTTGCATCCAGCGGCGTCCAGCGGTCGCCACTCGAGAACCTTCCTTCCCCATCGGTTATCGGCTCTTCGAGCGATGTGGCCTGCCCATTGCCACTTCAGCTTACTAACTCTACGAGCTATGTCCGTCGTTTTTGTTCTCCTACGAATCTCCTCATTTCGGACCCTGTCACGTAGAGAAATTCCGAGCATAGCTCGTTCCATAGCTCGCTGAGTGACTCTTAGCTTATTTATGCGGCCAGCAGTGAAAGACCACGTCTCTGTCCCGTATGTCATCATTGTAACACGCACTGATTGAAGACCTTTGTCTTCAGACTCTGAGGTAGTTTGAACGTGAAGATATGGCGCAGCTTCCCGAACGCTGCCCAGCCTAGTTGGATTCTTCGATTGACCTCTTTGTCGAATTTGGACCTACATAATTGGACAATTTGTCCTAGGTAAACATACTCGTCTACAACTTCGAGAACAGTGCTCCCAACAATCACCGGCATTGGCGGAATATGAACATTAGATATAATTTTTGTCTTGTCCATATTAATTTTTAGGCCTACCTGTTGGGAAACTCTGTTGAGGTCATTGAGCAGGATGTTCAAAGCTTCCAGCGATTCCGTCATTATGACTATATCGTCGGCAAATCGAAGGTGAGTGATATGTTCGCCATTGATGTCGATGCCTTCCAGTCCAAGAGCTTGAATACATCCTCCATTACAGTGGTGAAGAGTTTCGGGGAAATTACGTCACCCTGTCTTACACCCTTCTGCAACTGGATTTGTACCGTACTCTCGTCCTGGACTCGGATTGACATGGTGGCTTTGCTGTACAAACACTTCAACACTTCGATATAGCGATAGTCAATTTGGCATCGCTGTAGACTCTGTAACACCGCCCATGTCTCGACTGAATCAAAGGCTTTCTCATAGTCCACATACGCCAGGCATAATGGCCGATTATACTCCTCAGTCTTCTGTATAATCTGGTGGAGTGTATGTATGTGGTCTATGGTACTAAAGCCTTTACGGAAACCGGCTTGTTCGGCTGTCGTCAAACTTACGTGCTCGCTTGCAACACTGGTCGGCAAAATTGATGTACGATACGTTAATTTTATAGCTCTAGGTGACCATACCTTGTGGCGCGCTTAAAAGCTTTATTTAAAACCTCAAATAGATAAAATATCCGATTCCGATATTACGATATTGGATCACTCAATTCCGATATTGTAATATCGGAAAAAACGGTCCGAGATTCCGATATTACGAGATTCCGAGATTCATGCCCTAGTAGCACCACGCGAACGAAGTCGCGCCGGGCAGCTAGTATTCCTATATTTATTTCAAATTAAGGCTTCGTTTTATGTTTTGAAGCAATATATCATTAGCTAGTCCATACGAGAGACATTACAGAATATTATTAGGAGTTGTTCAATTACGTACCTAACATACAAGCATGACTATATGCATAGATTGATTAACTCGTGTCCAGTGTAGTGATATATGAACTAGCGGTTAAGAATTAATCTAATGCTTTCAGTTGATTCTGTTGATTGTGGAGCGTACCAGAAAAGCCAGGTCAAATAGCGCAAAGCAATAAATTCTATTAACACCACAAACTAAAATGGCTTACCCGTTTCAAACGATTAGAGGCTTGTGGAACCTAAATCGGTTTCCGCAAAACGATTCAACTGTAAATAGCGATTGGTTAACGATAAATCCAAGAGGTAATCCGATTAAAATTATAGCTCTTGTCACTTGGGTTTTTGCATTCATATTGTATTTGCAAAACGATTAAAAGTTTCTTAATTCGGTCATGACCGTTTTCTGCGGCCAATAAATACTTGATTTCTGGTTTTTGCCAGAACTTCTGATATTTTTATTTCGCTGACTTTTAAAGGATCAATCTAACGTCCTATACGACGTTAGATTTTATTTTTACGTCTTCGAATTGGCTATTTCTCTTGGTCATTATTGCTAAGGCTACCGTTAGGTTTTTGTTCTAAGTCCCCTTTGGTAGGAAAATAAACGTAATTGCATTACAGGAGGTAGGAAGAGGGTGTGCTTGGGATTAAGGGATCGCCCGGACAGTTGATGTCGTTTTAGATATACCTTTGTAGAATATATACTTGGATTTGTTGTATTTTCTGATAGATTACATAATTATCTCCATAGATTTCGCATTTCATGTTTAAGACAGGGTTGATCGTAAATATAATCGTCGGAAGATAACATTGACAGTTGTTAAAACTTTATGTGATACCTGTCTGAAATGCCGAGAGATCAATGTGTAGAAGTAATTTGAACGTGAGAAAGATGTTCTTGTATTTTTCTTTGAGATCAGCATTTCTTGCCTAAATGCTAAATGTTTCTCCAAGGATAATTGAATTAAGCTCAACAACACATGCTAAGAGATGTACATAATACATATTAGATAGGTACTTCAAAT
This sequence comes from Achlya flavicornis, assembly GCA_947623365.1. Lineage (NCBI taxonomy): Eukaryota > Metazoa > Arthropoda > Insecta > Lepidoptera > Drepanidae > Achlya > Achlya flavicornis. The sequence goes on from OX392469.1 coordinate 4,125,697, forward strand.
AAAGCTGTGCCTAAACTATTCATTCCGCCGCGTCGGGATTGTGGTCCCGTGGAATTATTTATAAGGAGCCGGGAATACTGTTTCAGACTGTAAAATCTACCTTATTGTATTTTAGTTTAGGTTCTAATATTCTAGTTTTAAGCTTTTTATAGCTCGTCATACATTTTTGTATATTACATCCCAAACTATAAATATTTTTTCGGCAAAATTATATATCCCATAGTGAAAAGCCGGCTTGATGATTGAATTTTTTGAAGTTTGCATTACTCCAGTGCAGACTCCAGTGATCATTTGTAACTCTACTACTGGCCTGCCACCACCTTCCTAAGAGCGCCTTCACACTAGCGTTTGTCCAGTGTAGGCGTTTGATAAACGTATGCGCAGTGCAAGGGTAAATGAATACGCTGTGTTAGCGCCTCCTGATCTTGTTTGTTTTATTTTACTACAACGACTGTTTGTCTTTCTACTATATTTATAAGTGTATACACAATTTTATAAAGTTCTGATCTTATATTTTGCAGCAATAGAAAACTGACCATATGGGTCAGATTCTTTAATAGGAACATAGGACACGAAAATAATCATTCAATATATTAAATCCTTCCTATCCCGATCTTATATTTTGGCCACCATTGCGGACCTACAGTATTACCTACACCTCATCAAGTTGAGTGCTCGTGAGTCTTACCCATTTCTAAAACATGGCACTGTGTGACGCCGCCATTACTCTTTATGACTAACGAAATCTAGGATTTACAGATTCGGGGAAAAGTGGAATATCACGTCATTTATTTGATGCGTAGCCCTTTATCTCATTTCTGGTGTCTGATAAAGGTATTGAAAAAAAAAATGCCAAGTTTCGGTTTCCATGTGAAAAACTATTGTCAAAAAGACTTTCTTGTCTGCTGTGAATACTAAAGGAACTGGTTAGTTGCTAAAGCTTGGGCTGGTTAATATTAATTTGCAAATAGAGTTGACTTGTAAGGTGAGTTTTTTATAAGTTCTTTAATTGTAAAGCTAGCAAGCTATCAAATACTTGTACATTGGTACAAGTATTTGATAGCTTGCTTGACTTCGATTCTTCTTTAGATAACGTTTTCTTTATGATCATAATAGCCGAGCCGCATTTTTACAATGGTGCTCATTCTGTTGTTTACAACTAAACTAATTTAGTCTCACTAATATGTCTCTTTCTAACAAAGAACATAAGAAACGGATGAAAGAAAATTAGTCCGATGCTTGTTTTCAATATAAGTAAATTAAGTCGCCATCTGTCGCGGTTACGTCTAAATACCCGCATATGAAGACGGCAAAGACTAATTTGACAGCTGTAAATATGTTCTATCCTTTTTCAATAATGTTCGTAATAAAGAGACGTGATGTGGCTAAAATTAGTTTAGTGCCTCTTATTCGGTATTTATTCTGACATCTGTGTCGGTTCTCAGAACATGTCTATCTATTTATTGTCTGGCATTGAAGGGATAGTAAGAATGTTAATGATATTGCTCTAATAGAATTGGAGCTAGTACCTACACATAAACAATGAAAACGTATCGGCAGCGGTAAACGATTGTTGCGTGACTTGTCCGTTAGAAGCGCTTTGGAAAACTATAGCCTTTGCTAGCATATTGTCCTCTTTATTAGCAAATGCTGTAATTATTTGACATTAATTAACGATTATAATAAGCGCGACTTGAAAGTCACTTGTTTAGATTTTGCCAATACTTAAATAGAAGTAACTTAATACATAATGTTTGCCAACTGAAATCTAGTGCTATACCAATAGTTCATTCATCCTAACAAATGCTAACTGTATTCATTCATGGTCCTTTTGCAAACTGGTTTCTCGGCCTATAGTCTACATGATTGTAATGTATTATCAGGCAGATGGTGAATTAAACCTCTTTGCTAACGACCTAGCTTTATCATAGAATTGTCGCCCTTTTGTGCTGGCTCAAATCTGCTGTAGTACCTTAATCTCTTTATTGTTATATACACAGTGAAATGCTGATACTAGTATTATGTTTAGATTACGAACACACCGACACTAATGCTTTTGAGAATTTTGTAATATATCTCCTTTATTTCCTAGATCACTTTTTCTTAATTTCGTTCCATTTCAAGCTTGAAAAGTAATTTTTGTTTGAGATAGTGAAAACTATAGAGATTTCGAACTGAGCGAAAGTTACGTTAGATACAATTGAACTGCAAAGCGTTCTGTTACTAACTTTATATTTCAGAGATATACGCCTTCAAATATAACAGTAGATGAGACTTTCTCTGAAAAACTCCGTAAGTTCTCATTCAATTTAATAAAAACTGTCTTAGTCCTCATTTCTAGAGCTTAATTTCCACGCTATTATATACCTACCTGATGTATTCTCAGACTAATTATAATGACTCATTAACACAAGAATAGGACACCGAAATCTGTCATTAGTAAACAATACAGCGATTAGTGACACGTCTACTGAATGTGAAATGGGCGCGTAGGTCTCTTTAAATCAACGTGTACATGTATTGCTCATTTGCGGCAGTCACTTGATTGATGCATTACATGCATTAAGTAACACTTTGTACCTGCAGCCTGCAGTGTGTATATTTTCCGTTGCCTCATTATTAAGCTTTGTATGAGTATTTGTTGAGTTTATTGCTTTTATTACCATGTGTTAAATCTGTTTTTTGCGGAAATTACCTGTGACTCTGTGACGCTTGAGTAAGCGTCTGCTAAATAATTGATTTGCTTTTCAAACATGTTTTCGAAATCTATCAATTTTGAATGGTTATTTTATTTGCTATATTCTGGACGGTTGTAAATTACGTCATGTCATCGAATCTCTATTTTGTAGTCTTTCTTTGACAAGTACCTACAAAGTAACACTTAGGTATTTTGCATAGATTTCCATCAGCATCGCTCAGTAAACGGAGTGATAATGCAAATAGTCTCCCATCGCTATTACGTTCATTTTGTTAATGTAACATACACGTACTAAATGAAATACTTTTTTTACACAGTCCGTGTTTTCTTACGGCGACTCAGTATGTTTAATCAGTCTCTAGTGTCCAGTACAGTCAGTAAATAACCAGACGGCGTGGCATCTGCCATAAGCAAATAGAGGCCATATGAGCCAGACTTGTAAGTCCTACAGAATTTCTTAGTATCAGTGAAAAGTACGAAAGTTCTGCATTTGAAGGTTTTCTATTCTGAACATGCACGTCATTATTAGCCAAGGTTGTAGATTGTATCACTTCTTTAATTAGCTTGTCAGCTATTTTCTACTTGAAATGATTTTACAACCTTAGAAGATTATTAAACCAATTTAATGAGGCATACACCTGAATACTACTTTATACGTTGTAATTTCTTTGTGATGAATAAGACTGTCAAATGTTTAGTGTATACTGAAGCTTTTGAAAAGGCAAAAAACTGCATTATTTTCTTCGCGACATGCGATATTATATAGCAACAAAAATACAGTAAACAGTTCGCATAATATTTTATGATAAGACCGACAAGATTTTGCTTCTACGCGTCCGGTAACCTTTGCTGAGTACATAACGTACGATGAATGAGTACGAGCCTTTTCAAATAAAACTGAAATGAGTACAAAATTACCTGGGACTCACAATTAAAACTTTTCTCTACTGCACTAACTCGTGCAAACAATCATTAAGATTGCAGAGTTCATTAACATTTATTCCTCCCTTGGCTTTTTGGACCCAGCTGGAATTTAACCGTTATGGGGATAATTCCATTATTATAGATGTGAAGATAAGCTTGCGTATTTTAATAATGGCGACCTGAAAAATCTTTCTTTCATCCAACCTGCTGGAGATTTGCGTAGCAAAGTTTTTGAATGGAGACCGCATTTCTAAAGTTCCGCTGTGGTATTCTAGTTGCCTGAAGGGAAAACTTGAATTTCGGAACTCGATCTAGTTTTAATTATTACGCTAGGAACACATTTCTTATGTTCTAGACATGACTTAAAACAAAAGAGAAATAATAAATTCACCCGAACGTGAATTATTTTCGGAGATATCATAAATTACGTCACGCTAATTTTGTTGATGTCGACCTCCGTCCTCTTCCTTGTTGTTTGGAGAAAACTCCCTATCTGCAGCATTACGTCACGGATTCCCTCCTTATATCCTCCTTACTAATATTATAAATGCGAAAGTGACTTTGTTTGTTTGTTTGTTACGCCTTCACGCCTCAACTACTCAACGGATCATCATGAAATTTGACAAACAGGCATGCAGATAGCCTATGGTATGGAGAAGGACATTGGCTACTTTTTATCCTGGGAACGCGGGTGAATCCGCGAGGGACAGCTAGTATAATTTTATTTCTAAATCGTAGATTAAAGGCAAAAGCAAAGTATTATTATGTGATGGTCAAAAATTTCACGGAATATCGTTGATATAGGACAATTTGCTAAGCGATTAAATGAAATTTGATTACATCAAACAAAGAACCAACTTCAAACCTGATTAAATCTTTTTCTTATACCACATTATTAGGCAGTCTTCTGACGTCGTCATCCAAAGGTTATTAAGGCTCGCAAACATCATAGTCTATGAATATTAGAACACGTCCGTTATCAATGTGTATACCTTTATCAGAGGTTTTATCATGTATAACATGAGTGATAGCTGTTTTTACAATAATGTAGACTATACATAAGAATATATTGAAATTCCATGCCATATGTGGTCACGATAAAGATGTGAACTGTTTATTAATAGATCTTACTCAATAGTTTCTTAATAGGCTTTGTGATTCATCTGTCGATGTCATTTATCACCATTGCATTCACTGTAGTTATGTAGGATTTAATAGAATTGTATATACAATTCGATTAGTTAGCTTACGTTAATCATTATGGTTCTAATTTAAAATAAGGTTATATCCAAAAAAAAATTTTGGTTTTACCTTTTTAAATGTTGAAATGTCATATATGTACCAAAGACAAACTAATACACCATCATTCACACATACTATTTACATCTTTGTGTAGGGAAACTTGCAATGTTAGAAAGACATTAAAAAAATTGCGGTGGACTGGAAACATTTTTCAATGTCCCATACAATCAGCCCGGTGAACTATCAAAGGCCGGATCAGGCTGAGTGCAGTAGATAAATTCAGGCGCACGTGCCACTGATCCCAGGGGACTGCATCACAGCCACTGATTTAATGCTTCTGTGTCGAAGATTGATGCTTGGATGTCTGAAGACACAAAGTTGATAGGTATTACAAAATAAATAAGATCTGAATAAAGGTGTTCTCTTAAACTCTGAGAAATGTATTAAGGTATGAAGAAATGCTTTGCCTATAGTCTGGGCATCTATTCCAAGTCTAATAAGATTCATGATCAGATTCAATCTGGTTGCATCGTCGACCTTACTGATGTCAAATGTCAATCGTATTCAATTAATTTGTTGTTTTCCATTCTGAAACGTGAATATGACTGCATATCGTCATATTTAGATATAACATGTTCTTTCGTGTTTAGTATTACATCGAATTTTGTCGAGTATGATCGAAATTTTTGTATTAGAAACATAATTGTACGAATCGCAATACGACTGTTTATTATTTTCAGCGATTGTAATGCCATGATTTAGTTCAACGAGGAAACGTGTATGGCATAGTAAACCGCGAATGGCAAGTTACGCATGCCAACCAGCCTTTAATGCCAAGGTAAAAATAACATAAAACATGCTCTGATAATTACATTACACATGGAAACTATTTTCAAACGTATTATTTTTATCATTTATACCTCTCAATTGTCTGCATTTAGTATATCGGTAAATAGGTTTTCTTACTCATCATACCTTACTATTGAAGAGAAAAAGTTTTAATTGAAACAAAACTCTACCAAACTAGTAAAGACTTACAAACAATACCAAATTATTTCAGAATTCACTTGCTAAAGTAATTTTGTGTATCATTACATGTTCCGTTGAGTGAATAAACTTTTTGTTTTTGTTGCCCTATATTCTCTGACCTGGCTAATTAGATTCCATGCTTTTGTATTGTTTGGAACAATACATTTTTATCTAAGACCTTATTTTCTTTCAATTGAACATCTTACATATAGTTTTCCATGTTTTATTTTTATAATACCTAAGTCAGGTTTGGATCAGATATAAAAATCATAGCCTTGTTTATTCATGCATATGACCTCAACCCTGACTGAAGAGGTGACTTGTTGCCAAACTGGTTTTATTTGTATAGGTATTTTACAGTTAATTTATTCTCATGCTGTACAGCTGCTTATTGTCTAATAAAGAGGTTTGTTATTCAACACAATCGAATGTCTTCAGTAGATACAGCTATATAAGCTTTGTTCTTAAGTTATTCCTATGCGACTTTCTCTTTTATATCTGATTTTATTACATTGATGTTTTTATAGTTATAGTAGTACCCAAATAATATGGCTTACCGATGTACCTGCGCAGAAGATACATTTTCAAAGCGCGGGAAATGCTATTAGTCGGCAGCTGCCGCCATGTGTGCGGAGGGGCGTGACTTGCAGAGCGGAACTAACAGCTGCAGTGTATTATGAACCTTATAGTAGTGATTTTAGGTTGATTGTAAGTTTTAAGCATTCTTTCGTTAATTTTCGGGCCATACTTTCTTTTCTGTGCGAACGAAGATTCATGACGCGCCATATCAGTTGGGTAATACTGTAACTTTGTTGTGTTTCTATTACAGATCAATTAACGCAAACAAAAGAATGTTATATTCAACAGATTCTGCCTCCCACCTTTGTTCATTATAATGAGCACCGTCAGAATTACTTAAATGTAAATATTTATCATAGCGACCCTGCCGTTATCAGAGCGGAACCCCGCGTCTGCTGCAGCCTTGGTAGTCGCAAATGGAATGTTTACCTTATTCTATTATTGTATCAACAGATACTCACTTTGCTTGTAAGTAAACGTAACCCTCGCTGCTAAGTGAATGACGTTATGAACTATGATACTAAGTTATAGGTACTGCACTATTGCATTGTTCTACATACATTTTATTTTTGTCCTTTTACATTGATATCTTATCTAGTTAGATATGAATAACAAGGTCTCTGTTATGTCTGCTAGGCTATCCTATGAAAGCGGATTAGTTTATTTATTAATTTTAAACTAGAATCGCATCGACTAACTAACAAAAACTGCAAGTTTAAAACAATTTTGAATGTACAATGCGGCCTTCACTCTCTTTGTATCTCTTTTGCCAGTTTGGAAACGCTCTGTAACGTTAGAAATAAGACTTTCTAGGATTAGGATCAGGGAAATTTTGCGTTGATTTAGTTGGTTTATAACATTTATAACATTTTACAACGATCAATGTAGGAAACGCGTATGAGTAAATGAGTAAGCATATCACCGATAAACATTATTATATACCTACATATTTCAGGACGGTCGATAAGATACATGCAACTGTAGCAAACAGTATGAAATATTACTTACAAATGTTCTGTAACATAGTAATCATGATCATGTAAAAAAAAACCTAGCTTCTCGTCAACTAACTTCAAAGAAGTATATACCTCCTGTCAAAATTCATCAGTAAATTATGTCCAGTGTAAACTATACTAATCGAACGACCTTGCGACAGGCCAACATAATTGTCATAAATGTTTACAAGTCGTGTCGGTGACTCACGCGCAATGGTAAATGCACGAATTGCGACTGATCTTTGAATGTAACCTTTATATAATTCCATCACCTTGCGAAATCATGTCACCCGTAGCGTTGACGTCATTAAGCAGGAAGATTTATTTTCTATTCTTATTAAATCTAACTTCCTTCTAACTGCAAAAGGATGGCAGCCGTATGCTGAAGACTTGGTCTTATATTTGCAGTTTGTGATGCATAGTATGGTGAATGAACTTTTGACATCTTATAACTTAAATATTAGACAACTACTTACAGTATTATTATAATATGGCTTGTGGAAAAATTCTATCACTTTTTATAAACCACGTCAGTCAGCTATACAAGCAGAATACCACCGAACGTTATTTTCGTAGGATCAATTTTATTGTGAAACGATGCAGCGATTTTTTCAACAAGTAAAAATATCTTGCGAAGAATAAAGGCTAAATTTTTGTGTGCATTTTCGAATGACTGAAACTGAAAATATCTCGAACATCCGCTCAATATACAAAAGAATGACGCGACGAGAGCAACCGACAGTTGTGATTGACGTTTTCAATATGTTTCCGCGGATTTCCATTCAGCTGCCGAAATTGTGATCCCAGTATCGATACGTCTCTCATATAAGCGACTATATGGAGAAAAATATTTAATTTTTTTGGTAAGTAAATAAAAATATTGTAAGTGCCTTGCGCTCTGCACAAAATTAATGGAAAAATAATAAGATCATTGACATACTTAGGCGCATCACAGATAGATCTTTACAAAAGTTTACTGATCACTTCGGAATTTTAATAAGCTGTATCACCAGTGTAATAGAAACTGACATAAATAACAGTAAACTAGATAAGTTTACGGCCATATCTCCGAGTTTTCCGTCCAAGGTAACAAGCTAATTTAAAAAATCAAGGGATGAGTCGCAAAAACTTTTGCCTTGGAAAGGTTGTACCGCATCTAGTAAGCAAGTTTCTTGTGAATGATATGAATGCGTCCATATTGCTCATCTCAAGTCTATAGGAATACTTTAAAAATACAGCGTATTTTTAATATAAACCCATCTCATCATGGATAATGTTGATATTATAAATTGACCCTGTATATTTGCCTGAATAGTTATTGAATGGTTATTAATTAAAGTCTATCCATTTATCCGTGATCGATATTGTAATTAACACAAGTAGTGCTTAAATTAGAAGTTTTTGTGACATTACAGCCGTAAAAACAGTATCGCTTGGTCGAGCCATGGCCTGTTGCTTGTCCTTTGACGACGGAGTATTGTTTTTCTTAAATACCTAAAGACTGGTTCTACTTGTTGAATGCCTGTCCTTTTAACGCTATAATGACAGGTATTAGGTCCTACCTGAACTGTGTGGTGTGGAATACATTATCCTACGAGTGCCAACTTTAACATTTAATCATAGGTGATGTAAAATTGAAAAGGTCAAATTAAATCAAACCATTAGAACGTCTTTTGCTCATATATATATCAGGCATCTGCTCGTTTAAAAGCGCTAGATACTTTCAATGATTTGAAGTGCGAATCAGCAAACGTGTCACATACAAATGACAATGCAGCGTAAGGTCTGTGGCGACAGCGGCTCGTGATTCACAGGCCTGTCTCCGGCCACGTGGGTGGCCTCGTGAGGCTTTGCGCAAGTATACGACAACGGGCCTGCCTTGCCTTGATGAAACCAACCCCCGAAATCCGGCACGTGACGCATTGAACGCGGTTGACTGGGGACGTCATTGGGCCCCATCTCCGTGTTTGTAAACAGTTGCTTTGAAGCTCGACGTAAAGGATTACCTACCCGGATTACATTTATCACATTTGATAGTTTTCCATAACCATTTCTAGACACATGCTAATAAAACAAGATGTTTGTGCTTATTGCCAAAATTGGAAACTACCAATCTGCGCTGCGCAATCTGAGTAGGTTTACATCATTCTCGCGTCACCCACGTAAAGGATACGAGGATATCACGACTGAGAAGAGAATTCATTCGTGTTTTGATTTCGCCTCCTGCCTCCGCCTTTGCATATCACGTCTCGTTACGCTCGACTACTTCAGCTGGGTTGGGCCAATCATCGGACACTCGTTCACGTTATATTGGATTAACACGGTCGCTCGTGTCAGTAATCGAGTTTAAATACGCTTATACTCGTAATACGATATGCAGCAATGTCATTGTGACGATTTGTTGTCGACCAGAGGTCAAACATTATCATTGAAAACAGTTCTAAAGGAAAACATAATTGTCTAGTTAGATATGACAGGAAGCGGAAGAGTAACAGAATGATTTGCCAGACAGTAACAATGTTATTCTAGTCTTAACTAAATGTGAGCTTAACCGTCATTTATCGGGAGTCGGTGTTTACGAATGCGCTAGAACATTGCCTTCTAAATTGCTATTTGCATTTCCAGCAATTCACTCGTAGCGGTTAAACGTTGCAGCCGTAACGTAACAAACCATAATAAGAATGTCTTCTGCTGTGTTTGTTTGTTGCCACGCGTTTATACCGCGATTGTAACTAACAAGTCTACCTACGCAAATGTGGCTGAGTCAACGATCCCCTTCCAAGATTGTGCTGACACTTTCATTGCGACACCGTGTGTTTCTATAATAAGTAAATTACATTCCAGTTGTATTCCGTTTTTTAAGCTATACAAAACTTTGCCCATATATTGGAAAATTCTTTATATGGATTTAACTTAGAACAACTTCGTAACATACACTAAGCTTTTATTATTAGTTCAGCACTAGTTCAGCATTATGATAATGTAGTAATTTCGCTTACGGTAACTTAATTTTGGAATATAAAGTGATATTATGAGTCGCTTCGTATAATTTGCCGTAATCTGTTGTCGTTGACCTCGATGTGTGTAAACAGTGCAGTGTTCTATGTAGAGTAGTACTACTTGATGACGAACACGTGCTCGCCAATTTACACGGTACGTGCCGCAACAAAGACGAACCACTTATTGTTATCGCGGGAGAACCATGGAGCGACGGCATCTGCCACTGAGATTTTCTTTCCCTCAAGGTTATGTCATTGTCGTATCTCCACCGTTATGATTCCAACCTTCTTTGACAACAGACTGCCTTTTGTTTTACGCACAATAAGCTTGCGTCAGATAAATGAGAACAATCCTCCCTCTGTCGAGGGCCTCGCGAGTATACCACGATTGAGATATTCGAGCTCCTAATTCATTTCAAGGTCGAGGTCACAAACTCAGACAATCGTGTGTCGAATTGATGTTGTTTGCGAGATTGAATCCTATATTGGAACTTTTCTATTTATTCAGTGTAGTAGCGTGATAGTTACGGTCCTAATTTCAATTCCGTAGCAACGAGCTTGGCTATTGTGTCGTAGCGGGCGTTCGTCTAAATAAGTTTCAAAGAGTTTCCAACTAAATCGCGCACCCTCTGGAAAGGGGCGCATTTCGACGCGGCATCACGTACAGTCCCAAATGAAATTTCCAAGGAGCTAAGAGTGTAAGGCTGACTGGCGTGGAGTCTCCGGGGAACGCTCAGCTGGCTCGTGTGTCGTGAATGGGCATATATATTTTCTTGCACATTTTCCACGATTCATTCCCGCAAAGGTTGCTTAACCGGACCTTCGCTAAGAATTGGAATTGGTTTCCCTTTCGTGCACAGTTTTACCTTTTTTCTTCATTTATGTATTTCGATCTCCTGGATCTATCTCTTTATCACAATTTTTTTTACTAAAAGCTATCTTTTTTACGAACTTATTTAAGAGAATATATTATTTTTAACGTATTCTTTGGTCAATAAAAGTTGCTGATCATTCTGTCGAACAGTGGTGAATTTAACTTAATATTTTTTGTAATTGTTTGAGTAAGTAACAGCTTTTTTATGTTTCGGTTTTAATGGATTAAAAATTCCTCCTTATCTAATAAAATACTTACTGCGTAAGTAATTTTTCTTCTAGTACCTAAATCCTCAAATACACCGGGTGTTCATCGACTTCATCGCATATTTGGAGCTCCTATTCACTTGAAATTTTAATAATAGGTAATGGACATGAATAATAACGGAATCCCTTTAATTATTCTGGAATTGTAGGGATGTTTGAGGTGGTATGCGGCCGGCATCGGTGGGGGTTTATTTTTAGAGCGGCCACAGATGGCGAAGGTCGTTCCCTGTGCGCTGGTACAGTGCTACTTATTTATTTAACTCGGCCCACACAACGCGTCTGGCTGTCTCTCCCATTTGCAATGAGATGTATAATAAAAAACAACTAACTGCCGTAACCACCCTGGGGTTGTGTGGGTATGCTTTTTATATTTTTCGGTCTAAAATCTCGGTAGAGCCAGCGCACCGTAAAAAAATTAAAGTGTCAAAATTCAAAATTCAAAATTCAAAATCATTTATTCAAATAGACCTTCGCAGGCACTTATGAAAAGTCTGACTCTAATACTCTAATACCGGTTCGGAAGGTTGCATTTGCTGAGAAGAGCCGGCAATAAACTCAGCAATTACTCTTTTCAAAACAGGCTTAGATAAATTACATAATATTTACATTCTAATCGCACTGAAAACAATTGCGTGCCCCGGCGCGGCGGCAAAATTACAAAGTAGACTGAAAAAATATTTAATAAGTAAATAAATAGCAAACTTAAGCAGACCAGCCCCCACGAGCAGCACCTGTTCACAAGTATGACGCGTGTGGCAGCCATCGCCCTCCTCGCCATATTGGAGGGAAGTGAGCGACCCGACCCGACCCGTCAGTTTAAATTTGTCTGGTTTCATTTTTACATGTTTTGTGTAGTTTCTGTATTTTGATCTCAGGGAACAGCAATGAAATCCAGTAGGTATGTCGTTAGACTTCTTATTTATATAAATAACACGAAGATTATCTTCTCACGTCTCGCTACCGATATTGAATTTACGACCTAGTTCGCAAAATTCTGGGATTTTGTATTCAAGATAAGGAGGTAGCACTGGGGCGACGTTGGAGGCTAATGCATTTTGGCTTGGTGAAGAGAGATTAAACGAACTACGCCCGCAAAAAATTTTGGCGTTACAGAGTTCTATGAATTAAACGTAAACCCACTTTAAATTACTTTCTTATGCACTGAGGAACGTTAAACGATTTATGTCCGTAGCTATAACTTGCATCTTGAAAATAACTTTTATATCTAGAATAAAATATAAACGAGTGCATATTTTAGAAAAGATGTCTGCTTTTATTGCATTCTCTTTATATTGATACTATTTTACGAACAATAGAATCAGAGACACAAAGTCTTAATTTAAAAGATATTTTGTATAAAATAGAACCAATTCCAATGGAAACCGTAATAGGGATGATTCCTAGGTAACCAAATAATAATTGTAATGAGTCCGTTTTTTTCTTTACCAAATCATTAAAAATTTACAATGATGAAGCAAGTCAAAGTTCGGGAGTGGGGGTTCGCTCCGTCACTTTAGAGTAAAAAGTGTACTCTAACGTGACGTCACGTGGAACTTCAACACACGATTTCTTCGTATTTTGTTGTTTAATTTACAAAAGATCATCTAGCCCATTGTAGTTGAATTATAGTAGGAGCTACAATAGAGTCGCACAGGTGGATGCCGTAGTTACATCGGCTCAAATTGAAAACATTATAAAATATTTGAGTCAGGTTGCCTATACATATAAATTGATGAAATATTATAATTTGATGGACGCTTCTTCGCGATGACTACACCCACCCGTATAACGTACTCTACGAGCCAATGTTGTTGTAATACATATTATGCTACGTGCACTCCACTCAGTTTGGGCGGAGGCTCGCGTGTTTAGTTTTCATTAGGCTGTGTCCACACCCTGCAAATATACTCCTGCCATATCGTATCGTGTTTATTTACTATCTATTATATCGGCGTATTTGGGAATTGTGGCATTTTTGTGTATGCCGATTACTGTGCCTTCTTTATTATTGTATCTTGTATTTCTTATAATGTTACTTCATATATGTTTAGTGGTATCTCTATCTATTCTGTTATTTGTGAAGCTAGTTTATTTTGCAAGCAATGATATACCTACATATCACAGTTTGCAGCAACCGTAAACCGGGCTGATGTTATCATTAGAGAGATATTGTATGAAATTGTTTGAAGGATTCCGCTTACCAACAATACAAATCACAATTCAGCCCTGCTAAATTCAAGTTCTGCAATATGCATATTAACTTAACATGAAAATTATGAACTTCGCAGTTTCGCTCTCCTATAAAAGGCAAAAAAAAAACATTATCCGATGCGTGCAAAGTTTTTAAACAGCTATACTCAGCCAACGTAAAAAGAGGCGAAGTTTCCGTAACTTATGGGCTGTGTAACAAAATGCAGTGCCATGTTATCGTGGCGTAAAGCCAGGTAACGTTTGCTGGGGCACGCCCTATCGCGCCCCCTTTTAAGGGGTGGTTATAAAATTATACGTCCAATCCCACTAGTCATCATTAGGGGAGGCGAGTTGTAAACGGAACGAAAATAGGGAGCATTGACTTGTGTTATGTTTGCTGTTCCGCAAGTTCAAAAACCATTTAAATGAAATGTTCAGGCATAATATGAAGTACCGTAGTTCACGTAGGTCCCCATTAAATTGTATTTGGTTTGCATTGAACTATTGATAGGTATCTAACTATATTATATGAACTACTATATGTCCCCGTTTCACACCGGTTGCCGGGACAGAAAGAAGCCTATGTCATATGTCATTCAACATACTGTAGATAGGATATCTTTTCATCGCGAACGGTTAAGAAGTGAAAAGGTAACAAAAAGACAGAGGTTACCATTGCATTAGTGATGTTAGTGTGATGGACATATTAGAAACTGATATTATAATTTAAAATATTATACCTAAGATGCTGCTGATTTATGTAATTCTGGGGGAAATTATCATAGTGTTCTAGAGACAGTTCCACAAATGAAAAAAAACAGATGAAGATCTCCAATACTATCACTATCTCCAGTAATAGCCTATGTTAGTATTGTATGTTAACCTCTATGTTCCCACCGCCATATTTGTCCGATCGATCTGTAATGGGATTAGACTTGGAATTAGTTTTGTGCCCCCCTAACAAAGGGTTTTGGGCACGTACAAAGCCCGTCGGGAATGAGAAGATGTCTATTAGGTCTTCATTTCTCGGGGGACTTCTGATATTATGGCCTCTTTACGACGATTGCATATAGTGATTTAATGGGATTTGAATGATTTACATGTTATTTAGTATTATTATCTACTAGTTGCGCCCCGTAGTTTCTCCCACATACCCGAGGGATATATTGCTTCCCCGGGATAAAAAAAGTACCCTTTGTAATCCAGAGCATATTCTATCAGCTTGCCAAATTTCATCCAAATATGTTCAGTTGTTTAAGAGTGATTGAGTAACAAACATCAGTCCCCCGCGGTTTCACCCGCGTTCCCGAGATCAAAAGTAGCTTATGTCCTTCTCCATACCATAGGCTAACTGCATGCCAAATTTCATGATGATGAGTAGTTGAGGCGTGAAGACTAAATTGCTTATATCCTGTTCTTGTTAGAAAGAGACATAGTGAGACTAAATTAGTTTAGTTGTAAAGAACAGAATCAGCACCAATATCTTGTTACGTCGTAAGTATAACAAAAAAATACCTGCTCAAACCAATGTCCCTGAGTGGACCAATAATCAATAGTAATATAATTTATATAATAGCCGAATAGATCTGAGTACAACAGCCTCCAACCAAAGGTTTGCCTATTTTATAAAAAACAGATTAGGAATAAGATAATTTATCTACTTCATATAGGTACGCGAATGACCTCGTATGGCATTTCAATGGGATTATTTCATTCACGTAATAACAATCGACCGTCAGTGACCGGCGCAGAATTGAATATTTGGGTCAAATTAATTTATGCTTGAATTAATTTCCCTCATCGGCGCTTATCCGGCACAAAATGATCAGTGATCTTATGTATTCCTTTGAAATAAATAGATCAAGTCTTATTTTTACCCTGAATTTAATATTGCCAAAAGTTAGTTCAGTTGATAGGTATAGGAATTCTGATAAATCGATAAACTTAAAACCTTGATCAGTTATCAGTAGACTAACGGATATGGTGAAAACAATAAGATTAGATAACTAGTGCCAATATATAGAACCTGTGACTACACTTGCTTTGATATACACTATGACGTGGTGCCTGCCGCGCCGAGGTCGGTGCGCCCGAATCGATACGATAGACCAACCCGTGATACGTCACTAGTGTTTACGTTCCGTCTCTACGGCGACCATTTCTATTCGTTAATGATGCTCTAGTCGAGTTTTTATCGATTTACAACATTCCGTTATTCAGAAGACGCTTAGAGAATACGAAATATTTTGTGTTCGAAGCTTGGATCCTGCGAAACGTGACGAGAATTGTCTTTTATTTAGTCTTTTTTGTTTTCGGAATAATCTCATTAGGCTTGTTTTGGTATGCTAATATTTGAAACAAGAACTTCATAATAGTACATTATGATACATGTGTGTAAATTTGATTATTTACACTCCAGGCGATATAATATAGATAAGGGAGCCGAGAGTGTGAGAGCACACGAGTGTCATACGACATTTTTCAACACACTTCGAGGATAAAAACAGACTTCAATTTTGCAATAATTGTCACTTTACGAGCGAGTGTGTTGAAAACAATGTTACCATTAGGATGTTTGTTACGGGAGCTTCCTCCCGTAACATATTACGAAATAAAACAAGAAAGCGATATTTATTGACACACAAATGTACACTTGTTTGTACAAACACACTTCTGAGATAAGTCAGGTATAGATGACAATGCATCTTCTAATACATGTTCTACTTAATTTCAAAATGACTGAATGTAGTCATTTTAAAATTCAGTAATTGTACCAAACACATACATACACATATAAACATTAACGAAATTATTTACGCATAACCAGTTTGAAAACATCATTGCAAAGTACCGAAACAGTTTGATTCTGTGCAGTAAAATTAATACTCGTATGTGCATAGCATCTTACACGGATGCTTTGCTCGAGTGTTGTGTTAGATGAGTTGTACATTACCATAAGCAATGTTGTTCTCGATTCAACGCTTGCAATGAATCGAGAGAAGCTGAAAACTATTTTTAATTCAAGTTTGCCAATACAACGCGTTTACACTGTCAGCTTTCAGGTTGAACTTGAGTATGGTTCTGATGTATTGTTAACATGCTTTGTCTTTACGTCAAAGAGATCAATGGTTCAGTATTTGTGAAGATTTAAACTCTTGAAACAAACGTTAGTGATATTGATGTATTATCTGATGATTGTTTTTATTTGTTTCAGGTATGGTGTGCAGAAATTGTTAAGGCAATAACAGATCAGTGGTAGAGTCGTCGAATGCCGTGGCAAAGGTCGTTGGTTCAAATCCTCCAATGAGCTTTAGTTTTCGGTGAAGGAAAACATCCCTTGAAAACCATTACACGGGTTGACGGTAGTTTCTAGTCCGTCTAGCTGACTACCATACTCAAGTTGAAAATGTATCGTCAAGCACTTTCTTGAGTGTTCCGGCAGATGCACTTGAGAGCCAGTTTCCTTCGAGGCTTTGTGTGCTTCACAAAAAATAATCATGGCGAGATTTGTACAAAAAAATAAAGATTTTTAGAGACGTTATACCAAATGACGTTATGATCCTTGGGGCCTAAGGAATAACTTGAGGCATTTAAAATATTTTTACAACCCTGGGATAAAAATGCTAATTTATATGCCATGCCGGCGAACCGCGACTAAAACCGTTAAGTTGTTGTTATGTTTTGCGGGGTTTATAAAATATTTCATGTAAGTATACATGTTGCTGGTTATGTAATCTCAACATTGGAAGTGATTCAAATCCCTCTAAAATGTTTTATATTTTTGTAAAAATCGACGTATGGATCTCGCTATGATTATTTGGCTATGATTTATGATTTATCCGCATAGACACAAAATTATCCATTATCGTAATCGTAAGAATAAAAATTGTTTACGAAATATTTTGGAAGTGAGGTCTGTGAGTTAACATAATATGTTAAACAGAGCTACATGTTACAAAACTAGTCTTATCGGTTTAATTTGCATTAAAACGAATAAACACTTCTAATTTCAAAGCCACCATGTTGTAATTTCCGTTCGGAATAATTTGATTTATAACGTGTGTAGGTAACCTACTATCGATACAAATATTTAGCTTTATTATAATTTGAAACATTATTTCTACACCAGTTTAAAGGCGGCTTTCCACATGGGATGCATTTTATACGGCATAATGTTGTAGATCTAATGAAGTGATTCTATTGGTGGGTAAAACCAAAAACTCAAAACACTTGACTGGTGTAAAACTGCCCAAAACTGGCGGCTAAATTTAAAGCGCTGTGTTGTTCAGTAGAGAAAAACATAGATAAATCTAACAAACTGAAGATTCCAGCGATTCCCAAGCGATCTTATGAATTAGGCATGTAAAAAATAATACAGTCCTCCACCCACACTGAAAGTATATTTACAAATGTTTATCATTTCGTATCTATTTTCTGATCGGAACGAGTGAATTGAACACATCTGAGACTTAAATTATGAAATCATTACACGATGTTTACATAAAGTCATATGCGGTTGTACGAACTATTTATGTAACTACTATCATACGGATATAATCTAATTCTATATATATATCTGGATAAATCTAATCTTGACTTTAAGGAGTTCAGTATAATTTCGATTTGAGTACTTAGTAGAAAATTATCGGGCTCTAAAATTAAAAACAAATTATCGAAATTTATATCATTAGTGTCTAGTGTAGCATTAACAGTTACGTTCCGCACATTTTCAAGTCAATTTACGATTATTTTACCGACATTTGACGATAGAATATTAGTATTCTGACTCCGTATCAAACGAGGAGTTCGGTGACGTGACGAGCGGAGTATAACAATCAGGATTTATCAAACAAGGGTCCCCGACAGAGGTATCATCGGATGTAACCTGTCACTTTCCGCGAATTATGTGAAAGAGAAAACCTCATGATGTGTTTGTTCAAACGAATTATCTTTAAAAGATGCTCCTTTTTCTTATACATTAACTAGGTGTGCCCGCGGTTTAACTCGCGTTAGCGTGACGTAATATAGCCTATAGCGTTCGTCAAGAATTGGGCAATCAAATTCAATAATAATGTTTCGAATCCAACTAGTAGTTCCTGAGATTATCGCGTTCAAACAAACAAACTAAATAAATAGCTTCCGACGTGCGGTTTCTTTCGTGTTCCGGGACAAAGAACAATCTTTATGCAAACGCTGATGTGCAACTGCTTAAAAGAAGCACAAACCAACAAACACACGTTCGCGTTTATTAGCATTCTTTTATTGCATTCATGTGCTTATTAAATTGTTCAAACGTTTCCCCGAATACGCTAACCTACTCCCACAACGGATAAATATACTGTTTGGAAAGACTATAAATGGTATTATTTTAAGAGTAGCTACGTTGAATTGCAAATTATACCTGTTAGGATCCTTGAATATTCTGAACACATCCAGCGTCTTATTACTGAATCAACATAACGGTATTAGGTTACTGGATACTTGTCTCTAATATGTGTGGCAGTTATTGGGGCTTTAATGTCTTCACGGTTGCAACACCTTTTACCAATTATATACAGTAGTACCCAACCGATATGGCTTACCGATGGACCTGCGCAGATGATACATTTTCAAAGCGCGGCAAATGCTATTGGTCGGCAGCTGCCGCCATGTTAGCGCGCGCCGTGCGGAGTGGCGTGACTTGCGAGTGAGACGAAACTAATAGCTGCAGTGGAGGATGAACCTTTTAGTAGTGAACTAAGGTTGATTGTAAGTTTTAAGCATTCTTCGTTAATCTTCGGGGCTTACCTTCTTTTCTGTGCGAACGAAGATTCACGACGCGCCTTATCAGTTGGGTACTACTGTACAAAGGCTGCTTAAATTGTTTCTTCAATTTATAGATTCAAAGAAAAATTGTTTCAAGAACATGATATTTTATTTAAAAACTAGCTGTCCCCCGATTTTTCCAAAACAAGAAGCAACCAAAAGACACATGGCCTAAAAATGCATAACCCATGCCAGGCGTAAATGTTTTGTATCTCAGTATTAACAATAAGTATATTTTAAACTATCATCATTGCTAAAATTTTCTTTTTGAACCTGAAAATTTTTGTTCTTATTTAATTATATTCAATTTACTTGCGTTCTTAACAAAACAACAAGTTAGCATGTCGATAGTGAACACAAAGTCACCAGCGGGGTTATTTTAAAACGGTCGGATTCGGAATCGGGAGCGAAATCGGAAACTTCCGAGATGAGTTTCCGACATGATAAAATAATAATGAAAATGTATATTTGCACATTAAAATACAATCAAAACTGTAAGAAAATCAATATTTATTTAACATAGTATGATAATAGTAAAATTTAAGTGTTACAAATAATACCTAAACTAAAATAAATATATTCTGCATGATAGGTTAAAGCGGCCATTGCTATTTTAATTTCCGAATCGAATAGTTTGACGTTTCTCGACGGAAATATCAATCCGAATCATCGAAAAGTTTCCGATAGCTTTTAGATGGCGGAATTCTTTCCGAATTTTATTTAATGTTCGTTTTTGACTATTATTTAATATAAACGCATTATTTAAACTTATATAAAGGTTAGTTGGTACTAAACTGAGTGTGTTTGCCCCTATTTTAAGTAAATAATGAATAAGAAAGGTCTGCGGTAAAAGTAATAGCTACATACTCAAACTTCGTAGGAACTAAAACATATTGGTCACTACTCAATACCGTTACTCATGTTGGATGCTAGATTCACTACCACTAAAAATGTACGTAACGATAAAATCTATTGCAAATTATCTATTTGCAAATAAAAGTTTAAATATTTTATTAGTCTCAAAAGAAAAAAAGAAAAACATAAAATATTTGTTTTATTATACTCTCCATGAATGTACTGAAAAAAAAAAACTACTTTGACACAGAGGGCTTTTTGGCGGGAACTTGCAAAGTGACGTTGCGTTTTTGTTTTATTTTCAAAAAATCATGTATTCTGAGTTTTATTGCGTATTGTCTGTGATGTTTTATCCTATAAATATAAATCCACGCGCACCAATGAAGGGAAATTAAATGAATTATGTGTATCGTGACTTCAACTTGTCTCAAAAAGTCCGTGAGAAGTTTTAGTTTATTGACCACTATTTTACTAACACATGACGTTTATGGACTGTGACTGACAGTGCGTACTATATGAAAGTGATTTATTTTGTGACTAGAACTTAGGTATAACTCAAATACGATTAGGCTGTATGGCTTAAACCTTTGCCTGACTTTTGCTAATGTTATAAACAACAATTACTTCGCCTATCAGTCAGTTTTCGAAGTTCGATAAATCTAGAAAACCATTTTTATGTTTATTAACACAATGTAGACCTAAAATCCAAAATATAGAAAATAAGAAGTATCTGTCTCTATGCATTTGATATGAGTGTTTAAATGAGGGCTTTCAACAATAAAAATCCGTAAGCATTTCGATGTTACTTTAAGTTTTAGTTTAGGTATACCATTTCCTACCATTATTAAAAACAAACTTTGTAAACGCACTCCAACTTTCCGCGATCGGATCTTTTCGATGAAGGTTTTCGATTCCGCTCCCGATTCCGAATTCGATCGTTTTAAAATAACCCCGCAGATTTCCATGCAACAATTATATCATTTCAAATTACGCTTACTCAATAAACTCGAATTCTAAAAACATAATATCGCGTTAGCAGAGTAGCATCCTTTTATGAAAATCCGATCATTCAGCCATTACGGAGCGGGGGCTCTAACGCATAACTTTGGTGGTAATCGTAACGAACACCATTAATTATTTCATCCAATGACGCGCACGCGGTATGACGCGACGACGCCCCATTTGTGGGCCCTGATTGGATGAAATTCATGATCCCCTGATTGGTAACTTGCTTCATGGTGGTAACAAACATACACACATAACTTTCGCATTTGTAGTAGTAGCACTATATAAGAAGGGTATTATTAAAACTTTTTAACATTATATTATTTATAATTAGGATTATCTGACCAGTTATTTTTCAGAGCATATGGTTCAGTTACATAAAATAAAATGAGAACGAAAACGTGAATAAATAAGAAACTTATTGCGTTTGTAAATTTATATTCTCGTTACCGCTTTTCCGCTGTAAATATGCGCTTAACATTATTTATAAAAGCAATTTTAGCCGGCTCTGGATGAAATAAAATTGAAAAACTGGAGCGCCATATTTTATTGTAAACTGAATTGTGTGAACATTAAACACGTTGGAGAGGTATTCTGTATTGCATGTTGCCTTGGAAGCATTTCATGAACTTTCATCATAGTCATTCTTTCATATTCTCACCTGTGCAAAGGGAACTACCGTACCGAATAACGAATTGTGACTTGCATATTCTGAAACTGAATATGAAAACGTTGTGAATAAATAAAATAGTATCTCAAATTCTATTCCTACTTGCAATGTAGCCTTTGGTCTAAATAGAAGCGCATTTCCAAAAAATCCGACTCCAATTAAGGCAGCGACCGAAACCGTACGCTCAAACTTGATGTGCAATAAAAACCCGAAACCCTAAGGTGGCTTAATTGAAACCGGGAATGCTACCCCATTTCCATTAGCATTTTCTCTCATACATTCTGTACTGTGGAGGGTACCGCACTAAAGTATTTTCACTTCGCCTAGAATCGCCGGGCGTCGTCAACGAATATTTGTGGTATTCCTCTGGCATTATTTTAATTTGTTCTTAGCTCTAAACTTTTCTTTCTCAATATAAAACTTTTTAATGGAGTCCGCTGCTACAGCTTCTGTTCGGATATATACCAAAGTATTTTTTCTCTTTCGTTAAATATCACCAAGTTTAATGGTATGGTATTTTCTATAATCGTTTCTTCTATTGTAGCTTTTGTCTCGTTCATTTGTTTCACTTGGAGTCTTTCTGTCGGGATCTAATAATAAAAATATGTTCGCTAATACATAGTACTGCGTCCTATGTTGACTTGGTCTCCTCTGTGGCACATACGGCGATATTTCAATACGATAAGTATCTCGCGTCGTCGTGATATTGCTCGGCTTTCTTCGCGTCGGGTTTTATGCAAGGTTGGCCATTACGACAAGCTTCAAGACTCAAGATATTGTGATTTTAGGAACTTTTCTTGTGTAAGTCGACGACATGCAGGGTGTAATGTTTATGTGGGGAGGCTTTTCTTGTGAGGCTTTTCTATGCTTAGAATGTAGGCACATATTTTGTTGTTTTGCTTTCCTTGTGTAAAGTAGTACCCGTTACTTTTGGCGCATTATTAGAGTATTTCTTCAAATAAATAAAACAATAAAATACGTTGCAAAACAAAAGTCTAAAACAACACAATAATACGGCAAGAAGCGTTAAATCAAAAGTTTGTAACCGAACTAACTGAGAACTCGATAGCTTTGTCTGTTTCTATTATGACGCTTTTAAATGGCGAAACAGTTGCTAAAGTAATTTTGAAACTTTGCTATCGTAAACACAGCACCCGAACATAATCCCCTTTAACAGTGTTTAGTTACTTTACTGGATTTAAGCCTACTTTTGCCCCCGTTGTAAAATATAGTGCGAATACGTAGTACGTGTGTTTTTAAGGATAGGGCCCGATAGTAACTGTATGCGGTGTTATATTAATGCAAGTGCAAAATACTTGTAGATTTCATAGTTTCATGCATGTGTCCTTAGGGGATAAAGAGTTGGCTTGATAGCATCGTGATTTCTTATTAACACGTTCAAAAATTCTATTAAATTGGTAATTTTACAGAATGTAAGTTACTCCGTGTCTTGCGAGTCCCGAGGTGAAAATAATCCCAGATGCACAACATTCTTAACAGTTTCTTAGATGAGCCTGCAGCTTCAGCCGATAATAGTTCAGTGGTATTGAGAATCCTACAATGTGCTTGAGATTTCGTTACAGGAAAACTTCGTTAGGAAACCACAGCACGGTGGCGAGGCACATTGTAGTACGTGCGTGGCTGGCTACCACCATCTGTCGTAAAACCCCTACGCGTTTTGTTCAGCTGTACTTGGAAGCCAGGCCCCATAAGGCTGTGTTTACCACATTCGCCCACATCATCACTTGACATGGTCAAAACAATCCTGATCCACAATATCAAATCGATCATCGGAATTTCACATCAGTTAACGATAACCGTCAAAAAGTACATAACGTGATATTTCGCATGTTCCAAACTCGACTCATTTCAATTCTTCATCGCAAGCTGTTTATCCCTTTAATTTGCGAAGTGGCATGTTACGCAACCCCGTGATAGATTGCCGCAATATCGCACAGTAATTAGCGATGTCTCGTGACTATGTATGTGTTTTTTTCCGACGATCATCGTAATTCGTCATCTGCTTTTGATGTTTGATAAATGTTTATAAAGGTAATAAGTAGGTATTTTACTAGATAAAATTCTTATGTCCGAAGATATCACTTTTAAAGCCTCATTTTTAAAGCCTTTTGCCGGGGCACGCAATTGTTTTCAGTGCGATTAGAATGTAAATATTATGTAATGAATCTAAGCTTGTTTTGAAAAGAGTAATTGCTGAGTTTATTGCCGGCTCTTCTCAGCAAATGCAACCTTCCGAACCGGTATTAGAGTATTAGATTCAGAATTTTCATAAGTGCCTGCGAAGGTGTATTTGATTAAATTATTTTGAATTTTGATATATGTGTCTTTAGTCGTTATTCGTTATGGTCCACTAGCGAATGACGCCAATTCTATTGTATTTTCAAATATCATTATCTCATTATGGCGAGCTGAACAAACAAAAAACTATCCTATTTTTGGTACAAATGAGTGGAAAAGTGTATAATAGAAATAATAAAGAATTATTTAACATAAAACAATGAATGTAGTTTGAGTTGTTGCTTAAATGTGTCATAATTTATACAGAATTTTATATCCGGAATGTGTATAAATAAGAGGTTTTTGTAATGGTCATTGTTTTAGTAATCAGTATTTATTGTGATGGGATACCATTTACATATTGTAGTGTATATTTTATTTGCTATATTTGATGAAATATTGGACATAATAACAAACAACAAAGTCATTGTCATAAATGAATCTGTCAAATGATCCTGTTATGTAATAAGGTTATTATCCAATTCAGGCGAAAATGTTCCGCGCAAATTGTTTAACACACGTCAGACGTCGTTATGATACCAAGATTAGAGAACATTGTTATGGAAACACTAGCCTTCCGCCCCGCGGGTTCAATTTACCAATTTTGGGAATTGAATTTCAGGAAATCTCACCTATGTGACATGTATTAGTAATTCCTAGACAAAATTTAATTTGCTTGACCCATCGGTTTGTGAGTTATGTATAATTATGTCAGTTGAGTTAACAAATATACGGCCCGCCTGGTAGTGAGTGGTTACCGTAAGCCTATGAACGCTTGCAACCCCATTCACTCACGCGTTACCGACCTTTCCCTCATCCCTGAAGAGCTTATGACCTTACCTCACTTACGCGCAGGAACACAACATTCAATTATTTGGCTACAGTATTCTGTAAGGTGAAGGTAGTTCTCCAGTTGAGCTGCTCTATCCGTAAAACAAACGATTTGCTCTACCTGTTTAAAAATTGATGAAATCATATTAAAGATATCTTATGTAATTCGAATGCAATTATATCAGGTTCAAGGTTTGCCGTCGATTCGGGTGTGCTTCAATTTGAGCTCAGTTGAAGCGCCCCGAGCCAGCATGGCGCCGCCCGATGACGTTATCGCCTTGTCTGTCGTCTGCTTGTCCCTTAATGAAAGGTAAACACGTCTCCCGTGCCCTGTTTACCTCGCCTAAGCCTGCTCCGGAGCCAGGACCTGCTAATATTTGGCGCCTACCGTCAATTCGATTATATGTTTACTCGTTCAGTTCGTCACATTATGCTCGACCATTGTTTTTTTCTGCTAAGTTAGATGACCGGTGAAGTGATGGCGTAGGCTGGCTTGACGAATATAAAATCCCATGTTTGGGAAGACGAGGAAGAGGAAGATTATCTTTAAGTCTGATAGTCTTTGCGATGTCTCGCCTACATTGGTTACGTTAATGTGACAATTTCATTTGTAATGAACAAATTAAATTGTCTACAATAATAATTATGACGTTGACGTATCCTCGATCTCTCTATACCTAAACAAACAAAGCTGTCTGCAAAATATTTGATCAAAGTTAGATATTTATTCAAGAACTGAAATGCTAATGTAATATATACATGTATACATATAGTGCTGGAAGTCAGTCCCTTGAGCCTCGTTCGAACGTGATACTCGTTCGCCTTTTTATCACGATTTTCTATCATTTGTATGCGACAAGTTACTGAAAAGTTATCCCATTACTAGTTCTCACTTTTGCTCAAGTTATTATCATAACCATTTCAGCTTTGTCTGCCCAGTCACAATTTCGATATCATGTAAACTTTTAAACCTTTTTAACTTTTATGTGAATGGTTGAACTTTAGCACTGAAAATATTGGTTTCTTCATCGATCTTTAAAATAACATAAACCGTGTTGTTATCTTAACTTATTATTCTTATTAGTATTACTGCATTTTGAAGTTTAAGTATCTGTTATGTATGCTACGACTGATTTTAAAAAGAGTTCTGAAATCTAACGTAATTTGCGATCCGCTGATCGAATAGACTTTACTGTGATGTTTATATAACACATTCTTAAAGCAAAGCAATAAAAATGGCATGCAAACACCTTTAGTAATATGTTGTAGTACAATTTATAACAGAATGTGTGTGTAATGTTAGTAAATATTAGCAGTATCGGTATTTTTGTTTGTTATTATAACAAAAATAGTGTCAGCAAGATTCTTGTAAGTAGAACATGCTTTGCCTGACCGAAACTATACCTACTAAGCGAAAGTGTTTCAATAGAAATCGACAGTGGTCTGCGGTTTTATTAGATAACTGTAAAAGTTCTTGGTCAAAATTAATATTAGTTTTAAAGTATGGTATTGATAGAATTATATTCACTATCCCAATAACAGTTTCCAAAAACTATATGAATATTCCAAGGGCTGTGATTAATTTGAACCAGAGATGCAATCATTCTTGAATTGATTTTAGACTCTAAATTCAGATGCGCAAAACTTAATTTTCTCGATCTCAACCGTTAAACCGTCGACTGTTCACATCTGTTCAACTATAGAGATCAATAGGAAGCCAGATGTTTCGAAATCACGATCCCTTCAAATCATCTTGGATCTTGATGAAATCAGTAAATGTTACTCAATATGGTCATGTCCAAAAGAGGATGTAAGGTATAACGACATTATGCTTTTCGTCGTCACGGTGGTTGGTGTTACGCAAAATGCTTAAATTATGGGTCATGATCGTTAGAAAGTCACCATTTGTGGTTTTATAGTTAACTCATTTTATTTGAGGCTAAATAGGCATTTAACTGCGTCATACTATGGTACTTATTAGGTAAGCAGATTTGTTGATGACATGGTAGGTATATCATCTATTCTTCTTTACGATTCTTTATTCTGTTTTTCTTGAGGGGTCGTTTGGCTTGTTCAGTAAGACCTGTCGTCGGTCGTGGGCTCGATTTTCAACAGGATAGACATTTGTGTACATGTCTGTTTTTTCTGAATCGTGTTTTAATTTAGATAAGTATATCAGTTATCTGATTTCTATAATAAAACCTTAATTTGCGAATAATTTCCCAGTATATTACAAAAAAAAATCTTATAAATGAACTGTCTTTGCTCTAGCCAAGCACATATCAGTGTTCCAAAAGCCAGTTGCTTCTAGGCTTTTTGTTCTCACAACCTTCGGCCACGTCATCACTAACCATGGTGAGATTGCGAGAGAAAAATATTGTTTATCAAAAAATGCTCTCACTTGTAGGTAAAAACAGCGTTAAATTATGTACATAGAAAAAAAAGCCTATAATATCAAAAGAATTCTCGGTATCATTCAAATGCCAGACTTGGTAATCCTCAGGGGGTGTAATAAAGCGGGATAATACGGTGGAATAAACTCCGTCGTGTCAGCTTTACACTGGAAAGGAACTGGTAGGGTAGACTCCATATTACTTTCTGCCAATATCAGGGAGGTTCGCCTGACCGTATTGGTTTTTTCAAGGGCGTATACCTTAAGTTAAGTATTTGGTAATCTATTTATTATAAACACAGTCTAAGTTTAGCTTTGAACGTTTGACTGAGGCTGTGGTGTAGGCTCAAGGGGTATCCCACATATACGAAAACAAACTTTAAACTTGGACTGTTTTAAGTAATACTCTAATAATTAACACAAATAAGTTAAGTATTCGGTTTTCTCTTGGCTTATTTTGATGAAGCGATTAAAATTTTCATGAAAACAAAAACTTTTATCTTGTTTTCTTTTGGTATTAAATACACAACTGTAGACCAAAAAGGAATTATCTTGAAGTTTCGGGTTCCCTTTGTTTTGTATTTATGGTCTGGGGATTTAACGTCTCGCAACAATAAATCTAATTTTGCGGCGTTATCTGTCATCCTTTATCATTATGTTACCTTTTGTATTTATATATTTGAAACGATTACAATACATACTCATCTAATTGGTTATTAGTATTAGTACGTGATTAGTACGGAGATCGAATCCGTCGGTGATAATGATCAAACTAGTGGAATATAGTAACACTGACGGGCCAGTTGGCGCAGTTGGTTAAGGTTCACCTTACGCGCCGCAGGTCGTGGGTTCGATTCCCACACAGGAAATGCATTTGTGTGCATGAACATGTCTGTATGTCCTGAGTCTGGGTGTAATTATGTATATTAAGTATGTACTTACAAACAAAAAGTATGTATATGTATTATATCAGTTATCTGGTTTCCATAGTACAAGCTCTGCTTAGTTTGGGATCAGATGACCGTGAGGAATGTCCCAGGATATTTATTTATTTATTTACTGAATAACCCTATAGTTTAGCACGTACATGACCGGTTTGAAACGACTGCCGAAAGTTCGTTACATCTTATCTGCCCATCATGTTAGTGAGAATTCCAACTTTGAATATTAACTGTATTCAAACATGTAGTGTGTGTAGAATGTTTTGTTATCGTCTCTAAAACTAACCCTTTAATGCTCCATTTTATAGATTAGATTAAATTGTTCTCTCGATCAATACATTGGAACACGCTACGAAGAACACAACTAGCATTGGGACAGTCTCCAAATTCTCTGCCGCTTTTTTCGTAATGTCCGAAATAGGGTACTACAACCAGAATAAACATATTATTATTATTGGTGGTGTTTGACCACAATCTCACCATGGTCTAGAAGCAACTGGCTCTCAAGTGCAGCTGTCGGAACACACCGAAAGGTGCTTGGCGACAGATTTCCGACGGTGGTAGCCAGCCAGATGGGTACTAAAAAGTACCCTACCACCGTGCTATGGTTTCCTCACGATGTTTTCCTTCACCGAAACCTCAAGCTCATTGCAGGATTCGAACCCGGGACCTTCGTTTCGGTATTCGACGTCACTACCACTGAGCTATCATTGCCTAGAAATGAATCCGTTTGCACAAAAAAGAAATGGCCCGAAGATTAACGAAAGAATGCTTAAAACTTACAATCATCCTTAGACCACTACTATAAGGTTCATAATACACTGCAGCTGACAGTTCGCACACATGTTGGCAGCTGCCGACCAATAGCATTTCCCGCGCTTTGAAAATGTATCTTCTGCGCAGGTACATCGGTAAGCCATATCAGTTGGGTACTACCACTCCTGTACTGTTATTAATCGGTAACACTTACTAGCTGCGGAATTGTTTTGCTCGGTATTATTACACTAAAGGGATGTTTCCTCGCTGCGAATAAATGACTAATTTCAATGTAACGTAGAAAAAGCGTTATATGTTACCACAGCAGGGAGTTTGCGAGGATTACTCCGACAGAAACAAATATGAGACACGTAAAATTACTTTTCGCCAAGAAATGTGGCAACAATAACTTTGAATTAGTTGTTGGAACACGCGACGTTTCACGTAGCGTTGCCTAGCTATCGTGTTCATCTCGCTAGAGTATTTAACTAGACAATTTACAGCTTATTGCTGTTAGTTGGATATAATTACGGTTAAAATTAACTATGTTGCTGTACACATGTACACCTATAGTTGCACTTAATACAAAGAAGTGGGAGAAATGTGCTCTTTATGCAGATTAAATATTATTAATCACGTGTCATGTTTATTAATCTACTGAATATGTTTTCAATGCTGACATAGCGTTTGTTTGCAATAGCCCACCTGTAAAGTTTCAGGATTAAACTTTTCAAGCCCAATATCGTGCTCCTTTGCCCCCTTCCTGTAAACGTCAACAATGGGAAGTAAGCCCTTAATAATAAAAGTACTGCTGGTTGCCTTCAATCTAACATAAAGATTTATGTTCTATTGAATCCCCTTCGTTGGGTGTACCTGAAAAATACAAAAGTGAGATAAATTAAAACTTCAGTTTCAATTTGTGCAATCATTCAGTTGTTTTTTGTTGTATTAATTGTATCTTAATTCAGATGTAGTATTTCACGGGAATGTTGTGGAATTAATCCCTTCACATTCAGCGTTTTGCATCCTCATTTATAATGTAGACAGCAAGGGAGTGGAACTTGCTTCCGGCGTCTGTGTTTCCTGACGCCTACAATCTAGGAACTTTCAAGGCCAGAGTGAATAGGTTTCTTCTGGGTAAGCGTCTTTCATCTTAGGCTTCGTCATCCCCATTATGGGCGGGTCAGTGATCAAACGCAAGGCCATTTAATTAAAAAAAAAAAATACCTGACTTTCAGTCTGATGTAATATATTGTTTTTAATGATGTGTTAATTTAAAGTTGATAAGTGTATTGTTATACGACTTTAATAGGGTTAAATCATATGCTCAAAACTTCTTTATACGGATGTGAAAGTATCTAAA
Source organism: Achlya flavicornis (assembly GCA_947623365.1). Classification (NCBI taxonomy): domain Eukaryota; kingdom Metazoa; phylum Arthropoda; class Insecta; order Lepidoptera; family Drepanidae; genus Achlya; species Achlya flavicornis. The sequence continues at coordinate 4,156,409 of OX392469.1, forward strand.
TTGTTTTGTCTAATTCTGAATCCGAAATGTTCTCCGAAGGTTTTTAGAAAAGGTTTCCAAGAATGTTGTCTAATTATTAGCTTTACGAAGGAGTAAATTACACCCGAATGTGTCGATATAAATTTCACTTTGCCTCCAAATAAAGTTACAGCTGTAGTGTCGTACCTAAACCCCGATTTTACCATTATCATATATCTTAATGAGTCCGCAGTTTGTAGGATAAAGTACTGTCGGTACGTGGAGGTCGTTATACACTCGTTTTGTGCTGAAACTACCTACATTTTCGAGGTATTCTTGATACTTACCGAGTATGAAATGCAGAGAGTAGAAATGTACGCGAAGTTATTTCATTATCTTCATACTGAAGTGAAATTTCATCTTATCATATTTCTTATGATATATTCATAGGGAGTTCTGAAAGAGGAAGGATGGGTTGGTAACAGTTTCCCAGTTGAAGTCGTCAAACAGTTTCATTGCTGCTCAATCTCGTTTTACTCCTTCCATTCTACAATGAACCTAAAACGTCCTTGGGGTTTTAAAAATTCAAGTTTATGTCGATGCTAGCTCATTGGTAGTGATGTAGAATGTACTGACGAAGGTCGTCAGTTCGAATCATACAATGAGCTCGAGCTTTTGGCAAAGAAAAACATCGTGCGAGGGAACCGTAGCATGGTGGTAGGGTACATGATAGTAACTACCAGGCCGGTTTCAATCCTCAAGTTGCCAATCTGCCGCCAAGCACCTGCCGGTGTGTTCTTGCTGCTGCACTTGATTGTTACTTCCTTTATGGCTTTGTTTTGTGCTTATCCCCTTCGGCCTCATTACCACTCGCGATTTTGGTTAAAAACAGGCCTATAGAAAACTAAAATATCTTCCTATCCTATCGTAAAACTTCTAGGAGTCAAAATATTTGTTTTGTCTAACTCTTTGATGAGTGCCTCGTGATGCCTCGTTGTGTCTTGTGAGTAACTGCCTGGCCTATCGCCAGGTCATTGTTTATAGGTTATACATTGGAGTCTTCTGGCGTCCTGCTGCCGCAAGATATCATACACATATTTCATCTGATATTGTAGCTAGTTGAAATTTGTAATTGAAAAATGAAATTTATTGCTCGGTTATTTATTTACTAACACATTATATGCGGTACTTAGGTATACCAAAAAAAGAAACAAATTTAGTTTTTTTTGTCTGTTTGTTCTGGCTTCAAATATTGGGATTACGTGAAATATAGTATTAAAACAGAATTCATCTTGTGCCACCATCGAACAATTAACCCAAAGAAGCGTAATGACGTCGATTTTGTTTGCAAGCTATTCCGCCAATTTGCCACGATCGACAATGCGCTATGGCTAAGACAAGGACACATGCACTCTGATTGGCCAAGTCAAGAACACACGATGCAGTAATTGGTTCTTACTGTTCAAAATCAGTGACAAATCACTGACTAGTTTCGGAATCGGATTGCTCGGTATCTACTCTAAGGGTTTGTTCCTCGATGTGTGCCCCACACCCTTTGTCAAGCACGCGCACGTTAAGAGATGTTATTTGGGTATAATCGTTTACTTTTATGGTAATAAACAAATTAGTTAATTGATTTCCATAACAAGAATTACAAGCGTTTTCAAGTAAAACAACACTTTTAGGTGAAACTCGTTACTCGGATCTCAAAACAAGATCTAAACACACCACGCTCTGGTATTTGTATAGAAAATTGTTGTAACATTTAATGGAATTGAATTACTATTCCGTGTGGGTTGTACCGTGGATAGCACTTTGGGGGATTGGCGTCGAGACAAGGTAGGGCTGCGACCTTCGGCTTAATAGCATTCATAATCCAATAACTATGATATGGAATAGCAAAGATAACTATGGAGACGACTCGGTTTAGCATATCTACTTTACAATTAATGTTGGTATTTTCAGAAAATTCTGGTAATAAATATATTTGTATACCTAATTTTAATTTGGTGCCATAGTTTTGGTTATATTTCTATATTATAAAAATATATTTATATGTTTCCCTATTTCCCTTTATCATTACTTGAGAACGACTTTTCCGATTTCATAATTTTTTTTGATAGAGAACTTTTTATCCCCGACACACGCGTGAAAACGCGGGGGACAGCTAGTCTTAAATAATTAAAGATGCAGATTTGGCTGGATCCAAGCAACAGTCAGAATTCTCTAAAAAGGTGAAAATCCTTTCTTCAGGAGAGAACAGTTAAGGCGTGCGGTGGGCGGATATGAACTAGTATTGAAGAGTAAAACAACTTACTTTAATTGGTTACAATTTCTAGATAACGGTTTAATTTTACTATTATAGCACAAAATTGGATAGCTCGTTTGCAATCTTGAGATCAAAATGTCATCATATAAAGATCCAGTGAAAGAGATACGAGCTCAATAATTCCTGGTGCTGTTTAGAAAGGGGGCACCCCGGTATGACCCTTCACGATACTCGACGTTGTGGGATATTTTGATACTCGAATTACCCTGAATTTCATAAATAACATTATAATCCCATCCTCTATTTAATTAACCCCTTAGTTAGGGTTCTGGTACACTACGGTCGATGCGCAAGGATCATTAATTTTAGACGTAAAATTATCTTTCATTTGTCTGTGAGACTAGGGTCTTATAAAAACATTAGTTGACTCAAAAAAAAAGGTTGCTTGTGGTTTTGACTTCACACACGATTCGAGTATGAATACAGTATTTGTTTGTACTCTACGAGGAAATACAAACTTGACTAATCAGAAATATGACATTCCATAGTGTATTTGAATCATATACTAATTTTATAAATGTGAAAGTACCTCTTGACGTCAAAGGGCACAACCATAATGTTGAATTTTCCACGCCGTTAGCCTATATGGCATGGAGAGATTATGGCATAGAGAAAATCATAATATGCTACTTTTTTATCTCTGGAGCGTAACGGGCCATTTTGGCAATTTATGCATATTTCGTAAGAAGTTAATGATACCGAAAGAATTATAAAAAGAGTATAACCAATTTAGCGAATAGTGTAAATGGAACCTTATCTGTCACCCTGAGTACTTTTTATACCGTGGCAGTGACATTAACGAGGTCGGTAAGACCATGCTCTAAGCCTTCCTACCTCACCTTGCGTCGTAAGTGGGCACCGTGACGTAATGGATCGTCGTGCCTAATGGGAATTTGTCACGAGCATCCTATCTTGGAGGTGTCATTGTGGGCTTAATGTACCCGTTGTTGATACGACGACACAGATTATGTTAGCTTTTAAATGTTAATCAGCCATTGCAAAGATTTAAAGCCTGTAAAAATTCTGTCAACGACAAATCATTATCCACTTCACAGCAATATATGTAAATAACTTGAAAATGAATATGAATACGTCATGAACGCAAGTGCGCAACAGCAACCAAAACATTTCAGGTTGATTCTGTTGTTTACACTAAACTAATTTGAATCTCACTATGTCTCTTTCTAACAAACATAAGAAAAGGAAGTCCTAATGCTTGTTTTCAATGTAAATTTAGTCGCCATCTATCGAGGTTACGCCTAAATACACGCAAAATAAGATGGCAAAGATTAATTATATAGCTTTAAATATGGTCTATCCTTTTTCAATAATGTTCGTAAGAAAGAGATGAGATGTGACTAAAATTAGTTTAGTGTGATTTACAACAGAATCGGCACCAATGAAATTGTTTCGGTAGATTCAATTAATATTATTTTGATTAAAAGTACTGGCGGCCACATTATGATAGTAATCTTGGCAGGGATGTATTCCCCCATTCATAATTATATATGTCACCGTATTCTTACAGCCGGATCTAAGGCTATTTGTTGCCGCTCTAGCCAGCCATTTTGTTATATTGTCAGTGGCGTGCATTCCATATAGGCAAATAAGCAATGCCTACCTCATAAGATTCAATTCAATAATATTTTGATTCAATTAAACTACATAATCACTTTAAATAAAAATTCTAACCTAACATTCAATACGAAATTTCAAACTTTGCCGCGCACGCACTCGCGAGTTCGCCTCTCAAATTTACGGCAATTCACGCACACTAAAACGATTTCGGCATATTCATACACACACACACACACTTCTTTAAGATAATACGACGAAAGCATAAATCACGCTTTTGCTATGCGTAGCATACTGACATTTGACATTCGCGATTTATGGACCAAAAGTAACCTTACCTACTCTGTTGTAAGTAAAGTAACCCATCCAAATTAAAAAGACTACAGTTACGACTGCTTTACCAACATTAGAGCAACTCAAATATAACTTCGCAATTTATTTGTGTTGGTTTGTTTATGGTTTGGCTGGCATTGTATGCAATGTTGTTGTTATCTACTTATTGTGATTTTGCGAAGTGTATCTATGAAGTGTATTGTGTGTGAAATGAAGAAATTTTGTGGTGAAGATGCAAAATGTGTCGATAAATTATTCCTTTAGTCAGTTTTCGTTTGTTGAAAATAGTAGGTAACTTGCTGTAGACCAACTCCAAAACATTCATGGATTTAAAACAAAGGTAAAAATCTTAGACATTTTAACACAGAATATTAAGTTTATTATACACCTGGCTATCTGGATGCTGTTATTCGAATCTATTATTTTGTTATTATGTATTTTGTTTGCTAATGAATCATACCAAATGTGTGTGGAATGATACGCTGACCTAAACAATTTTACGAATCGGGTCAAAAAACATAATCTATCTAAGAGGCATATTTAGGCGTATATGGCCATGATTTCTTCTGCCTACCTAGTCCGAAAACCAATGCACGCCACTGTATATTGTATCGATGCATTTTATTTGATCTCTACTCGTTTTATATGAGTATTCGACTTGCTTGAAATTTCCGAAGCAAATATAAGTTTAACAGTACATTGAATTGATATTTGTTGGATAATTTCGATACGACTGTATTCATTCATAGGAAAAGTTTGTATTATGTAATTTTATTTAAGCTCTACTAGTTTTAATATGAGTATTCGACTTGCTTGAAAGTTTCGAAGCAAATTTAAGTTTAACAGTAGGTAGGTACATTGAATTGATATTTGTTTGATAATTTCGATTCGACTGTATTCATTCATAGGAAAAGTTTGTATTATCTTTCTTTATCACTAATAGATACTAAGTACTCACCTATAGTTTTAGTACAAATCATTCGAACGGAATTGCAATTTACACATACGATTAACTCTCAAAGTTGGAGCGTTGATTACTTACATTTATTTAAGCTGGAGCAAGCGAGCAATAGACGCTTCAGTAAATTGAATTCCTTCACAGCCAGGTACTTATATGTAAAGTAGAACACATACATTAAAATCCACACTATTATTCGTAAATACAAGTAAGACTGGCTGGTTGCAATGTTTTGACTAACCTACAGGATATCGATGAAAATTAGCAGTTTGATAGCTAGGACCACATTGATAAACATGAGCTACTTTTTCAGGGAAAGCGGGTGAAACCGCGGGGGACAGCTGGATTGATATATATTTTTAGTGCAGCTATCCCCGCCCTATACTAATGAACGGTCTCTTGGGATGTCCGAATGCTTTTCAAAGCGATTTCGACGATTCGGAACATTTTATCCGCTGTTAAGCCACACCCCCTCATTCCAGTATATAAATCACACAATGCAAAGATTTTAACAGTCAAAACCATTTTTTTGTTTCAGAAAGAAATTGTATTTATTTTATTTTGGGTTTGCTACGTTCTCTAATGCGTGCCTACTTACCTACTACAGTACCTACTTATAGTTCTTCCCGCATGTTATTGGATAATTTGTACTTATATTTAAGGCATTATTAGAATTAAAGATTACAACTATAATATATTTGGAGTTGAAATCCTAGAAATATACCTAGATACTTAGGTAGGTACTCACTCCAACGTAGGCACAATGAAGGGGTGAATAAACTTACAAGTTTTATGATTTGGCATTCGTCCATGTAGTATTCAGACTTAAGTACTTGATAACCTCCTAAAAAGATATTGCCCCGGCTACTGTTGATATAATCTTCGCGAAGAAACCCCTATACTGCGTGATCAAAATCCTTACTTAACCTTTTTAGGGTTTTGTAGTCAAACAAACCCTAATACTTTCGTTATGTCCACAGATTACAGAATAAGGCAGATGGAGCGCGCGGAACACGGGAGTGAGGCCAAAAAAGCAAATACAAATTGAAAAACACGTACCTGGTATTCGCTTTTGAATGTGTATTTGCTTTGTTTAACAAACTTTATGTAACAAAAAACACTTCTTTATTAATAAACTGTGGTTAAACAATGCAAATACAAACTGGAAAACGAATACCAGGTATCAGATTTTCAATTTGTATTTGCTTTTTTGGCTTCACTTTCGTGTTCCGCGCGCTCCATCTGAATTATTCTGTAATCTGTGGTTATGTCCATCCGTCCGTCTGTATGTCAGTAATTCCAGTGGTAAACTATAATATTTATGTTACACTTTGGCACATATTTCTAAACAAACGTCGATAAACGTATAAGACAAAGTCATGAACAAAAATGTATAAAATAAAATGTGTTGTGTATCGCCCGTGTATGTAAAATTTCGTTTTTAATTTAGCAGTATTATGATTTAGGGGTTATCGTTGAATAGGTCTTCTGTCAGATTTTTAGTTTTAGTAATATTATACGAAAGTCAAGCAACATACGTCAGTATGTTGATATTACTAGAACATACTATATTTAGAACCACATACAAAATCAAATCAAACAAATAAATCTTAATCCGATAATTGTTAAAGCTACTCTTATTTTGGTTGGCAAGAATTAGGAATTTTCTATAAGAAAAATAATTGACCATTCTGACAGACTAAGGAGCAATTAGTTCAATAAATCGATGCAATAATGTTATCTTTTGGCACGCCATCCAGACTCGCCATCGAAACTGTAATACGATTTGATTTAAAACCTAATGCTTCTCTTTCTAACTTTGTTGTTTATGTGAGAAAGATATGCTTTTTGAATCGAATATGGAGCTTAATAGTATTTTCTGTGCACAAGTTGCGCCATTTCTGTAAGTAAACAATTTAAAAGAAATCTGTTGTTTTTGGACTGTGTACCTACTAAAAGTAGTGTATTACACGATAATATAGCCGAACTGTTCAAATATTGCTTTAGCATTTAAAATAAAATGGTGTGCACCATATTTACTCTTAATTATGGAATTAGTGATCTGAAATACTGAAAACCATGCACGTTTTGATTATTCATGATTGGGCAACATAACAATAAAGTTGACATTAATTATACAATTGAATAAATATTGTCGGCGCTAATTACAGTTACCGTCAATATCTGAAGCATGAAATGTATTATTAATTATAATTTATAACAAACAATCACGATTCTCTACAAATAACACAGTCATTGCTAGAATTCAATTACCTTTAATTGCGGTTTATCGGTAATAGATTGTTCGGCTATTGAATTTCCATCGACTAATATCAACCATCATTCATAATATGTAAAACGAACCGGGATTTATGGAACCACAGAACTAATTCTTTGATTAAAAAAAAACCGGCCAAGTGCGAGTCAGACTCGCGCACCGAGGGTTCCGTACAAACCTGTAGGTATATAAGTAAATGGTAGTATAGACCTGAGTATTTGATATTAATTTCAATTTATGACCTATTAAAAAAAAACTACTTACTAGATCTGGTTCAAACCAATTTTCAGTGGAAGTTTGCACCGTAATGTACATCATATATTTTTTATAGATTTATCATTCTCTTATTTTAGAAGTTACAGGGGGGGGGACACACATTTTACCACTTTGGAAGTGTCTCTCGCGCAAACTATTCAGTTTAGAAAAAAATGATATTAGAAACCTCAATATCATTTTTGAAGACCTATCCATAGACACCCCACACTTATGGGTTTGATGAAAAAAAAAATTTTTAGTTTCAGTTCTAAGTATGGGGAACCCCCAAAATTTATTGTTTTTTTTCTATTTTTGTGTAAAAATCTTAATGCGGTTCACAGAATACATCTACTTACCAAGTTTCAACATTATAGTTCTTATAGTTTCGGAAATAAATGGCTGTGACATACACGGACAGACAGACATGACGAATCTATAAGGGTTCCGTTTTTTGCCATTTGGCTACGGAACCCTAAAAATCTTGTGGTTAATGTTTTGATTACGTTTGTGAATTCAAAAACAAACCGCCGTATATACGTAGGTTCCTCATTACCAGGGGAATTTCTTGTTAAAACTTCACTCTTCATTTTAAGGAATTCCCATCTGTATAATATGAACAGTATCAGTCACAGAACAATGACTGAAAAATTTAATATCCCATAAAGTTTGGACGATAGAGGAACATGGAATGCGGGTTCGCCTCGTCGCTAGATTAATTAAAAGTTACGTCCATTAACGTAGTTTAATTAAACTGCTATAATACGTGTCCTGGGTACTGATACCTACGTAGTTTTAATTAATTTGTGAAATTAGTTTTTCTTTCTGCTAATATTCAAACCTTGGGTCAATAATGAGACCTACTGTGTTTGTAAAATTTTGGTAAATAAGTTCTATGTAGAATTACTTTTTATTCGACAGTATAAGAAATGAATAATGCTATTTCATACATAAACTAAATGATAAATAAATGTAATGCCAATCAATAATAATAATAATCTTTCAATTAAAACCAAAAGGTTAATTTAAATATACAGCACCTTATTACAAAACATGGTTTAAAGGAAAACCAGGTTTTAAAATAGCCTCGTCCCTTTTTATTATATGACGTTAGAAAGTGACCAAATGACAGTAAAACCTGGCTTTACTTTAAACCATGTTTTGTAATAAGGGAGACAGAGTTTACGATGATTTTGAAGGTATACTTTACGATAATCCTTAATTTCAATTCACTCTTTTGTTTCAGAAAACAACCAAAGACGTTCGCGTTTGACCACTGCTTCTTCTCCCTGGAGCCCTCCTTGCCACATTTTGCCTCACAGAAGACAGTGTTCGAATGTCTCGGCAGGGATATACTAGACAATGCCTTCGAAGGATACAATGCGTGCATATTCGCATATGGACAGACAGGTCAGTGTCAATCCTATCTATATCGTCATTATTATCCACGAACACCTCAATTTATATATATAGATATTAAAGGTATCAAAGTCCCCAAATAGACTCGGTCGATTGTAGCTTAGTTCTCACAATCATCTCAAATAACAAGATGGAAATTGAGAGGCCTAACGATAAAGGAATAGAAAATATGAAATATAATATTGAGCTGAGCCGACTGGCTATGGTTGGACGTGGCATAGAGATATACCAATGGGAAGTTCGATGAGTCGTAAACATATTCCCGCCCCACGCGATTCTACTGTTATGGGTATCTTTCTTATGAGATTTCCGGGAATCTTGCACAAATTTTCCGGGATAAACGAAAAAGAATGACAAAAGTGAATACTTATAGGAGTACGATAGTACCTATGTTTTAGACGGAGACTAAATATGCTTTGCTTGGATCAACTTTTTTTTACTTGTTTGTTGTTCTGTCTTTATTTTTTGTACTATTAACGTCATATAGAGAAAGGTAGTTTCTTCAAGTCTACAGCTCAGTTCTTTGTTTAGTGCATTCATTGAAGATAACTTTATCGAACCAGCTGTAGACCCACACGACCATCATCTTGATCGCTATCATTGCATTTAAGAGTGTATGATTCCAGTCATTCTTGAAAAGAACCTGTTTTGAGTTTTCGAGGGGTTTATATTTGGGCAAAATCGGAAGTTGCTTCATTATTAACATCAGCTAGCATTGATACTGTAAGTAGTCCTACTATATTAGCTTAGTTCGAGCCTCGAGCAATACTTTTTCTTAGGGTCGGCAATGCGCGAGTGATACCCCTGGTGTTGTAAGCGTCCATAGGCTACGGTAACTGCTTACCATCAGGCGGGCCGTATACTTGTTTATCACCTTAGTGGTATAAAGAAGAAAAAAAACGCTACGATTGTAAATTACCTTTTACCAAAGGAATACATTGGGTAGTCTGGTAATTTCTTTCAACACTAACTTTGTGTAGTTAAATTAAAATCTCACTTGTACGTACGGAGAAAATGAAGTGACATAGGAAACGAATGGCGAAAGTTTTAGTAATAGTGTCCTGTGCAATGTGATGGACGCGAATACGAGAATAAAGTCCAGTCTTGGAAATATAGATCAGTATTAAAATATTTCATGCTGATAATAGAAACGCCACGTCAAAATCCCTAAATTTAGTTATTGCCATGAATAGAAAATTTCGTCTCACTTCTTGAATAAAACCCGATCGTATTATCTCTTATTTACGACACTCTGATACCGATTAAACTTTTACGACCGAATGGGAGGCATGTAATCTTTCTTTAGACCCGCGCTTGCGCCCTTGACCTTTACCATCACCGCAATTTTCAGCGAAATACTTTATGCAGTACCATTTTGTTATTTATTTGAAATTCGATTAGTAATTCATGAAGTTATGAACGACCTTGTGCCAATGTTTCCAGTGTTTGAGCAGCGTCGTTGACCGTTGTTTAAACTATGAACAAGCCATTCAGCTCGGCAGCTTTCCTCTGAGATTTATGCCCGAGTATCGCCCACTTCGCGTCGTGTGATTTTAATCCTGTTTATCGCCCCGGGACTGCGAAAAATATATTTTATTCCTTACTATGGTGATATAATTTTGAAATTCTAGCGAACAATAGCTGTATTCATTTGTGCTTTTGTGGTGAATTTTTTATTAAGTCTCATATTTTATTTTCGCTAGAATGTTCCCAGAATATTCAATAGCAAGGTATATTTTTTCGTGCTTATTTGAAACAGTAATATTACTGAACGCTTTGAAAATAAATGTTTTGAAGTCTCTATTAATTTTTAAACAGACTGGTGTAGCCATAACACTTTTATTGTTTTCTTTAAGACTCCATATAAGTTTTTATCTTTAGCATAGAATTGTCTGGATTTATTTATATGATGTCTGGAAGCTAAAAATAATCGACAAATTTTATGAGTGTGGTTTCAACTGTAGTTTTCCTTTCAACTAGAAGTCTTTAAGAAGCCTGTCCTGGGATCTTTATTTTCTTTGTATTTACAGATGTCATAACACAATTCAATTCAATTTATTAGTATTTGCACTTACTATTACATTATTATATAGGTATAGGTCTTAAATTAAATGCACAGTTGCTATTTTAAGGATCTTTCATTCCTTCAATGAAAAACATTGGTTTTTGAAACTTGAGTTCTTAAAGAAAACCGCGGGGAAGAAGTGAATATGTCCAGCTTAAATGATTATTATTTTTGTTTTGTTTAAATACGCGTATCAAACCTACTCAATGCCCTATCATTTGAGTAAAGAGTGGATTATAAAAAACAACAACAAAAAACAGACTTTTATCTATCTATCTATAATATCGTTAATGGAAAATAGCTTTTTTTGCACTGCAATTGTTATGCTAAAGCACAACGCTATTAATCCCAGTTTTCATATAGTTTTTAATATCTGCGGTTAAAATGTTGTTAGCGCTGAGTACGTGCAAAGTTTAATGATATACAAACATTTGCGCCTACGTGCATAGGTACTCCACTGAGCTCGTATGAAAGACCTTAATCCTTCAGGGCTTTGCTGCTATGAATTACAGCTTGTTACAAGTATCATATGAGAGAAATTCTCGCTTATTATTCTTGTGCGCAATTTTTTACACCTATTCGCTAAATATTTATCAGTATAATTTTCTTCAAGTCTCTCCTTGTCCTAGAATAGAAATGACGGCATCGACTATTTAAGTATTTTTGTCCGGAACGTTTATATACAGCTTTATAATACGCTAATATTAATATGAAAACTAAACTGAAAACTGAACATAAAGTTAAGAGAGCGCTGTGTAATATGTATTACTTTAACTATTTTAAGTTTTCTCGTAAAGACTGGCTTTCTCTTCTCTTATTCGATTAAATCAAAAGATTTGAATGTAAATTAGTATCTTAAGCTTAAAGGGTCATTAACCGTTAAGGTTAAGACCTGTTAAGGCGTTATTTTGCAACTACGCTTACAACTCCCGTTGGGCAATTATTTACACTCAAGTGCAAGACCCAGGCTTAAACGAGAATCGAGAAGGCTTAATTACTGAGTCAACTTAATTATACGCCCCAGCGCGACGCGTGCCGTTTGATCATAAAGGTTGGAACGCACATGTGCACCTCTCTCTACGAAAATATGTAGCTATTTAATGAGGAAACTCCTCGTATTATTTCACTGAAAAGTTTGCCATGAATTCTTAACGTGAGGTGTGGAAGTTGCTTCTAACAGCAAACATTTTAAGAGAATATTGGATAAGATTCTATACATATAGCTGATTCTGCTACATATTTTGATTTTGGAATGAAACACTGTTATTTCCCGGTATGTTGGCAAACCTTAGCTAAAAAAAAGTATTTTTATTTGGAAGAAGGTTACAAAAACCCGTTGTTCCGGAGCGTTCCTTTCGTCTGATATCTGCTTCCGTCCACTGACCGAGATTGAGGGCAATGTTTCAATGGAATTATTGTTTATTGGCTATCTCAGCGCTTACGGGACTGGACGAAAACAATCACTTTATTTCTTACGTAGTCCAAAATATAACGTTCTCCGTAGTAACTATATTTCTACAGTTTGGGTTTTCGAATATTGGATATGTTTTTTTGAAGGCTGTAATGGAATCTTGTAGCGAATTATTTGTATTTCTTAGGTTGATGTTTATTAAATTTGTGATTAAGTTTGAGATTAAATCTATTTCTTGCAGGGACATGTAACAAAGAAAGTACAATTATGTCCAATGTACGTATACGTAGCAAGTTCTTACTCGCTGAAAGAATCATTACCGGCAAAACTTCAAACGTATATGATGAAATGTCAAGTTGAAACATTTCCCCAGCGACCGTAACGTGAATTAAATTCATGCAAAGTGTGTTTAAAGTTTGAATACTTAAATGGCGAAGTGAGCGTTTGCTGACTAAACACTTTGATACTGAATTACTGATTAAATTACTTATAAAATCTTTGCGTTAGGTTGACTGACTGACCATTATGTCATGCCTAGAGAATGACGTGCATTAAACAATTTGTTTAAATTATCTAAAATCTATGTAATTCGTAAATAGTTATCAGGTTAATTCTTCGCATAAGTGGGTAATATAGAAAAAAAGTAAACAAATTACTGCTATAAACATGACTCAGTTGGCGCGACTTACACTAACAACAAGTTTTAGTGAGTTTTTACTTTCATCACGTTATTTGTGATAATGTATTTTTTGTTACGCCGCGATGAGTGACTAGTGATATGTACTAGCAAAGATGCGTAAACGTATTTATTCCGAAAACAATAAAGTCTTTTTTTACGAGATTATTTCTTATTAGAAAGGTATACAACGCAAGATGATAGGTGAGTAAAAGGTTCCTTCTAATTCTCTATCATCAATCACTGGCATGAGCCGGCGTCTCATTTCGCATATTATCTGAAACAGAACCTCAGACGTCACCCGTCAGAAAATCCAATAGACCTTCGTCAAAGTTACAAAATCTATATTTGTTTATCTATATTCAGATCATCAATACATTTCTAAGTCTACGATCATAAAACTGACAATGATTCTACTACTCAGCTACTTTATTCATTCATTCATTTGCTCGCAGTCATTCATCATTCATTCGGTCGTGGAGTCACTCATTCGGAATAACGACTGGTGCCGAGTGCTATTAACTTTTTTCCCTTACGCGGAGGGATTTAACACTCAACTTTATGCTCTATCGCTTTCTTTTTTCCTACTTAATATACAGATTATAAATACAAAATATGTGCAATTTGCGTCTAATGTATCATGTAAACGGCGATGGTAATGTATGCTGGAGTAATATTAAAAACGTCCGAATTGGGAAGCTACTAAAGCAATGGAGTAGAGTTTATGTTATATTTTTATGTATTCAATATTTCAATATTTATATATATTCTTTATAAATATTTGAGTTTCTATTATCATAGCAATTTTATTTGTTGTTGATATTTTTAAGGTAACCTGTATCACGGTACATATATCTTGTACCGTGCCTGTATTCAATTGTTCTTCTCTTCTTTTACCTTTTTTGAAGTGCCGATTTTTCAATTGCCAGATATACTGGCTGTTAATTTAAAAATTAGAACCGTTTTTATATATTATAGACTTATTAAAGGAATAGGCCCTGACCTGACTCAAAATATACTTAATGAGCTACCACGGATAGTGAGGCCTAGAGTCGTGGTTGGGTTTGGATTCTACAATGAGCTTGAAATGTTGGTGTAGGAAACCATAGCATGGCGAACTGTTGCCAAGCACCTACCGCCTACCGGTGTTGAGCGCCAGTTCCCGTTTAGGTTTGTAGCGCTTACCATGATCATCCACATCATCATTTACCATGGTAAGATTGTGGTCAAAAACAAGCCTATCCGCGGTAAAAAAAAAACCCATTGATTACTTTTGTCCATCGAGGAAAAATCCCTTTAGAGTACCTATTACTAAACTTTGAAGGGGACCGAGCAAATCCGCATCTAGTAATTTTGCACGGATTTATAACAGTACCGACCAATCACTGCATCTTAATGTTTAGTATGTCCTTATCCAGTCAGAGCGTACTGTCGATGGAGGGGAATAGGCGAAATAGATTTCAAACAAAATGAACGTTATTGCGCTTCTTTGGATTAATTGTTCGCCTTTCCTATTTTGCCGAATTCAAAGTATTTTCATGGATTGAAAGTTTTCAGAGATTTAAATAACGACCGTCAGAGGAGCTCTTTGAATAATCGTTAGTGGATATTGAATCTCGAGCGGTCTCACGTCGCTGGTATATTTGGATTTATGTTGTCGTTTTTCTATCGCCAATCTAAATCATACCCTTTTTGTTAGATTTTTTTTGAAGTTATTACATGGTAATAATGTTTTGGGTTTTATTTAAATTTCTGTTGTTACTGACCTCAAAATTTTGAATGAACGGTACTTAATGAGCAACTGAACTCGTTTATGTTCTTACGGTTATAAAAACATTATAATAATTAAAAATGTGAGGTAAAGGTTTAATGTGTTAGTGTGTCGTTCATTTGTATTTATTTACACTTAAACCTTACTGTTAAATTAAGTTGGTAATAATTTAAGATGTGTTTGTTTTAGATGTATACTTTTAAAGGAGTCGCAAGGTTTTTCAAATAGAATATTATAATATGGAAATCATGGTTAATGATAAAAAAACAATATTTAAAATCAAACAATAGGATAGAAATAAGAAATGATTGATATGAACTCTGGTGAATATTTAAGGAGAACAATTATATACATACAAAATCACAAATGTAATACGATTTAGCACCTATTATCCCTGCGTATGCGTGTGTTCCCATAAAGCCCTGTATAATATAATATCACAAACCTATCGTATAACAGTATTCAACAGGAGGCACACATCTCGTATAATAGTGTTCACGATAAGGCTTTCACTAATTCACGCATATAGTTATATACATACGGAGGGTTTTATGTAGTGAGTGACCTAACAATAAAACAGTGATCCTCCGTCCTTAAGGCGTCCCAATTAATCTTATTCACACGATTCAGCTACATTCGGCATAGCGCGAATATTTGCGCCGGAACTCGGAACTAACTTGACACTTCATTGGGCTCGACGCGAATCATGAATTCAGGATGTGCTCCTGAAACCCAGCCGTGACTAATTTGTGGGTTATTTACGTAATTTGTTACTTTTTGCCCGGTAGTATCTTAATGTAGGAAGCGTCGTTAGTTTCTGTTTCATCGAGCATATCATTGAGTCTACCAAAATTTGGGTTGGCTCTGAGAGATATGTCAAGGGTGCAAGCATGAATCCACATTCAACCGTTCATTCAATTAGAAATAATAAAGATCCTTAATGAATTCACCATAAAAGAGAAAGTCAAATGAGCGAAAATTTAAATCATAAACATATAATTAGTTATTTTCATATCGTTCTTAGAACAGACAACACTACTGAAATATTAGGGTTTCTGGCTATTAAGGAACAGGTCCCCACGTCGTGTCGTCTACTAAATCGTGAACGTGCTCATCTAAATGAGCCTCCCTAGGCTGCTTAATTTATCGCATAATTAAATTAAACAATTGTTTGCATACAGGTGCGTAAAGGAAGACTAATAAGTTTACTACAGAGAACGTGCGAAACCTTTATGTATCAAATTTCTCATTAAAGCCTGCGCTATAGCGACTCTAAATAAAGGACATTTGTGGGTGTGATTTAATGGGTGGTGTAACAAGTAATCAGCTAATGGTTGCCTTAATATAAGAGTGTTGAACTTATATTCCTAGCCTAGATATTAAGCTATTTAATCTAGATACTAATTTAATTCTAAAAAAGTAATATCGTGCTCCCTGATGAATGCACATTCTTCGAAATCCTGAATATCTTCATGATTTATCCATACTCAATGTGATGAGGCTTTTTTTAAAACCTTACGAATCCAAGTCTGCACTGATTGAATGTGGATTAAATAAAAAAAATGTATATCCAAGTCTGAACTGAATGAATGTGGATTAAAATGAATTTACATGAGAACGTCAATGTTTTCCAACTAATTTCCTGGAGAGCCGAGAGCAGGCGAGGAAATTGATTTTGAAACGTTAACGCATTCTAGTTTGAGTCTGATGGCGTTGGGACTGGATGGGACGCAGACGGTCAACAGGTAATAATTAATGTGTCTAAAAGGTGGCTTTCTGCCGTTTGGATATTGGATTCGTCTTACGTGGAAGCTACGCCATCAATTTTGGAGTTCGTCTTCTGTTTTACCTTTGTTTTTGATGCGAGCTTCATAGAAAAACGTAAATACTACATTTCTTATGAGTAATCTTTTTCTGCTAAGCAGAAAAAGATAATTCTGCAAATTAAATAAATGTTAGCACATATATATCGGATAACAAGATCTCAAATTCCCAATTTTGTCAGTATATAAATTAGGTCGCGGTCGGAATTGGGTGTTTCGGAGTTAATGACATCGTTTTTGCTTTTAAATTGCATTTCGGCTGCCTGCCGCAAAATTGCCTCGGTTACGTAACGTTCTGTTAGATATATTATGCCTATTATCTTATTAAACCTCCAAATATTATCTGAAGCCACCCTATTAATTAAATATCTCATGGATTTCACGAAAATAAATCTTAAGTTACAATTAATTGTCATCGTCTTGCCTTTGCGTAAAGGTTTGGGCGATTCCAATTATTATTTCCGGTTCCTCTTCATATAGGTATCGTTTGTCGAATGGAGTTGTTTTATTGATTGTTATTTTATTTGTTTTCAATAGTAGGTATTTCTGAAAACTCCGGTTAAAATGAAGCGAAAGCTTTGCGTGCTAGTCAAAGCTTTTATCATTTTTCTGTGCCCTCTCACGTGGAAACAAGAATGGCAATTATTTTGATGTCAAATATTGGGCGGGCTTTGTTCAACGATATCGCTTTACTGATTCACCTTTTTTTTGGGTTTTCTGACGGTGGTTAATTAGTCAGTTTTTATTGATATAATATTATTATTCGAGGCAATTAAGCCTTTATTAAGCGGTAAAGGCAAAGTAGATAGAGTCGATGGAAACAGAAAATACTGCATATGACGTTCCAAGAAAATGCACTGAGTTCCGATAAATAATGAAGGTAAATAAAAATGCACTTTTAGAATTACGTAATTGAATTGTTGCAATGCGCATGTCACTTATTAAATATGTATGTATCTTTTGTAGCAGATGTTAAAATAACATTGCAGTGAAATCTTCTTTTAAAGCTACACTACAATATAAATTCGAGCAAACTCAATTCAGCATGTTCATTCTGCTAAGTAATTGCATCAGGTATAACATAATGTATGACGTCGATTCACTATACCATACAAATTCAATTTTATGGTAGTTTTATCGCGTTTCATTTGCGACGTAGCGTCGGGTGGCAGGTTGCGCAAGTGCATTTTCGTGTATCCACGACTGGCGTCACATGTCGGCTTCACATCAATTTGTAACTACATCGAAGTGTGTCCTAAGTGTTTTGTTGAGGTTGTTAATTGTGTTATATTTTTTTAGCTTTTTTATATATGTCTTTAATTTATTAGGGAGCTACATAGTCTTTGTTTAAATGCGAACATCTGTTAAATGTGCGTTATATTACCATTCATTTTCATTATTAATACCTCATAAAGAAGGATATATAAATATTTATTACAAACTTTTGATTTAAAAAAATCATTTTTTTCAATGTCGTATAGTCGAATCAAGGTATAGAAAATTCATTGCAAGGTTTCTGATCCATACGTGCAGATCGTTTGACGATTTGTACGAGCCGACCGCTCGTTCCCAAATAAGTTTGAATATTCATACGCAATAAACGGATCCCCCTCTTTGAGTCCGAATCACCGCGTATTCATGTGAAAAGGTTTTGCGTGTAAAGTACTTTTCTCCACATAATTTTATTTTCGATATTCAATAGTTGTATATAATTTCACACGTCTGCGATTTCTGAGAACGTCGATTGATTTCCAGACATGAAAGTAGACCAGACAAATTAAATGTCTGCGAATATTTTAGTCAAGGACGTCGATACGAATTTGAAATGTCTACTTCAAATTCGTTTGACGTTTGATAGACCAATATTACCTATTATACACACTAGGTTGGTTACTGAAACAAATAATGATTCAGTGTCTATACGTTACTGTGTATGTATACTACGTTTCGTTTTAGGTCGTGTATATATTTGATTTGTTTTAACTCGGTAACGTAATTCTGCGTTGGCGAGTTCAACGGAGCAATTTCCAATTAATGCTCGGTTCTTATAAACAAAAACGAATCGTTTTTTTCTTACCAATGGCTGGTTTTTTTAATGCCAAACTGGGCATATAAATCATTTTGTAAGCTAATTTTACCTGTGATTGCTACTTCCATATGGGAGGGCTATGCAAAGCTTTGAGGTCTTTGTGTCATTATTAGTAAAGATATAAGATTCTTAATTTTAACCGATAACGGTCCGTAAATTATAGGAATCGGCCATTAGTCGTTAATCATTTTCAATCATAATGACGATGCATGATTGTTTATTTTTTATGTTGAATGAGCTTGCGTTTGGCCTTGACCCCATGAGGAGTTGAGAGAGACGAGGCCGAGGATGTAGCACGCTTACCCACTCTGGGTAAGCGTGCTAATATAATATCGCTTATCAATATCCTAAATAATATTATGAATGTGAAAGTGAGTTTGCTTGTTTGGTATCTCTTGACGGCAATCTTGATGAATGGCATGAAGAGGAATATGGCTCAGGAAAGCTAGCTCTAAATAAATTTATATCTCGCATCAATGCACCTCAAGAGAACAATGTCTAACTTAATTTTTATGACAGCATAATAGATATTAGATACCCAACAAATATAGAATGATGAAACCCAACAGCTAACTCCTTTACAGCAAGAACCGAGCTCGGTTCCGGTTATTACCCAGCAATTAACACTCCGACTGTCCACGATCATTGAATAGAACGGTCTTGGTGACCTAGTAATGTGACTCTATTGTATTTTTCTTGTCTTTGTTTATAAATACTAGAGCTGTGAGTTTAGATCACATTAATCTATATATATAAAATGCTTTGTCCTGAATGACTGACTGACAATCAACGCACAGCCTAAACCGCTGATCGTAGAGACCTGAAACTTGGAGGGTGAGTTCTTTGTATGACGTAGGCATCAGATAAGAAAGGATTTTCCGAAATTCTACCCCTAAGGGGGTGAAAAACGGGGGCAAAGTTTGTATGGGACAATGTGATTCCTTGGTCCGATCTACTTCAAATTTTGCATAAACATTCCTTACCAGAATTGATGGAACATGTGTTGCGTATTTTATTGAAATTCATCGCCTAACGGGGTCAAAAAGGGGTAGAAAGTTATTTTAGGGGTTATTTGCATCGAAGTTGATATCAATACTCCTTAGTACTTTTGATTTAAATAACATTTTTTATTTTGACACAATGACATGTTTGAAATCTCAATCCGATTTTCACAGATTACAGAATAAGGCAGATGGAGCGAACGGAAACGGGAGTGAGGCCAAAAAAGAACAGGGGGGCGATTACGTACTCAATACTCAATCATTCAATACAATACAATAGGTAGGTACAATATTATTCTCCCAGAAAGGAAGGGCGGAGGACGGACCGATATTTTATGAAGACATAATTACAAAATGAAGTATAAGTACTATCAACTAATTATTTAAACTCTGTGAATGGATCGTTCATAAAATCATTCAGACAATAATAGCATTTTTTATTAATAGTCGTTTTATTTGGTTAATAAATCTATTATCATTTTGCTCCTCTTTTAGTTTCTCCGGTATTTTATTAAATATTTTTATGGCCATAACATTTGGACTGGTACTGTGCATTTTTAGTTTAGATGACGGCAATATTAATTTATGTTTAAATCTCAATGCGTGCCGTCGCGTTTGATCAGCTTGCTTTGTATGAAAATGTGGGTATTTTCTAACAAAACTACACACTTCCAATATATAAATAGATGTTAAGGTGAGGATTTCATGTTTTATGAAGTGTGGTTTGCAAGTTTCGGTCTCCTTCGTAACTAAATTCCAATCAGTTTTTGAATTGAAATCGGTTCAATATAGCGGTTTTCTGATATCTTTTTTACGTTCTGATAACGGCAAATACAAACAGTGGTTCATTAGAAATGGAACCATTTCTGATTTCGTTATATTTCTACCGATTTAGAGGTTATTTCAATCGGAATTTCATTGCAATAAAGTTACGGTTAATTAAATCCACGAACTGGTATTCGCTTTTGAATTTGTATTTGCTTTGTTTAAAAATCTTTATTTAACGAAAACACTTTCTTTTTAATAAATTAGCACACAGCAGCTTTTAAACATAGCAAATACAAATTCAATAGCGAATACCAGGTATATGTTTTTCAATTTGTACCTAATTGTTTTTTTTGGCCTCACCCCCGTGTTTCGCGCGCTCTATCTGCCTTTTGTTCTGGAAACTGAATTACTCTTTAAAATTGGAATGTCAAATATTAAAGAATATTTAAACGGATTAGGATTCGAAATATGTTTGGAAGTTCATTTTCTCGGACTTATTGGCGAGAACTTGCAGAGTGACGTTGCGTTTTCATTTTTATTTTCATAAATTCGTGTATTTTGAGTTTTGGACGGTGACTGACTGCATGAGGACTATGTGAAAGTGATTTATTGTGACTAGAACTTATATAATATAACTAGAAATTGGCAAAATACACACCCCGTGTGACGCCAATGAAAAAAAAATAGTTCATTTTCTCTATTTCATTAGAATATTTTGATTGTAGTTAAATTAATTTCTTTCTCATTTGATGTTATAATAATTAAATAAGATTCTTTGAGTTCGATTTTTTTGTGTACGTATAATATAGGTTTTTAGTTTTAATTATAAAAATATCTATGGCGTGCATTGGTTTTCGAAGGAGAAAATTCAAACCGTACGCGGGTGAAACCGCGGGGGTCTGCTAGTCT
Source organism: Achlya flavicornis (assembly GCA_947623365.1). Lineage (NCBI taxonomy): Eukaryota > Metazoa > Arthropoda > Insecta > Lepidoptera > Drepanidae > Achlya > Achlya flavicornis. The sequence continues at coordinate 4,178,024 of OX392469.1, forward strand.
ACTATATAAAAATAAGTCGGGTTTTCCTTCCTGACGCTATAACTCCAGAACGCACGAACCGATTTCCACGGTTTTGCATTCGTTGGAAAGGTCTCGGGCTCCGTGAGGTTTAAAGCAAAGAAAGTAGGTTTTTTTTTTTTTTTATACAACTTAGTCGGTAACAAGCATACGGCCCACCTGATGGTAAGCGGTTACCGTAGCCATATGGACGCTTGTAACACAAGAAGCATCGCTCACGCGTTACCGACCATTCCCCCCACCCCTATGAGCTCTGGCGACCTTACTCACGCGCAGGAACACAACTTTACACAACGTAAAGTTATTTGGCTGCGGTATTCTATAAGGTGGAGGTACTTCCCCAGTCGAGCTGCTCTTAGAACGAATAAACGCTATGCTCTACCTCTCTCAAAAAGGGTAGGGTAGGGTAGGGTATGGTAGGGTAGGGTAGGGTAGGGTAGGGTAGGGTAGGGTAGGGTAGGGTAGGGTAGGGTAGGGTGGGGTAGGGTAGGGTAGAGTAGGGTAATTTGGGGTAGGGTAGGGTAGGGTAGCACCATAGAGTAGGGTAGCACCACGCGAACGAAGTCGCGCCGGGCAGCTAGTCACTTATAATATTTATTGAATTGTTTAGAGATTGATTGACATACTGAGGAATATAGTCGCAAAGTCATTTGAACACGTGCATTGGCAGCCCGGTTATAGTAATATCGTTAATCTCAATTGCGAGAACTTTTTAACGCGATAGTTTTGCGCTTACATACGTTTTAATAATGAAAAATCCATGAAAATTGTCATAATCTTGTGGAGTTTTGAATATTTCCTTATTGAAACGAATTTGTTGCTGTAAAATTTAATTCAGAGAGAAGTGATAAATCGTTCTATACTCAGTTCAATAAGTTACTCGAATTTAGCCTACTAACGAATATTGGCATAACTATACGCTAAACCGCCTGTGTGTATGCGTGGCGTGTGTCCGCGGGCCGCTAGCCCAGAAACATCACGGTTGCCCTTTGTGTCTTGCTCCATCAATCAACCGGGCTTGTGTTGCTTGTAATCAATGGTAAGGTCTCTGTTGAAAGACGTTGAATGGACCGTTAGAAATGACTGAACTGTTTATATATTATTTTCTAAAATAACAGTCGTGTTCCAAATAGTAATTTATGATGTGTGGTTGTGGGTTGATACGATAAAAACTTGTATTTTTATTTTTCTTAATTAGATCGGCTTGCCTTTGGCCACCGACCCGCCAGTATTAGGGACGATGACGAAGCCCAAGATGGAACACGCTTACCCAGAAGAAACCTATTCACCTATTATATGTAACATAAATATGTACAACCGCTGATAAAACCGTATGAACATTTTAGCAATTGCACAAATAAACGATATAAAAAGACTGAATGTATTGGTTACAAATCGCGTGAAATAACAAACTAAGTATAAAATAAATCTCAAGCACGTGTTAGATAACAAGATTTTTCCCAGTGCACCGTAGTTTTCCAATAGCTATCTGTTTATATCGTGTTTAGTTGGAGCTCCCGCTCGAATGCATCTCAATAGTTTGTCGGGTCATTTTGCACTCATTCGTCTGTGTTTATGACCTCATATGTAGACGTTTACGATTCTCACATCGTTTCATGCGTTATTGGTTCTAGATACATCTCTTGACGAATCTATAGTCTATTTTATTTTATCTGCAGTTTTAAGACACTTCAATTATTGTTTGGATTAAAGCGGTCTTTTACAGATAGTTTTAAAGGATACTCTGGCAGTATTTGCGAAAAACCAGTTCATTGAAGCCAAGTCTCGTTCCTGAATTAGGGGAAAGTGGGGGAAATACGAACACCTAAGGGAAAACTTAAATAAAACAGTGGAATTTGATCACAGGATTTTTTATTATAAAGTTTACTTATCTGTCTAACTAATTCACTAAATAACATTTATATTTTTTTAATGAATTGCAACAATATAAAAGAAAAACAAAACCCTTAGTGTTCGGCTTTGCCCGACATCAGTCGGGTAAATACGAACACCAAGTGGGGTGATTACGAACTAACATTATTAACGACAAAGATCACATTTAAAGCCCAACGATGTTGACTGCCCGTCAGTACAAGTCTCGTGAGCCCATTTTTTGCACACGTAGCAAATAATCCAGTCTTCAACGGGGGATATATATATTTATCTGTACAAATAATACAAAAGTAGTCTTTATTTTCTTTTTCGCCTTTTTATTTTTATTGTATTTTGAATAGTGACTAAAGTCTTTTATATTGTTCAAATTCTTTAATAGGACTCTTTCAGTCTCCTTGTTTGAAGGTATATTCTTACTACTTTTCAGTCTTTTTAGTCTATTTATTCTTCGAAACTGTACTTCAGTTCGGTCTTTCTTTTGTAAGTACGAGGCATCTGTAACAATAATAAAAAAAAAAAACGGTGAGCCAACAAAACGGGAGTGGGGTATTGCCGAATGTTCGAGATTGCCCGACATGGAGTGTTCGTCTTTACCCCGCGGGATCGAAAATAATAAAATGTCAAATAACTAATTAGGTTATATTTCTTTTGCCAACTACGTCATTGTAATTTAGCTGATTAATATGTGATTATTCCACTATGTCAATTTTGAATTACTATTTTAGATAGAAATAAAGCTACACCAACTTGAATTTACCAAAAAATTACATCTAAAACATACAAAATATTGAAAAATGCATACCTTGATAAGTACGTACGTCCGCGTCTCCCGTGTTGTTGTCTGGCACTAGTAGTGCCGTGATCTCCGAAATGGAGGCAAGTAAAATATGGCTATATCTTTCTAACATATTAGAACCATTGAATTCGGCATTACCCCGCGTTCGCGTTTCCCCCACTTTCCCCTACCATGATTACTATTGATTGTACAGTTGTAAGACAACGCCTACGCACAAGACTTGGAATATTGCCATGCATAATGCTAGAATCTCGCGAATATTATTTCCTGAGACCTCAGCTATTTGGGCTCTGGCGAATTTTAGACATGCTTCCACTTAATATGGACTTGTTTTGGAGGATCTCCAACTTTTACAACCACGTGTCTATCGATGTTGCAGTTCTTGGTTGGAGTTACGAATTTGCGCAGAAGGAATAAATATGATACATTTAAGATGTTAAATACGATAGAAAAGGGCATGATACCGATCTACTTGCACTCAGAAAAGGTTTACAGGAGTTATTGGGATATTTAAAAAAGTATAAAAACTAGATATAGTCCCACAAACTTATCTGGCCTGGTGAGAGAGGAGCTGTTATCGCATTTGGTGGAGCGAATGGCAGGCCTGATATTTCAAACTGGCGTCGTTAGTTCCTCTTGTGGCCACCGAATCAGATAAGTTTGTGGGACTATACCCATCACCTAGCGGGTTCATTAACTGTCAACTACCAGACTTTAACACGGTACACGTAAACAGCACCCCTGGGTAAACTCAAAATACAGAGTTTACATGGTACATTCGGTAATTCCCATATCGACTGTGAAAAATACGCAATTTATCATTGTATACTTAACTGTATCCAGTTATATTACCACATACATCTTCGTAACAGCTCTCTTAGGGCAGGTTTCTTATTTATTATCAGGCAATATTTACTAAGTAAGAGTTTGGAGTAGATAGGTATGTTGTTTTTCCGAATGGGTTAAAAAAATCTAGATAAACAAAGAAGAGAAAATCTTTGCTGTAACCACATCTCCTATATACAATTTCGTGCTTTTGCTACATCCTATGCTGGTGAGAGTTTTTGTAGGAATATATCGTTCCATAATATAATGATTGCGTCCCCTGCATATATTAGAAACTAAAGTTGAACGGGCCTATTAGATCTCGCCAACTTTAGTAAAATATTTCAAGCTACTGAAAGAACGTTTCAAACTAATTTGCCAATCCATCTGCAGTATGCAAGGTACATATATTATACAAAAGTGTTTACGTTGATAAACGAACAGGAGCCAGTGGTACTGTCGGCAATAAACCTTAGTTTACGATACGATCACTCGCGTATTCATGAGATCGTCATGAGTCGGGAGCATAAATTGTGCTCTCTGAACTTCCTTCTAGCTCCTTGTCAACAAGCCTGCGAAGTTTTAGGTTTATAGGTCAAGATGGAGCTTGCCTGTGCAAATTGCAAACATAATATTAGTGTTAAGTTGTGTACGGTAGTTTGAAACTTTTTTTTGTGTTACTGCGACTCGAGGAATTTTGATTGCAGGCTTTTATATTCTATTCGTATGTGTTTTTTATTTTTAATTATAATAAAAATAATTTCATAGCAAATAAATAGCATTTTACCTCCCGAGGTCCTTGTCCGTTCTTCTTAGTTCAAGTTGGACCTATTAACCGGTGGTAACTTCAGTAGTTTTGACTTTCATAAGTATTTCTAAGGTCTAGACTGAATAAATAGCTTTGACTTTGACTGTGTCACTGAATATGATCTGCGTGGCCATGACATCACCACCGTTATGATATCAAAAATCAATCAATCGAAGTATAAATTTTGTCAATAGACGGAGACGTACAATATTGATTTCTTCCTATTTATTTCGAAAGTGAATAATTGAATTCCAACAACTTCGAGTCAACTGATTAAGTAATATAATTAAGTTATAAATCAAATAAGATTCTCGTATCACTACTATGATATACTAAATCCACGTAAAGCCATGAGCTCGTTTAAGCTTATGTTTAATTCAGTATATTATTTGCTTATAATGAAAGTGTTACATATGCAAATACAAGCTATAAGTTAGCGACGTGAATTTACAAAGGACTCCGGGCTCGGTACTCAAGTGGCACTGGGAAAGTTTTCCTAGAAACTTCCTTTCATACCGCGCTTATTGCTAAACTCCATACATAAATTTTCATACTGAATTTATATATCGAGTTTAGTAACATTTTCGAACGTAAAAATTTCCAATAGAGGCTGTGTGTAGTGAATTTTTAACGTTTCGTAGCACTGTGCTACGCTACGACTGCTACGACGTAACTTGCGTCCCATTAATTTACCTAGCTTGTTTATTCAATCTTAAATGATATAGTAAAGCTCATAGGATTCTAGCGATCAACAAGCTTACGTAACAAATGGCGGAAGAGGAACAAAGAGAGCCGTGGCAGGTACCGACCGAGTGACCTAAAACTGCAGGTGCCAGCTTTGTGTCGCTCTCATTATGGTACATGGTATATACCTACTTCTAGCGTTCAGTAATGCTTTATTATTCAGTAAACAGGGTTCTAGACATGATAACCCTTTCAAAACTCGAAAATCTTTTTGATAATTTGTAAAGTGTTAGAAAAGGCATTTTATATTCTACGAAGGTAGCAAACTAGCAAACATGACCGTAAGCGATTACTATAGCTGATAGACGTTTGCACTACCAGGGGTATCTCTCGCGCGTTGCCAACCCTGAAACCCGACCTGACCTAATTAAATAGGTCCAAAATTCACCCAAACCGCATAAGTATTTAGTATGTATTTATCTTTACTTTGTATATACAGTATTAAATTCGCTATTGGTGTTCAGTTCCTTAGCTTTGACATCCAGCCATTTGGAAATATTTACATTCACAGGTGACGAAGGTTTACTTTTGAGTCGGTTGAATGAGATTAGTTCGTAGCTGTTTCAATGAGCAAAGTTTTGCCATCCTGAAATGTTGTAAAACATGGATTGCTTTTTGACAATAATTGATGGCACACATATTTTAATCATTAATTAAATCAAGTACTTATGTGACACCCACGACTGAACCTCAGGCTTTTTTACAAGACAAACAACATCTTATATTTTGCTCTTTCAACAACACATTCTTAAACAGAAGGCCAGTGTGCTTTTGAAAAACCTATAAAATTTAAACTGCCAATCGCTCACAAATTACAAATTGCATCATGGCCAAGTTTTAACTATGCGATGTTTGCGCTCGTTAATTGTCGGAGGTGCATGGCAGAAACGTTCTCCTAGCTAGCCTAGCTAGACATATACTTAGTCGGTAGCTTAAACAATCTCGTTAAATTATATTCTCGAGAATCATCGACGTGTGCTTGGAAGTAAAGTTCCTTGAAGTGTTTAAGTACTTGATCTTAAAGCGTCTTCAATTTGAGGAAGATGTCTGATTTGAAGATACGTTAATGAATTATTAATTGGTTTGATTGGTCTAGAGGCAATAACCCATGTTTGCGTAAACATCATTTAAACGAAAGTTTAATGTTTTATTTATAATTTCTCTGTAGTTTCTAGTGGTAAACTTTGTAGTACTCGTATGGCTAGCTATCCCCTTCAAGTTGAAAATCGGTTGCTGATCATCTACTGGTGTACCACTTAGGTAGCAAACAAGCATACGGCCCGCCTGATGGTAAGCGGTTACCGCAGCCTATGGACGCTTGCATCACCAGGGGTGTTACTCGCGCATTGCCGACCCTGCAGAAATCTCTTCACACCCTTTTTGAAGAACCCCATGCTGTACTTCATTGGGAAAACCACGTGTATTTGGCTTTGTAAGGTTTAGCATCACATTGACAATCCCACTGCCCTGGTATTTTAATTGTCCGTAGGCGACAGTATTAACTTACCATCAGGCGGCTTGCTTGCAGTCAACCTTCTAACATAAAATAACATACTAAAATTAGCGATAATCACTTAAGAAATTTCAAAATTCAGGAAGTTCAGAACTACTAGCAATTTGCGTTAACTAATGGTTCCGCAGATGTAATTAAGTGATTAAGAATGCAGCAAAGCCGCAAGCAATTTGGAGAGTGCCTCCATGAATGATGACTTAACCAGCACTCGACAATGACGCTGGCATGTTTTATTGGGAACCTGGTACGTTGCCAAGGTGATCATCCCTCATGCGAGGTCGCTTGCATTTTTTAGAACTTTCATCTCGCGAAATGAAAATACGTATTTTGACTTGTCAGCTTTTATGATGGATAGATATCAGTGTTGCCATTGTTCTCATAAATTACTATGTGCCTTGAAATACTTTGTATTATAAATTCTATAGTACGATTTTTGTATTTTCTTTTTGACCTACCATTAATAATAATAATAATATAAATATCCTGGTACATTCCTCACACTCGGTCATCTGATCCCAAACTAAGCAGAGCTTGTACTATGGAAACCAGATAACTGATATAATACATATACTACTTTTTGTTTGTAAATACATACTTAATATACATAATTACACTAGGACATACAGACATGTTCATGCACACAAATGCATGTCCTGTGTGGGAATCGAACCCACGACCTGCGGCGCTATAGGTTAAGACTCCACGTCTTAACCAATTGCGCCAACGGGCCCGTCATTTCTACTCACCATCACCATTTCTTCCACTCATTACAATAGAAATATAATATAGCTAATACAAAAAGATAACCTTATTGGACAGTATCAATTTTACGTCTACTTCCACTTGAATATTTGCAATTCAAACGAACCAGTTGATGAAACTGAATGTGTATTTAGCGTGAATATTTGAACTAATCTGAATCATGTTTATTCGAATATCGGAAGCCCTCACCATTGTTCTATGGAATTCAATATTTGTTTTGTGGATCACTGAGCCAAAAAAATCCAAGTCGTTACTGTTTTATTAAGATACGCTTGTTTTGGTTTTTAGTTGAACTGTATTTTTCATTTTCATTTACCAGGTCGACTTTGACAAAAAAAAATGTGATGTGAAATATTTTGTTCTTTATAAAATGTGCAATTTTTATGGTAAATTTTAACGATAAAAAACTGGAGTGTTATTCAACCGTTTGAGTAAAATACTCTACAAAACTATACAGCAACAAATTTTATTTGACGCAGATAAGTAACAAGAGGCAGCCAAAACTGTGGCTAGTAAAACATATATTTTTGGACAATAAATGGTGCCGGTATAAGTTGTGTGCAACAATAAAAGCTGACGTTCCCATAGCTATGGCCCGGGTGAGTTATGGCGACCCGATGTCCCGTGTGATCGCACCCCACCATGTTGGCGTTTCTTCTTTTGTTGCCTATTTCATTCGTTTTTCTCCGTCCATTCATATCAGACTTGGTATTTCATTTTCCATATTATCGACTACACTGTTGTAGGTATGTATGGAACTGATTCGAGATATTTCTAAATAAGTTTCTGATTCACTGCATGAAAAGGATCGTTGAATATGAAGTACCAAGTTGGTAGCAATGTACTTTTAGAAAAGGCTGGTGACCACTAGATGAAATATGCAAATCATTATGGTTTCGCATATTGAACCTCAAGCAAAAGCAACAACAAGTTCTCTTTAATGTATAACCGTCATAATAAGATTCCAAAAATAAAACGGAATAGGTACTAAGTCGAGATATTTATGGAGGTGTTTGTTTCTTCACCAACTCCCACCAATCCTAAATCATGTTTATCTCGAATGGAATTCAAACTTATTTAATTGCACCCTTAGCACTTGAAATATGTAATTTCGGTATAGTTCAATGACAAAAGTGTTCACTTAAAGTTTGAAAACCCTTGGGACTCCCGAAGGGTACAAATCAATTCCAACCGCGTATAAAATTCAAATAGTATCGCTATTGCTGTCATCACGGCATACATTTCAGGTGAGCGTCAGGTGGTATCTGCTTCGACATCGTATAATACCTCTATAAATTGTAAATTTACCATCGGTGCCACTATTGTTTCGTTGTATCCACTTTGGGAATATTGAATTCTCCCATTTGGAGCACATGTGAGGAGTATCTTGTGATTTGTGACGCGGTTCACATCCGAGATAAAATAGCTTTGTTCTTGTGATTTTTATGTTTTGTTATGTCGTAACATTAGTATAACTTTTAAAATGTTCCGACGGTATCTCTTTCCCGACTTTTATTAAAAGCTGTTTTTAAAAGATAATTCACAATGTTAATTATTGACAAAGAAATTTATGTTTTTTAAAGGTCCTTAATGAAATTGGGATTGTAGCAATTTGATCAAATTATAATATTTGCTTAATTAGGATCTAATATACAGAAGCAATCTAGCGTTAAGGTTTAATTGCCAAATTCCGCTTTGCTGTCTGTTCAACATTGCATGAAATTCTGTTGGGTTCTCTGTCACAAGAGTCACAACAGCCCGAGCTACATGTGAAACTAATATTCCCGGTCTTTCTAACATTTCAAAATATACGCACATCATTCCACTGGAAATATTTCCTGTCTTATTTTTCTCTTCGGACTCGATTAGTTTATCCCCAACTTGTTTGTAACTAAACCGAGTCGCTTGCCTATATTCTGACAAGTTTTGCCGCGATGCCTTTATTTACGAGCAGGAAAAATCTGTAATCGATGCTGGTGTATCTACTTCAGCATTTTCTACTTTACAGAATGTGTATTGTCTATTGTATTTTTAAAACTTATGAGGTAGATGTTATTTTTTTCTTTGTAAGATTTTCCTGCGAATCTTTTCGCCCGTGTCATTATTATTAGTTATCATTTGACCTTGAATTTAATGTGTATACTGTTTATACGTTCAGCCTTAAATCCTCTAAGCGTACAACTGTTAATTTCAACTTTCCCTCTTGAGATTGAATGTACAACTTTAGTGTAACTTCCAGCAAATGTTTTGGTTTGCATTATGGATGACAACGCTCTGAACGCTCCGAAGTTCCCCGTCACAGTCCCACTGAGGCAATTCATTTCACGTGCATGCAGAGCGTTAACCCAAAGTTCGTCTACCCAACTCAGTCCCCGTTGGTTCTCAATCTAAATTATTGTGTGCTTACTGAAGTAACTTAGTACAGATGTACCCAGTGGCTTCGATAATAAGAAGAAAATTATATCGTTACACTAACTAACGGCCTATGTTGGAAATACTATGATATGTATTTATGTTTAAGGGTAAAAGGGTAACATTATTGAAGTTTTATTAGGAAATTCAATTTCAAATACATCAAATTTACCTCTGACAGTTGGTATTTGCATCGATTGCCCCTGTTTATTTATTTTCACCCGAAGCTACGCCTACCGTTATATCATTCAGCGGAGAACTGTGTTAAATTCACGCTTCTGTACCTTTAGAAATACGGTTGGAAATCGCAGTGACGGTATCATCGAATGCCCAATATGGGTGTTGCACTTTGCAGATATTGTAAACTACGTGTGCATTGAATGAAATGTTCGATATTCATTGAAAGAAAAGCAAATTGCATTTTGGGTTCGCTTTTGTTTCGCTTTCAATTGTGTTTAATTGGAAACATTATTAATTTCATATTGGGCGGAATATACTAATACCAGTTCTTTTTTATATTAGTTATGGGACTCTTGTCTCGTGCCCTCTTTGTACCTTTTGTACTTTCCTATGAGGTTAATACATAGATTTCTCATCAGATATTATTAAATCCTCCACTATATTTACTCCCTTAGAAAACTATAAGTGTACAAAATGATTAATTTTATGTTTGTCCAGGTTCAGGCAAGTCATACACGATGATGGGTTCGCCGGGGGCTGAAGGAGGCATCATCCCTCGACTCTGTGACGCATTGTTCGAGAGGATCTCAAGGCTACAATCACCACCCGCACTTACGTATAAGGTAATATTATCATAAAGTTTTCAAAATCTCTCGATAGTTAAAAGGTACTTTATACGAATAAGATAAAATACAATATAAAATTCCGTATCATTGATTCGCTCAACTGTTTTGAAATACTTACCTTTATAAAAAAATTGTACAATTTGAAAAAAAAAAAAAATACCTAAAATTAAACTGAAATCAGAATCCTTCCCGGTGCCAAGGCTATAAAATCTGCAATATCTTCTTTTTTTTTGTAACTATTAAGATATTTCATACTTTTTTTTAATAAACCAATAAACTAATAATTAAAAAAATTATTAACGCAATCAGTATAATCCCGATGTTTATTTAACACTGGTAGTAAGACTCCAGCCGGGCTAACATGGCTGCCATGACATACCGTATCTCACGGTATCTCCACTCGATATTACGTCATAAATTGGACTTATTTCATTTGTCTACTGACCGCAACATGGTTGCACGTAAAACTCGATTCTAGACGTCAAAAGTGGAAGAAATGTCTGCGTCTATCCGTCAGTTGTGTTTTGTCGATGAACCGTAACATGGCAGCCTAATTTTATCCAATTTTGACAGTTAAATATGAAATATATATCGTCTAACATTTTGGTAGACGAGAAGGCACGAGCAATTTTGGTATCGTCTTATTCGGCGCGTTTTCCTATAGTTAGCTTCGAACACGATACCGGTCCCGTATTAGGGTAGAACTAAGATGTCCCCCGGTTGTTGCAACGCTCGTGGTGTAACATGATAAGCCGTTCTTAATCGATCGATCGGAAGTTAAGCTACCACCGTCGTGGTCGGTACCTGGATGGGTGACCGCCTAGTGTTATTTCAAATCGAGCGTTTCCGTGTTTCGGAAGGCACGTAAAGCCGTTGGTCCCGGTTATCACTTAATTGTGATAGTCGTTAAGCTAGTTGGAGGCCTTCTAGGCGGCTTGAAAACTCCAACAGTAGGTTGACCACTAGCCTACCTCCACCGATCCGCAGTGGGCACGCGTGGTGGAGTATCTGCCCATTCCCTTCCACCCTGATTTGTGAAAGGAGGGCTGTGCTCAGCAGCTGGACATTATAGGCTGATGATGATGATGATGAAGATGTTCCTTGCGGTTTCACCCGCGTTCTCAGGATAAATGTAGCCTACGCCCTTCTCCATTGGCGTGCTAAATTACATCGCAATCATTTCAGCGGTTTAGGCGTGAAAGCGTAACAAACAAACAAACTCATATTCAAATTTATAACATTAGTTAGGATTATTACCATACTTGCTTTCCCTCCCATTTCTATCTGTTGGATATTCTTATTACAACGCAATTATTGCAGATCTCTTATGCCTTGAGTTTAACGGCGGCGAATTGAGAATATACCTACTCATATTTTGCTAACTAAGGTCGCGTTGGTGGTGAACATTTGGACTAAAGCATCTTTGCCCACCCGTCCTTTAGAGGAAAAGAATACAAGACCTCTGTGTCCCCTTTAATTTGGTACTTAGTTGCGGAGTTTCAGGTACTATCTATTCTGTGGTACAAGTCTCTTCCTCATAGGTATGTCAACATAAAAATGGTCAACATGATAAATGTGCATTTGATAATCAAATAATATATTTTCTGATTGAAATAACAATTTAATACGAATGCAAAAGTAACACTTTGTGCCACAAATTTTATGTGGCGTCACACTTAAAAAACAAACACATTATTATAATTCTGTCAGAGCTCCACAAACTTTTTGATGTTGCAGGTGATTTTGGCTACCCGCTAGAACCATGGGTCATGACCATCTGACGACTGTAAGACCACAGTTTAACCACATAAGACTTTCCATTGGTTCAACGAACGTTATGGACCAAGCTCATCTAATGAGGCCTTTATATTGGCCCACTCCCGGTTTCATAGGCGAGCGATATTCGCCGGCCGCAAACTCTTGCTTGATGCTCGTGCATGTTTGGCTGGTATTGGCATAGAAAGTTGATCTGTGTCTTATAGCTGCGAATCCTGAAACAATGTTTTGCAGTTATGATTGATTCCATAATAAACTAAAATTAAGTGTTTCGCAACGTATAATCAAATCTATATTTACTTACGATTTTTAGTAGGAATTTCTATGATTATTATGAAGGCCTCCAATAATTATAATATTCCGGTATTCCGATATAAAAGCCTAAAAGCGTCAAACAAACAATAGGTCATATTTTTTTTTAATCTTAAATGGCAGGCTTGGGTTATTAACTATACAACCTATTTTTTTTATTATCTCTTTAAATATTCATTTTGCTTGTATGTCTTGTTCGTGTATGTGTTATTCTTCGCGTTTGTTCCAATCAGAGGTCATATTTTTGTTACTCAAACTAGAAATTGGGTGATAGTTTACCCAATTTCTGAGTGTTGCTATTAAAAAATATGTATGTGTACTAAAACTGAGTAATCAAAGGGCAACATCGGTTTGTCTACATGAAACTGTCATGAAATACTGAAGTCTACGATGAAAAGATTGTCGATCGTGGCGGTCATGTTAGGGTCAATGACATAAAACACGACAATGACAATCCTTGTCACTCTCGCGTGAATTATTTCGTGGTTGCGCATGTTAGGCCTACAGGAAGTTTAAACCTTATTTGTGCCTCCTCAGGTGGAAGTATCATACATGGAAATATACAACGAACGCGTCCACGACCTCCTGGATCCTGAGACGACGCGGCGGTCCCTGCGCGTGCGAGAACACGCGGTGCTGGGGCCCTATGTCGATGGACTCTCGCAGTTAGCTGTCTCATCTTTTAAGGTATGAACTTTATTACATCAGTCTTATTGAGGAGTTAATAGATTCCGTTTTCCAATGTTGAATCATCTATGATGAGGAAAATATATAGATGTATGCTTAGTTTTGGTCCAACTTAATAAATAATCCTACTAATAAATGCAAATTTTGTCTATGTTACTAAGGATTTGATCCAGAATTAAGCTGGAAACAATCCCAACGTAAAATAATTAAGTGAAAGTGTTAACTACAATTTTAATCCTTGCCAGTCCACTAATACCCTTTAGCTCTCAGGTGCTTCGTCTACCCGACACTTTCGTAATTACTTGTCCAGGTCACCACTAAAGGAGAAATTTGTAAAGTGCTATAAATATAAATCTAAAGTACCTTCCGGTGGTCGTTACCTTGCGATATCGCCTTACGACATCACTTTTCACTCTGAAGGGTTGAGCAAAATCACCTCATTCACAGCTTACCTGCCTTAAGCCTTTGAAGTGCCTATACTTATCATAGCATATCGGAGCTGGTCCCCTACCTCATAAATGGAAAATGCTTAAGGTAGGTCATGACATACTCAATGTTGGTGAAGTCTCAGAAAATGCAACCTTTCGAACCCGATTACAGTATTAGAGTCAGACTTTTCATAAGTGCCTGCGAAGGTCTATTTGAATAAATTATTTTGAATTTTGGATTCTATGCGATGTCATTTTGGGCTCAAAATATATACAGAACTAATCTGATTTTCTAATCCGGCGGTGACGGCATTTTACTGATATCCTATAAAGACATTTTAAATAATCGTTGTGTTTAATATTGATCAATATTAACAAATGAAAGTTAAAACACGTTCTATTAAAGATATAAGTAATTGTTTTAAAGTAAATAAATAGCCAAAAGAAGTTTTCTGCTCGACTATTTTCCAGGGAATATTACAAACACAATACTCAGTCCGCCCATCCATCTATTGTTAGTACTTTAATGGAAGGTCGGGAGCAGTCTGAGACCTTAATTGCAATCCAGTGTCGCTCATTACGCCCTCGTCTCCCCTGATGAAATTTTCATTGCGAAATAAAATATTTTCCATGTTTTCTCCTTTCGAATTTATCTTGAATATTTTATTTGTAGTTTCATAGACAGGGCAATGCGATGCACTAATAGTTTTCTATTACTTATTTTATGGTTAGACTTGTTTTTGAGCTGAATCCGACCTTGGTAAGAAATTTAACAATTTAAATTTAAAATTTTGTGGCCGTTGTTTGTCACACAAGGCCTCAGAATGACAGAATTTGTTTGGGATTTTTCTTTATTCTGCATTTTTCTTGTTCGAACCTTGATGTACAGTGCCGTTGAGAAATGAAAAGTCAATGATACCAAAACAGCAATTAAGATAATTAGCTACGTTGATAGCTAGCTAGCAGCTAACCTTCTTGTGACTAACGGTACCGTTAGCGGGATATGGTGCCAATTACCCCTCATTAATAACGCCTTTGTGCTTCTTCAGTGTTTTGCTATTAGCAGTAAATATGCCTGTGACGGTATTGCTCGGTTGCCTTTAGGTGCCAGGCGCGTGACGGATTCTACATAAATCATAATATCTAATATTTCATGAATCAATACAATATAATCGTTGTACTCTAGCCCCCTTATTAATAAATAAGGTGTAAGTCAGTCTTGTAATACCCAGGTATTAAGATAGCCTCATCCCTTTTTGTTTATATGACATTAGAAAGTGAAGGATATATTTTAAACCTAGGTATTACGATACTTGACTTAAACCTTATTTATTAATAAGGGGGTAAAAGTCTCTCTATATAGTGTAGATCAAAAGGTAATTTAATTTTCTTATTCTCAATATTTGTTAAATTAGCTACATATTTTTAATTTTATTATTGTCAAATGTAAAATTACAGGGAGATAGCTGATACTTGGTTGTATTATAGCAATTTGTAGGAGTTGTATACTTATACAGCTGTTGGGAATTTAATATCATTGAGTAATCGCAATGAAAATGGTAAATTCCTTATTAATTTTGAACGAGTTTGCAAAGTAACTGAAATTGGCAGATTGGGAGATAGAAAGCTGTTTCCGTGTAGAATGGCCGTTTCGACAGCTTCATTATGTTGACTAGAACTGCTCGGGCGGGCTTAACAGCTTTTCATTGCTCCTGTCAATATTCCGTTCGCGGCCCACGAATTCGCATTGAGAAATGTTTTTATTTATACTTGAAGGCGAACATCCATTTGAATATTTCTCCTCGGTACATTTTCTCCGTTGGCGAGATTTTGTTGAGGGTTTGAAAAGTTGAATGGTCTGACTGTGAAAGACTTAGCTGAAAAGTTTAAAAAGAAAACAGCATGAATGTAAATATTGGTGGCTTGGGCAAGTATAATCACATCCCATAACGGACCATGACCACCAATTATTTATAGGACTATCCTAATAATGAGAGTATTTTATAGATTAGCAGCAAGAGTTTTTTGTATTGGGACGAAAATTCTATGAAGTGTAGGTTCCATTCGTCCCATGGACGATTGTGGGGCTTTTATTACGTTTTATACTTAGTCTACTTGTTGGACTGCGAAATAAAATAATTATTTCTTGGGTTTCTGTTCATACATAAAATCTAATACTGCCAATTACTATGTATAATAAAGCCGGGTGGGACGTGTAGCTCGGACTTTAGTATTGATTTGAAACACAAAGTGAACAGATTTAAAGTTTTACTACCAGCGACCCCATTCGAAGTGTATTATACGTGCAAGTAAGTTTTAACTTCACATATTTGTAAGGGTATCCAGTCGTGAGTGCAATGTTGGAATCATAAAATCGAATAGCTTTTACGGGCAGAGCAAGCCTTTTGTAATCTTTTGTCAATCTCTCCATTTCATTTTACATTGTTTGGAACCGCCTGAAGAGACGTCAGGATATCGGCTGTGGGCCAAATGATAGGCCCCTTCTGCTTTGGCTGGTCTACTATTCTCATAGTACCTTAACCTCATCCGATTTACGATGTTTGCTTTATTCTAATATTTCCACGTTTCGTTCCATCTGTATCTATAGAGTTTTCTACTCATGGAAATGGTACCGGTATTACTAGTTTTATTATTCACAATCTACTCTTACATCGGCAAAGCTCTGTAACCTAATAAAATTATTATTATTACAATATGTTCCCGCTTGATTCTATTAACAACACAAATTAATTTGTTCGTTATGATCGTGGAATCGCAGTTCGTGCAGTATCGATGCGAATAGAGTGCATTTCCAATATGGAAACGTCGACATTTTATTCTGTACAAAACCTATCTACATACATTATGTAACAATTTTCGATTTCGCTTCAATTAACGTCCAGTGTTATTGAAATCCGCGTAACGATTTTTTTGTTTCCCATTTCGAGTAGTTGTGCATGTGGTGTTCCGGTACCAATACTTAGTAAGTAGGTAGTAGGTACGCTATTAGTTTGAGGACTCTTACCAGTTGTTATTTCTCTTTTTTTTTTCTCAGGATAAAAAGTATTCCATATACATTTCTAGATTATAATCAGGATTATATCCGCGTACCAAATTTCATTACATTTATTATATTAGTAGGAACTGTAGTAGTCGTATAAAAAAATAATTGTAGAATTAACAGTACTTTTGAATTATAATCCGTTCTAAAACAAATGACATAAAATTAAAGGGTGTAAATCATCATCATCATCATCATCAGCCTATAATGTCCCACTGCTGAGCACAGGCCTCCTTTCAGAAATCAGGATGAAAGGGAATGGGCAGATACTCCACCACGCGTGCCCACTGCGGATCGGTGGAGGTAGGCTAGTGGTCAACCTACTGTTGGAATTTTTCAAGCCGCCTAGGAGGCATCCAACTAGCTTAACGACTATCACAATTAAGTGATAACCGGGACCAACGGCTTTACGTGCCTTCCGAAGCACGGAAAACGCTCGATTTGAAATACCACTAGGCGGTCACCCATCCAGGTACCGACAGGAAGGGTGTAAATACGACTACATAAATGAGTTGGTAAGCTATACGTCTTTGTGAGCACTCGAAAGCTCGAACGTATTGGAATATAAAGTAAGTAAATCATATAATTACCGTGCAAATGTTTAACATAGCCTAGCTGGGCTGAGAATAACGATTGTTGTGATTGAGTGTTTCCACCATTATGTCTCAAAGACAAGTTGGTATGTTATCCGTTGAAACGAGTTAAAGTGTTGATAAAGAGTAAATTCACACACATATTTAGAATCCCTATGTGTAGACGGTTTGTCATGGATAAATTATAAACTATCGGAAATGAATACGCTATATTGTAAGCAGTATGGTACAGTTCACAATATATCGGGTTTTATAATCTCGCTAGGTAGATTATACAGGGTGATTGGAAGATGGGTGCAAAGCTGTAAGGCGATGATAGTATAGATCATTTAGACCCTTTTTAGCCATGGTTGTCTAAGACGAAGTGTGAAAATTTTTTTTACTAATCTTTACTGTAACTAAAAACTGATGACACACATGTTTAGTACATGTTTGTTTGGATTGCTTACAGATTATTTTAAATAAATAATATGAAAAAGAATTCACACATCATCCAAACTGGCTATAATTATCAATTAACGGATAAGTTTCGGAGTTTTGAGCCAAAAACCAGAAAAGATTGGTAAAAAAAAATTTTCACACTTCGTCTTAGATAACCATGGCTAAAAAGGGTCTAAATGATCTAAACTATCATCGCCTTACAGCTTTGCACCCATCTTCCCATCACTAAACTATAAACTAACGGTTTTCACATAAATACGGTGACATATACATAATCCGAACATACCTAACCGCATAGCAACTATTCGTAAATTGGTATATATGAGTATTAAATATCGTTTGGATGATGGATCGACTTGTTTGAACCGGGAAACGGCAAATCATTTATCCACTTATCTTAATTGAACAGGATAACGCATTTTCATTTTTACTTGCAATGCAATAGCTATTAATTTTTAGGCAATTTTTAGTGGCATGATTAGTTTATCGTACCAATCTATCGTACCAATTACATGAATGTAAAGTTGTTGAAAATGCTAATAATACCAAAGAAATTTTTGTAATTTTTCCAACTACTTTTTCTCGCGGTTTTACGAGATTTGTTCCCGAGAAGTATAATGTTTTCTCGAGATTGAAATGGAATTCGGGGGATTTGGGCCATATTTTATCCTAATGCTTAAGGCAGTACGGCGACATTATGTAACAAACATCAGCATAAATTGCGAATTCTTGATATTATTAGTACACAATCGAAAGAGGATAGACTTTTTATCTCAAGTTTACATTCCTACCTGTATATTAGTGATCAAATATCACTCCGCGTCATGTGAGTACGTGACCGTCACCCACGTGTCAGTAGTGTCACCTTATTTAGCTGAAATCTCCACATGATACGCCGTATCTGATACGGATATAATATCTCGATAATCTGTAGCAGTATTTATTCAGTAGTCATTGATAATATTTATGGTTAGATAACAGTCTTGAGCGTTTATTGTTTAGTTATTTATTTAGATAGTGGCATACGTACTGATGATTGGTGCAATTTAAACATGAATGGATTTAGAACTGGTATTTTTTTCTATTGCAATGAGTATGCGTAAGGTCCTGCAGCAGTGGACAGTTTTGCTGCCTAGTTTGGTTGGCATTGAGCTTATGCTATAGGATAATTAAGAGAATATACATAATGCAGTCTAGGGAGTTAATATATGGCAGTCTTTATCGAGTGTTGACGAATCGGACTAAAATTATCTACATCAAGGAAAGCCAGTAAACCTTGGCAATTATTTTTAAATTATCGCGCTTAGTTTGTAAAGACCTCTAAAATTAGTTCCATAAATCTTACTTTAGAAGTATCCAAGAGGTTAATGCTCTTTTAAAACTTTGTCCTCGTCGGGCACTATGTTGTAATCCCATCACTCACAATAAGACTGAAAGGTTTCACCAACGTCAGAGCTAACCTTGAACCGTGTCATTTGAACCCTATATAGAACACAATCCTTTAATGTGATACAGAATTTTCGGAACGATTGAGCGTGGAAACGTAAGCCTGCTACGGCCCGTTTCGCTTGTCGAACAAATTACTAACAGGTTTTATCAAATTTAAAAGTTTATGTTGACCCGTGTTGACTGAAATATTTCATACCGTGAACGGTAGAACCAGAAAATTGGTGGGATTAATTTCGATAAATAATTTGCCTCCAATCTTTTCACCAAAAATATTAAAATACTTTTAATTATCCCTGCATAATTACGGCCCGAGACTCAAAACCAATCATTCGTCCCGTTTAATGGTTTTATTCGATTGCTTAGCTTAAGCTTCTGTGGAAGCACGAACTGGATCCAATATAACAATAGGTACTCCGAAAAATTGAAAACGCTTCCCTTTGTACTTATTTCTGAAACTGGATATATATTTTTCCATTTCATTTCATTCAATTGACTTATGTTTTAACGTTCTATTACAAGATTGATTCTTAATATTATCTTTCAATTACTGTGTTTTGATTTCAGCGCTGTATTGTTTTTAGGTCCATTTTGTTTCTATATTACCAAGGGTGGGTTAATGTTAAGTAGATCATATTTACTGCAAGTCACGGCATTAAGAGTGTGCTCATACAATGTTCAACAATTATTTAAGTTTTGTCAAGTCTTACCAATTCATAATAAAATAAAATTAGCTATTCTTAAAGATGAAGATCATAATATCAGTGACTTAAAATTGTATGAAAGAAAGCAAAACTTGAGACCTCAAGGATTCGCAAATGTATGTTTTGCCTAGATATAAAAATACTTATGGAATTAGAAACTTTAAGTACACACTGCCCAAGATAGTTAACAGATTACCTAAGGAACTGCAAACAAAATATACACAAAATGTTACAAAAAGTATATGCTGGGTGGAAGGGAATTAATTTAGTTATGTATATCTGTAGCATAAGTCCCGCAAATTAAACTATAATAATCGTCAATACACCACGTGTCACCCTGATTTGTGAAAGGAGGCCTGTGCTCAGCAGTGGGACATTATAGGCTGATGATGATGATGATGAATCGTCAATATGTATAATGAACTCTCACCGGTGACCGGACACAAGCCTTTCAGGCTTTCGTCAGGTGGTAATGTAAAACTGTGTATTACGTAATTTTGGTCAATTAAATACAAAATAGTTGTTATATCTCTTAAAACTACCAATTAAGTAGTAAATAGCGGTCCTGCAACGCTATCAATATTTGCGTAATACGCGATTGGTAAATCTACTCGTGATTCGATTCACTTAGTAATTTGACTATATTTGAAAAACTTTGCTCTTGTCGCCTCACTATCTTTGATATTGAAAAAAATTGGAATACTCGGTCTGCAATTGAATTGTATTGTTTGGTTGAATATCAAATAATTGCGATCCTCAGTGAATATCAAACAAAGCTAACTTCAAATTGATCGAAAGCTCGATGAAACAGCACAGTGGTGCTGAATAAAAAGGGTCTAATTTAAATGTATTTTCACTTTATTGCCCCCTTGGCCTATAAAGCGAGATGAAACAATATTTTTTCCCTGAATTGAATTGTTTGCTTCGTGTAATTTGCTTACGGTCTCCCTCTACAGTTTCTGTTTTATTTTTTTGACTTGAACACCGTCTGGTTCTGATTGGATGGGTGATACGATACTGATTCCAATTGTATGAAAATATATCGCTAACATTTTTTACAAGTGTTATGGTAAGCTACACGTGCCTCTTCTGAAAATGATCGAAGCAAATTATATTTCACATCAAAGTTATCAAGTACCTACTTAGAAAGTCTCCGAAGATGTCGATCTAGGAACTAGAAACTTTTTTTATTTTTTATTCTATGTTTTTGGTACCAAGCATACATATGCTTGCTACATGGCGGGCCACATGGCCACATGGCCCGCCTGATGGTAAGCGTTTACCGTAGCCTATGAACGCTTGCAGCACCAGTGGTGCCACTCGCGCGTTGCCGACCCTGCAGAAATCTCTTCACACCATTTTTGAAGAACCCCATGCTGTACTCCATTGGGAAAACCACGGCAGGGAGCTCATTCCACAATCTGAGCGTCCGCGGAAGGAAGCTCCTTTGAGACCGCACAATATTGTCTACGTAATCTATAATCTTAACTTTAGGCTCAAAACTAATAACAGTCTTGAATATTATGCATGTTATGTTACCATAAAACGTAATTAGTCAATGCTAACCCAATTACGTGACGTGGAGAACACAATTATGGCTTAACTTACCCACGTTGAATAAATCTAATTTAATATCCGCCCCGGCTATATTACACCAAGTTCCTAAGGTTGTAGGGTTTCTACAGTCCAACAAAACAGTCCCAAGTCATGGTGTCTTAATGATATAATAACAATTAAAATAATTGTTCTTGATGTTATTACATTACCAAACTGTTCTACGCACACAGAAATTTTCCGAGTAGAATTGCTAGATATTCCGTTTTAACTTTATTAACTTTCGCCATTGTAAATCTGCTGCGTGTTTTGTAATTGGCGGGGTTGCAAAATTGAAGGGTGAGTGGCGGGCTTGCTGTAACGTTGTTAATACATTTTTGTATTTTGACGTTGCTTTTTGTTTGAAGGTAATTTACAGACTTACGTTTTGTCGGAAAATCGAGTCTTCTTATCAATGACAATATCTTATATCTAGTTGTCTAGGTGTTTTACCTCACCTCGTTTCAGCTGCGATACGATTTCCCGGGATAAAAAATTTTGCTCTATGTTTAAGATATGACTTGATTGAGTTAGAATTTCTCATTAGGTATTTTATGCACTTTAAAATAATTACAATTATTCGTTACACAAGTAAACAACATATTGCTGAAGTGATTACTTGGGAAAAAACTGCATTTATAGGACTAGTACTGTACACTGCAATAGGATAAATAATGGTTCATGCTTTACCTGTATTTTTATTTTTTTCACAGGACATCGACAACTTAATGACAGAAGGCAATAAATCCCGAACAGTTGCTGCGACAAATATGAACAGCGAGTCCTCACGGTCGCACGCAGTCTTCAGCGTGGTCCTCACGCAGACGCTAACCGACGCTGCGACAAGCGTGTCGGGGGAAAAAGTCGCAAGATTGTCGCTCGTTGACTTGGCCGGCTCCGAGAGGGCCGTCAAGACTGGGGCCGTTGGGGATAGGCTGAAGGAAGGATCTAATATTAACAAGTAAGTTATTAGCTCGGATGAGTTATTTATGTGTTCAGGATGAGGTTTTTGTTTCGATAGATTCTTTTAGAAGAGGAAAAATAATAATCACAAAGGGTATATATTGTAGTTGATATACACTTGAGTGTTCTTGAGTTGGTTCCTTTCAAGCGAACAATAAAGTCAGTACCTACTTCAGTTGAGAACTCTCACTTCATAAGATGCGGGCCGGGTCGTTTGCATATTGCCTTTAACGGGGTCTTAAACTTATAAATCCTTTTGTTATTTTCCATAATAGCTAGTTCGTAGTGAACACATTTCTAACAACATGTTTCCAACAGATCGCTAACGACCCTCGGTTTGGTGATATCAAAGCTGGCAGATCAGTCGTCTGCCAAACCGAACAAGGACAAGTTTGTGCCGTACAGAGATTCAGTTCTCACTTGGCTGTTGAAGGACAACCTTGGTGGGAACAGCAAGACTGTTATGGTAAGTCTTTTTTCTACTGCAAGTTGAAGACTTCTGCTGTATGTTGTGTAACGTTCTATTAGGCACGCATCGTCGCTATTTGCTTTTGAACTATTACTTTTTGGTGTCGATAGATATGGCTATTGGCACATCAGCGTATAGGGCTTCGGAGGTATAATCGTACATTCTCATAGACAATGAGAAAGACGCAAAAGAAGAACGTGTTTTTATTAATCATATAGCACAGTGCTATGTAAAATAGGATATAGCACCTATTATATAAAATTCATCAATAAAGTATATTGAGTTGTTTGCTGTGTGGTGGGCAGCTGCAGACTGGTTACTTAAAATTCTGTCCAAACAGCAGGATGTTGCAGTCGGTGTGTGACTCATCTGTCACACGGCGATCTATTATTTTCGTGCATCCACGCTGTATGTATTATACAGTTTTATTGCCTCCACTAGCCGTATTGTTTCGATGAGTCACATATGCCTTGACTATGAGATGGTAAACATTATGCATTTGTTGGAAATTTTCCCATATGATAATCGGCAACAAATTATATTGTTATACTTTTGAAAACAATATTACTTTTCCATGAAGTTGTCAAGATCCACCCACAGCTGAATAATTCCACACATACAGTACGCCAAAAACGTATCTGAGCAAACGTTACGTCTTCAGATCATTGCACTACTTTATCTCGGATCGTCTCACTAAGCTGGTCAGTTGAGAGTAGCGAATTATGTTACGAACATATGAACTTACTTTTTCTCTCGTAGGGTTTTCGGTAGAGAATTATCGCTTTTTCCGGGCGACCTGCTAGATCCATGTGTTCGTCATTGTTCTTTATGAGCGGATATTAAGCAACATCATATGTATAAATAGTTGGAAGCGCTTAGGATAACTTTTCGACCTGGCGCTGTCGCACTGTTTGTCGAAGGTACGGAATTTATCCTCATCTTATCAAGCCGCCACAGTTGTTCATGTAACGATTCAGTCGGACATACCTATTGAAGACGATTGGGATGTGATTCACATTACTAACTTTCCACATCGCTGACTCGAGGGATTTTCTCATGGAAGGCGGTTTCCACTCAACAGCCCAATGTGGAAAGGGTGGATCATCTGCGTACCGGTTAAACTTTTGACGTAAAAAAAACTGGTGTATCATGCCAGGCCTGTATAAAAGTATTAACAAAATAATGCTACATTATTTGCCAGCACAAGGTTTATGTTCTTATTTTCTTTCCATGTTTCACCCACAGGTAGCAACAATATCACCAGCAGCCGACAACTATGAAGAAACGTTATCGACGCTACGCTACGCCGACCGAGCGAAGCGCATCGTCAACCACGCCGTAGTGAACGAGGATCCCAACGCGAGGATCATTCGAGAACTGCGCCAAGAGGTTGAAGCACTCAAGGAAATGCTAAAGTATGCCACGGTATGTCTAGATTTGTTACACGTTCCAGCTTGTAAGAGTTAAGGCGGTGATGCATCATGCATATAGGTTTGAATCATAAAAAGCTTGAGCATAGTAAAAAAAACTCAGTAATATAAACTATAAAATAACTACTCCGGGCAAATAAAATGATTCATATTTGTATTAGATGTGGAATGTAGCGGGTTTGAAACGAAATGACGGGACGGACAACTTGGCAAGGAATTAAGCAAACGGATCTGTTTTTGCACCCTAATAACTACATTCTTCACGTGCTATAATTAGGGTTCAAATTAGTTGATAACAAAGTTTAATTAAACTCAATACGGTTGCAGGGTTCACCGGTGGGCGAGGACGTGCACGAACAGCTGGCGCAGAGCGAACACCTAATGAAGGAAATGTCGCGCACTTGGGAGGAGAAACTTGTTGAAACGGGTACAATATACTTACAATTACGACCTAAGACCTTTCCTGTGACCTGCTTTAATGTCAATTGAAACAACTTAAAATATTCCTGATCAAACTTTGGCACGAAAATAGCTAAACCAAATTATTCTAACTCATGATGATTAATCAATAAACATGCTTTGATATGTTAATTGTATATTTTATTAATTTACAGGTCGAGTACAAAGCGAAAGGCAACACGCCTTAGAAAAGATGGGCATTAGCGTGCAAGCCAGTGGGATCAAAGTGGAGAAGAACAAATACTACCTGGTCAACCTCAACGCTGATCCATCACTGAATGAACTACTCGTGTATTACTTGAAGGTAATATTGTTATTTGAAAATGCTTCTTAATAGTATTAGAAATATGAGTCATACTCGACTGTGACAGATAGTAGTACAATTCATTTTCCTAACAAAATGTATGGGAAAAGATTTTCGATTTATGACATTTCCATCCTGTATAGTATATCAGTTATGGTTTTCAAAGTATAAGCTCTGCTTAGTCCTCTCTCTCGTGCTCTGCTGGGATCCCGCTCTCCCGGGAAATTTATTATTTTGTTTTAATTTATCTATTACCTCTATCTTTGTTCAGGATCACACTCTAGTAGGTGCCGACAGTTCAGCGGACATCCAGCTGTCTGGTCTCGGGATCCAGCCCCACCACTGCCTACTGCTCGTGGAAGGTGGAGGGCTGCACATGGAGCCGCTGAGTGCGGCGCGGTGCTTCGTCAACGGTACTCCGGTAGTGTCGAGGGTGCGACTCGGACACGCTGATCGAATACTGTGGGGGAATCATCACTTCTTCAGGGTTAACTGTCCGAAGGCTACTAGTGAGTGTTTGTTTACTTTGATTTTCACTGGTTTGTGTGATTATTAATTGATTTTAATTTGTGATAGGCTAGTTTATCCTGCGGCTTGCAACTAATAAGCTCTCAGCTGCCACATCCATATTTTAAGTTTGAAAGAGACAAAGATAAACTATTTAATTTCCACTACAACGCACAGAATACAATCATCATAAAAACAATAAAAAACAGCAACAACAAATAATCTCTGTGTCTGTAAGTTTCAACAGTTCCTATGATTAAATAAGTATGTCAAAAATGTCTTAATTCAATATGATAACACAGTATAAATATGTATAAATGTAATGAATAAAAATGTATTAGATTCATTTATTTATTGCGCGGACCAACATGTCCAAATTGTGAAAATGGAAAAGGATACAATTTGTAAAACATAATCTTAAAAGAGTACGGACCACGTGTCTGTAGTAAGTAGTAACAATAATAAACAATATGATTTTAAACTCCAAACTTCTATATTAAAATAATAATATTTTGTTAATCTATTTACTCGTAAAACTGTTATTTTTAATGCCAAAACGATTTACTATAGGTTCGTTCCCTGAACATAAGTAGCGCTTACGGTTTCCCCAAATATTTTTATTACCTAATTAACAATTTGTTTAATATCTTCAGCGGCTACATCGGAGCCACAAACTCCCGCGCAGCCGATCGACTACAACTTCGCCCGCGACGAGATCATGCTAAACGAACTGAGCAACGACCCCATACAGACCGCTATATCTCGACTAGAGAAACAGCATGAAGAGGACAAACAAGGTTTGACTAATATTCATATCGGTTATCAGGGCTCTAAGAAAAATATAATTGGAAAGGGACAAAAATTAATTTCGTCCAAGACTTTTCAAAAACTTTTATTTTATTGATTCGGGATTCCTAATTGTTCCTTCTGTTCTATCATAATTGATAACATCATCTGTGTCTTGTAATTTCAGTGGCGTTGGAGAAACAGAGACAAGAGTATGAAAGACAATTCCAGCAACTGAGAAATATATTATCACCATCAACTCCATATCCGCCATACTCCTATGATCCGCTCAAATTAGGTACGAAATATTTTTTAAATAACTCATTAATATTTTGTTTTAAATCAAACCGAAAAAAGTTTTTATAATGATAAGGCACTATGTCGTAATCGCAGGATTACTAATAAAACCCAAACAAGTTTGCTGTTTTTAATGTCTCTTTATAGAATACTAGCTGTCCCCCGCGGATTCACCCGCGTTCCTTTGTCCTTATCCATACCATAGGCTATCTGCATGCCAAATTTCATGATGATCCGTTAGTAGATCGAGTAGTTGAGGCGTGAAGGCGTAACAAACAAACTCACTTTCGCATTTATAATATTAGTTAGGATGTACCGTGTGTGTGTTGAAATACATAGCGATAAACCGGTATTTAATATAAAGACATATCAAATTATGAGTCTTAAGTTTTGACAATTGAATTTGAATCTTGGACCTATGACATATGATTTATTTTCGATTAACCAATTCTTGGGACTTATTAAATATTATGCAGGTAAAATGACAGCATGCACGCCCACAACAGCGGCTAGAGTCGAGCGATGGGCGGCGGAACGTGATGACACCTTCAAACGTTCTCTGGGAAGATTGAAAGCTGATATACTGCGAGCTAATGCGCTGGTGCAAGAAGCCAACTTCCTCGCCGAGGAGATGAGGCGCAACACGCGCTTCAGCGTCACGCTGCAGATACCGCCGCAGAACTTAAGTCCTAATAGAAAGGTAACTCTTATTGCTAGGGTATAAGGTTCAGTTTAGAAGATTAGTTTTTTTTAATACTTTTTAAGTACGCTTATAGAAAGGTAGATCTTTTTCTTGGGGGATAAGGTTCGGCGGTTGCGGCGTAAATTGTGCAATTTTATGATGTCTTTGTCTCGTTAACGGAATACATTTTAAGTTAAGACCTACGTTTTCACCCTCTTTCTAAAGAGATTAAAAGATTGCTCGGGTAAAAGTTCTCTAAATCCAGGGTACGTCTATTATCGTGCCAAGTTTGGTCCATTTTGGTTCAGCCGTAATTATGTAGATATCCATTTAATATGGTTGGAGGTGTTTTTTTTTGAGTGGGATATTTTTCTTTAAAGTTTTTTTTATACCACTAAAGCGGCAAAAAAGCATACGGCCTGCCTGATGGTAAGCAGTTACTACGGTTACGGCCTTTGGACGCTTGCAATACCAGGGGTATCACTCGCGTGTTGCTGACCCTGAAGAAATCTCTTCATTTCCATTGTGAAAACCACGGCGGGGAGCTCATTCCACAATCCGAGCGTCCGCGGAAGAAAACACCTTATTTATTTGGCTGTTATTATTCTCAAAGTGGAGAAGCTTCTTCCACTCTGCTCTATCGTCAGCAACTTCCTCCACCTTTATATGACACGATGTCTACTTATGCTTTTTTTTCTTGTACTTGTCTATGTTTTAATTAATGTTTATTTTGTTAGCGCGGCGCGTTCGTATCGGAGCCCGCTATAATGGTCCGTCGGCCGGGGCGCGGCGGGCAGGTGTGGTCGATGGAGAAGCTCGACAACAAGCTGGTGGACATGCGCGACATGTACGACGACTGGAGGCAGCGCCAACAACGCGCAGACACACACATACCACCCGATGAGGTACCTACTACACTCATATTATGGACCTCGATATCAATTTTGTAAAAAAAACTACTGTTTTTGTGGGTGTGCAAATGCAAACAAAACAGTCATTTGAGCAGCAACATACCAACCAAATACTCCTTACCTGATTCCCAATTTTAAACAAAATAATTTACCAACGTTATTACAGGAGCAATGCGACAAAGCCTTGGATCCGTTTTACGAATCCCAAGAGAACCACAACCTGATCGGCGTTGCGAACATTTTCCTGGAAGCGTTGTTCCATGACGTCACACTAGACTACCACACTCCGATCATCAGCCAACAGGGCGAAGTTGCTGGGAGATTACAGGTATTCATAACTTGATCTTCATAGCATAAGCAACCCTCTGTACTGGCGTTAGAGTCTAGTTTAGAAGGACATGTGAAGGCGTCCACATCATCACTGACTATGGTGAGATTGTGGTCCAACACGGGCCTGGAAGATTTACCTATGCATTGAGATGTGTTGTGATTCTCTATTAAACCCCAATGTATTGCTGTTCCCTATACAAATGACTAATAATGAATATTTTCAGGTGGAACTCAGTCGAGTTGCGGGTCAGTTTCCGCAGGACAGGATATGTGAAGCCGCCTCCGATAGTTCCGGTGATATGAGGGACGAAGACGAACAAGTTGATCAGGCAACGCAACAAGTATGATCAATATATTCATTATTGTTGTGAACTTGTTTCAAAATTATTGTTGTGTATTTTTTAGAGAAACAATATTACGAAAAAAATTACCTTAAAATTATTAGAGATACTTAATGACATCCGAAAATAAACCGACTGTCTCGGAGGTAGAGCGAGAGGGTCAAGTGCAATGGACTGGGCTTGAAAATGTGTTCGAAAAACTATAATGTTCATCACATGTCACGTTTGGACTCAAATTCGGGGATAATGAATAATGATAACGGAGTACAGCATGGGGTTCTTCAAAAAGGATTTGAAGAGATTTCTGCAGGATCGGCAACGCGCGATCATAGGCTACGGTAACCGCTTACCATCAGGCGGGCCGTATGCTTGTTTGCTACCTAAGTAGTATAAAAAAAAGATGAATCGATATTTTTATACTAGCATTTTTGTCAACACTGAACGTACAAACCCTTATCAATCTACTGAGAGTTTCTATAGTGGCCACCACTACCAACCTGTCGGTCATAAAAGACGGCACAGTATACCTGGCAACCCCTTACGAAGCATCAAATCAATGAACTGACACTGAACGTACAGTAATGTACCAAACTCCTTATCTATCCTAAAATTGTTTCACACAGGTGACAATCCAAGTATCAATAAAGCAAGCGAGCGGCCTCCCGCCGTCCCTCTCGCACTTCGTGTTCTGCCAGTACAACTTGTGGGGCGGGGGCGAGCCAGTAGTAGTACCGCCGCATGTGTCTGCGGATACGCCGCCGGCCGTCGCGCCCGCCTCGCCGCGCCACCAGCCGCAGGTCTCCTTCCGCTTCGATCACAAGCAGGACTTCACTGTACCGCTCACTGAGGAGTTCATTGAACATTGCGCTGGTGAGTACGGACGAGGATGAACGGCAACGTCGCATTGTGACGGTTGGTACAGTAGTACTCAACTGATAAGGCGCGTCGTGAATCTTCGAATGCAAAGAAAAGAAAGTACGGCCCGAAGATTAACGAAAGAATGCTTAAAACTTACAATCAAACTTAGATGACTAATATAAGGTTCATAGTACACTGCAGCTGTAAGTTCCGTTTCTCTGGGCCCCTCCGCACACATGGCGGCAGCTGCTGACCAATAGCATTTCCCGCGCTTTGAAAATTTATCTTCTGCGCAGGTACATTGGTAAGCCATATTAGTTGGGTACTACTGTACGGCATTCGGCGAATCGCGTGTAAATATGGAGCGGTGTTAATTGTAACATCGCGTAACGTTGCTTCTGCTTCGGTTGGTAGGGTATTATAATGTTGTAGCTAGTTCGATGCAAATGGATAAATTTAGGATTACATCAGGATCAAATTGTAGTGAATGGTAAAGCTCAAATATAATGAGTGGAATTTAAAAAAAATCTCTTTTTGTAGAACCCTAACATCGTGAAATAAATAATTATTATCAAAGTTCATATTTTATGTGAAAGCCAGCGTTTTTTCGCTTTCGAAATCAATCAAGACATAAACTTTGCGTAAAAAACGTAAACACTTCTTTCTAATAAATTTCCACCATTTTGTTGTTTGTCACAAATAAATATATTTTCTATCTTTAGCTAAATACGGCGGTAAACCCCTAGTTTCCCTTTAGAAATTTTCAATTTAGGAAATCAGTATCACTTGGAAACTTACAGGCCATTTTAGCCAATTTGTACATGATATGCCATTTTAGCCATTTTGTACATGATATATTCCGTGATGTTTATAAATCTGTATGTCCATGTACATACAGAGGGTGCCCTCTCGATCGAGGTGTGGGGCCACCGGTCGGCGGGGTTCAGCCGCGGGCGCGGCAACTGGGAGGTGGAGCAGCAGCAGCTCGCCAAGGCGCGCTCGCTCGCCGACCGCTGGGCCGAGCTCACGCGCAAGATCGAGCTACACGTCGAGATACACGAGCTCAACGATCAAGGGGACTATGCGCCCGTTGAGGTATACACTACGTTTTATTAAAACTTCACAATCAACCCCATAAAATTGACGTATACTGTTGGCAAACCATTAAGCAAATTTAATTGAGAACTGTTTATGAAAAACTTAAACCGACTTCAAAGTACATTAAAAAGTAATCAAATCCTGACGTGATGACTATGGGAACAAACGGGAAGTGTACCCTTCCAAACGAAAAAAGATTATTCCAAATCGGTTAATAAATGACGGAGTTATGACAAAAACAACAAAAAAATACAACCGAATTGACAACCTCCTTTATTTGAAGTCGTTTAAAAATAACACAATTAAAATGCCCTTACAGGGTGCATATACCCACCTAATTGCAAATCCCTATTTTAGACCAAATGAAATATAATGTACATGTATGCAAAATAAAAATATAAATAAATTTTGATGTGCAGACTGCACTTACAAAACAAGGTAATATAGTAAGGGGCACGAGTCGTGAGCACAGATTGACACCTGCGCAGTAGTTAATTTTTCGGTCTATAGTAGTGTATACAGTAGGTGGTAACAGTCGATTATGTATTTATTGTAATATTGTATCGGGTCTATTCGCGCACAAACAATTATCAAAATTATTTTTTTAAATTATGACTAGCCTCGACGTTTCGACTAAGTTTACAACGAATACACTGAAATTAATGTTTACAATGAATTTAGTTCGCGAAAGCTTATAAAGTTTATTTATTTATTTATTGTGGATGTATGTATGTTGATGTAGGTGGTACAACGCACGGACATGGTGACGGGCGGCGTGTACCAGCTGCGGCAGGGCCAGCAGCGGCGCATGGCGGTGCGCGTGAAGCCGGCGCACAACTCGGGCACGCTGCCCATCATCTGTCAGCACATCGTCAGCATTGAGGTCGGCTCCGTCACCGTCAGGTACCTCACTCACTCACTCTACTCTACAACCATCGAGGAACAATCCCTTTAGAGTAGTAATACCGAGCAATCCGATTCCGAAACTAGTCAGTGATTTGTCACTGATTTTGAACAGTAAGGACCAATCACTGCATCTTGTGGTCTTGACTTGGTCAATCAGAGCGCATGTGTCCTTGACTTACCCAATCAGAGCGCATTGTCGATGGTGGGAAATTGGCGGAATAGATTGCAAGCAAAATCAACATAATTGCGTTGTCTACAAGATCTGCTTAATTTGGGATCAGGTCCCCGATTCTCGCGTCTTCGACATTTACCAAAAAACATGGCACATATCTTAAAAATTCTATACATTTTGATTTTGACCGCCATGTTTTTAGCCAAATGTCTAAATTCGACATCGATGTCAGAAGAATTCGGGGCCAGATGTCCGCGTGTGAAGAATGACCCAGGAAGTATTAATTTATTTCTTTGCTTGCTTTCCACTTGGTGGTTCACTTTATCCTGTAAATCATCGGCCTATAATGTCCCACTGCTGAGCACACGCCTTATTTCTCAAATGAGGGTGAAAGCGAATGGGCATACTCCACCAATCATGCCCACTGCGAATTGGTGGAGGTAGGCTAGTGGTCAACCTACTGTTGATTTGTCAAGCCGCCTAGGAGGCAGCCAACTAGCTTAGCGAGTTAGCGAGTTACTGGTGTCACCGAAGGTAGCTTAACTTTGCCGATCGATAAAAAACGGCTAATTATGCTACACCACGAGAGCTTCTATCCTTTTTACCTTCAAATAAAACTATTGTTATAGATCGCGGCTACAAAAGCCCTTAGACTCATATCAAGAGGAAGACTTGGCGGTTCTGCGAGAGAGGTGGAGCGATGCGCTCGCGCGTCGACGACAACATTTACACGCTCAGTTACAGGTAAGTTAAACTATCTTATTGTTTAATAAATAAACTTTTAGGTACTAACTTTAGCTTTTTAGTTACACAGTCACATATAAGTGGTACATACAGCTGAATGAAATTCGACGTTACACGTGTCTTGAAAGCATTGTGCCAAACTTCTTATACTTACCATGCAATACAAAAATATTTCTTGTATGCCAGAGTTTTGGAATGCACTAATAGAAAATTTAATCATCAAAAGCAATTGATGAATATATGTGATTAAATTTAATACGTATGTTGGAGGTGTGGAATGCTTGGAATGGTTGCTAATGTTACTTGAGGTATCGCTTTCTTATCAATTTTCAAGTACAGATTGTGATAACAAGCTTGTACTAATTAAAGCACGCTTTATTAACAGAAACTGGTGAACATGTCGCCGTCGATGAAAAGCGAACGCGATATGGAGCGGGAGCAGTCGCTTGTGGAACAGTGGGTCTCGCTCACCGAGGAGAGGAACGCAGTAAGCTTACATTAAATCACTGATCTTTTTATTGTATAAACTAGATTATATTAGGGTCAGTTCATACTGAGACGCGACGCGATGTGACTCGACGTGACGATGCAATTGTTTCGCGCCCCGAAACGCATCGCGATGCCACGTGACGCATCGTGTAGCCGCGTAAAATTAGTTTCCAATCTACCGGCGAAGCATCGCTACGTCGTGCTGCATCGCGCTGCGTCGCGCGGCGCCGAAGGCATATTCGAATTCTCTCAATTATGTGACAGATCAGACGCGACGCGTCGTGGTGCGCACTTTTTAAGATCGCGATACAATATAGAACTTTATTTACTACACTTTAAGGGTCAATTCACACCGAGACGCGACGTGACTGTGCAATTACCTAATAGCCTGGCTACACGCTCCGACTTGTATGCGCCGTTCAAAAATGTAGATATGACTATACGAAAAATATTGAACAGTGGCCACACGTGCGAGTAAGCACGTGCAAACTAGACTGTGCAAACCTTATAATGTTTTAAGAGCCCTCACTCACATCACACATGTTGATCCGTGTGTCGTCGAAAACAATTTTACTGGACTGAAGCCCGAACTTGCGCATACTCCTCGAATATCTCGTTTTTTAGGGTTCCGTAGCCAAATGGCAAAAAACGGAACCCTTATAGATTCGTCATGTCTGTCTGTCTGTCTGTCCGTGTATGTCACAGCCATTTATTTCCGTAACTATAAGAACTATAATGTTGAAACTTGGTAAGTAGATGTATTCTGTGAACCGCATTAAGATTTTTACACAAAAATAGAAAAAAAACAATAAACTTTGGGGGTTCCCCATACTTAGAACTGAAACTCAAATTTTTTTTTTTCATCAAACCCATAAGTGTGGGGTGTCTATGGATAGGTCTTCAAAAATGATATTGAGGTTTCTAATATCATTTTTTTCTAAACTGAATAGTTTGCGCGAGAGACACTTCCAAAGTGGTAAAATGTGTGTGTCCCCCCCTGTAACTTCTAAAATAAGAGAATGATAAATCTATAAAAAATATATGATGTACATTACGGTGCAAACTTCCACCGAAAATTGGTTTGAACGAGATCTAGTAAGTAGTTTTTTTTAATAGGTCATAAATTGAAATTAATATGAAATACTCAGGTCTATACTACCATTTACTTATATACCTACAGGTTTGTACGGAACCCTCGGTGCGCGAGTCTGACTCGCACTTGGCCGGTTTTTTTTATTTATTATTATTAAAGCCTTCGTATTTTTTGAACAATGTGATGAGTAATGTTGTTATTTGCAGGTACTAGTACCGAGCCCGGGTAGTCCCATCCCGGGCGCGCCGGCCGCCTGGAATCCGCCCGCTGGTATGGAGCAACATATACCCGTGCTGTTCCTCGATCTCAATGGTACCTACCCATATTTTACTCCTAGATCATGATCATGAGCTGCTGCTACGGGCTTCATCTAATAATCCCCCTGATGAAAGCCATAGATCATTTGATACACACTATAGCATGGTTGGCAAAATTCATTGGCAAGTTGGTGTTCTGAATACTGAGTAAATTACCATCTTAGCTTGTGAAATTATCACTGAGATTGTCTGAGCTTAGAGAAACATAAAGGGTCTCTGTCGCAAAATACACTAATAAAATATAGGCTTATATTTGACCTCAATTTCACCGTTAACATATCGATAAGTGCTTGGCGACAGATTTTCAATTTAAGGGTGATAGTCAGCCAGGTGGGTACTACAAAGTACCCTATCACCGTGCTGTGGTTTCCTCATGATGTTTTCCTTCACCGAAAGCTCGCTCATTGTACGATTCGAACCTGAGACCTTTGTCTCGGCATCTGCTACTACCACTGAGCTATGATCGCCTTTAACAGCGGACGACCTAACAACCCACCCGAGCGGCGAGGAGGTGACGGTGGCGGGGCTGCACTCGATCCTGCCGAAGGAGCACGGCAACCGGTTCTACGAGCTGCACATCCTGCACCACCACGACAAGGACGTCTCCGCCGTCGCCTCCTGGGACTCCTCCATACACGACTCGCAATACCTCAACCGCATCACTGAAGGTTACTATACTACTTACCATCATAATAATACCCATTTATTACATACTAGCTGTCCCCCGCGGTTTCCCCCGCGTTCCCAGGATAAAAAGTAGCCTTTGTCCTTCTCCATAACATAGGATATGTGCATTCCAAATTTCATGATGATCCGTTGAGTAATTGAGGCGTGTGAAGGCGTAACTAATAAACAAACTCACTTTCGCATAATATTAGTTAGGATATCCTTTGTTACATTGCACATGTTGTTAGTGATTTGTTAGTAAGTTTTCTTAAATTTTATTGTTAGTATTATATTGGTGCCGATTCTGTTGTAAATCGCACTAAACTAATTTTAGTCACATCACATCTCTTTCTCACAATCATTGAATAATTGGACTGTTTTACATTTGATGACAATGGGACTAAACGGGAAGTGTACCCTTCCAGACTAAAAAAGATTTTTTCCAATTCGGTTAATAAATGACGGAGTTATGAGGTAACAAACAACCAAAAAAAAATAAACGAATTGAGAACCTCCTTTTTTTGAAGTCGGTTAAAAAGGATAGAACATATTTAATGCTGTCAAATTAGTCATTGCCGTCTTCATTTGCGGGTATTTTTCCGTAACTGCGACAGATGGCGACTAAATTTATATTGAAAACAAGCATTGGACTAATTTGACAGGACAAAATTTCATACATCCTTTTCTTGTGTTCTTTGTTAGACAAAGACATAGTATAAGACATAGAATCAGCACCATTGTTAGTCTTCTTTGAATGAAATATCGACCCCTCTTTGAGTGACGGCCTCCTCTATCTTCCATTCTTGTCCCTTTCCAGCCAACGAACGCGTGTACCTGATACTGAAGACTACAGTGAGACTGTCGCATCCCGCCCCCATGGATCTCATACTTAGGAAAAGATTAGGATTAAACATTTACAAAAGACAGAGCTTGACCGAGAGGATACGGAAGAGAATTGTCAGGTTGGTACCATGTAAAGAGATAAGTAATCATAATTATTATAAATATGTACGAAGTAGTGAACTGATGGGCGAAGCGAAAGCTCTACGTTGATTTGATTACGGCATGTTTTAATCGGGCACAGAGGTACGTACGATATTGCGAGTATCTGGAAAATTGACGTCTTTAGCCTTATTGATCTGTGGAAAACAAGCATATTTTAGAAAGAAAGAATGAAAAAATTATGTTAGTCAAGCAAGCTAAAAACTGACAACTGACATCACTTATGAATTAATCAAACTTAACTAATTAATTATAATAACTAGCTGCCCGGCGCGACTTCGTTCGCGTGGCGCTACCCATTACCCAACCCTACCCTACCCTATCATCGGTATATACCGACTGCAGCGCCATCTGCTGGGCTGATTTGTGAATCAAAACATTCAAATCGGTCCAGCCGTTTAGGAGGAATTCAGTGACATACACACGTACAGTAGAATTTTATATATAAAAATAATAAAATTACATAACAATAATATTGGTATTGCATACTATAGAACGGACCAGCTAACGCACACGGGCGTGACATACGAAGTGGTGTCGAACATTCCCAAAGCTTCTGAGGAGCTGGAGGAGCGCGAGAGCCTGGCGCAGATCGCCGCCACCGGCGAGGAAGCCAGCGCTGCCGATGGGGAAACATATATAGGTACCAACATTTTTGGGTCCCATTTTTTACTTTGTGTGTGTTTGCTCGACTGGGGAAGTACCTCCACCTTACAGAATACCGCAGCCAAATAACTTTACTTTGTTCCTGCGCGTGAGTGATGCTTCGTGTGTTATAAGCATTCATATGGCTACGGTAACCGCTTACCATCAAGCGGGCAGTACGCTAGTTTACCGACATTGTCGTATAAAGCAAAAAAAAATGTGTTGTAAAGAATATTTCAATCATTCATTCATATTCGTATGAAAACTGTAAATGTCTTAATGTGACACGGTAGTAAAGTGATCAGCTACTTTTGACGCTGACTGATATACTACCGTATTGTAAGTTATTAAATTAATTAGTTTTTTCTTCGTAAAAACAGAAAAATACACCCGTGGCGTAAGCGCAGTCGAAAGTATATTGTCCCTCGATCGCTTACGACAGAGCGTCGCCGTCAAGGAATTAGAGCAAGCCCGCGGTCAGCCAATCACGATGCGCAAGACCGCCTCCGTGCCTAACTTTTCACAGGTAAGCTTATTGGATTATCGACCTTATTGTAATGGAACACGGTTCAATATTAGTTACACGCGAAGTTGATATTTAGAATTTGCGAAATAATTAGACAGCACCACTATAGGACGGTGAAGACACAATGAGTAAATCAATTATAATTACCAAAATAATTGGATGTTATTACAACTACATACTACGAATTAACACTGGTAACTTTAATAAAAATATATATCATCATGTTATCCTATCATTATGAATGCTAGCAATAGGTGTCTAAAATCTTCACGCTTCACAACACGACAAGAATCCAGGGTATGGCGTTATGTCTTGGAAAATATATTCTTTATTTTGTGTCTTCGCTGTTAAATGTCACAATTACTCTTAAATTATTTCGCACAGTATACTAAAGAACACAATACTAACTAAAACTAGCTTATACTAACCAAAGAAAAGAATAATCAAAAGTATCAGTATTGCTAGTCTATATCGCCACTATCTAACACCTTATAACATATTTGGTCTAGAATTCACATTGTACATAGCATTTAATAGAAAATTACACAGGTTATTATCTAGTTGTCAGTTTAAATTATTTGTTTTTCAGTATGATTCACATCAATTCAGGGTTGTCAGATTAATCCCATAAATTTTTCCGGTGATTTGAATAAACGAATGGTTACCAAAGTACAAAACAATTTCAGAAACAACCTTGATTCCAAGGGGAATATAAAAGTGAAATATTTAGATTATTATAAATAGATAGTAGTGTCCGACCGACGGTTTCCTATTTCTGACCGAATCCAAAGCTGAATAATCGGCTATCGCCACAATCTCGGCCAATTTCAAATTCATTTATTTAAATATACCTTTCCAGGCACTGACAGTCTGACTCTAATACCGGTACGGAAGGTCGAATCCGAAGGTTTAATGAAACTAAGAAATTCCGTTAAAGATTTGCTAAAAGTGAATAATGTTTTTTTAAAGTTGGTTTCGACTCATCATATCAGATAACGATGTCCACTGCTGAACATAGGCCTCCCCCATTAAATTCCACCTAGACTTGGTTTCGACTGTATTTAAACAACTTGTAACTTATTAAAAATAATAATTTCGGCGCTTGCTATAAAACTTCGCCTTCAAAATCTTCGGTCCATTTTGGCCGAAGCCGAAGCTTCGGTCGGACACGAATAGATAGTACCATTATAGTTTAGAGAGTATAAACATCCAGACTTTTTATTTAAAAAAATACCTATCTGTCATACAAAACATGCTGAAAAACAAATATGTCTCGGTATAAACATAAATGTCGCAAGTAGCGGTGTTGTACGCTTGCTAATATGTGGTATTGTCGCTACGCACCCGGCCGCAGCTGTCGCAGGCGCTCGAGAACGTGGCCAAGAGCGGAAACAACGTGAGTCCCATGCATGGCCCGCTGTCAACACGTGCATCTACATTTTGCGTATTATATCAGAACATTCATGACTCGTGTGAGGGGATAGTCGAGTTTGAATCTCATAACTCAGGAGACACAGTGGCATTTCCTTTGTCTTCTGTTAAGTTTTGGTAATTTTCTACATAGATGCAAAAGTTTGGAGTATAAACTTGATTGTCGCTTTACAAATACCATATTATAATTTTGTTTTCAGCCTTCATTGGATTTTTTTGTCATTGTACTTCGTAGCTTACGGCCTATTTTATCTTTTCACTACACAAATCGTTTTACTTCTGTGTATTTTTTTTGGTTACCCATTTGTTATTTACCATAATAGTGTTAATGAATATTATATTTGATGTCGTAGCTATAACAAAACATACTGCCTAGATAATAGTTTGTCAAAATATAGAATCGCTTCTCCAGCGCGCAGTAAATGTTAAAGTTGTAAATTAGCATTATCCGAAATGGTAAACGTTGTGTTTTGTAACGTGCTGCTTATTTCAATTTCTAGTACTTGACATCTTTTTCTATCAAAAATAATTGAGCATCAATCTGAAGCCACCATAACTCGACAGATCATGCGGTTGGATTCTTCTTTCGAGTCTCTAGCTGGATTGGCATCGGGTCGATCTGGCAGCGTGGCGGACTTAGCCGACGAAACCCCGAGGCGGCCATTACACCGCCACTCTTACGCTGCGCCGGCGCATAACGACCCAGACGTTGTTACACCGACCAAGCCTTTTGGACTCGGTAAGTTAAGCTCTATTACCATAGATATAAGGTTTTATATAAATTATAATATTTTTTACAGAACAAGAAAACACTCCTATTTCCAATACATAATCATTTTCTATTCTAACGATCATGCGCATCACACATGTCATGCATACAATCGAATTGTTATTTTCTTTCATTTTAATGGCGAGTTATTTGCACTGTGTATATTATATAGCGCAATTATTAACTTCGTATTTGAACAGACAAAGAACAAAGTATTGTAAACAGTAATTTAGTTAAAGGAAAATAAATAGTGCATTCAGTAGAGGTATATAAAATATCAAATTTAGAAGTTTGTACAGACAGATGCACGCTATAGGTTTTAGCATAGAATTGTATTTAAAGTATTAAATTGAATAGATATTGACAAAAGGTTAATAAAAAAATACTAACATTGTCATTGGAATCATTCTCACAAAAACCACCGAATTCACGACGATACTACATCCACTTCTTCATGATTTCACTATTATTACATATTTTATTTTCAACTTGCTTTGTGGCAATGCTATGGCTCAAACAGTTCTTCTGTCTTACTAACCCCCCTTTACTTCTGTCACTTCCATGTTCTGTGTTCTTGAGTGAACTGTTTGATTTTTAATACTTCTGTTTATAAATTCAAGGAGTCACGTACCCTTGCTCTAATGATCGACCTTGCAAAATTTTTCCAAGTCAACTTAAATTTTTTTTTGAGCTCAAATATATATTGCGATATCAACTTACAACTACTTATTTTACCTATGAAGTTGTACTCTTCTGGATATCTGACT
Organism: Achlya flavicornis; assembly: GCA_947623365.1. NCBI lineage: Eukaryota > Metazoa > Arthropoda > Insecta > Lepidoptera > Drepanidae > Achlya > Achlya flavicornis. Next base: position 4,218,604 of record OX392469.1, read on the forward strand.
TTATAAAATTTTGCCAAGTCTAAAATGACAATGAGTAGGGCCACAAAAATTTAAACTCAATGTTGAACTAACGTTGTATTTTCTGTATCTTAATCCCCCGCTACCTTCAGGCTCGTTCCTATCAGGTAAACAGTGAAAACAATATGGTCTTGACTCGGAATGGCAACTGTATGGCGAAATTATTAGACGAATGCAACATAAACAAAATTGAATAGATGTGTTGTGATCATTGTTACTCATTCAGAATTTTTTATTTATGTTACCCTATGATTGGCTGTAAAATTGAAATCATTTGATCGATATCTTGATTGGCATTTCGACTATGGAATATCGAGAGTGATTAAAACTACTTTGACGCTACGTTATCGAAATTAGACCCTAATGTATTGGCTAATAGAGTGCGAACTAAATTGAAGCCTCGAGCATCAAGCTAGCTTATCTGTCGTTGTGTTGACTATCTGTTTGTTTGCGTGTTTCTTTCATTTGCATGAACCGAGCATGACCTGTTATTATATCCTTCTCCCTTCCTCTTCGTAAAAGCTGTGGATTTAAAAAGCGAAACGATGCTTCATCGTAAAACTCAGTAACTAATAGCTCAAAATGTAAAATATACATTGCTAGGGTTATAAGTAATAGCAGCCAAGAATATATTGTAACTTTTGTGAAATTGTTGTGCATCAAAAACTTGAAAGGCAGTCTTGTCTCTGTAGAAAGTAACTGTAGTAATAGACCAATCAATTTGGATGTAGGTATGTGTGTGTGCTAGGTAAATGATGCATGTATAAAGTAGAAACATCAAAATGTATTTGAAGATATAATATACATAGTAAAAGTAATGGAAGCATGTTCTAGAAGATGTAAGCAAGTTATATTGTAGGAGATTGAGATAATTTTATGTAACTACTTATAGATATTGAATTATTCTGATTGACTTATAGATCTTTGAAGAAGAATATTGGTGAAGTACGTGTTTTAAAACTTGTCTCCTGAGTATAAGGATATAAGTAATTTTAAACTATTATCTGATTTAGGTTTATGACAGCCATTGTATTTGAAGATGAATTAATTTTATTAGAAAAATTGGGTACTTATTTAGGCCCCACGTTGGGCGCCAATCCGGGGTTTAGATAAAAGGTAAAATCTATGTATATCATAACTTTCTAAATGTAAGTCATATAAGCAATCGTTAGTGTGCTAGTTTTTAAGTAGTTAAAATATAATAATGTGAAAGATTCTGTGTTTTGTATGTTTAATTTTAGAAGTACTTGTGACGACTCTTAACATTTTTATTGCAGCCCGGCCAACGTTCCTAAACTTGAATTTGAACCTGAACTCTCTGCGACTGCAAACGCCGAACAAGTGTACGTCAAGTAACTAAGTCGTAGAATCACTAGTTTGGCTTGTTTTATACGGTTTTGTTTATATTTCATACGAATTTGGTTTATGTTGTTCATTGTATTATCCTTTTTTAAATCAGTACCAGAAGTTTTAGTTTTGGGACTAATTTTTATTGTGGATAGAGGCGCAGTTGTAACAGTGAATTTACTGTGTAGTTTACATGAATATTTTATTTTTGTTTGCTACATTCTCATAGTGAGTTAGTACATTTAGTACAACATTGGCATGATAATCAATCATTATATTCTTTCAAGCATGTAATTGGCGTTCATTTTACAAAAATAAATCTATGATTTGTGCTAAAAGAAGTTTACTCAAGAGATTATTTTGTTATGTAATTCTTCAGTAGTTTTTAATGCGGTTTAGGCACTGCACTTCTTTATGAATCTAAAATCATATAAGGATGCACCATTTTGGTCTTTTGATTCATTATTTGAAATACTCTGAAGGTTTATTGCTTACGCTATCTCATTAAGTAGATCATTATTTTTTGTGTATAAGTCGTATGTGCTAAGTCTGTCATACAAAATGTTTCCTCTTAAATATTGGAATTCGATACCTCAGCAATGATTCCAAGATGAGTGTTCGTCGAAAACAACCCTTTTTAAATGTGACTAAAAGTAATCAGATGCAATTTTCGTCAGGTGTCAATGGAAGAAGTACCAATATTTGGACATTTTAATAAACGGTGATTGTTCTACAGCGTCCCCAGCGAGTGGGAAGCTAGGGTTGCGCATGACGACACTGCACGAGGAGCCGGGGAGGCGGAACGATGAAGATTCACACTCGGAGCCCGAGTCCGCACCCCTGGATGAGCTTTCCACGCCTAAGTCACATGTATGTACATCTTTTTGACCATATTTTTTTGTAACATAACATAAATATACTTCATTTGTAAATAGAAGAGGAGAGGAACTCAACTGGCGGTTTTATTGCTAAAGCGGTATCTTCCACACTTAACTATTCCAGATAATCTTATTTAGTTACGTTTTTGTAATTTAATAGGTATGTTTTGTCTTTCGTCATACAGCGCACACGATCACGGGCAACACCTCGCGGCTTCTTACCAACATCAAAAACACTAGATTCGCTCCACGAGCTAGCTTGCGAACGCGTTCCCAACAAGAACTCACCGTCGATATCATCTAGCGGTTATGGTATTGTATACTTTATGTTCTAAGGCATAAAGTTGATTTTTCATTGCAAACGATTTTATAACAAATGTTAAATTCTAGGTTCACAAGCAGTGTCGTCTACGAATCTAACAAATGATGATACGTTATCAATCAGAAGCATGTCGGTCGACGATACGCCAGACTTCGACAAAACAATGGACTACACGCATTTGAGTCGAACGAAAAACTCAATGGTGGGGCTTAGGAACGAAATCACTGAACTTAGAAATGACATAAACGATTTGAAGAACGAAATTGTCGAGTCGAAGAATGAATTGGATGATACATCGTTTGAGAAAGCGAAGACGCCAGTACTTACACCTGGGTCAAGGAGGATCAATCCGTTCCTTAGAGATTGTGAGGAGGCGGCCAAAGAGGAAGAGAAAGGACAGTTAGTCGATCCTCTTGGAGCGATTCCTGTTGAGACACATTCAGTATTGACCAGTCAGAGTAAGAGCGTGGAGACTTCGCAAGTTAATGGCGATTTCACTCATGACACTTCCTTTGGTAAGCCATAGCTTATTAATTAATAAGCTTATTAACTAGCTCTTTAACTATAAACGTCTTTTGAGCTTGAGCTGGTTCTTTTTTACGTCATAATATATTTTTCTAATATAAGTACTTATAAGCGCTGTGGCAAAGGGCAAGTGAGTCAAACAACGGTTACGGTTGTATTAAACTGGTTTTATTTTACGGAAGCATATGTAATTTGGCTATTACTATCCGTCTTTCACATCAGCGGATACTCTGGCGGCACAGATGGTCCCTGACGCTTCATAAGGGGTTTTCAGAAATAGTATTCTTTTATACCTCAGGGTCGGTAAAGGTAGCCACGATAGAAAATCTCAGTAGAATATAGAAGTGTATCCTTTTCTCACATCTTTTCATATTATTTTGAGGTATATAAATCTTACCAAGCAATTTTATTTACTTTGACGCAGAGACTTCTTCATTTTTAGTTATTAATATAAAAATGTACGGTTTTGTAACAGGCGAAGATGTAGAGTCCGTGAGTTCAGAGCAATCGAGTCACGATGCGGAACGAAGTCGCGAGGCGTCGTCAGTGGGCGAGAGCGATTCCGCTTCCACTGGCCCTGATCATCCTGTCGTCAAAACACAGTTGCCGGCTGGAAAGGTAAGGAGGCGCGTATTTACGAGTATGTGAAGTTAGTGTGTAACTATACATGGTTACTATATGTATATATTCCACATATTAGTTTTTCGAGAATCGATTGAGTAGGATATAAAACGCGAAGAGAAGCAAGACGTTAATATGCCCATATTTTGAGGATATAATAAATACATTTTGGAACAAATTTTGTTACTGCTTTCATCGTCAAAAATTAAAAGTATTGACGCATGTAGTGGTAAAAAACACAGTTTTATCTCCTAATAGTTTACCCTCCCGCGGTCCCTTATTTTGTCCCTTAGGCGTTGCTTTTAAAATGCCTTCCATAAAGTTCTTAGTTTATAAATCCAGCGGGTTGTCCGTTCATAGATCAGTCAGTTAGTCAGTCAACCGATTTTTGTGAAATATTGATAGCAGGATTGTTAATTTTATAGTTTTTTGGAAAAACTTAACTGAATCGTCGAAAAAATGTCATATAATTATTGAGACTCGCGAGGTTTACAACTCACAGAGCCACTAGTTTCTAGAAGACACGATAGATAGAAGACAGATAGATTAGCGGATGATTCAAGGCAGTTTCCCAAAATAGGTGGTCCGTCGACGAACGGGCGGCTCGACGCGCACGGCGTCCCGCAACTCGCAGACGGCGACTCGGCCGCGGTCGGCGCACGAGCCCACTCTACACACGAATACGTCGCCGAGAGACCTGCACGACACCCCGGCTTCCTCCACTGAGCGAATTGGTGACGGTAAGTGCATCATTGAGACCCGCACTTTCATTCCTTTTACGAAGATAGATTTTTTGTTATTTCCAGGATATAATCCACCTATTTTACAATTTATGCAACAAGATATACAATACAAACTTAAAACGTTAGCCCCAATATTAATAAATAAGGTTTAAGTCAAGTATAGTAATACCTAGGATTAAAATATATCCGTCACTTTCTAATGTCATATAAACAAAAAGGGGTGAGGCCATCTTAATACCTGGATGATACAAGACTGACTTACACCTTATTTATTAATAAGGGGGTAGAAGTTCTCAAGAAGCCAATAACAGATCTTCACAGATATATAGCAACTATATCTGTGATCAGTAACACAAAACACGCTTGATGACATGATATGGAAGTGAAAAACTGTGATTAAGTACATAGTTTCGATACATATTTTTTATTGAAGCGTAAGGTTCCTGAAAGTGGCTTTTTACTTTTGGATGATATAAGTATATGATGTAAAATTAAACATGAATCATCATCCCTTTTTATATATAGACGAGTGCTACGAGGGCAAGTACACGGCGGGCATCCAGGAGTGGATGAGCGTGGGCGAGAGCGTGCAGCTGCGGCTCAGCAGCAGCACCGGCGTCATCGCCTACCTCGGGCCCACGCACTTCGCGCCGGGGGCCTGGGTCGGCGTCGAGCTCGACGCACCTACCGGTACTTACTATTTTTTTTTCTTAATTTAATTGGGGAGAAAATAAGGGCATTCTTTGCCCTTATTCGAGAGCATCGATCTATAAGCGTAGCAGATTTGTTTCTCGAGCGATCTTATTCGGGGTAGATATTAGTATAACATTTTTGTTTTTAAAATCATTGCTCATCGACGCCAACCACTTATCAAAGTTTGGAGGTGCAAGGTTGGATGACTCTTCCATGAAATAGGGAAGATCTTTCGCCAACAGTACATATTGAACAGTTGTTATTGCGATGCAGTATGTTGTGGCGCCATCTGTTTATCTGCGTGTGAAATATATTACTGTAACTAATAGATGGTTGATAGATGTCACTACAATAGCTTCTAACATCATCTCTATATGATATATTAACGTAAAAAATATACGATCCTAGATAGATGTATAAGATAATTTTAGGTCACAAAGCGTTATGACTGGCATTTTCATTGAAATATATCCCTCTAATTTCCCATCACCGACAATGCTTGGCTAAGTCAAGGACATGCGCTCTGATTGGTCAAATCCAGAACAGACGATGTAGTGATTGGACCTCCTGTTGCTTGGTATGAGTACTCTAAAGGGTTCATCGTTGTGCGCAGGTAAGAACGAGGGGTCGGTGGGCGGCACGCGGTACTTCTCGTGCCGCGCGCGGCACGGCATCTTCGTGCGGCCCGAGAAGCTCGTGCAGGACCGCCGCGGGCGCAGCGCGCGCGCCTACCGCGACAACGAGCTCAAGCGAGCCAATAGCAAGGGTAACTTAACTACTTCACCTTAACGACTTCTAATAAAAGGAGATTATCTATTCGACACGTATGTATGCAATATTATTGGAACTGCATTATATTCACATATGATAATCTATTAGGGCTTCCAAACAAATATACAAAATTTCATAGGTGTATGTATGTATGTTTGTCCACGCATATCTCCGAAGATATTAATCGGATTGTAACCATTTTTTTATTGGTTTAAATTTACTTCAACTTAGGGAACAGTGCAAGTTTCAACGAAATCAGTTCAGTAGTTTTCAAGATATGGACAAATATGTGTGACGGCCTGGCTTATTGATACGAGCTACGGGTGTGGTCAAAGGAAAAAAAATTCAAAGCTTTGGTCAAATTCTAGTGCACCTAGGAAAAACTATAAATGATGAAAAAAAAGTATTTCAAAATAATTTGAAGTCGTTTTTTTTTTTATAAATTACTTTTTTATTTTATTCCGTGGACTAAAATGACATGGTGGACTATCTTCTTCTTCTTAATTAGGACTTATTTCTGCCAGTGTCGAGTTATATTATAGTTTCCAGTCGCAATAAATCACTTTCACATTAGTCCTCAGTCATTCACCGTCCATAGAAATCGTGTTTGTGTTCGTGTCGTGAATAATACCTATATACGTACGTAAAAAATGATATTATTTTTCAATAAATTATTAATGAATTGTATAGTCTGATTTTTTATTCCGTGGACTAAAATGACAGATGCGATCGACCTTTTGTTTACAAGCTTTAGCTTCCCTAGACTTGCGGTTAAAAAATAACAATTGATTTCTATTGTTTTCCTCGCTCGCGCGGATCGCCAAACAGTCAGAGGATTAACTTGCAATGTATGTATTAACTATTTTCGGGTGGAATCTTGCAAGTCGAATTTCACCCACTTCCAGTGGTCGGATTGACTTGATATTTGGTAAACATTAGTATATTGGAAGACAAGTACAGTCAACAAAAAGTACAGTCACCAAAAAAAGCTTGTATTAAAAATGATTTTTTTAACAAGAACTTATTTAGTATTTTGTTATATTCGTTTTTGTTATATGTGTTACATTTGTATAACCCATAACATATACTTACACATCATGTAACCTTCCCCAGGAGAAGGCCTACAAAACTTACACAGATCAAGAAGTCGCGGCGACAGCATAAACACCGTCGGCACCAAAACTAGGAGCAAATAGACCAACCTTTCAGCTTCAGAGCGCATAAGTACACAAGTGAACAACGTACATTGCTCGCTCTATACCGTCTGCCCATCACACAGTCTCCGTTAACGCGGACGTAGCCAGCCATGTATAACGTACCGAATTTAGACAAACGTCCACATGTTTCCGTGAAATACATTTCCACACAGTTTTTGTTGCAGTTTATGTAACGCTTATGGTGCTTTATATGTATTAGTACTTAGTTTAGTTTATTTTACTAAGTTGAGTAGAATGAAATGCTATTCTGTGGCGCTAGTATGAGCTATTTTATTATCTATATTAAAAAAGTGGGATATATTTACATAATTGTAGTATTGCAACACTGTTTTTTTTGTACTTTGATTTTTTCATTAAACATACTAGCGCCATCTAGCGGAATATGGTGACGCGATAACTCCTTATCCATGCCGCGTCGGTAAAGCAATAATGTATGCCTTTATTTTTGTTATTAGTTATTACTGGTTCCCTTTATGAACAATTTGACGATTTTATGGAAATGATAATCTCACTTTTATTGATTAACATTCAATAAAAAGATGCAGATACGTCATTCTGTTTCCATATAGAAAGTGTATTTATTTAAAAATTATCGACATTATTTTTTAACTTTTATTCAATGACACAAAAAAACCCTCGATATTTATATAATTGTAAATAAACTAAATTTGATTGATGTGATTTAATTTTATATTATTAGTTCAATGTAAATATGTGAATTTACGTGTGTATTAATATCATTATATAATTTAATAATTTTAGTGACCCAATGAAATTTTTGTGATCGGTGATTGATAAGGTTCGATGGATTTGTATAGAAAAATAACTTTTTTTACTGTATAGTTTGTGGTATAATTGTTATGATAAATTATGTTATTTATGTATTTTTAGCTCATTGACTACGCTATCATGCTCTATCTTGTCTATGTCCCGCACAGGCCTATATTCCGCACTGAGAATATATTCACTGTGTCACGCGAAGTTATCATTACTACACATGATATTTCTATACTACCCTTTGTAATGTTTTTGACGTTTTATAAGCATTTAAAATTAGCTAATATTTCAAAATATACTTAATTGACTAATTAAGCATTCGTTTGCTACGAACCGTTTGTATGTAAAGCATTTATAAATCCAAAACTGCTCAGCGGCAATCTATGTATCACACACGATTGCTTGTTTTCAATTGTGATAGTTTCTTGCCACCCTATTATAGACCTTATATTTAAAAATATACGTATTTTTTTATTTCGACGCCTGCTTTTGCCCTTTGATTTAAAGGTAAGACTCAAGTAGATTTTTACGAAATCGTCCAATATTACATCTTCGTCCTTGTAAAAGACTTGTACTTAGTACACAAACTAACCATTCGTGACGGTAACGTTGATGCCCAAACATTAAAATTTTTGTTGTTTGGCACAAGTGATGAGCGAATTTCAATTCTGCCTTGTGTTTCGTAAGTATTGCAAAGGAGGACACTGAAAATCGTTTGTCACTTGCGCCACACTTTTATATCGATTAGGTTGTGTAGGTATACTTGAAGCTATGTAAATGTGTGTCGTATATCGGCGCACTGTAAAATAAATAAAAATAATGTCACTTTAAAAAATATGTCCTCAATTTATTATCTCCATCCACTTTCGAACAATAAATCGATAAAATCTATCTGTAATTAGCGGAACAAGTGATGTCTGGTTTTTCCATATTGATAATAATTAAAAGTGTTAGTTAATTTTGAATATTACCTACCAAATTTTTGGGTAAATTTAATATCAAAATATGTAGCGGCATAGGACGCGTGTAATCGAATTGTATTAGGAAATTGTCCACAGTGAACGCTCCGCGGCGCGATGACGCCGGAGCTAATAGTCTATAGCTCACCTAATGTATATTCCATCCTTTTAGTAAAGTAATCGTTCATAAGTACACTAAAGACGAGTACACAAATAGAGTAAAACGCCTCGTTATTTACTAGTGTATGTAAGTTCCACTTTCAGCATTCATTATTAGTCGGTCACTTGCCTCCATTCCCGTAAACATATGTATATTAAACATTTACATTGTAAGTGATTATAGTTAAATGTTATCAAAATATATTCAAACAGCTATTCCGAAGTATGCACTGAGAATTTAATGCCAATTTTAGTAAGGTCGTGTTTACATTGCGAGAGTTTCACTAACGTTGTTCAGCGAGCAAAAGACTTATCAAAGAAATGTTTTAACGGAAACTTCTACCGCAGGGTTTGATGTTGAGTCGATTGCAAAAAAGTGGCTCGTCAAAATAAATACCATTTCATATGTCCATGATCATATTTAAGGGTTAATAATGTATAATACTGAACTTTGCAAAACTCAAGCGGTGTATTCATGGCCTAAGTAATTTGTAAGTGTTGACTGACACCATATTTGTCACACGTACGTAAATAGTAATCACAATTTACATTATATCGAATGCTTATTAGACTGTCGTACTTAAAACATTCCATTTTTTCTATTACATGCATCGTTACTAGTTTAAAATCAGTAGTAATATTCTGGGTTAATTAGTTAGATTAAAAAACAAATGCGACTTATATAATTTTGCATTTTTAAACATTTTCAACTTTGAATGTAAAAGTATAGACCAGTATATAAATAATTCTGGACCTAACTAGGACAGCTCAATGTGTAGTCGACGTTAAAATAATATCTTAAAATGAGTATTTTCAAAAATATTGTAGGATGTGTCTTTGGAACTCTCGATGTGCTTTTGTCCAGTAGTTTTTGTAGAACACGGGCAAACATCAACTGGAAGCGACAGTGAAGTTGGGAGGTACCACATGTTGAGTTGAGTGGCGAATTATGCACTAGGGCTCCTAGGTATAGGCTAATAGTGACCTTAAAAGCAGCGTTTCGTAGGTCCTAATTTATTTTTTTAGAATATTAAGCTGACCAAGTGCTGTGCTTTTGTTTTAAACAAATAGTTTTTAGGTAAATGAAATTATTTGTTTATATTAATTATTGCAGTCAATTCAAAAACATGAGCTTTTATGATGTTAATGTAATTATTTTGTGAAATTGTGACGCATGATTCATTTTAGTGTAGATGATGAAGGTTTATAAAGTAAGTTAATTTGCCAGAATTGAATGTATAATAAATAGATCACAAATCAAAGTGTATTTCTAATTATTTTATGTGATAAGCGAGTATAGGCAGCTACTTGGTAGCATAGGCGGCTGCATCTTCGTAACATAAGCATAATTAAATAAAGAGATTTTAATATTTAAATACAAAAATAATTCACTTCTAGTGGAAATATTTTTGCCAAGTAGCAAATTCGAGTCAACCATCGCTGTCATTATCAATAAATGTATTATAAAATATATTTGTTTTTTATTACTTTAGATTATACATAATAATATTTATTACTAGTACAGTAAAATATTTAGAATTCCTGAATGAATGAATTAGTAATTTACCATCACTATTAGAGTAGACTTTTTAAAAAGTTTTCATGTAGCGGGTAGTGGCATTATTTATAGATGAATATTTTTATTCTATAAAAATTTGCCATTAGATATACATTTTGGTCGGCGACGAGCGACCCAGGGGCGGTACCTAGTACAAAACGTAATTTTTCCAAAAATGACCTTAATTCTATTAAATACTGTAAATACTTTGAGAAATACCTTATTCAATTTGAACTTCTTCTCAGTTGAAGGCCGAACCGGTGGTTCCGTCAGTAAATGTGACCTTCATAAGTGCCCTTCTGGGGCCTAAATTGAATAAATGACTTTGACTTGAACTAAAAATACCGCAACGTATGGGCATAAGGCACGTGCACAGACTACAGCTAGGCGCAAGCCGCCGTCGCCCCACCCCTTTAATCCCTCGCACTCCCATTGAATATTACGTCTACACTTTAACTTATCTTTTACTTATCTTAACTTTTCTAATTAACATAATTTTAATTTTTATTAAAAATATATTAAAAATTAAGTATTTTTTATATTTTTTAGCACCAGTATCATTTGTATTGTCGACCCTGAGCCGCTCGTCGCTGACCAAAACAACGACCTGTATACAACAAATCGAAAGCGCATGTCTTTATCCTTATTAAAATAATATACAAATTGAGGATGTATTAAAGATACATCCTCAATGCTTACAAATAATATAAGAGATTGTGATGACACAGAGTGTTTAACATACAGCTTGACCTATTTCTAAGTAGGTATTTTAATTTTATGGAGTGACGTGCTCAAATCATAACACAAACCTATTCTGTTCCATTGAAGGAGTTTATACGAGTAGGTAACTATAATTTAAATATTCAAATATTTATAAAATATGAAAATGCCGTAACTTAGCCATACCTTTCAGGCTACCAGTTTATGTAATCGTTTCCCATTGTTTTATCATTAGATATTTTTCTTTAACTTATGAATGGGATAAGTGATGATTAGAAAGCGATTTATAAGTTATAGAAATTAATCTGTAATATGAGGAGTGGCTGATATCCCATCCTGAGAATGTATTTAACAAAAATATTTTTTTGTCAAATGAGCATACCGCTCGGCTAATGGTGAGTGCTTACCGTAGCCTATAGACACAACGATGCAAAAATGCAAAAACAGTAACTTCAGTACGAATTAACGTTAATAAACCTGTTTGAGTTTACCATAATTTTTTTGGTATGGGAGAAATTAGTACCATGAGTATTCCGCTAGAGGCGCTGTGCCAATTCCTACAGAGAAATCTCGTAAAAGCAAACGCGATAGTTGTACGTAGTATTTATCTACTCTGAGGCGATAGTAAGTATTAACTAACGTAATTTTTTTACACTCGGGGCACAGGTGTATTACGCATTGCCAACTTCACGCTCCTTGAAGAGGGGCTGAGAGACGCCCCTGTGCAAAAGGACATAGCGCAATACCTATTATTTTTTACTAAATAGCCAATAAAATTATGATTTAGGGCACCAGTCTCATCTTAAAAAATGCCTAATGTAGTTCGATTATATTAACTTTTAAAGCGTGTAAGTTCCTCTCGATATTTTCCAGGGATCTAATCTACCTTCCCGGCCGATATTCAAGGCGCTAACCAACATCTCTTATAACAATAATATTGTCTTCAGAAGTAAGGTATTATTATTATTTAATGAGATTTTAGTTGGCCCCTAGGACGACTAAAAATCGCTACCGCTCTTGACTAACCCCTCACAATTTATAAAGACAGTTGACCTTATTTGTTGTGCGACGTCGCGAGTGTCATCTTGCTGGCGGGCGGGCGCAGGGCGGCGCGCTGGTACCCTGGCACGCGCTCCTGCCCACTTACCGCTGAAGACGTACTGTCGGCAGAACCACGACGTCTGCGTCTTCAGTAAATAACGCAGTTTGTACGTGAGATAAGTTTATGGTAGAGTCTTGTAAGTAGGTACCACACAAACAAAATAAAATAAAGAAGGATATTAAATTAGAATATAATTGTTTGGAAATTCCAAATAGAGTTGGAATTGGTAGATTAGTTATGGTTGTGAGTAAGTAATTGAGAGTAGGTTAGATGCATAGGCCTTTTACCGACGAAGTCGAATAACATGAGATAGCTGTGTGACAGATTTTGAACACAGAATCTGTCATAAATTTCTTGGCCGACTATCTATGTTATAAAAAATGGGTCTTAGCACAGAACAAGAAGTAGGTGGTTTCTAGAAGTACCTACCTACCTACTAATGAGATCTTGTTACCCATGTTTCTAAGGCAGACAATCAAAAGAACACGATCGGTCAATCTACGGACAGAACGGACTTATAGGTTTTCGAGTATGTTGATACAGGAAAACCTACCTACGTACTCATTATATTCGTTACGTCACGTTATCCCCCAAAGTGCGAAATTGAATGACCTATATTTTGGTACATATTTTGATAAATATTATTTTGCTAAGCAATAAATCACATTGTTTTGTCTACGCTACACGGTAATCTATTTTTGTATAGCGAAGCCGATGGCTCGTTACAAAGGAGACATCGTTCCATAATGGCATGCCATTGGGACTTGCGTGACTTGCCATTTGCCAGGCTCTACCTTCCCAGAGCGCGCTACATCAAAGAGGTTCTAACCTGCGATACGACAACAACGCTGCTGCAGACGTCATCAATTCTGAAAATGACCAGAAAGAAATAAGCATGGATCAAGCAGGTCCGTCGACTTCGAACCAAGACCCTCGATTCGATTTTATCGGTTCATACGCTGTCAAATCGTTAAAACTAAAACCCGAGAAATGGAACAGGGTGTTAGGCACAGAAGAGTACAGAACGATCCTGAGAGACTTTGTGGACAAGCCGTTTCCTCTCCTCTTAGTCGTGGTCCTAACCCATGCGTTGCAATTAATGCCGGTCATATCGTTCCCTTGTTATTTAAAGAACAAGGCGGTATATTTTGTCAAAAAGAAACCAGATGTTGTCCCGAAAGAAAATTGCTCGGAAATGGTCATATTTGGTAAGTTTTATTAATTTTGACAAGATTATTAATTTAAGCCGAAAATGCGATTTGATTGGCTAAGTCAAATACACATGCGCTCTGATTGGCCAAGTCAAGATCACACGATGCAGTGATGAGTCCTGTTCAAAATCAGTGTAAAAGCACAAGGGTTTTTTCCTCGATGTTTAAGACCTACGGTTTTTTACGATTTGATAATAGGGCTTTAGCTAGAGTTCCCATATTTTTTACGCAATTGTTTTACACGTAGGTGACTTAGCACCAAGACTGATTGATGAGCTAGCAGCATTGGTTGACGAAGTTTTTGTTCCTCTACTTTCAAATCCGTTGAACCATGAAGGCTGGCCTCTTGTGGTCTCACAAGACATCCTCAAACAAATACACAATCTCAAGAGTACGGTGTATGAGGTAAGAAATTAAATAAATACTTTGAACATACCTACGTATATAAATTCGATAGATGTGAAACATTAGGTAGCATTGGAATTTTGAGGTAACATAATGAGACAAAAATTTACCAGCTAACCAATTATCCTTTAGGTGAAAGGTAAAGTAAACGGCCAAACAGTCCTCCCCATGCCAGTAGGAGTAGAACTGGTTCATGATGCGGAGAAAGAGCTGTTGAAAGGCGAAGAGGTAGACTTGTACCTGAAGAGTGCTATAGAAGGAGTGGTTATCAAATGGGCCCAGCAGATCAATGACGTCATGATGGAGGATTCTGCGCTCGCATTTGAGAACGGGCAAAGTCCACTGCCTACAGTTGGTTAGATTTGTTTGCATAAAGATTTTTAATTTATTTTGTCATTGCTCTCCAATGATGTGCTATTTATCTTGTTAGAATGTGTGTGTACTGGTTGTACGTAGTATTTATATACTCTGAGGTACTGGGTAGTAGATGTAAAGTATATAACAACAATTAAAATAAAAAACGCAGAAATATGTAACATAAAATACTATAAATTTAGAAGAAAAGTGACTAAATTAATAAACAATCTTATGTGTGATTTTGCGTAACCGAATGATTTCCAACATGACCAATTGTAAAAATATTTGTTTTATTTAATGGAACGTAAAAATTATCATTACAGAGCTTGCATTTTGGAAGTCACGATTGAGTAATTTGAATTACATTTACGACCAGCTACGTTCAGAAAGAGTAAGGTGTATGGCCGTCATATTGGAGAAGACAACTTCAGCCTATTATCCTTGCTTTAGCCGTCTGTTTAAGAATATCGTTTCAGGTTTGTATCGTCATAAATTACATAAGCGTATCTCACAATTTCAGAGATGGTCCCATCTTATAGTAAGTATAGTATTTAACAAGTATCTTCAACTCTTTTTACTAAAATTTCATCATGGTAAGAGCAGTTCCGGATTAAGCTAGCTCGGGGCCCTAAGCAAATGTAATCAAGGGATCTTATTCCTGACTTTTAATCTTATGGTTCAGGTGCAGATCCTGATTATGAGATAGATTGTCGCGCAGATATTTTGTGGTGATTTTAGTATTCGCATAGTTTTATCAGTAATTTTTCCTGAGTTTAGTACCTATAAAAAAAACCTATTCAAGTACCTAGGTATTATGTTAATTTTATTTTGTTACGAAAAACTGTAGTAAATGTAGAGATTTTTGTCGATTTTACAAACCTTTAAGGTACTGCATTTCGCTAGCACATCAATGGCGCAGATGTTTTTTCCATGAAATCACTGCATAAAATTATTTTTTATATATCTGCATAAGGCATTCTTTATTATGTGTGAATAAAAAATATGCTCGTACTCGGGGCCCATACATATAGCATTTGCTAAGGTTCTTCTACGTGGATAATCCGACACTGAGTAAGAGATGATACGGCCGAAGGTAGTATACGCAAAAATCAGGCTCTCTATTTTATCTAAGTATTGTAAACAGACGTGACTTGACCTATTCTCAGCATACGCTGACTGCAGACTCCTTACAACGTACCTTGCTTAGATCAAGTAAACTGTACTATTACCCGGTACTTCTTGTATTTTTATACTTTGACCAATTACAGCACTGGCCGAAGCTCGAGAGATCGATTTATATCTAAGAACACTGGAGAAACATTTTCAAGCTTTAGAAGACACAGACTTTACCGAATGTCAAATATTATTTCGTCCTCTATTCCATGTAATTTGTATGATTTGGAGAGATTCTAAATACTACTGTAGCTCGTCTAAGCTGATGGTTTTACTCAAACAGATTTGCAATTTGCTTATTTATCAGGTAAATAGAAATGTTATTTAGCAATAACTTCTGATGATTTCTTGGAATTGTTTATTTCACGCTCTAGATTAAACTTATTCCCCCTTATTACAAAAGAGGGTTTAAGTCGAGTTTTGTAAAACCTATGTTTTAAGATAGCCCTCCAGCCCTTTTTAGGGTTCCGTAGCCAAAAGGCAAAAAACGGAACCCTTATAGATTCGTCATGTCTGTCTGTCTGTCTGTCTGTCTGTCTGTCTGTCTGTCTGTCTGTCTGTCCGTCCGTATGTCACAGCCATTTATTTCCGAAACTATAAGAACTATAATGTTGAAACTTGGTAAGTAGATGTATTCTGTGAACGCAATTAAGATTTTCACAAAAAAATAGAAAAATAACATTAAATTTTGGGGGTTCCCCATACTTAGAACTGAAACTCAAATTTTTTTTTTCATCAAACCCATAAGTGTGGGGTGTCTATGGATAGGTCTTCAAAAATGATATTGAGGTTTCTAATATCATTTTTTTCTAAACTGAATAGTTTGAGCGAGAGACACTTCCAAAGTGGTAAAATGTGTGTGTCCCCCCCTGTAACTTCTAAAATAAGAGAATGATAAATCTATAAAAAAATATATGATGTACATTACGATGCAAACTACCAACGAAAATTGGTTTGAACGAGATCTAGTAAGTAGTTTTTTTTTAATACGTCATAAATTGAAATTATATAATATACCTATAGGTTTGTACGGAACCCTCGGTGCGCGTGTCTGACTCGCACTTGGCCGGTTTTTTATTATATGACATAAGAAAGTGACGTATATATTTAAAATCTGGGTTTTATTTAAATACTATACTTACGTTCTTACTTAAATACATACTTCAATTAATTATTTTCAAATTAATTCCAATTTCAGGCAAAAAAATGCTTAGACCCAACTACTCTGTTCCATAGTGATATAGACGAAGCAACTATCCGAATTCAAGTCACGGTAGATATACTAAAAAAGTTTAGAAGCACATTCGAATATTTCAAAGATAACTTAGCGAAATACTTCGTAGATCGACGAGTCATTCCTTGGACATTTCATCCAAATGCTGTATTCGAAAGGATGAATAAATTTCTGGAGAGACTAAATACAATTCAATGGTTTTTTAAAACGGTATTGGAGTTTCAAAAGCTGGAGAAAATAGAGATCGGTGGAATGAAAGGTCGTGTTTTGGGTGGTCAAATAAGAGAAATATCAGCTGAGTTCGAAGCCTACTTCCACGGTTTCGCTTCAAAATCATACGACGTACTCGACCCTGATGATGAAACATTCAACGACGACTTCAAAGAGTTTCAGGAGAATATAGTGGATTTAGATTTGAAGCTATCAACAGTATTGGTCGAATCATTCGATAATTCCTCAACTTTGGAGTCCATTTTCAAGGTGATATGAGAACCTAATGGTTTTAATTACTAATTAACCGTTTCCAATAGCAATAAATTAGCGATTATGTAATTACCTATTCTCAAAACATTATTAATTTCAGCTTATCGACATAGTAGGATCAGTTTTGGAACGACCTTTAATTAGGAACGAATTTACAGCGAAGTATGTTGAGATTATAGTAATGCTTGAAAAAGAAATCGTTACGTGCGAAGTAAGTTCTGATTTCATACCACGATTCATGAAAATATTATGTTGGACAGATATTTAGCACGACTTTAATTTTAGGAATTATTTGAAGAGCAGTCATCACGTTTGAAAAAATATGGTGTAATGGAAGTAGATGCGTACCTTCCTCCTGTCGCCGGAGGACTACTCTTCATGACTATGCTAGCTACGAGGATAACCAAGCCTATAGCTAGCTTTCGCAATTTGCCGCACCCGTAAGTCAGCTGGGTGGGGCAAATTGCGAAAGCTGATTATCTGGCTTAAAATCATCTATAGATCATTGTCATTAAAAACTGTGAGATTTCATATTCTTGTCCCATTTTAATTAGACATCACAGTTTGGATTTAGATCTGGCTTCAAATTTAGAAGTAGATTATAATGTAGATAATAACAATAGTATTTTTGAATGTATCACTTTAATTTTACGAGCACGATATAAAGGTAGTGTATACATTTTTTTTTCGCACATAGGATAAAGGGTACGGATGAGGCGAAGAAAATTTTCATAAGATACGAAGAGCTGATCGAAAAGATAAATGAGTTCAAAAAGCAGTATTTCAAGGAATGGACTGTGAATATACCTACAATCATTGAAGCAAAAACAAATCATATGATCCTTGCTAGGCATGGATCTGATCTAATATTGAATTTTAGTCCAATGGTAAGCATGAATAAGCCATAACATAGATACAAAAATGTATAAAAGTAAGTCGTGTAAGTAATGTTGTGAAGTAATTACACGTTATTAAAATTACATTTCAGCTGTTAGATATAATGAAAGAAGTTCACCATTTGCGTTCTAATCCAGATACTGGAAGCCTATTACCAAAAGAGAGTTTAGAATTATTTGAACAGCAAGAGACATACAGGCAATACAGAATAAATTTAGGAATTACTATTGATTGGTATAATCAAATAAGAAAGAACAGTCAGAAAGTTGAATTTGATTTAGTTGAAGATGAAATAAAAGCTATCGATCAAAGAATAGAGATGGCTCAGCACGAATTAAACTGGAATTCTAAAGGTAATGTTACCACTAATTCTTTCCTAGTTAATTTTATAAATTTTGAACAACAGCTGTTTTTTTTGCATACAAATAGCAAGTTTCTATTTCGGGAACTGGAATGATATATGAATATGGAGCAGAAGCTGAATAGGAAACATAGCTAGGATATAAACATAGCATGATCTAAAATATCTTTTGCATTCTAAGTCCGAACTTTCTTTTTAATATCGTTTCAGATTTATGGAACTACCTACAAGAATTGCACAGATTAGTAGGTAACCTTTATGAAAGAATGTCAAAAATTCAGGACAATTTGCAGGAGATAAAATTTGTAATGAAGGAATGGTCAGTGTTGCCGCTGTTTGAAAGAAAAGAAAGCAAGAAGGTAATTATTTTCTACAAGAAAGTGCATCAATGTAAATAATATATTTTTAGTGATATTGCAAGGTCAGTGACTTAAGTAAGACATTATTGCAGGATACTTTGTTGAATTTAGAAGATCGTAATGAAAGGAGAACTAAACGTTACACTGATATACTGACCACTGCCCAACGTATAAATGAACTTCTCAAAGAAAACATGGAGTTGTTTAACATGCAAGATAACCAAGATAGTGAGATTTGGATGAACTATGTCGGTTTTATAGATTCGTTGATGGAAGAGTCACTGTTCAAAACCATTGCTTGCAGGTGAGTATTTTTCCCAAACAAATTATTTGTTACAATAGAATCAAATCGTAAATACCATGTTAATTTCAGTATGGGATATATAACTGAACATATGAATCCAAAAAATAAACTAGCTCCATTATTTGAAGCTCAGCTGGAGTTATACGATCCAGACATGGTCTTTGTTCCAAGTTTGGATCCAAATGATGAAAAAGGCTTCACTGCTTTAATTAATAGTATTATTGATGATATTCTAAAAATGTCTACTTTGATTGAAAGAATAGATAACAAGAAAGATCTTTCGTACGAACAACAAATCGTGAATCATGAGGATATAATGGAAATGAAAGAAGAAATTCTTAGTGGCATTGAAAAGGTAGTACCTAAAAGCAACCAATGATTTAAATAAATGCGAACATAGTAAGTAAATAATATCTTCATTTCAGGTTATAGAAGATGCAAACGATTTTTGCAAAACTTTCGAAAACTATTCGTATTTGTGGTTAGAAGAACGAGATGCAGTCATGGAAATTTTTCTTACATATGGAAGAATACTGACTCCTGAGGAAGTTGATAAAATAGGTACAGAAGAAGAAGAAGGGGGCCCAGTACCCTGCGAACCTAAAATGGAAGGTTTTAGAGAGCAAATTGATCATTTTGAGAACCTTTTCATGGACATTGAAGATATGGCGTCTCATAAAATATTTAATAATTGGTTTCAGGTAAAACTTATTCTCCTATGTTATCCAAACATTTATTATTAAATGGTTAGATATTATTTAAATATGATGTTTGTAGGTGGACGTAAGACCTTTCCGTCAAAATCTTTTAAATACTGTAAGAAAATGGGGAAACATGTATAAGGAACATTTGGTCAATAATGTTACATCACGCCTTAGTGATTTAGGCAACTTTATTCGTGATGCAGACGAAGGTATGCTAATTTTTCCAACGTTATAAACTGAAAATATTAAAGATAAAATAATTGATGAATTTCTTAGGTCTGCTTCAGCCTGTGCCAGAAGGTGATTATGAAGCATTGGTTAATATAATGGGATATTTAATGAATGTCAAAGATAGAACTGTTACTACGGATGATATGTTCCAACCATTGACGGAAACTATTGAGCTGCTAAAGTTTTATGACATGGATATTCCTGAAGAAGTTAACGTCCTTTTACAGGTAACGTCTGTTTTTGAATTAAGGTATTTAAATATTGAACTTTATATTCAAGATCTTAATATATATTTTTTAAGGAATTGCCGGAACAATGGCAAACCACAAAAAAACTAGCCTTAACAGTGAAGCAGCAAGTAGCTCCACTTCAGGCCGCTGAAGTTTCCGGTATTAGGAAGAAGATAGCTACTTTTGACTCACATGTTACTTATTATAGAGAAGTCTTCAAAAGATACGAGGTAAGTGTTCCAACGAAATGACGATTTTTTATGAAAGTTAGGTCCCGCATAAATTGTAATTAATTTTGGTTTCCAGTTTTTCAAGTATGAATGTGACGATCCATATGAAGTAATGTCAAGAGTAGATTTCGAAATGTTGTACTTGGAAGATGAAATGAAGAACATACAAGCATCGGGATCGTTATTTGAAGTTAACGTTCCCGAATTCAAATTGTTGAAGCAATGTAGAAAGGAATTACGAATGCTAAAGGTATTACCGTTGGAAAAATATATCAATATATTTTAGAATATAAAGTAACTAATAAAATTGTATTGTAGCAACTTTGGGATTACGTATACATTGTGAGAACTAGCATCGAGGACTGGAAGACGACACCATGGCGTAAGATAGATGTGGAAAACATGGACATTGAATGTAAGAAATTTGCGAAAGAAATCAGATTGTTGGACAAGGAAATGAGAAGGTAAGTTATATTTAATATCTGAACCTCAAATAGTCGCAAAAAGCAGCATTCGAAGTGAAATGAGTGTGTTTTTTAGTTGGGATACTTACGTGAACTTAGAAGCAACAGTAAAGAACATGCTAACGTCGTTGAGAGCAGTCGGCGAACTACAAAATCCAGCCATCAGGGAAAGACATTGGGATCAACTAATGAGCACGACGAAGGTAAGTATTTATTTTAATGAAATCAATATGAAATGTTTATAAAAAGTGTAAATAAAACTGAATGTAAATAATAACCATATCTATTGTGGTATGCACACGAAACATGGATCTTGTTGAATTGGTTTGATGTTTTAATTGTTATGCAATTTGCATGTTTTGTTTGATTCAATGGTGGCATGCATTTGCGCTTGTGAATCTTCACTTTTGTATAAAATTCAAAATTGCCTGGGAGTTGTATTATACATGTCAATGTTTAATCAGTGTTTGGATGTTTTGAGGTGTTTTGCTGAATGTAAATAATGTTTATGGTTCACAGAGCTTAGCAGCATTACCACGTGAGCTCACTGTAAGTATAACAACTTCATAAAGTGTAAGCTGTACAGTGTATATAATTGTTTTACATTCTGCTTGATATTATATGTTGTACAATTTACACGATTAGAAAAGTCTTTTTTTTATTTTTGCTGAATACATAATGCTTTATTTGATCTGGAGATCACATACCTACACGCCTTTAGCCACAACTTGATGATGTATTATAAAATAAACCATACTGCACTTCTAATACAAAATTATCGTAAAAATATTAAGTTTTGACTTAAAATTCACAATAATAGTAACGAATATTAAATAATAGTAATCAACGATGATTTTTCTATGTGAACTGCTTCGTAACATGATTATTTTAATATAGGTAAGGATAGTAATGGATATGAATACAACACTCGCGGATTTGCTAGCATTGAACTTACACGAATGCGAGGAAGAAGTAAAAAATATTGTTGATAAAGCTGTAAAAGAAATGTCCATGGAGAAAGTACTGAAAGACCTTCACACTACTTGGAGTGGAATGGAATTTGAACAGGAAGTCCATACAAGAACTGGATGTGTACTTCTTAGAGCTAGTGAAGAACTCATTGAAACTCTGGAGGAAAATCAGGTTAAAATAGGGAAAAATAATAGTGAATATGTCGAAATAGATTATTTGGTTGTATAAGTTGACTTTATTTTCATAGGTACAACTACAAAACTTGATAACATCGAAATTTATTGCACATTTCCTTGAAGAGGTTTCTGGATGGCAACAGAAATTATCAATAGCTGATCAAGTCATAACTGTGTGGTTTGAAGTACAAAGAACTTGGACTCATTTAGAAAGTATATTTATGAGTTCCGAGGATATTAGAAAACAACTGCCAGATGATTCAGCAAGATTTGACAGAATTGATGCTGAATTTAAAGTCAGTAAAATTAACAAACAATAATTATGTTGGAAATACCTTTCTTATACATATACTGTGATATTTATATTTTTCAGATTTTATCCACAGACATGGCAAAAACACCGAATGTGGTTAAAGGCACAAATAAAAAGGGACTAGTAGAAACGCTTGATAGTCTGCAAAAAGATCTTATTATTTGTGAGAAAGCTTTAGCAGAATACTTGGAAACAAAGAGACTTGCCTTTCCTCGTTTCTATTTCGTATCTTCTGCAGATTTATTAGATATTCTATCTAACGGTAATCAAGCAGAATTAGTAATCAGGTAATATTATATCTTTGTTTTATGATATTACTAACGACGTAATCACGTAACATTGAAACTCTTAATAATATTATTTTCAGACATCTCACGAAACTTTTTGATTCAATCGCTAAGCTAAAATTTCTTGAGAATGATAAACCAGGTGTCTCAGCTGGAATGATTGCAAAAGATGGTGAATATGTGCCTTTCCATGGGACTTGTGACTGCACTGGACCTGTAAGAATATTCCATTGTTATTTAATATATTAATAGCCTCCAAAAAATACTTAAGTTTGTTTCCAGGTGGAGATTTGGTTAAACAGATTGCAAAGTATTATGCGATCTACTATTCGTCATTATTTTGGAGAAGCATTTGTTTCTTACGAAGAGAAACCCCGAGAACAGTGGCTGTTTGATTTTATGGCTCAAGTTTCCCTTTGCGGAACACAAATTTGGTGGACTACAGAAGTAAACATAGCCTTTGCTAGATTAGAAGAGGGATATGACAACGCTCTTAAGGATTACTACAAAAAGCAACTATCTCAACTAAGTACATTAATCTCGTTGTTGATTGGTGAACTCAGTAAACAAGATAGGCAAAAAATTATGACAATTTGTACAATTGACGTCCATTCAAGAGATGTAGTAAGCAAGATGATTCAAGGGAAGGTAGAAGCTGGCTCAGCGTTTCAGTGGCAGTCTCAACTACGACACAGGTTTTAAAAGACCTAATAAACTAGCCATCTGCACTGCACAGGTTATCATAATCATTTACACGTGCAATATTTATAATTATGTTTGTAGTTTATTCACCTTCATTCTATCATCATTCAAAAATATTATATTACTATTTCAAACTAGCTATTAATTATAATCCAAAATTTTCAGATGGGGCGAGAAGGAATCACATTGTTTTGCAAATATTTGCGATGCGCAATTCACGTATAGCTACGAATATCTAGGAAACACTCCAAGATTGGTTATAACACCTCTAACTGATCGTTGTTATATCACATTGACTCAGGTAAGGATAATTCTTAGACCTCATATGCCTTGATTTTTTACAGATGTTAAACCTATGCAAATATTTACAGTCTCTCCATCTTATAATGGGTGGAGGTCCAGCTGGTCCTGCTGGTACAGGAAAAACAGAAACCACAAAAGATCTGGGAAGAGCTTTAGGCATTATGGTTTACGTATTCAATTGCTCCGAGCAAATGGATTATCAGGTACTTATTTAATTTGCACTATTTATATTGTTGGGTATTTTGATAGGAAGTTCTGTTTATTTTTTCTTTTCAGTCTTGTGGAAATATATACAAAGGATTAGCACAAACAGGAGCATGGGGATGTTTTGATGAATTCAACAGAATCTCAGTTGAAGTATTATCTGTAGTTGCAGTGCAAGTTAAATCTGTACAGGATGCAATAAGGTAATGTAGAAGTACTGATGAGTTTGTGCATATTTTTCCTGAAACGTCTCGTAATGTTATGTACTTCACAGGGATAAAAAAGATAAATTCAATTTCATGGGAGAAATCATTGTACTTGTACCATCAGTCGGTATTTTCATTACCATGAATCCTGGTTACGCCGGTAGAACTGAATTGCCTGAGAATCTAAAAGCTCTATTTAGACCATGTGCCATGGTCGTCCCTGATTTTGAGCTGATTTGTGAAATTATGTTGGTTGCTGAAGGATTTCAAGAAGCTAAAATTTTGGCTAGAAAGTTCATTACACTTTACACTTTGTGTAAGGAGCTGTTATCAAAACAGGATCATTATGATTGGGGGCTAAGAGCAATTAAATCTGTATTGGTTGTTGCCGGATCTTTAAAGGTATGCGAATTTACATAAAAATATGATGTCTTGGTTTCTTTGTGTCTATCTTTTATATAATATTCTTATTACTTAGAGAGGTGATCCCGGTAGACCGGAAGAAGAAGTACTTATGAGAACTCTTAGAGATTTCAATATACCAAAAATAGTCACAGACGACATGCCAGTCTTCATGGGTCTTATTGGAGATCTTTTCCCAGCTCTTGAAGTACCTAGAAAACGTGATTTGGAATTCGAAAGAACTGTAAAACAAGCAGCAATGGATCTTTCGTTGCAACCTGAGGATAACTTTATTCTGAAAGTTGTACAGTTAGAAGAGTTATTAGAAGTTAGACATTCTGTCTTCATAGTCGGCAATGCTGGTACTGGAAAAACTCAAGTTTGGAAAACACTATTCAAAACTTATCAGAACCTTAAAAAGAAACCCCTTTATAATGACTTAAATCCGAAAGCGGTCACTAACGATGAGTTATTCGGTATAATAAATCCAGCAACTAGAGAATGGAAAGATGGTTTGTTCTCTGTGATAATGAGAGACCAGGCAAATATTGTTGGTGAAAATCCTAAATGGATAGTCCTGGATGGTGATATAGATCCGATGTGGATTGAATCACTAAATACAGTGATGGATGACAATAAAATTCTGACTTTAGCCAGTAATGAGCGAATAGCTCTTACACCAACTATGAGGCTAATGTTTGAAATTTCCAATCTTCGAACTGCTACACCCGCAACAGTTTCACGAGCTGGTATTTTATACATTAACCCTCAGGATTTAGGTTGGAATCCGTAAGTATTACATATTTCTCTATGAAATTGCCGATTTTTTTCACACTGTTTTTTTTAAAATATTTATCTGAACTATTTATACATTCTTGCCATTATGGCAGTTTGTTGATGCCCCTCCTGAGTCCCATTAGCTAGTATATATAGGTTGCAAAATTTACATATTTAACAGAAGTTAAAATTATTGTAATCAATTATTATGTTCTTTCTCTAGTGAATGAACCTCCTACAACCCCCAAACGGAATCGTGGTATATAATCAGTAACCCTGTATAGATTGTATTTTGTACATATTTGTTGTAAATATGTTAATAAAGTATATCATCTTCTTGCTGCTGATGTAAAAATAAAAATAAGTTGATTTTCGTGTACAAGAAGACGATTTCATAGAAAAATAATTAATATTATTTTCCCATGCATTTAAAAACAAATAACTTGAATAATTTAATTGTTCCTGACTCTCTACAGCTACGTCACGAGTTGGGTGGAAACCAGAAAAATACCAGCAGAAAAATCAAATCTTATCATGCTCTTTGACAAATACATTCCACCGTGTTTGGAGACAATAAAAAATAGGTTTAAGAAGATAACTCCTATAGCGGAGATGGCACATATTCAGATGCTGTGCCACCTTCTAGATTGTTTGCTGGTTCCAGAGAACACTCCAGCAGAATGTCCGAAAGAGTGGCATGACATATTCTTTGTGTTTGCTTGTGTTTGGGCGTTTGGGTCGTCCATGTTTCAGGATACTACTATTGATTACCGAGTCGGTAAGAATCACAATACTATACTACTGGCAAATAAATGTACTGTTGTAAAAAAATAATTTATAAATATTTTGTGTTGTTTAGAATTCACGAAATGGTGGGTAAATGAATTTAAAACAATCAAGTTCCCGGCTGGTGGTACCGTCTTTGATTTTTATATCGATTCTGAAACCAAACAGTTCACTCCTTGGACTGAGAAGATACCAAAGTTTGAATTGGATTCTGATATTCCTTTGCAGGTGCCAATTCATTTTCACAAATGATCTACATAATATGCTTCACCGTGATTTAAGTCAATAGATACATTTGTTTTTCTAGGCTGTATTAGTACCAACAGCAGAGACAATAAGGATTAGATTCTTCCTAGATCTTCTGATGAAGAAGAAACATCCAGTTATGTTGGTCGGAGGAGCGGGTTGTGGCAAAACTGTTTTAGTTAACGAAAAATTGCAAGGGTAAGTTTTAATACATCATTACGAACAATTTTAAAACGTTATGTTACATTATCTTTATTTTTTCCAAAACAGACTTTCAGAGAACTACGCAATACAATCAATACCATTCAACTTCTACACATCTTCAGAGATGCTTCAGAAAGTACTTGAAAAACCCTTAGAAAAGAAAGCTGGAAGAAATTATGGGCCTCCGGGAAATAAGACCCTCATTTACTTTATAGATGACATGAATATGCCAGAAGTGGATGGGTATGGAACTGTTCAACCACACACTATAATAAGACAGCATATGGACTACAATCATTGGTATGATCGTACCAAGCTCACATTGAAGGATATTCATAATACGCAATACGTATCCTGTATGAATCCAACTTCAGGAAGCTTCACCATTAACCCAAGATTACTACGGCATTTTTGCGTATTTGCTATCAGTTTTCCTAATAATGAAGCGTTGAATAATATTTATCTTTCGATCCTGTTCCAACATTTGACTAATCCAGAGTTGAGAATTAACCCTCAGATCGCTAAATTGTCAGGTAGGCTATTTGTGTAATTAAAGTTTCGTATTTTGACATACATCATAATTAACTCTCCGAATCAACGCTTATAATATCTGTTTCAGTTAATGTCGTAGCAGCGACTTTAAGCCTTCACAATAAAGCATCGCAAGTGTTCTTACCGACGGCAATAAAATTCCACTACATATTCAATTTGAGGGACTTATCGAATGTGTTTCAGGTAATGCAGATATTTTATAAATATTCTTCACATCCACTCCATAATCTACAATAGCAATTTCTTTTAGGGATTCTTATTCAGCACAAACGAGTGTTTAGTAAACCCATCAGATATCCTCCGACTATGGTTGCATGAAACCCATAGGGTATACGGCGATAAACTTACTGAAGACAAGGATATAGATGCTTTTCTTAAAATGCAAGTTGACCTTTGCAAGAAAAGCTTTGAGGTAAATACTGATAACGCAGTATTTTTATGTTGTTTACTTAGTTCAATTGTATTAACAATGAACTTTTACAGGAAATCGATGAAGGTGTCGTGTTTGAAAAGCCAAATATTTACTGTCACTTTGCTGGCGGGATCGGTGAGCCTAAATATATGCCCATTGAATCATGGGAGCAACTGAATAAATTGCTGACGGAAGCAATGTCAAGTTACAATGATCTTATCGCAGCTATGAGTTTAGTGTTGTTTGAAGATGCTATGATGCATATTTGCAGGTAATATGGTGCTGTTTGCAACCCTTTTCCCCTTAGCTTCTGTTAAATTCTTCAATCTTGGTCAGCTTGTGATCTTGAGGTCCATTCTTCAATATCACCCTACTAAGTGCCTTTCGCAAAATATTAAGTTTATTAATGATGATCCTCGTCTCTTTCAGAATAAGTCGCATTCTAGAAAGTCCTAGAGGAAGTGCTTTACTAGTCGGTGTAGGTGGATCTGGAAAACAGTCACTATCACGTCTTGCTGCTTTTATCTCTAGTTTAGAAGTTTTTCAAATACAATTGAAAAAGGGATATGGCGTATCTGATTTGAAGGTATCAAATATATTTTAAGAACATAGTAGTGGGACTACTATAATATTGGGCGCCATTTTGAATAACATATGTAATTTGCTCATTATTTTGTAGAAAGAACTGTCAGGTCTATACATCAAAACTGGTTTAAAAAACGTAGGAATCATGTTCCTGATGACAGATGCCCAGGTTGCTAATGAGCAGTTTTTGGTGCTCATCAATGATTTACTGGCATCTGGCGAAGTAGCGGACTTATTTCCTGATGATGAAATTGAAAACATTATTGCAGGAGTACGAAATGAGGTAAAGTAGTTTCTAACTCCTGTACAAAATAAGTTTATAATTATATCAGTTGGAATACATATCTATTTTTATATTATACTAGGTAAAAGGAGCTGGGCTGCCAGATACAAGGGAAATGTGCTGGAAGTTTTTCATAGACAGAGTGCGTAGGCAATTGAAGGTGGTTTTATGTTTCTCACCAGTCGGTTCCACTTTGAGAGTGCGATCTAGAAAGTTCCCTGCTTTGATTAACTGCACATCTATCAATTGGTTCCATGAGTGGCCACAAGAGGCGCTTGTGTCAGTAGCATTGAATTTCTTGGAAGAGTTACATGCTTTACCGGTATGTTTTTGAAGGTTTATGCTTATGATAAATGTTCCTGGACCTAAATTCTTATATCAACGTTTATTTTATCAGATAACACTAAGAGACTCCGTGGCAAGATTTATGGCATATGTTCATACGTCAGTAAACACAATATCCAAAGCCTATTTAGCTAATGAAAGGAGATACAATTACACTACGCCTAAAAGTTACTTGGAACAAATAAGCTTGTACGCTAAACTGGTAAATCAGAAAACAGCTGAGCTTCAGGCTAAGATCACAAGGTTGGATATTGCACATTTATAAAAGAGTATTCTAATGAAAACTTTATCAGGGATGGATTTTAATTAAATAATATTATCATTAAATTACAGATTAGAAAATGGTCTAGAAAAACTTCGGTGTACAGCATGTCAAGTGGATGCTTTAAAAGTAAAGCTGGCCATCCAAGAAGTGGAATTACAGCAAAAAAATGAAGCTGCTGATAAACTCATTGAAATGGTCGGTGTTGAAACTGCTAAAGTGCAGAGCGAGAAAGCACTTGGTGAGTTCCAAAGATCCAATTCTCTTAAAACCTTTATTTTACTTTTTTTGTTACATAGACAATTGAATTATGCAATGACAGCTTTTTTCTTCTTTTTAAATTTCAGCCGACGCGGAGGAAGAAAAAGTAGCAGTCATAGCTGAAGAAGTATCAAAAAAACAGAAAGACTGCGAAGAGGACCTTATCAAAGCTGAACCAGCTTTAGTCGCCGCTCAAGAAGCTTTGAACACACTTAACAAAGCTAATCTTACTGAATTGAAGTCTTTCGGTTCACCTCCGGGAGCTGTAACTAATGTTACTGCTGCTGTCATGGTCTTAATGGCACCTGGTGGCAAAATTCCCAAGGATCGGAGTTGGAAAGCTGCTAAAGTAAATAAACATATATTCTATTTTTTAAATTGTCAATGGAGTTTGCATAAGCATGAGTGGCAAGTTTATAAAATTTTGGGTTACTTTAGTTATTATTGTGCGGTCGATGCGAGATAGTCGAGTGTTATTGTCCCAACAAAAAAAAAAATTATAAATTATTTTCAAGACAATTTGTTGCTAACATACCAACGTTATAAGAGTTTTTAATTATGATTAATTTATATTATTGATTGTTGTTTTTAGATGGTTATGGCAAAAGTGGACATGTTCTTGGAAGCACTGATAAATTATGATAAAGAAAATATTCATCCAGACGTAATAAAAGCCATTCAACCTTACCTTAAGGATTCAGAATTTGAACCAGGTAAAAAAAATATCCCACAATAAGTTAAGGGATTGTTGGTTTGATGAACAAATTAAAAATAATCTAACTTTCAGAATTCATAAGATCGAAATCAGCTGCAGCAGCAGGACTCTGTGCGTGGGTAATAAACATCATCAAATTCTACGAAGTATTTTGCGATGTAGAGCCTAAAAGGAAAGCGTTGGCCGCAGCTAATGCTGAATTGGCTGCAGCTTCTGAAAAATTGAAATCTATCAAAAATAAAGTGCTAGTAAGTACAATGCTTCTAATTGTATCGTATTCTTACTTAATAAAATACAGCATTAATTAACAAGGAATATATGACTTTGATAGTCGTGAAATTAACTGTAAAATTTCTAACAGTCTTTGGAGGAGCTCTTGGCAACATTGACGGCAGACTTTGAGAAAGCAACGGGGGAGAAGATGAAATGTCAAAGAGAAGCTGATGCCACGAATCAAACTATTCAGCTCGCAAATAGGCTTGTGAATGGTCTTGCAAGTGAGAATGTAAGATGGGCGGAGTCTGTTGCAAAGTATGTATTATGTACATTAAAATTTCATGCCAAACTTTGTAGTTAATATTTATTTGGAAATTAACTGTTGTATTGAATAAAAGTGAGCAGTGTTTTTTTATATTCTACCAAGCCATCTGATGGTTAGCGGTCTCCGTAGCCTATTGACGCTTGCTACACCAGGGGTATCAATAGCGCGTTGCCGACCCTCAAAAAATCTCTTTACATCTATGCTTTACATCCTAGTTGACGAACCTCTTATAATTGTGTAACATTGTTGCAATAAGTTTCAATCAGTTTTGATTGAATGCGGGTCAATATAGCGGGTCGGTATATAAAATCTGGAATACTTATCTTTGATTTCAGTTTTATGATACAAAACACAACGCTACCAGGAGATATTCTTCTTGTTTGCGCCTTCATATCTTACGTCGGTTGTTTTACGAAACAATACAGGTTGGATTTACTACATAAAAATTGGTTGATGTTTATGAAGACTTTAGAGGTGAGGGTAGCTCTATTTTATTTTATAAATTTGCCTTTATTGCGTATATAAGTAAAAACGCATTATTATTTTATTTCATTCTAGCCTCCAATACCAATAACAGAAGGCTTAGATCCTCTGAATATGCTAACAGATGACACAACTATTGCTGTATGGCAGAATGAAGGTCTACCATCAGATCGTATGAGTACTGAAAATGCTACGATACTATCTAATTCAGATCGCTGGCCACTTATGATTGATCCTCAGGTAAGAATGGAGTTGGAAGTAAGCAAATCTATCAGTATATTTTCTGGGAATTATTTGTTATATGGAAATTAACATTAGTGCCAAAGTAAAGGCAGTATTCCCGGCTTAAAAGTGTTACTTCATAATAATCTAGGATTCTAGGGTATGATTATTGTTGTGTCATGTTTCATCTAAAGCTAAGTTTATATTTCACACGAAATTATTAAAATACATTTACGAGCTTAGATTATTATTCAGTTGCAAGGAGTAAAATGGATCAAACAGAAGTATGGTGACCAACTCCAGGTAATACGTTTGGGGCAAAAGGGATATCTAGATACAATTGAAAAATGTATTATAAAAGGAGAGTCAGTATTATTGGAAAATATTGGCGAAACTGTAGACCCCGTTCTAGATAATGTACTTGGACGTAACTTAATCAAAAAAGGAAGGTCGGTTAATAATTAAGTTTGATATGACTTTTATATTTAATTTTGTGAGTTTAAAATGTAGGGCACTTTAATATATTATTAAATGTCTTTTTTTATTTTTATTATTACCCACAGAGCGATCAAAATAGGTGACAAAGAAGTGGAATATAGTCCTAACTTTAGACTAATTCTACATACAAAACTTGCCAATCCGCATTATAAGCCAGAAATGCAAGCTCAAACAACTCTCGTCAACTTCACGGTAACACGAGATGGCTTAGAAGATCAGCTACTAGCTGAAGTAGTTAAAGCTGAAAGACCAGATCTGGAAGACTTAAAAGCAGAGTTAACAACACAGCAGAATAGATTTAAGATTCAGTTGAAGGAATTAGAAGATGATTTGCTATCTCGGTTATCTTCTGCTGGTGAGAATATATTAGGAGATACTGCTTTAGTTGAAAATTTAGAGACAACGAAAAAAACTGCTGCTGATATTGAGAAAAAGGTAATTTTGGTGATTAATTGGTCCTGTATTAAGTTAACATAAGTGTGTTCTGTGTGTTAAAAAAGCGAATTCTTCAATTACTGAATGAAGCATAAAAAATAGGATGCAAAAATTGTGTGATTTTTATTTGGACCTACATTAAAATGTATTGTTTTTATGTGGATGGATATGGATTGTCTCATTTATTTTGGGTAAATTATAGGTGGCTGAAGCAAAAATAACGTCACATCAAATTGATATAGCTCGGGAGTTCTATCGACCAGCATCTGCAAGGGCATCTTTGCTATATTTCATTTTGAATGATCTGAATACTATCAATCCAATATATCAGTTCTCTTTGAAGGTAAGCTATTTAAAATCTTCGTCATGTCTTATTTTAGGTTTGATCAAAGCATCAACTTAAAATGCCTCTAATTTCCAGGCCTTTAGCGTCGTTTTCCAAAAAGCGATAACCCGAGCTGAACCAGCCGACGAAGTAGGGCAGAGAATTAAGAACCTTATTGATTCCATAAGCTATTCAGTGTTCCAGTATACTTCACGAGGATTGTTTGAGTGTGATAAACTTATATTTGCTTCTCAGATGACTTTCCAGGTAAAAACACTTCAGTGCCTCATTTTTCAAGTTTATAATCAACTCCACTTATTAGAGTCTGAATTCTCTCAAAATCTTATTCGTTGTAAATTAAAAACTTTATTCATATACAGGTGCTCCTTATGAGTGAAGAGATATCGTCAGTAGAACTAGATTTCTTCCTCCGCTTTCCTGTGAAACCACACGTAACAAGTCCAGTGGACTTCTTATCCAATAATAGTTGGGGTGGGATCTGTTCCTTGGCCAGCAAAGACGAGTTCAGGAACCTTGATAGAGATATAGAAACCTCGCCTAAAAGATGGAAGAAGATTGTTGAGGTGGAATGTCCAGAAAGAGAGAAGTTTCCGCAGGTCAGATTACTTAGAGACGTACACCATCATTGCATTTTTGTGATAATTGTTTCTCAGTTCAGTTAATAATTTACAGGAATGGAAGAACAAAACTGCTCTCCAGAGATTATGCATGGTGAGAGCATTACGACCTGACAGAATGACTTATGCGGTTGCGTAAGTGTCTTATTTATAGTTGCAGGTGTTATAAATGCAGCAGCAACTGATACTATATTTTTGTTTAAAAAGTTACTAATTTACTTGAATTTTCAGAGGATACATAGAAGAAAAGATGGGTGCCAAATACGTTGAAAATAGAACAGTAGAATTCAGTAAATCCTTTGAAGAGACCAGTCCGACAACTCCTATATTTTTCATTTTATCTCCTGGAGTAAATCCCCTGAAAGACGTGGAAAGTTTGGGGAAAGTTATGGGATTCACAGCTGATCATGGGAATTTTCACAATGTATCTCTAGGTCAGGGTCAAGAGATAGTAGCTGAGCAAGCAATGGACGAAGCTTTTCATCAAGGACATTGGGTCGTATTGCAGGTAAAGGATTTCTACATCGAGTCGTTCTAAGTACCTTGCGGATTGTTCACATGTAACATTTTTCAGAATATCCACTTAGTCAAGAAATGGCTTCCAAGCCTCGAGAAGAAGATGGAAAGTTTTGCCTCTGGTTGCCACGATAATTTTCGGTTGTTCATGTCAGCTGAACCAGCGGCCACTGCAGCTGCTCACATCATTCCTCAGGGTATATTGGAGTCCAGTATCAAGATAACTAATGAACCTCCAACGGGAATGCAGGTTGGTCAAGATACGGAGATGTATAACTGATTAAAAGCGTGTCTTTATATATGTTGGATTATGAAATATTCTATTGACTGTTTTTTTAGGCAAATATCCACAAAGCGCTAGACAACTTTAATCAAGAAACGTTAGAAATGTGTGGAAAGGAGGCCGAGTTTAAAGCAATACTGTTTGCTCTATGCTACTTCCATGCTGTTGTGGCAGAAAGAAGAAAGTTTGGTCCACAGGGCTGGAACAAGATTTATCCTTTTAATGTTGGTGAGTATGACGTTAAATAACAGTACAGCTACTTACCTACCGTCTTATCTTCCCAGAGAAAGTTATATAAATCATTTACTAATACCTAGGTGATCTCACAATAAGTGTCTTCGTGTTGTACAACTACTTGGAGGCTAACTCTAGGGTTCCATGGGAGGACCTAAGGTATCTTTTCGGAGAGATCATGTACGGCGGTCACATTACCGATGACTGGGATAGAAGACTCTGTAACGCTTATTTAGAGGAATTGATGCAACCTGATCTCGTAAGTATAAAGTTCTACCAATGTGTTCTAGCATATTGTATCATACTATTAAATTTAAACATGAAAACACTATCATTTCATAAGTTTTAAAGGTCTTCATGATGACAATTATTTGAAAAAAAAAGCCGAACATATTCAGATTATCCAAAAATTTTTTGAAAAATGTAACCTTGCTGTGTCTCTTGCCGGATTATTTTCAGTTGAAGGCCGAGATCCGAACCGGTGAGCCCTTCAGGGGCCTAAATTGAATAAATGGCTTTAACTTTAAGATTGACTTTGAGACCGAAATGGAATTGGGATTAAAAGTATAGTTCTTTCTTATTAATTAAAATGTATTTAATTCAGGTTGATGGTGAACTTCAACTGGCACCAGGCTTTCCGGCACCTCCAAACACAGACTACGGTGGCTACCACCAATACATAGAAGATGCAATGCCCGCAGAAACTCCTTACCTCTATGGTTTACATCCAAACGCTGAGATAGGTTTCTTGACCACAACATCTGAGAACCTCTTTAGGACTATATTTGAGATGCAACCGAGAGACGCTCAGGCTTCTGGTGCAGCTACAGTTACTAGAGAAGATAAGGTATGTAAAACAGAAGTGATTTTGATTTTGGGAGTGCGATTTATTTCTACAAACCTCACTGATGAACTCTATGTGACAGGTAAAACAAATGCTGGATGAAATAATGGAAAAATTACCTGAAGAATTTAATATGGTGGAGATAATGGGCAAAGTCGAGGAACGGACGCCATACGTAATTGTTGCATTCCAGGAGTGTGAGAGAATGAACCATTTGACTGGAGAAATGAAGCGGTCTTTGAGAGAACTTGATTTGGGATTGAAGGTATAACGTTATTATTTTTAAAAGATATCAATAAAGGCAACGCCAATGGTTATTACATAATTATTTATAATTTAGGGTGAGCTGACTATTACATCAGTCATGGAAGATTTGGAGAATGCTCTATTTCTGGATCAGGTAATAAATTTTACATTACGTAATATAAGTTTTGTATCTTTCGATAAAACTATGAGAATTATGTATTTTAGGTGCCTGCGATTTGGGCTAACAGGGCCTACCCTTCGCTGCTTGGTTTATCGGCGTGGTTTGTGGATTTACTTCTTCGCTTACGAGAATTGGAGACATGGGCTACTGATTTCGTTGTAAGATGTTGTATATATTGTATTGTGTTTGATATAGTTGTATATATATATCTATTCTTTGCTACGTCCTTATGGTTACAAAGGTTATGGTTAAAAAGATCTTCTATTAATCGGTGATTTCGGTAGCTACCAGCATCAGTTTGGCTGGCAGGATTCTTCAACCCTCAAAGTCTTCTCACTGCCATAATGCAAAGCACGGCCCGCCGTTACGAATTACCATTGGACAAGATGTGTCTACAATGTGACGTCACCAAAAAGATGAAAGAAGAATTCACGTGAGTATCTAACAAGGCATAACTCTTGGAGAAGCGATTGTTGGATGCTTTTAGGTTTTGTGTAATACACATTTGTGGTCTTGTGGTGAACCGCTTATACATACAAGATGGGTATTTTTTCTACGAATTTTAGAGTTTAGCATAAAAAACAATATAAGTATGACATTTAGGCAGACCTGTAACAAAAGGCACGTATACCATTTTATTTCTTATTGTTCTACAATTTACTAATCAAGTTCCAGGATTAATAAGAAGATACCTACTTCAGGCCTTCCTACTTAATAACTGTGTAGTCGTAAGCTTGCGTCGTTCATAAAACGTGTAATTTGTAACTTTGAATGCGCTACCAAAAAGCCTAGCACTAGAGTATTAATTGAGAATAGTGTATTACTTGTAATAACCGTTAAAAAGATCGTCGCTTGCGGCAGACCTGCCTATAAGCAGATTTACAACAACATTATAAAATGTGAAAATATTCCGCAGTAGTAACTACGCCGTGATCTACTAGTATGTACGCTATAATTTGTATTTTTAAATTGTATTTTTGAAGCAGCATGATGGCGGGCTTGGTGTTTTTCTGTTTAATTTTGTGCATGAAGGAGATGTTGGTAACCAACAGGCGTTTTTGAAGTATCGCAAATATTGACTCTATTTTTAGCGCGAGCAGTATTAAACATTATGTATAACCGCTTTGTTGAATTCTTTTCTAAATGGTGCGATAGATTGGATATTTCATCAGCTTTTTGCAGTTGGGCTTCACGCAGCGAAGAAACTGAGGTATCTGGGTACATTGTCTCTATGACATCGCTTAGCTTACCTTCTAGCGCATAATAAAGCGTTGTACAATGCTTGATGGGCTGTTCACGTCACTGCCATGATCACTTGCACTGCATGGCTGCAACCCTAACGAAGGCTTGTTGTACGACAGGATCGCTGATTGCAGGTCTGCACCTAAGGATGGAGCGTTCGTGCATGGACTGCTGATGGAAGGTGCCAGGTGGGACGTGCAGTCCGGCATCATTATGGACTCGAGACTCAAGGATCTATTTCCACCGATGCCTGTTATTAACGTTCGGGTGAGTTCATTGATAATTCTGTCTACTGTCAGATACGAAGCAGGGAAATATCGTTCGGGAATTTTAGTTGTTTTTTTTTTGTGTACTTCTAGGCTATAACTCAAGACAAGCAGGATCTCCGCAACATGTACGAGTGTCCCGTATATAAGACGAGGACAAGGGGACCAACTTATGTGTGGACCTTCAATCTGAAGACCAAGGATAAACCTGCCAAGTGGACCCTGGCAGGAGTCGCTTTATTGTTGCAGGTTTAAATAATAACACATTTTCTTCTTTGTGATATGCGTTTCAAATCAAAATTTTTTTGCCATGTAGGGTAAACAAAAGTTCCTCTAATTTTCATTGATTATATATTTGGAGACATTGTATTTTTTTTTCTTTATTTGTTTGTGTTACTTATCGAGTAAGAAAGAAAAATGAGATTACTAAAATACCCAAAACATGTGGGCACCATATCAATATCAAAGTAAACAATAACTTGAAGTTTAGAGTAGTAAGCTCCTTCCACTATACAATAAACGTGTCTAAATGTGTCGTACACAAATAAAAATCTTATTTTGTTTTCTTCACAATGTACTATGTAGTTTTCTGCAAGTCTACAATTATTATAAGCAAAATGTATTTTTTCTGTCACAAGTTACATTGTTTATTTTGTTTTTGTAGCGCCCATATTTAAGGTAATAATGTAATACGTTACCTACCTATAATTTATTTCTCATGTTATTAAAAAAAAATAGAGATATTTTTTTGCTCACCTTATCAGATAACTATTACACTGCAACAAATCGAAATAAGTCAAAAGGTATTTCTTAGAATTGTCATAATGTTATGTTAATATGGCGGTCTTAAGTCAGTAGTTCTCTATGTATGATTGATTACATGTCTAGTTTATTTATCAGAATGTTGTTTTATTTAAAAATTAAATGTAAATGTAATTAATATAGTACTAACCCTAGAAATTTTACTAACCCATGGATCTGTGAAATCTGAATAAATAAATTATTATTTTATTTTGGACGAACTAGAAGAGAGACCGTTCCTCACAGGGTGATTGCCAATTCGTTGCTGAACTTAAGTGTTTGTTATTTATCTTGTTAAGGCATTATATATGTGTGGTATGTGTGGTAGCGACATCGATACCGTGACGAAGGTCCTATTTTTCGTAATAGTTCGAATCTTACGATGAGCTTGAGCTTTCGGCGAAGGATAACATCGTGAGGAAACCATAGCACGGAAGGGTACTTTGTAGTACCCGCCTAGCTGTCTACCACCCTCAAGTTCCAAATGTCGCCAAATATCTACCGGTGTCATCCGATAAGCCAGTTCGTTTCTAGGCTTAATGTGCTTATAACCTTGAGCTACATTATTACTTAATATAGAGAGATTTTAGTCAAACACAGGTCTGTTCATAATAAAGATCAGAATACACCAGTAGGTGATTGGGGACAGATTTTTGACCTGAGGTTGGTAGCCAGTCTACGATTAAAACACTAAAGCTTAGAGCCACTTTATACCACGAGACTAATCTATGTTTTTTTTTACTATACTAACTAACACTAAATTGCAAAGAACAGGAAAAAGTAAAAATAGCATGTTACGATACGTGTGACTTAAGTAGTCTGTAAGTGCAAGGCGTTGCGACTTCTCTTCTTAAATTGTAGACTTTCGTGCAATTTTATAGCATGGTGTGTCATAAACCCGCACGTATTAAACGCTTCTCAGTGTACAAAATGGACTACGGAGAAGCATGCAATAAGTGCGACTATAAATTTGGCATTTGACACAACATGTCACATACACAATATATACCAAACAGAAATATATCCATACCATCACACTCTTACTCTCACACTATCCCACCACACAATATACATCCTACTAATTGTATAAATAATTTGCAAGATTGTACCCCTGTAGGTAAACTTAAAAAAGCTGTTCTGAGGAACTCTCTCCCCCATATTACAGATTTATTTCTAGCTTGGGAGACAGAAGCCTCATCAAATGTTGTAAAATACCCTTAACTTACTTAATTTAAAGTTGTAACAAACATGATGCTAACTTATCATCATTCTGTTTGTTGATAAACCAGCGCTGGTCTTCCAGTGGTGGTTATGACGCATACATATTAACAAAAGTCACTAGTCGTGTCGCAGACGATAGAGATCTTGACCTCCCCGATGACCCTATGATTTCAAACACTTGTCTGATGATTAAAGACTTCATTAATACCAACTCGCAGTTTTGACTCACTTTCTCCACTAGAAACGAATTTGGAAAGTAAATTGCGTCTATCAGACTATTTATTTTATTTGTGTCTAGTTTATTAATGCTGGGCTTAGTAGTTTATTAAATTACATTCGTTTTAGTTTAAAAAATCTACACATGGAAAAAAATCTTTGCATTATACTCAACAAAAACTTAAGCCCCATATTCAACAAGACGGAAATGTTATAAATGATTTACGAGCTGTGATATCGTTATTAATAATTATTGATAACATGCCAATAGACACGACTATAAACGACAAATCATCTTCATTATAACCTATCAGTGAATTATTATGATTAACAGTCGTTTGTTACCTACTACCTATAATTTTAATATAAAACATAACCCTCCTTCCGGGTCAGTCGGGTAAAAATATCGTACGACTATCCCGCGTAGGTTCAGAAAAAAGAAGTCTCCGTGATCCATGCTACCGTCTGTAAATGTTCATATCGGATTGATATTTTAGCTACTAAAACGTATCGTAGGCAGGGATCTTATTATCCTTTTTTAACTTTTTTTTTTATACAACTATGTCGGTAAACAAGCATACGGCCCGCCTGATGGTAAGCGGTTACCGTAGCCATATGGACGCTTGCAACACCAGGGGTATCACTCGCGCGTTGCGGACCCTAAATTTACTTTTATTTATTTTTAAATCGTTAAAAATAATAAAGCTTATTTTGTTACTGCATACAAAACACCCACGTTAACAAATTCAGCGAGAACTTGCACTTTTCGATTTACCCACAACGTTTTCCTTTCTATTTTCAATTAATTTCACTAGCAACTAACATGTAACCGTTTCGTACACCGCACTGATCCGTAGGCGGGCGTGTAGCATTTGCATACTACGTCTACAGGCAGTTAGTACGCTGTTAGGATCTCGGCTAACCTTGTTAGAATCATTGTGTGGGAGGCGCATTAAGTCGTTACTAAGATTAAAAAAGCTAGACATAGTTCTAAGTGTTAATTAGTCATTAGGAGCATGTTTTAAATCATTTACTATTCTTTAGTATAATGTTTATTTAAGTCGAAGTTTATATCTAGAAAGTCAAAACTTGTAAAATGTTCTTGTAAATAGTATTTTTACACGTGACCGCTTATCCTAATACCTAACTAATATAACTGCGAATGTAAGTTTGACGCTTTCACGCTAAAACCACTCAACCGATCGCGATGAAATTTGGCATGCAGATAGATGTATTGAGAAGAAAGTAGGCTAAGGAAGTAGAATATTTTTATCACGGGAACGCGGGTAAAACCGCAGAGGACAGCTAGTATCTCTATAAAAATTGAAATTAGTAGGAATTGAGAATTCCGATGACCTTGTATTTTTTATGGTATTGATGGGGGACTTTAACGCGAAGCTAGGCATTAGGAATAGCGATGAGCTGAGAGTGGGGCAGTTTGGAATTGGGCAGAGGAACCCTAGGGGGCAACGGTTGGCCGACTTCATGGAGTTGGAGGGACTCTTTATAATGAACTCCTTCTTCAAAAAGCGGCCACACAGGAAATGGACCTGGAGTAGCCCCGATGGATCCACCAAAAACGAGATAGACTTTATCTTGACGACAAAGCGGCAAATCTTCAGTGATGTCTCTGTGATCAACAGGGTTAAGACCGGCAGCGATCACCGGTTAGTAAGAGGCACACTGAACCTGAACATCCAGGTGGAGAGATGTCGTCTGGTAAAGTCTACGCTCCGACCCCAATCTGCATATATCCAAGATCCTGAAAGCTTTCAGCTCGAGCTTCATAATCGTTTCCAATGCCTAGATGATTGCGCAACGGTGGACGATACTAACAACAGGCTCGTGGAAACTGTCCATGCGGTAGGATCAAAGTTCTTTAAGACCCACCGCACGAATAGAACCCAAAAACTCTCGGATAAGACTCTCAAACTCATGAAGCGACGACGTGAAATGAAGTTGCAGTCTTCAGCTGATACAGCCGAATATCGGCAGCTAAATAGGCAGATCTCAAACGCAATGCGACACGATATACGCCTCTTTAATACTTCATGTATTGAAGAGGCAATAAAACAGAACAAAGGTTCTAAAGTGTTCGCAAGAGATTTGTCTATTGGTCAAAGCCAACTGACCAAGCTGAAGACCGATACCGGCAACATAATTACGTCAAAGCCTGAGATCTTGAGAGAAATCGAGAAGTTCTATGGACAGCTGTACACCTCGTCACAGAAACCAGATGCATTACCGGTAAGTGACGCAAGAGCCAAGTTGACCCGACATTACACCGAAGATATCCCGGATGTCAGCCTGTACGAGATTAGAATGGCTCTGAAACAGCTTAAAAACAACAAGGCGGCGGGTGAAGACGGAATTACAACAGAGCTTCTGAAAGCGGGTGGTAAACCGGTACTTGTAGTCCTTCAGAAGCTATTTAATTCCGTCATACACGAAGGTACAACGCCAGAAGTATGGAGTGGAAGCGTGGTGGTGCTCTTCTTCAAGAAAGGCGATAAGGCCCTATTGAAGAATTACCGCCCGATCTCCCTCCTAAGCCACGTTTATAAGCTGTTTTCGAGAGTCATTACGAATCGTCTCGCACGTAGGTTTGACGACTTCCAGCCTCCCGAACAAGCCGGTTTCCGTAAAGGCTTTAGTACCATAGACCACATACATACACTCCGCCAGATTATACAGAAGACTGAGGAGTATAATCGGCCATTATGCCTGGCGTATGTGGACTATGAGAAAGCCTTTGATTCAGTCGAGACATGGGCGGTGTTACAGAGTCTACAGCGATGCCAAATTGACTATCGCTATATCGAAGTGTTGAAGTGTTTGTACAGCAAAGCCACCATGTCAATCCGAGTCCAGGACGAGAGTACGGTACCAATCCAGTTGCAGAAGGGTGTAAGACAGGGTGACGTAATTTCCCCGAAACTCTTCACCACTGTAATGGAGGATGTATTCAAGCTCTTGGACTGGAAGGGATATGGCATCAACATCAATGGCGAACATATCACTCACCTTCGATTTGCCGATGATATAGTTATAATGGCGGAATCGCTGGAAGCTTTGAACATCATGCTCAATGACCTCAACAGAGTTTCCCAACAGGTAGGCCTAAAAATGAATATGGACAAGACAAAAATTATGTCAAATGTTCATATTCCGCCAATGCCGGTGATTGTTGGGAGCACTGTTCTCGAAGTTGTAGACGAGTATGTTTACCTCGGACAAATTGTCCAATTAGGTAGGTCCAACTTCGACAAAGAGGTTAATCGAAGAATCCAACTCGGCTGGGCAGCGTTCGGGAAGCTACGGCATATCTTCACGTCCAAAATACCTCAGAGTCTGAAGACAAAGGTCTTCAATCAGTGCGTGTTACCAGTGATGACATACGGGACAGAGACGTGGTCTTTCACTGCTGGCCGCATAAATAAGCTCAGAGTCACTCAGCGAGCTATGGAACGAGCTATGCTCGGAATTTCTCTACGTGACAGGGTCCGAAATGAGGACATTCGTAGGAGAACAAAAACGACGGACATAGCTCGTAGAGTTAGTAAGCTGAAGTGGCAATGGGCAGGCCACATCGCTCGAAGAGCCGATAACCGATGGGGAAGGAAGGTTCTCGAGTGGCGACCACGTACTGGAAAGCGCCGAGCGGGACGACCTCCCACCAGGTGGACTGACGACCTGGTCAGAGTCGCTGGGCGCCGCTGGATGCAAGCGGCCCAGAACCGTTCGAAGTGGAAATCAATGGGGGAGGCCTATGTTCAGCAGTGGACATACATGGGCTGATATGATGATGTATTTTTTGCCTTTGTATAAAGGTGTTATAAGACATCTTAGCAAATTAATCACGATTGTTATCTAAGCGCGGTATTAATTTAGCACCTAAATATTTGCATATTATTATGTTCAACTAATATTGAAGTTTATAGGCACGTTTTGATGTCTTTTCAATTTTCGTTTTATGATAAAAAAGCTTATGGTGCGTCCATACTACGTGAATCGAGCACGAGCTGAGCCACGAACGAGCCTACAAAGAGCACGATGCCGCGATGCGAACCATTTTATTCGTAAAAAACTGTCAATCGCGCTCGTTCGAGGCTCGCAAGCCCGTCCACGCTACGCGAATCGTGCTCGCAGTGTGCTCGTTCGTGGCTCGGCTCGTGCTCGGTTCGCCAAGCATGGACGCACCATTAGGTTTACTATAAATTGTACGTAGTATTTATATACTCTGAGCTATAAAGTTAGCAGGTTAGTTATAATGTTATCTATTTAAGTTAGATATAGAATAGAACATAACATAACAAGCAAAGGAAAATAAACTTATGACAATAACAAAAGCAGTCTTATCGCCAATGCGGTTTATAGGTATACCACTAGCTGACACCCACGTTCCCGGAAAAAGTAGCATTCATGGATGCAGTTTCCTGCGAGTAAAAAATATTCAGAATTGGATCAATAAGTACCTACTTTCGGAGGTTACCAATAGGTAAGGGCTTAAAATATGCAGAGGGAAAAGGACACATTTTGATGCAGGATATATATAAGTTACTGTTGATTAGAAAAAAATAATGAAAGTC
This sequence comes from Achlya flavicornis, assembly GCA_947623365.1. NCBI lineage: Eukaryota > Metazoa > Arthropoda > Insecta > Lepidoptera > Drepanidae > Achlya > Achlya flavicornis. The sequence continues at coordinate 4,262,431 of OX392469.1, forward strand.
CTATATTAAAATATTTATTTTATTTATTTTATTGACGATTGATATGCATACTATAGGTATACATACATGACATTAGGAATAATTGTTGAATCATATCAGATTCATAATCATCATCATATCAGCCCATGGATGTCCACTGCTGAACATAGGCCTCCCACCTTGATTTCCACTTCGACAGTTTTAGGCTGCTTGCATCCAGCGCTGCAGCGGCGCCCAGCGACTCTGACCAGGTCGTCGGTCCACCTGATGGGAGGTCTTCCCGCTTGGCGCTTTCCAGTACGTGGTCGCCACTCGCGAACCTTTCTTCCTCATGCCACTTCAGTTTACTAACTCTACGAGCTATGTCGGTCGTTTTCGTTCCCCTACGAATGTCCTCATATTGGACCCTATCATGTAGAGAAATACCTATTTTAATTGACACATATCTTTATACAAAAAGCCTACCGATACTAAAAACGACTACTTTTGACCGCTGGACGCGGTGTTCCGGCGTTTTCGCGGACAAGTGCCACACGATCGCACAAAGACATAATGTTTCAGTTTAGTTAAACTAAAAAAAAAAAAAGGCTTAAGTGTTTTTATTAACTAAAATGTTTTACTATAATATTTATGTTAGTTTGTAAGGTATATATCTATCCACTAGTAGCCTGAAATAAATGGATTATTATTATTATTAAAAGTCGCAACGACCTTACAAGAACTTCTGTAAGTCACACTCAACACTCATATTTAGTATTGTAATTAGGCATAGTAAATAGAAATGCGTAGTCACGGAACCTTGACACGTGCTACTCTCTCATTGTCTGTCTGTTTGTGTGGGCCCATTCAGCTTAGATGACGTATGAACATAGATTAACAAATAATAGTCCAGGTAAATACAGGTTAAAAGTTCCTTCGATTGATTTTGTTAACTGAAAAATTAGAGAGGTAGAGCGTAGCGTTTATCATGTCAAAGAGCAGCTCGGCTGGGGAAGTACCTCCGCCTTATAGAATACCGCAGCCAAATAACTTTATGATGTGTTCCTGAAGGGTTAGTAACGCTTGACAGTTGCCCCATGTGTTGCGGTTACGGTAACCGCTTACCATCAGGCGGGTCGTATATTTGTTAACAGATACGGTCGCATATAATAAAAGTTACGAAAAAAATGGGCGTAACGTAGTCAAGATTATGAGTTTCTGGAATATTTGGGTACTCGGAATCGAAAATGGCTTATACGAATTCGATGGGACTATCAATAAACTATGCCTGTGAAAATAAGAATCCATCAAACGAAAGTCACATTGACATAGTTCACATATCAGGCTTTTTTTTTTTTTTTATATAACTTAGTCGGTAAACAAGCATACGGCCCACCTGATGGTAAGCGGTTACCGTAGCCATATGGACGCTTGCAACACAAGAAGCATCGCTAACGCGTTACCGACCTTTCGCCTCTCCCCTATGAGCTCTGGCGACCTTACTCACGCGCAGGAACACAACTTTATACAACATAAAGTTATTTGGCTGCGGTATTCTGTAAGGCGGAGGTACTTCCCCAGTCGAGCTGCTCTTTGAGCGAATAAACGCTATGCTCTACCTCTCTCAAAATATAATATTAACTCTCGACCAGACATTTACCGTTGGAACCTCATAACTATGTCAATTTATGAGATTGTAGCAACAATAACTTAAATCCCCCTAATTATGGGATATCGGATATTGATACTTTTGTATTTCTAATCCTCAATTTAAAAAAATATCAAGGGTTTATAAAAGGTCAAGACCACGGGTCAAGACCAAAAATTCAGAGGACTTTTGTCCCCTTATGCCGTCATGTGCGTAGGACGAATAATGCCGTATCTCTAAAATTTTATATATAAGGTCCTAATAAATTAGTGAACTTCCTCTTGAGGGATGAATGTATAGGTCATTAGTAATCAAAAAATAATATTAGAAAAATAATCCGAGGGAAAAAAAATAAAAAAATCCTATACTGTCTCTATGCAAATCAAAGAAGCCGCGCGAAGGTTTTTTTTTTTTTTTTTCCTCGGATTGTTTTTCTAATATTATTTTTTGATTACTAATGATCTATACATTCATCCCTCAAGAGGAAGTTCACTAATTTATTAGGACCTTATATATTATGTTATTAGTGTAAGGAAACGCGACTTTAATTACAGTGCTTAATAACTTTATAATATAATGGATATACAAAGATATCTTTATTATATACTTTTATAAGCAAATTATATACATTCTGATATCTAATGAATGAATACATTTTTTGTATACAGAAAAACATTGAAAATGTATTCATTCGCGTGTCTGATATTTATTTTCAAGATAAATCAATTATCGTTATTAAACATATAATTTTGTCATAATTAATTATTATCATTCAGTGTTAATTCATTAATTTAATTTTAATACATTTAAACAAACGAAAAAAATTAACGACAGAAAAAAAATTTGCTTATATGTCAATGTTTTTGGAACGTTTTTTTTATTTATCTATCGAAAACTGTTTTAGGTATCATTTTAATTTGCTATCATATTTGTATTAAACTGCAACCGAAGTGACTCAAAAAACACCTTACTACCAACGGGACCCCTTGGATCATTGTAATCCTGAGATCTCTTCTTCCCTTATGATTTATGGTGATCATTGATCTCAAATGTCAAAATGATAAATGTTCAACCTTAAATCTAGACAGGTAGAATCTATAAAGTGTAAAAACTCCTCTTTTTATGTGCCCTTGTTTGTGTCTAGGTCAGGATAGTCTGGAGGTCAGACCCAGGCGAATGCAGATTCTTTAATTGGGTCTTCATTCCAGATATCCTATTTCTTTTGTATAGCATTATGGTATGCTATCGTCAGGTGTTATTTATGACTTTTAAGTTGGTTGGTTAACGTTTCACAATCTTCGTTCGAGGCTCCGAAGTCCGTTTATGCTACGCGAATTCGTGCTCCACGTGTGCTCGGCTCGTGGTCGGTTCTCGTATCGTTGACGCACCTTTATAGATATTATATATGCGCAGCCCGGGAAGGCTTCTGACATAGAAAAATTAAAAACCAGCCAAGAGTCTGCCTCACGCACCGAGGGATCCGACCTTCCTTAGACTTATCATTTCTTAGTTTGGGCCATAACTGTAGAATAAACACGGACCATAACTTTTTCTGTTGAATTTTTATGATAAAAAAAAATTATAAACATCATTATAATTTTCCTGTAATATTTACATCAATGTCTAAGTAATTATTTCAGATCTTTGCGAACTTCAGAGATAAGGGAAATAGTATTTTTTTTCAGTTTTCATCATAAGTCAAAAACTACGCAACATAAATAAAAATAAAAACCTGTTTTGAATAGAATGTGTTCTGGATTAACACATAGGATACTTTTTATCCCGGGAAAATAATATATCCCTCGGGAACGCGGGTGAAACCGCGGGACGCAACTAGCAGTTAATAACAAAATTCAGTAGCTAAAATCCTTTAACAATTTTGGTTCGCAAGCTGTATGCATAATAAGAGATGCGATGTAAACAAAGCTAACACGATAGAGATGGTTACGTAGGAGCTATACGTGGGTACTCCGCTGAATCACTGCGATACAATCGTAGCTGTGACAAGTACAGCTGTAGGAGTCTTCTTACTTATGTTTCATGCAAATTAGGATCGTTGTATTAAAATATAGCTAAGTATATAACTACGTGGATATCTAAACTATTTATAAACTCCGCGCTTCCGCAAAGAACCAAAAAACGGTAGGTTATGAATCAACTCAGAAGAGTTATGGCGCCGATCCCGCAGAGAGGTTCAGAGTTCTGCGTTTCGCGTTCACTGTAATCTATGCAAGTAAAAAAGTGTATGACGTGTGATCGGTAGCGAATATTGAAGAACTCTACAACTCTACACTGATTCTGTTTGTACAATAGTGAATGCGGAACGCAGAACTCTAGAACTCTCTCTGTGGGAACGGCACCTAAGAGCTCAGTATATAAGCTTGGAGTAATGTATATTAGAAACTTCGCAGCCGTAATGCAAGGCAATAATGATAGAGATTTATAGAAGTTGTTGCATTAAATTACTGTGTAATCAGTGCACACCTATAGGTACTCGTATTTGGAATTTTTGAGTTTGGCGTGCCTTACTATACAAACTAGTGATGTAACGAATATTCGCGTTCGCATTCGCAGATATTTGAATGCATATTCGCATTTGCAAAATTTCTGCGAATATTTTGCAAATATGCACTGGGCTATGGTTTATGTATATGCTGCAGTGAAAATACCTATCTTATCATCTGCGTGAAACGAGAAATCTTTAAAAAACGCGTGTTCCCAGAGGTGAGACCTTTCGCTCGTTTCCAAGATATCTAAACAAAAATATTTCTCGTTTAATAGTACAGGAAAAGACCTTATTATATGGTACACTTGAACGTTTTAAGGTTAAATCGTCATCAAAAATAAACTAATTATAATCACTAGAAAATCGACGCCAAAATAGTACTATAACATAAATTACGATCAGGATTCCTGTACAAATAAATGCAATTGGGTGTCCTTCCACCATATATGTACAAATCACTTGAATGATGGACCTGGTCTGATCAATTATGTACAGAGTTGAGCATCTAAATTACTGCATTTTTAATGCTTCGGTCCACTTTGTATGTTTAATGTTTCTTAAATGCAGTTCCAGTGTTCTGCCAATTATCTAGTTATATAGGCGGTGTTTGATTTGACTTTCTAATATTATGTGAGGTAATTTTATTTGATTGTAGGTATGTTGTAATAAGTCAATATAGTCGTATTGAAAATGTATTCACCAAATCACTACCGTATATTTTTTTTAATAAATGTATAAAGAAATCATAAAAGTAGTAATAAACCAGACATTTTTAGTATGCACAGACATTTTTAAATCACTAATTACTTCCGAAATCCTGCATCCGAATAATAATATTAGAAGTGTTATTTTTCATTAAAATTAATACAATAATGTGCCACAGTAATCCCAACATTACTGCAAGTACATAAGGTTGAAAAATTGTATAGCAGCCTATGTTTACAAGTGTCTAAACGAGAGGATTGCGTGACCACAAACGCGTAACTTAATTCGTACTTAAATTATGAGTAGTCAGTGAAAGTGACCAAACTATAATTATGTACTTGAGTTGTATTTATTATACTTTGGACACTTTGAGATTAGAATCATTTCAAACTGTAACCGGTTTTCACTGACTGGGTTAATAAGACGTTTATATCATAAAACGAAAAATTGCTATTATTGATCACGTCATAACATCTCAAGACGATAATGTACCTCGATAGTTCCTTCCTTTAGCTTACCTACTTAATATGTAAATAGCTATTCCCCGCGGTGTCACACGCGTTCTCAGGATTAAAAAAATCTCTCCATACCATAGGCTGCCTGCCTGCTAAATTTCATCGTGATCGATTCAGAGGTTTATTCGGGAAGAGGTAACAAAACAGACAGAGTAACTTTCGCATTTATAATATTACTAGCTGTACTCCGCGGTTTCACCCGCGTTCTAGGAAGAAAAAGTAGCCTATGTCCTTCTCCATACCATAGGCTATCTGCATGCCAAATTTTATGATGATCGGGGCGTGAAAGTGTAACACACAAACTCACATTCGCATTTTATAATATTAGTTAGGGTAGTAGGTATTTGTTGTGTAATTGAAAATCGTCTGAGTATTCTCTAGTATATTTTCCACTATTGACTCAACCAGCCTTCAACAATGTGAAAACTAAGTGAATTACTGTGAATACATAACTCAACTTTCAAGTGACAAATGAAATTTGTGAAAATTCGTTATGCACTTGCGAATTTCACACTGACTGAGATTTATGACAAATTTAGTTTAGTTTAAGCAAAGAAAATATTATTAGATAATAGCTGTTACCAGGTAACCAGCAGATAGAAGCTAAAAAAAATTGTGTTACGGGTACTTACGACAAAACAAATTGCAGCCAAATAACTTTATGTTGTGCAAAGTTGTGTTCCTGCGCGTGAGTAAGGTCGCCAGAGCTCATAGGGGAGGGGGGAAAGGTCAGTAACGCATGAGCGATGCTTCTTGTGTTGCAAGCGTCCATATAGCTACGGTAACCGCTTACCATCAGGCGGGCCGTATGCTTGTTTACCGACTAAGTTGTATAAAAAAAAACACAGATTCAAATTAGTAGCTATGTATAGCGGTATTGAACAGACGTAAGACACCCAAAATAAAAAATAAAAACTTAATTTAATCAGCTTCAATATTGGTTTGCACTGTAACCCATACAATATGGAACTCTAATCTGGCTATAGCCAGGCATGTAGTACTCGGGTAACTAGGTGATTTGGTTGGACCATAATTGATTCGTAGACTTCACCTCAGCAGCTGCTGATACCAAAACAATGTATTTTTACCTCGTGTATGACGGGCCAGCTGGCGCGGTTGGCCGCAGGTCGTGGGTTCGATTCCCACACAGGACATGCATTTGTGTGCATGAACATGTGTGTATGTCCTGAGTCTGGGTGTATTATGTATAATTTACAAACAAAAAGTAGTATATGTATTATATCAGTCATCTGGTTTCCATAGTACAAGCTCTACTTAGTTTGGGATCAGATGACCGTGTGTGAGGAATGTCCCAGGATATTTATTTATTTTTATTTATTTTATGCTCTCTAATATTATTGGATTAAGTCCGAAGTAAGTACAGTGATAGTCACTAGTATAATTGAGATTCCATAAATTATTTCTTTGGATACCATTTCTGACGACGATATTAATCAGCAAAGCGGTCACATTCCGAATAAGGTGTGGTTCCGTTAAATGTGGCGGTAGGCAATCCGTTCTAATCGAATCAAACTATTATAATCCCTACGCCTCTGTAATTAGGTACAAGATTTAACAGCAGTGATCAATATGGGAACTTAAATGCTAGTTCTATGTCTTGGGAAACTCTGTGACCTTAACGTATGGTTTCAATCAAGAACATGTCGTGCTACACAGTTTGCGTCCCTTTTTATCGTCAACCACGTTCCTTGTTAGAAAAGGACAGCGTTAATATTTTTTTTGGGATTGAATCCTTTCGATTATGATGAATGCAATACGAGGGCTAGTTTCGTTTTTGCACGGTTTATAAAAAAGTGCGGTATGATTTGAGAATTGGAACGGCTTGTGCAACGTAGTGCAAGTAATGAGGTATTTGTGTTATAAATTATATTGGTCAGCTGCGAACGGAACTAATTACTCGATTTGTTTGCACTTTTCAATTTATGTCTTGCAGTTACGTACTTCAAGTACAGTAACTTTTATGTAAACTATTGTTTCAGTTATAAATGTAAATAATAACTGCAATTGGGAATTAAGATTTCTTTTAAATATACCTGTATTAATTAGATTAATAAATAAACTTGTATTTATAAATAAATTACTAGTAGGTAGCCGTTACAAAAAGTACCTAAGTCGAATCCCGTATGACAAAGGTTCGAATCCTCAAGTTAACAAGGTGAACAAATCTATCTATCAGTACGCTCCAGGCCTCCAGTAGTTGCACTTGAGAGCCTCTTCTGTATTCGGCCACATTATCAGATTACACACAGTTTTTAACCAATTTAAAAAAGGTGAAGGTTCTCAATTCGGTTGTATTTTTTTTTTTATGTTTGTTACCTCATAACTCTGACATACATACTTTTTTTTTCTGGAAGGGTACACTTCCCGTTTGGTCCCATTGTCATCAGATCAGGATTTAAGGGTGTTACCAAGCCCAATGACCTTGACGATTTGACCTCTAAACGAGTATTCTGTGCTACTCACCGCTGGGCGGCATTTGAAATGCCGCCTAACGTTGAGTAGCGATACTACAATCAACTCGATTACAGAAAAGGTAACGGCGCAGATGTGTCGTATCGTTTTTATAACTTTGCCTATTTCCATTATTTATAACTAAAAATGTTGATTGCTAGGTCCTCAGGAACAGAATTTATAGTTTACAAAATACATAAATCTGTTTAATTTTACTCACCTGCTATATGATACATACCTATCAAGGGTCTGATGATGATCAGGTTAATACATACTGGATGTCAGTAATATAAATAGCTAAGATGTTATGGTTTTCAATAGTTATCTAATATCACATGTGTTTTACTACACGATAAATCCCCAGGGTATGATGATGAACAGGTCAATAATAACGAGATATCAGTAATAGAAATGGCTAAGATGTTCTAGATTTTCAATAGTTGACTAATATTACATGTGTTTTACTACAAGCTGAAACTTAAGGGTCTTATGATGATCAGAAAAATAAATACTGGATCTTAGTTACAGAAATGGTCGGCAACGCGCGCATGATACCCCTGGTGTTGCAAGCGTCCATAGGCTAACCATAGTCCATAGGGTAACCGCTTACCATCAGACGGGCCGTATGCTTGTTTGCCACCTAAGTGGTATAAAAAAAAAAGTTGTTCCAGTTTTCACTATTAGTGATTATGATTAATAGGTACAGTCGAAGACAAAAATATGTATACAACCATCTGAGCAATGATGACACTGGATATGACACAAACATTCATTGATATATTATGTAGTATCGCTGCACACATGATTAAATATTTACGTTCTGTGATGTCTTTAGAACAGGTCATGACGTCATTTGCGTGTCATTTTCTTAAATTTCACTTTTAATTTAAATATACTCTTCAATCTCAGTCGTCAGATTCAATCAAGGGTTAGTTCACACCGAAACGTGATGCAACGCGGCAAGCTTAGATAGCAATAGAATATAGATCTTTAAAAAGTGTTTGCCATGTTAAACTTTTTAGACACTGGTTTGATTGCTCTCAAAATCGATATTTGAGAGACATTGGGGTCACAAAACAATAATCTTTTCTCAAAATGTTGCAAAGGTGTCCGCCATGTTGAACTTTTTGGATACTGGTCCGATTGCTCTCAAAATCGATATTTGAGAGACCATGGAATCACAAAACATGAATCTTTTCTCAAAATTTTGAAAAAGTGTCCGCCATGTTGAACTTTTTAGATACTGGTCCGATTGCTCTCAAAAGAAAAGATTCTTGTTTAATAATAATAATCATGAATAAATATTTCACGACGAATTATTGAAATTACACAGTGAGTTGAGTGAGTGTTACATGGAGCGACAATAACTTTACCTTTCTCAACGACTTGATCACTTCATGATATTTTGATTGTTCACAAATTTATGATTTCATACATGGATATATATTATTAAACTTGTTGTTTACATACATAATTGTCCAACAGTGTATACTTATTTTTGAACTTTTGTGTGTTCCCATATCTATGATGATGTGAACGGCTAATTTTTATGAGGTTTGGTGGTGTATAGTTATTTTTGTCCTCGACTGTACATGGGTATAGAATACCCCTTTATCAGTAACTCATCATATAGGCGGAGGTAGGTAAGTCCTAGGGACGCACCTATGTATAGGTATAGGTATTAACGTAGATCATATCTTAATATATAAAATGATAAACTGATTGTTGATATATCAACGCACAGCCCAAACCGCTGGACCTAGAGATTTGAAATTTTGCACACAGATACCTTATACCTTATATTTTTGTCGTACCCTCCAAGTCTATAAGGAAGGATTTTTGGAAATTCCACCCCTAAGCGGGTAAAATAGGGGTTGAAAGTTTGTATGCAAGTCCATCAATTTGATGAAAAAGAGATGGACATCTCTTTTTCATCAAATTGATGGAAATAATAGTTTATTTAACTCTGTAGACTTTGACTAATGATATATCAAGACTGAACTACGAAGCTGTTTACGCGTAGATAAAAATGTCCTCTAACTGTTAGGGCGCAAATCATTTTCCCGCCCTCAGTGTCAATCGAGACGTCACTGGGACACAACCAAATTCACCAAAAGTGTATTGTTCCAGAATGTCTTTTTGTGTGATAAAAGTGTGCAGAAACTACATAGGTCGATCTAGATCAACAAAAAAACTCAGCTATCATCAGTAAGTAACAATATTTCCTATTAGTTCCTGCAATATAAGCCATTGAAATTTTTCGAAAATAAATTATTTTGAGTAAGCGCCATATTTACGTATTGCCTGTCCTGCCACTTTATGAACTCGAAACTCCCATGGTAATATCAGTCAATAGCTAAATACGAGTATGTAGATACTTATATATAAAAAGCGACGGTGACGTGTGCGAAGTTGACGTGTTTATCGTTTTCGGATTTTTCGATCATAGTTATTATCCATTTTGTGTAAATCCAATTGTGAAAATCTCGAATTGAATTTTAAAATGGCGGTCTTTTTTTTTTAATGACTGATGTCATTCTCGACAGTGGATGTCACGTTTTAAATAGTTTTTTATTTGAAAATGAGACTTTTTTTACAGAATACCAATTGATCCAATTTTAAGAAGCCAATGGATAGACATCATACGGAAAAGCCGTAGTGAAGATCTCTGGAAACTAGCCAAAAAATCTGTTCTTTGCTCTGACCACAGATTACAGAATAATTCAGATGGAGTGTGCGGAACACGAAAGTGAAGCCAAAAAAGCAAATACAAATTGAAAATGTGATACCTGGTATTCGTTTTCCAGTTTGTATTTGCATTGTTTAACCACAGTTTCTTTATAAAGGAGTGTTTTTTGTTAAATAAAGTTTGTTAAACAAAGCAAATACACATTCAAAAGCGAATACCAGGTGCGTGTTTTGCAATTTGTATTTGCTTTTTTGGCCTCACTCCCGTGTTCCGCGCGCTCCATCCTTATTCTGTAATCTGTGGCTCTGACCATTGCAATAAAAATTACATGTATTTTGTAAGCAGGGACGCCGGAGATTAAAAAAGGTAGCAGTGCTTTGCAAGGCAAGTATTTTTTACAAGCTTTTATTTTACTTGCAATGTTTGTATGTTTTCGGACCTAATCTTGCAAGTCGAATTTCACCCACTTCCAGTGGTCAGATTGACTTGATGTTTGGTATACTAGGTATTTTGGTATAGGTGGTAATTCCAATATACCAATATATTGGACCTACAACAAAAAGTACAGTCACCAAAATAAGTTTGTATTAAAATGAAATATTAAAAAAAACTTCCGCGGACGCTCGGACTGTGGAATTAGCTCCCCGCCGTTGTTTTCCCAATGGAGTGCAGCATGGGGTTCTTCAAAAAAGGTGTGAAGAGATTTCTTCACGGTCGGCAACGCGCGAATGATACCCCTGGTGTTGCAAGCGTCCATAGGCTACGGTAACTGCTTACCATCAGGCGGGCCGTATGCTTGTTTATCGACTAAGTTGTATATATATAAAAAAAAATGGCTCGTTTGACTTGATTTGGCTCGATTTGACTTGATTTGCTCGATTTGACTTAGTTTGACTCGGTTTCACTCAATTTCACTTGATTTGACTCGATTTGACTTGATTTGACTTGATTTGCTTGATTTGACTTGATTTGACTTGATTTGACTTGATTTGCTTGATTTGACTGGATTTGACTCGATTTGACTTGATTTGCTTGATTTGCCTAGATTTGACTTGATTTGACTTGGTTTGACTCGGTTTGACATGATTTGACTTGATTTGAATCGATTTGACTCAATTTCACTCGATTTGACTTGGTTTGATTCGGTTTGACTGGATTTGGCTCGATTTGACTTGATTTGGCTCGATTTGCTCGATTTGACTTGGTTTGACTCGGTTTGACATGATTTGACTTGATTTGACTCGATTTGATTGTTTTGACTCAATTTCACTTGATTTGACTCGATTTGACTTGATTTGACTTGTTTTGACTGGATCTGACAGCATTTGACTCGATTTGACTTGATTTGACTAGAATTAACTTGATTTGCTTAATTTGACTTGGTTTGACTCGGTTTGACATGATTTGAATCGATTTGACTCAATTTCACTTGGTTTGACTCGATTTGACTTGGTTTGACTTGGTTTGACTGGATTTGGCTCGATTTGACTAGATTTGCTCGATTTGACTTCATTTGACTTGGTTTGACTCGGTTTGACATGATTTGACTCGAGTTGACTCGATTTGCTTGTTTTGACTCAATTTCACTTGATTTGACTCGATTTGACTTGATTTGCTCGATTTGACTTGTTTTGACTCGGTTAGACTTGATTTGACTCGATTTCACTTGATTTGACTCAATTTCACTCGATTTGTCTGGATTTAACTTGATTTGACTCGTGTTGACTCGATTTCACTCGATAGTAAGATAAGTAAAAATAATAAGTATTAAATTAATATCGGCGCCATTACTCTTATTTATATTATCATGTATTATCCCGATTCAACTTTTATTTTCGTAGTTTACAAAGATATCGAAACCGTAATATATTTTTCCCCATTTTATTGGATTTTTTCAACAACTGGTAACATTCTAAACTTCACTATGACAAGCAGAATGACGTACCGCGAGCATAAGACGTAGCAAAGTTGGCCACTTTTTAAAAATCATGTAGTATGGGCATGGTCGTTCTAGACGTATATATTTTCTAAGTCTGTAGATTCATCTTCATCAGAGACTCGTTTATATAGACTACACGGTTCCTTTCCTTTTGATTTTAGTTAAATTAAATATTTTCGTAGCAAATATTTAGTGATTAATCAACCTAAGCACTATATTAATAGGATTTTTATAATTAAAATTATAATTAAAATGACGATACAATATTTGACAAGTTGTCCGTAGTGTTGCCACATAGAGAAAAAATCATATTTATAAGTAATTTTCTTAATCATTATTATAAGTTATTTTCTTACCAGCTCAACACAATACACATCAACACACTTCATTTCATCACAAAAATACTCCCTGCATTGCACTCAGTTTACAAAACGGCGGCAAATCTTCCTTTATTAGTTTTTCCAAACATTGAAAGAAAAGCCGAAAATAATCGAAAAACCGGTTTTGGTGCTATGTAAAACCGGTTTTTTTGTTTGGTAAAAACCGTACCGAATAACAGATTTTTCGATTTTCGGTGAAGCCGGTTTGCATTCCCTACATGAGTTACATCGTACGCCTATGCATCGCGGCACTACGTAGTTCAATCGATTTTAAACAGATGGCGGTACTGTTTACTTGTATCTCAGAGTAGATAAATACTACGTACAACAGAGGGTCAGCGCCCATACTTCAAAAGTTACCACCGTAACTCGCGCAAGTACAGCGCCGGTGGTGAGTCAAAGGTACTATTTGCTAGTCTTGCCACGTATGTCACTACAGCAATGTTAGTTTTGTCAGTAAATGACAACAGATGTCACTTTTTATAGAACAGTATTTTAAAGGACGATGGGCACTTTTTATTTTTTCCTAACATTTCCAATTCTATGGTATAAACATTTTTTTATTGTTTGAAGTTTTTAATTTAAAAGGCGTGAAAGTTAAAAAGTTTAAATAATGCTTACCTAATTATATCCTTTAAAATTTTACCATTTTTTGCCTGGTTGGCTGAATCCTAAAGTATAGGGCATAGCGACAAATGCTGAAAGGAGCCCCAAGGCCGATTTTAATAAAAAATAAAACTATACTTGGTACTCGTTGATTTGAAAAAAAAAACTGTATTATTACTCCATCTCATAGTGTCGCTTATAAAGATCTATTTCTGGGAAACAAATAATTTCTGTGGAAAATTAATGGAAACATCTATGTATTAAGAAACCACTACATACATCTAGTCTGGTCGCAGTACTACAAACTCTGGAAAGACTTGAAACAGCCACCTAAGAAACCACTATTTTATTTTTGTTATATTTATTAAACTTTAATCACATATTTGAATTGACGCTTTATAGTTTACAAAATATGTTTTGGAAAACATATTTTGTAAACTATACAGGTTGCCCGCGATACAGGATTATCCTAGTGCGGGGACCATTGTTTAATTATCTGTGTATTTTTTTACTTTTTAAAATAAATTATTTGATTTGATTTGACGCCCATTGTTTTTAATACATAGAACGGCTCAAGGATATATATAAGGATAGGTTTCAACGTGTGAGGATGGACTCCCCGTCGATGGCGAAAGTTTGCCGTGGTCATCAAGTCGAACAATTCCTTGAAACACTCCTACACACATAAGGCAAAGTCTCTCCTCAAACTGAGAGGCTCGTAACCGTTCGTGAGCTCGGGATCGTCGACAATTCTAGCGGCACGTCGCTGAACCGAGTCTAAAGGCCCAAGCTGGTATCCAGGTGCCCCCGCCCACATATGGCAACAATACTCCATATGAGGCCGGACTTGCGACTTATAAAGATGCAGCCTTTGCCCCGATGTGAAGTACTGCCTCGCTCTGTTGAGCACTCCTCGGAACGATTTGCACGGCCCGTATAATGAGCGTCCCCTGTACTGTCGTCCGCATAGCAATGAATTATATGCTGTCTATTGACGGCATTCATTGCTATGCAGAAGGAACAGTGTTGGGGACAGCACAGAGCCTTGCCGGCATTCATGTCCATGCTATTAGAGTAGCTACCGTCGACGACGGCTCTTTGCTTCTGCTGGACAGAAAGCTGGCAACCCATTTGCATAATCCCTCGAGAAGCCCGTATGATGGTAACTTCCTTAGAAGACCCCTGTGCCAGACCCGATCGAACGCCTTCGCTACATCTAGGCTCACTGCCAATGCCTCACCTTGACTCTCGATGCAGTGGCGTGCCTAGGGTTTCAGAATAGGGCATGCCGAGAGATATGTTACTGTAGTTTTTAACAGTGAATGTAGATAAATCCGTCAGTAGTGTATCAGTCGTAGTTTTAAACCGAATGGTGTGTATATAAGGCGCCTCGGGCAGTGGCGGTACGTCCATACAAGCCCAAAAGCCGGGCTTGCCCTACTAAAATAATTCTCGAACAAGAATATAAACTTCCGAACTATTTAAAAGTTCGCGCTCTTCGCTATTATTGCTTTTCGATGTCATCAACCCCCGAGGCGCCTTATATACACACCATTCGGTTTAAAACTAGGTAGGTACGGTATATCTATATCTGTGTACGACCCGCCTCGCACCACCTCGCACGGTCAGTCAAGGCGTCTCGCTCGCACGCGGTGGCTTGCACCGGGCTTCGTTGCCAGCGAGTGTATCTCTTTCTAACCTATGAAAAACTATCCATAATGAGATATAACTATTGTTGGTTTATATAGCACACCAGTATGAGATATTTGAGATAATGAAGCCTTGCATGCGTATTAAGTTGGTTGTGACGGTTCGTAGTGAATGCGAAATGACGAACATCGCGCATGCGCCCCGCCTGTGGCCCAGCTCGCGCCGTTTGCGTCTAGTTTCATTACATATGCATTTGTTTGAGAAAAAGTTGTTTTTTTTAAATTGGGAACCCTGCGAAATTTCCAAAAGACCTTGCTTGAAACTGCAGAATTTCCGATCACTCTGGTGATTATATAACTGTTAGTATTCCATTTTGTTCGTGCGCCTACTTAAGGGCGCCAGGGTATTGCTTGCACCCGGGCACAATAAATAATAGAACTAACGTACACAAATAGCACACTTTTGATCTTGAGGGATTGCCGCCGTTTTAATAGCCTACAATATTTGCAGAGCACTAAGTTAATTCTTAATTACACCTTAACGCCACGCACATTAAAACGCAATGCCTTTGTATTTATAATTTACCGAAATGACCTTACGACCGTCAGGGTTACCTACCTATATCAACTACACCTAATTAATTAGGATACTGATAAAAACACCGTGTAAAATTAACAAAATATATGTACTTACTGTCTTACACTTCAGAATCTTGCAGTAATTTAAAAACCAACAACTTAAATAAAATCTGTTTATTGCGACAGCCGTTAAACTCAAATTATTAGTGTTACGGTTCTCCATTATAACAAAGTGCAGTGATAATTGATAAATAAATATATTTCCTAGGTTAACATCGCACAAGAAAACAAATAATCACGCATTCTGATTTTGGCTCCGACACAATTGCGTACAGTGTGCTCGCAAGCGCGTGGCGGCCCCGACAGTTTAGTCGAGCCCAGCTCGAAGCGAGCTGTAGATGCTTATCGCGGTAGATATAGGCAAGTGACCGAGGCCTGACCCGGCGCTATATAGGCTATTGCCGGCCCTGATAAGGGAACGATTAAAAATAGGTCAAGATAGCAATTTCTTAATCTTCGATATGTTTTAAAAATCACTTTAATACCGAGCTAGCGAAGAGTCTCCGTTTCAGCTTGGACAAAAATGCTTTCGTATGTATGTCCAGATAACCGGCTGTTCTCCACTACAGGTCAAATTACTCATCCGATTCTCCATAAATTTTGTGAGCAGGGTCGGTGATTTACGAATGGCTTTAATCCTTTTGACCATAAAAGACTTAATAATTGTTCTTATTTGATATTTTGTTGAATAAATGAAACCACTATACGTTTTCCTGCACTAGCTAGATACAGACTTAAGCCCATAAAAACAAATGAAATACAATTGGAACAAAACTGCCCATTGTACTTTTAAAAATAGTCGTTGTAGATTTCAAAATATTTAGACTATATTTATTTACCGTTGAAGTCTCTGCTTATTAGAAACAAGTTAATATTAGATTTATTTTATTATTATTTGATTGTTTCGGTCCTAGACGATAAAAAGAAATAAAAATAATCGACGGTAAGGCCATCTATGTAAGGTCGAAAGATTTAAATAAAATTAAATAAATTGCAAATATTGAAAATACGAGTTTAAAAAAATAATTAAATTAAATTATTATTATCAAATTGCATTCCTTTGCAATAAATCTCAATAAAAAGTGATTTAATAGCGTTTTGACTAAGAATTAATTTTCAATCCGTCCATACGATGTCTGTAGCGACATCTTTACGTGTGAATTCTACACTAATTATAAAATGTATGTGATTGACCAGACATGCTTGTATGAAGAAGTTTTTTGCAAAATGTTCCGGTGACCGCATCCATGATTATATAAATCACTGGGTATTAGAGTCAGACTATTCATAAGTACCTGCGAAGGTCTATTTGAAATAAATGATTTTGATTTGATTTACTACCATGACTTTTTATTTCAATAGAAAAAACCACGAAAGAAAAGACACGTAAATCAATGGATCAAAACCATCTGATCGCCGTACTGACCATCAATGATTCCGGACTCACGCACACACGCGACCGAGCGCTCCCGCGTGTGCGTGAACGTGTCAAATACCTAATTCAGCCCGTTTCGATTTTGAAGACGGCCTCTTAACACCGAATTTATAAAAGTAAACCTTTCATTTTAATTGGACGTCAGCGATTCAGTGATTGAAAAATAAATTGTAAATTTTATAACAGAAAGACGTACATACAATCATTGCATGATAAATAAAAGCTTGTTATAAAAAGAATAAAGGAAACCGATATCTTGCTCTAAATTCTACATAACTATTTATACCTAACACATTTCTGATTAGTCTATGACGACTATTCATGTTCTAAAAAGTATTATTTTTACTTATAACTACATTACATATATTTAGAAGCTAAAAATTATGCTCAAAATTGTATTTATGTTATTATCAGAAGAAATCGATTTAAAAATCATTCATAAATTTAAATATTTAGTTATTTTGTCGTATAAAATTTTCGTGCGAGGTCCACTCGTGACAGCAGCCATCAAGGCACTGACGAGTCTCGGCTCCAGGCGTCCGCGGGTGGGATTTGGTGGGGAGCGAGTGATTTATGCTTCGCGATTTAGTTTTTTAATTATTATTTGAAAATGATTCACGAAATTTGAAAATTAATCAATACAAGTTGTTATAAAATGCATTACCTTTTTTTTGGTGTAAGATTCGCATAAATCTGTTGAGCCGTTATGTCAGC
The DNA here is from genome assembly GCA_947623365.1 of Achlya flavicornis. Taxonomy (NCBI): domain Eukaryota; kingdom Metazoa; phylum Arthropoda; class Insecta; order Lepidoptera; family Drepanidae; genus Achlya; species Achlya flavicornis. Next base: position 4,280,286 of record OX392469.1, read on the forward strand.
AATTTACAATTTAGGTTAAAATTATACCTGTAAGGATATGTGTTTTTACAAAATTTTAAGATATTTACAAAAAATTTAATCAATACAACTTGTGCGTGATGAACAAATGTACAACATATATTTTTTCCAGGACAAATGAATGGATAGATTCGTCAACAAAATGCGTTTAGTCCAGCGTATTTTAGAGGTTTGACCATTGTTACAGCCTTAATTACTTCTTAGTGTACTTTGAAGTTGGTTTAAGTTTTTTGTAAAACAGTCCAATTATTGAAAAAGAAATTAACGAGTTTCAAGAAATATCGGGTCACAAAATAAACATTAACCATCCCATTCAGTTCAATCAACATTAAAAATATTTTAAACTGCATATTATTTAGAAAGTATGGAGAATTTGGAAAAACTATTATCTGCGAACTTTCGATTGTATAATAACAGTTAGTGGAATCAAACCTACAAGTATTCTGCATACTGTGGCTTTTCTTTAAGTGCATAATTAAGGTTGTAAGGCTTTATTGACAAAGCCACAGAACTAGAAATACCAAAGGTACTTAATAAGGTAATGTGGGACAAAAGAAAGGGACAATCGGAGCGATTTTTTCCGCATAACTAGAATTTAACGATGATGGTGTTTTCTTATTGTGTGGTGTTTTTCGACTGCTGCTTTTAAAGTGTCCCTGTTTTGAATTTTAATGGATATCTTTTGCTTTTTATTTATTATGTCTAAATCATTAGTTAGAAAGCGTAAGACTTAATTTTGAGATTTGCGCTTCATCCATTTCAAAATAAAAAAGGTGATAATGATATTTTTACATCGTGTTGAAATTTCAATAATTGGAGCTGATGCTGTTGTTTAAAACTAAACTAGTTTAGTCTCACTATGTCTCATTCTAACAAAGAACATAAAAAAAGGATGTAAGAAATTAAGTCCTGTCAAATTAGCCCAATGCTTGTTTTCAATATAAATTCCGTAGATAAATTCAGTCGTCATCATCAGTCGTATCACGGTTACGTCTAAATACTCGAAAACGAAAAAGGTAAAGACTAATTTGACAGGTTTAAATATTTTCGATCCTTTTTCAATAATGTTTGTAAGAAAGAGATGCGATGTGACTAAAATTGGCTAAGTGCGATTTACAAAAGAATATATTTAGCTCCATCCAAAAATTACGCAGCTCCCTTTATTCATGGCGTAATCACAGTTTTACTAATGCGTAATGATACATTAGGTACCTGAAAATTCGTGCAGTGGTCCTTTTGTAAAAAACATCACGGACACACAGATAGAGGTGGCGCTTTTAGTGGTTGGGCTTTACTTCTAAGGATAAGGAAGAACACAATTCAATGGATACACAGATACCATATTATGTTGTCTAATTAATTGGAATAAGAACTACTTTCGTCTATCGTAGAACCTGACGGAAATTCAATATTAAACTGGACGACTTACTGGCGATAATTACAGAACTGTGAATTGCAATCACTATGAAAGCGTAGCAACAATAATAACAGGTAGCAATGTGTTAACGGTCAAGTGGCTGGGAAAGTCAACCTGTAATTTTCTAGAAAGAAAATAAAGTTAAAGGTGGAGTTTCTGAAAGCGCACGGATAATACTACTGTACCAGTGTATGGTGTTGGCGTTGAGTCCTGTAAATCGAAGGACAAAACTGAAACAAATCTATGCAAAAATTGTGGGGAGATATCAGCTTAGCAGACTGAATTGCATGATAATTCTCTGTTTTTCTTTCTCTTTTTAAGTTATGTCTACCGACATTTTTTTTTTATGTTAAATGGTCTTGCGTTTGACCTTCGACTGACCCCATGAGGAATTAAGACGAGGCCGAGGATGTAGCACGCTTACCCAGAAAAAGCCTATTCACTCTGGCCTTGAATACATCTAGGTTGTAGGTGTCGGGAAACACAGATCCCGGAAGAGAGTTCCACTCCTTTGCTGTTCGTATAAGAAACGATGAAGCGAAGCGTCCTACCTATCCTTAAAATTGTTTTAGCATATTTTTAACTAATAAAGCGATGACAAAAGGTTTTGTGGAGGGGCGTGGTTTCAAATTTAGTAATGATGCTAGTTTTATGTCATCAAATGCAAATAACATTATATTTATGTTAATTAGACTGATTATAAAACGATATATTTTATTTTGAAATATTTTGCAATTTTTTTACATCAATTTATCATTTATTTTTTTATATTTAATTAAGTATTAATCATTTCGTAAAGCTTGTTCGATGACTTTGCAAATCGTCGAAGCGCTTTTGTGAACTTGATCGTGGGCGTGTATTGCTGCTTCGAGGTTACGGATCTGAAGAAAGAAGCTGTTTATTGTATAAAATTATAATACAAAATAATTGGAAGGTTACATTCTAGTACCAGTTTATGAATGACTGCTTACTATTTTTTTAACTCAATTCTATCGGCTATCTTGAAGCATACTGTTCTTGGTATAAGCATACGGCCCTCCTGATTGTAAGCGGTCACCGTAGCCTATGGGCGGTTGCAATATCAGAGGAATCACCCGCGCGTTGCGTACCATGCAGAAATCTCTTCATACCCTTTTTTGAAGAGTTCTACAACTATACATACATAGGGCGGCCTATACATAAAAGGACCACTTAATGCATTTCCCAACAGGTAATTAGGCTACGGTAACCGCTTGCCATCAGGCGAGGCGTATTCCACCTTAGTGGTATAGAAACATCCATACAAACATATGCTTGTTAGCCACCTTAGTGGTATTAAAAAAACATGATGCTGAAAAGCGCCGGATACGAATTAAACTATGATTTAAAATAAGAATTCTTTAAAATAAATCTTTGACTTTCTAATAACCGGGATTTTATCAATTTTCTTATCCTAAAAACATAAAATCAAGTGTTTAAAAAGGAAACCTGTCGTTTTTACCTGAATTCTATGTCACCCACTTATGGCCCTCAGTGGGCGACGCACAGGTGCGCGTGCGCAAAATAGCGGCACACACGACGCCGCCAACACGCGTCACTCGCGCGCATCTTTACATGCGCTCTACCGCGCAAATTTCAACCTTGCGATTCGAGCTATTAAGTTTATAATAGCATAAATAAACCTAAACGGTGATTCGAAATTTTAATCTTTTGTAGTGCTTTTTCGACTGACTATTTTTTTCTTGGTGATCTACGAGAGTGTTGTGGACTTGATGTGTTTTATTGTTTTATAATAGGACTCATTGCAAATATTGGAGGATATTAATTTAATTGGTAAGTTTGAGTTACAGCAGTTTCCATTTTAATAAACCTTATTATTGATATTAGATTTCATCAATTCGTAATAATGTGGTATCTTTCTAGTTAATTCAAGAGATTTTAAGGGATAATTAATTATTAAGATTACATACTTATTACTAAATAATTATAGATTAATTGGGCAATTGATATCTGTATTATTATGGAAGCAGAATTTGTTTACAAACTTTTGAATGTGATTGCTGTTAATATGGACGTTGTCAATTTTGTTCTTTTTCGGCACTTTTTTGCAAACATCTGTACGCACTTTTCATATGTTTAATTACGAGAACGACGAATTATCTTTCTAATATTCATTATTATTATTTTACTAAATCACGGTTATTTTTCTAAATAAGTTTCACAAATATCGAGCAACCATTAGAACTAAAAAAATTAATGAATCAAGCAGATTAAAAAAATCTGTCAGTAAAATTATTATAGAACCAATTTGAAGGCAGCTCGTATATCTATAATGCCATATAAGAAAAATACTTATGGCGTATTCAGTTCAGTATTCCGCAAGATAATAAAGGAACCCTCACTGTCGCCTTAGGTGGAATGTACAGAACCTACTAAAAGCAATATTTGAAGATGATGACCTCGCGAATAAATCCGGATTATGTCATGCCGCATCAATTATGCAAATAAGTATTAAAACGATGAGTTTTGTGCTAAAATTTATTTAAATATTCGTATTAGGTTCAATAATATCATATATTGAAAATCGATGATTCATCAGGTAGGTAAGTGTTCTGTTAATATTTCCGCGGTATTTTGTATGGAAACTTGCTTTTATTAGGTATATGCATATCTCTTTGGGTAAGACATTAAATGAATGACTAATGTTAGTAATCACATTTATCATAAGTTATTTGTAGGTTACTTGCTAAACAACACGTTATTGTTATATCAACGAAACGATTTCCCATACTACGCTATTTTTAGGGGAATATAGGATAATACGTAGCTTCTTATAATTATATTAAAAACCGGTCAAGTGCGAGTCGGACTCGCATACGGAGGGTTCTGTACAATATTAACTAAATCAACTTTGTCATGAAAAACATAAACGCCAAAAAACGACGTTTCTTATACGCTTTTTTTATTTTTATTTTGTTATAGCGGCAATAGAAATTCTCTGAAAATTTCAGCTGTCTACCTATTAACGTTCATGAGATACAGCCCATTGACAGACAGACGGACGGACGGACGGACGGACAGCGGAGTCTTAGTAATAGGGTCCCGTTTGGCACCCTTCGGGTACGGAACCTTAAAAATTGAAATCATAACGGTTATTGGTAGCTTTATTAATATTTACCAAAACCTTTTCGGAAGAAAACTAACATGAATATTTTTTTAGCCAGCTTTCTGACCCGTTTTTCCCTACTAGTAAAGTAGAGAGCTCTTAGAGCTCCTTAGAGAAAAAAAACGTAATATAAGAAAAGTGTGTGAAAAAAAAACAATTTCCCAGACCCTGCAGTTGGGGCTTATAATACCACTTTATTGAGTCAACTTTAAAAAAAAACGTCTAAGCCCGCCTGATGGTAAGCAGTTACCGTAGACATACGTACGAGCACTTGCAAAACGCGGGGCATCTCATGCATTACCGATCCTTCCCCCCTCCCCAATGAGCACTGGCAACCTTACTCACGCACAGGAAGACATTATAAAGTTATTTGGCTGTGATATTCTTTAAGGCAGAGTTAATTCATTACTCGAGCTCCCTTTGAGCGAAATAAAGTTGTGTTCTACCTCAAATTAGATCCCGCGATGCAAAAAGGGGTTATTATAACAACTATCATGTACATTGTGCGGTGTAAATAGCATTGCGTCGTATGATACCTCTACGTATTGAATGGTATTCGTCATTAGGAATCAAAGCACTTTCTATTTGCATCAGGTTACGTATCAGATGCTAAGTATGTCTTCAGGAAGAGATTACAAGTCCCATTAGGGTTAAGAGACTGTTATGTAAAATATGAGAATTATAGATAGAATCTTAATAAGTCTTGCGGTTAGAAAAAAAATCATCATTATCTAAATACTTATCATTATCGAGCGAGCGGCTGTTTCTTTCTATCTGGGACCTAATTCTCGCTTTCTTCGAAATAATCTTCGAGTTCTATTCGACTGTAAAATTTCGGCGGAGTCAATTCGAACGTTCCCGATCAATTAAAGCTCTAGTTGACTGATTTTTATTCTAAAAAAGTTGGCCTTTAATTAACCATAATAATGTATCGTGATTTACACTCGATAAAAGTTCGAATTCGTACTTTTATCGATCAATTTCGATTGGGTGTGAATTGGGCATTCTGTGATTACCGTTTTGAGCCACAACATCGTTTTCTCTTGTCAGATTGTAGTCAAACACAGCATAAAAAAATAATAGAAAACCTGTCACTGTTAATTACTTAATGTAACGTAGACCGAGCAAACAATTTTTAGCGTGTCGATTTCTACAAACGCTAACTCTACCATAAACACGTAGAGCTACTACGATATCTATTTACCTTTGCCCTGTATAAATTAAAAATAGAAAATTTTAATAATGAACATCGGCAGCTATATATTTTTTCGAACTTCTTTGGATCTCAAGGCAATTTAATTGTAAATATTGACCTATTCGTAATACTTAACACTCGAGTTGAAAAAAAAACACCATCGAAGAAGGCCTTTGAGTTTTGCCAAATAAGTGACTCTGCTTGTGTTTATAGGCTAATAATCTAAATAAAAAGGCTACTTTATATTTATCGCATCGTCTATTTAGAGTACAAAAAAAGTAGTTTGACGCAGGTGGAAAACGAACCTTTTTTTTTTATACAACTTAGTCGGTAATCAAGCATACGGCCCACCTGATGGTAAGCGGTTAGCCGTAGCCATATGGACGCTTGCAACACAAGAAGCATCGCTCACGCGTTACCGACCTTTCCCCCCTCCCTATGAGCTCTGGCGACCTTACTCACGCGCAGGAACACAACTTTACACAACATAAAGTTATTTGGCTGCGGTATTCTGTAAGGTGGAGGTACTTCCCCAGTCGAGCTGCTCTTTGAGGGAATAAACGCTATGCTCTACCGATCTCAAACCTCTCACCTACAAACTATGTCGTCAAATCTATCAAACCTCTACGCTAACCAGTCTATCAAGATGTGCAATTTATATTAGGGAGGTATATATAGTCTAACTTCATAACAAATCCGTGTTTGCTCACCAAAGTTACTCAGGTTACTTTGAATAGCTTAACGAATCTAAGTGTTTAAATATTTACTCAACTATGTAGAGATTTATGCCTCTGGCAGTCTGGCAACACTGACACGCCTTTGGCAAACATGTGGATTTGTGGAAACCGAGGTCGAGTAAGAAGCGGCTTATGAAATCTATGTGATCACTGTATTGAAGGCTGATATTAATTAGTGTCAAATTACTATAAATATAATAAATGTCAAAGTGAGTTCTCAATGGCAATCGTAAAATTTGACACACGGGTAGATCATAACATGGAATAACATTATAGGATAGGACTTTTTGGCGGGAACTTGAAGAGTGACGTAGCATTTTCATTTTTATATTCATAAATTTGTGTATTTTGAGTTTTATTGTGTATTATTGGTGGTATTTTACCCAATAAAGATCATCCATGTGCACCAGTGAAGTGAAATGAAATGAATTATGTGTATCGTTACTTTTCAAGTTGTCTCAAAATGTCCGTGAAGAGTTTTAGTACAATGACCACCATTGTAGTAAAACATGACTTTTATGGACGGTGACTGACTGAGGACTATAATGTGAAGTGATTTATTGTGACTGGAAACTATAATATAACTCGACACTGGCAGAAATGAGCCCTAATTTGGGCTTGGTTGCCAAAATTAAAAATAAGAAGAAGAAGAAGTAAAAAAAAAAAACATAATGAAACATGAGGCAGCCGCAGCACCATGCCAGCATTAATATTTAATTCCTTCCATTTTTGAAATTTGAAAGCTTTTGACGTTTCTCAAATGAACCGCGACCAAAATCGAAAATCAAACGGAATGTCGTTCTACTGCAGATGCGTTCATTGCGCAACACGAATGATCGAAAGTGACCGAACAGACTCGATGCGAAAATATACGTACCGCCAGCAGCCAATAAAAATATTGTATTTCTGTGTTAATGTTATTTTTTGTGTTATTAAAAATGGTTAGAAATAATAATGAAGATTTGTTTATTGCTTAAAATGTTTCGTGTTATTGGGAAGTTGAAAATGTAGGTCACGTGTCAGCTTCTGGTGTGGCCATAATATGAGCTCTAGAGTCCATTATAAGATTGTTGAAATATTGATATAATCTTCTATAAAAAATACAACCGATTTGAGAACCTCCTCCTTTTTTTGAAGTCGGTTAAAAAACAGTCAAGTTTCCTGCTTCAATTTAAATCGCATATATCACTGATTTTGCGACAAAAAGCATCAAATATTAGATTATCAATTAACCCCCTTACTCAAAAAGCGCGATTTAACTAATATACTGTTTAAATGGTCACGTAAATTATGTCACATTATTTGACAATGACAATAGAGTGACTTTATTTACGTGACCCTTTAAACAGTATATTAGTTTAGTAACGTTTTATGAGTAAGGGGGTATGTCTTTTTTTTTAAACATATTCATGGTTCAAAAGTATTTAGAAATAAATTTGTTCTTGTTTCGAACCTAAATAAAGGGATTCTGCAATCCGTACACAACAGCAGCTAACGAAATCATCATTTGACGAGATCACAGCGATTTATTTGCCATATGCGCACGCACATTATCGCTATTATCGTACGTAGCAAGCATTTGACGTGTTGAAAGTGTAAATAGTTTATTGTGCTGCATTCGCAATATGTTGCTTCTTCGCAATATTGGAGCAAGGAAAATTTGTTCCGTGAAAATACTTTGACATTACAGCAGCAACCGATAATTATTATTTACTCGAATTCAATGACTGGCCAGCGGACGCGGTTGGTTAAGACTTTGCTCATGATTCCACCTATCGCGCCGCTGGTCGTGGGTTCGATTCCCACACAAGACATGTATTTGTGTGCATGAACATGGCTGTATGTCCTGAGTCTGGGTGTAATTATGTTGAGTAATATTAAGTATGTATTTACAAACAAAAAGTAGTATATTATGTATTAATGTCCAGGATATTTATTATAATTTATTATTATATTTATAATTGTCAAGCTGTAAATTTAAATACATAATTATACAAATGTGTTTACAATCAAAGTTGACATACTTTTTACATTTGATAAGCTTATTTTTGACCAGAATAGTGCAGTGGTAAGGGTTGGTGTGATCAACAGTGGTTAGCAAATTAAGCCAAGAAAGGCCTGGCTCTCAAATGCAGTTGTCGGAAGACCAGTTGGTAGAACATATTTTTAATTCAATCAAATATCACCTTTCTCGTGTATATTATTTATCCTGGCTATATATGATATAGTTATATTTTACAGCCTTAAAGCCACTTCAGGCGTTTCAATATTTGTTTTGAAGATCACACGACCCCTTAACATCCTTACCTCATAAAAGCTACCTTAGCTTCCTTCGAAATAGTGATGCAACTGATTGGTAACACAGCACCAGATGACAAAGATCTCTTCCATCCAACTATCCTCAGGATAACGCAGGTCATTATAAGATGGTGCTTAATATAATTCCAATCATGGCTTCAGGATGCGCCGACGCATTATGAATGTTAAATGTGACATACAAAATTGACCTTTAGGGCCTTACAATACGTGCCACCGTGTTACGTGCACGTATTTAGTGGATATTCTCGGTAATGATACAGTAGCATTGTATTATACATACTATATTCAAAAGTAGGTTATATGGTCAGTTTTAATTTATATCATGTCAAATGTCTAAGGAATTTTGGTAAACGCTATTTGAATTTTAAATATTGCTATTTAACGTCTGATTTTACTTAACTAAAAACTCTACTTACTCTATAGAAAAGTAAGTTAGGGGAGCCCAAGCGGGGTTTTTGTGATTTACTTAAGCGCGGCAGAATAACATAGGGGAGAAACCTTTGTGCGAAGCGAGGGTGCTGGAGGGAGGTGTCAGAATTCCCCCGGGACGAGCTATCAAAGCGCCGCGCTTGGAGGGGTGAGCAGGTACGCGTTCAACACGAGAGCCCGCCCCCCTCTACAGCGCAGATGGCGACCACCGTGGGGTTTTAGCCGGTACAAGTCCGGCATAACCTGGCCGCTACCCCCGGGGCGGTCGGGTATCCTATGAGGATTTCCCCACGAAAAAAAATAAAAAAAAATGTGAGAAACCTTTACCCTACCATACATGAACCCTTTATATAGGGTCGCGTGTCTAGGGCATACGTTTTTTTTCAAACCTTCAGATTAAGGAAACTCCTCCATATAATTGTCACATAGGTCAGCGCGACAAGGACATCAAGCTGAGCCGTCTGTATTAATCTGACGCGCTCGAGTATTTCAATGTCACGATTATCTTTTGCATTTCCAAAAATCGTCCAGAGTTTTGATCGCGTCCAAAACGTCCCACCAATGAAAGGGACACATAGGATCCCCATTTAGCATCTTGGGCTCCCCCACTATTATATTAGTTTATCTATTCCTATTTAACCTATAATTTACATAGCTTCATAGAATCAAATAATCCTCTAGCTTCCTCTAGTATGATTTATTAATATCTTACTCATTCGTTTCAAAATCGTAGTATCCCTTCTCAATTGAAATACAGCCCAATAGCTCCTTTATATTTCACCAACAAACCGGAGAAACGAGTAAAATTTTGCGCATAACTGTGCAATAAATGCTGATCATTTATAGTTTTGGAGCCGACTGGTACGTGAGTCACAGATCTTGACCAAAGTTTTGATTTCGAAACCTTTGTTACTCACAACAGTTGCGTAAATTCTTAAGATGCGTGATTTTAGCGCGAGTAGTTGTGGTGTAAGTTTAATATCGTCATGATCTTTATTAACATTAATTGTTGCATTTAGATCATAAGAGTTACTAGGTATTTCAAGTGTTTAATGTGCCTTCTCAATTTCAGCAACCGTTTGCTTATCTTGTTAGACTTCTACGTCATTATTATGATCTGCTCTTTGTAGGCGTATCTTATTGTTCGTCTAATACCCAAATTTCAGTTTTATATCTTCATCATTTATCTTAAATTATGTTAATTCAAATTCTTTGTTTTAGACATAGGTCCATATTAGAAAAAATAAATAGCAAATATGAAAACATAAATGTCAGAAAGGCTTTGCTTTGCTTTGAGCTCAATCTCGCCAAATGTGGCCGAAGGTGGTAAGCACAAAAAACGTTACTCTTCAAAAATAAATTAATTGGCTCTCAAGTGCACTGCCGGAATAGTGCACCGGTAGATGCTTGGCAGGCTAAAAAGTTTTTCAAGGTGAGGGTAATAAAGCCAGGCAGGAGGGTACTACAATATATCTTACCACCGTGCCATGGTGTCCTTGTAATACTTTCCTTCCCTGCAAACTTATTAAAGGAATAAAACCTACAATCTTCGTAACATCACTACCTCTGAGCTATCAAGAATGTTCTTTCACTTTTTTAAGTGATATTATTAGTCGAAATTTCAGCGTATGTCAGTCTCTTTGTCATCATAGTCTATCAACGTCCATGTAACTACATCGAGCTGGTATTTCCAGCCTTGCATGCAATATTTGGAAACGTGAACGAGTGAAGTCTTGAACATATTTTCCAAATGGGTGATAAATGTCTTATAACTAGTTCGTACAACGCTGATCGATGTTTCACGGTGGGTGAACTTGAAGGCTTCAATAGTGTTTTCAGGTCGTTTGTTACTTTCAGTTTAACTGATTCGAATATTCTACATAACAGTTTTTATTGTCAAAATTATGAACGTTTTGTTTTGTTTTTAATTGGAGAACTCAAGAAATAAGTTTGCTCATTATCACGAGTCGAGTAGTATTAAATTTCACAATTATTATTTCAAGACACTTATGTAAAGTTACTAATATTCTAATACGTCGATCCCATTGTACCAAATAAATTAAATAGATGTTCAATGCACTTTATGTATGAGAAAAGTAACTTTTAAAATGAATGTTACTTCGTAATTTTGAGGTATTTTGTCATTTTATTATTTTACCGAAAGCTCAAGCTAATGTACGATTCAAATCACCAAACGTGTCACGGCATTCATCGTGCAGGCATCGGTGATGAAGAGTAATGGTGATTTAGAGTTTATTGTAGCGAACTGTATGACAGTATTCAATTATTAGTGTTATGTTTATGTTATTTGTAGAGTAACCACTCAATGAGTCTATTATTCCTCTTCTCCTTCAAACTATTCGTTCTTATAATAACATATTAATCTTTATTTAAACTCAGCCGACATGTTCATATGATTAGCGGAAAATTTGTCGAATAAACTCAGTTACACCACGTCATAGACATGTACCGGTTCTATTATTTCAAAACATTGTACGGAGCTTGTTTATAGTTGAATCTTTGGATATTGACCACTGACCAGTCGTTTAGCTAGTTTCGAAACCGTTCGTAAGTAAACTGCGCCTGCGGTTATTAGTGCTATATTTATACGTTGCTTGAATTAAGCATGACGCTGTGCCTTGTTAGTGAATTCTTTGGCTTCTGTCGTATCTTGATATTTCTTTGTGTGACCCCATTCACGTGGATTCCATAATAATAATAAATAAAATAAATAATAAATATCCTGGTACATCAGTTTGTACCTACTTTGGAAACCAGATAACTGATATACTACATACACTATTTTTAGTTTGTTAATACATACTTAATATACATAATTACACCTAGACTTAGGATATACAGTTCAGTACATGTTCATGCACAGAAATGCATGTCCTGTGTGGGAATCGAACGGGACCTGCGGCGCGATGGGTGGAATCTTAACCAACCGCGCCAACTGGTCGGTCATAATAGGATAGAGATTATACCTACTGGACAAGGTATAAATAATACTGGATGAAAAAATAAGTTTGTGTATGGATTATCCATCGGCCTTTGTGTACTTCTTGTCTGTTAAGGAGTGACTTGATTATGGTGCACGGTAACACTGGGACGGAAAAATAAAGGGGCATAAAACTGTGTAGGTTCCTTTAAATACATGCGATGGAGTTTCGAACTGGTAGTTTGTTGTAGATCACTTAAAAATACATAAAACGAAGTAGGTACATAAGCCTAAATATATACTATTTCATATTAATTAATAACAACACAAGCATAAAAAAACACGCCTTATGGAAACAAAAACTCGCTATCGCAATTTTCCCCTAAATCGTGTCTCTTTTTTTTATTACTATTAAAACAAAAAATATTGGTTTTATTTATAGGTAAATGTACTTCCTCCAAGAGCCTGATTAAGACAAATAGTGACACAAAATTGGTGTTAAAAAAAAAACTAAACCCATGTTTGGCTTTTATTCTACAAGTGCATCCCTTAACTCGTGTAAGGTACCTAGCTGGTGTTACGTTGTCTCTCGAGCTCGTCTCAACTCTCAAGCATGCTCTATCTATTGGATTGAAGTCTGTAACTGCGAACTGGCCACTCCATTCAGCTGTAACGACGTACGTTGTTGATACCCAGCATCTACCGGTGTTCCGACAGCTGCACTTAAGAGCCAGTTCTAGGATTTAGGAACAAGAACTGTCGTGACTTCAATCCCCAAGATACATACCTATTTATCCCAGCAGGTTACCACGATTGACGACAAAAAGTGATTCATGATTATTCTAAGGTAGGGTTCTTATGTGGATTTCCTACGCCTATGATCCTGACTCCAGAGACAACACCGTTATTTATAATCTTATAGTGGAGTATTATTTATAATATTATATTGTTATAACTTTTAGAAAAGCTTGTTTCAATTATTTACCGAAACCGGTTTTAAGGTAACTTAAACTTTTGCATGCTGTTTCTCTTATTTCATTTTATTTACACATTTAATTAATATTTAAATGTACACATGTGACCTTTTCATGAATTTTTTTTTTTTTTTTACATCTAAGTCGTTAAACAAACATACGGCCCGCCTGATGGTAAGCGGTTACCGTAGCCATATGGACGCCTGCAACACACGAAGCATCGCTCATGCGTTACCGACCTTTCCCCCCTCCCCTATGAGCTCTGGCGACCTTACTCACGCGCAGGAACACAACTTTACACAACATAAAGTTATTTGGCTGCGGTATTCTGTAAGGTGGAGGTACTTCCCCAGTCGAGCTGCTCTTCGAGCGAATAAACGCTGCGCTCTACCTCTCTCAAAATACCTATTATAATCATAATTATTACCTACAGCGTGATTGTGTTATAAACATACATACACAAGTTCATAATATATCAAGTATTAATAGGATAAGTAGAAACTTTGTTTGCGCGAACTTTGACTTTTAAACTTGGATTAAAATAAGTTTTTGACTAGTTTTTGCTATTATTTTTTGTACAATTATGTCTATCGATGAACATTATAATGTTACTTCGTTTTTGTTCTTAAATCATGCATGACCTAATGTTTTTATATGATGAGATGAGTTCATTAGTATTTTTACTTATCTATAAATATTTAAAGATAATATTTTTTTATAAAAAAACCCATGAAGAAACTTTTTGTATTCTATGAAATATAACAGGGGGTCTAGACAAGATTATGTTGGCTTGGTTTTTAGAAAACTATTTATTTATCTTTCTCTTAGTATCCCACTAAGAAACTCTAAACACTAAAAATCATCGTCTATTAAAAATGACAGCCTCCAATGACATCTTATCTTGTAGGGAATATTCTAAATACGAAGAGTTTAATTTAAACACCGACGATCCTCATTAATTAATTAAATTACTTACTCTGAGATGCGCGTGCGCTGGAATTTATTCAAATAGGTGCTACGTGTTTAGTTAGGTCATAGTATAGTTTACTATAGTAGGTAGCATCTTTGGAACTTGTTCAGTTTAGCTACTTTATCTACATTAGTAACACAAAACTAATTATTTTAAAATCTTTTAATACTTAATAGAAAGGTGCGTAAAATTACTTTTGAACATTTTAAACATTTTTCCACATGTAAGTAGAACAGAATACTATATTTTATTTGCAGTAAATGCAAGCAAAATATCTCTACGAACTTAACAATTGACTCTACAATTGCATTTTTTTAGTTACCCACTTGATTTACTGCTTCTAGAAAAGCATTATCTTACTGTGGTTCGACTCAGAAACAATTATACTCTCAGCATTTACGTGGCGAATGAATATTTTATGAGTGAAAACAGTTTGTCTACGGATATGCGATACTAAATTAGTTATAGGTACGGACACCACTAAGTATGTTGATTTATTGGGAGTGGAGGCACTTTCACGGTTCGTTTTCGATCTTAACCAGCAGTACCAGAGTAGCAACGTATTTTAAAGGTATTCGTGGGATAGGTTACGTGGGATTAAAGATTAATTGCTCAATTTGTTGATATCAGTGATTGATAGCAATTTAAACGCACAAACTTTTATTTATATACTACTACTACTACTATACTCTCTTTAATTATATTATAAAGCCGAAAAGTAAACGTATAGTTTTAAAAAAAAACTATGATATCGAATTGAAAAAAAAAGCCCATTTACTGAAGAAGGCTGGTGAAACAGCAAGGCATAGTTAGTATTCATATATAAATGCCTTACTTCATTTAACCACAAGACGTCGATCTTAAATATTAGTAGAGTATCTAATTAAAAAAAATATGACTGTCAATATTGAAAATATATTTTAATGAATTAATGCGAAAGTTCGTCAAAATTTCGGCATTGACAATCAAAACCGAATCGAATAGTATATCAATGTATGCAAATAATTTAGTCGATGTCTAAGCCATAGGGTCATCGCTCACTATGTCAGCACCGCTCCATCGCAGCAACGGCCCGGCATCGGCACCGCCCCAACTCAATCCAACCACTAGCTACCAGCGCGCCGCCTGCGAGGTGGCAGCTCGCGGGCGGCAGCGCGGCACCCGTGAGAAGCCCGCGGCTTCGGCAGGATACCGCTTGCTGGCGTCACGCAGGACGGGAGCGGACCGCTCGCTGGAAGCTTGTGATCAGCACGACTAGTGGCTTGCCGCGAGGCGTCAACTATTTTATCTAGTTATTGTAAAATTTACTTTAACGCATAGGTACGATTTAAAGACCTCTCTAGAATGAATGAATGACAAGGTAAATGCCGAGGCGTAGCCGTGCTGTTATAGTGAGCGGTGACCCTTAGACTCTAAGGCATTCGGTTAGTAGGCCGAATAACCGGTCAGACAGCTGTCGCTCAATGCACAGCCCTATTGATTGGCGGCCGTTGACGTCTAATTCCTAATTTAATTAGCTTAATTAGGTTCTTGCTAATTGTTGACTATTAGTATTGAGTATGATTTTTGACCGGGCAGTTAACCCAAAAATAACTTAATATTTTATTTTTAACTAGCTGTTTTCAAAAAAAAAACTTGCACACAATCAACCTATGTACTGAAAATGTAATCACATAAAAAAAAAACAAATTGGTCGAGCTTTTCTCAAGTGATATTCTCAGCTCTCACATACACTTGGCAATTGATTTTTATCCATTTCTATTCATACTATAGAATATAGATTACGTATCCTTGCCTTGGGTGTGATCTTTTTTTAAATATCTAACTAATATTCAAGGCGTTTTCCTATTTTAATTATGTAAGAATAAGTGTTCATTTTCAGAATCAGTCGAGTCACTATTTTTAAATTTTTTTTTTTTTTTGTAATACTTATTTTATTTTTGCAGTCTTTTAATTTAAATATATGTCGGAGTCAGCGACAGCCAAGCGATACAAAGACCACGATTAGGGTTCAGTGGTATCAGGATTCGGTGGGCGCAGTGCAGGCAATAAAACAACCTTATACCATCGCTTCGTAAAAGTCCCGTATGAGGAGAAGAAGCGACGCAACAAACTCCTCACGGGCCCAATGTGTTTATTGTCGTAATATTACAATTAAATAATCACTCCACTTCACTTCACATAATTGTACATTCTTAAATAAGTATAGGCTTAAGAGCCGGGTGTAACAACGATTGCAACTGAGATGTGTACAGCTCGAGAGCTTGTGATAAACTAATTGTCCCAAAAGCAATATGCATCCCCTTATTAACTTTGTTATTCACATTATATTCAAATCAGTAATCTTACTTTTTACAAATACCCTCATTAAGTCTTGTTATTTACGTTAAAATCAAATCAGTGTTGCTACTATTTCACCCAACCCTTGTACCACGACAATATAATAATACAACTGAGTCCGACCAACTATCTAATTCTCCGACACGGCCATCCTGCGAATCACACGTCCTCGTGTGAAAACCTCTGCCAGATGTACCTGAAACCAAATAAGTCCAGCACAGTAACTGATAATTTCGCTCGGCCATTCCTGCCTAAACTTGATAGCCATTTTTGCTATTAATCGCTTCAGTTTCATCATTACACTAACGCTTACTCATTCTAACCAATGCTACAGTTCCAATCTTTTAACTTATCTCATAAATTCAAGACACACTAAAGGCAACAAAGGTAAGCAGTAAGCTCAGTTTAGACAATCCAAATGTAACGATTACTAAGATCAACAGCCCTACAGCTCACCAAGCACGTTTACTACCTACGCACTTACTTAAGGGAGACAGTTTTTACTTTATAGTCTTCTAGGCAAGAATAGACAGTACTAAATCACCCTAAGCCATTGCTTATAGAATATTCGCGGACTACTCACGAAAATCTATGATCTCCGCACTTTATTGTGTTATGGAAACAGTCACCGCGCCGTTAATAGTGTAAGTGGCCTCCAATGGCCTCCACGCCTTCCAGATAACCACCACGCCTTCTGGACAGCTCCGTCTAAATGACCACCTCGCCTCATTGAGACAGGCCTTCACGCCTTCTAGATTACTACTAAATCTGGCAAAGAGCATACGGCCTCCCGGATGGTAGCCGGTTACCGCCGCCCTTGGACGCGTGTAACACCAGGGGTATCACACGCGTGCGTACCGACTTTGCAGAAATCTCTTCACCTATCCTTCCAGATGGCCACCTAGTGGCACCTAGTCTAGTCAGATAACACCGTCTAAATTGCCACCTCGCCTCATTTAGACAACACCGTGTAAATGACCACCTCACCGTTCAGACACCTAACATAAAACCATAACAGTGAACACAACATTGAGATTCGGACAACTTAAGTTTACTTAAGAGATATCAATTTCTATCAGGCTATGTCTACATAATGGCTAATGGTAAGGGCAACTTTACTACGGCTGATAGAATTTCACTCCAAAATGAACTACACTACCTAATTGGCATTAGTTTAAACCTATCGTGAGATTATATGACGTAAGAGATTAAAATATTGTGTGATTTTAACGACCTAGAAACATTGAGTCATTACATAACCTTGCATGACCTTCACTATGAGAATAAATGTCATGGACATAAACAAAGGACATTGCCAACCGCATATGGAACCAGCACAGTACATCGCTATCAAGGGACTCACCAAACTCCTAGTTAGTTGCTTACACTATACTTTTAACCTTCATAGTTTATTTCTACCTACATTTTTCAATTCCGAAATCGTCACGAAATCAAAACGCAATTTCACGATAATAAAATCAATTACAATAATCTTGCTAAAACAATATTGATGAGTACCGCATCAAAGTCTAGTCTCATTTGCGTAACAACTTAAACAAGGGTAATAATAAAGCATACCGTCACGTCACACTAACAACACATCTTGTTAACGCTTCAACACAAACTGGGATATTAAACTACGCAGCCTAGGTGCGGCTCATCTTATTAAATATCACGCTAGTATTTTAATAAGCAAGTACAACTCAAATCATTAGGTGCCTATTTTATCTGACTATCCGATTATGACTATAATCTAGCTCCCATAATCTCTATGACTGCTAAACACTAATAGTTCCGTAACGATATCTATACCCGTGATTATCTCCGTGACCTAAGCGCAAAATAATAATTTGAGACTCAAGAGGACACGCACTTAAATCCAATTAAAACGCTAACCAACTATATTCTCAACAACAATGGGTACTTGGTACCTCAGGTACCTTCGTAATCCATTAGTAAACAACATGAAATCGACTCACAGAAAATAGCCATCTATCCAGTAGGGTTGCCGAATGCAGCACAGGTCAACCCGACGCTGGTTGTTGCTGTTGCTCACTGCACCGGTGTTGCTACCAACCGCGCTGCCGTTGCCACGACTGCTTTTGACTGCAGTGAAGTTGCAGACACGAGGGCAGTTATTCGCAAAGTAGCCAGCATCACCATATCTGTAACATTTAACACAACACAGCATTTGCTTCCAGCTTAGACAATGAAATAATGTTAGAAGTAAAGGAACGATCACATGACCTGTTTTTCCCACACTCGAAGCACCGCAGACAACCGCGCAGCATGGAATGACCACCATCTAGCTATTATCATGTCGCGTATAAGCACGCGCATCTCATGATTCATTTAGTTACACTATTACGATGCCACCAAACTTAATTCAGTCTTCATTCTTGACGTCATCCCTCGCTTGTCACAAGCCACTATTTGACACGTGTTCGGGGTTCTCAAGCACGTGGCAGTCCTCAAAGTATGTAGAAACAATTCAAGTATGGTTTTAATTGCCTGTCTTTATCTCACGCCTGATGTCGGAGTCAGCGACAGCCAAGCGATACAAAGACCACGATTAGGGTTCAGTGGTATCAGGATTCGGTGGGCGCAGTGCAGGCAATAAAACAACCTTATACCATCGCTTCGTAAAAGTCCCGTATGAGGAGAAGAAGCGACGCAACAAACTCCTCACGGGCCCAATGTGTTTATTGTCGTAATATTACAATTAAATAATCACTCCACTTCACTTCACACAATTGTACATTCTTAAATAAGTATAGGCTTAAGAGCCGGGTGTAACAACGATTGCACTGAGATGTGTACAGCTCGAGAGCTTGTGATAAACTAATTGTCCCAAAAGCAATATGCATCCCCTTATTAACTTTGTTATTCACATTATATTCAAATCAGTAATCTTACTTTTTACAAATACCCTCATTAAGTCTTGTTATTTACGTTAAAATCAAATCAGTGTTGCTACTATTTCACCCAACCCTTGTACCACGACAATATAATAATACAACTGAGTCCGACCAACTATCTAATTCTCCGAAATATATTTTATCAAATTTAAATTGAAAGCTAGGCATTCACTAACGATTTTATAAATAAGAATTCTAAAATAAAATCGTTCTTATTCGGTTTCCAATCGATCAAAGTTGTTATCGTGTAGGAAATGATTAATGTAATACATGCAATTAGCAGCGCAGCCGACGAGTCGGATGTCCGACGTCGATAGAGAGCGAATTCTCAATGTATATACTATAGCGAATTAGAGGATGAATAGAAATAATATAAAGCTGAAGAGTTTTATGCGCTAGTCCCTGGAACTACCAGTCGGTTTCGCACAAGTTCGAAGAAGCTGCATTATAAGCCGAGTATTATAAGCTACTTTTAAGAGAATATGCTGGTGGCGTTTGTACCATACAAACGTAATCCTCAGTTTCCTCTCTGGATGGACACAAGAGCAATGATTATTCTACCATGAGAAAAAGTTTGACGAATATAAAAAAACAAAGGAAAATTGACAGACATAGCCAAAGCCCTTCTTATTATGATACTTGTTTTTTTTTTTTTTATATCGTTCCAGTTTTGGAGGAGAAAACCGGGGATTACGAAATAGCGATTTCGTCTAATTTAAATAGGTATAATCGGTCCAAGCTGTAGTAGTCTCTATCGCCCTCGGGCGGGATAGCTCGGGCACAGCGCGACAGCAATAGACAAGTTAAAAACCTATTTTTCAAATTTCTGGCAGCCATCCTATCCTCTTAATCCCGGAAACGCGGGGACAGCTAGTCTCCCAATAAAGCCTAGTCCCGTATTTCATAATATCCTGGTAAAACAATCTGTAAATTTCGTACAATTATAGCATCGTGGAATTTCGCCACGTTTGAAGCTTCATATCTGAATTGCGAAAGTGGAAAACATAATCGCCCCCCTATCGTGAAACTTTCTTTTCCGAATAAATCATTTAATTTATATAAGAGTTTACTGACTAACTGTTGTACGATAAGAGTACTCGTTATGAAGGGGCTCAAAGTAATTTATAATTGCCAGTTCTATATAGATCAGGCCCCCTAAAAAGGAAACTAAAGCAATATTGCTTATGGATTATTTATTCGAATTTATAGCACATCTTATGCATCAATCCGAATCTTTTAATGAATTGAGTTGTATATATTTAGTGACTATTTGACATAAAAGAATGGAATTACGTAGGGTCTGCCAAGAATTCGAAAAAAAATACTTCTTTAGCTTTATTGGTTTAGAGTCCTTTTTAACTCCCCCAGGTGGGAGTTAAGAAAATGAAGCTTACCTAGCTGTGACAAAACTTTCATCTCATATTTGTCAACTGAAACGGCTGTGTGTACCTAAAATTGGCAACAATATCTACAAGTAATTAATACAATTTTATCTCTCTTCCCAGATCATTCAGTGCAGTGAAGAAAATCTTCTATCACAGTGTTAAATAATGCCAGTTATTTGTATTGGTGATATAAATAAATATTCGCGTACATATCGCGTTGTGCAATAGTTTGTGTTGTGTGTAGTGGCTCAGTGATTAGTGACCAACGGTCCAAGATGATGACCTTGTACAGAACCATCAGGGGGACGAGCACCACCAAGAAGAAGAAACGGGAGAGGTGAGTTATAGAAATAGAGCCTTCATAAGACTAGTAATGAGATATGCAAAAATAAAATGTATAAATAAAAACCAAAAATTCGGACATGACTTTTTTTCGTCGGTGTCTATGCATAGGTACCTAAATGTTTATTATTTGGTTATTGTTAATTATTTGGAAAAAGAAGCCAAACTTAGATTAGGTATTCAAAAAATATTTAAAAAAATGTATACGTGCTGAGTTTCTCGTCGAAATTCTTGACTTTGACAATGTCTTACAAAAATTAACCCTTATAAAAATTAGGACAAGTAAATTATAAGATAGCTACCTACTTAAATTGCATTATTATTTTTAAGTCAGTCTGTGATAGTAATACCAAATCAATTGCTCGTTTGTATACAATTCAATAAATAGAATTTTTTTATGCGATACAAATATAATCCCTCGTGCGCTAGCGCAGCCAGCACTCCAGCGCCACTGTTAAAGAGACCGGCATTAGCCGGCAACTCTACATAATATTGATACATAGTTTCACTTTTACTTGTGTGAACATACATAAGCAGTTTCTAACAAATAGTTCCACGTTATAACGGTAGATGGCGTACAGTTGACTGAAAATAGACAACTTGTAGAGATCTTACCTACTTTTATTGATAACTTTACAAACTTTATATCAATGTGAGATATATGTACCGGGTAAAGAAATAGTTTTGACTTTAGCTCTGATGAATCTAGCCCAAGCATGGTGCCATAATTGGTAGTCTAATAGTTAATGACCATTTTATGGCCGATTCCTATAATTTACGGACCGTTATCGGTTAAAACTAACACTTATCTTTACTAATAATGAAGCAAAGACCTCAATGCTTTGCATAGCAGACCCTCCCATATGGAAGTAGCTATCACAGGTAAATTTAGCTTACGAAATGATCTATATGCCCAGTTTGGCAATAAAAAAACCTACCATTGGTAAGCAAAACGATTCGTTTTTGTTTATAGAAACCTGGCAGCGATACTTACCAACCAGAGGCTCTACCGCGTATCTTTGGTGGTAATCGTAAAGCACACAATTAATTAATTTCATTCAATCATAGTCATCGTCGTAACGCGTCATTGGATGAAATCTTTAATGGTGTTCGTTACGATTACCCCCAAAGATAAGGAATAGCCCGGCAGATTAGGGTTTGTAGGATAAACCGCTGGGCAATATGCTGGCTCTGGCTATTAGTATTTAATTTGGGATAGGATAATATACCTACATGTAAAGAATGTTTCAGTATAATATTAGTTATTATTGTTTGAACACGTTGACTGTCCAGTCCAATGCCCCACGTGGTGGGTCACGATCACGATGAAAAATGACTAGTCCATTTTGAACATTCCCAAATTTGTCCAGATTTGGTATATTTTAAGCTGGATTTACCGGGTTATACACTTTTTTATGGAGGGGAGGGGGGCACAGTGAACGTATGTCTAGTTAAAATACACATACACTTTTTTTCATAGTACACGTTACTTACATTGAGAAACATTTCACCTGTCAACTTTTTATAAACACTAACAAGATATTCGAACAATATTATTTATGGTCAACAGGTCAATAACTCCGAACCAATAGATCTATGCTCCTCTAAACAGACAGACGGACAGGTCAGTCATTATCTTAATTAGAAAACACAAAGATCCAATAACTCAATTATGTTTTTGCGTGAAAGTAATTAGTTTAGTGTTCGATATGTTATCGGTAAGGATCAATATCTACTATGGTAACGATTTATGTACCATCCATCCATCTGTCCTTCAGTCCATCCATGCCCCAACTTGAACAGGTCATGTCTCAGCTGTGTATGTCATAATTAGGATAACACAATGGTTATAGACTGATTAAGATCAAATTCAAATAGTATTTATTCAATTTAGACCCTGATAAGGCACTTATGAATGTTAACAAATGACTCTACACCGGTTCCAAATACAACTTGAACTGAGAAGACTCCGGCAAGAAACTCAGCAAGTCTTTTTTTTTGTAATGTTTACTTATAAGTATTACAATTTACAAAATATATATAACAATAGCCTGCGAAGCGAACAATTCATTCAAATGCATTCTTGTCATTTACAACATCAGAAACTTTATAGTACCCTTTCTTGCATAACTTCTGTTTTACCCTCAAATGAATGATCAATAATAATATTTGCTATCGCTGCTTCTTTTTTTACGGTTTGTCTAAGATTATGAAGAACTGAATCGCTCTGAAAATGAAGCGCTCGTGGTGTAGCATGATTAGCCGTTCTTAATCGATCGGCAAAGTTAAGCTACGTCTGTCTTGGTCGGTACCTGGATGGGTGACCGCCTAGTGGTATTTCAAATCGAGCGTTTCCGTGCTTCGGAAGGCACGTTAAGCCGTTGGTCCCGGTTATCACTTAATTGTGATAGTCGTTAAGCTGGTTGGATGCCTCCTAGGCGGCTTGAAAAACTCCAACAGTAGGTTGGCCACTAGCCTACCTCCACCGATCCGCAGTGGGCACGCGTGGTGGAGTATCTGCCCATTCCCTTTCACCCTGATTTGTGAAAGGAGGCCTGTGCTCAGCAGTGGGACATTATAGGCTGATGATGATGATGATGATGATGATGAAGAACTAGCTGTCCCCCGCGGTTTCACCCGCGTTCCCGGGTTAAAAAGTAACCTATGTCCTGCTCCATACCATTGGCCGTCTGCATGCCAAATTTAACATATAAACTCACATTCTCAAAGGATGGGGAACCATAAAAGACACTGCATTTGTTCTCGTATCTTTCGATTCGGAAATTATAATTAGTTATCAAATGAACATACATTTGAAGGCAATCTATCAAGATTTGACAAAGTTCAAGGCATAAAGAATTTATGAATCTACACCACGAGGTATAATTAGGCAATTGAGATGATTTTTAACTGTCGCAGAACAAAAAGTGTTAATGTTTGGATTAAAATGTATCTGTTATTCGTACCTCTTATTTCATCTATTTAGAAGGCTGTAAAAAATGCAATAATCAGTACCTAACTGTTTGTCTAGAATTAGCCTATTCAATTACTGTCATTAATAAATAAGATTTAAAGGGGGATTTAGCATTTGACTTTTTAATCAATGAGAGCTTTTTGTAAGGATAGGTACATTGGTCAAAGACATATGTGGTTCGCTCAAATTTTTTGTGCTAATCTTCGCTCAGTTGTATAGTTGAACATAAATGCCCCATTTTAGCTACACCCAAGCAGAAGTGGATTCCATCTTTAGATCAGCGGTTATCAAGTCCTTGGCTACGGTTGGTTGTTGCTTTATAGCTTTCGGAGCCAGCTCGGTGCCTACTCTCAGGAGCCTAGTATACCTACAATTCTGTTACCCTAAGCAATACCAACCTTGATTTTGTTAAGTCAATTAATAAATACCTTCATTTTTATTGACACCCAAAAGGTCACAGTATCGGTGTCAATGCTCCGTAAATAATCGCGTGAGTCACTGTCAGTCACCAAAAATCTGAATTTCTTGGTCGCCGTTAGCAACCCATCCATGTGTTACATCAATGCACAAACATCAAGTTGAATTTACAATTTGACAGTGTCACTGCGTATAATACACGTTTTATCGAATTTAAGCTCTTAAGTGTATGTTTTGATATAAATATTATGTTGAATGTACTGTGGGAAGACCGGCGTGACATCACCGAGTGACAGATTGAATATAGATTTTCGCCCGGCTCGGTTCACATGATTGTGTAATAATGTTATTTTTGGAGACCATCGTTGAATTTGTAATTACGTAGGTACATGTTGTGGTGGTTCTGAAGTCATAGTTAAGTTTCCTATTTAATTAGGCAAAATTAATTAGAGTAATTTCGTTGAAGTTCGTAAATTCCGTTGTAGGCTAGTATATATTGAAATCGTAAGTTGAAACTAATCGGGAACCTCCTATCACTTAGAAAAGTAAAATTTTCTAAAAAAAATTTCATGTATTGTTTTTTAATGAATCAAGTAACATGTAATTTAAAAACAGCTATTTCCGACAATAACAACACAGTCAAACTTCGACGACTCCAACCCACCTTTAAGGTACTAGACTGTTTCACGTCAATTTAAACCATCAAGTCTCAAAACAGCATTAAGAGGCCGAAGACTAAGTTGAATATTTTTTTACTCAACATTTTTATATGAACGTGGTAAAAAGTGATTCGTTTATTTTATAGAAGACTTTCATAATAATATATTGTAATTTTTTCGTACCGATTCGATGTCAAGACGATTCTTAAATATGTGATATTCTATACCTCTCACAGCAAAAATTCAGAAACAGCCATCCGTTTAAACGTCGATTAATCAAAATTAAATAAATAAAAAAGTAGCTCGTTTATTAGATCATAATTGAAATCATCTTTCATATTGTGCATTAAAACTTGTAGAAATACAGTATTTAAACCGTAAAATCACGTCTGTAAAATCACGTAAATAAAAATTTTGCATACGGCCTCTTAATGTGACACAATAGTCCTTTAATGCAGAGGCGTCTGTTTATATTGAATTGCGAACCGTGTAAAATTCGTCGATATTATTCTAAACGACCAATTCATAGTGTGATGCTAGTTTTCGACGCCCACAGCACCCTACGGTACAGCAATGCCTGGTTATGGTCACGTCACGAGCCACGAAAATGGCTTCATTTGTATTGTACCATGTATGCTCGCAGGTAAATGAGGTGATAAAAAGTTGGTATACAATGGTTACGCGAAATTGTTGGCTTGATTTGTTTTTTACATCTCTGAATATAGGAATAGGAGTCGATATCCTGCATCTATAAAATACATTCTAGACATTAGGAAATCTTTAAAGGTGAATTCCTATTTTTATTTCCCAGGTAAAACTAGTCTGTTTTTCCCTCTAATACGAAAACAAATGCTTTCGACAAGCAGGATCGTACCCAGGACCCATTTTAGGGGGGTGCCGCAATTTTCTGAAATTGGTTCAAAAACACGTGTTACAGGTACATTACTTTTTTTACTTAAATTCAATGTTACTTAGGTATCGGTGCATATGGGTAATAATAAAATAACCTTGCTGAGTTTCTTGCCTGTTCTTCTCAGTTGAAGGCCGACTTACGAACTGGCGGTAACTTCAGTAGCTTTGACCTTCATAGGTGCCCTTCTAGGGCCTAAATTGAATAAATGGCTTTGACTTTGACTTTGAATAATACCTATGATATGTTGTGGTACCTAAATGTCACTCTGAATATTATTTAACGGCATTGAGCTATTATTACTACGTATAGAGAAGACGCCACACACACAACTACACACTCACAATTATGTTCCCTTCAAGTGAGGCCATCCGGCCACTATTGTTGTCGAACGATGAACGAAAAGCGTGAGTGCCGTGAAAATCACGGTGTTTGCGAGAAAAATACTCCTAAAAGCGTTCTGATAGCGCTGCGTGTTTCTATTGTCTGCTTAGACGACTAATTATTGTTTCAGCGCTTATGATAGATTCTCAATGTTCAACGGGGAGTGAATTAACACCAATATCAACCCCCTGCCTACGGGCCTGTCGACAACGTTAGCCCATAAAGTATGCTGAATCCTGCATTATTTTATGCATATTAAAATAACCAAACAAAAAATGTTTTAAAACACTAACGAATGAACATAGTCCGCCTTTTAGTGTCATCGCTTTAGTTTTATTATCTGTGGCTAACTAATTTTTAATTGGCGGTGGCCTATCGTCTTTACTCTTTGATAATTTCAACAATGCCTCTATAGATAAGGCTGTTAAGTGAGAATTTATGTTTCAATAGCTATGTGTATCTCTTTTATTTTTCCATCGCATTTTAATTTATTGCTGACTGCACTCTATTTATTTGCGAAGGTAATGAACAAAACGTGATTAAGGTTTCAATGAAAATATAAAAAACTAACTCTTCGTCCCGCGGATTCACCCGAGAACTTGTCGAGATCTAAGAGACTTTAACAAGAGGGTGTATACTACCGACATTACCTTGCCTTAACTTTTTTAACTGATTGCATCTCTAGTGTACCTACAAAAAAATATTTTATCGAAATTTCAATTCTCTAGGTTTATGCCGTGCGTTGCCTGTCAGCCAGTCATAGAATTTAATTATGTAGATCATTTTACGGAGGCTCGATATACTGCCAATTTTGAGGGTGCATTTTTCCGTACCTACTCACTTTTCTTACTAGCATTTCGCTGTCTCACTCGCTTTTCAGCAGGAAATAATGTTGTTAGGCTCTTTCGAAAAATATCTCTAATCTTTGCGTATAGGGAAATATTGGCTAAAGAAACATGCAGGTTCTCATCTTTATGCAACATTTTACTTAGGATATCAATGTCAGATGTTGATGTGAGTGTTGTCACTGGCGAAATGTTGTTTGAATGTTAATGTCAACTTTTTGTTTTGTTGTATTATGAAGGTCAGTGATCTTGGGATGGTCTTATTCTGAAGAAAGCTTAACTTAGTAGTTTTACTTTACTAATATGAAAATTCGAAAGTTTGTGGATGTTTGCTACTCGATTACGTCGTAACGGCTGAACGGATTTTGAAAAACTTTGGCATATTAATAGATCATATCCATCTATGAATACTATATAGAATTTGGAGTAATGTTTTTTTTACATTAGATCGGTATTAGAAAAGCGGAACAACAGAGCATCCTAATCCTAGAAAGTGAGTTTGTTTGTTTATTTTTTTGTTACCCCTTCAGGCCTCAACTACTAAACGGATCACTATGAAATTTGGCATGCAGGTAGCCTATGGTATGGAAAAGGACATAGGCTACTTTTTATCCAGGAAACGCGGGTGAAACCGCAGGGGACAGCTAGTACCTAATACTTTTTCATTAGGAATGTACATTTTTCCGGCATGACTTTTGTTGCGTAAGAATTAGAATCGCGTAATGTAATAATAATATAATAGCATTCTGATTAGGTGTGTGGATTTAAGATAACAGGTAATCTCCAACATTTTTATATAATTTTAATCGGTGGGTAAATTAAAGATCCGTAATGGTTGAATGGAGAAGTTTAATTTTGATAATCAACTGTTTTTTTAAAGTACAAGAAAAAGTTTTGACAGTGTGTTCACTTGTGTGATTACAAATTATCAACTGTTTTAAATAAAGGAACACAATTGAAGATCAACGATATTTTATTATAGGTCTTATGATCAAACAAAACATGCATTACACGCTGTATTACACTAATGTGTTTTTTTCCTGAAAGTACCTAAGTATGTTTTTTTTTGTTCAAAAATATTACCTTTTTTTGTATTATTTTTTGGCTTATTATGTCTTTAAAACAAATTACAATTTAAAACAACTATTTAAGAAAATAGAACACGAAACTAACATAATATCCCATTTTTTTTTGTTGGTGATGCAATAAACCAAAATAAAATAACAAAACACCCAGTGTCAACGTTCGAATGATCTTAACCCTTTCGTGATGAAATCCACGTAACACGAACTTTTCGAGCCTTTAGGTAAATACAAAGCCCGAGACAATGTGTACCTAAATATTATGTAAGAAACTTGGTAACACTTCGAGTATATTTTTCCTGTTAAAAGCTATAAATTCCTTTACATTTATTTTTGGTAACGTTATGTTTGTACTATACCCGGGATTAAAAATAACCAATAGCGCTCGGGGATAATGAAGCTTCCTATTGGTTATTTTTTAATCTGACTTTTAGTTCTAGATATAAGCGCGTTTAAATAAACAATCAAACAAAACAACTCTTCAGGTAGTATAGAATTATTAAAAGGTTTATACCATTGACTTAGAATTTTCTACTACCATCATCATCATCATCAGCCCATAATATCCCACTGCTGAGCACAGGCCTCCTTTCACAAATGAGGGTGAAAGGGAATGGGCTGATACTCCACCACGCGTGCCCAAAAGCTGCCTAGGAGGCATCCAACTAGCTTAACGACTATCACAATTAAGTGATAACCGGGACCAACGGCTTTACGTGCCTTCCGAAGGACGGAAACCCTCGATATGAAATACACTAGACGGTCACCCATCCAGGTTCCGACCACGACAGACGTAGCTTAACATTGAACGGTTAATCATGCTACACCACGAGCGCTACTTAATCTCTGGTTTTTACCAATATTACAAAGAATAATTTTCACGTTAGTTTTGATACTTATACCTACATAAATCCCAGAAGCAGCTGCATAGGAATTTAGAATGTTTCATTAAAAAATCAACTTAAACAATTTTCCTTTTCGATAAAAATGCAAATGATATTCCGATAAACCACGATAACAATTCGCTGTCTCATTTGATTTGTAACTACTTTTTATGTATAAAATGCTTTTTATTGCATTCTTTTGGCATGACACATGTTATACAGCACGTTTTCCTTCAAATCTGAGAATACAAATATGTACCTACCTAAAATACTAAGTAATTCCTAAGAAAATTAATTCATGGGATTTTTTTGGAAGAAACTATGCTTGCGTTTTATAGATACCTGTTTCAACACTAACTATATTTTTATTCTTCAAATCGTTCCTTATTATATGAGAGAATGCAAAGTGCGAAGGAGCTTATTTCTCGAGTGACCTGCGATTTTTATAATAATATCAAAAAACCAAACTTAGCACTTTAAATTAAGGTTAAAGAACCCAAGGGCCGGGACATTTCTACCTGCCCAAATAAATGTTCGTATCATTTGGATTTTATGCGAGTGTTTCCATTCGTTTTTGACCAAAACCTCATAAATGTCTTGTGGTAAATTTCGATTTTAGCCTCCGATCAGGTAATATTAGATACAGGTCGCTAAAAATCAATTTCTGTGGTGTTTTGAGACAAGTACTATACGTGGATGCTCTCTTAGCCGAGCTAACAGTAAATAAGCTATTTTCAGTGCTAACGTACAATCTATGACATATCCCTTATTGAAAATTTTAGCTTATTAATTGGACATCGACTTTCGATATTAATTCAACTTTCGATTATTGGAATGCACTTTAATCCTCGATAGTGGTATGCAAGGTGCTGAAGACATTCGTTCTTGTAATTTTTTATGCCTTTTGGTAATGTATAACAGCCATAGAAGAACAACTTTTCAGCAGCTGCCGTTCTGTTTTCTAGAATTTTCCGGATTATTCTTTCTGAAATTTCCTTTGCGCAGCTCATTTAATTATTGTAGTCCGTCAAAAATTAAGACTCTCTGGAGTTTCAAGTATATTGATGCATGTTTCACATGAAATTCTTTCTTTTGACTAACGGACATTTCTTAAAAAGCTTCAAATTTCCTCAAAAAATTACTTACCTAACTGTTTTCACTTTCTTGGAAACAAGAATTAAGATCCTTGGGATATCTAAGTGATTCATTAAGTGAACAAGAGAGCATGAGATCCTCAAGAAGATATTTGAGAGAGAAGAGAGAGGTGTGAAGAGATTTTTACAGGATCGGGAACGCCCGTACGCCTGGTGTACAAGCGGCCACAGTTATTTCATATTCATAGAAAGTTTTCTAACTGCAGAACATGAGTAACAAAGTGACTTCTTATGGTGCGTCCATGCTTGGCGAACCGAGCACGAGCCGAGCCACCAACGAGCACACTGCGAGCACGATTCGCGTAGCGTGGACAGGCTTGCGAGCCTCGAACGAGCATTCGTAGCATGCTCGACTGCGCTCCGCCCGATTGTCTGTTTTTTCACGAACACAGGGATTCGCATCGCACTCGTTTACGTCCACGCTTGTAATCGCGAGCAACGAACGAATCCTGTTCGTTCGAGGCTCGGCTCGTGTTCCGCGTAGCATGGACGCACCATAACATTTAACTTACAACCAAAAACAAAACGTATAAACATTCGAATTGAGAACCTCCTCCTTTTTTGAAGTCGGTTAAAAAAGGATAAAATTTTCCTCATGATGTTTTGTCAAAGCGAATCTAATAACGGTTATTTTTATGTTAATACCTTGGTAATGATAAAATGTCAAAACGATCATTGTTATTATTTGTCATCAATTGTTTAAGATATTTTTTTATGTTTGCTGATGTTGTCTTGAGGACGACGTCCTATAATACAAAGATAATTCTGCAGTCACCATCCCTTCTAAGTAAACCTTACCCATCAAGTAATAAAGGTGAAAATTAATCTGTGAAAGGTTTTTTTAATAGCATGGTCATGTTGTAAAAGTTTTTAGGTAGGTGTAGGTACATAATGTTACCTTCTTCATTGCAATCTCATTCATTTATCTCGGGAGATGGAGTGGTGAGTGGTCAGTACTTCAAAGCATTTTAATGCCTAACATACTTTGTTGCCGCTTAATTTATTAATATGGAGTGTCCTTACCATGTTTAGGGAATTTGCTTAAAAGTACGTATATTTATACTAATATTATAAATCTGAAGAGTTTGTATGCTTAATATCAGGCACTACCTTAATTCATAACACAATTATGCCAAATGAACTACTACTGTCGCTAATCACTATTGTTACACACACAATGAATATTGTTCTATGAAGATAAAAAAAAGAAATTAAAAAAAATTAAACGACTTCCAAACACACTAAAAACTATGAAATAACTAATCTAACACTGATTTGATGTCAGCGAAATATTTTCAATGTAATACGTCTCTTTCGCTCACTTCAAATCAGTGTCAGATTAGTTAGTACTTTTTAGTGTATTTGAAAGTCGTTTTATTTTTTTTAAATTACTTTTTTATTTCGTCGTAGTTTTTCGTAAATGCTCTAGAATTTGACCAAGGTTTTGAGATGTTTTTCCTTTAACACCACACCCGTAGTTCATATTAATAAGCCAGGCCGTCACACATATTTGTCCATATCTTGAAAACTACTGAACCGATTGCGATTAAACTTGCACTGTTCCCTAAGTTGAAGTAAATTTAAATCAATAAAAAAAGAATGGTTACATTCCGATTAATATCTTCGGAGATATGCGTGGACAAACATACATACATACATACGCCTATGAAATTTTGTATATTTGTTTGAAGCCCTAACAGATTATCATATGTGAATATTATGCAGTACCAATAATATTACATACATACGTGTCGAATTGATAATAACCTTTTTTTTTAAGTCGATTAAAAATCAATAAGAACTTGAAAAAAAAACACATTTTCCGCCGCATGATAAGCATATTGCTAGAACGATACAACCAAATGTTGACGATTTTATACCATAGAAACACCATGTAAATATGATGTAAATGTGAAATAAATAACTTTGTTGTGAATGGATCTCTTTTAAAATTCTTTTTTTTATAATTATTTCGCACAAATATGACGTCTTCACCGTTAAAACAAAGTTCATCACTCGTGTACCGGTCCGTACATAAATATTGCGTGTGTTTGCACAAGCAAGTACTTATGTAACTTAAAGTTCAGGGGACCAAGCGAGCTTAACCTAAGGCCCTTCGCACACTTGGCAGTCAGGGCCGCAACACAAGTCGAGGGTTTGGTTCCCACTTCCCACCCGTAACAAATATTTGTGTGAATGACAAAGGTCCGATATTCACAAAAGCGGAGATGAGCGGAGAAGAGATGGTTATATTTTTATTTTGCTGTTAGCTCTCATGGGTACAAAATTAGCAATTTACGGAAGATTAAAGAAATATAATGTACGACTTATGTAATTTGTGAATCTAATAAACCGGCCAGCGATTGAAGTTAGTGAAACATTATGTTACAATTATAAATATCCTGGGACATTCTTCAGTCTGAGCAGAGAGCAGAGATTGTACTATGGAAACCAGATAACTGATATATACCTACTACATAATTTTATCACACCCAGAAACATTGTTTTATACGTTAGTAATTTTATATCATATACTTTGGTTTTACAGTATTTTTATCAGTGTGAATTAGTTCGAGCAAACCTTCAAAAATCCTGAGGGTTTTACTACGGGTTACCACTTTAACACACCATTAACTCACTTTATGGGTAATAAAAGTGATAAACTTCAAAAGTAAAGCGCAGAGTAAACATTAAGATGCACTTTTTTAGTGTATTTATATTTGTGTCCGTATGACGTTAGAGTTTTTCGAAATTGTATCCTGTAGTTGAGTATAATAAGGTGGAGATTTCAGTGTTACCATTTGTCAGAAACACTTTTTATTCACGATATATATTTTCAATTAGATTTAAATAACCAATCAGGCGTGTACTAATCGTGCGTGACTGACGTCACGAACGTCGTACGCTACAGGTCACTGCTGTGTTTGTTTATTGTGTTTAAGCAATATAAAGTAAAATTTACATCCTAATCCCAGTGCTAAACCTGTGTTATCATAAATTACTCATATCCTGTGTTTTCCAATTAAATGTGGTGTGATAGGTTTTGCATTTGGCAATAACTTAATTGTGCTTTAATTATCTTTGATTTTGTGACTGTGTGGGGTAAATTGTTTTTACCCTCAATATTTTTGAATAGCCGCACAGATAATATAGATTATCCAGTTTTTACTCAAACCAATTTGACCTTACCGCCATCTATCGGTTGCCCCCACAAACTTTTTAATTTGGACCATATATTTTAAAATGGTTAAGTGTGCAGCTTGCGATCGGCTCGCTTCCGCCAGGAGTGATGTGGTTAGATGTAGTAAGTGCTCGGGGTCCTTCCATCGACCCTGTGTAGGGCTTAGAGAAGGATCAAGGATCGGGGCTACATGGAGCTGCCCCAACTGTATACCCAAGAAGCCAAAAGGAGATAACGCCGAGACACCGGTGAAAGGACTCCATAGTGAGAGTTCTGGTGAGGAGGATGGGGTCAGCAGTCATCAGGAACATCAAGCGAGCCCTTCACGGTCGGAAGCAACACTCGAGATCGTTGCCGCTAATACTGCCACCGCAGCCGAAGGAGTCTCGCTCTTGCGCCGTGAACTAGCCGAGTACGTGGCTGAAATGCGTGACTTCCGGCGGGAGATGGCGGAGCATCGTGTTCTCGTCACCGGCGTCAACGCACGCGTAGATGCCTTGGAGAAGAAGCTTGAAGAACTTGCGCAGCGTGAAGCTTCGCCTCCGCCTCCTCCGGCTGAAGTCACTGACCTTGAGCGCACGGTGACACAGCTCAGGCAGGAGCTCGAAGACCGGGATCAGGAGGCCCTTCTAGCGGATCTCGAGATAGGACACCTCCCCGAGGAGAAGGGCGAGAATATTGTACACGCCGTCACTCTCTTAGCTACCAGGCTGGGTGTGTCCTTGGACGAGCGGGACATTGTGTATGTAGAGCGCGTGGGTGGTGTGCCGGCGCGTGTGTCGGGCGATGATTCGGCTGGCGGGACGGGCGTGCGGTCGCGCCGTGTGGTGGTGCGGCTGACGCGGCGGTCACTGCGTGACGACCTACTGCGCGCCGCGCGCGTCCGCCGCACGCTGACCGTCGCTGATGCCGGTGGCGCCGATGCTGTCGCGACGCGCGGCCGCATCTTCATAAACGAAAGGCTGACGCGCTCAAACCGTCTGCTTTTTCACCGTGTCCGGGAGGAGTGCCGTAAACTTCAGTGGCGTTTCTCCTGGACGAGGCGTGGCCGCGTGTATGCGAGGCAGGCTGATGGTAAACCAGCCTTTCCTATACGCTGTGATGCAGACTTTACACGTGTTTTTGCACAGGTTTCTGTTTGAGATTCTCTGTAATACAAATTATTTATCAGTTATGCTAAGTATTTG
Organism: Achlya flavicornis; assembly: GCA_947623365.1. NCBI lineage: Eukaryota > Metazoa > Arthropoda > Insecta > Lepidoptera > Drepanidae > Achlya > Achlya flavicornis. The sequence continues at coordinate 4,315,093 of OX392469.1, forward strand.
CTTTTTTGTGTTTGTTTTTTTCATAATAATAATTATTGTGTGTCCTCTTTTGGCTTGTCACTCTAGCGTAAGTTGTGCGGGGGAAAATAATGTTCAGTGTTGCAAGTCCAATTATTTAATGTATATTTTTAAGCTTATATCTATGTACAGTCTGTTAGTTACACACGTTCTTATCCAAATGCATAAAAATATGATGTCTGTGGTATGTTTTAAAACCAAATTGTCTGATTGTAACATAATGAGTCTAGTTTTTTTGTCTAAATTGTCCCTCCTCAGTTTTCCCCCATCTATATATTTTGTAATGGTTTCCTGCGGGGTTTATGTTATATTATGCTCTAAGATCATCCAAATTGAAAATTACTCTGGGTTTTCATGTTTTAATAATCTGTTTTCAATGTTAAATTACTTTACTAATCACTTGTTAATGTGCAATATTGGACCCTCATTTAATCGTTTGAACTTACCTTTTAAAAATGCAATTACTCATATAATTCCACTCACATACCTTAGGTTATGCACGCGCTTTCTTGACGTGAGGCTAGATATAACCCAAATATAACCCCATTTGGGTCGCCGCCTACTTTCTATTCCAATAGAAATACATAACTTGTTCTTTATTGTAAGTTATATTTATTTTCTAAATAAAATCCCAATATTTGCCAACATTGCCACGTAATCATAGATATTTTTTACAACTACCAATTTTTATTTTTTATTTTTTCCATTCATCATCATTGACAAGAGATGTTGCCTACTGCTCTTCTTCTTCTTATTTTTAGTTTGGCAACTAAGCCCAAATTAGTGCTCATTTCTGCCAGTGTCGAAGTATTCGGCCCGTACGCTACATATTTTTAAAATGTAATTATGTTCTATGTTTTATTTTTTTATTTTCGTAGTTGTACATTATTGTTATTCTGATTTTTTTAATGTTTCTATTATTTAACTACTTTTGTTTATTTTTTTCTTAATTTGTTTTTATTTTTTTTAATTATTTTTTATTTTAAATTACGTTGTTCGTGACGTCACCTATGGCAGCGACTGAAAATCAGTGCTGTAGCCCTGTACTGGGCTTGCAGTCTACAACTGAGTCGCTGTCCATTTTTGATGTCACACAACACAATTTATTATTACTTGTATTTTCTTTTTTACTGTCTTCTGTGTATGTTATATGTAACAGTGTATGTAATTGTGTTGTGTTACTGTCAAAATAAATGTTTTTTCTTTCTTTCTTTCTTTCTTTACTATAAAAAATGTCCTAACACCACGCTATGGTTTCCTTAAGATTTTTTCCCTCCGTCGAAAGCTTAAGCTCCTATGTCTCAGCATTCGACGACTCTACCACTGAGCTATCATCGAAATTAGGCAATGTGAAATAAGCTTAACTCAAAATTATTCAGTATCTTTATTTACAACAAATATGTACAAAATACAATATGTAGAAAATTTCCTCAAGTCTGCCGCTGCTTCCGGTTAACGGCAACGGGTCAGAATGAGTACCAGTGGCTCGATTCTCGTAACTAAACGTCAGCGGTGTCGTAGCGACATCAACTATTTAAATTGTGTTTCGTGAAATATTTTGTATAAAAAACATTCAAACGTGTATATGCCACAACAATTTGGCTATAGGGTCGTTTTTCAATCGTTCATTTGACATTATAGTAGTAAAAAACCGGCCAAGTGCGAGTCAGACACGCGCACCGAGGGTTCCGTACAAACCTGTAGGTATATAAGTAAATGGTAGTATAGACCTGAGTATTTGATATGGATTTCAATTTATGACGTATTAAAAAAAAACTACTTACTAGATCTCGTTCAAACCAATTTTCGTTGGTAGTTTGCATCGTACATCATATATTTTTTTTAGATTTATCATTCTCTTATTTTAGAAGTTACAGGGGGGGACACACATTTTACCACTTTGGAAGTGTGTCTCGCGCAAACTATTCAGTTTAGAAAAAAATGATGTTAGAAACCTCGATATCATTTTTGAAGACCTATCCATAGACACCCCACACTTATGGGTTTTGTTGAAAAAAAAATTGAGTTTCAGTTCTATGTATGGGGAAACCCCAAATTTTTTTGTATTTTTTCTATTTTTGTGTGAAAATCTTAATGCGGTTCACAGAATATATCTACTTACCAAGTTTCAACATTATAGTTCTTATAATTTCGGAAAGAAATGGCTGTGACATACGGACGGACAGACAGACAGACAGACAGACAGACAGACATGACGAATCAACGGGACCAACGGCTTTACGTGCAAACGCTCGATTTGAAATACCACTAGGCCGTCACCCATCCAGGTACCGACCACGACGGTAGTAGCAATTAAGAACAGCTTATCATGCTACACCACGAGCGCTTCAGTAAGTTACTTCGATAAGTTACTCACTAAACACAATATAAAGTCGACGCAATCCCTATGCCTACACTCAAAACTATATAGGGCATTTGAAAGTATGTAAACATATCTACACGATCAATGTGTACTTTATTACAATTTCAATAAAGTACACAGTCGTTTGTCGCAGGTAATCGGTCGAAGTTGATATTCGAGACTGCTAGATCGTGACATACGATTTCATTACACGTAGAGCGGCGCGTGCGCCGACACTTGAATAGCACCCCTTCATAAATAAAATGGTAGTGTGAAGCAATTAATACTGGGAGATCAAATGCCTTTTTTTCTGGTCATCTTGTCTTCAGAGTTAGTGACTAAAGAGTCTGTAGTAGGTATATAGTATTATACATGTTTGGAACTTCTCTTTTAAATGCTTATAATGGAGTGAAGGGGTTCTTGCATCGACCAATTTTACCCTGAAACATAAGGCGCTTGGGGAATGTAGTCGATTCCGATTTATACCTATATTTATTAAAAACACATTATCACTCTTATGACGATAGCAAGGAATTCAAACTTGCTTAAGGCTTGCTCGTTTCCTAACTCCATATTCAAGGAAGAACTTAAACTAACCATCCTTTCTTGAAGATTTAGGTAATAAGGACCTCTTAACACTATGGTCTCAAATCAGAAGCTTACAAATCCATTTCTATTTAAAAAGAAGATAGGCAAACAATAGTAAATACACGATACATCTCAATTCCATTTCTTTTTCTATAGTAATTCTATAATCGTGTCCGACCATGCGTCTGACCATAGCACGAGTGGACGGTAGACAATGGCATCTGAGCTAAATCACTGAACGAGTAAGATTGTGTTACTGGCCAAGTGAGGGAGGACTATTCTGACGGGATAACCGACTAACTTATCGCTTATTTGAAATTCTATATATACTCGAACAAAACTGAATGTGTGCGTGTTTAAATACATATTATCATGTTAATTTTCATCCGATTGCAATGAACGTTTAGTGAGGTCTTATGCGCAGGCTGGTTTAAGACATAGGAAGAGGCGTTGCATGGCATCTATCTATTTAAAGATTAAAAAAGAGTTCTTAATATTTTTTTACGTTACAAATAAATTCTGTTGTCTAATGTTACATTAGTCGCACGACTTCTTCATTCAGAATTACGTAACTCATTTCTAAATGAGTTATATTTCGATAACATACTCTATATTATCACAAGAACTATCACTACAGATAAAAACTTAATAGCACATTTACACACACTAAGTTTTATCGAGCAGTAACGGCACAAGCGATATCATATCGATAGGATCTATGTCACGTTACCCGAATAGGGCTCGTGCCGTCACGTCACACGAATAGGGCTCGAGCCGCCACGACGCGACAGTAGGGTATCTTTATTGTGTCCAAACTTCAAAATAGCTATAAATTAAGTAGGATGCATGCAAATAAATCCACATTATTTATACAGAGACGGGCCACTGGCCTGACAGATTGCAGTAGGATGAACACATTTTGTAAACGTACACTAGAGGAGTACGGTGGTCCACAAATGACATTATAATAGAAAACAGCCTCCGATACGGGATGAAAGCGAACTTAAATTTATACATTTTATTTATTTCTTCGCTTCACCAAGGCTTTTTTGCGTTCCTCAATATTTGTGGGACATCTGTATAGAATATCGGGATCTGCGGACGATATTTTGCGATCTTTGTGTTTCTGTTTGGGTGGCGTGCGTGTTTCAATTTATTTCAACGCTTGTTGAGATAAAAAAAATGATAGAGTTGCCATTGCTTTATTCGTGTATATCGCGTTAAAATATGTTATTTTGCTTTCTACAGTTTTCGCTTCGATTAAAAGTTTATTATTTCTGAATACACGGAGTAAAGTGAATATTACCAGAATGCACCAAATTATTGAACATCCAATACTAAATGAGCTCATGCTGGGTTTTGATATATTTTGCAAGTTTATAAAATAAAAGTAATTGAACTGGTAACCTTTTAGAACGTCGAGGTAAATAAACCATCAATGTGATTGTTATTTCGCCACAGCTTTTGTTCTTTGATTAGCAGCATTCATGGTGGCATGTACTTTATGTTTTGAAGCGATAAATGGTCAAACTTTATGCGAATTGAATTTAACAATCAATTTTGTTTATGTTTAACGATTGGTTTATAATCATTTAAAATCAACATTTTTATATATTTACTCTTGTTATTGATGATTGATTCAATAAATTAAAAATTTCTTTCTGATAATTTCTTTTCTTTCTCGTTTCAAGAAGTTTTCTTTAATGTAACGACCGAAAATTGGCCCTTTTCAGTTTATGTAATTAATATAACTAGATATTATGTTTATATGCAGTAATGCCAACGACTTCATACGTTTGCTTATGAATATTGCTTCAATGAACTAAAAACAGCCCAAATCGCCTCCAAAGATTTCTTAACCAAAAATCACAAAATTTCTTCATTTGCTTGCCTAGTAGGTATAGGTAAATCTTTTTACTAAAAGAGCAGCGTCCATTGTCCATCAGACGCAGCGCGCGCGCAATGAATGGTTATGCAAAAGAGCCCAAGTGACAACGCAATGCGATGCGTATGCACAGTATTGTATTCACCAATGCTTATTGAGCTGCCTATATAGCGTTGCGTCTCATGGGGTTTGGGATTACTTAGTGTTTACAGTTATTTCGTATCTATTTGTTTTTTTATTTGTCTGATTTTGCTAAAGTAGAAAATAAAGGCAGAAAATATAATGACCAGCAAAATGAATTTTGTGTCCAATAATCCTCTTTTACCTAAAATTGGACAATATAAAGTGATTTTTTACCGTAACATTTTACTAAATCTGGTGGTTCGGTAAACATAAGTCGAAAAATAGGATAATAAAATAGGAAAATAGGATTCTGTAGTAAAGAATTCAAATGTGTCATGTTATTAATTTGAACAGCAGCCTAAGCCTCGTTGGTATATAGCACAGCCTCATCGAATTGCAATAATCCTACGTATAAGATTATCTCAACATTTGTTTATTGAAACAAGGTGCTTATAATGTATTAGGTAAATACAACAATAACTACACATGTAAATTCAACGCACATCATAACAATACAACTTTACCACCCTTTTAAAACATTTCTAAGCCATGCTTCACGTCTACACCCACTCTAGGGTGCCTGATGGTAAGTAACAGCCATCCGCACAACTCGGCCATGCATCACGACCTACACTCGGCGACAGTACGCGCGTATTCGCGCAATAAATATGAGATACGTCATCATGTATGCCTCGGTGTGTCCGAAACGCGCGTGCGATCCGTGATATCGTTTATAATGTAATAAATAACGCGATATGTGGACGCGCGACACCTACTTACTTACGTGCGTCCCGGGAATTGATAGCAATGGTAATGTTTGTATACGTCTGCCTATATGGAGTTTAGATACGGATTTTTTAATACGTTTTATTTTGTCAAAATTTCCGTTGCCTGTTTTTTTATTATTTAAATAATGAAACTCTACTGATGAATTAATATCATTATTTATGTCTAAGATTGAATTTCCATTGTATTATTTATTTACATCCCTCGTTTACAATGAATAGAAAAGAAGGACTTACTTCCAAGGTCTGTGTTTTCTAAGCCCAGTGTGAATAGGCATTTTCTAGTCAAGCATGCTGCATCGACGTCGTCATTACCCTCTGGGGTCAGTCGACGTCCAAAAGCATTATAAAAAAAAAACTTTATGACTGATGACGCTAATAGCCGTCAATATATGGCAATAAAAAAGACAAGAGTAAACTCAAATCAATAATCGAAATTTAAAAAGTGACCCACAATCCATAAATAACCATTTCATCGAAATCATTTGTCAGTTCCGAGTTTAAATTTCGAATTCGATACGGAAGAATTTTCGTCTCAAGCACCTGTCATATTAATCAAAATGTTTGACAGTGAGCCTGGCTCGGTATCCCGACGTGGAATCACCGAAGGTGAGTTAAGGGTGGTTTATTTATTAAAATTAAGCCGGTTATAAATACTTAAGGTACCGTTATCTCGTTATTGCATCACTGAGTTCCGATTGCACGAAGATATTCTTGATATTCTCGGAGTACACACCGAGCGATTATCAATGGAGTATTCGATGAACCACGTTTTATTTATTTCAACTTTTTAGTTTATCAAGTTAAATTAAAATCTGTCACCAAGCATTTGCTGGTGGACTTGAGAACCAGTTCAGTAAAATAAATACCCTGGGATTGGATTTTTAAGTCATTCAAATCCTTCACTGGCATGAGTTACTTGACTAGTTTTGAGAGAGGTAGAGCATAGCGTTTATTCGCTCAAAGAGCAGCTCGACTGGGAAAGTACCTCCACCTTACAGAATACCGCAGCCAAATAACTTTATGTTGTGTAAAGTTGTGTTCCTGCGCGTGAGTAAGGTCGCCAGAGCTCATAGAGGAGGGGGGAAAGGTCGGTAACGCGTGAGCGATGCTTCTTGTGTTGCAAGCGTCCATATGGCTACGGTAACCGCTCACCATCAGGCGGGCCGTATGCTTGTTTACCGACTTAGTAGTCTAAAAAAAAAGAGTTACTGACTGCAATATATGTCTATCTGGTTACGTTAGATAATATCATCAATAATTATCCAGATTTGAAGATCAATGGTTGCCAAGTATTGAGAAGTCATCTCTCATGCAGATCGGGAAGCTTCGGCGGTGTTCGGCCTCATTGGGGTACTGTTACGTTACCGGGAACGTCGGGATTTACGAGTAGTCGCGAGGGATCGTACATCGCGCGCCCCGGGTGGCTTGACACATTTACACTTTGACCTACATTTGCGTTACGGGACTTGCATTAATATATTGGAAACGTTATATTTTAATTAATGAGGTTGTAATTTGAATGTTCTGCACGTAACGTTATAAGTTAATTGTAGGTTGGATTGGATAGGCTATGGTGGGTAATGCTTTTAAATGAAGATCTTGTTTTGATGGAAGTAAAGGAAACTCAAAAATAAATTTATGTTTGAACTTCACCGTGGTTTCATCAGCGATTTCGAAATCGGTTCCGTGGTACATGCTACCCTTTTGTAAATTTCATTTCATGATAATCAATTAGTTGCCTTTTATAATAATTTCTAATGATATTAATACTTTATTATAATTAGAATTTATACAGGAATTCGACTTTTATCCTACATTATGTTTAATAAATTTCGCAACTTTTATGGCAAAAATACTGAAAGCGCGAAAAAAAATCCGTTGTTCCATTTTGGTTGAGTAGGCATGAAAAAAGGCACCGTGAAAATTTTATTAGCCATAAAAAATATTCCCGAATGTAAGGTATATTTTAAAGAAAATTCACCTGCCTATTTAATTCTAATGTATTTCAGTGATTAAACTGTGTATTTCTTACTTGCGTTTAAACGTTAGTAACGTTTAGAAATACATTGGCACCATGCAAAAATAAAACATTTGACAGAAAATACAAGTTCCTCATAAAGTTTACATCATAAAATGTTCATAAAAAGTTCTATGACTTCCGAATATAATCGTAAAACACAAGTCCCCGTCCCTAACCCTACCAATATTTTAACCTTCGTGAGCTAACGGTAACCATCGGCATAATATCGTGAACACTCGCAACTTACCGCGCGTGTAACCGAATACTACATTTCCTTATAAATAAACAAATAAACTTTTTGACAACCATAACTTAGACTGTCCTTCAAACTATTATCACCTTTACATCTTAGTGCTTAAGGTTCACTTTAAACGTAATGGGAAGATTGTAAAGATCCACCAAAATTTTTGCCACCTACGTACAGGCACAGCGTACGCCAAAAAAGTTATTTGTCTCGTCCATTAACTGAACAATGAACCGTTAAACATACAACCGATTTGAATATGTATTATATAATGTGACTGGAAGAAGAAATGAGTAAAAAGGATAGGATTAATACGTCACTATTAAAAATGAGGTTAAAAAAAACATTTGTGTTTGACAACGTGAAAAAATAAAACAATATGGGGCAATGATATTAAATAATAGATTATGTTTATTCAAAAGAACGGAACGGAAGTAGCGATTTTTAAGTAACAATAAATTATAAAACCGGCAACATTTCAGTTTTTTAATTTTTTGTTCTTTGTGCATAATCAATGAGCGGCGTTCGAATTGCTGATTTATTTGTGCAATATTAATCACTTCATTATGTTACGAAACACTAGGTATTATGCATTTTTATGACCCAATATATTTTGCGACGTCACCGATAAATATATTTTTATGATTAATATGTTAATAATTAATTACTATCAATACTTTCGTTTCGGCTTAGGTACTTTCGCATTCGCAATTCTACGAACTTGTTCGTAATTTGTACCTTTGGTGTAGGTACTTTTATGTGGATAGGGTTGTCAAATTGCAATTAACAACATCTCTATTTTTATTTGTCATATACTTACCTATTAATTTAATAATTGAGTGACTATATGGTGTTTAATAAAAAACACAGTAAAGGAAGATAATTAAAATAAAGAACATACATTTCAGCGTATTATAAGCATATTTTTAATATAAAGTAGGTTTGAAAAAACCCACACATGATAAAATAATGTAACTTGAAGTGGCAGCCCTAGGCCGTAATTCCACGGAAGAAGACAGATGATTTGCGGAAGCATTTTCAATCGGGCTGAACGCTATAAATAACTTCTTCGTGAACTGATTTTTATTTTTATGATGCCAGAGCATCTTTGAAAATATTTTAACATATTGCGTTGGATCTGTATAGCGCTGTTATTTTTATAATACTAAATATCTGGGGACAGTTTTCACATAATGGCGATCTGATCCCAAACTAAGAACTTTCTTACCTACTATAATTTGTGTTTTATCTATTATTATTTGGAAATACGTTTCGCTTACTAAAAATAATATAATTGCAAAAACAGTTGGAAAGTAATTATTTTCGGTGTGTGAAAACGAAAGTTATTACAAATTGACAAATACCTTCTGCTTCAGACTTATTCGAATTCAGTGTCTGAAATTGATCGTATTAATTTTAATTGAAATAAAGCAAAAGTTTAATCACGAAATATCGCTTCATCTGTACCGAAAGTCCGGGTGAGATTATTATTTGCGATCAAATAAATTGTTTTAATCGATTCATGTTCGTTTTTGTTTTCAAACAAATTGAGGATTCATTTTGGGATCGTGTTGAGAGTAATAGGTTTTTAAATGCATACCGTTCACGGTAATACATCAGCCGAATGTCTGACTCGGTGCAAATATATTGCATAATTTATATAAAAAACATTTTTATCTTTCAAAGAGTATTTATGTGATATGAAAATGTTCTTTTGTGTCATTAATTTAATTATTTGGATAAAATATATTCCTTAAAAAAATATAACGTTTGAGGAAAGTGATATAAGTGTTGAGTTCCACGTTTTTGCTACACCATATAAAGGCTCGACACGATTTGGCACCCGATTTGTAGGGCCGATCGGTCGGGCCGATCTCTCTTGTCTTACAAACTTTGCGTCAACTTGCCTCATGACAATAATGCCAATTTCACACCGATTTTTCGGGCCCTTCCCAATCGGCCCTACAAATCGGGAGCCAAATCGTGTCGTCCGGAGACGCCTTAAGTCAAATAAGTGATCTCCATTCTAAATTCAAATCGTTCTTTTATTTACCGGAGAAATATATTATCCAGGGCGAATAAATAAATCTGTATAAGAATATTCGAATTTCGAACGCCTCTACCATTACCTCAATATTTTTGAATAACAAAAGCACTCCGTATGAAGTAAGATCTAATTGAAAGTTGATTAATGGTTTTTAGATGTGAATCGAAGCCCGCAACACATTTCGCCTGCCCCTAATTTAATTACGTTATTTCAAAGTTAATTTTATAAGAATAATGCTGAGTATTTCTGCGAATTTAAAGGAGTTTGTTATGAGGTGTTGTTTTTATATTCATATTGAGATGGGCTGTCATAAATTATGTTTTTTTTTTTGATGGACCTGAAGTTGTGGACCCAAAATTTGGCCTTATCACCCTTACGCGGACAAATCGGCGAGCAAGCTCTCAACCGGGTTTAAGTTAAGGTAACTGCGCTTGAGAGTGCCCCAGTTGGGGCCGAACCTCGGCTCAGGGCGTTACCGAGGGCGGGCTTTTGACGAGTTACGACTAATTGTGGGGGTGAATTATGCCTTTATACAGAGTTAGGTAGATATATTGACTTAAATTGCAACACAAAAAAGGTATGTACCAGTATTTTTATTAAGGTTCAAACAATCATACGACTCGCCTGATGATAAGCGGTCACCGTCGTAGCCTAGAACTTGCTAGCTTTCAATTTGTTATTTACTATACTGACTGCTAAATAATAAAGGAAACCAACCGCATATTTTACTTAGTACAGTCTGTATAAAGATCTGTATGATGTCACATGAGCAAAGAAGGAAAATAATGTGTTAGAGACAGGTCAATGAACCGTCGTAACACCTTACATGGTCCCTTTTAATTTATCTGTTTACCACATCACTTGCGGAAATGTATTGTCAAGAAACTTATGGACTAGAAGAGAATAGAATACTTTTAAAAGAACAAAAAAAAATGACAATAACTTGGGCGGCAAATTTAGGTGGCGCTTTTGATTTCTAGCAGGCTACACTTGGGTAAACGGAATCGAAATTTTATATAACAAGATTCAGTTCAAAATGCCATAGGACATAATGCTATTTAAATAGTTAAAATAAACGAATCGAGCTGTATCTTCAGCAAAAGAGTATTAACTTAAGATAATCCCTAAGAATACCGGCATTGAATTAAATTACTCAAAAAAAAAAACAAAAAAAAAACAATCTCAGATTCAGACACAATTTTTTTTTTTATACTACTTAGTCGGTAAACAAGCATACGGCCCACCTGATGGTAAGACGTACTCATAGCCATTATTGGGTGTTTAATTTTGATAATTCCATAAACACGTTTAGTGACCTATTTAGCGTGGTGCAAGTCGTTGCAATGACTTAAACGTGAATTTTAATTTTAATTGCATTTAAATATTATTTTGTGCTATGGTGCAAGCCGCCCTCAGTCGCATAGCATTCGGAATTAATTTAAAATAGAAAGTTATGTAGCTGTTATGTTACTATGCTACTAGTTCACCCAAAATCAATCTTAAGAATTTCCTTATGATTGAATTTATTTAGTATTATTATTAATATTTTATTATAGTGATATAATCGGTTAATAAATTCAAATATTATTTGTGTTAATGGATTGCTTTTTAAATTGCATAACGTCCTCTTGTTTTATTTATTTTATACTTAAGAAACTTTTGAATATAAATAAATAGCGGTGCCGATTCTGTTGAAAATCGCACTAAACTAATTTTAGTCACATCACATCTATTTCTTAGAAACATTATTGAAAATTTGCCGTCTAAATATACTCAAATATACCGCGATAGACGGCGACTAAATTTACATTGAAAACAAGCATTGGACTAATTTGACGAGACTAAATTTCTTACATCCTTTTCTTATGTTCTTTGTTAGAAAGAACTAGTGATACTAAATTAGTTAAGTTGTAAACCACAGAATCAGCACCAATGTTTATCAAAATCTCAACCTGTTATTGGCTTCCTAACAACTATTCATATATTTTAAGTTTGTTATTGTACAGCTGTTGGTCTTCCTATAATAAATAAATAAATAAATAAATTATGCAGTACCTATTGCATTATTACTTATTACACTAAGGGAAGAAGATAAAGAAAAATAAAATAAAAAAATAAAATAAAAAAGATATCTAAGGAACTCAAGAGTTTTTTTTATACAGCTAATTCGGTTACCAAGCGTGTATGGCCCATCTGATGGTAAGCGGTTTCCGCAGCTATACGGACGCTTGCAACACACGGGACATCACTCACGCGTTCCTGACCCATCCCCCTCCCCAATGAGCGCTTGCGACTGTAATCACGCGCAGGAAAACTTATTTGGCTGCTATTACCCCAGCCGAGCATCGCTCCATCTCTCTTCAATAATAAAAAAAACAAAAATTTCATAAATATACTAGTTGCGCCACGCGGTTTCACCCGCGAACCCAAGGGATATCCTACCCTACCTACCCCGAAGTTAAGTTTACTAAAATTTTCTACTTTTCTACGCAACGAACTTAATTTTTTTTTCGTTAGAACTTTACCAGTTTTTTTTTATACGAATTATTCGGTAAACAAGCATAAGGCCCGCGTGATGGTAAGCGGTTACCGTAGCCATATGGACGCTTGCAACACAAGAAGCATCGCTCACGCGTTACCGACCTTTCCCCCCTCCCCTATGAGCTCTGGCGACCTTACTCACGCGCAGGAACACAACTTTACACAAAATAAAGTTATTTGGCTGCGGTATTCTGTAAGGTGGAGGTACTTCCCCAGTCGAGCTGCTCTTTCAGCGAATAAATGCTACACTCTACCTCTCTTATATGAGTATTAGTAAACTTAAAAAAAAGATGATCATTTTCAGGTTATGGCGTGTCCAAGGGAAATAAGGATTCCATAACTTTTTAGACTAACTAATTTACTAATCTTTTCTTAAGCATGACTGTTATGAATATTTGGTTTAGCTCCACCAATGTTATTAATACAATCACCAGCGAATGTTTGTGAGATAAAGATGTTGATTTATAAAAGTTAATTCCGAGAGCTTGCGCCTGCGCAGCTTCTAGCTTTCATAACCTCTCATTCACATGACTGCATCTCTATTCTCTATTGCATAACTCTCTCATTAACTATATCATTCGATGTCGTTAATGGACGAATGGATGTTTCAATTTTCAATAATTCAATTTCAATGGCCTCTGATTTAATTCACATCTAGTTGGTTTAATCGATTGTTGATGCATCACTATTGTTGAGTTGATATTGATCGATTAAATGTTTTGATGATTTGAAAGTATAACATTATGGGAGTGGCTTTAATTATAGGATATTTGTTTATAACATTTCGCATAGTAATTGCTTTCAATTGGCTTTCAGAATTTTTCATACAAATTGAATAACGATAGGTATGTTAAAAATCGCAATTTTTGCTCGCACTTTATCATCAAAAGTACCTAGCAACGCATCAGCTTGGCTACCCAAAGAGGAAACGCTGCCAGCCTGCTGACTCGAGAAAATTTTCTTATTGATTGAAATTTGTACATATTTGTTGTTATTAAATTATGTCTTATGTCCATCCGAATAACAACTATTTTACTTGAAAACTATTGCGACCAGAATATTGTTGAATTAGGTAGGTATGAAAACAGCAATACCCATAAACTAGCGAGAATCACAAAAACTAGTAAGCGGTTAAATGTTCATAAACGTAGTCGACCGCAAACCGATCACCAGATTAAACACTCTGGTATTAACATATCCTGACTATGACTGTACGTGAAATTAACCAACATTTACAAAGGAATATCCAAGGTCGCGATGAATACGACCTTCAAACTCAGACTATTACCAACCTTATTACCTAGTAATAAGTATGATGTCTAGGTAAACGGTAGTGATGTCCAAATGGCAGGACACGTCATTGTACTGTCTCTCAATGGGTTTTACCCAGACTTTGCAGTTATGAATTGTCTAGTAGATGACGTTGTTCTTTTGCGTTATTAGATAGATTTTGAAGGTGGAAAAGGAGGTGGATCGCTAGATGAAACTGCCTAGAGAATTGGAGATCGTGGAAAGACAACAGTTTTCATGTAAACGCGTGGCATGATACTGACATGCTTTAAAGTACTACGGAGATTTTTCTTCGTCGCAATCCTTCGTATATAGCCCTCATCTAAATCTTTTAGTTGCATTAAAAACAGAGCAAGAAAACTGTCTCAAACTGATTTAAAATTTAGCTTCGCCAAATTACATCCAGCCCACCCACAATTCGTCATTATAAAATCAAACTAAACAATATCTAACTTAAACTTAAATAATGTCACGGTCATTATAACTAAAAATTAAATGGTAAATATGACACATTAATTATGGAGGTACAGAACTAGAGAAGATGTTACGGTTCGTCACCTGAGTCGTGTGGTGTCGTAACCGAATATCGATTCAGCTGCATCTAGGCCAATGCCACGTGTTTAACATTATGATATAGACTTAGGCGGTTTGTACATGAACATGATTTTATCTTACAATTAGTTACTATTTGTTTAAGTAATAATTGTAGAGTCGAAGCGTCGCGCGACCAGAGGGCTGGCGAATACCTCGCTCAACGTTCGCCAGCGTTCTGGGCACGCTACCACATGGCAGCGACCTTGATAGGTTAGCTTTTTTGTTAAGTTCTTTCTGTTTTTTTTTTACCTTTCTTAGTTTTTATTTTTAGTTATTAGTTTATTATTATAAGATATTTAGTATAGTTTTATTTAAAATTTTCAATTATGTAATAAACAACGTATCTCATTGTAGAGTTTATTGAAAAGTATTTATTTATATCAAGGAGAGATGTTAAAAAGACATGTCTGGTTTAAAAAAAAGGATATAACTTTAGGATCAGAATGTGCAAGTATGATTAGGTAATATAAGTGTCATCAATTAAGAAATTTAAATAAACAGGAAGATATTGAACTACTTAGCAATATTTTTCCCTCGATTCAGAATCACTAAAAGAACACATCCGTGCAAAAAAGAACCTTTTTTTTCATATTTTTTTCGTAATAATAACCAATATACTCCACATTGCTGGATAACGTTAACAATTAGATGAACTTGAACGTCAGCTGCTAGATAGATAGATAGATAATACTTTATTGTTACACCAAAAAAAATATACAAACAAAACATAAAAATAATAAAGTGTTACAATGGGCGGCCTTATCACTAAAAGTGATCTCTACCAGGCAACCTTTGGATGGAGTTAAAACAAACTGTAAAGACGGGGGTGTACAATAAAACCAAAACTAAGAATAAATAAATAGTAATCAAAATTAAGACAATATTATAAACTACATAAAGTAAATAAACAGAAAGATACATGTAAATATAATATTTATACAGATAGACATATAAATGAATAAATGCTACACTCTACCTCACCGTCTTATACTAACCGTCTTACTAATAAAAATATGGAACACGGTTGTTTAACAGCTGTATAGTTATGCAGTGTGTAAGCGTTGTATAGTTATCTATTTGTTAAAACAAAAACGACTGGCAACTTTTTAGGAACGTTTTGAAACTAAAACTATCTAACTTCAAAATACGGGAGAAAATATGGGGAAAAATGTGAAAACACCAAAAGATACTGAAAAATAATTATATAAAATATTAATCATATCATAAAAATCAGGTTTCTTTTTCTTAAGACTATTTTAATTTTAATAATTAAACAATAAAATTACTTTTAAAAATATTCAAATAGCTAATGGTGGTTTTGAACGAAACTGTCTTGTGCTTATGGTTACAGTAGCCATTTAACCAAAGAAGAAGAATAAAGAAGAACGTCATTGTCAAATTACAAATGTTACGTCAACAAACGAAGCAAATGGCTGTGCCAATGACTTCAAAACTAAGGATACACCTACCGGAACATTTTGCATAAAGTTATCAAAATCAAATAAATTGACAATTTTTGTTTTATTTTATCCATAACTCCAGTATAAAACACAAGCCTTTCACTACGCAACTAGGCATTTTTATGGCAATTATAAGCAAACAATGAACGAATGAACTGTTCCGTGGACCGCAGTATGACCGCAGTCGACTGAGTCGCGTTGGCCCTAAAATGACTTTTTAGGGCCAGCGCGTTGGTGTCATTTTGTTGCGCGGTTGGCCTGGTCCGTAGTAAATGGACACAACACTTGATTGTCAGACACAGCTGATCTATTGAAATCCGCCATAATGTTCTTATACAAACACTAAACAAGGGTCCTGGCCCGTGTAAGCCCTGTGTAAATTTCCTAGGTAACTAAAACACGTGTATACAGGCTTTGTGTCAAAAATGTTTTTATTAGTAGCAATTATCCTATAACAGATGTGTACACCGCGTGTAACTTTTTATTAGTAAGGCTGTTAGAGTATACAATGCAAATACAAACAAATATATAGATAGATGTAATATAATATCCTTATCATAACTGACTACTACATAAACCACAAAATATTTACTTATATAGATTCTTACATACTGACTCATAATTTATAAATCAGCATTGAATTTTAAAGTTGCAAAGTTACAAAGTCTTTCATATACGAGCAGCCTTATTTCCTTTCCGCTCAGCCCACAGCTTTGCACATCATAGCGTGTAAGTGTAAATCAAGTGTCTGCGTCTAATTGGTCGTTTCACTCGCACTTGACGTGGGCTGGTATGAAACGCGGTGTCGGTCGGTCCAGGGTCTGGATGGAGATCTGACAGCATTTAGCATAAACGGCTGGATATTATTGAGGTGTCATTGTTGAGTTCGTTATGGTAAATAACATAAAGGTGTAATTAGAAAAAACTATATATCTCGAAAAAAAAAAAACTTTGCTATTTTTGAGGGGTAACAAGTAAATAAGGACATTAAACGCGAGGCAGTATCATGCGGTAATGATCAATGCACACGCGTCTCATACGACGTTTTTCAACACACTTGCAAGAAAAAAAAAAAAAAACTTGTTTTCCTCTTTTCAGTTTTATTTTGTTTTACGCAGTCGGTTTTTTTGTTTCTTTTAATAATTTTATTTTACGAGGCTTTATTAGTCGTGCCGAACGACTTCATACCGAATGTAAGTCTTTAAATATCCATTTGATTCGGCTGTCCACCCATTCGGTTCGTCACTCGAATCGGATGCGCATCCAAAAAGGTCTGAATAACCCTGTCAGTTACAACCATTTACATAAATGCCATATCATATGCATTTCCACTAAGTTAATTTGATTTTTATGCCTCTTTTGGTATACTTAATTTTGGACCTTGGTTACCAACCAGTCGACCATCTTCTTAAGGAGGTTCCGCGCTTGTCTAACCTTTGTAGTACACACTTTGTACATCAATCACGCGTTACC
The DNA here is from genome assembly GCA_947623365.1 of Achlya flavicornis. Taxonomy (NCBI): domain Eukaryota; kingdom Metazoa; phylum Arthropoda; class Insecta; order Lepidoptera; family Drepanidae; genus Achlya; species Achlya flavicornis. The sequence goes on from OX392469.1 coordinate 4,332,526, forward strand.
AACCCTTCCCCCCTCCCCGTTGAGCTCTAGCGACCTTACTGATGCGCAGACACATAGCACAGACACAAAGCCGTTCTTAATCGATCGACAAAGTTAAGCTACCACCATCGTGGTCGGTACCTGTATGGGTCGTAATTGACGTAAAGCTTTGTTAAGCTAGTTGGAGGCCTGCTAGGCGGCTTGAAAATTCCAAAAGTATGTTGACTACTAGCCTACCTCTACCGCTCCTCAGTGGTCACGCGTGGTGGAGTATCTGCCTATTCCCTTTCAGCAAGTAGGCCTGTGCTCAGCAGTGGGACATTATAGGCTGATGATGATAATGATTCTGTAAGTTAGAGGTACTTTCCCATTCGAGCTGCTCTTTGAGCGATATAACGCTATGCTCTACCTCTCTTAAATCTTTGTGTCTGTCCTTTAGGTATGTATATTCACCGTTACTCTATTTTTAGATCGTAAAATGAATCGTTAACTTATTGGTTATACACACGTGTGACTAAACAGATTGTGAGATAAAAGGTATTCAAATTATACCGGAGCAGACTTGATTCTTATCAAATTAGTAGCTTGTAGCTTCTTCGGATAGAACGTGCAATCTTTTTTACATATTTTTTTAGTCATATGTACCGTCAAAATTATTTGTAATTTATAATACGTAGATTCAAATCAAATTAGCTAATGTAGTCGCCGATGTGTATCTTAGTTTTTATATGTTGTCTAGGCAGTCCTGTGTTTATACTTGTGTAATAACAGGCTTCGTTTTAAGCTTTTGCGTCGACGTAAACATTGGCTGGAAGCGAGGAGTGTAATCGATCAATAGTTGTTTGGGTTCATTGATATATGGAACCGTCTTCGTCCGTACTTGGAAAATGCAAACATATAATATCTATCAATTATGTGTGTATTGATAGGGCTCGTGGAGTAGCTTGATTAGCCGTTCTTAATCGATCGGCAAAGTTAAGCTACTACCGGTAAGGCCAGGACCTGGAAGGGTGCCGACTAGTAGTAATTCAACGCAAGCGTTTTCCTTACTTCGGAAGGCACATAAAGCCGTCAGTACCGTAATTGTGATAGTGGTTAAGCAAGTTGGAGAAAACTCGGCTTGAAAACTCCAACAGTAGGTTGACCTACCTCCACGAATCCGCAGTAGATATGGTGGTGAAGTATCTGCCCATTCCCTTTCACCTTCATTTGTGAATGCTGCTGATGATGTTGAAGATTTGAGTACCAGTTCTGAAAACCTTCCATTAATGAACACCATATAAGGAACAAGTGTAGGCTCTACGGTTTAATCTGTGTCTTAATATGTCAGTCAGTCAGTACCTATATACATTACTAGAAGTGTTTTATCCGCTCAAGAACATCAGACAGACATACACTACCTTAATTCTTAATATTGCAACCTGTTCTCACAAAACCAATAATACAAAAAAAAGTCTGTACAAAAACTTATTGGCAAAATTATCTAGATGTTTATGTCAGTTTTTGTTAGCAATATGATAGCATCAATTGTTAATACAAGCCATATATGCCAAAGGGTAACCATGCAATGATTTCCCAGAGACAAAGTACCTACGTGAAACCAAGGTCGCTGATCAGGTCCGACGGTAAAACTATATTAAACTTATAGAAGTGAAAGGAGGTGTTATGATTTCAACATGCTACAGTATTTATTTATAGATGAACGCTAAAAGGCGTTGCAATACTGCTAAATGTCACACAATACCTTTGTATTTTAAGAACGTTTCGTGAATCTTGGTCTTCTTAATCGTTCTCTCAATACCGAGGATTGTGGTGCTTCAACTTATCAACCGTATGTCTCCATTTGGTAAGAAAAGGTTGATGGATTGCAGCATCTTCATGCATTCAGAGATCTGATTGGTCCAACAATTGGGTACTGGAAAACCAGCGCGGCAGCGTTAGGCCCGGCATAAACCAAAGTGGTGTTTCCTTACAAATGTTAACCCGAGCGGACTAGAGCGCGCGTATTTTGTATGTCCTTCTCCGCTTTAGGCACAGATAGATTAAAATATCGTTAGGTATAATGTAGATACTCAAATGCTTTGCAATGCATTTTTTTGGCTTATTGGAGTAATTGTTGTTTGCTTTCCAAAATAATAATGTGGAAATACCCTGGAAAGTTCACCACCACAGACGCAGTATATGCTTTTAAGGTCCGTATTATACAACGCTATTAAAAACACGTATCATGTTCACGACAATTTATTTCAAACCATGAATTAATAATATAAGGCTTATTTTCGATTAACACAATATATACTTGAGTCGTAGGTCAAAAAATTTACATCACGATCAACATCTCGTATAAACAGAACATGCACGTAACGAAACTAATAATTCCCAAACTAGCAGAGCTTTGTACTATGGATACCAGATAAAAAATATACTACATTTTTTTTAATACATGCTTTAATAGATATTTATACTCATACTCAGCACAAACAGACATATTCATGCACAAAAATGTTTGTCCTGGGTGGGAATCGAACCTTCGACCTGTGGCCCGATTCACGTAATAAAACTTCAACGGTGTCGTAGCGACATCAACGATTAAACTGTATTTTGTATTCACGTAATGTTAAATGAACAATTGTGTGCAAAACAAACAGTGTGCTCGTTCGTGGCTCGGCTCGTGCTCGGTTCGCCAAGCATGGACGAACCATAAGATATCTTTCCAACTACACCAACAGCCTTTGCATCAATCTCAGATGACTCAATAATGCCCTAGAGGCAGATTACTCAAAGCTATATAACCCAAGCGAAGCGCTCGTGGTGTTGCATGATTAGTCATTCTTAATCGATCGGCAAAGTTAAGCTACGTCTGTCGTGGTCGGTACCTGGATGGGTGACCGTCTAGTGGTATTTTATATCGAGCGCTTCCGTGCTTCGGAAAGCACGTAAAGCCGTCGGTCCCGGTTATCACTTAATTGTGATAGTCGTTAAGCTAGTTGGATGCCTCCTAGGCGGCTTGAAAAATTCCAACAGTAGGTTGACCACTAGCCTACCTCCACCAATCCGCAGTAGGCACGCGTGGTGGAGTATCTGCCCATTCCCTTTCACCCTCATTTGTGAAAGGAGGCCTGTGCTCAGCAGTGGGACATTATAGGCTAATGATCATGATATAACCCAAAACGAGAGCAGCCTGCATACGTGACACATAACACTCATCAGGAAAGTTTCCTATGAGTCTTCGTCATTAAGAGAGTATGTCAGGAGTAAGCCTTGACCTAGTAGGTTTAGCAGTCTCGATCGATTTCAAGAATTGCAACTTATGATCTGTTATGATGGCATGTTCAATTAATTGTAAATATCTATGGTTAATCAACATCCTATAACAGTAAAAAAAAAATGTCTACATAATAAATGTTTTTCATACATTATGATCGAGCAAGGTTGACATTTTGTGAGAAAAGTTTAATTTTTTCACTATTGGTCCCATAGTAAAAGTTGTTCAGCATGACTAACCCAACATAGGTTTCGAATATGTGCCATCTCGAAATCTCCACCTAGTATACAGGGTACGACAATACTACATACTAATCATAATTATAATACGGAAGCGGAAGAGTTTTTTGTTTGTTTGTTTAAACGGGTTAATCTATGGAACTACCAGACGGAATCGAAAAATTCTTTCACTAATAGGAAGTTACATTATCCCCGAGTTGAATAGGCTACTTTTATCACAGGAACGCGGGTGAAACCGCCGAGATAATAATACGAACAAATTTTATTATGGGGCCAACTCGAAATCACAAAAAAACATAGCTTTTCATATATTTCAGCTGCTTACCATCAGGCTATATGCTTGTTTGCTACCCTGTGTGGTATAATAAAAACGTTTTGTATGAAATAGCTGCTTTTTTTTGTTGCTGTTAGTTTATTTTGTATTGAAAATTACGTAAGTTAAGGATAAATCAATCTAAAATATTGCATACAAATACCCACACAAAATCCCAAAATCTGCATGCGGAAAATGCAGCGATTGGCTTCTGTCTAGACCAAAATCAGCGAAAATCCGAAATATGGTGTAATAATAAGAGTGCCTACTAGTAATATGCAAGAGCAAATATAGCAAATATAGTTTCTATAAAGTTAACCGAGTTTAAATGTTACATGTCTTTAATATACCTTTAGCTTCATTTGTTTTGATAATTTTCATCATGTTAGCATTAACATTATATTATTTGAATATTATTAAATTTCATACCATTGAATATTGATTAATTATAATTAATTGTCAGCATTATTTATTATGAAAGTGTAAAACGGTTTATTTTGATATATAGTTGAATATCGAGGAATGGCAACACCAGAAAAGTATAATCGTAACAATGACGGCCATTGGAGAGAGTGTTTTAATTAATTTTGTGGTAATTACCAAGTTTACCAACGGTTTAAATACAGATTTAGCTTGTTTAAGCCAACTTCTTTTCAGTAAATCAGGGATGGTTAATAATCATATATCACAAGAAATAATTATTCGTAAATAAATATCAGGATTTAGCGATTTTCTGATCTGCAAAAAATCTGATTACTTTCAATTTCCATTTTAATTATTTATTTCTTTCTAACGCCTATAGGTTTTGTTCCTGGCTTAAAAGCTCATTGTAAGAACTTTTACTTGAACGCAAGTTTGCAGATACACATCAAACGCTGCCAAAGTTACCAAATATCTTAATTTCTGCCATTAAATTGATTTAATTCAAATTAATCGTAACTTGATATGTTGGTACAATGCCTTTAATAACTTTAATACTGTTTTAGTAATTTGACATCATCACAACAAGTTCCCTTCAGTGGGTCATTAACAGAGGAACTCCTCACGACGAAGGTTGCACCAAAATCAAAGTCCACGTACAGTTAATCAAATATTCAAATCATGCAACTGACGTCATCATTGTGAGGAGAGTCGTGTGAATCAGTTATATATTTAATGTAGGTAAGGTCCGTATTTTAGAACAATTGAATTTGGAACTTGACGCTTTGATATACTGTTTATTTTCGATGATCAATTGTTTAGACTTAAGTTTTGATCTAAATACAGGCCTAAGAGGTTAATCGATGCGCTGGAGGGGACGCGGCACCGAACTTCGCTAATCCCGTGGGAAATTCCACACTTTTCGGACCTAAAAGTAGTGAGATCTGTTTAAGGCAGGTAGATTTAGACAAGCCCTAAGACTATTCTAATTTGTTTGGAGATCCGGGAGCAGGTAGATTTTTGTTGATATTTATAAATTAGTTCCAAGATATAAGGTTCAATATCGAGTGTTTTTTACTTTTATAGCCATTTATAGATCTCCATTGAGACATTCCTCCTTTTTGGAGTTCCGTACGCAAGTTAAGATTTCTTTTCGAGGCAGCGACTGTTTTTTTTTTTAAGCTAGCTGTCTCCCGCGGTTTCACCCGCGTTCCTGGGATGAAAAGTAGTGTATATCACTCGGAAATAATGCAGCTTACTATCACAGAAAGAACTTTTAGAATCGGACTGGTTGTTCCAGAGATAAGCGTTCAAATAACAGAACAAACAAACTCTTCAGCTTTATTATAAGTATTGATAACAAGGTGAACCAACGGTTTCCTTTATACTAATATTATTAAACCGTCAGTACCGAAATAAATTGAATAAAAATTGGTAGAAGGTTAGCTTGGAGCTTGTTTTTTTTTTCATAAGATAGAGTCGGTATACAAGCATACGGCCCGGCTGATGGTAAGCGGTACTGTAGCCATATGGACGCTTGCAATACACGAGGCATCACTCACGCGTTACCAACCCTTCCCCCTCCCCGATTAGATCTGACGACCTTGCTCACGCGCAGGAACACAACAAAGTTATTTGGCTGCGGTATTCTGTAAGGTTTCTCATTGGAGCTGCTCTTTGAGGGAATAAATGCTACGCTCTACCTCTCTTAACTTGAATTGTATGTAACGTTCTTTCAAATTCAAAATCAAAATCATTTATTCAAATAGACCTTCGCAGGCACTTATGAAAAGTTTGACTCTAATACCGGTTCGGAAGGTTTCATTTGCTGAGAAGAGCCGGCAATAAACTCAGCAATTACTCTTTTCAAAACATGCTTAGATTCATTACATAATATTTACATCCTAATCGCACTGACAACAATTGCATCCGAAACGGCGGCAAAACTACAAAGTAGACTGATTAGATATGTAATAAGTAAATAAATAGCAGACCAGCCCCACAAGCAGCACCTGTTCACAAGTATGACGCGTGTGGCAGCCATCGCCCTCCTCGGGCGGAGGGATATTGGAGGGAAGTGAGCGACCCGTCACTCGATGCCGCCGCAAGCAAAGGCCTCAAAGTGAGCAGGACTTACTTAAGTCTGTCTTAGAAATAAAAAATAACTAAAGGAAAACTACTAAACACACAATTTGTTATCACTGTGAAAAAAATGCCTTATCACGGTCTAAATTGAATGAATTACTTTTGAGTTCGATCACAGAGATAAACATAGAATACATTATCCTGTAAACGCGGGTGAAACCATGGGGACAGCTACTATCTATATATTCTTAGAACTAAGCTTTTGTTAAACCTTTCCATAAAATTAAACATAACTACTAAACTGTGACTAATATTAATTTTGGCCTCTAAAATCATTTGCGGTAAACGACATTTAATTTGAAATTTTGAATCCTATTCCGATGGTAAACGATGACTTGAAACAGCATTGAGAGGTTTCGTGGTATGTATACGTCATTGATTCTCGCACTTGACGATCATCCGGATTATTTAATAATTCGCAGGGGAAATACATGTTTTTTTATCCAATCAAGTTTCCAAATGTGTCACTCTTATAGGAATATCCCATAATATACTTACGTATCATTATAGCAATTTTGGATTGATATTTAGAGACTATTTATAAGAAATGGAATGTCAGATATCAGTCCGAATTTTCAAAATATATCCTTGATAGATTAAATAGTAAATAATTTCTAGGTTTATTTTTATAATATTCATTATTAACTCTGCGCTAATACCCAGCGTGCTTCCGACTATTCAGATGTATTTTTCAACAAATTTCTTTCATAAAAACCTTGTCCAAAGTTTCATTGCAATCTGATGAATTGTATAAGTGCATAGATACGTTAACAGATAAACATTAGTTTTTATATATAGTTGAAACTTATTTGTATTAAAAAAACAAATTTTTTTTACCTGTAGACACACAACCATCATTCGACTCCTTATCAGACGTCTAGCATAATAATTGTACTTAAGATCTATCTTTGATCTAACTCTGATCTGGATATATAAAACGGCCAAGTCACATATTATATTTTGACTAAGGTGTAGAGTTTGTTAAGTTAGGGCGTGTCGAGTTATAAGCTTGGCTCTACAAGAGATCTGATAACGTTGTGACAGTGCGAGTCATATGGTAGGTACCGTTTTGGCAACATTTTACATGAAAATGTTTTTGGTGGGATATATTTTTTTTTAAATGAAATTATTCTGTATAGATAATAATAATAATAATAATAATAATATTTATTGTGCAGTTCTAAAAATATTTTACATACATTGTTGGTCCACAAACTAGGATAACCTGTATCTTGTGGACCACCTTCCCAGTGAAACATTTAAAAAGATAACAAAGACTAATAAAAAGAAAAAATAACATAAACGATACATTACATGCTAAATGTAGTTAAATTTTATCTCTAGCGCGGCTACCTGGCCCTACGACACAAGTCTTGGGATCAGATTAATTTAACCACGATTTAACTAAGCCACCAGATAGCCACGTATATGTGTGTGTGGGGGTGTTCAAAACAATGTTGCCGCACCTATAAATAACTAAGTTAATGATGTTGATGACGAATGCGGTATTGATCGGCTTTGCTGACGCTGTGACGTCACGCTTCAGGTAGGCATTACCTATACGTCGACCTCCAATGGGTCATTTTTGTGACCTTACCGATATAGTAGAGAAATGACACGCTGTATTCAGATCCGTCTCACCTTGCAGGGCGTATGGTCCGTTTGATAAGCTGAAGCGAGAGCGGGGAATGTATTTATAATATTTTTGTTGTTGTTGCTTACTAAAGATTTGCAAGTTTTGTAAGTAATTAACATTTTTAATACACTGATAGATAGTCTTGCTAAATCTTACTGTTTTATGTTAGGTTATTTATTACCTTACTTGACAACTTTAACCGTTTTAACGCAAAAATATTTTTGCCCATAAGTCTTTAATCTAAAAAAAATGTACCGCTAATATCGCAATCGCTACCTCTTATAGTTTGTGCGTCAAATCACAGTCGCGATAGCAAGGTGATTAGTATTTCGGGCGCAGATGGTGGGAGCCGCGCGCGCAGTCTCTTGCCGCCAGCCGTTTAGTGCGCCTGTCCGCCGCCGCCGCGTGCGCATACTAACGCGCCAATTTCAAACACCATCACCGCACCATACGAATTTTCAAATATCGAACTTGTGTTTTTTATGTCATCCAAAGTGGGTTTTTCAGTGTTGTGTGTCTGTATTATTGTGACGTTACACGCAAGCGAATAGCTGCGTTCCGGGACCGACTTTCACCTGATTTTTGCAACCGGTGAGTGTTTTTCGCTTATTTTAATCAGACGGCCGCGTAATTGTCCGCCGTTTGGTATGTTACACAATATCGTCTCGTTTCGCTAATGCACGGAAACTATTTCGAAACGTTTCTTTTGTGGTGAAAAGGTACGTAAAATTACTCGGATACAAGTAATTAAGCGCATGAGTATTAAGTGGAACTGGATACATGAGCGATACTTTAATATAGTATCTTTAGTCGTAATTGTATAATTATAATTTATGAATTAGTCATTTGTGGTGGCATTTTAATGAAAAAAGTGATTATAAAAAATGTTAATGGGATCAGGTACGCGTTGATGTCTTTTGTATGCGGAGCGTTGTGCTCCAACTAGGAAAGTGTAGCGAAGGCGGCGCCGGCGCGTGCGTAACAACGTTCATTCCATTGCGTTTTCTAGAAGCCGCAGCTATATATCAAATAGCTACCACAGCTTTAAAATATCAAATTGTTCTCATGTTTTTATGTTATCAGAATGTTTATTTACGTTTATTATTATTTTTTTTAATTTATAATTCTCAGACAACCATTTACATGATATTTAGATAAAGTTTTTATTGTTTAAGTAGCAAAGATGATTTCTCATTTTTTTATGTATACAGAGTGAAAATCTTCAGAACTCTATTTGAGAAATTTACCAAAGGTTCTGACGAATACAATAACTTTAGTTCCGCAAAATTTCATGCTACAAACTGTATTATGCAAAATTTTGTATTACACCATTAAATGCACGAGAAAATATACATAATACTCCAAGTTTTACTTTCAAATAATATCATTTAATAGATTTTACTTTTATCAACTAAATTAATAGCTAAATTCATTAACAATGACTAATTAGGCGATGATTCCTCACGTGTAGCTTTCTTATTAGGTACCTACGATATATTAATATAAATATATATCAGTATATGTATAGTAGAAACTGACTGATTGACAGACGTACGCACTGCTCAAACTGCTGGGTCAAAAAACTTAAATTTTGCACACCTTTCTTTCTTCTTTCCTTCTTTCTTTAGTGATAAGGGATACCTAGTGCAGTACGATGGGTCAGTTAGCGTGGTTGGTTAAGATTCGAGTCGTAGGTTCGATTCCCATCTAGGTCATGCATTTGTGTGCGAACTGAACATGTCTGTATGTCCTGAGTGGAGGTGTAATTATGTATATTAAGTATGTATGTACAAAAAAAAGTAGTACTATGTAGTATATAAGTTGTCTGGTTTCCATAGTTAAAGCTCTCCTTAGTTTGGGATCAGATGACCGTGTGTGAGGAATGTCCAAGGGTATTTATTGCAAACATTCAAACAAGTATAGAAGTAGTTAACAATCTTAATCACTATTTGGACATTAAGTTTGATGCAATTTAGCTTAATTCAAACTTAAACTCAAAGCTTTAGATGTATTCAATCAAATGACCCTGAAAAGGTTCATAAGAACCTCAAAAATTTACTTTACCACCGGCTCGTTTATACTTAAAAGTCATAAGATTCCCATAACATTTTAGGTTCATAGATATACGCTGCCACAAGTAGTTATTAAATATTCCACAAACATATATTCTCCATAAAATTGTCCATTAAATAAAGCGTTTTACATAACTACGAGGAAAATGGCGTTAGAAAAGTCTGGCAGGTCTTTGCGGACCTGAATTTGAAGGCCGTGAAAAGATACGTGCGACAATTCATGTTTTCTTATGCAACAGCCATAGAAATAAATATACCTAGAAATAACGTCGCCATACTACACGAATATACAAAACAGGCCAACTTTTATAGGCTGCTGCGCGTAACAGCTACGTTTAACGCTCCCTCTGCGTCATTCTTCTTGTCATAATGACATTCATAATGATAGTAGTTGTTAAAATATTCCAATTAAAATCGGGAGAAATTTAAATATTGATCATTGTTTTGCATTTTTATTTATTTTTATTTGATTTAGCCCCTAACAGTTACAGCGTATTTTTATCGACGCGTGCACAGCTGCGACACTCTATCTGGATGTATCCTTAATCAAAGGAAACAGCTTTATAACTATTATTTTGAAATACATAAGAAGAAAAATGACGATCCCTGTAACGCAAAAGAAAAAATAAACATATATGTATGGATTATCATTATTTATCCATACATATATGTTTATTTTTTCTTCGTCATTTTTGTTTATTATAATAAATCTATACTAATATACTAATCTATTGAACAAATATTTACAAAAATCTTCTAAAGACTACTTACTTACCTACTTAACTAATATATACAATCCCCAAGGTCACTTTGGCTTTTGGGAAAGGTTCCCATAAGGCTGGCCACATTACCTCGTTGGATAGCAATTCCTATCCGTTGACCGAGGAAGTAGCCAGCCCTGTGGTCAGCCGTATTCTCAACATTTTTTTTCTTTATAGTTTTATAAAGTCTATGTTTTTTTGTTTATTTAGTTAATATGGCCAAATACCTTTTGCTCGTAGTTGATACCGAAGTAAAACTGAGTGTATCCATTTCGACATCACATTATTAATACTGATGTTTTTGTATTTATAATGTTTACATTCGTTTTCATAAGTTTGTCTAATTCTGTAATGTTGTGTATGTCCAAAAATTTTTTTTTCATTTTTATTAAGCCTATTATAAGGGGGCTCATTACGTGGAAGATAGGAATATATGGTTGTAGTAGCTTCTCTCTGCACTTGCATCCCCTAAGTAACACTTGTATGAATAAGCATAATAATATATATTGTATAAGTATTCGGAACAAAAGCTGTAATATGAAAAGATTTCCACACAAAAAAAACTTGCTCACTTTCTTGCCGGAGCCTTCTCAGTTTAAGTGTATTCCGAACCGGTGGTAAAGTGCCTTACCAGAGCCTACACTGAATAAATGTCTTTTTAATTTTGATTCTTTGCTTTCACCGCAGAATTACTTGAATTCTACTGTCTTCTCGTTATATTCTCTTTCCAATTAATTATTCTGGATCAATATACGATCTCTAAAAAACCTGGAGGTTATTTCCGAATATATTAATGTGTGGTAAACGTTATGGTTAATTATAATACATAATTTATAAGCATTTAGTAAGAATGCCGTTTACTCAAGGCTGCCAAAATGGTAGTTTGTTACCACACCGCCAACATGAGTGAGTTGAGAAACTATGACTACGATTATGTCATCGATTGAATATTGAAGTTTAGTGCTAAATGTTAACAATCACTATCGTTTTACAAGCATATTTTATAGCCTGTATGTGCCAATTTATTCTATAATTTATATTTATTATAACGACTGAATAAAATTAAATGTTAATGATTTTAATATTTTAACAAAATATTTTTCTCATATTTAAAAATTCTAATACACGAAGAAAGAAAAATCTATAATATAACATTAACCCGATGTTATTTTTTAAACAACGTTCATCTTCATATCTAGTTTTTTTTTTATAAACCCTCGATTTGGGGAGTCTTTCCCAAAATTATGGGAGTCAAACTTTCGACAACAGTTCGCTCAAAATTATTCGTGATCATAAGTTCGTGTCAGCTGATACTGTTCAAGCGTGTGTTGTGTACCTTACATAATTGGTGTCAATCCACCTTGAAGTTTTGACGATTTGCATACATTCATTATAAAGCCGCGCCATGGCGCCCCAAAGAATCTCACGCGCCGCACCTTTACACATTTCATCATAAATTATCACAAAAGACACAAATAATACAAATCACGTGTAATAGAGTTCAAAATCGCCACTATAGTATAATGTAGAATTTGACAAAGAAAGCTAATGGTCCGGTTAACCGCTTTGTTATAGTTAACTAACAATGATACTGGTATACATTATTGTAAATGCCAACAATAATGTGTTGGGCAATGTTTGATCGTGTGTGAACGAGTATGAAATCCGTGTTCACTTTGCGTTATGAGTTGCAAGGCGTAAAAGTTTAACCGCTCTAAAATTTGTTATATTAATGTTTTTAATCAAATCAAACCAATCCTCCATATTTTTTTAACCGACTTCAAAAAAAGGAGGCGGTTCTCAATTAGGTTGTATATTTTTTGTGTTTGTTACCTCATAACTCCGTCATTTATTAACCGATATGAAAATGCTTTTTTTTGTTTAGAAGGGTACACTTCCCATTTGATCCCATTATCATCAGATCAGGATTTGATTACTTCTTAGTGTGCTTTGAAGTCGGTTGAAATTTTTTGTAAAACACTTTTCAATTATTTGCAAAAAAATCATGGCGGTGATAATAAGGATGATAACTCTGTGGTAGTGACGTCGGATACCGAGATGAAGATCCTGGGTTAGAATGCAACAATAAGCTTGAGCTTTCGGCGAAGGAAAATATCGTGAGGAAACCAAGGTGGTAGGGTACTATGTAGTACCCATCTGGCTGGCTACCACCGTCAAGTTCGAAATCTGTCGCCAAGCACCTATCGGTGTTCCGACAGCTGCACTTGAGAGCTTTGTGTGCTTACCACCTTCGGCCACATCATCACTTACCATGGTGAGATTGTGGTCAAACACAGGCCTATACACAGTAAAAAAACTACCTTAGCAGGGCGTAAACTGAGTTAATGTAATTTAACTTTATTTTTATGACACTGACTAAAAAACCTTGAACTACAAATAATAGACGGAATCCCATCTAACTAAACTAAAAAGTTACAGCATTAACATTAACGTGTATAATAAAAAAATATTGAGGACGAATTCAATTTAAATTTTTAATACTAAAACTATGTTACCATATTGTTCCAACATTATCTTGGCAAAATCATGCATTGTTTGACTATTACATTTCCGAGTATTAAGGCCAGCTCGGGCGGAAGAGCACAATTTATATATATCTTTTCAACTATTATCTCTTTCCGATTCGCTAGAAACGCTTCTTCCGGCTGGATATAAAACTCAAAAATGATCATGCTAAATTGAGTTTTAACTCATTGCAATAAGTTATAAACGTGTTGGGTTATACGCATCCGATACATTCGGCTGGTTTTCCAAATTATTTCAAATTGTTTACGCGCACGAATGTATCTGCTGATTTGAATATTGTTTTTACTGATTGATAGATTAGCGATAAAAATTACATTTTGACCTATGTTTTCCCGCCATTCGTGATCGGACTGAGCTTACTTGGATACTTACACTTGGTTTTAGATATATATTTATGAACAAAAAGTAAACTTCTCTGTTTAATAATATGAAGTTAAAACAAATACAGTAAATAAAACTGCAAGTCGCTCAAAAACACAAAAAGTAGTTAACATTTTCGTTGCCTAAGTTGAGTGTACAGTCAGCGTCAAAAGAATATAGTAACTTTAGTACAAAATCAAAATCAAAAAGTCATTTATTGAGTTTAGGCCCTGGTAAGGCACTTATGAACGTTACATACAGTTGAATTTACCACCGGTTCGAAATACACTTAAACTGAGAAGACTCCGCCAAGAAAATCAGCAAGGCTTTTTTTTTAGTTGTGGAATATCTTTTCATATTACAGCTTACCGTGTGTACAGTATCACATTACGCAATTTAGGCGCCCCGATCCCACAGCGGGCGGTCTAGAGTTTTGCGGTCGGAGTTCTACGTGTGTTCTCCTTGACCGCTGCGGTCACCCAGTGCAATGATCAAGCGGAACACGAGAATATCAATAGATTAGATAGATACTAAAATGATTGTTATCTTCTCTTGACGAAAAGTGCCTACCTATCCTCAATTTCGGTCTAGGACGTTAATGACAGCTGCATATAAATAAATGAAATATTCAAATATGCGCCACCTGTCTGCTTGCGCCACTGCAATTAAGTACTTGCGCACGCGTCGGCTTGCGAAACTCCTGCGCAGACAGAGGATAAAACCTGAGAATTAGTGGTGCTAGCATACTGACGAGCAGTTTATAAACTACGGAACTGTTCATAATCTTATTGTGGCCGAAGGTAGTATACAAAGCATAGAAGGGAATTTGCTCTCCAGTGCATCTGTTGGAACACTCCGTTAGGTTCTTGGCAACAGTTTTTCAACTTGAGGGTAGTGTGCAGGCGACCGTGCTAAGGTTTCCAAACTATGTTTTCCTTCACCGAAAGCTCCAGAAAATTGTAGGATTCACTATATGCTATATATATATATACTAATTGTGTTTATTTCAAAAGTCAATCTTTTTTTTTTAATTTGAAAACAGTGTTTCTAACTCAGTATCAATAACGTCTCGCTTCTGTGCATCAGTAAACCAAGCCAAGCGCGAATAACAACAGCGTTACCGACGCCCATATCATCCATATGTTACGCGTCAGTGTGCTAACGTCGTGAAAGTGGCAGTGCATGATTGTCGACATATATCATTTATGTATTCTTACTACATTTTATAAACATTTTGACAATATTAAACGAGGTATGTCGAAAGTACCACTATGGTGTCTGCATTCAAAAATAGTATTACGTGAAACTGTTCTATTATTTCGAAAATTGTATTGGTATAGATAAAATAATAAATTTATTAAATATTTCAGGTGTCTCTTGCTTATAAAAACATGTCAATTTACACGTGATTTGAGATTTATAAGTAATTTCCATTTTTGGCAATCACACTAATCAAATAATTGTATATTATTTTATTTACTTTTAGACAAAATAAAAATTGAATTATAGACATTTAAAATATAAAATAGTACCTATAAACCATATAAATAAATAGAACTAGAAAGAACGTCGCCATACTACACGAATATATAAAACAGGCCTACCTTTATAGGCTGCTGCGCGTAACAGCTACGTTTTACGCTCCCTCTGCGTCATTCTGCTTGTCATAGTGACGTTCATAATGATAGCAGTTATTGAGTTATTATGTTCCAATAAAAATCGGGAGAAATTTAAATATTACACATTATATTGCAATTTTATTTATTTTTATTTGATTTAGCCTCTAATGGTGCGTCCATGCTTGGCGAACCGAGCACGAGCCGAGCCCCGAAGCACACTGAGCACACTGCGAGCACGATTCGCGTAGCGTGGACGGGCTTGCGAGCCTCGATTGACAGTTTTTTCACGAACAAAGGGATTCGCATCGTGCTCGTTGTAGGGTCGTTCGTGGCTCGGCTCGTGCTCGATTCGCGTAGCATGGAGGCACCATAACAGTTAGGGGCTATTTTTTTCGACGCGTGCACGGCTTCTAGCCTCAATCTAGATGTATCCTTAATCAAAGCTATAAACATACAAAATTATATCCTTTATTCCTTGCCTACCTAATTGTAAAATGGCACCGTAATTTACGATGCACCGGAAGTTCGCAAATCAAAGTCGGTAGGAAGTCTACATATACCCTTGTGTTGGCGACATTCAGTTGTTTATTAAATAAATAAGTTTCAACTCGTAAAGTGACACTGAAAGGTGTCAATTACCTAAATCAATTGTCGTTGTCGCGAATGGATTTCACTTTTTTATCGAGTGTCATTTGTCTCGAGTTGTTTTTAGAAACTCCACTGTGCACTTCTAAGTTCTAGTCTTATAGGGGTTTATTGTCAATTATTTGAATATATATTTTGTACTAGCCGTGTAGATCATACGTTACAAACATATAAACAGACAAAGATTATTTTCCTATTCTATTCAATTTTGTAAATGACTCACTGAGAAAACTGCATCGACATCTATTTTGATTTGCATTATAACCACACTACAGTTCAGCCGCCGAGAGAATGCGGTTCTGATGCCTGATAATATTGTGCTTGCGATGGAACTTTCAAGGAATGGTTCAGTATTTTCTTAGTGAACTTTCATACTTCGTGGCCAATATTAACAGGTGTCAGAAATGCATTCTCTCGGCGGACGCACTCTAATAGAGAGATGCGTTTAATAATATTTATGTAAGATACCAAACTGGAACATTTACATATTTCAAACATAATATTTATATGTTTCGATCGAATTAGAAATTGGCAAAATACCCAATAACGATGTTTTTATAATTCGAAGCAATAAAATGCCCATAAATCACGGCATTTTATTTGGATAATGTTATTTTTACAACCGGACCTTGGAAACCTGTCCACAAACGGCAGATGATTAAAATGCCTACAAAAACCTCTTTAAAAATGTCACGTATGATGGTATAAAATATCCTTATATACAAATATTTAATGTGAGTTTTTGTTTCTTCGGTGAAAATTGGCAGTGTTAGTTGAAACCAAATTATGAACAAGCTAGTTTTGTAATAAAAAATATAGTCAGGTGGAAAATCAAAATTAATTTAAAAATGAAATACCTAGAAAGTTCATTTGTTTCTTTATCCATTTTAAAGTCGTAACGAAAAACATTTATTTTTTATTTTCGCACAGCATATGTTTTTAAGATGGAGAAAGATGTAAACTACATACTTTTCCTGAGATTGCAGGCAAAACCGTGGGATAAAAGCTAATAAACAAATTATGGTCTATCTAAATTTTCCATCTTCATTTACGATTGACGATACAATCTAATATTAAAATTCGGTAACAACTTTATTATTTGATTAAAATATGTTAAACCATATTTTCTTAGTATAACACAGCCTGTTTCCCAAGTAGTTCTATTTATTAATGTGATATCATTTAAATTCACATACTATTAGCGGAATAAATGAGATAAACTAAATGTTTTAGCGCGTTACATAATCATAACGATCACGCACCGTGTGCATGAACTCATTTGCATAAACTATTCGTATTATGATTTCACTTTGCACGAAGCCGGTATACAAGCATACAGACCGCCTGATGGTAAGCGTTTACCGTAGCCATATGGACGCATGCAACACACGAGGCATCACGCGTTACCGACCCTTGCCCCCTCCCCAATGAGCACTGCCGATCTCACGCGCAGGAACGCAACATAAAGTTGTTTGGCTGCAGTATTCTGTTAGGTGGAGGTACTTCCCCAGTCGAGCTGCTCTTTGAGCTTATAAACGCAATGCTCTACCTCTCTTAAAATAGGAGGAGTAGGAAAATCTTTACGTACATAAGTACCTCAAAGGCTATAGACAAAGATCTTAAATCAGAGCGTGATGCCAGCGATGATATAAAACAGTGACGTGGTCATTAACGGGCAGTGCTGGAAGCGTCTCAGCGACCTACAGAACGGGTCTGCCTGCCATTTCTTACTTGCGACAGAGTCCGAAACAAGGACATTTGTAGAAGAACCAAAACTACGGACATAACTCATAGACTCAAAAGCTAAAGCGGTAATGGGATACTCACATTTATGGATGAATATGATGTCCTTTCTGTGTAATTTCTTCTTTATAACATTTTTCATCGATACCATATTGCCCGTACAATTCAGTAAAAACCATTGCCATCTTTATCATTTTATTCATCGTAAGTAGTGACAGATATACTATTGAACAAGCATCTTTGCTTTACTCAATTTTCCTATCTGTATTTACTTCATTAGACCAATAGATGCATTTCCAATGACTTATATCTAATTAATCAAATGCTTAATCGAACCGACTACCGGTTCAAACAGGTTACTATACAATGATTGGTTAGAAAGTGATTGTTTGAATTTATTTGGAACTCATATAAAATGCCCTCAAGCGAGGACTACTGATTCGACGGGTATTCTAGGGTTATTTTTTATTTTATTGAAGCTAGGTAGTTTTTTCTACGTCTGATGGGATTTAACTGTTACATCCTATTATACTAACATTATAAATGTGAAAGTTTGTATATATATACTGGGTTGAGATTTATTTTTGAGTTATATAGCTGGCATATTTTAACCTATATTGGGTTAGTCATGCTGAACAACTTTTACT
Source organism: Achlya flavicornis (assembly GCA_947623365.1). NCBI lineage: Eukaryota > Metazoa > Arthropoda > Insecta > Lepidoptera > Drepanidae > Achlya > Achlya flavicornis. Next base: position 4,350,917 of record OX392469.1, read on the forward strand.
GTGGGACCAACACTGAATACTAAAAAAAATATTTTTACTTTTCATACATTATGATCGAGCAACGTTGACATTTACTATTGAAAGTAAAATTATTGAGAATTCACTATAGGTCCCATAGTAAAAGTAGTTCAGGGATGACTAACCCAACATAGGTTTCGAAAATATGCCATCTCGAAATCTCCACCCAGTATATGAAGATGAGATGAGAGAGGAGATGTTTAATTACTCTTTTACGCAAAAACTTCTGAAAACATTTGGATGAAATTGGCACACAGATAGATTATACTCTGGAACAACATATACAATACTTTTTATGACGGAAAAACATACGATCGGGGGACAAGCTTTACGCCCCGCGGAGTCACTCCTCCTCTACACCCTTAGAGAATTATTTATTTTCATAAACGCTTTCTTTGTTGATCCTTATACGGGGTTACTTTTCAGCCTCTTGCCAAATTTTATCTCAAACTTATACTTAAAATTATGAACAACTTTTACCATGGGACCACTCTGAAATTTCAAAAAAAATAATAGCTAGTGGTTGATAAGTAACCTGTAAGGAACTTGTGTGCAAAATTTCAGGTTTCTAGACCCTGGGTTTTGAGCTTCTAATTTGTTCTTTAATCCAAAGTCAAGATAATATAAAACGATAAAATGATGTCACCGCATATCTACCTCGTTTTCTCTTTTGTCAAGTGCCACTAAAATTAAAGTAGACGAATAAATTATGGATAAATAATATTAAAAGGCAGACGCCTTTTAATATTACTGCAATTATTTTCATGTTTTATTATTACCTTATACGATGTGATACTAAATACAATGTTACTAAGCGCCACTTGCCAATGCATTTAAGATTATGAATTACTAGCTTCTGCTGTTCCGTTTTCTTGCATTCCCAAGGGATTTAATATTATCCCGGGATAAAAGAGGTTCTATGTTTTATTCCAGGGTTTGGTCTATCTGTGTGGCAAATTTTGTTGAAATCTGTTCAGGCATTAAGACGATATTGATTTATAGACTTACACTCAAATCTAATTGAAAGCCACACATCCGCCGGCTTCACTGTCATTATATTTTTATCTAGGCGTACTATAATTTTCTAAATAAATACCTCTTTCAACGAGAACAAGGCAGGTAATTGAGGTTGGTATTAGGTGCCCCTGAAATTCACCAGCAAAGGCTGCTCCAAAATTTAAACCTCAATATTTAATTCTAAATCCCTTAAAAAAAGCAAAAATTTTAATCTATTTTATCTATTTACCATTTTATTTTTAATAAAAAAGAGTTGTTTATTAAATCAGCGCTCTTTACGAAATGGTACCACGCGGAGAGATCTCAACACACAATACCTACATGCTTCGCACATATTAATATATTGATGCCTGACATTTCGAAACTAGTTTTACTTATTTTGGTGATACTTGACGACCTCTGTCTGCCTTCACGACCTCAAATTACCATTGAGTCGTGAAAACGGTAGCTATTGGATATACCATTTTAATAGTTTATCGACGTTTTTGCACTGCCTCTTGTAATTTTAAAAAGCAATCAGGTAAATATCTCGATGTTTTTGTCACTTATGCCATGTAACAAAAAGTACAATACAACCGGCCAAGTGTGAGTCAGACTCGCACACCGATGGTTCCGTACAATATTAACTCAACTTTGCTGTAAAAAATAAATGTTCCTTGTATCGGGGCCCCCTTTAATTTTTACCTTTATTTCATTTTTATTATTTGTTGGTATAGCGGCAATAAAAATTCATATTCTGTGGAAATGTCAGCTGTCTACCTGTAAGGATTAATAAGATACAGCCCACTGACAGACAGACCGGCGGACGGACGGACGGATGGACAGCGGAGCCTAAGTAGGTAATAGTAATAGGTCGTTGAGTACGGAACCCTAAAAATAAACATGGAATTTATTTAAAAAAAACAATGTTTCTATACATATAAGTTTCTATGTAACACGCCTTTGGTGGGCCATTTTATTTGCCTTCATCCCAGTTATTTCTCATTATTCTGAAAAATAAATTCTTGAGAAGGCCATAAACGCAATTGAAACGTCCGCGAGGAGTTAAGACATTTACCAAAATACCATATCCATTTTTCCAAGGTCCTAACTCTAACGCCAAGATATCATTAATTTACTATCAAACAGACAGATACGCGCTTTAGGAGTCCATCTATATATTTAAATTTTTTATTTTTATCTTAAAACCTGTACTTATGATTAAATTTCAATCGTTTGTTGAAATAAAATCATTTTACGACCTTTTAATAAAATAGTGTTATCATTCTAGTCGGGATTGAATTCTTTTTCATTATTTTATATGTATTAAAAACATACTTAGGTAAGCACACAAAGCCCTAGAAAGGATCTGGATCTCAAGTGCAGCTGTGAAACACACCTGGTGCTTGGTAACGGAGTTTCGACTTGAGGATGGAAACCAGCCAGGCGGGTACATACTTCAAAGTACCCTACCACCGTGCTATGATTTCCTCAGGATGATTTCCTTTGCAGAAAACTAAAGCTAATTGCATGATTCGAACCCGCGACCTTCGTCATGGCATTCGACGTCGATAAAATTGAGCTATCATCGCCTTTAAAAAAACAAACACAGTGCTACAAAATGCAAAAAAAACATTAGCGTATACGATCATTTCTGCCTAATCTACTTAAATAATAGTACTTACTTACTGATTAAAACTACTATTAAATCAGTCTACTTATGGCCGATTAACAGGCCTTTATCGGTTAAAACTAAGACTCTTATATGTTTACTAATAATGAAGCAAAGACCTCAAAGCTTTGCATAGCAGACCCTCCAATATGGAAATAGCTATCACAGCCCAGTACATATATATCTATATGCCCAGTTTGGCCTACCATTACCATAAAAAAACCTACCATTGGTAAGCAAAACGATTCGTTTTTGTTTATAGAAACCGGGCATTACTGGATCGAAACTGATTTTCTCCAAAGAAAAGCCCTATATGAATTGTACTTTCTCTACTGGCAGCTTGTCAGAACAAGGTCGTAGCTTCGATACTAAAATCTAGTTTTACTATTTATAGAGCGGTCATTGTTAGTACATTATTTGTGAACCGTTCTAGATTTTTAGAGGCTACAGTGCTGTTATTGGTATTCCGTACACGAATAAAAACCTTTATTGGTGATTCATACAATTGAAATCGCAGATTTTCTACATTAATATCTTCTTGAGCTATAAAAATATTTTCATAGTACCTTAATTGGAAATATTTCAATCCATTGACGGGCCAGTTGGCGTGGTTAGATTCCACCTATCGCGCCGCAGGTCGTGGGTTCGATTCCCACACAGGACATGTATTTGTGTGCATGAACATGTCTGTATGTCCTGAGTCTGGGTGTAATTATGTATATTAAGTATGTATGCACAAACAAAAAGTTATATTTTATTATATCAGTTAAGTATCTGGTTTCCATAGTACAAGCTATGCTTAGTTTAGGATCAGATGACCGTGTGTGAGGAATGTCCCAGAATATTTATTTATATCTCTGTCTTGCAAGTTAAAAACAATAAAATAAAATAATGATTCCGTTACGTAAAGTTTAATAGATGTACAAAAATAACAGTTTCTTATTCTAGCTACAGACAGTCCATCTCGATTAGTCTCTATCTGTAACAGTAAACTCATCCTTCTACGGAACCCGCGAGAATATCACCCAGTGTTAAAAGTTTATCGTAACTCGCACCGGACGACTTCTTTTTATTTTTAAAGTCACAGGTTAACCTCCTTGGCCTAGTAGTTAAGTGGATGTGTTGCAGATTACGTGCAAGCGAGTTGTAATCTTTAGTGACTGGCTTGTTTTCAATAATTAACTCACTAGTTAACTAACTGGCTATAACTTTATTATTACTTACAATTATACAAGAATTTCTGAATATTATCATAGATTAAGGAGTAGTACTTTTGTACAGAAGGTTTACTTACAAATAAAAAGTGTTTTAGGTACAAAAACTTTTTACAAATGCATAGCTATAAATAGATATCCTGTGACATTCCTCACACACGGTCATCTGATCCCAAACTAAGCAGAGTTTGTTCTATGGAAACCAGATTACTGATAGAATACATATACTACTTTTTGTTTGTAAATACATACTTAATATATATAATTACGCCCAGACTCAGGACATATAGACATGTTCATGGACACAATGCATGTCCTGTGTGGGACTCGAACCCACGACCTGCGGCGCGATAGGTGGAATCTTAACCAACTGCACCAACTGGCCCGTCATAGCTACTGCTTCTAAGTAATTTAAAATGTTAAATAATTATGAGTTAACAACTGACATAATAAAACTTAACAATGCAGATATTCGTATTCATATTATATATAGTAATTATAGTGTTATAAGGTTATTCAACTTGTTTTGAAAGTAAGCGAGAAATGTAGAGAAATTCGCATTTTAAGTTAACTATCGTGCTAGATACAATCATTAAGCGTAACGTCTTTCAGTCTGGTTGTCATAGTATTTTTTACTTTATTTTCAGTCACGTACAATATATTTTTAAATATCTGTAGTGTGAATATTTGTAAACATATTATATTTCTCAGGACAGAGGTCTCTCGACATAAGAAGTAATGCAAAATAAACCATAAAAAATAGAGGTCAAAGATTTAATTAAAATTAATTTAATTTCATAACATTTCACCGTAAATAATAATCATTTCTCTCAAACCAATACCGCACAGTGGTCTAAAAACACTGAAACTCTAACCTCATAACCGACAAAAAATTACACAAAAGTGGTGACAATTGTCACGACACTATTTTCTTCTATTTCTAAACACCGCGGAATGTTCCCACTGTGTAATTTGGTAACGGTCGGGTTTAATTTTATGATGGCACATTTTACTCTTTTAAAGAAATTTGAGATGACTGTACCGAATATAGTAGAAGTTTTACGTAAACTACAGTATTTATGAGACAGGCAGATGTATCAGTATACATAGTTGAAAGAAGAATACTGTCATGCACTGATGATGATAGCCAAAGTTTACATTATATAGGCTGGTATTTGACCACAATCGCACCATTAAGTGATAATGTGGCCGAAGGTGGTAAGCACACAAAATGTAAAAGGGATCTGGATAAGTGCAGCTGAAGCTGAGATACACTGGTGGGGACAGATTCTCTAGATGAGGGTGGTAGCCCGCCAGCCGGCCACCGTACACTGAGCTTTTTCTATCAAGAATTTAAATCTTCTTTCCCACAGAGCACCTAATAAATATATCATGATCTCAGTGCATGTCTTCGTTCACTATGGGTGAAAGGTGCATCCTTATGCAACAATACGTCTACAACTAATTGCACAGTATGTCAGTGAATCATTCTATGCAATGACATAATATTTGACTTATGACCTACTAAACTATGTTATTTGGATAATGGTTTGTGACGCGCCGCAATGTAATAGCACAGTTTATCAATCTCTGTAATAGGTCACAAGAATAGTAATCGGACTTCTATACTAGACAGTATTCCACAGCTTTTTGGATTACTCAGTTGATATAGTACATAGATCACGAAATTATAGTACAGTATTACCCAACTGATATGGCTTACCGATGTACCTGCGCAGAAGATACATTTTCAAAGCGCGGGAAATGCTATTGGTCGGCAGCTGCCGCCATGTGTGCGGAGGGGCTTGACTTGCGAGTGAGACAGAACTAACAGCTGCATTGTATTATGAACGTTATAGTAGTGATTTAAGTTGATTGTAAGTTTAAGCATTCTTTCGTTAATCTTCGGGCCATACTTTCTTTTCTGTGCGAACGAAGATTCACGACGCGCCTTATCAGTTGGGTACTACTGTTTTTATTGTTAAGCAGTAGGTATGTCACGTGAATATGACAATTGTCAGAAGGTTGATGTTTCACAATTGACTATAATTTTAGCACAGTTGCATCATGTTAGTCTCGTCTCTCAAGTTCCAAGTTACATTAAAAAACGTACCTCTTTGGGATGTAATATTATTTGTTTTATTTAATTTTATTTAATCTGTAAATTATCAAAATGGAGATAAAGAGAAAGTTATAATATCCAACAAATGTTCTATTTGCAAATGTAGATATGCCAAGAATAGTTTTAGACCATTACATGAAATACTGTGAAACTTTCAGTTTCTATCGACACTAGATTAACCAGTGTTCTGAAGTTGGTGCGTATATATATTTTAAGACGCCCCAGTTCAAAGATACATTATACAATCTTAATACTATTAATAAAATATCATCTGCCTTCTCGCTGTGATGCAACCGACGACTGCCAGACAAATAGACACTAGTAATCTCTCACCGACAAATCGTTTCGAGCACCGTCGTCGTAAAGCGGATTATACTATAAATCATACAAACAATTTGGGCAGATGAAAGTGGGGAGATCTTAAGATAAGGAATCTATAAACATTGTTAGGCTCTGGATGTTAATGTAACAGAAAATAATTATAAGGTTTTACAAAAAACTTAAACTGATTCAAAGTACACTAAGAAGTAATTAAATCCTGATCTGACAATGGGACCAAACGGGAAGTGTACCCTTCCAGACAAAAAATAATTTTCTAAATCGGTTATTCAATTCAATTCATTTATTTCAGAAATACGATCAATACGATACGAAACATTTACGGTTATTAAATGACGGACTAATGAGGTAACAAATATAAAAAAATACAACCGAATTGAGAACCTCCTCCTTTTTGTGAAGTCGGTTATTTTTTTTTATCAAATATAATAAAAATATTATCTTTTGTAACAAGATATTAATTGACATAGTAACACCGGATATGTACGTTAAAAATCATACAATAATTGAGTGTAAATGATTCGTCATTACATAACCTATTAATATAAATTAAAACTCCGATTCGTATCTATCACACTTACTGAACGGATGCATTCTTAGTACGGAAGCAGCTGTCCACCGGAACCAAAGCAGAGTCATGATACGATACAACGTGACCATCGATACGAATGAGAATCAACCGAGAATCGAACCGTGGACGATGGTGAAATGTACAACTTTTTGTCAGAGAGATGCTTTGCAACCGACATTTTAGACTTTCACACGTTTTCATACAAAAACACAAACGATACGCGGTCGCTTCTCACGGAATTTGCTTCTTTTGATATCTTAGCTCCCGCAGTGTTTTCATTTATCTGATTAACCTTTTTACAGGATTGGGTTACATTAGTTATATGTAGAACTGTCTGTTGGAGATATAATTAATTCAGTTACGTTGAATAGTTAGCTTCCAAAATAATAAAGCTGCATATAATTATTTAATGGTCGAGTTTTATGTTTGGCGAGATGCTGGTCCTGCTGAAGACATCGAAGATAATTGGACTGTTTTACAAAAAACTTAAACCGACTTCAAAGTTCACTAAGAAGTAATCAAATCCTGATCTGATGACAATGGGACCAAACGGGAAGTGTACCCTTCCAGTCAAAAAAAGAATTTTCCAAATCGGTTATTAAATGTCGGAGATATGAGGTAACAAACATAAAAAAAAAAAAAAACTACAACCGAATTGCTCCTTTTTTTGAAGTCGGTTAAAAAAGAAGAAGATAATGGAGGTTTATGGTCGATGTGGTCCGTACTACTGTCTGAGACCTCTTTCATCCTCTTTGGGGATATTGGATGTGAACCTTTTTGTTAAATTTATATCACATAGATATTATTCTCATAACATGCAAATGATTATCACTATCCTCACAATTATGCGATGCTTTTGACAGATCTAACTCTAAAACTACTTGATTTAGCGTTTTATATAAGTAAATTCTCCATACTCTTATCAGTTTTTTTGGCTTTCTTCCAAACTCTCACGGCACGATTGATCTTACACATCAAACTTATCAGTATATTACATTAACATATCTAATCACGTCATGTGTGATTTAATTTAAACCATACTTGTATCTATATAAAACACATAATCGTTTGATAAGCGCCATTAATAAATCATTTATTTCCAGGCGTGACGGTCTGTGATGGACATCAGATAACCCGACTATTTTCGGATGATGTCCGATCAATACGCTTGGTAGTCCGATAGGCTGTTGATCTCAAATTGACCAGATTATATTATAAGTGGACGATGATTCAAATTCGATGTAATGGTGAAAGTGTTTGTAATCGATTCGTGTGCATACACGTTTAATGTTCTATATCGTTGCATCATGATTTATGGGAAATTATTTACAGTTAACTGAAGATAGTAAATTGGGAAACACCATGTCAGACATGTAAGGTATGATTTGGAAAAGAAATCTCAGAGAAAAGGCACTGAAATATAGTGTTTTTCCTCTAATAGATACAGAAAGATTTGGTATGTGAATTAGGTACGAATTCGGGGACATATTTTCCCGAATTTTATTTTCATAATGAATAGGTAAATATCCTCGGAAATTCTTCATACATGGCCATCTTACCCCAAAACTATACAGAGCTTGTCGTGGGGAAACCAAATAACTGATATTATAAATACTACGTGTAAAAATATAATTTCGATATGAACTCTATTAATTGGTACATACGTTCCTAATTTATTTTTGTACATTGTTTCAGGTAAATACAAACGCGATATAAATGTATCGCACACAGTATCAGAGCCACGGGACCGTTTAAACTGAAGAATTTCATGCATTATGTATGTACACATCAAAACATGAATATAAATATAATACTACTTATAGTTTAACATTCCAACACTTTGAAACAAAGAAACGGAAATATTTTAACCTTGTTTCCTCTGGTTTTTGCATTTTTTTATTAGTACAAATTACAACTAACATTATGAGCAGTTTACCTAATTTTAGATATAATACAGGGTGTAACGGACAGTGTATACACATTACAGTTCCACTTTTTTGGTACGGCACACATATCGCGGAAGAGAAAACTTTATATTAATAATTACTTTATATTAATAGCAAGTGACGCAAAATGATAATGTCCCTCATTGACCGGTGACATGTTAGTTATGATTTTAATTCAATAAACTTGATGAAAAAATTTGGATTGAATTTTTGGGTAATTTATTTTGAGCTGAATCTTTCTGTACCTGATGTACTTTATGTTCTTTACCCCCTTCTGTTACACTCAGTATAGTCTTGGCACATTAACTTACGTTATTCTGAGTTGTGGACTTGATATTTTATAGTGAAAGTCACACAACAGGTGGGATAGAGACTTCTCTGCAAGTGTTTATTAGTTGTTTTTTTTTATTTACTGATCAATAAAATAGAGCAGCCTCTTCATATATTTTATTCTTAAAGTAATAGAATATAGTGTATTTACTCCTACTTTTTATACTGAGAACGTGAACAACTGGTAGTATGTTTTTTCCTTCTTTCTTTCCCTATTTTTGTGATTTTAAAAAGCCTAGTATCAAAATATATTAACATTAGTCAAAGATTAAATTAATTAAGAAATCTAACGAAGTGGTTGTATCTACATATATTTAATTTTATGCTACTTAGGTGGCGCGGGTGCATTGAATATCATATGCTAGCCCTTTCCCATCGTGTACAATCAAATGCATATTGAATGCAAACTGTCGGTAATGGTAAAGATAGGTTCTTGGAACGGGGTCTGTTTGTATTTTGACACGTTTTGTATGTAAGCTACGAAACTTTTACCCATCGATTATTGTTCAATCGACGATAGCATAGAGTTAAAACGTGTAGAGGAGGCATTTGCTTTTCAAGCATTTTATTAGAATACAATCGTTTATCTACTCAAAAATCTGTTGCAACATTATTTTAAAACTATTAACTAAGTTTTTGTTGCAAAAATATTTTTAACAGTAATTTCGTGCCTTATTATCAATTATAATGGAAACAAAATAATTCAAACAATAATTAAACATATTATTTCGCACAATTAATATGAATACAACGCAACAGGATGCGCGAAGTTACATAGAATACGCGCAATACTGAACAGGTTCTTATCTAATTCTTGGTGTGTTGGTCTGTGACGTTGCCTCAGTGAGGGCGTGACGTGATAGGCATGAATCAGACGTGCCAACGCGTGCGCCTCTGCATACTAATCAAGTGAAATTTGTGTGATATATAAAAATAAATATTTGGGCTTCATTGAACAGGATATAGGTGTGGCTTTGTTTTTCTAGAATAAAAGTTATAATAGCCCAAGTACTCTTAGTATTATCTAGCGCCCCGTGGTTTCACCCACGTACCCGAGGGATATTGTACCCTACCGTAAAGTTTTCTTAAATTTTCTAATTTTCTGTGTATTTTTCTTTTTTTTTCGTAAGAACCTTCTTCAGAGTATTAGAAAACTTAAAAAAAAGATAGATGGAATCGGTAAAGTCTTTCTCATGTGATGGCGAGAGCAAGGGAAATAGGGATTCTTTTTTATATACTTAGATAAGCGTAAAGTTCACTTTTAGTGACAAGGCTGCCCATTGTGACGCTTTCTTTATTATTTTAAGTCCTTATTTTTTGTTCATGTGGTAAAACAATAAAGTGTTATCTACTTAAATACATTGTATTTTAGTAATTAAATACTTTTTTGTTTATTTATTCTACCAATGTAGAGTCGCGTGCTAAAAATCGTACACGATACAACTCCTCCACAGATATAAAACAATTAATCCTGAATTAAAAGACAGGACATTGTATTTTTTAAAGATCGCGTGGCTAGATCCTAAAAGCGTCGAGTTAAAAATCAGATTTTTGTAGGCGATAATAGGTAGGAGTGAATTGATTGGGTAGTTAAGAGAACAAATGTTTAAGATCAGTTAAAACCTGTATAAATACCAGTTTTTGAGTGATAAGTTTACATGGTTTATTTGTAGAAACTAGATGTAAAGAAAAAACGTATTGCCAGCAGCCTAAGGAGCGACGTTGATACATAGACTGTGTACTTAGTTTTAACAGTAGATTAAATATTCAAACATCTTCTTTAATTTAATATCAAAACAACATAAGTAGATTGGATATCTTCATAAGGCGATGATAGAGCAGTGGTAGTTGTGACGTTGAATGCCGTGGTGTTAGTGTGAATCCTACTATGAGTTGGAAAATTCGGTTAGGGAAAACAATAGAATGGTTTGTTGGACCTGCCTGGCTGGCCTCAAGTCGAAAATCTGTCGCCAAGCACCTACCATGTGTTCCAACAGCTGCACTTCACAGCCAGTTTACTTCTAGTCTGTGTGTGCTTACCACCCTCGGCCATATCGTCACTTTAGGTTAGACCCAAAATATTAAAAACGGAAAACTTTACAAAAAAAAATACCAGTGCAAAATTCTACAACAAATATAAATAAAAAGTCCTGTAGTAAATATTTTGCGAGCTTCCTGACATGCTCACTATAAAATTGTCCAAATGAAGCAGCCATTATTTTCTTAGCTATTTTCCCATGATCTAACAAAGCTAGTCATCAACGCGTTATGTGTTGTTCCGTCAATACATTGACATTAACATTCCAATATACTGTTCCCATTGTAAATTGCTCATATTAACTGTCATCAGCTTGTGTTACTCAGATATGTCATAATTATAAATCTGTATGTCTATCTACAGTGTCTTGCAAAACACGCCAGTAAGTTTGTCGATATTTGTCCCTACCCATGTAAAAGTCAAGGATAGATAGATAGATAGATATTACTTTATTGTCACACCAAAAAGAAAAAAAACAAATTCAAACAAAACTTAAAAATAATAATGAAAGTGCTACAATGGGCGGCCTTATCACTAAAAGTGATCTCTACCAGGATAGAATACCTGTTCCAAGAAATCAACGATTTGATAATTAAATAATTACATTTTCATCTTTAGAAATCCCTTTACACAATCCCAAAGGTTGCTTGGAAGAGATAGGCCATGCCAAGAAAACTGCTGGTGGCTAAATCCCACCAGCAATGAAATTCCATACAATTTTGCTGGCACCTATTCAAGTAGCGCGGAAAGGTCAAGTTGCTCAAAGAAGGTTGTCAAAATAATGACTACATTACAAGGGTTTTTGAGTAAAGAATATTTCATTAATTTATTTTCACATTGGGCACCATCATAGCTATTTTTCATTTATGAAGCTGAAAATTAGGTCAAATGTATACCCTGATATAATTTAATAAACCATTTGGTGAGCAAAGCCGCGTGCAACAGCTACTAATAAAATGTTGCCGTAGATGGACATTCAAGTTGACAAGGCCGGTGGACAGTATCGAGGTTGGACTGATATCATGTGAACATCATGTTACACGATTTATAAGAAATTGATAATAATAGAAGCCTTTGAAGAAGTCTTTCAATGACTTTTATTTGGTCTGTGCAGCTATTCAATCCTAGCATGAACTTCTCTATGAATATTTGACTAAAAACAGAAAAACCTTTGATTTTTGTAGTAACATTTTGGCTTATTTATCTTTGAGCAATTTTAATTATGAATAGCCCTGTATTTGTCTTCAATGTCACCATCGCCGCAAGTGATAAGCACACAAAGCCTAGAAAGGACTTGGCTCTGAAGTGCAACTGTCGGAACATACAGATAGGTGCTTGGCGATAGATTTTCAACTTGAAGACCCTACCACCGCAAACTTTTCCTCACGATTTTTTCCTTCACTGAACGCTCAAGCTCATTGAAGGATTCGAACCCGGGAACTTTTTCACGATATTCGACGTTGAGCTATCATGGCCTAAAAAAAGCTGGATCATCCTACTGGCCATAGGTGACGGTAACCAGATAGCATCAAGTGGACAAGAATAAGGGCCTCAAACATTGTACTCTACAATACAGTGTATATTTTTTCTTTCAATCAACTGTTAAAATAATCGAAGCTATAAATCATTGAAGAACCACAAGTCACCTACATTCATTAAACTAAAACAACAGTACGTTTTAACCCATCAATATAGGTAGTTAACATTTAGTATGCATAGGACGTAGGTTTAACGGTATTGAAACGTAAGGCCGAGGTGGCCGAGGCTCTGTCGACAGTGGCGACACTTATTGTAGTAGAAATAAGTCAAATTTCGCTTATGTAATGTTGGAGGATAAGGAGTCTAAAGGCCTTTATTTAAGGTCTGTAATTGACCCTGAATATGGAAGATTTATGTTGCTTTAAGGAGTTCAAAGGGATAATGCATTTTGATACTAAACGACAATAATAAGGTTATAAGGATAAAAAAATTAAGGACGATCATAAGCCACATGAAGTACCTAGAATTGCCGTCAAGTTTCGAGGAGCAGCGGTGGGTCAAGAAAAGTGTAACTAGGGTGAAGAAAAAATCTTGATTTCATTATGATTAAATTGTTTTGTAACGTATGATAAAATAATGAAATACTTGTTATTCTCTTATACGGTATGCCAAATTATCAGTAATTGAATTTTGCAAGAATGTTCGCGCTTATCTGTACGTTATTAGATGTTATGAAAGTATTTAGTTACAGTGAAATCATTTCATTATACAAAGTAAATAAAACCACAAAATTATGTAAACCACTATAAAGATTGCGTCAGACTGTATAGCGAAAAAAGTAAAAGAATGTACTCTATCTGCGTTGTCAGTTAGAAACATTTATTTTTGATCTAGTAACCTTCATTGACACCTCATTTTATTGTGTAATAAATTCCGTATCGAAACGTAGTGAACAAATAATCTATTCTAACCGTAACTAGCCCAGTAAAAGAGGCCGATGTAAACGGTACTTTGACCGAAGGGCGGTAATATTGAAGCAATGCATACTTGATACTTGTTATGTATGTAGGTTATTTTAAATATTCCTTTCATTCTTGCAAATTTTAACAACATAGCAATTATGTTCGCTTTTAAATAGAGTACATTGCCAGACGAATTAACTAATCAAACTCCAAGAGTATCGAGGAAGACAGGGTTTCAGCGACTGGTGTAGGTATTTGCGAAGCAAGTGAGTGTCCTGTCTGCAGTGTCAGTGAGCCTCGTCGATGAATTTGTATTAGAGAACGCAATATGAACCAAACGACATCAATTCAACATCAGAAAACCTGCCGGAAAGATCGCGTAAAGAAAATCAAATCATAATTGTCTTTTTCAATTGTGACTCAAATTTTCTAGATTTCTGTTATATACACGCGAATATAAAAACGAGTCAATCAGTCCTCATCCGTAGACCCCCGTGAGGTCTAAATAGAACTCCAGTTTATTACCAATTTCTTGTGCGGTAGCCCCTTTATGCCGATTCTGCGTCGATGACTTATTCTCGTTGCTATGTAGTCTATCTCCGTAAAAGTCTCCCGTACGAAACTCCACTTGACTTGCTTGGCATAGTTGACACTCGTCTCCCCAATTAACATCTAAAATGTACCAATCTCCACAGATTTATTCACAGCACATCCCACATAATCCTACTTAAGATCACAGTCAACATTATCGCATATCGTCTAACATGAATCGGACCGTAACTCCCGGGATGCTTTTAGATCTGAATACACGACACTTCCTAGTTTTCAATTAGGTCGTATCTCTATGGTGAATAGCGTGATATATTTCGCACCAAATATGTACCTGCATGATGTATTCGAAAGTCTGAGCGTGGACCATTAGTTAGGTAATGTTGTTTTTTTTTTTTGTTATACGACTGAGTCGGTAAACAAGCATACGGCCCGCCTGATGGTAAGAAGCTGCCGTAGACATATGGACGCTTGCGAAACAAGAAGCATCGCTCACGCGTTACCGACCTTTCCCTCCTCCCCAATGAGCTCTGGTGACCTTACTCACGCGCAGGAACACAACTTTACACAACATAAACTCATTTGGCTGCGGTATTCTGTAAGGTGGAGGTACTTCCCCAGTCGAGCTGCTCTTTGAGCGAATAAACGCTACGCTCTAACTCTCTTCAACGCTCTACCTCTCTTGATGGTTGCAAGTTGCAGCATGGGGATGTATTTATTGGTAATTTATTTTATAGTGGCATTTACACTATGACTTATACCACCTACATTTTAAAATATAGTTACATTGAAAAAGATGATGATGAAATAAAAAATATGGGTACTTTTTGGTCTCTCTGAAAGTATCTCCTATCAGTATTGATAGGAGGAGTAAGGTTACGTTTAGGGTAGGTTTGTGCTTGACCATTCTTCGTTTTCTCACCATGGTAAGTGCTGATGCAGTCGAAGATCGTATCATAGAGCCGAGAGCAACTGGCCCTCATAAGCAATAATATTTTCCTTCACCGAAAGTTCAAGCATTCAAATAGGATGCGAATTGCGAACACATAACCTCTGCCACGGCATTTAATGTCACTGAGCTAGTCACAGTAACTTTTAGCTATTGCATGGTGATCTTTTGCTAAGCAGGCTAACGATTATACCTGCCGGGCTATTGCGTATCTTTGGTGGTAATTCGTAACGAGCACCATTAATTATTTCATCCAATGACGCGCACGCGGTATGACGCGACGATGACCATTCGTGGGCCCTGATTGGATGAAATTCATTAATGGTGTTCGTTACGATTACCACCAAAGTTACGCGGTAGAGCCCCAGGGTCAGGACGAGTAGCTTAAAGACTTTCAATTTCAAGTATTAGCCAATCAAAAGGCTTAAATCCTTTTACTAAAACTGCCACTGTTTACAAACAATTACCGCTAACACTCAAATTTAATTAACAGAAGCGTTCGTTTGCGACATTCGATAGTTGCGACAGGTTTATAGCACCATCTCTGTCACGCGTATGAACTTGCGCGCGCGTCTGGGCAAGATTTGCCAACCGTATTACAATACAATTTTGTTTCTAACGACTCTGCTGAGGCTAAAACCTGAAATTGTATGATAATTAGATTGCGATATACTATGTTCTAATTAATATACTAGTTGCCAATGTAAGTAGTTAGTGAGTGGTCGTGATTTTTGTGTGTTTTTGGACGAGTTTTGTGACTGAGTGAATGTCAAAATGGATTTGAGGAACCACAAGTTGTTTAGGCCTAAGAAGCCTAGCTTATCGCGGTCTTCTTCAATTTCTACACCTAGGTATGGAGGTATTTTTAATGTCATTTTCAATAATGTTAATAATTTAATATGTTGTGATTTTTTATACTTAAAATATACCGATCAAAATATGGAGGTCAGGTAATTTAAGGAAAGGGTCACCAAGCAAATCCTAATTTAATTTAGTTAATAATATAAATGATCGTATTATGCCGTAATTTGTTTTCCGCTCCTCATTAAAATGTTTCCAATTAATTGCAAAATGGCATGGAGCATATAATAAATCAGAAACCAAATAACCTTTACTGCAGCTGTTTTCAACACAGATGATATCACTTATGGCTCTAGGCCTAAATTTATAGAATTCCAAAATTAATCACATTTGTCAATAAAATACCGATGACAGACTTGGCCAAAGTTAATAATGTTAAAGGTCACTCGTTTAACAACTTATCACAAGTTTTTAACATCCGGGTTCATAATTTAACAATAAAATGTTATCATGAATGAGGATTTAATAATAAAACACTATTGTCACCTGATTTAGATTAATTAACGTATTGATTAAAAACTTAATTCTGTTAAATATCAAATAAATAACAATTATAGATGATTATATTTTGGAATGATTATAGAATAGAATTTTGATATATTACTGCGGCAAGTAGCTAACGTAGGTATGTCCTGGGACATTCTTCAAACACGGTCATCTGATCCCAAACTAAGCAGAGCTTGTAGTATGGAAACCAGATATCTGATATAATACTTATACCTACAACTTTTTTGTTTGTAATATAATATAATACATACTTAATATGATTACACCCAGACTCAGGACATACCTATAGATATGTTCACACAAATTCATGTCCTGTGTGGGAATGGGTGTGTGGGGAGTCGAACCCACGACCTGCGGGGCGATAGGTGGAATCTTACCCGCGCCAGATGCCCCGTCTAAACGTGCTTGTATCTTGCAGTTCTTCACGTAGATCTTCTCTGAGGAATTTAGAAGTTGAGTTTTCTTTACGTCTTTAGAGCTTTATCTATGACAACACTTGCTTTGTTGCCCTGTTTTTTTTTAACTTAAATCACTAGACTAAACCTTACCAGATCCATTATTTAAGGTCTTTCTGATAGATTCTTAGTACATCGAACCTCTCTACCAACTAAAAGCTCACACAATAAACTAAAAACAAACACTAACAAATAATTTACATTGAATTGATGGGTGGTAGCGGTGCAGTAAGTAGCTGTCTCTCAATCGTTTACACCGTCAATAGCTTATCGTTTTATCGGGTAGTCTGTCGCTTGCGGCTCTTACACATAGATTTATTAAGATGTATTCTATGGAAAACGCAAGCTGTCTGCAGCTTTATAGATTTGTCTTCACTTTCTATTCGCACTTTTTGCAATAATGTAACTTGCGCATTGCATATTATGTTATAATTGTGTTCGGTTATTTTTGGTTCAAAATATAACCCTTAGACCTGACCATGCCTTAATGATAAAGTGGAAAAACGCTCAGTGCAAATCTTAGATTTATAGATTTTTGGATTATAGGTATTTCGATACTCACTTTTGAGCCACGAACGAATCCACAACGAGCCTAAAATGAGCACGATGCGAATCCCTTTGTTCGTGAAAAAACTGACAATAGCGCTCGTTCGAGGCTCGCATGGTGCGTCCACGCTACGCGAATCGTGCTGGCAGTGCTCGTTCGTGGCTCGGCTCGTGCTCGATTCGCAAAGCATGGACGCACCATAAGATTATCAAAATTGACAATAATATTTATATTATACTTTGCCGTTGCCCTGCGTTTTCACCCGCGTACCCGAGGGATATATGCTTTACTGGGATAAAAAGTACCCTATGTGCTAATCTAGAACATATTCAATCAGCGTGCCAAATTTCATCCACATCCGTTCAGATGTTGAAGCGTGATTGAATAACAAACATCCATCCAAACTTTCGCATTTATAATATAAATGAGATGAAAATAATCCTATCGTAAACAGCAAATGTCGCTGTAATAAAATTCACAACCTAAGTACCTACAATAAATCCCATTGAACATTTTCAATAAACATTCATATATTGTTAGGATTATCTCAGCGTAATCTTCTTAGTCATGATTGTGAATGTATTGAATGAATATCAATGTGGATAACTTAATGCTTACACGGTAGTTAATTGTGTAATTGCTACGTGTGGCAATCACTTACCTACACGCCTTCGGGTGTGGGTAAACTATGACTGATGACTTCTCCACCCTTTTCGTAATAAAACTTCCATAGTTTGGAGAAGGATATATTGATAAAGAACTTTATTAAAAAAAATTTTGTTCGTCTCAATGTTGAGATTAAGTTACCAGCAATTCTACTATATTATATATTAGCTGTTCCACGTGGATTAACCTGCGTTCCCGGGATAAAAAGTTGCCCATATCATAGGCTATCCGCGTGCCAAATTTCATCGCATCAGTCCATTAGTTTTTGAGTGATGCTTGAACAATCATACAGACAAACAAATAAAAATGTATGTTTTGGAGCCTGTATTATTAGTACAGATTTAGTTTCCTTACGATTCCTAAGAAAGTCTGTTTATTGGTTTATCTTTCTTACACACAGCATCAGGGCAATGGATCGGAGTGAATGTTTGCATAAATATAGGCTTTGGGGTCATGACCAAAAAACAAGCATGGCTTTCTTAATTTTTCTCAATCTGTCTATATGTTTTTCGATTTTTCATGAAATTCATGTTTTTATGTCCGGGACGCGGTTGAATCCTGAGGTTGAAGTTTGTATTTTATAAACCTTGCATACTTATTGTTGTTTAGAAAAAAATATCATGTAGCTCATAACTGTGCGGTAACTAAATCAGGCCACAGTCTATATTTGCAAGGCATAGCAACTAAGACAGACAGAGGACATCGCTTATACCAAAACTCATATAAAATCTTATAACGACATAATAGTTAAAAACAGTTCTCACGGCCATACTTGCGAGAAAAAAGCCATACAGAAACTTTGTAAACTCCATTTTAGGCAGAAGTCACTTTAACGTATAATTGTTAGTAACTACGTGAACTGATTACAAAATGCCATACTGGTGCGACCGTCTGGCAATGCCTTATATAGCCGTGAACTGTGCCATAATGCGGTTGCCTAGGCGCAGGAAATAAAGTGTTTTTAAGGAAATTATACATTTTATTTAGCGCGTGAGAGTTTGGCTGAGATGTTATAGGATGCGACAAACTGATAGGAGATTTAAAGTATAAGGATAAGTAAGTTAAGTACGTTATAAGTAAGTGTAAGGATATTTGTACTAATAAAGATTAAATATATCTGTTGGGTGACAAACTTTCATGTAATGTAGTGACATATAAATCATCAAAAAGCACCTAAAATAAGGATGATTCCTAGTTAAAAAAAAACTAATTAGTCGGTCAGTTATATTATCAATAAATATTTGACACGTATTTTTTGCTTTACCAAATCATTAAAAATCGACAAGAATCGAGGGTGTGGTCATGATCATGGAGTGCTCGTGATGTCACTTTAGAGACACGTGACGTCACGCGGAACTTCAACGCACGATATCTTCGTTTCATTTTGTTTAATTGACAGAAGAAATGTGTGTCTAATATTTTTTGTAATTATATGTAAATAAAGTATGGTAAAAATGTAAAATTAGGTTACGATGGAGCTTTCGTAGTCTCGAAAGAGACTCAAAGTTCCAAAAACAATTTATATTTTTTTTTTATTTGATATTATTAAAGACTACACAGATTTTTTAATCAACATTAGGTCATAAAAAGTAATAGAGTTAAAAAATAGGAAATCAAGAAATATTTAGTCAAGAAATGATACTTAGAAAAGAAACACGTAACTTTTTTTTTTTAATTTTAAATAGGTTTGCGCTTGACCGCAATCCCGCCTGATGGTAAGCGAAGATGTAGTCTAGGGTGGACCGCGCGTACCCATAAGATGCCTGTTCACTCTGGCCTTGAATAAACCCATATTATAAGTGTCTGGAAACACGTTGTCCGGGAGAGCATTCCACAACTTCCACAACTATTTTGGTATGGGGTTCTTCGAGAAAGTATTAAAAACATTTTTGAAGGGCTGGTAATGCGTGACACCCGTTGTGGCAAACAAAAAACTTTGATACAGTCTAGGCACATTTCTCAGTAATTGGCCACGCACTCACAATCATAAAAATGTATCCAAAATCAGAAATAAAATTTGCAAACCACGAAATGTGATTCGATGTTAACGGTTGATAAGGCGACCTCGCTCTATAAGCAAATCTGCGTACACGCAAATATAACATGTCACAGATCATTAAGATTTTGTTCATTGGAACCTTGACATCTTTTAAGTTATTCATATTTTGATGAAGTTAAGACATGAAGCGCTTGTGGTGTAGCATGATAAGCCGTTCTTAATCAATCGGCAAGTTAAGCTACCACCGTCGTGGTCGGTACCTGGATGGGTGACCGCCTAGTGGTATTTCAAATCGAGCGTTTCCGTGCTTCGGAAGGCACATAAAGCCGTTGGTCCCGGTTATCACTTAATTGTGATAGTCGTTAAGCTAGTCGGAGGCCTCCTAGGCGGCTGGAAAACTCCAACAGTAGGTTGACCACTAGCTTCCTCCTCCAACGATCCGCAGTGGGCACGCGTGGTGGAGTATCTGCCCATTCCCTTTCACCCTCATTTGTGAAAGGAGGCCTGTGCTCAGCAGTAGGACATTATAGGCTGATGATGATGATGAAGATATTCAATGTTAAACCATTATGTCTAAATTGTATTAAACAAAGTTGCTAATTTCGTTTAAATCACGCTTTAAATGCGGTTTCTACCGTGATGTTAGAAATTTTTATTACAAAAATAATTTCATGGTTTATGTACCGTGCAAAGCCGGGGCTGGACGGGTTGCTAATAAAGTTATAAAGAAACGCGCATACACCTATTCGTAGTACCGATAAGCTTAACAGATAATATAAGACAGGCGTTCAAAATCAGGGAAGTAAGTGAGAAAGAGTGGAAGCGGTAAGAAAGGAAGTAAGCGGTTACCGTAGCCTATGGACGCTTGCAACACCAGAGGCACCACTCGCGCGTTGCCGAACCTGCAAAAATCTTGAAGAACCCATACTTCTTCAATTCTCTGTGCCCATACTGTACTCCCTTGGGAAAACCACAAATAATTTAAAAGAATTCAATTACCTATCTAAGAACTGTTGGTGAAAATGGACATATAAGAATCTCAAAATACATGCATACATTAGTGTCAACAATCTCGCATCCTCATTCAAGTAAGATATCACGTAAACCGCAGTGGCTTTCCTTCTTCGCATACATTTTAACTTGTAAACCTCATAATATATTTGCCTACTAACTTACACGTTATATAAACACATGACTTGCTTGCTCGGTCCCGTTATGAAATGCGTTCTTTGCTCGTCCTCTGCGTACTTATTTATGACCTTGCTTGTATTGGAAGTTATAAGCTGTAAGCGATTATCTTCCAGTGAAATGTGCCATCAAATATTAGGTTCCTTGGTACTTTTTTGTTAGGTAGTCTTGTACGAATTATACTTTGTTACCCTTATTTTTTCTTTTTTGGTTTAAATTGTACTTTGGAAAAATATTTAAATATTCAAAAAATATCGTCAAGGGGCTATGAAAAATTTGGAGCAATGCACTTGCTAGGTTTTCATAGCCCACCGATACTGTATCAGAAACAAAAAGACGTTTGGCGCCGCCGGAATAAATTTACGATAAGAACACCTCGAGAAATTTGACCGTGGACCAAATTTATTTCATATAAAATAAGTAAAAGTTTCAAAACATCAAATAATATAGCTCTTTGTTAGAAAGGCAAAACAAATTTTGGTTACAACAGATTTTAGCGCGAGACTAATCTTTTTTTGCATATTGTATTCAGTTACAGTGTTTACCTTCACTTTTAAAATGTTTCATAGATTTGAGAATAGGTCTGGTATCACTTAATGGACATTATGTGTGTGTGCGAGGTAGGTACAACGAGTGTTAAAAATACCGTGTCTGCACATTACACAATTCCGAGTTTCATTACAAACTTTCAGGAAATTTCTATAGATTTTTAGGAAAGGGTATTAAAATGATCAACAATTTAAGTAAATAATAAATAAATATAAAATAAACTTCTTACATCTTTCTTTATCTTCGTTATATTTTGCATATTAAGCTCATTAAATATTATTATGCGCTTTTCACTTGAGCCAAAACTAAAGTGAAATATCACCAAACCTTGTGGTTAGGAAAACCGTCAGGATTAAGTACTTTTTGGGGACACTGCAGATCTTATCTTTTAAATCATATCATGCTATTGTGAATTTTATTACCGTGTAAAATAGAGTTACATTTCTAACTTCTCTTGTTACTCATGCTTAGTAATCAGTACAGTACCAAATTGTGTACCGGTACTTTTGAATTGGGATTCCTTTAAATATATGCGTCATTACAATTTTATAGCTTC
Source organism: Achlya flavicornis (assembly GCA_947623365.1). Taxonomy (NCBI): domain Eukaryota; kingdom Metazoa; phylum Arthropoda; class Insecta; order Lepidoptera; family Drepanidae; genus Achlya; species Achlya flavicornis. The sequence goes on from OX392469.1 coordinate 4,373,430, forward strand.
ACGTAGTGAGATTAGGGTGTCATATCAAGTGTCAGTAACTCTAGTCCAGTGGTGAATTTAGACTTTATCGACGTAGTTCCTTACAGGTATTTCAGTCCTCTATTTATAACATTTAAGGCCCTACTCTAACATTTATTCGGTAGCAACTTTTCTTTTAGCCGAGTACGGATTATTTGCAGATGAAGGTACTTTTGTTTCTTGCGATACTTTTCCATATACAATTTCATGCAGCCTACACATTCTATTGATAAATAGGTTAACGTGAAACATATGGAATATAATATAAGAGTATTTCCAATTCAATCAAAACGACATAATTCTCCTATGAACTCTACTAAGTAGTACACACAATACAATATAATATAATAAGCAGTTACGCATTCTATTAGTGAAGTTTTGCCCACATTATGCTACTCCCACACTTGTGCTTGTGACCTTTGCTTTACGTAATCACACTGTGGGTTTCTTGTAATAAGTAATTTGTCTGCAGGTGGTGATTTAAAATGCGTCAACTACAATGATCTTTTGAACAAAACTGAGATATTGCAATTTTCAAAAAAAGGAATGGACAAATGAAAGGTTTTTGGTCATAAAAAGTGTTTTCGTCCTTGAAATTAATTTAATTCCAACGAAATTTAATTACTTCTGCTGGCATAACGTTGCGTGTACTAGACACATTGTGTCGTCATTCATTTCATTAGATTTTTACCGAAATAACTAACTTGGGCATTATGAAATGTTTTCAATATACTTTCGGACACATGATCTCTAACCAAATTGATATTGTCAGACACAAGCCTTACATTATATTGTAATAATTGGACTGTTTTACAAAAAACTTAAACCGACTTCAAAGTACACTAAAAAATTCAAATCCTGATCTGATGACAATGGGACCAAACGGGAAGTGTACCCTTCCAGACAAAAAAATAATTTTCCAAATCGGTAAATAAATGACGGAGTTATGAGGTAACAAAAAAAACAAAAAACAAACAACCGAATTGAGAACCTCCTCCTTTTTTTGAAGTCGACTAAAAAGAACATACAGACTTCCGACTTTCGATTCACTACTTATCAAACTAGTACTACATACCTTTTCAAGTGTCACAGTAAACCCACTTTCATCACTGTCAATATACCATATTGAACACATATAAAATTCGGGTCCACATTACGCATATAATGGTCTTTCATCTGGTATACAAGCATTGGAAACGGATAGGCTGTTATTAACTCTGTATAGATGTGATTCGATTTGCAACGCCCTGATGTTACGTCACAGACGCACAGTTAAGTTGTTTGTTTGTGTAACCTAGTTGTGGAGTTCCGTGTTATATCGTGCCAGTGTAGATGATAGGTCAATGATTTCGTATGCCTTGGCAAAGGTAGTTGAGCTTTTGGTAGGATGTGAGGATATGTGAGGTTAGTTTCTTTTAGTAGCCCTTCAGCTGCCTCCCACCTTTAAGATAAAAATCTATCGCCAGGCAACTGTTGGTATGTTCCGACAGCAGCATTTGAGTTCTTGGCATGGTGTGCTTGCCATTTTTGACCATCACTTACCAGCAGTAAAATACCTACTCGGTATTAGTAGTTTGTACGTTTTTTAGCAAATCCATAGGAAAGGCTAATTCAGCACTTGACATAAGGCAAAATTTTATGAAGAAGTCGTTCCCTGTAGACACCTACTCCAACAACCAGTTTTACACTCAAACAGTTCGAAAAATATATAACATGACTCTCGCTCGATATGCGAGATTCATGTAACAGCGTATAATGTTATAAATCTGCTTATTGATGCAAAGATTCTGGCATTCACAACAAAAGTGCGTCAACCTTCGTGTCGTTTACAAATATTCCAAAACCCGTGCTCATTGCGAAAATATGTAACTGTCAAACAAAACAGCGTTCAGTAAAAATGGAACGAGACCAATCATGAAAAGGAACAACTCTTTTATGAACCACGTTAAGTGACGAAACTAAATATTTCGGGTACCAAATACGTCAATTTTGAACTTTAATACCTTTGTATAAGATCTAAATAAGGTGATAATATATATGTGTTATGTATGAGACAACATAATAGCAATATGCAATTAGGATCTCGTTCACGTTACTATTTGACTTGGAAAATAGTCTAAAGAATGTACTGTGTGTAATTTCAACTGAATTTTTAACAGTTCATTTCGTAACGCGGTTTGTACCCGTAACGGTTGTTAGAGTACGGCTACGGGAGATAACATTTATACCAAATTGCAAGAATTAAGATAATCGTGGGTTACGATTTAAAATTAATTGAGTTTCTGTACACATTTTGATACTATCTCAAAAAAAAAAAAAAAACAACAAATCTCAATGTTTTAATTATTCCAATTTCTACAACACTAATAACCCCATGAAATAACCATTTCTTAATTCACTAACAACCCGTATAATATTGTAAACAAAACAACACGTATCTCTAGAACAAAATGTCAGTAAACTATAATTATGCTGTCTCAAGTAGACTTCACAGTTAAGGAGTCAACAAACTATCAAACGATTACATCACGCCACGTGCTATCCTGATGATACACCGTTGTTATTGCGCCCGCGCAGCTGGTCGGGATGCCTTCACGTATATGTGAAAAAAAAGGATAAAAACTATAAACCTGTTGCGCTAAGACTCCCGTAATGACTAGCAGACGTCTAGGGGGTTGGGACACTTCGCTGCTCTATCGACTGTCGATATTACGTCGGAAATCAAGCTTCCTTTTCTCATTTCTTTTATCATTTTTACTAACTTTGAAATTAAATGAAAAACTATGAAACTATAACCAGAATTGAGGAAACCTAAGCTTAATACTTAACACAAGAAATTTTAATCAAACGTTTTCTAATTTATCTATTTTTTGAAACTGTCTGATTGATGTACAACTGCGCAGGGTTTAGGCACTTTTAATTATGCAGAAAGTCCATAAATATAGTAGGATTTTTCAAAACCTTTAGGTTGGTAAAAATCGTCGGGTGGAAATATAGTATCACTTATACTAGTAGACACAGACATTTTAGAGTTAACATGTCAGCACGTTTGAACACCAACCTTTTTTTTGCCACATTGAATTACGCTGATCTTTACTTTTCTTCACTTTGCAAGGGATTACACAATATATCTAAAGTCTGTAGTCTAGAATTCTAGTTAGTATCGATATCAAAACCCCTGACTCCACCCCAACTGTCGCTCAAGCGTTCACCTCTCGATATGGGTCAGTGTGCTTCGTAAACAGGTCCTGTGACGTGTACTCCACAGTAGTTGTACCGTTTGCAATGCTAACAAACTCCTGACATGGTATTTTATTGCTTGATGACACGGATGATCTTTGTGAGCTCTAAGATTAACTGTATATGTACATGTAATTAACGTATGTAAGAATTATATTCCAACTTCAGAAAGGCGATGCAGGGGCCCAAGTCTGCTATTTCAATTGTGTTCCAATTAACTTTCAGTGGTGTCAAAATTGTAACATTTTATAGTTTTGATAGTATACTAACTAACGGAATAGTGTCATCATGGCACAATTTTGACACCACTGAAAGATCATTGGAACACAATTGAAATAGCAGACATGGGCCCCAGGACGATAACTCAATAGTAGTGACATCTTATAAAAATCCCAGTACTCTTAGTAGTTTATTTTATCGTAATAATGACGTAGAGTGGGGATCGTATGCCTTTATTTCCTTCTCGAAAAAGTGGCAATAAACTGTTTAAATCCAGCAAGGCTAAATATATTACAGTAATGTAGGCAGACCTTATTTATAATATAAAAATTATATATTGCTTTTTGTCTTACGCACCAAGTCATGGACGTCCTGCTATAGTGAAGTGACGGATTAGAGGTATCCAAAACTGCTACTGGCGCCGGCTGAAAATCAGCGCTGTGTGCTGACTGTACACAGCATTATGCTGAGCTGGTGGCCAATTTGTCTGCACACAAATTCCCGTTTTTATAAGTACGTTTTCATGTTATGTGTTTAATTTTCTTTCTTTCTTCTTTCTTCTTTCAAAAGTCGTGTCTGCAAGCAGCCAGTTTCAACTTCAACATCAGCCTCGAGCGTTACCGCGTAACTTGCTGACAGTCGACTATCGCGAATCTGGCACGCGACTCGACCAACGACTCGGCTGCTATGCGAGGGCGCGTGCGCTGCATTTGAACGAAATAGCTGTTCTTGCTGCTCTTGCTTCAGTTCCAATTCGACGCATGCCATGACGTGCAATATTTAAAAGTTTAAATAATAAGAACGCGGCCGTTCGAATTCTGATTTTGATTTTGTTTTTTTTTTGTCAGTGTCATATTGTGTAGGGTACTTTAATGACGTTGCATTTTTGGAATTAAAAGAGTTTAAGTATTAAATTACAAGCCAAGATTCATTGACTTTTACTGCAGTGCGTGAGTTGGCTTGGTTGCCCATAAGCTACGGTGAGATAATATTGGCCTGTTGGAATATACAAAAGAGAGGTACCTACATAAGTTTCCTAAAAGATAGAATATAACAAGCTACATTGTAAGTATTAGTGAAACCAAGAAATTGCATGTTCATATCTCACCGGAATCAGGTATGGCGTTAAAATCGAACAAAGCTATCTAGATCCGAGAATATGCGGTAACAGCTTCGCAATTATTAGAGCAAACTAAATCATCTGTGAAAGTACTGACCCACTGAGTGTTTAACAGTCTCGTTTTACAACTCTGTCCATAGATGGTGTTAAAAGATAATTGAATTTGAAATGCGAACGTAAAATACCAACTTTCTTGAAGAAAATTGCGTTAAGAAAATTGCTTTCGACTTTCCAGTGATTGATATTAACAAGCTAAGTAAAATTGTTGTTACTTTATGCTATGCATGATGTACTCGTAATGGTTGACAACGAAGTTTTCCACAAAATAGCCTGTAGTTTACGTCGTTGAACAAGTAATATGGAAATGGTAGAGAAAAGGTATTTATTTCAAAACCTTACACCAGAATTCACAGAGGTTAATAAATTAAGAAAAAATGAAAATGTATTTGAAGATTAAACCAACTGAACAATAATTTCAAAGGTCCAATATAAGGAATATAAATTTACCATTCTTCAAGTAAATCCAGAAACCGCGGTAATCTAACCAATTAATTTAACAACTACCACATTACCTAATGATACGTTAGCAAATACGAAAACATATAAACAAATCGTAGTAGGCATCAAATGAATGGGAGGAACCGGCGCTGATCGTTAGATACGCAATGCGAGCCCAATGTCGAATCCAATGCCGTACATTGTTAACTCTCGGAAGGAAGCTAATCCAACTGCTTTGTTAGAAACAGCTAAATACGTAAATCTTGAGAGATTTACTAATAGTAATAAACATGAAGGAATATCTATAGAGAAGTTGTATAGGTGTCGAAGTTGAACAAATCAAAAGTATAAGTATGTCGTCTCTTATTAAATTGTAGAAGGAATCGTTAATGTAAGTAGTTAATTGTGAATCTAAAATAAATAGCCCATGTGAAGCATATAAGAAAGCAAATCACATGGATAATAAAGATAAACAAACCACCATAGACCAAGCTTCAACATCTATTTTGACGGATGCCTCCCATTACAATATGAATAGACAACTGATGAAGAGCTTAAAGCTACAAACGATAGACGCGAATGGCAATAATAGCTGAGCTTTCACCGTTCTTATTGTTTCCTTTTCATAATGCAGTTACGTTGTTTAATCTGTTATAGAAAGTTCGACAATTGTATCGTTGTATATTGATAGGTTCGTATAAAAGTTCCGTATTCGACGATACGGCAAATTTATAACGTCGCATCGCTTGCGTTTGCGTTTTGGTCTTAATCTTGTTAACTCATGCAAGAACTGAAACGTAATCTTCGATCATTTTGCACGCGAGGTATAACGTAACACCGCAAGTCTTTACTCCCTTTGCGTGTGATGTTACCGGCTCCTTAAATGTTGAAATTGCATGATTTGTGCCCTTCAGTTCATTTCTAAAGTTTTTCCTTTGTATCGCGTGATGGTTATTTTGTTTTGATTCTTTGCGTTTCATTTTCGCTTGCAGTTTCAGACGATTGAACTTGTATGACTATTAAAAATCGTGGTTAATATCAAGTGGTCTATAATTTTCATTTTTTTAAATAGAATGTTGTCATTTGTAATTTTTATTGGTTACAATACCGGGTGGAGATTTCGAGATGGCATATTTTCGAAACCTATGTTTTTTTTCATTCAATATGATCGCGCAAGGTTGATCGTTAGTAGGTAAAAACGTTTTTTTTTTTAGAATTCAGTGTAGGTCTCACAAGTTGCTCAGCATGACAAACCCAACCTAGGTTGTAAAATATTCCATCTCGAAATCTCCACCGAGCATAACTAAAACCATCGATATATTACCGTAATTGTGTCTTGTGCAATAATTAAGTAACTTGACACTGTGCAAGGGAAAATTAATAACAGAACATAGCTATATAACTGTGACATCATGTCACTTAAATATGACCTTTTACTTTAAAATTTCACGGTATTTTATAATGATATAACAAAACTAATAATCATTTTCGTTTGTTCCAGCCTAGGCCCGTTTGAGGCGGCGACAGGGAGCGAAATGGTGTCACGACGCCGCATACTGTCGCGTTCGCGAGACGATCTCACACAAGCTTTTGCCACGCAAATAGAAGAAGAAGAGGACGTGTGGTACCAGAAGGATAAGCTTTACAAGGTAAGATGCCGACTAAGATCCAGACAGCTACTAGACTAATGGCCGAATGTTTTATACATTCGTGACGTTTGTTCAGACCGCTCGCGGAGCTTAGAAATGACGCTTGTGCGATAGCATCGCTTAGTTATGTGTATGCTGTTTGTATATTTTATAACTTCGAAACTGGCTATTTGTTTGATTTTAAGTATAAGTATAAGTATTTATTTGTAAAAATTTGGGTTACAAAAAGATGTTACAATTTTTTTAGGACCATTCCAAATTCTGCCCTTCCAAGCACATACATAGTACACAGTATTTTACACGTTAAATTAACACAAATGATTACACAAAATTAATCTCAATCAACGACAATATGATTAACAATAAAAATAGTACTTAGCCAGTGACATGATAATCATAATATTTACCAAATGTCTATTTAAACTTGAAAAATGTCCAATAAAAATTTTAGTCATTAAAAAAATGCATTGGTATTTATCCATTGAAAATTATTAAATGTCAACATTAATATATATCATAATCATCAGTTCATCACGATATAATAACACTTACTTATAATTAAAATATTCCTGAATACTATAAAAACATTTTGAATAGAAGAATTTTACAATTATTCCAAAATTATACTAAATAAATATGCAATTAAAAGTCCTAGAATATTTCATATATATTAGAAATTGAATAATTAACTTGAGAAATGAAGAATTACATGAACTCAATAAAACAGCCTTTACTACATCTGTAAACCAACATTTCTCTGAATGTTATTACCAGTTAACCATCTATTAGTCTCTGTCTTTCCATCGTTGTACATACACTCAAATTAGTGAAAAGCTAATGAGACGGCAATCAAACTGTAAATAGATATGTACAATAACACCGGATTGGTATTAAACTTTCTATGCATCAATCACGAGGTCATCGCGCCGATTTAAGTAATGTTCACGGCTCAGTTCACACCGTCACTACAATAATAGTGAACACTGTTAATGATGGATCATGGAAGAAATCATACCATTATGTCAATTTGTCGGAGAGAAATCGAATGTAGCGGTACTGGCTTTCCATAAAAATATATGGTGCACCTTTCATAGGGTTATTTTTCAATTCGAGAACAACTTTATTGTATCTACCTTTTCAGTGGAAGTTGAAACTGATGTTTTATACTTCTTATACAACTGCACCAAACAAATTGAAATTAATTAACTTAATTTGCAACTTAAACGTTAGTGTCTCCCATGGTTGTTCCGCGTGCATATTACGTTTTCCTTTCCTTTGTCTATGGTTAAGTTTTTGTAACCGTTTCCGACTGCTTACAGTTATTAGGGACGTGAGAACACGCCACACTGTATAAAGCAATGCTGACGCTCACCACGATTCATTTAACATCGACATATATATTGATAACATCGCTTTTTTAACGTCCATTGACAGTTTAGCTTCAATAAATTCCTTGGACGCCTTAGTAGTAGCATTGTATTGTGTTGTCTATCAACATGGGATGGTGGTGACGTAATATTTTGTACAATAGAGCCTCGATTGTCGTGACTCTCACTTTATCAGTTATTGTCAACGCCTTCGTTTAACGTTTTTATAAAAGCTTTCGCAGATCTGCGGTTGTCAGTGAAAGCTATCACAAATGCCACTTTCAATACAAACACCGCCATTTATTACTATACCACCTATTGATATTCTGCGGTTTGGTAAAGAATCTGTGTTATCTTTAAACAATTTCTATGTTTGTTTCTCTAACCTTCGAGTTTCTCCTTTGAATAATCAGCAGTCAGCTGCTGATGAAGTTGGATTATCAACACTCGCACCTTTATGCATAATCACTGGACCAAATCAACAATAGTCATCTGCCAACACGTGATTTTATCTGTTATTACTTATGTTACGACATCACACTTTATTCGGACAGTAATTATGGGATTTAAAATGTAAAAACATACATTCTATAATTTGACCGGTGTTGTATATTATATTTATTACTATATAAAACACAATACTTATTAAAAATATGTTGTATGCATGATAATACTGGCCTATTCTTTATTTACTTCAAAAAGGCTTCCTTGACTCGCCTTATTTGGTAAGGTTATTGTTAAATTCATCATATCTTTACCGAACACCGTAAAAGTAAAACATATCAATGAAATAGCAAATCTTGGCATAACTAACGGTTCAACTCTGACCCATTGATCGAGTTCGTGACCGATGACTAACAATAGAGGAGTTACAGCACTGCAAATTGTCCGGAAACCATCTGGATTAGCAGTTTAACCATTCGACCTTACAAGCAATGCAATGTCAAATTATAGTGGTGATTTACCTGTGTTGCATAATTTTGTTGCTGATGTAAAATGATCATTTGCAACATGAAATAAAGAAGATATTACAACTAGGTAATGGTAGGTAAGGCTAAATCTTCAGACTACAAGATGTCTGGCGGAAAGCAATAATTAATTCTGGACAGGAAGTAATTTTTTTTATATTTCTATGCGGCGTTTATAATAAAGTTTTATTTATTTCTATCAAAAAGTTGATCCCGGATTATATTCCAAATTGAAATTTGACCAAGTGAGTGAACTTACCAAAAATTTGACAAATCATCTGATAATAACTCATTCTAAATAATTGTTGTATTGTGCAGAATATAATGTATTACAGAATATAAATCTCGAGGGCGATGGTCCGAATGACAAAGGGAGGGCCGAATGACCTTAGCATGTATAATTCATACCGTATCATTTTTGATTGAAATCGTACGGTCCTTTAGAATTTTGCTCTTTATAATTTTCTTTGATCGCTGGATGATATAGCAAGATTATCTGATATACCTTTTACTAGAGCAGTATTTAATTAATATGATGTACTTCTTAGTGGACACCTTACTAAGTTATATAAAGAACCTGTGTGCAAATTTTCATTTTTCTAATCCAGGGATTAGAAAAATGAAATTCAGAACGCATAGCGCAGGCGCTATGCGTTTGAGGTACACCTTTATGTCAGTAAATGTATCCTTTTTATTATATAAAGACTAGCTGCCCGGCGCGACTTCGTTCGCGTGGTGCTACCCTACCCTATGGTGCTACCCTACCCCAAACCCTACCCTACCCTACCCTACCCTACCCTACCCTACCCTACCCTACCTGAATTTTCTTTGCTATAAACCTCACGGAGCCCGAGACCTTTCCAACGAATGCAAAACCGTGGAAATCGGTTCGTGCGTTCTGGAGTTATAGCGTCAGGAAGGAAAACCTGACTTATTTTTATATAGTAGAAGAAGATAGATCGATAGTTCGTTGTAATAATGATATGGGCAGTGATTTGATGATTAATTTGCATAGTATGATCTCTAGCTACATGCTTATATGATTATATATATTTCTGTTCCATAAACTATTATAAATATTTGTATAGGGAGTCATTGATAGGGAGTGAACCGGTATTAGAGTATTAGAGTCAGACTTTTCATAAGTGCCTGCGAAGGTCTATTTGAATAAATGATTTTGAATTTTGAATTGGTCATTTGATGTATTAAAATGTTCTAAAGATTTGCATTTTAATAGACACCTGTTTAAGTATATCAAAAACAGTCACGATGCTTTACCGGCTTTGAATTTAGCATTTCAGTTAATATCAAGGTTCCAAATTACGTTCTTAAGAAATAGGTGGCTTGAATTTAGTCCGAGGTCATCGTAATTCTGCTACAAAAAATTCTTTCTCTGAAACTGTTGGAAAGATGGAAATCACTCCATTCATGTCTGTTTATTCTCTCTGTTGTTTGTTACAATACATTAAAGTCGCGATCCATAAATGATTCTCATGCATTATGCTCGTGCGAAGTCATTGCAGTATTTTTAATGTAATGAAACTCGCTTGACAGCGCGTGTGTGAGTGGGTATGCATTGTAACTTGTACTGGACAAACTTTATTTTATAGAAATTACCTATTTTTTTTTATATATTTTAAGCTTTATTTTTTTCTTACGCAGTAATACATAGAGCCCTGAGAAATAAATAACCTCAAATAGAGGAAAACATATCTACAGAAGTCAATCATTTGTTATTAAATAGATACTTCTTTCATACTCTGACTACAATCAAACTCCCTCCACAATGCAAGACATTACTATAACAAACTATACCACAGACGTAAATTATACGACTATGTCCTTATTGCCCGTTGTACTGCGCTGTGCTCATATAGTGTCGCAACTAGTCGCAAGCTTGCTACCTGACACCAGTTGACCAACATCACCTGTTTAACAACTGTGATTTTGCGACGAAATTTCAGTGTCTGATTTATTTATTTTTTCGCTAGCCACGCCCATGTGGAAGAGGTTATTGTCCCCTTACTGTTTCAGTAAAATTACCCCTGCTTAGCTTGGTAAAGTATATCCTTTATCCAGCTTGTACTGCATGAAAGAACGATGTTAATAATGTATTTCTTTAGATTTAGATGCACTTCCCAGTATTGAGGTTTTATCTACATGCATATATCATCCTACTCATTTTAACCACTCTATGATTGTATGAAATATCCAACAATAGCTTTCAAGTGCATTATTCCTTTGCTTTACATAATATTCATTTCACTTGTGGCATCATTTCCAACGGTAACTGTAATAGTTGTGGACATTTTAATTGAGCAAACATCACGATTCTGCCAGCGTGACGGTTCTAACCATCTCCCGACATGACATGCACGACGAAAGTGAAAACTTCATGTTTCTGGATGTTTATTTTATTTACTTGTCAAATTTCACCGGCATTATTCTTTAGGCTTTATATTAGACATTTTATCTTAAGTATTTTAGCGTCTACGAATCTAATTAAATACATATGCTCTTTTATTTAATCTACACTCGTTGCATAACAGTAATTGCTAGATATGATTGTCAAAATTATAGTTGTAAGTTGTTATACGTAACATTTGATTATAGGCGTCTTTGTATCTTCATTCACTAATTTCAGATTACAATCACAATCTAATCATCACCTACATGCAATACAATGGAATATTGTTTCTGTCAGCTCACTTTATCTAACCAAACATTAAGGGGCTTTAATAGAAAATTTTATAACTTCTCCAAATTTAGAATCCTTTGCAGTGGCGTGCATTCCATAAAGGCAAATAAGCAATGCCTACCTCATAACATTCAATAAAATAATTTTTTGATTCATTTAAACTACATAATTATTTTAAATAAAAATTCTAACCTAACATTCAATGCGAAATTTCAAACTTTGCCGCGCAGGCACTCGCGTGTTCGCCTCTCAAATTCACGCACACTAAAACGGTTTCGGTATATTCATACACACACACACACTTCTTTAAGATAATACGACGAAAGCATAAATCACGCTTTTGCTATGCGTAGCATACTGATATTTGACATTCGCGATTTATGGACCAAAAGTAACCTTACCTACTCTGTTGTAAGTAAAGTAACCCATCCAAATTAAAAAACCTACAGTTTACCAACATTAGAGCAACTCAAATATAACTTCGCAATTTATTTGTGTTGGTTTGTTTATGGTTTGGCTGGTATTGTATGCAATGTTGTTGTTATTTACTTATTTTATTGTGATTTTGCGAAGTGTAAGTATCTATGTGAAATGAAGAAATTTTGTGGTGAAGATGCAAAATGTATCGATAAATTAATCCTTTTGTCAGTTTTCGTTTGTTTGAAAATAGTAGGTAACTTGCTGTAGACCAACTCCAAAATCTTCATGGATTCAAAAGAAAGGTAAAAATCTTAAACATTTTAACACAGAATACCTATTATGTTTATTAAACACCTGGATATCTGGGTGCTGTTATTCGAATCTATTATTCTGTTATTATGTATTTTGTTTCCTAATGAATCATACCAAATGTGTGGAATGATACGCTGACCTAAACAATTTTACGAATCTGGTCAAAAAACATGATCTACTTATCTAAGAGGCATATTTAGGCGTGTATGGCCATGATTTCTTCTGCCTACTTAGTCCGAAAACCAATGCACGCCACTGATCCTTTGTCGTAGTTACGATAACTAACATACGCAGCTCTTCATTATTTGGATTGTTCATAAGACAGGTGGCGGAATATACGTGTCATGGGTCAATATTTGACATTTAAATTGTTGGCAAAAGTGAAATGACGTAACTCGGACTATGCAAGCCCACAGCTTGCGAAAGATTACAGTTGTCACTCTTATACGCAGTTGATATTTTGTTGCATGCAATGTAATCACGCGTTAGAAAAGGTCAGCTATAATGTGGTAGCTTCTAATTGAAGATTAGTTTATCATATGATATCTTTTGAAGTTAATAATGCGGCAATTTAGCTAAATATCGTTTCAAGTGAATCTAAAATGGATGCAACTAAAGATCGGGGATTTTCTCTTTAGAATGAAGAACTTGTAAGTTGTGAATTGTGACAAATGAACAAAAAAGCCGTGACGCAGTAACATGCATTAAAACTGGCTAAAAAACGGGCCGGGCCCTGATGACCTTATAAATGTGGGAACGGTGGGTATTTAAGGTGTCCTTGGAACAACAGACGGTTTACAGACGAATGCACCCCGTATCCGGTTAACCAATATTATTTTTAAAATTAATGTATTGTGAATGAGCCCTTGAAATATTTTTAATTTAATGTGGTATGAGATTGGTTTATGTATGTATTTAATCACAGTTTGCATTTCATAAACAGACTTTTATTTAAATTGTTTCGTAATCATACTTGTCTTCAATGCAATACATTATTATTCTTAAAACATCTGTCGGTCCTTTACTCAACAAAATATTGACCCTAAGAATGATATGCATCTTTTAAAGATTTTCTGATCAAATATCCTTAAGGCATCAAAGCAGAATCAGCATTATCGACTGTCCGCTTCGTGGCATGCCTGTCATATATAATTTTGAAAAAAATATTTGCTCATTTACAAATGTATCTGATACAAAGAGTGCTTTCATTGATTTTTATGTTTATCTGACCGTGACATTTGAAGTAACATTGTTATTATTATCTCATTTACTACATACGTCGGCTATTATAGAATTATACAATTTACATGAATTGTACTAAAACTTAGTTAATTCATTTTTATATGGAAATCGTTACAGTAATGTTCAGTCATCAGTTGCCATATTGATAATGCAACGACCTCTAGTTTACTAAAGTTCATCATTCAACCAGTTTTGTAGTAGACATCGATAATTACCGTCCATCCGATTTTAAATTCCTAGACCTCATAACGCAACTATGATAATGATCTGTAATAGTTAAACGGAATATTGCCTCTTTAGTACTAAATTCGATTTTTAAACGTTCTCAAATTACATGATGTGCAATAATGATATCCTTGCGTCCTTCCCTTCCCTCATTATTTTGACTCGACGACCTCTAAAATTACCTGTTCTCATTTTTAGCTCATTCGGGTAATTATATCATTAACATTTTTGTACCTTTTTGGCATAGAACTTCTGTTACTATCGTTGCTTTATCATTTGATACGTCATCATTATCACGGTTAGCCAGCATTCCGTTGTGCCCATGCCGATTCCAGTTTCACTTTTTAGCGTCTGTTGAGTGAAAGTCATTGATTTGAGCACCAAACTCTTCCTTTCATCTCGATCATGTTGAATATTATATTTATAAAATTCATTGGTTAATAATTGTAATGTTTGTGCTTTATCGTATAGGTAGGTGACTTTATTTTACAATAGGGTATTTATGAGTGTTATCGGGATCCTTTTCGCTTTTGAGACTTCTCTTTGTGGCATCGAAATCGACCATTTATTGGCCTTGATACTACAACAGTTTAAACTTAAATTGAATACATAGTTTCTTTATTTACTCGACCAGTTCAAAGATGGGATTGGTACATAATAACCTTTTTTATTCAACCTCCCCTAATGCTCTGATTTAAGTTTCCAGTGACTTCTCACTACATTCTTCATCTTATCATTAATAATTATCATAATATCATTATATATCATTATAGTAAAACTATTCGAGCGACTTAATTGTCTAAGAAAATATTTTTTCTCATGTTTTAATCACGCTCAGATATCTATTAGTGCATTATTAGCAACGTCCTTGTATATCAAAGACTAAGTAGCTTTACCATACCGGGCTGGGAGTCGTCGAGGCGAACGGGTGAGCAGGAAGAGAACAACTTTCATTTTCATGCACCTGTCTTGTCCTACAGCTCTTAAACTAGCAGTTATCTCGCCAGACGATATGCAACTCTATATTTCACACTATTGGATATGTTTTCCTCTATCGGCCTCTATCTTAATGGTCACTTGACGGTCAGTCCCCTATTGCAATTTAAGTTTCGCGATAATTATATTTTGATGAGATATTCTTCATTCGATCGTGTTGAGTGTCTAGAAGTTAAATTATCATTCATTACAATTTCGTTCAAGTTGTTTTTATGAAGGTTTATCATAGGGCTGGTAGCAATTCGTTTTTCTGTCAAAGCATCTTATTTTTGCAACTTTATTGTATTTCGTAATTATATTCCAATTATTGACGTAGTGTTTCTTCATCCACATCTTATTTTGTCGTCGCTTTTGGCGCATAATCATTTATCGTTTGTTCTGCAAATTTCGTTTCTACCTTGTATAATATTTGCCTAGATTATATGTTCCGAAGTATAACTTTAATTTTACGTAAGTCTTCACTTTCGCTCACGACAATCGTGCGTGAGTGTGATGCGTGCAACCTGGTTTATAACTCGAATAAGTGAATGCATCTCTATTTCTAACAAGTGTAGTAGCTAGTGATCTATCAATAATAAATAAAGGTTTCACTTCATCGTAATAAGCATTTATGATTATAATGTATTTACAAGTAAAGTACGTATGTTGTTTATCACTTATCTGGTTTCCATAGTACACGCTCTGCTTAGTACAGGATAAGAGTGTGAAAGACCCCGTATATTTATTGTTACGCCAGTCTTTAGTACGTGCAGTGGTAATACAGAAACAGAAGAAAGACAGGATATGCCTGGATGATATTATGTATCTATGCTTACCTATATGTTTTTTTTGCTGTTAATTATTTGGAAAAGAAAGCCAAACAGACAGATTGTCCGAAAAATATTAAAAAAAATTTACCTTGATGAATTTCTTGTCGGATTCCGCTCAGTTGAAGGCCGAGTTCCGAACCGGTGAACTTCAGTAAATTAGACCTTCATAAATGCCCTTCTGGGGCCTAAATTGAATAAATGGCTTTGACTTTGATACCTTTCAGAGACGTCTACGCTCCTCCATGTAATATCATCGTTGGAATGATGAATCGAGCCAGATTAAAACAAGATTCATCCATAGTTCAAATGCTTTGTCCAGTAGCTGTCCTTATAATAAATCACTCCAAGTGTCCTCTCCTAACTATCGCTTAACCCTTTTTAACCTTTTTTGTATGTTGAACATGTTGTGCGTGTGCCTATTATCTCTCATTTAACCATCAAGTTGACACGACAAGTTTAGTGGGTTGGCTCTATGATAAATTAATATATTCTTGAGAGGTAACACAAGACAAGAGCAAAAAATGAATCGCTTTGAAACAATAGTTAACAATAGCACTGTTACAAATTGAAATGTTCAAATATGTCATGTTCAGGTTGTTGTGACAAATTATTAGTTTGTTATTATTAGGAAGGTAAAGGACAGAATGCTACATCTATAAGGGAATATAGTTGATGACTATTATATGATACTGCGACAAACTACCCCATTTTTCTAAACCAGGAGTTTTGCACTAGAATGACCAGTTCCCAGAAGATGGAAGATGGATCTTAGTTTGCTTGAAGATGATTGCTATTAAACTCATGGGTTATTGTGTATTATGTAAGGCTAATAGAACGAAAAGTCCAAATGGATGGTATGACGTGATGTGAAACTTATCGGAGGGTCAACAGAGGGTCAATAAAACTATTTAAATGTCAAACAATGTCTGAATGTCAAATATGTTTCTCTATAAAAAAGCTACTAATTCCCTCTTACTTTAAGCACTTAAATGTCGTGCTTGTTAGTTTTCAAACACTTCAAGACTTGAACTCTTACACTTAATCATTGCTTGTACTTAGTCTAAGGTCTCAATGATGTCACTTCATTTCATCACGACGATCTAGAGTCCAACCGATTAATGTCGTTCTATTTCTCATTGTAGCAACCTTTGCACTATTCCAACTATGTTTCACGTACTAACCATCCATCATAATCCGGTCACGCGACTCCTTGACTCATTTGTAACTATGTGATGCTACACGTGTCACTGTTCAGTGGAGTCTGAACATGAAATTTCCCTTCAACTACATTTGCCGATAAGAATTCTCAAGCTAAACCCTGACAGATGGCGATAAGTATTAAAATCCAATAGCAATTTAAAAGATAGCAGCATTAACATTGCAGAGATAGCACGTTTAACACCTGTTAATCTCTTATGTACGAAGTCAAGTGACTTGAATGGGGATGCGCACGTTGTGTCATTCCTCTATTTTGAATGAGATGACGAAATAAAGACCCAATTCATTAGGTGCACAATGACAGTTCCAGTTATAGCATGTGTGTCAAAATCGTGTGCCGTTAGAAGTATTGCCTTCGCATTGTCACGATAATAACGTGTAGGCTGGTATTATGTGGCCCGTGAACGAAAAAACTACAAATGAGCTAATGTTTTTAGAGAGGTATAGCATAGCGTTTATTCGCTCAAAGAGCAGCTCGACTGGGGAAGTACCTCCACCTTACAGAACACCGCAGCCAAATGACTTTATGTTATGTAAAGTTGTGTTCCTGCGCGTGAGTAAGGTCACCAGAGCTCATAGGGGAGGGGGGAAAGGTCGGTAACGCGTGAGCGGTGCTTCGTGTGTTGCAAGCGTCCATATGGCTACGGTAACCGCTTAACATCAGGCGGGCTGTATGCTTGTCTACCGACATAGTTATATACAAAAATAAAAAAAAGTTGTAACCATAATGTAACATAATTGAGCTACACTTAAAAAAATGAGAACGTTTTCCTGCGATGATTTAAGTAATTAAGATACAAAGGAGACATACCAAATGATGTTGATATTTAGACCCGAACTATAAAAGGATTTTAATTCTTAAATTTCTTTTGAGTTAATCAAAAATAAACCTTATAGGTTCAGGAATAAAATAATCATGTCTCATGAATCTGGACTTATGATTATAGATAGATAGATAGATAACTCTTTATTGTACACCAACAAGTATAAAAATAACAATAACAATAAATTCTTAAAATTAAAAATACTGTACAATGGGCGGTCTTATCGCTGAGAAGCGATTTCTTCCAGACTCATGTTTATATTCAGGTTTTGTGTAAGATTTGTTCATTTACAAGATGTATATATTATTGTTCATAGCTTATAAAAACCAAACCGTGCATTTTCATTACTGCTGTTGGCTCGTCCAGGTGTTATTCATGTAATCTCTAGATTATCGTCTGAGAGAGTACCTAGCTGAATAGATTCCCGGTTTTACATTTCCGAAGACGGAATTAACTAAATCATTACCTACCACGTAGTGCATTAGCTTTTATAATATGCCAAACACCTTTCTCTACGCATTCTAAGTGTTGCATATGAGGATGTTATAATAACATATTATTCGTGCCTTATTTGATTCACGACATCAAATGAAACGTTTTGTGTCTTATGTAATTGATTCAGATGTGTGGCCAATTTTTTTTCGCAGCCACTTTGGCCTCAAACAATAGAATTGAAATTGCTTTCAGTTTATACGTAACGCCTCTTTGTAGCATGTGAAGATTTTACGAACAAAATTAACGGAATTATCTATTACACTATCTTATTTAGCTAAATGGAAATTCTATTAGTTTCTGTTTTTGAAGTTCTGATAAACCGTGTCAGAAAATTTTGATTCTTGGTTATCAATCGCTTATCTACTACAAGCGAAAAATTTAAGGACCTTAATATGTTACTGATAATATTTTGGACAATTTGTAATTAGGTGACAAGGCCGCAAGGGTATCAAAAGCATAAGGTTTACTAGTTTTTTTAATTATACCCAATAGGTCAACCCTTAATTGCATTTCAACCTCTGGCTCATATTCCCATATTACAATTATCCCACGACGTATAAGGCATCAATCGAAGTATTTATTGTATTTGCCAATTCGTGACTAGTTTTGTCAAAGGTCAGTTCAACCTATTAGATTTGTTGTGCATTTATGGTCAAATAAATTGGATTTACCTATTGAACTTCTGACGATTAATGCGTTACTCATTTTACATTCCAAACAATTGTTACAACTTAAGAAATGAATGAATTCTAATACAAAGACATGCAAGAAGAATGAAATATAACACGTGATAGAAAGAGAATGCGGATAATGGACGACTATTCGATATTATAGACAATAAAACGGTATACTATAATCGCTAACTGATATTGGTAATGATTATGTTTAAGACCATAGAAACTTGATAGTCTTTCGAATTTAGAAATACAGACCCTGATTAAAAATAATTGGATGGTCAACGTTACTACTATGAGCCTTTATGTACAAACTATGCTTTGGTGACATCATCACCATCACTTACCACTGAGATTGCAGGATAAGTCAAGCCTGCATTACTACTTTAGTTCATGTTTCTCCAAAATATATAATGCATAGGTTTAGTAACAGAGCTATTATACTGTAAAGGTTAATGGAAAGTGAGATTTGCAAAAGTATTTGCAGATAGGTGGAGAAACAGATTAGACAAAAGGAAATATAGACAAAACACAGTGTGAATCGCTCCTAAGGGCTCGGTGTGCCATTCACCACATTAAAACTGCATGCCTATAAAGGTCATCAAGAGATGTCCAAGGCTTAGCTACTGGAATTGATGAAATGAGATATGCAATTATTTTATTACATTGCACGTACCTATATACAGTCTTCGTAAAAGAATTTATCAGATTTGTAACTCGATACTAAATTTCTGTTGATGCTGTTGTGTCTTCTGTATTAGAAAAGAATAATCCAATATTGTTTGTGGGTACGTCAATAGCTTCACTCTTAATGAGGATAGATTTAGCTGATAATCTATCCTCATTTTATGCTATTGGAATAAAGCAAATAATATCATCATTATTTCGTAGACTAAATACATAAATCAAGTTTTTTTTTACTCCATCTGGAAACATTCATAGGACTGCAAACAGTTTATTATTGCTACCTTGGTCAAAGCTGTATCTTTAGGTAGTGTTATTCAATGGGATCATGTTTTATCTCAATTACACATGTGGTATTTTTTAATTATTGATTGTACTTGATATAATATATGCAACATGCAGTTTACAACTCTACTTGAGTTTAGAACTTTAGAAATAACCCACCGAGACCCTGGGTGGGTTATTTCACAAAGTCACCCAGAAATTAATACAAAATCTTCTTTATTAATTAATTCATTTTATTGACTCATCAAATCAGTAAAAAAAATCAACAAAGCAACTAACAATTTTGTTTCCATTAAAATAAGAAAAACTTTATGTTCTAGCCAATTTGAGTAAATTAGTGGACGATTCATCACCGAAACCACTCCCTAAGATGCTAATGATTTTGTAAAGCACGAGCAAAACTTGGCACTAAAATTGAATTTGTTGCCAAAATAGAAAAAAAAAACCTTTTGAAGAT
Organism: Achlya flavicornis; assembly: GCA_947623365.1. Lineage (NCBI taxonomy): Eukaryota > Metazoa > Arthropoda > Insecta > Lepidoptera > Drepanidae > Achlya > Achlya flavicornis. The sequence continues at coordinate 4,393,848 of OX392469.1, forward strand.
ACGCAACGCATGTCGCTCGAAAAGTAAGATTTATTACTGGTATTATATATGGATGGAAAGGGATTCTTAAAAAGGTTTTATCAATATCGATCTGTTTCATTTTAGGTCGAACAACGAAAGCCCAAAATAACTTAAAAGATATTTAAAAAGAGTCGCGGTCATTACACCGAGTTTTGTTTTTCAAATATATTTACAAATCAAAATGCAGCTTGAGGGAAATCAAAATCAGTGGATAACGTGGATAGCGATGAAAAAAAGTACGATTGTTTTTTTTTTATAATAAATGGCTTGCGTTTCGCCAGTGACCCATCCATAAAGGACGATGACGAAGGCTAAGATGCATCAAGCTTACCCAGAATAAACCCATTTATTCTGGCCTTGAATGTCCTAGATTGTAAGAGTCAGGTAAAACACGTTGGCTGGAAGCAAGTTTCATTCCCTTGCCGCATTAATGAGGAAGCAAAACGTATAGTAGGTGAGTGAAAGTGATACGAAATACCTTACCACCGTGCTATGTTTTCCTCTTGATGTGTCTCATCAGCGAAAGCTCAAGCTAGATTCAAAACCATACACTTCGAAGGTATTCGATGTCATTACCAAGGAGAGCCTATCATGACCTCTTTGCGATTCAACTCTCCTTTGAAACAAACACGATTGAGTTCAATCTGACCACGGCACTAAAAGAATTATCAATATGGAAGGGGGTGGATCCATTCACGGGAAAACGAAGAGAAAAGTGTTGTTTTTTTTTTTTTTGTGAATGCTGGTATTACTGAAAGTAGAGCTGAATGGTAGAGGCTTACATATTGCGCCGACTCCAAGTGATTTGGAACAGGGCAGGTATTATCACGTGCTGTCGTCATTGTATTATATTATAACCTACACATTAACCAGCTTAAAACTTCGGTTTTGTTACATACAACATCTTTATAATTATAATTGATATAACATCTATTAATATTAATGGACGAATAATAAATCAAAAGAAAATATTAATTACCAAAAAAGGCATCCAAAAGATCTTCGAAATAATACACAAACTATTAGCCGTCTAGAACACGATGCATCATAGATATAAATGTCAAAACCTAGAAGTATTTTTTTAATAAATCGCCTTCTAATTTGTGCATTTATCTTATAAATAACATCTTATAACAATAAAACCATAAAACTGAGATTGTATTTATTGCTTTTTTTATTATTCTACATCTTATCTATTATTTTTTATACATTCTGTAGCCAACAATAATTGCAGTGTTTTGTCTTCTTTACAAAAACAGACATATTAAATTATATATAGCGTTATGTGTATCTGTGTGTATGTTTGTTAAAAACAACAATAACAGAAATGGGTTGATTTCTGTCTATCGATGCGGAATGTACCATTTCAACGACAATAGTGAATCAATGAGTCGATTTATTCTATTAGGTCATTTATCTTCGCTCCATTTGCTTTCACGAAATACCGACATTCTATTATAAAATTTATTTTATTACTATTCACCTTCCGCTTTTTCGATTTTAATTTGCATTGGACTCTTTTAAAGATTGGCCTAGTCTCTTGCTCTTTAGTTTTAGTCTATGGATTTAGAAATATTTTGTTAAATGTTGCAACAAATTTTATGCAAAAGCATTCCAATTTCGAAATACGGCAATACTATAAAAACTTGGTAAACGACTTCCGTTTCCGTCGTAAACTTAAATGCTACACATAAATGAACAAAACTATTTTAAACATGAACAGTTAAATGAGATTTATCATTGCTTAGGACCAGTCTATCCAAGAATGCAGACCACGGAACTTGACCCTGCAAGGCCGTTCATACTGTTACTTGCGTATGTAGATCAATATCTAAAACAACGATTATATAGTCTAATGACTACCACATAAGGCTTAGAATTTATTGTAGTTTGTTTTTGCAAGTGGTCAGTATGCGGAATCTATAATTCGAGTTTTTTCTACTGTCTTTGTAATATCTCAGTGTCAAATGTACAACAATTTTAATATACCATATTGATAAATATAATTAAAATCGAACTTCGAAATAGTATTTATATTATTATAAATTTTATAGATATTTTACTCATATTCTTTTGTTCAAGAAATGTCGCTAATACATTTCCATTTTTCTGAACTGATTCAGTTTCACCTGCGATAACCTAGTCTGGGGTTGAAAGCCTAAATGATTGAAGGAGAGCCGATGTGAGATATAGCAACGATGAAAATAAGAAAGGGCGTGGAAAGAGCAGACAATAGGCATTTCCAGATAGCTACCTAAAAGCTCAGTTTCTCGATAACTTTCAACAGAATCAATAATTAAAAAAAAAAACAGATAGACAAAGTAAAAGAAAAATACATTCCAAGCATGTAATTATTCAAAACCTGATTATCAAATTCTAGTCTCATATGAAAAGTGTGAAGTATGTATGCTTTTGATAGTTAGTTTCGACCTTCACTCGGTATTAATATCGCAATTTACGATTGCTCGTAAATGGCCAGCGGCATGCATTATATGCAACTCAGTAATTCAGTTATGCGATCAGTTGCTTAACAATTCGTGATAAAACGCAACGATGTGTGTAAATTGTTATGTTACCTTTTCATCATTGTCAAATTAGTTTTGATTGTAATGTGTGTACATTATCATGATTCACTGGCAGAAGAGCATTTTGAATTTGTAAAACTGTATGTTGCAAGCTATTATTAAAACACTTGAGACGTTTGGTGTCGAAACGTTTGTTATAGCAAAGAGAAAGACGGTTATTAATCAAACACGTATCTTGAAGAAATGTTGAAAAGACACAGAAAGAAGTGGAAGAAAACATCAATAATACTGCTATAGATATTAAAGTTAATAAGAATAGAAAATTAAATGATCTAATTACTACTGCAGGCAAAGTAATGATAACACAAGTTGTACTTTTCCTCGTGATAAAGGGCCATTCGACAACCTTACTTAAAACCCAAAATACTTGTCTGATGATTAAATCAGTGATAAGGTAAAACAGGTTAAAAGCAACAGACTGGTTCAAAAAGCAAAAGATACACTAATTAAATACCAAACAAGATCGTGAATTTGAGGTCTTTTATATTTATTATCAGCGAAAGTGTTTCAATGTTGTAATAAAAATAATTTTGGAGTAAAGGGAAAGACAGGTTTGCAGGTAGGTACCAAAACTTTACTGTTGGTAAGCGATTAACAAAATACTAATGTCTTGATAGTTGTAAAGTTTTGATGAAATTACTATTCCGAGTTAAAAACATATGTCTCTAATTTCCCAGAGTTACCTCTCTCAAAATTATTAGCTTCCTTCCCTGTCATTCCAAATTTGTCTGTAGGTATACTGCCTTCCTATTTCAAGGCGTGTACTTTAAACATACAATCAGTCAAATTATGTTCATCTAATGCATTAATGAAAATCCATGAACAAACTGTCATACATCATAATTACAGAAGTTATTTATTATTCGAATCACGCAAAGTGTGAGAATCTGACATTAAAATGAATAGCTTATTGCACATTTTTGGTGTTTTCCAATGTTAATGTAAATAATTTATATTGATGGGCGGAAATGTGCAATATCCATGATTTTAATCAAATTATTTTATTGTAAGGTGGGGTAGGATTGGGATAACAGTTTCTTTACACAATATTAGTATCGTAACACTTACGGAATACCAGACGCAAAAAATGATAGACATGCATTAAGTAATGGAATAGATAGGTGGAGTATAAAGTTACATGTACCTAACTTATGAAAAACATGATTTATATAAATCAAGTGAATTTGTTAAACCGTTTAAACATAATAATACTGAAGAAAGTTTGAACCCTATTAATTTTCAATCAACAATCTAGTACTTAAGACTTTCTAGAGACAAGATCCAGATGTAATTGTAGGTGTACAGTTGTAGCTCGAACCAATATAAATCGAAAAAGGTATAGATAAGGTAATCGGGCGTGGTGTGGTCAGCCTTGGTCAACCACAAGCCCGTTTTTTACACCTACTATTCAAGCCACTCAAACGAGACTTAAATACTATATTTAAGAATGACAGGTATCTGGAATGTTATTAAATTCTCGTCTTTTAAAGAACAAGTAATAATTAGATTTACTGCCAAGAGGCTGCTCTTGTATAAATTCCTTCGTTCGTCACAGATACATACTGTTAAACCAAGGCTTTCGCAAATTTGGGATACAATATCACTCTCAGTACTCACCTGTCTGTCCAAATTCAGCCACATGGAAGAATCCAAAATATTAACAATAACATCGAGTACCTATAGAACAGAATTTGTAGCAACATACGATACGACATAAAGACCAAATAGATAATGCATTTAAATAGCACCCTAATGAAACAGTCATATCACCTTTAAAACGATTTCCCTTGGCAGCGCTATAAATTTATAGAATGACATGGGTGAGTGACTGTCCAGAAGATTTGCGAATAAATACAAAACCACGAACACTAACGAGCACTATTCAGCAGAAATAACAAAAACATGGCGTTGTGATCAACAATATGGGCCTAGATTATAAGAGATCATGCCATGAATCGGATTAACTAAGTAAAATGTACCATTGATATATTATATTTCTGATGTAGATGGATACTGATTAGGAATTGAAGATACGCAGATGATGTTGAAAGTAATGTTTTGCGATTTGTTGGTGTAGGAATAATAGCATTTGAAAGGAGAGAAAACAATTGTCTAATGATCTTCAAAGGCCAAAATAGCCGGATAATAAAGAATAGAAAGCCTTTCTAGATATAGGATGTAGGATCAGCTATAAAGTGAATTAAAATTACTGTGTTCTTACCTTATTCGTTAAATCAGTTAACAAGGCACTATATTGAACAGTCTAACAAGCTCTGCTTAGTTATTGTACACGGTAATCAAGGCTTAGAAAGGATATTTAATATAGTCGTAGTCACACTTTTAAGTGCAACTGTGCCCTTACCGTATCGTTTCAAATATACTGTCGCTTAGCTTAATTTAGCTGCTATAATTGGTAAATCTACTATTTTATTATCTATGGAAGTTTTAATATAAATACTAATATTTTAAAACGTAAATTTCTCATTGCAATCTATTAGAAAATTTGTCTACGGATTATGCAATAGAAATTGAAAGCCAATTATAACATTCTCACGTGATACTTACAAATTAAAAAACACCAGCATTGAGAATAACACTCTCGTGTACTATAAAATGAAAATTAAAGTTGATTTTATAATTAAACCGATTGAAACTGAAAGGAAACAAGTATATGCTACAGATATTTTATGTTATAACATTAAAATAGTCGGAAATGGAAACGTAACAGTGTTTTGCTTGTTGATTTTAGGGTTGGTACTACAAAATGTAATATTTATTGGTCTCCTTTGAAATGTATAACGAATAGTCAGTAACAAAGCTTTTGGATTCTGGGCTTATTTTGCAACATCTTTTTAGTCTTGATATTGAACATGGCCTGAAATAAAGATTCAATTTTATGTATAGATTTTTTACGATTCCGTTTGTTTTGTATTTTGTACCAATTCGTGTATTTTTTTGGTATAAAAAGTAATTTTTGTTTTTAATAATTAGCATTACCAGTCACCTAAAAGTGTTCAAAAAATTCACAAAGCCAACCTTTGAATTTCATCAATATGTTGAGAAAATATTAGTAGTAGTAACTACTAATACTTTCTCATCATATGGGCGTGCCAACCCTAATTACATTCTGCCAAGTGTGGCTACCGGGAACATTTCAAAACTTTTTGCCTAGAGTAACGGTCTATTTAGAACCAGCTTTTTAGTGGCAAAATTGCTAGCTTATTGTTACGTCTGTATGAGCAAAAACAGAGGAGCGTTTATACAGACTGATGCCCCCACAAATTGTAACAGAAAATTCTTTTAGTGTTCTAAAATGAACTTAATGTCTTTATAGTCACGGTTACAATTCCCCTACAAGCTATATTGATTCTCATACGTGTGTAACTTTTTTGTTGTGTTGCTTGTAACACTTTCGAAGATATTTCATGGCTCAAATTGGCTTCTTATTCTTGTATTGTTGAATGATGCTAGCTTTTGATTCGTTCATTCATTTCACTCTCAATGACCTGTAGTATTTCTCTTTGACTTAATTCTATTGTTCTGTTTCTTTTTATTACATAACAAATAATTATATTGATGGATAGTTAATGTAATTGCTTTTGTAGGAGAACTATTTATTGGCGAATTTTAAAACTTCTCTTGATTGTAACAATCCATAATAAAATTACTTAATTACCATGGTAATCTTTTTGAAACAACAATTCATAAAGATGTTAAGATTAAAGTTGCTACTATTTAAGTATAATTTAGCACACTTCTCACAAGTAAATTCTCATCAAAATCCTTGAAGATGGTTGCTCACCCTAAATAAGGTCTATTAACATTTAACACATGCTAGGTGTAACACCAAGTTAGTTAGTAGAGCAGAACTCGGTTGCGGTGCGCCAGCGCAGAGTCCGATGTCATCTGATTGCGACAATGTTGCTACAGTAGGATTAATATCTAAAACTTAGGTAATCTCTACAATAACGCCTCGCTCGGCGGCAAGGTCACTTTTGGCAGTTTTGTAAGATTTCTTATAATTGTGAATGAAACACAATTTTAGAGGCATTAAAGTAATTGCTGGAGCATTCAATTTACAACAATTTCGATGGAAATATTAGGTTGAAATGTTTTGTAAAGCGGAAAGGTGGGTAGTTATAACGACCTGCGTATAAACAATTATTATATTTGTGTGTACATTTTCTTAATTTTGTAACAAACGTTTATTTGTACACGGACATTCATACAAGGTTTACTTACATAAAACAATTTTATGTTCTAGAAGAGTTTACAATTATGCGAAAACATTCGTTTTCTAACTCACTTTTATGTTTGTTTAATTATTCAAGGCGATTAAATATGTATGCCTTACATTCACTTCGTAATTTGTAAGTCACTCTGCAATAGAAAATAATTTAAATAATAGACTCATATTCATATTGCGATGCCAGGTTGGTTTTAATAGTCTTTTTTCTTTTTAATTACATATTATGGGCTTGCGTTTGGCCACTGACCCGCCCATAAGGGAGGAGGAAGAAGCCTAAGATGGAACACGCTTACCGAGAAGGATCCTATTCACTCTGGGTTTAAAAAACTTAGAAAGCATTACTAAAAAAGCGCGTGTTGTCACAAAACACATTAAAGATGTGCGAATTCGTAGAGGAAGATTTGTAGGAGGTAATATAAACGGAAGCTCTAATATTTTATTTTTTCTATCAACAGGAACACATACAGGAAGTATTGGACAAATGGACACAGATCGATGATGAGATCTGGGCGAAGGTGATAGTGTTCGAGAGGAATCGACGCGTTGCCAAGGCGTATGCGCGTGCACCAGTGCTTACTATCAATGGATCCGACGATGGATTTGACGGCATGAGGTAAGGATTCGTTTTTATGCAAATCATATATTTTCGACATGTTCAATGCGAACTAACAAAACCGAAGCTAATTTGAAAATCCTAAAGCCAATAATAAACTTATAATCGTTATAGACACTTAAGACATAATAAAAACCAGATGTATAAATCGACTTGGAACCAACTAAAGACGGAATATCACACGTTGCGTAATCTTAAAATATACAAACACACCTATAAAGTATTAATTATTATACAGCTGCAAACTAATCCTATCGGATTGCAAAATGGCTACATTGCTAAATAGACTGTGGAGTGTAACCACTTTACAAATGTATTTTGCTTTAAGATATGTACAAGTTACTATGTCTATTGTGGCACGTGGCTGCCCTACATTCGTTATGGTCTCATTTATTAGCTTTAACTACCGACAGATCAAATTTTAACTCTTGACAATCGACCTGCTCATTTATCATACACATTCTTTATTTACAATGACCTTGGTGTATATTTCTAATATTTTCTAATTATCTTCTTAATTCTGGTCGTTTGTTTCATTGACGTAAAGATTAGCTATAGCTACTTCAGTTTTAAGTACGGATATAATTGTATCAAGTCTTTTTAATTATAACTCAACTCTCTCATAATTGCTATTAGGCAACGCAGTTCATGAGTGGGCCAGATAAGTTCAGGTTGTGCCAGTTTATGACCTGTTGGAGTCACGTTGTCGTGATATATTTTGCTTATCGATTAAATAGAACAAAGCTTAATTTCCTTCGCTAAGTATCTTTATCTTTTTTATAGTCTAACATTAATCTGCATCATTATTTTGTTAACCATTGCAATATTTTATCGAGATGACTTTTGATACTTTGAAATCATGTATGGAGATGGAATTTGCAATCCTACGCGGAAGATAATTGATACATTTTTGCATACAAAATTATTCACACTGAATAATTGCTGAAGGCTTTAAATTCAAGGGCAATCGGTGAATCCATTGTATCCATACACTTGATAATTACAAATGTAGCGTTGTCCTGGAACAGCTAATCATTAGTGAAGAAATGATTTTTGAATTTTGAAAATTTGAATTTTGAAGCACACGTACTGTAGAAAGATTTTCCATTAGCCTAAGAGTGTAATAAGTAATAGTTAATTTGGTAACGTGGTGTTCATAAGATAACAAAGTAAGCGCTAACAAAAGGCACAGGTCCAGCGAAGCGTGCCCCGAACAAGGTTACAACAGCGGCCGTAACTGTAGTTTCACCTGCTTTAATAGTGAATTATGAATATTATCACGATCTTAATTTGTGCCAGTACTTGTGATAGTGAGTTTTCATTCTTACTGTCAAACTTAGCTCAGCGTACGTAAGGCAAGCTTGCGTGCGAATACATCGATAACTGATTCGATTATGGCTAGTTGCTTAACTTCACGCACGCAGCCAATCCAATGCCAGCGAAGCTAACGCGAATTGAGGTTACGCAGAAAATTGACACGTTAACAATCTTGTAATGTTTATTGACACAAACGTGATCGATAGGCTAGTTTTTATCGTTGGTTTTTGATCATAGTGACCCCCTATTAAATTGTGCCATTGTAAAAAATCAAAGCTATTTCGTGTCTATCAATATCAATTTTATATTTAATTGACTGCGTATTGTGAAAAAAAATGTTATAATAATACTGCTATGATATTGAATGATATTTGTCAATATATAAATTAAATTATCTTCGTAAATCACATAAATACATTACCAATTTCATGCTGAAGGTTGTTACTAACTTGCAATAAACTTTTACCCAGAAATTTAATAAAGGCATATTGAAAGCTCATGAATAATCAAGCGCGCCGATATCCATACAAGGCGAAGAGAATAAACAAGGTATATTAGGTGGCGATCAGACAATAGGCGACGAGGGCGTGCCGATCACATCGCCGCTCCCGCGATACTGCGCTGCCTCCACCTGCCACCAGCGCATAATGACACGGAAGTCGCACTGTCGCGCACGCGCACGCGCTGATAGATCACACCATGCTCTTCGTGTCTTGCTATGAGAAATACTCGGCTGTTTTTTTTTTGGTGATCTACTTTCTTGATTACCTTCTGCAGCATTATCCGCATCTCCTGCAGATAAAAGGAGTTATGTAAAATTAAGTCTAACAATTCTTTGAAATCATAATATAAGCAATGGCACGATCAAGCGCAAGCATGCTTATTCTTATGCAGTTTCCAGACACCTAAGAGCAAAAAATCCCATAAAAACAGCTCAATCTTATTTTACTTCCCTGACATTTAAATTTTAAGCCGCGAAAAATAAAAATAAAAGACACATTTGCAAGTAACTCCCACTTACGTCGTTTTTCAACGCGCGCCGTACCAGGAAATGTCGCCTAGAGTTGGCGCGCGCGCGCTATCAGATCCACACGAAAACCGCCATTTTAATGAAACCGAGCTCTTATACTTGAATTTAATTAGTCTAGATCTAATGTCCTCCCGGCCTAACAGCGAACAATAAAGATCGAACATTCCCTCTAACAATAATTAGGACTTGTACATGAGAGTCCTGATAGCGTTCGCGTGGTTGGTTCAGAGGTAATTTTATGCGAATTAATTGGATATCTTTGGGAATTTGTATTCTACTCGGGTAGGTTCCACTTTACACTTCTATATTTTTATGAAGCCGTAAAGACGCAGATGGTGAGTAAAAAAAACAGTCCAAGCTTCAAAGCGTTCAATTGAAAGTGAGTTTTCTAACCTAATAAATCAGAGCTGGACATCGAATTGGTCTACTGTCTGAAGAACATGGGACATATAGAAAAGTGCAGGCGATAAATAAAATCAATGCCACTATTTAAGGATAACAATCGTAGTATTTACAAGGCGAGAGAATGGCGCGCCCTGTCGTATCGCTCCACATAAAAATAGGGCAAAAGCTGTGAACTAGGCTTGTCAGTCGCTAGATGGCTGGTAAAGGAGATAGCTGAACTAGGAATACAAGATCTATAACACGATAACACCATTGGCCGTCGTTATTCTTTGAACCTTTTATATCGTAAAATAATATCTATCCAGAAATTGATATGATTTTTTTTGTACCTTTAGTTTGATGATATAATTATGTCCTCCTCTTCTGAACAAAAACAACGCAAGTTTTCTGTTCACCTAAAAAGACCGACGCATAATTAGCAATTTGCCGCGACATGACAGACTTGCTTCAACAAAATCACGACGCATTCCTTTAAACAAAGCATATATCAATTTAGGCGTACAATTGAACAAGTTAAGCGCACTATTGCACTATGAGACCACCTGGCGGTTGATGTTAGCTGGCCTAATTCCCTGGACGTGGTCTGTTGATAATACATAGCTTAAAGCGTATCAAATCAAAACAACGCATGTCTTGATTTGTAAGCCACGCATCTTTTGTCTTTGTACCAAACCGCGACCAATTCAATGTCAAGTATTTTTTGAAGTAATTTCTATTATGAACTCTTGACATACATACATATTTACTTCTGCGCTACAGAATAAATACAATTAATGATGTTTTGTGAACATTTTGTAAGTCCAAATGAATCATAATGTAAATTTTCTATCCTATTAAAATAAAACTCGACATTTTCTTTGTGTCTTGGAAATTGAATTCAATAAATTCCACATACTTTTCACTCTAACTTAGGTGTTATAAGACCAGCTAATTTCGGCTTTGCAAATATAATTAATAACGGTTTTGCTGAATTAAGGTCAATAAGTCGGACCCTGTTTCTTAGAAACATGAGTACTAATGATAATTAAACAACATTATCATCAAAGCTTAGTCATTCTCTAAATTACGTATGTTCATTCCCGCTACACGCTTACACCGCCTTCTGCTTTTCGCCTCCTCCTTTCCGCCTCCAGTTTGGTAGATAGACTAAAAACCGTAAAAAGATTAAAAGTAAGAGATATAATACATACAAATTCCTAAATAAAGACTGCAAGAGAAGACATAATATTAAATCATCCATAACCTTCTGGCTCCTTCAAGTATTCGAGATATCCAGACAATTTGTAGGATATAAACAATCCAGCATTCAGCGGTCACATAACTGCAATGTGTTGCAACGGCAATACTTGAATGTTATTGTTTATTGTCTTCTTATCGATATCTGAGTGGCTTTGTTATTTTGTGCGGAACCCAGTGTGTGCTAGTCAATGTTAGCACAATAGCTCGTTTCATACAACCTTGCTTTTTGTGGAATCAAAGTATAATATGGTGGTGGAGGGCTTACGCGCACGTAACTACGTAACATACTTAATATATCTTCTGAGATCAAAATGGTTTTTAAAATATTTTGTAAAAATATGAGATCCTCGACCAAATTTTTTATGTATGTTTTCATAGTATAGAACTACAAATAAATAAATAAAAAAATAATTTTAATTCGCCGTCTTCGCTGGTGATCGTTTCTACAATAATATCATAACTAAATTTTCTGCTACTTTCGAAACAACACGTGTAGCTATTAAAATCTGAAAAAGGTTTTCCAAGATATAAAAAATATCCAGAAGATTTCCTACTGTATTTCGTAATGCATCTATCACGAATGTTCATTGATCACGTACACTACCATATCATATACCACATCCATCGCAGAATCTTTTTGTTGATGTATATCTCATCTCATTTCATGGCATGTACTTCCTTTTAAAAGTGAACTGTATTTTCTTTTTCACTAGTTTCATTTTGTTACTTATAATTAAGCTGCTTAAAATTTTCATCGTCTTTGGCTACAATACTTTTTGAGAATTAGGTTCAAGCGTCGAAGTAGTCCATGGATGTAGCCAACCTTGGTGAGATTACTGATGCGTAGCAAACCTTGTAAAGGGATGGTCATCCTTGCATTTTGTTCTACATCTTACAAAGGCATGTGCTACTTATTAGACTTATTACCATAGCATGTAAAGTCAGTCTTTAAGTCTAGATCGAAAAGAAACCTTTATGTTTTTTTTTTCCGAAATCTATACTTCGTCATGATAAACAACGTATATCAAAAAAGGCTCATACAAAATTCGGCTTTGCTTTTATGAAAATCTCCGCGAAAAGATGACATCTCAAAGTATCCGCTCAGTACACTATGGCTGAAGAAGATAAGGAGCAAATCTTAAAACATTTTTATACTAACCGTCTCGGGTTCTTAGATCTTGTTTTTTTTTTGCCAGATAGAGAGGAAGTTGCAAGTTGAGTCATTCATACAGGATAAGCATTTTGGATATGTTTAGATATTCTGCTAGCCTGTTCTGTTGGATTTTAAAGTAGGTCAAAATACTTTAAACAAGTTTCTGCGTGCATACTTAGATTAAGATAAATTTTACAAGAAAAATCACATAATTGAACCCATCGATATAGCTGTTTAAGATAATATCTTCGTCATAACCAACTAATATGAATACTTGTTATTTTTTCGACGAATCTTTTAATTCCTACTTACAAGTAGCTTTATTGTTTGAGACAACGGTCTTAACACTAGAAGTAACGTTTATACAAAAAAAACTCGGTAAAACAAACAGGTTTTGCATTGGTATTGCTACTGCATACAGATTTACCGTTGTCACGACTTCCTCCTGTCTTTGTTTTTGGCCTATTATGGTTTGTAATGTGGACTTAAATTTCAAAACTACCTATCTAATGACAAACTGCAAATTTAGTACAGTTCACTAACATTTATCTCAATTGCTGTACCATAGATCTGGCTCGCTGATTCGACGCCCACAAATTTAGTTTCGTAATTATTCTCATAATATCAACTACCTTAGCATGACTTGGCGCCGACTGGTCCCATATCCTGAATCTTATACCTTAAATAACGAAAATATACTTTATGATCTATACGTACGACACAATTCCTAGTGACTCGAAATCATAGTGTATAAGTCATTTGGTGCGTATCTAATGTCCTCGATTTTCTATTGTCTTCGACGTATGCAACTTTATCATTTGCTGTTCGCAAATTGGCAGCATCAACTATCGTGAACTTTAGGTCCTAGGTATTAATAAGCCGATTGGATTATGAAACTGCATTATTGATTTTGTATGCAGTGTGATATAATTATTTGTTTGCTATATTGTCCACATAATTATAAGTGTATACGTTTGGAAAGTAGGGCGGCATTGAGGTAGGCTTTTGTAACCGATCGCATTGGGCAGTGTCAATGAATTTGTCTCAGATATTATGCAAGATATCCGATTGGGTTACGACTGTGGACCACTTTAAATCGGCAACAGTATATGGCTCTTTAAATTTTCTTGGGAATGTCGTCGTGGAATCCAGTCAACAATGATACAGCTCTTTGATATAACAAGTTAACTATTTTCTGTAAAATGCAAAGCAACTTTAACAGCTTAAAACCCGTAGTTTTACTTAAAACCTCGCTTTCGACGGCCTTTAGCCATTAAATTAACCGCTTTATTGGCACTTAAGCGGCAAACGCATTTGCGTGCAAGATCTAATTTATAAAAATGACCACGGACCAATTCCAATTCTAACAACTCGTAAGAACTCAATTAAGATTAAACACACAATTTGCGCGTGCGACGCTCTCGTGACGCCTAACGCCGATTGCTCTCATCCCGTCTAAAAATACGCAAAACAAACCAATAATTTAACAACGTAGAATAGATTAAACAATCTCTATTGCAACGACTTAACGAGCAATTTCAAATGACAAATCAATTAGATAAGTGTACTTTTGTACGTATTTAGATCTAAACTGTCAATATATGCAAATGTTTGTAATCTGATGGCAGAGTGCACGTGGGCTAGTTTAAGTTGCTTCTGTCGTTTAATAAAAGATTAGTGGTGTTGATTCGACCCACGGGAGCGTGTTCCGTATTTCTATTCGTCTAGTAGTGGTCACACATTGGCTTCGAAAATTGCAAGTTTAACAATAAAACACCAAAAAATATTTGGAATGGACGGTGGAACAGGACATAAATTCCATAATTAATTCCCCATAAATTGGACCGCATACTTAAGACTCCGTTGGTGGAATGAAAAGTGAAACTGTATTCATACATACTATAATATATAGGTACATACAAAGTAGTACGTAGTAGTTACGCTGATGTTTTATACAAAATTGACCCAATTCATTTGGTAAATTTAGAACAGGCCCTCTAAAAAGGAAGCTAAGCAATATTGCTAACGGAATTATTTTTTTCGAATTAACTGCAGTTCTTATGCAATTGATCAATTCCTAATATTTTAATGAATTTAATTGTATATAATGAGTAATTATTTTACCAACAAATATTGGAATTACGTAGGATCTGCCGAGAATTCGAAAAATGAATTCCGTAGCAATATTGCTTTAGATAAATTTTTAGCACCCCTGAACTAAGTCTCTTTATTTGCATACTACACCGACAAACATAAATCACTCTGTTTTTACAAAAACATGTTTATTAATATTTCTGCCTGTAACAATAGCACCGTTAATATGGCCACCTGTCGCAACACAGCCAGTGTTTAATGTTTAAAATAAACCGCACCGACTTTAACCGCGTGTAGTAACTCCTTAATACATGTAGTATTTCTTGTTCAGAAATACTTGTTGCTTAGAGATGAATGTCACTTGTGGAAGGTATGTGAAGTGAATTTCGCGCTTAGTTCTGGTGGCAACGTCATGAATTTGACATGAGACCCCGTGGTTAGATAAAATTTAAATAAGGCCCTTTATTTTGTACAGTGTAAATGTAACATTTGATTTTTGTTTGGCTGTTGTTTTGTGTATTAGAATTCCTCGGTGATGGTTGTATTCAGTTTCTTAGAATGTAGGTATATTATAGGTCAATAGTACGCATTATACGTTTTCATCTGATCACCTTTCCACACTGCAGGGACCACTTAATACCTTCGTTGTAAGAAGTATCTTTTACAGCATACTCAGCAGTCGAAATATGATAATAAAAATTAAATTAAAATAAACACTGTCATATTAATTAAAGATCAGAGAGTTGCTTGAAGATCCGGCAATAAACTATGATTTCTTTTTAAATATTAAGTTCATTACTTAAAATATTTATTCACACATAGTCGCACTGACAATATTCTTGTTATGGCGGTAAATATTTTGTTTAACACAGGAGCTGACGACAATTTGGGTCATTGATTCAACTTAATATTTGTCAATTCATTTGTTTTCAAATAAGATCTCATTGCACGTCACAAATATAATCTTTACCATCGTGTAATATATATATTACGACATACGTGAGTTGTGACAAATCTACAAAATTTAACGTGAACCATTTCGAGCCAAATAGTCGTAATAAGGGAAAATCGCACCAACCCACTATGGTTACGTGTTTCACGGGCAATAAAAAACATCACATCTCAAACACTAAGATTGTGTGAACATCTGACGTTACAAGTGAAAGTGGGCCCTACGTAAGTGACAATGTAATCTACGAATCTCACGCGCAAGTGATTCGAGCACGCGACGCCGCATCACAAAAAAATTACGCTAGAAGAGAGCTGATAGGATTTCAAAGGATAGAATGGGCTTCTTCTCTTCAATTGCCATTAAAAAAAAAACATCTTTGGTCATTTGTTTATCATGATAAAATTGTTAATGAAAAAATAATACAATAAAATGAAAAACCTCCAAAAGAAACTATCATGTTTGCTTTTTCTTTAATTTAATGAATTAAATCATACCGAAGCGCTCGTGGTGTAGCATGATTAGCCGTTCTTAATCGATCGGCAAAGTTAAGCTACGTCTGTCTTGGTCGGTACCTGGATGGGTGACCGCCTAGTGGTATTCCAAATCGAGCGTTTCCGTGCTTCGGAAGGCACGTAAAGCCGTTGGTCCCGGTTATCACTTAATTGTGATAGTCGTTAAGCTAGTTGGATGCCTCATAGGCGGCTTGAAAAATTCCAACAGTAGGTTGGCCACTAGCCTACCTCCACCGATCCGCAGTGGGCACGCGTTGTGGAGTATCTGCCCATCCCCTTTCACCCTGATTTGTGAAAGGAGGCCTGTGCTCAGCAGTGGAACATTATAGGCTGATGATGATGATGATGATGAAATCATACTGAGAATGGTTGCCGGCACGTAACTTACTCTCTCGTTATTTTCTTCAGTTAGTTCTAAACAGAAAAGTAAAAAAAAATCTGTTTCAAAAACCATAGAATAATGACAAGCAATTAGAAAGAAGGAAGAGAACAACTGAAAGCCAGCACATATACTAAAAAGCTGAAAATTTAAAGCCAAAACGTGGCCAAGTTACATGCCACCATCTATTATTTAAAGGACGTCTGAAAAGACGTGAAATTTAAATTTAAAAAATCCGGTTAGGTATTTAAAAGTTGATTGTTTCAAAAAGAAAACATTTTAAATAAACTGTGTTGATTTCACACAACAATATTTATCTCATTATCGAAACATTAAAATACGCTGTAACATAGATTTCGTATTCCATTCACATTACAAATAAACCGGCCAAGTGCGAGTCAGACTCGCGCACCGAGGGTTCCGTACAAACCTGTAGGTATATAAGTAAATGGTAGTATAGACCTGAGTATTTGATATTAATTTCAATTTATGACCTATTAAAAAAAAACTACTTACTAGATCTCGTTCAAACCAATTTTCAGTGGAAGTTTGCACCGTAATGTACATCATATATTTTTTATAGATTTATCATTCTCTTATTTTAGAAGTTACAGGGGGGGGGACACACATTTTACCACTTTGGAAGTGTCTCTCGCGCAAACTATTCAGTTTAGAAAAAAATGATATTAGAAACCTCAATATCATTTTTGAAGACCTATCCATTTGGGGAACCCCCAAAATTTATTGTTTTTTTTCTATTTTTGTGTAAAAATCTTAATGCGGTTCACAGAATACATCTACTTACCAAGTTTCAACATTATAGTTCTTATAGTTTCGGAAATAAATGGCTGTGACATACACGGACAGACAGACAGACAGACAGACAGACAGACAGACAGACAGACATGACGAATCTATAAGGGTTCCGTTTTTTTCCATTTGGCTACGGAACCCTAAAAAGCTATCAATAACGAAATAATTATAAATGATCACGTCAAAAACATTCGATTC
This sequence comes from Achlya flavicornis, assembly GCA_947623365.1. Taxonomy (NCBI): domain Eukaryota; kingdom Metazoa; phylum Arthropoda; class Insecta; order Lepidoptera; family Drepanidae; genus Achlya; species Achlya flavicornis. The sequence continues at coordinate 4,411,408 of OX392469.1, forward strand.
TGACCTACATCAATTAAGAGCATCAACTAAACTATTGTTTAATGCAGCATCGATATATCGATTGTAGAGATCGATTACCGAATCGATACTTAGGTACTTGCGACCTTGTTCTTTGTATGGGCAGAAAGTTTATTGTTATGGATTGCAATCAATCATAGATTGTGTAAGCTACTTTGCGTATTTGGGGTTCATTATCTATTATTTCTTTCGCTGCTTCCTTCATTTCGAAGGTCAGTTAATTGCAATTAAGTCTAATTCTTCTTAGAACGGGCCCGTTGGCGCAGTTGGTTAAGACGTGGAGTCTTAACCTATAGCGCCGCAGGTCGTGGGTTTGATTCCCGCACAGGACATGCATTTGTGTGCATGAACATGTCTGTACGTCCAAGTCTGGGTGTAATTATGTATCTTAAGTATGTATTTACAAAACAAGAAGTAGTATATGTATTATATCAGTTATCTGGTTTCCATAGTACAAGCTCTGCTTAGTTTGGGATCAGATGACCGTGTGTGAGGAATGTCCCAGGATATTTATTTATTTATTATATTTGCAATAGTTTTAACAAGGGAACTCGTGTTACCACTGTATCTTTGAACAATTTTTCTTGTACCGCGGGAACAGTTGTTCAGTCATGGTGAAAGCTCTGCAGCTTGCATAACGGATTAAGGAATGAAGGTGAAAAATAAAAATAATATATTCTATCTGTGTGCCAAATTTCATCCAAATCTGTTCGGTAGATTCTGCGTGAAAGTGTAACAAAATGTTCAATAATCACATATCACGTACACCCATACAAACTTTCGCATTTACAATAGAGGGATTCTGCAGAACAAAAATAGATTTTAGATTTAACTATAAATTGCAATTAAACAAGTTTATTATTCAAAAAACTTAACGTTTATTTGTTATCTTATGAATTTCAAACAATGCAATTAATTTGATTAATGTTTGTGTAAACAGTGAAGTTAAATATTATTAAATTGTTGCTATTATGCAGGGCCGGATTTGTCTTACAAAATAGTATTAAATCTTCTCATATCTACAAAATATTAATGGATCTGGTAATTTTTCTTCCTTTTTGTATGGCACTATTGTGGTACCTAATACTTATAGGGCTTTATACCTACAGTGTACTAAAATATGTTTACTTCACTTAAATAAACCGGCAGAAAATGTCTCAATATCTATAGGCAATACACATAAATACATATACCCCCTTGCTCATAAAGCGCTATTTAACTAATATACTGATTAAATGGTTATTCAAATTTTATTTACATAATTAATTTTGTTGCAATCTGTGGACATTAAAAAATGCCATTATCACAAAAGAGGTCGTTACAAAATATTTCGTTAAAGAGCAATTAGTGGAATATAAACTCTAATGGGATAGCAATTTGTTTTATAATACAAAATGAGCATATATTTAAAGCTACGCCACATAATCACGCTAGGCTTACCCTCAGGCTAGACGTAAACTTTTCCTAACAGCAGTGTTTAAAGACCTTGGACGGCCTTGGGGGTCAGGATGCAATGCATGAGCGGAGCGATCAGCGATTTGACACGTCTTTGCAGTATAATGACTAACATGTTTCAATTCAACTAAGAAAGAAAGAAGAAAGAAAGAAAAAGATTTTATTTGTCCAGTACCAATCTTATAACTATAATATATTATTTTTTGTTGTATTATTACATGTAATAATACAACATAATACAACATGTAAATTAAACAGAAAAAGTATAATAATAATATTAAAAATAAAAACTAATGCTGGTAGCAGCCAAATTACCTTCGTACATCATTACTTTTGCAAAATCTTTTCAGTTTGTGCCAGTGACGCAGTAGGTCCCATATTTTTTTTATTTACGACTAACTTCTTTTCCTTCTTGATTTTTTATTCTGATTTTCACCCGAGCTAAGCTGCATGCCACTCGCTATATAAAACTTTACGGACTTATTTCGGATTACATTACTTTTTTACGGAAAATATGATAGTTGTCTTAGCCCAACATTACTTTATAGCATTTTAAATAGCAAATGTGATACCTTATGCTTATATACCAACCAGATTTAAATGTTAAGGATTCAAAAGTAGGCAGTATAGCTGCCAGCGACATTTCGAATTTCATCATTTTGTGATATTTGCATAGTACTATCTTGATAAAACTACTTAGTACCATTGGTCTGTTCTATAGCAAATCTCGGACTGTAAAATGTCTGGATTTAATTAATTCGCAATCAAATCGACACAATTCTAATAAATCAATTCAATTCGAATGTTGCCAATTAATTAAGTTTTTGATATTTTTAATAATCTCTGGCTCACGCTAATATGGTAGCAGGTTTATTTATTGTCTCGAAACAAATTAAATATAATTTAGAAGTTTTAACGACCCTGCGGTCGGTTCGTTCGTATCGTATACCTGTTACAATGTTTCCATTAATATAGTAAATTAAACTATTAGATTTATGTTCTCCAACGGATTGGTATTAAATTGGTAGTTTAAGCAATCAATTAATAGAACTGAATGAAATTTAATTTGCATCTCACTTTTATTACTTTTTAATAATATTTGTAAAACTTTTTTTAAGATACTTAAAAAATGGCCGAATCGTCGAGCAGTAAAAACTGCAATATTCTCAGTGTACTGTAGAGTATATTGTAAAATATATAATTGAAGTTTTGACATTTTTTTTTCTGTGTCTGAAACTTTTCCCGGCCTGTACACAAATCAGCAAAGAGGCGAATGGTACAGAACCACACATACATTACAGACAAACATACATCGATTTTCATATAAATATTCAAAGGTTACCATCTAACAAGCATTCTGTTAGTAAATCATACACTTAACTACACGCAATTCTAATCTGAACATATATTACCGAACTGACCTCACAAACCTGAAGTTAAACATAGATGCACTTTGATGTGGCAACACCGTATTTGGATTAGTCAAATTGGTCAAGTGACCTTTTACTCGTCTCTTAGTATACAAGTGATTTTGAGGTCGATGACATTAATTTGCTAATACACAGGATGTAAATGATTTTATAACTATAGTTTTATATAGAGACGTCAATAAGGTTTCATAGAGATTTCGAATTTGTATTTTAATGTTACCTTCTTAAGATACACTGTTCTGAGGCATTTTTATATGTGTTTCGTAGGTTCTGCAGGTTCGCTGTAGAAACAAGGTTCGCTAGGTTTAGAAACTTAAAATTGTCCACGCAGTTTCTTATACTATAACAGGTGGAGATTTCGAGATGGCATATTTTCGAAACCTATGTTGGGTTAGTCATGCTGAACAACTTTTACTATGGAACCCATAGTAAATTCTCAATTATTTTTTTTCAACTTTCCATAGTAAATGTCAACCTTGCTCGATCATAATGTATGAAAAGTATTTTTTTTTTTGAGAATTCATTGTTGGTCCCATAGTAAAAGTTGTTCAGCATGACTAACCCAACACAGGTTTCAAAAATATGCCATCTCGAAATCTCCACCCAGTATAACGTAGACTACGGAAAAGATGTTATTTCTAAATTCAACTCCAAAGGGTTCAAAATAAAAGACCGCGGGGCGGAAAGCATATTATCCATAAACGCAAAGGTTCAGCTCTAACTCAAACATAAATGGGAGTAAAACACACTGAATATGATGCTAAAGATCTTAGGATACCAACGATACAGATAATTAAAATGCAACCTCGTCAACCTTAATTATATCAACCTAGTGGACCTCGGAGCTCTATCCAAACATAGCATTAACCATAACGAAAAGGTCGAGTTTTCGAAAGAATGTAATTATTGAAAGAACAAGTACAGATATAATTGCCTCGTTGAAATATGTAACTACGGATAATATTGATCGTGAGAAAAACCTTGGGATAAACAAACAAATAAACGATAGCATAAATAATCCATTTTATGACCTCATTTCAGAAAGGAGTATCTACCAAATTAACAGTGACATTATGAAATATAAATAAATATTGATACTGAAGCTTTGATTAATCAATTTTCATCCAGTCGAGTTCTTCTTTGTAATAATGAAAGTACTTTCAAATTCGTCCAATGAAGCTAGCTACGTGTGAAAATACTTCAGTGAAGACTTGAAATTATCTAAATTGAAATATGTCATTACAAAGTATGTGTGTGCCCATACTAAAAACGTAAGACTAATTCATACCTCTTAGCTAAGCTTAAACCAGTGCGATCCCATAAAAAAAACCCCTATTGTTACTACAATCAACATAACAAATTGATCCCTAGATAATCCGCTTACCAAATCTAAAAAACCTGCTTCTTCTAAGAAAATCTTCAAACATCTTGATTACCATTGAAGAATTATCAGATTATATCAGATTATATTGAATCTACAAATCTAATGTGTTTTTTGCTAATTTAAATATTGAAATAAATACGACAGACTAAATAAGCTGAGATGGCTCAATTATAGGCTGTCATAAAAAACTAAATATAGATTGTATAATACAAATTGTGAACGAAGACCGGATTTAGATTGGTAATATCGAAACTGAACCTAAGAATTAGATACTAAAGTAAAACATAATCATCGAATGGAGTTGCCCCTTCACCGAATTACATCGATACCTATTAAGGCATAACTTTATAGTTTAGACAATTACAAAATTAGTGATTATAATGATTGACTAAAGGCTGCACAAAATAAAGCTAGCCAAGCAATGGCACAGGTTGTGGTTTTGAATTCCCATAATATTTAATATTTTTCTCGAATCAAATACGAATCAGGGCAATGAAAAAATACGATAGCTTTTTAGAATCGTGAGTAATATATCCTCCTTCACAATTTGCCCAGAATAAAACAAACGATTTTTTTTTTATTCATTGCTTGTTTCTAATACCCAAAATCAAAGTTAATATACTATTAAATTGTTTGCCGTCTTGTGTCATTGACAATGACAGTATATTTTCAACAAGAGATTAAGATTCATCAAAATTCTAGAAACCGGCCATCAGAGTACTAACTTACCATTCAACTTTAGTTCTAATACCTCAATAACAAAGAAGTCTATAAAAACATTTGACAACTCACTAGATCCTTCAAAACATCTCAGAATCATGCAAATGTAAGTCAAAAATGTCGTGACGACCACATCCTGCTCTCGAGGTGCCAATGGTTCAGTAGGTGTGACGAAGGCCGACGGGTTCGAAATGAGCTCTAAGTCACATTGTTCTGGCAATGTCTCTTTGCAGAGAAAATATCATTGACTATTTGTTTATTGTTGATACATTAATAAGCATTGAGTAAATTGAATGAAGCGGATCCGAAAAAAAACTTTGAGTTCTAATTCGAGTATATGACAATATTTAATAAATGGTAGGAATTATTTGGCTAATGCAGAAGCACGGTGTCTTTAGAGAAAGCCGTACAGGAAAGAAATTAACAAACAAAGACAGATTTAGATTTTGAGATTAGAAATTATGCTATTTTTTCAAGTTGTAATTGATCTAGGAATATGTAAGTTAGGTAAGTGCTAAAATCTACAATTTGATGTATTAACGTAACTTCTTCATTATTATTTAATGCTATTAAATTTAATAAAGTACCTACATAAGTAATTTTTGTACTTACATATTAAAACAAACCATAAATACTCAAGTGTTTGCGAAATTGACTATTTTCTGAATTATGAAAGAATATTTAACGATTTTGTAAAGCTAAAGAACTTTGTGCAATCAATAACGTTAGTGTTCATTTATGTGGCGTTAAATTAATAAATTCAGATATTTTCCCTTTTACAAACAGACAAACGATGTTGTTATTCATACGATTAACATTTATTATAGTCGAGTAAAGTAGGACCTTATTGTAAATGAGACAAATTGAACGATGGCGGCCATATTCCATAGTGGAGAATATTTTTCATCGTTGACTGTATCAGAGACTAGGCTTCTAGGCTTTTTGCTGAATTTATTCTCCAAAATAACGAAAACGTTTATTTATTTATAACAACTACTGAATAAGAATTTATATAAGGATAATCTTCTATTTATGAATATAAAAGAGAAAATTATTATTTTACTACAAATAGACTTAGGTTTGACCACAATCTCACCACACGCATGGAAAGTGAATGTGGTAAGCACTCAAAGGCTACTGGTGTAACAATACACACACAGCACAGATAATCTAATAATTTAAAACATAAAAACTCTCAAAATACAGAATACCATTAAGAAAGTATTTTAGGAAACCGAGAGAAATTATATAAGAATATAAGACGTCAAAAGACATCGATCATCTTAACTCATTTCCCATACTCGTACCTTAAAAATAATTACCATAAACAATATTAGCTTCATTGTTAGCAGATATGAATTCCATATTCAACAGCCGTGTTACTTGCAAAATTACGAAATGACTTGTTGCTGTTATAATAATTTATGCCTATCCTGAACTTTGTTCAAATGTTTTAGTACTCGAAATGTTAGATCGATACCTACTAAAGGTATGAAACAAAGACTTATTGTTGTTATTATTCAGAGAACATTCCTTGGTAAAACCAAATGTGATGTCGATTATTTGAGCATTTTTTTTGACATTTATGCATCCTCTTTTGTATTGTTAGTTGTGTCTTCAAATTCTACCATTAAACGCAACACCCCGTTACTTAATTAAATTATATTTTTGGTTACATTTTTAGCATCTCTTGACTGTGCCTATAAATATTTAAAATCTGCCTTCACCATTCTACTCTTAGCGAAATAATATCGCCTGCAACAATTTAATTGATCATGTTTCTATATCTTATATATGGCAATAAACACCACCAATCTAAACTAAATCAAGTCATAAACTTCACGTCCTAGAAGCAGGAAGACTTGTACCTTTAACATAAACTCTATGTAATAATATATTGGCAATCGTTGCCCGTGGCGTGGCATGCCAGCCCGCAGCCAGGCATTTAAGTCTTTGTACCAGTCTAGTAATGTCTGCTTTCAAAACTGTGCCACGAAATCTGTACGTGCAATAATGATCACGTTAAGAAACAGCGGGTTATAATGAACCAAATGTCATGTTTCTGTAAATGCGGTACCTATTTGTTTTGTGTTACGGAAATTGTGATTTACAGTATGTGTCACGCTTACCAATCTCAATATTTAGCCCGATGACGTCAAATAGCAAAATTACATATTATCTTTTTGATCGGTCATTCCCTAATTAATTGAGATCTTAAATACGACTACTCTCATTTGGTGTATTTTCAAGGGGACATTCTTAGTACCATTATTTAAAGAATGAATGAAAATAAAGATAAAGAAAGTATTAATGATAATAAAGTTGCCACCGTAAAAAAATGGAGCGTTCTTGAAAAGAAAGCAATACAAGCGTGGTATAATCAATTGATTTTACGCATCGTATAATCGATTCAACCACAATACGGAAAGTAGTCACACAGCGGAAACGTTTTATTTGTAAACTGACTTACTACAATCTCTACAACGTATATGATTACCGACCTTATATCATGCACATAAAGTTGATTATACTAATTTAAAGACGGGGAAATGTAACCACGATTTTCACTATAGAATAAGATAAACAATATTTCTCTAATGGTGTCACAGTCATGGTATGGTTAGTTAGCTTTGTTTAATTTACCTTTCTTACTTTCTTTACTTTGTTACCTTGACATAATTACTTTATTATTTTAATTGTAGTCAAATAGTTTTAATTCGTCAAAAGAAACGTACAGATAGCCATGTGTGACTGGAAAGGATCATGGCGAGATTTGTAAAAAAAAATAAAGATTTTTAGAGACGTTGGAATGACGTTATAATTGATCCTTGGTGCCTCAGGAACAACTTGAGCCATTTAAAATATTTTTAGAACCCGGAGATAAAAATGAGAATTTCTATGGCATGCCGGCGAATCGCGACTATTCGCGACCAAAGCCATTATGTTGTTGTTATGTTTTGCGGGGTTTATAAAATATTTTATGTATATTAACATGTTGCTGGTCTGTTGGTGGTAATCTCAACATTGGAAGTGATTCAATACCATCTAAAATGTTTTATTTTTTTGTACAAATCAATGTATGGAGCTCGCCATGATTCTTTTAAATGCTGATTTCAGAAAAGCATTTAGCAGTAAGTGCAGATGATAACTTTCTTCTAAGTTCTTGCTTGAGCCGGCTTCAAAGTAAACTTTGGTCTGGCCACAGAAATTAAAGAAGTAATCAAGCAGCTTTGTTTGCAAAGTGAAAGCGACACTAATGTTGTGTTATCTACATTTGTAATTGACTTAATGAGTGCCCGAGGCGTAGGATAGACAACTGAGGTAGTCTGAGAAGCTGTAGTTGGAATCGAATTATATTCAGATCAAGAAAGAAAGGTGCGTGAAGATGATTAAGCGGTATGAATGAAGAGATATTAAAATTTGAATGCAATGATAAAAGGAAGATGAAAGATAAAGATACATAAATTTTTTTTGTTAGTTACTGGATGGTTTCTAGAGTAGTATGCAGCAGTCAGAAAAGAGTTTAATTGGGCAAACTAGATTTGGCCAAAAAGGAAATCATATTTTTTTTATAAATAACATTATGCTTTTCGCGTCCAAATAATTGCAATCACCTCAACGTCTACATTTCTAAATGCCCTTCGCAAGTCAACACAAACGCATAATAAACACGTACGTTGTAGGTCAACATTGTCTATTAAGACAACAATAGGGCAAACAAGTGATGTGATCCGTGAAACTGACTCGATGTACGAATATGTTATGTGCCAAGGACCGCGGTGATTGGCCACGGATGCGCCCGCGCCGCTCTGTCACCTTGCATATGGAATCGGGTCGATCGAGCCGAGATCGAGATGCTCACGACTTATATAGATTCTAGTATTGCTAATTAGGAAAATAATCTAAATGTTTTGAACATCTCAATAATCACATTCTTGGTAATTCTCGGTTATATCATCCACATACTTATATATATGACTAACATAGGCCCACTTGAGTTAACCTGTGTTAACTCGGTTAACTCAGAGTTAGTAGCTCACCTGGGGTAAATATATCATATAGCTAATGTCAGTGTCAAACCAGGTATAACCCAGGTCGAAGAAAGTGAGTCTTAGTATAGGACCAGACTAACAATAATGAGTTCTGCGTTGACAAATAATTTTAATTTCATTATTAATATCTATTCGTCTATGATACTACATACAAGAACCTATGATGAGTTTAGAAATACAGTACCTAATTGAAATCAATTTAGATCATAAATATTCATGAAAATGTGAAATAACATAAAAAATAACATGGTAAAGAATACTTTAAAATATAGCCGCACATATTGATCTCCATGGCAACTTTGAGAGCACTAAATCTCCTGAAGAGTGTTTAATTTCATCAAATGTGGAGATGAATATATTCAATGAATAGAAGGAAGCACACAATCCTACACCGTGAAAGGAACAAACCATTTCTATTGAAGACAGTCTAAAACTAGTAGTTTACACAAGAATCGAGACTTGCTCCCCATTGATACCATTCACGGCAGCCCTCGAGCGTATAAAACTATATTAACTGCTCGACTGTGGTTATGCAATGGATTCTTGCTCCAGCTTGTGCTGCCAGCTGAATAAGGATAAGCAAAAATATATCAATTTAGTAGAGATTGTTTTGTCTTATACATTATTTCCTTTAGGAATAGAATCTATACTAATATAATAAATCGGAAGTGTTTTTTTGTTTGTTTGTTTAAACGGGCTAATCACTGGAACTGCCAGTCGGATTCGAAAAATTCTTTCACTAATAGGAAGCTTTTTTATCCCCAAGTAGTATAGGCTACTTTTTATCACAGGAACGCGGGTGAAACCGCGCGAGACATAATATTATAAACCTGAAGAGTTTGTTTGTTTGAACGCGCTAATCTCAGGAACTGATGGTACGAATTGAAAAAATATTTTTGTGTTGGATAGTCCATTTATCGAGGAAGGCTTTAGGGTATAAAACATCACGCTACAACGAATAGGAGCGAAGCATCAGTGAAAAATGTTGCAAAAACGGGGAAAATTATTCACATTTGAAGGCTTCCGTTGCGTGCGCTGCGTAAACGATTCAAAGTTACCGCGGGGAACAGCTAGTTTCGAATAAGGAGAATAGGAATTAATTTACAACAAATCAATTAAGCTTTGTATACTTTTTTGTCAAAACATGCTCTATGATAATTTAATGATAAATAAACTCCTGGTAGTTTTTGTTTTTTCGGTTCCGTACCCAAAGGGTGCCAACGGGACCCTATCACTAAGCCTCTGATGTCCGTCCGTCCATATCAGTGGGTTGTATTTATCTCATGAACCATATAAGATACAGTTGCAATTTTCACAGAATGTGTTTCTATTGCCGCTATGACAAATAAATAAATATCCTGGGACACTGATCCCAAACTAAGCAGAGCTTGTACTATGGAAATCAGATAACTGATATAATACATAATACTACTTTTTGTTTATACACACTAAATACACATAATTACACCCAGACTCAGGACATATAGACACGTTCATGCACTCAAATGCATGTCCTGTGTGGGAATCGAACCCACGACCTGCGGCGCGACAGGTGGACTTAACCAACTGCGCCAACTGGCCCGTCAAATAATAATAACCAAATTAAATTAAGAACCATATACAACCTAAAGCTTCGTGTGCGTTTCGGACTCTCACTTGGCCGTACTCAATTTTAATATTATCAATACGAAAGTTGTTATATTGTCTTCTTTGACGCAGCACAACGGAGCAACGAATCGATGTCATAACGGGAACACGGGTGAAACCAAGGGCGACACCTCATAATTGAATCACGGTTTCTACAATGTACCAATTTTAGTAGTACCTACAATCAACTTAGGATAAAACATTTACGTTTCATTTGACAAACATTCAAGGATGTCAGGGGGCCTACCACAAGCTCTTAAAATAAGGTTAAAATAACCTTATTTGTGTTTTGTCTTGTTTTGACGTTGGATGTCAAAGAGGGACAAAAGACAAATAAGGTTATTTTAACCTTGTTTTAAGAGCTTGTGGTAGGCCCCCTGAAAAGGCAAACAATCCTACCAGATGTCAAATTGGATATGTACATTTGATAGGCGCACTGACAGACAAATAACTAAAGGTGTCGAATCATGGTCAACCATGTACTGTGACGCTAACAAGACCTTATGTCTACACACAAGTTGTATGTGTCCACTGAACAAGGACTACTGGATATCAGTAATCAGAAAATAAAATACGCCCTCAGAGTCGCTTTACATCACATACGTCTCGTTGTTCTTTCACATTGGATTTGGTAGTAAGTTTACTTACCGAGTAATTTTAGCCAAGAATTGAATTATCTTTAGTGGTTTCTACATTTAATACTTAGGATTTTTTGCTGATATTGAAAAGTATTTAGTACTTTCCAAAGATCAAATTTTGAAATAGAATGACATTTATTTGACAGTTAATAAAATTAATGTTATTCTATTCTATTTTACACTTTTATCCTCGCTAATGGACTATGTAAATTGTTTACAACCTGTTAAGAGTATAAAATTAAATTGGTTACTTAATTCAAACTGATAAATTTTACTTATAAATGCTTCTGACTCTCATTTCTAAGGATACGAAGTGAAACCCCAAGTAAGCCGGGCCGTCTCGTAAATACAAGCCAAACACACATGTATACCATAGTAAGCCGATTGGTTGTCATTTCGCATTGAGACGTCGACAGTGACAATAAGGCTCAGTATCACTTGTGCCAGCTTGGGCCAGTACAGATTTTAATCACACATACATTGGAAATATAGTGCTTAACTTTCTTATAAGATGGTGCTCCGTTGGACTTTTTTATACGTCCATGATTTTAATATCTATCTATCTACGTGCCAGATTTCATCTGAACGGTTCAGCATTACGGCATGATTGAGTAAAAAGCCAGACATTAACTTTCGCATTTATAATAAAAGTAGGATACCTAGTAGGAAGTTAAATATTATAATTCTCATATATAGATACATCTAGAGAATACTTATTCAGATATTTGAGAACTGCAAAATTATTTTATTTAACCTTTTGTATCTGTAAACAAACTTATTAACAACCATTACATGTCAAGTATGATAAACTAAATGTTAATTAAGTAGTAAATATTTTTATTTAAATGTCAAGGACGGACAATAGGGCAATCTTCCATCTGCTGCTGACAATTTTAGGATCCATAATACCTATATCTCGGTAATAACATTAAAATCTATCTATATATATAAAAAATTATTGCTGTTCGCTAGTCTCGCTAAAACTCGACAATCGCTGGACCGATTTGGTTAATTTTGGGTTTGAACTATTCGTGGAAGTCCGGGGAAGGTTTAAATGAAGGGTAGGGTAGGGTATTACGCGAACGAAGTCGCGCCGGGCAGCTAGTACGTTATAAATATATTCACAGTGTAACAATTATTCCTATTATTCTAATCATTAAGGTATTTTTTTACATGACTCGCTTAGTTAACAATTTAATTTGGATGATGCCAACTAAATCAGCTCATTTACTTCTAGATCTTAGTAACTAGTCAAAGCCATTTATTGAATTTAGGCCCCAGAAGGGCACTTATGAAGGTCACATTTACTGAAGTTACCACCGGTTCGAAACTTCCTTCAACTGAGAAGAATCCGGCAAGAAACTCTACAGCAAGGTTACAAATAAGATCTACTTACATTTTATACTGGGAAGATATATCTGCCCACGTAATGGTGCGTCCATGCTTGGCGAACACGAGCCGAGCCACGAACGAGCACACTGCTTTTAAGAGCTTGTGGTAGGCCCCCTGAAAAGGCAAACAATCCTACCAGATGTCAAATTGGATATGTACATTTGATAGGCGCACTGACAGACAAATAACTAAAGGTGTCGAATCATGGTCAACCATGTACTGTGACGCTAACAAGACCTTATGTCTACACACAAGTTGTATGTGTCCACTGAACAAGGACTACTGGATATCAGTAATCAGAAAATAAAATACGCCCTCAGAGTCGCTTTACATCACATACGTCTCGTTGTTCTTTCACATTGGATTTGGTAGTAAGTTTACTTACCGAGTAATTTTAGCCAAGAATTGAATTATCTTTAGTGGTTTCTACATTTAATACTTAGGATTTTTTGCTGATATTGAAAAGTATTTAGTACTTTCCAAAGATCAAATTTTGAAATAGAATGACATTTATTTGACAGTTAATAAAATTAATGTTATTCTATTCTATTTTACACTTTTATCCTCGCTAATGGACTATGTAAATTGTTTACAACCTGTTAAGAGTATAAAATTAAATTGGTTACTTAATTCAAACTGATAAATTTTACTTATAAATGCTTCTGACTCTCATTTCTAAGGATACGAAGTGAAACCCCAAGTAAGCCGGGCCGTCTCGTAAATACAAGCCAAACACACATGTATACCATAGTAAGCCGATTGGTTGTCATTTCGCATTGAGACGTCGACAGTGACAATAAGGCTCAGTATCACTTGTGCCAGCTTGGGCCAGTACAGATTTTAATCACACATACATTGGAAATATAGTGCTTAACTTTCTTATAAGATGGTGCTCCGTTGGACTTTTTTATACGTCCATGATTTTAATATCTATCTATCTACGTGCCAGATTTCATCTGAACGGTTCAGCATTACGGCATGATTGAGTAAAAAGCCAGACATTAACTTTCGCATTTATAATAAAAGTAGGATACCTAGTAGGAAGTTAAATATTATAATTCTCATATATAGATACATCTAGAGAATACTTATTCAGATATTTGAGAACTGCAAAATTATTTTATTTAACCTTTTGTATCTGTAAACAAACTTATTAACAACCATTACATGTCAAGTATGATAAACTAAATGTTAATTAAGTAGTAAATATTTTTATTTAAATGTCAAGGACGGACAATAGGGCAATCTTCCATCTGCTGCTGACAATTTTAGGATCCATAATACCTATATCTCGGTAATAACATTAAAATCTATCTATATATATAAAAAATTATTGCTGTTCGCTAGTCTCGCTAAAACTCGAGAATTGCTGGACCGATTTGGTTAATTTTGGGTTTGAACTATTCGTGGAAGTCCGGGGAAGGTTTAAATGAAGGGTAGGGTAGGGTATTACGCGAACGAAGTCGCGCCGGGCAGCTAGTACGTTATAAATATATTCACAGTGTAACAATTATTCCTATTATTCTAATCATTAAGGTATTTTTTTACATGACTCGCTTAGTTAACAATTTAATTTGGATGATGCCAACTAAATCAGCTCATTTACTTCTAGATCTTAGTAACTAGTCAAAGCCATTTATTGAATTTAGGCCCCAGAAGGGCACTTATGAAGGTCACATTTACTGAAGTTACCACCGGTTCGAAACTTCCTTCAACTGAGAAGAATCCGGCAAGAAACTCTACAGCAAGGTTACAAATAAGATCTACTTACATTTTATACTGGGAAGATATATCTGCCCACGTAATGGTGCGTCCATGCTTGGCGAACACGAGCCGAGCCACGAACGAGCACACTGCTTTTAAGAGCTTGTGGTAGGCCCCCTGAAAAGGCAAACAATCCTACCAGATGTCAAATTGGATATGTACATTTGATAGGCGCACTGACAGACAAATAACTAAAGGTGTCGAATCATGGTCAACCATGTACTGTGACGCTAACAAGACCTTATGTCTACACACAAGTTGTATGTGTCCACTGAACAAGGACTACTGGATATCAGTAATCAGAAAATAAAATACGCCCTCAGAGTCGCTTTACATCACATACGTCTCGTTGTTCTTTCACATTGGATTTGGTAGTAAGTTTACTTACCGAGTAATTTTAGCCAAGAATTGAATTATCTTTAGTGGTTTCTACATTTAATACTTAGGATTTTTTGCTGATATTGAAAAGTATTTAGTACTTTCCAAAGATCAAATTTTGAAATAGAATGACATTTATTTGACAGTTAATAAAATTAATGTTATTCTATTCTATTTTACACTTTTATCCTCGCTAATGGACTATGTAAATTGTTTACAACCTGTTAAGAGTATAAAATTAAATTGGTTACTTAATTCAAACTGATAAATTTTACTTATAAATGCTTCTGACTCTCATTTCTAAGGATACGAAGTGAAACCCCAAGTAAGCCGGGCCGTCTCGTAAATACAAGCCAAACACACATGTATACCATAGTAAGCCGATTGGTTGTCATTTCGCATTGAGACGTCGACAGTGACAATAAGGCTCAGTATCACTTGTGCCAGCTTGGGCCAGTACAGATTTTAATCACACATACATTGGAAATATAGTGCTTAACTTTCTTATAAGATGGTGCTCCGTTGGACTTTTTTATACGTCCATGATTTTAATATCTATCTATCTACGTGCCAGATTTCATCTGAACGGTTCAGCATTACGGCATGATTGAGTAAAAAGCCAGACATTAACTTTCGCATTTATAATAAAAGTAGGATACCTAGTAGGAAGTTAAATATTATAATTCTCATATATAGATACATCTAGAGAATACTTATTCAGATATTTGAGAACTGCAAAATTATTTTATTTAACCTTTTGTATCTGTAAACAAACTTATTAACAACCATTACATGTCAAGTATGATAAACTAAATGTTAATTAAGTAGTAAATATTTTTATTTAAATGTCAAGGACGGACAATAGGGCAATCTTCCATCTGCTGCTGACAATTTTAGGATCCATAATACCTATATCTCGGTAATAACATTAAAATCTATCTATATATATAAAAAATTATTGCTGTTCGCTAGTCTCGCTAAAACTCGAGAATTGCTGGACCGATTTGGTTAATTTTGGGTTTGAACTATTCGTGGAAGTCCGGGGAAGGTTTAAATGAAGGGTAGGGTAGGGTATTACGCGAACGAAGTCGCGCCGGGCAGCTAGTACGTTATAAATATATTCACAGTGTAACAATTATTCCTATTATTCTAATCATTAA
Organism: Achlya flavicornis; assembly: GCA_947623365.1. Lineage (NCBI taxonomy): Eukaryota > Metazoa > Arthropoda > Insecta > Lepidoptera > Drepanidae > Achlya > Achlya flavicornis. The sequence continues at coordinate 4,427,446 of OX392469.1, forward strand.
GGTATTTTTTTACATGACTCGCTTAGTTAACAATTTAATTTGGATGATGCCAACTAAATCAGCTCATTTACTTCTAGATCTTAGTAACTAGTCAAAGCCATTTATTGAATTTAGGCCCCAGAAGGGCACTTATGAAGGTCACATTTACTGAAGTTACCACCGGTTCGAAACTTCCTTCAACTGAGAAGAATCCGGCAAGAAACTCTACAGCAAGGTTACAAATAAGATCTACTTACATTTTATACTGGGAAGATATATCTGCCCACGTAATGGTGCGTCCATGCTTGGCGAACACGAGCCGAGCCACGAACGAGCACACTGCGAGCACGATTCTTGTCGGCATAGACGTGCTTGCGATGCGAGGCTCGAACGAGCATTCGTAGCGTGCTCGACTGCGCTCCGTCCGATTGTCAGTTTTTTCACGAACACAGGGATTCGCATCGCGCTCGTTGTAGGCTCGTTGAAGGCGTACGTCAACGCTTGAAATCGCGAACAACGAACGAATCCTGTTCGTTCGAGGCTCATGCTCGCTTCGCGTAGCAAGGACGCACCATAAGATTAAATCTGTCTGTCTGTACTTTTGTAAAGACTTCGTTTCTTTATGAAAGTAGGTTTTGAGGATATATTATAGCCGAATATATTGTGCAGGTTTGTCAACTATACCATAATACAGCTTTCTCTAAAAAATAAAATGGAAAATCTTCCGTATACATTATCATTATCAACAATACAAGAAAGTGTTCATAACCGCGATTCATAACAGCCACACAACAATGTAAAATAAAAACTATGTATAAGTAGGTAAATCCGGTACCGACCAATCAGCTTTTACTTTCGATGAGGCTGCGCCCGCGCCGGTTGCTTCCGCGAACGAAAGTGCTTTCCGCGTGTTAGCCACGGATTATTATCGACATCGATTATTTTATACCGAAATTTTTGTTGCTTATTTAATTTTAAGGAATCTGTATCGCATAAGTACCTAGATATAGATTTTAAAATATTAAACTTGTTATTCGCTTTGAATTAAAAAAATAGAGTTTATTGTATTTTACACAACAAAACATAGCTACACTATGATGCTAAATTGATACAAGCTTTGACTCAAACTGAATAGTCGCAATTGAATATTTCTATAAATAATTGATCACGATATTTTTTACTGAAACCCAATCTTGTTCCGCGTTTGTGCCGTAGAACTACAAAAATAAATTCAAGTGAAAAACAATCTTCTACGATACTGTACATACACAATTTATTTATAGTGATTATTTGTTTTTACCATATTTAAACATAGTTTATAAGAGTAGTTAAAAACCATAAAAAATTTACTCAAACAATAATAATAATACCAAAAAATTGTTTACAAATCTTCTTATTTACTAAGTAAGGCTAGATACAATCATGGTTACTAGATTATGAAACATCTGCTGCCGAACTAAGAATAAAATTCTTGTATTTCGACAAGCAGTGCCAAATCCCCTCGAGAGTTCATAAAAAAAGTTGCTAGCCTATGAAAAAATTAGTTTCTACTTATTCAGTATATATGTATTAAAACTTAAGTAATATAACAAACTGGAAAAAAATAGTTTTTAATTTTTTACAAAATATAGTATGTAAATGGTGTTTTTGTGTATAGTGTACCTACCAAGAGATACTCTCACTTCAATTGTTCATAAATATAATGTTTACGAATATTCATTACATTTTATCGATAAAAAGTGTTGCATTGGTCACAACTAGTAGTTTATCATCAGGTTTTGCAGATCAATGACAGCACACACTTTCTTCTCCAATCAATTATCGCATGTTAACTATACCTACATGTTGTTTCTCTACATACATTTACAATTCTACCGATTTTCCAACGTTTACAATAATCTTTGAAATAAACCAAGCGTTACATTATTTTCAATAGGGTAAACTAAACAATAGTTGATCTTGCTGATTTCATGGCAAACGAACCATGGTTCCATCTACCACACCTTGTACCATGAACTTGTGCTTGACCATGGTGTGGAACTTTCCCGGAAAAACTATTGTTTCTTGTTAAAATTCGTGAAAAGTTCAATGTCCATTTTGTACACCATTTTTATGGCAAGAATAGCAATTGTCCCAAAGTTTTTAAAGGGTTGATTTTTAATGAATTTTGTTTAGGCTTATCAGAGAAATAGCTTATGCTGGGTTTATCTAACTATTAAAAGAATAGGCACTAAAACAACTCTTGTATTATATCACGATTAGAACGATTTCTGATTTTAAAAACACGTTTATTTTTCTTGTAAGGTATAATCATTCAAATTGCTATTCAGCCAGTTACCTCTGTATTTAATGTGAAGTTATCTAGTGCATTCGCCATCGATCTGTCGAACACAAAAGTAGAGCTTACATTATGTATTTTATCACTGATCTGATCATATATCAGTCTTGTACCAATTGATTCTGAACACGTGCCCTGGTAAAATGCTGTAAAAAAGATTATATTACAGTACCTACTAGCTTTTTACCCGACTGACCCGGAAGGAGGGTTATGTTTTTCGAGTGTATGTATGTATGTATGTATGTATATATGTATGTATGTATGTATGTATGTCTATTTCTTTGGCACGCTCTGCAGCCTAAACGGCTTGATGGATTTAAGCATATGAGGTGTCGTTAGATTTGTCTGAACTGTGGGAGTGTCATAGGGTATATTATTTTTATATGGCGTCTACGGATAAGAAAAGAGGGGGGTATTAAAAACAAAAATTTCGTTATTATAACAATATGGGTATCAAATGAAAGCTTGTGAACAGCCCATTCCATATATGTATATATTGTAATACTTTTGTGCTACCATTTTGACGTAAACTGCAAAAAAACATGTTTAATGCAAGGACAGTAGGTATACTTAGGTACTATGAGCGGTTACGTACGTAACTCAAAGTTTCGATGGTTGTTAGCGTTACTTTACCGTACCGCTTATTTACTTACTAATTCTTACAACTCATTCTATATAAAACTAAAAAGTCTGAAATAAATTAAATTATTAAAAGACACAAAAAACCCGACTGCGTAAAACAAAAATTAACTGAAAAGAGAAAAACAAGCTCTTTAATCTATAGAATTTGGAATATAACTTAAATGTTATAAGTTATTGCAGTCGGGGATAAACAAATAAAAAAAAAACCACATACTTAGGTTAATGGTTTGTCCCCGACTGCAATAACTTATAACATTTAAGTTATATTCCAAATTCTACAGATTAAAGAGCTTGTTTTTCTCTTTTCAGTTAATTTTTGTTTTACGCAGTCGGGTTTTTTGTGTCTTTTTTGCCTAGCCGTTTCAAAGGTAAAGTCAAATACATTTTTATTCAATTTTGGCGGGCACTTAAGAAGGTCAAAGCTGACGGTACTGAAGGTACCACCAGTTCGTAAGTCGGCCTTCAACTGAGAAGAACAGGCAAGAAAAAGAAACAAGTCGTCTCACTCAAGAGTTTCACCTCCAATTATTTAAATCTCCTTAGGGTTGAATTTCAGAAAATTGGTGGCTGTTCCAAAAAAAACTTTCATACAAATCTTGTCCTGACAATTGTGAATACATCAAAAAAGGTATCAGCGAAATCGGTCGAGCCCTTCTCAGGTGATGATCACATACATGTAGCGATACTGGCCATTGATTTTTATTTATATAGAAGATAGATAGCAGCTTATACAATACGCCTTCTTAAAACGTTTAAACGTTTTGTTTTATTCGTTGCGCGTACATCAACTGTTGCACATTAGTACCGGGAGTCAGCTGAAAATCAGTGCTGTGCCTCAAGCACAGCGTACACTGAGCTGACTACCTAGCTACACACAGTTTAATGTACCTACTATTAAAATTTTTAAAATATATTATTGTGTATGTGTCTATTGTCTATTGTGTGCCTTATTATGTGTGTGGAATAAATGGTTTAAAATGGTTTAATATGGTTTTTTAACAGACTTCAAAAAAAGGAAGAGGTTATCAATTCGGTCGTATTTTTTTTAAATGTTTGTTTCCTCATACCTCCGTCATTTATTAACCGATTTGGAAAATTATTTTTTAGTTTGGAAGGATACACTTCCCGTTTGGTCCCATTGTCATCAGATCAGGATTTGATTACTTCTTAGTGTAATTTGAAGTCGGTTTAAGTTTTTTGTAAAACAGTTAATTTTTTTGTATTATATCATTATTTTAGTGGTTTAGGATAAAAAAAATATGTATAAAAAAGCAACTCTCGATTATATTAGTAGCTATGTAGGAATGTAAATAAATATAAGTACACATAGGTAATGTACACATTGGTAGTGCTTGGTAAGATACGAGGAAGCTGATTATATATAATAGCTACTCAATTAAAGTATTTAGTATAATATAGCCGTTTAAAAGCATATATTACTAGTAAAATGTTCGTTTCAGTACATTAACATTTGAATTTGTCTGTATTAATAACCATACGTTATAGAAACAATTGTTGGTTACATAACTATAAGTAAATGTTGTTACTGAATGATAGGAACTATTCTAGATTCATGGAGTAAGAATATTTTTATAGAGTAGCGTTAACAACGTTATAGCTCACCAAACTTATCTGGCCACCAGCACCACCACCGTGTAAAGAGGAACTAACGACTACTAACTTGATGTGTAGCCGTGTATACACGTGCCAGTGCTCACGGGTCAATACGGGTATCATCATCATCATCAGCCTATAATGTCCCACTGCTGAGCACAGGCCTCCTTTCACAAATCAGGGTGAAAGGGAATGGGCAGATACTCCACCACGCGTGCCCACTGCGGATCGGTGGAGGTAGGCTAGTGGTCAACCTACTGTTGGAATTTTTCAAGCCGCCTAGGAGGCATCCGACTAGCTTAACGACTATCACAATTAAGTGATAACCAGGACCAACGGCTTTACGTGCCTTCCGAAGCACGGAAACGCTCGATTTTAAATACCACTAGGCGGTCACCCTTCCAGGTACCGACCACGACAGACGTAGCTTAACTTTGCCGATCGATTAAGAACGGCTAATCATGCTACACCACGAGCGCTTCGGGTAAATACGTAAATACGGGTATACATCTAACAAATAAATATTACGTTTATTCGTTTGATATTACAAAACTTCTATTTTTAACCGACTTCAAAAAAGGAGGAGGTTCTCAATTCGGTTGTATGTTTTTTTTTATGTTTGTTACCTCATAACTCCGTCATTTATTAACCGATTTGGAAAATTCTTTTTTTGACTGGAAGGGTACACTTCCCGTTTGGTCCCATTGTCATCAGATCACGATTTGATTACTTTTTAGTGTACTTTGAAGTCGGTTTAAGTTTTTTGTAAAACAGTCCAATTATATAAAGAAATAATTATTAACTAGTGAGCCTGGTAATAATCACCCTGGGTATAAAAATAAAAAATAACCAAACATTTGAATTAGTTACTTCTAAAAAGAACGTTTTTTAGATGAAACAAAAGATGACTGATATTGATTCCAGAACGAATTTCTTTAATTATACAATTAGTAACGCCACCAAGTACATATATATCATTGTGAAGAAGATAAATGCAAGATAAAAAATGATCATTTTTTGCTTATGCATAAAGTTTAACTTTTAAATAAGCGACATGGTTAGTACTTGACAAAAAGCTAACAACTGAAAATGCACTGTTTTTAATACACACCCTTTTTCCTTAATGGAACTATAATTTGGGTCGCCGCCAGCAAACATTATAAAAAAAAACACATCAACATTCATCCTTCATACAAAATTATAGTAAATTAGGTGTGTGTCCTAATCAGACCAACATATAATTTACATACCGCAACGCAACCACATTTCATTAATCGAATCGTGACTTTATAGATAACGAAATAACATATAATTGAATTAGATATCGAAATAACGATACCGAGTCTGTTGTTTCATTGATAACTGTTCCGTAGATAACATTGCATTAAAACAATTGACATATCCTTGACTTGAGTCACGCATGACCAGGGTTAGAGCAGCGCGAAGTAATTTGAGGTAGGCACACCTACAATAACTATGTATGTAATTATGAAGACATTATTCGATCGTGTATTGGGAACGATTGTTATCGATAAAGTTGTTCTGATAAATAGGTACAGAGTTAATCGTAAATATATCAACCTGTTTGCTCGTTGGTGTGAAAATCAATACAGATTAATATGAAGGGATTGTAGTCACTTGTGATTAACGTTGAGTCGATATTTATCACTGCACCATCTATACTGTAGTATCGAAAGAACAAACAATATTATGCAGTCACCTTTTTGTAAATTTCATTTCTTTAGTTCACCAACTATCAGCCTATTTCTGCGACCTTTCCCAAATTTCAGCAAAGATTATAAAATAAACATGAGAGATGACATATAAGAAATGATCAAACGACACAGTAGCTGGTGAGTGGGCACGCTGGCGGCGCGGGCGGTGGCGCACGCGCAGCGCGACGCACGCCAAGGTCGCCGCTCACTGGCCGCTCGCGATCAAACCTCTCTTGCGATTGCTCGATTGGTTTTACTACCGATATTCGAAAATCTAATTAAATTTAAAATCATTATACAGGACTGCCTAAGCTTCCATGAAAAAACCTACTTCAGTTGTTTCTATTAGCAATTTCCACTATATTCATGTTTAATATCAAAACCTAACTTAATATACATTAATAGATAATGAAAACTTCTGCCGTAAAAATATACAAACTCTCCCCGTCTATAGTCCATGCGGATTTCACAAATGCCCTTTACGGACTTATCATACATGAGTGAGAGATTTTCTTTAGTATAATTGCTAGCAATTTCACTTTCTCATAGAAAATGCCGTATTCAAATTCAAAGTGCGAATAAAGCCACAGCTGCGTATTAACTTTCGTTATTCATCATTCAAACCACCATAGTTAATAGTTTCACTGTTAGAATATATAACTGCGTACAATATATGAACGGTACCGATAGAGTCAAATAGAAATTTTCAATCAGTAAGCACATGCACAACTCCGTTCCCTACATGAATACCAATAAGTAACAAATGTGGACATTCTCAGGACAATGCCAGGGAACGGTTTTGAGAAAACAATATTCCGATACGATACGTACACGTTGACGAAATACAAATGTTTAAACGAATTCCTATGTCGTCATTATTCAATTTGTTACATGAGAACCGACCGGCGCCGACGACCTATAGATTTTAAATACACGAGCACAAAGAGACAACATAACGCTTCAATATATTATTGTAAAATAATGGAACCTACAAAAAAAGAAGCTGGCGATCACAAACTGTATACATTCAACGCAAATACAAGCATCGATATGAATGGTATAAGAACATGCAAATTATACTCTGCGGCTGCCAATGTTTGTAAACAATGCGATGAAAAAGGATATTTTTCAAATTCCCTCCTTTATTCTAAATTGGTTTGGCGGTGTGCCAGGCTATGCAGAAATCATCGCATCAAAAATTATTGCCCGCGTGATATGAATATTTAACTAACGTTTTGTTTCTATCTTTTCAGAATTGGCCTTTGCGGGTTTGATAACCCACACAGAGATCAGAAGACGGATGAACTAAAAAGACACATAGGACAGGTATTTTTTCTATAGATAATTAACACTAATGATATCAGCCATCAGATACGAGTACTCGTGCTATACCATTGACTGATGACACCTACACTAAAAACATTGATGAGTTCACGACATGAACAACAGCAATCAAATGTTTAACTTATACCTTAATAGAATTGACCGTAGAATTTTTTGTTCCAATCTTTGTAACACATGCTAACAATGACGCGCGAACATGCTTTGATGATGAGTAAGAATTTGAAGCAATTTTATCAATGATGTTCAATAAAATGAAAGAGCATTACGTAATCATAATAATATATCCTGTGACGATACATATCTTTTAATTGAAATACAAGAAGGTATTCTAAGCAAAGAAAAAAAAGCTAAACCAAACATCGATATTGTTTGCTAAGAAATACAATGCCTACTCAATGTTACCAAACCAGGCTTACAAGGAAGCAATGGGGCATAACATTTCAAAGATCTTATTTCTAAAATGTACATGCATAGCGTCTGTGGTCGCAGAAAATAAACGCAACATAAAGAACGAACAATACAATCTAGTGAGTTTTGATATTCTAATGAGATGCGGCAACGAGCTGTCTAACGCAAGGTCGACCCTGTTGGTATATACGCAAATAATATAATTATATATTTATCTAAACCTTTTAACGTTTGTTTGTTTTCAAATTGATTCCGACATCAAAACCATTAATTTCAATAAAAACAGCTGCAATACTTTGAAACGCATCGAACACAACAATTTCGATCTAATTCTAATAATAATCCTAATCACTTTGTTTTAAATCAATTTAAATCACAATAAATATAAATAAAGCCAGCAGCTTAATGAGAAAAATGATCAAAAGCTTTTATTGCCCGTATCTAATTTTTGTGTTCTTGAAATAAATCGCCGTATGAAATAACTTTATGAACTTTTGAGGTCGGCATTTTATGATCCGTCCGTCTATTCGGCCTTATTCCATTTTAAATTACCTTAAGGAGGAGCGTAATTTGATACGGAGTGTTTCTTCTGCGATCATTTCAAAATATGGATGCCATAGTGCATTAAACTACTGCTTTGGCTATGAATTCATTATCCACGGACTAGCGGGCCTGAGGTATTCGTACTGACGTGCGACAATTAAAAACGTGTTTCATCAAACCACGAACCAGCTACGTTACTACACTTCCCGATGTCGGCAATTTTACTAACAACTTGTAAACAAGACCAATTTTGGATTGAGATATTATTAACATTCCTTAAACCATTATATTGGAAGAGGTTTAATTACTAAAAGTTTAAGTAAGTTACCAAGATCAAAATATTAGCTTAATATACGGAAACGAACATCTCCAGAAAATTTAAAATGATGGATGATCATAAGAAAATGACTAAAATAAAGATATGAATATGAAATTGGCAATGCACCAGATAAAATAATTAACATAACAACAAAACTTTCAAAATTGTACTAAATCTTAAAACAATGTACTCATACATCTAGATCAAGTTCCAAGATAAGTAAATCTAGGTAAAAACACTAATAATTCATTATGAAACAAAACAGACAAGGAAGCTTTAAGCGCATTACATATTCATCGAGATCTTATCATATCAAACGCTTCGCTATGTTCGTGGATGGAACATTTGCTTTCTGTTTCTTTCCAAATGACAAGGTCGCTATACTGCCAAAGGTTACCTGCCAAAACATTAATAATATTGTCTAAAAGTTAACATGCACTTCATATCCACTAGCCATTATCTATTAAACTATTATACTTTCTGTAAATCTTATTTGTTTATCAATCTCTATTCGATTTTAATAATATTGGCCAATCAGAACATCAATAAATCTTTAGTGAATCAATCTAGGTATCACTTTATTTGATTTCAAAACAAAGTATTGATGATTGTACCATTCTTCATATGTATAATTGCACCATTGACCTCATCATCTATTTATGTATCACTTTGCTATTGATGAATTTTTTGCACTAATATTTTATCCTCGATATCAATTAATAAAAATCTTCTTCCGTGTATTCCATCAAATTTGAGTTCCCAAATTTAAATATTCCTAACAATAGTTTGACATGCTCTAACAAACGAGCTAAGGCCGCTGATGTCATAGGTCAGACGATTATTGGAACCCATTCCATTGTTGAACACGGTTGTCATGTCATAAATCATAATGAGATGGATGGTGTTAAAATAATAAGATCTGTGCCGACCCGAGGCAATGACCTTGTATTTGTTGATGTGAAGATTAGGATATGAGATTGTGATGTCAAACGGTTTTTTTGCAATGAAGACAATGTTGACGTGCCATAGTTTTTGATGTAAAGGTGAATGGCCAATTGAAATTTAAATATAAATTAATCCATTTCTTCTTTCATGTACTTACACATGAAATGGATTATATTAAATTTTAAATTGTGTGTAACTGTTTGGAGAATATAAATTAATCGTAAAAACCACTACACAAGCGAACTGTCGGTGTGATTTAACATTTCGGTCTTTATAACCAAGATTGCGTTCCCAAATGAATGTGTAACTTTGATAGTATGGGTAACATTTCTGCCTTTGCAATAATACGTCTAATGAATAATAAAAAATAATCTCGGATCAGTCTTCACACAAGGTAATCTAACCCTAAACTAAGCAGAACTCGTACTATGGAAACTAGATAACTGATATACTACAGAACTTTTAAATATAAACAAGTGTCCCAGGAAATATGCATCAAATCGCACCAGCAACTATTCAATTTGATCCATATTTTCAGGTAAAAATTGTACAATCACACCCAGGCTCAAGACAAACAAATAAACAAGACATTTCCAAATACAATGATGACTTGATCAAAACTAACTAATAGTCCTAGACAACAACAAATGACAAAAATAACATTTTACATGTTACAATTAAAAATATTCACAAATATTGTTTTTATGTTTGTTAACAGGGTGTCAAAATAAAGATGGATGACGCCGGTAACATACTCATCAGACGCTATTCCAAGAGTAGCGTATTTGCGAAGAGTACCGCGGCCACAAGCACTGAAGAGACGGCTATTGGGCAAGACATAGTCAAACTACCCGGATATTCATTAGAACAGGAAAAAATATTTAAGGTAAGGATAAAGTTGAGGCTGATTGATTTGACCTTATGGAAATTACTAAAACTAATTTGATAAGACTTTATTTTGATGATAAACTTTTTTTGGGCTTTCAATTAAATGATGACATTTGGCATAAAACTGTAATAATAAAAAGTGCGAGGTTGCAAAAGATGTAAGTTCATATCACAACGGACGGTGTTCTGAAGAATTGTTTAAGATGATGCCCACGGCTACTTTCTACCATCGCAACTCTCGCCATCGACGGGGAGTCCATCCTCACATATTGAAACCTGAATTGTTTCGTACTGTGCGGGCTCAAAGGAGCTTCCTTCCGCGGACGCTCAGACTTTGGAATGAGCTCCCCGCCGTGGTTTTCGCAATGGAGTACAGCATGGGGTTCTTCAAAAGGGGTGTGAAGAGATTTCTGCAGGGTCGGCAACGCGCGCGTGATACCCCTGGTGTTGCAAGCGTCCATAGGCTACGGTAACCGCTTACCATCAGGCGGGCCGTATGCTTGTTTGCCACCTAAGTGGTATAAAAAAAAAAAAAAAAAAAAAAAAAAAAACCAGAAAACTGACTTCAAACAGACACTTTTCTCTACCGGTATTTTTTTGTATTTTATTAGACATTTTTTTTGCGGGAGCGTTTGACCTAATTACAATGTTAATAATTGTTCTCAGAATCATTATTAGTCAAATGGTAGTCAGTGTATTTATAATGCATTTAATTATTATGCTCTGCATTTATCCTTCCTCTCACATCAAACGTATAATCTATAACTTTAATGTAATCATCTATCATAATACTGCAATCAATTTTAGGCTTTATATATTTAGCAATAAGAACTGCAGTGTACGTGGGTTCTGTATTACACAAGGTAAACTAGTTTGTTCCAACACCACCAAATGGGTGTTCACCAGTTATAATTTCCGTCAAGATGGTACATGTTTATGAAATTAGATGTCGAAATTTTTGTCTATAAATTTCATGGTTGCCTACATAATGACCAAGCTTGGTTACTGGCAATAGTAATTTTGTATTTAAATAATGAAGAAATGGCCTAATCAGAATCATTCTTTCTATATCGTTAAACACAATTACACTCTCTGAAAATAGTCCCCGTCTTCATAACTTCAAATTCTGCTTCTCTAGCTATTGCATCACTTTACTCTCCCAAAGCTATAATTTCCCTATATTTATCATTAAGACAATAAATTGAAGAAAAAGAATATTAAAAGGCCGTACATTACTCTTAATGTGCGTTGCATTGTAGAGCAGCGCAGCGATCATTTGTAGTGCATCACGACTGAATAGATCGTGTTCGGCGTGGAGTGTGATTCACTTTGGCCATGACATTGCCACATCATTTCTTTTTAGTTGCATTTGTTACGAAATTTTAGACTTGTAAAAATATAGGGTCCATTAGCGTAATTGTTGATACGTAAGATTTTAAGCAATTAAATGAGGTAAGTTGATTTCCACAATCATCCATATCATCATCATCAGCCTATAATGTCCCATTGCTGAGCACAGGCCTCCTTTAAAAAATCAGGGGAAAGGGCAGATACTCCACCATGGGTGGTTAACCTACTGTTGGTGTTTTCAAGCCGCCTAGAAGGCCTCCAACTAGCTTAACGACTATCACAATTAAGTGTTAACCCGTGGTAAAGCCGTTGCTTTACGTGCCTTCCGAAGCACGGAAACGCTCGTTTTTGAAATACTACTAGCCTGTCACCCATCCCGGTACCGACTACGACGATGGTAGCTTAACTTGCCTTTCGATTAAGAACGGCTTATCATGCTACACCACGAGCGCTTCAATCATCCATATACTTTCCTCAAAATTATCACCAGTACAATTTTTGTTTTCTTCTACCTTCGTTCAAGGCAATAACTATTTATCAAACAATGGAATCTACACTTCCTAGAGAACGAGTCAAAAGATTAATTAGTTATTCATACACCATTACCTGCAGAGTTTTACGTAAGTTGGCTTGTAACGAACAATGCAATGATAGTACCATTAAGCAAGTAAAATAATGGTCATTGCCTCACTTATTTGTTTGGGTGTTATTTCATTTCCTTTGTAGTAATGAAAGTGAATTCACCGAGCTGTATAACCCTTTACATTTATAACAGTAGTGTGTTTATGATTGGATAAGTATTTTGCTTAAAATATTTGATCACGATTAGCCTAAATTTGAACAAAAGAGGATGTAGGTATTGATTGTAAAATCTTGTAAAAAATTTCTAATACATCTTCATTAAAAATATATAATTTTCATCGAAACAATACCCGCAAGTGTTGCAAGTAGTTGATCTCTGGGATTTTTTCTGTGTGATTCGTTGCTTTTCCCACACCGAATTCCCTCGAGACTAAATTAATAAGTAACAATGTTATCGCCCCTGTCAAGCAGCACTAAGTAACCGAACAAACCAACGCCATTTAATGAATTGGTATGGAATCATTATGATTAAAACCTATTAACAAACTTACGTAAACCCAATTCATCTTAGTTCCGGGAACGTTACTAATTAACCAGAAATGTATCTGTCAGTTTCGTAATACAACAATGGAGCCACAACAAACATTCCAGCAATAATTAAAATTCTCCAAAACGCATCAATATATTATCGTATGTAGTTGTCGGTCGATGAGCTAGGAGTGACGTAGGCGGCGACTTTTTGTAGATACCATCAACATCTCTTGTTGGATGTCTACTGGCGTTTAGACGGACATCTTGATGCAAGACCACAGTGACGTCTTAAAAGTGCACCGGTTGTGTAACAGCTTCATAAGCCTCATTCAATTTCGTCGGTGCATCTGACTCGGCGTTTTTACTTTTTGTCTTCTAAGGTTCCATGTTTTGTACCTTCAAACTCATTTTATGACGAGCACTTTTGTAATTTGTTTCATATTTCCAGAAGATGTGATAATTTTCTGTCTTTTGGTATTTATATTAGTTTCGTATTCCGTAATAATACCTTATCCGTAGCTCCGTGAAAAGCGTTGGTAAAAGGATGAAAAAATAATATTACAATAAAAACTATTATTATCTTCCCGATGGAATTATTAATAAAAAAAATGGGCGAGCGCTACTCTTCACTTTTTTTAATTAAAAAGCCGTGCGTCGACGTGACGTCGGCTATACTTTTGTTTGATCGAACGTTTGTCTTTTCATTATCGACTGATGCCTTGTTATGTAATATTAATTCGATACGATCTCTTAATTCTCGTACATTGATTTGTTCGTATGCAGTTAGAACAATTTATTTGGTTAGCTTATCTCATCTCGTGTATCTTTAATTAAGATTAAACTTTGACAATCATTTGATTGGTAGTCACTTTAAATATAATTATTTTGATTCGTGTTCATCTTTAACTACGTCATTGATAAAGAGGTATATGTTAAAAAAGCCAAGCATCTTTGACTCGCGGTAAAAACAATAACAATGACATGAATAGGCTAATCTGACTGACGGACTAATTAGAATTATTATTTTTTTACCCATGAATCATCCCAATTGTTTGTTATTATAGGAAGCAAGTCTCTCGCGAGAACCAACGGGTTAATAGGTATATTCTTTTGAATTTAATATTACTAGTACCATCAAAACCAAAAGATCCTTCAGTTCCATTAATTCCTAATACATATTCTTCTATTTCAGCTATTCGACATGAAAAAATTCCAGTCAAACGTGAACCGTGAGCTCCGGCGCGCATACCCTGATCGCAGGAGGCTAGAGACACAGTGCCTCAGCGCCATCGCCTTCGTCAAGTCTGAGGGAGACCTCTTAGAATGCCCCATCTGGGTGTTGATCATCAACGTCGTCGCTATGGACATGTTGAAATCCAAATTGCCACCTGGTAAGTTCAATGTTTAAGTTTCCGGTATTTTAATTACAGGCAAGCCTAAATGTGCATCAATCATTTGATATGTGTGCTTTTTTAATTTCTTTGTATGGTTGTGTGTTGTAAAGTATTAGTTATTTTACACATAAGTAGAGTTAAGGGCCTAATTCTATAGTAAAGTAAATGTTAATAGACATTTGAACCATATCTAAGCTCCGTTGATATCATAATAATTGTATTGTTTTACAAAAAACTTAAACCGACTTCAAAGTACACTAAGAAGTAATCAAATCCTGATCTGATGACAATGGGACCAAACGGGAAGTGTACCCTTCCAGTCAAAAAAATAATTTTCCAAATCGGTTAATAAATGACGGAGTTATGAGGTAACAAACATAAAAAAAAAAAAAAAAACATACAACCGAATTGAGAACCTCCTCCTTTTTTTGAAGTCTGTTAAAAAGGACTATTCTCGTGTTGTCGTGTATGCCATATTGCAAATTTTCCGGAAACTTCGCGTTTTTTCACGAAAAAAACGATAAAGCTATACTACGGCGACATATCGATCATTCGAATCAATGATTAATGCAAAACAGATTTAGCATAATTTAATCCTTTGTAAACAATGATCGATAGCGGTACAACAACTATCGATCCTTAGCCTTACTTATTCCCAGTATTTGTATTATCAATCATTATGGCTACGAACAGCTGTGCTTTATCAGTAAACTTGACAGTGCCACAGATTGCAAAGGGTTTGAATCCGGCTGTGACGTCACCAGCCGACCTTGGCCGGTTGCTCACTGTTGCTTTCTACCAAGTAGTTGCTTAGCCAGAGTTCTATTCGCTGATTTTATCTTCCATCGAGGGACTTTGTCGTATTGAATCTCTTTGTTGTTTTAATTGCATTCGGGTTATGGTTCCATAATGAAATCATGATCAGTTTGAAATGTTAGTATGTTAAGGATAATAAGTATATTGTTATGAGAACCGTTGTAACAATGTTATTTTCTAAATTTGGGTTAATAATTTAATGCCATCAAATGAAAAGCATTTTTGACAATATTTTCACCTAATTTTTTTTATATATTAAATCGGTAAACAAGCATACGGCCCGCCTGATGGTAAGCGGTTACCGTAGCCATATGGACGCTTGCAACACACGAAGCATCGCTCACGCGTTACCGACCTTTCCCCCCTCCCCTATGAGCTCTGGCGACCTTACTCACGCACAGGAACACAACTTTACAGAACATAAAGTTATTTGGCTCCGGTATTCTGTAATGTGGAGGTACTTCCCCAGTCGAGCTGCTCTTTGAACGAATAAACGCTATGTTCTACCTCTCTCTATGCTCTACCTACAATGTTCATAAACATTTTTATTGTATGACGAATGAAACATTACAAAAGAGTTAAAAGTTCACATCCTTTTTAATACCATTAAGCCTGCGTTAGAACAATAAAGTCCGCACAATTTTATATGCTGTAAATGTTTCTTCATAGTTTAGATAAAAACTACTTCCGCCCTAAAAACTTGATGCTTGATATCTTCTCAAGTTCAATGTGAACAAGCTAAGCGAGTATAACTTAAGTACGATAGGTGGACCGATATAGCACTTTTGTTTTTATATTCTATTGGTTTTTATGTCGATTAATCGAATCGTGGTCAAGATTTACATAAAATTTTGAAGACCATTTTATAGAATTTGTAGTAAATTTTCATATTATATTGTATAACCTTGTGTTTTATCAGTATCTCAACATTATTAGTAAATATTGGAAAGGAGGGAACTGTTTCTCCTTCTGGGATGGAATATACCGGTAAATCTACAGTGATACCAGCCAGCCAGTCTTAACTGCAAAGTAGACTAACACCATGCAACAAGCTCAAAATTTGTACGTTTCGAATCCTCCACATTTGCGTCTGCATTCGTAACCACTAACTGAGCTATCTTCGCCTATTGTAAATAACAAGTGACATATCATAAGATTGCTAGTATGTAGAGAAAAAACGCACTCGTTCACTCATTTTGTCGAAATAGTTCAAAAGAATTTTAGATTACCTAAAATGAAAAAAAAAACGGTAATTTACTATTAACATAAAAAAAAACTAGAACCCATACTAAATACACAAGATTATTACACGCTGCAAAAAACGAAAACCAGGAAATGATTTTGTCCAACTATTATACTTTGGTCCACTCGATATAGAATATAAATTAAATGTATAATGTTATAGATACATACCAAACGTATCTGTTCCGCTTATTTTGATAATTACCTTCGTACTTGGCTGTCATACCATAGTCAATTAGAGCAAAAAAATAACTACTTTTAATATAGCCTTAAGTTACGCTCACCAAAAATCAAGTTAGTTTAACGTCAATCTAAATTAGATTTAACATGTGAGCGAATAACTGATTGAAATGTCATCTAATATAAAGAGAGATTATGCTTAAAAGTAGGTCTTCAAATCATTTTAAGCCCTCTATAAATTTTCACACAGAAAAGGAAAAACGTAAGACTTTTTTATTTTATGTGAACAGTTACCTACATTCGAATCTTAATCTATTTGTGTCCGCGATCCAGCATCATTAAGCTTGACAGAGGCAGCAAAACGATTTCACAGCGCCTGTAGCACAATAGCAGAGAGAAAACGAGCAAAATCTACTGAAAAATCGCTAAAGCAACGTTTAAACGACACAAACGCACAATTCGTGTCATAGTGAATAAATTGCCTAACACCGATACCCGAGACAATGACACATGGCCCAACTGAAGAGTTAACTGCGCTCCTTTATCAAAAAAATATGCCATTATAATATTGCACTGCGAACAATATTTATCAAATGACGCCTACGTGAGAACTTTAATATATGACGCCGCTTTTAGTGGTTAAATGTCTGTGATGCTCACTCCTTTATCGATAACGTCATCGTTAACATGGGCAATGTACGCGGGTATATCTACATTCAATTCAATGTTTATTTTGAGCCTCTCCATATCATCAGTTACAAGGACTCCGAGGAAAATCAGTCACGCCTCATCAACGTCAGCGGTAATTATCATTGAATTTGTACATACAATACGTGGCTTCTGACTAAAACACTAACATATCGTGCAATGTTACAGTTACCTTGTCGTAGACCTCTGGAGAATACTGCCCCAGCATTAAAGAACAACAATGACTCGACCTCTAACTTATCATTAACAAACTGAGGAATATATGAAATTATTAAAATGCACTGTAAAGTTCTCACGCGAAACTGCAAACGTACCTTTTAATCAAAGTCATCGTTAACCTTGAAATTAATAAAGATTGTTAAAAATTAATGTTTAAATAGTGCAGAAAGTCCAGTTTCTGAATGAGAATTGATTATAAGGTAAAGGTGGGCATTTACGGCGACCTTAAAACCAGGATCATCAATGCAGTAATTGTTGCAGGCCCGCTCAAAAGTGGACTGGTTTTTATTGTTGCAAGGTGATCAGCTAGTAATGAACATTTACTATAAAAAAAACTTCCGGAACTTATGTTACTAGTACACAGCTGCTGAGAACAGTCTAGATGTTGATAATTATACAATACATAATTAAAAAATATATATGTAAGTATGTACATCTGACAGTAAGAAGTAAGAATTAATAATAAACAGCATGTGAAAAATTAATGGTGTTGATGTAGATTCAAGAAAGTTGAGTATAATGTAGGTATATAAATATAATTTTATAATAAATTACGAATCTGATTTAGTTCCCATAGCACGCAACCGCATCAACTATGCAGAGCCTCACTTCTCAGTAGTCTCCTTTATTGTTGTGCAACAATGCAATCTTCTTTCGATCTCATGATGTATTGCACCTCATTTCACTCAAACCATACTGCAAATTTCTAACGAATCCCGTCCATATTGCCAACTTAACAACAATTCAACATCTAATATTGGTTTTGTTCAAATCATGCTGAATCTATGGGAAAGAAACCGCATTGCAAGATTCCTGTGATTTTCCGAACCGGATAAGATTCGTTCATAGATTTTCTACAGAGGTTTCGCGGTCTAACCACTGTTTATCGGTTGGGGAACTCAAATAAATCTATTGGGTAACGTAGCTAATGTTTTCTATATGGAAGTCGTGACATTTTACCGTGGGGACCAAACCCTTTTTTAGATACCACCTGAAGTGCTCCAACTTTGTGTCATCGACCTGGTTTATCCTTACTTTGATTTATATAGCTCTGCTCCACAAACTCAGCCCGAACCGATTTGCTCACTTTAATATATTGCACACCTTGAGTGCGTTTGATTGAAATATCTAAATACATTGCTTCTGGCTATTATTAATCAAAGATAAGATCTTTAAATGTGTGCTACGAATCAAATGAGTATCTTTCATTACTTATAATGCGTTTTAGAATCTGTATCAAAACAATCTCAAATCGATGCATTGTTCACATGCGTGAATTTCATCACACTAATGAATTTCGATTTCGTAATGAAGGTCGAACAAGGAGTTCGTGACTGACTATGGCATAACTAGATTACCGGGCCGAAATGACACCATTTACCTATATTCCATTAGAGTGGAATTCACTTTGAATTTGAATCGATCGGCAATTGAAGCATTAAAGACTTGGGCAGGTTCAGTCAGATCGTGACTGATGTTATGCAAAATAGCACGAGTCGATGACAATAGGAAGCATGCTGCGATCGAAATACGAAAGTGATCTGAATATCTGATTATTGCTTAAACTGCAGGGCATAACTGGGGCAGGGACAAAGGGCCAAACTTTTTGGTTAAGACTGAAGGTAGTCTTGCAATTCTCTATTTAATACCCCTCAGACATTATCGTCATGCTTTAAATGATGTCCAGAATATGAATCTCTTTTTTGCAAATAGACACACGTAATTTTCTTGGCTTTTAAAAACAGTCGGTGTATGTTAACTTTATTAGCATTCAGGTCATTGGCTGAACTAATCTGGATTCTAATCCCGTTGCGACATGGCGTCTACGGTATTTCCAGACATAGGTATATCTTTTTTCAACTATGATTATGTGCGAAATAAATGTTTATCATTTTCACAACATCATGTCTGCGATCTATATAAAATTACATCGGAGTGAATAAAACATAAGGGTTTTAAAATACATTAACGTCAGTGGTATTTGTGTAAACCACTTTAAAACAATTGTTTAAATTGTATCCTAGTAATTTGTAGACGAATTATAGTAATTGCCACCAAATGCAACCACTGTAATCAAAATTGAAGGGACTCGAATCGTAATTAGGAATAACATTTTAATGTAATTGCCTATTGGAGCGAGCACTTAGTTGTTATTTTGAATGGTTTCCGCTCGATCATTCGTTATAATTATAATGCAAGACCTGTGTGTTAACGAACATTTTAGGTTTTTGACTACCTGCTCTACAAGTATCTATATATCTCTTCCTTCCGCGGACGCTCAGACTGTGGAATGAGCTCCCCGCCGTGGTTTTCCCAATGGAGTACAGCATGGGGTTCTTCAAAAGGGGTGTGAAGAGATTTCTGCAGGTTCGGCAACGCGCGCGTGATACCCCTGGTGTTGCAAGCGTCCATAGGCTACGGTAACCGCTTACCATCAGGCGGGCCGTATGCTTGTTTGCCACCTAAGTGGTATAAAAAAAAAGTATGGCGTTTATTTTGTGTTATATACCAGCGTTATAAATATTGCAGCACTTAAAGTTAGAATATCCACATTTGTTTGCTATTTAAACATCGTTTAAGATAAGTCCATTTTTACAATGCTATCAAATGCACTGGTAATGGCTGCGGAGGTGTAATGGAACCCCCAACCTTTAACACAGCTTGGTTAATAACCGTAGGTTGTTCGAAGTCGTGAAGAGGAGTGATTGCCATCCGATCTGAACATCACGACGCAACATTCATGTAGTATAGCCGTCAGTTGTGCAAGCGTCGCTAAATGTTTCCAATTGTTGTATGTTCGAATTCAAATTCTATGGAAACAACGTAGATATGAAGATTAGTATTTTTCGCAGACGTCTTACTGGTGTGGAATTCATATTGCCTTATTAAAAGCTAAATTGGCATCGTGGGTTTCACCAGAAATACTCAAATTAACATCATCTAACATTGATACGTCTAAATTGATGTTGTTAACGATGAGTCGTCAAACTTTATCTAAGAGAGGCGAATCACATTTTAATATATCTTTTATTTTTTATTTTTGTCAACAGTTCAAAGACCGATGGACATCAAGAACCGCCCACGTATCCCGATCCCTGACGAAGACCCTTACAGTATCGCCAGCTCTAACGCCAATGGCTCAGGATCTAGCGGTAGTTCCGGAGGGTACGGCCACAATAACAACGGGCATAATATCAACGGTCACGGCTTGGTGGCAGCCACGAGAGAACAGCTGATGATGCAGATGGGACAAAGGAAAGGAGAGAAGCCACCGAAACTTCCACCCAGGGAAAATGGTTATGGACCTGCCGATATACCCAAAGTGAGAATTTAAATACGTACTAAAATAGAACCTTAATGCCCAAATGTAGTGACCAACCAATTTCTAAAACCAATGAATGTTGTGTACTCATACTCTATTTCTACTTATGCACTCTATTTAAAAAAGTTTGTTAATGACTCCGCAATGCATGAAGTTCCTTTAGCATTTTTTTCTTTTATGCATGGCAGATTGTTAATCCCATGTTTCGACCGCACAATACCAATCGCTTAATTTGGAATATCAATTTATAGTAACTTATTTTCGAAACCATCTCTTCGTGCTAATAGTACCTGATTTACAATCCCACCGCTATGTGATTGAAAAATAAACTCGTCTACGTGCTCGAAACTCTATCTTGATACATAATATAAGATGTGGTTTTGAATTGGCGAAGTAATTTTCGAAGTGAAAATTGCATTACAAATTATTTTTACATTGTTAAGTTTGCACATTAAGGTGCTGCAGCTATAGCATGGATAGCTAGTTATATTACAATAATTTACTACATTTTTTTATTTCCACTCATTTTATAATGAACCTTACGCGTCGGGTCCTCGTTTTGCAATTCTTCTCTAATTATGTTTTAAGGTTTCGCTAATACAGAATTGTATAAATCTCTATCTCCTCATAATCATTTTATCTGTAATTTTGGTAACACATTACCCAAATCTCCATTTTCATTTTATCTCTTGGAATACCGATTCCATTAGCAAGCAATAAATTTCGAGGCATAACCACACATTCTTTTGAATTATGCAGTAATAATTAAATTTATGGTTACTTTTGGCAGCCAAAGCCTCAAATATAATCCCAAAAAACGAGCTACAGATAAAGATGTAAACTAAACCTGATATCATGAATCACAGGAGCTTTTAATGCAGGCCTAAGTCCAAATTCTCAATGAATAAAAAAACATTTTAAAAGCGTTGGTGATAAACGCTCAATTTATGCAAATTGGAATCCAAAACGTCCTTACACGAACAACGAACGACCCTTTTAATCTTTAACTAAGTCATCTGCACAATGCATATTGCATCTGATGTGACGTTGTCAAATTGCTAATTGAAGAATATTTGCGGTGTGGCAGCTAAATCCTTCAATTATATTAAAATTTGCGGGATTAATAACAAGAGAATGCTAAAATCTTTTAGTTGTTAGTTACATTAGTATTCATGCGTTTATTTTAGCTTCCCAGTCAGGTACGAGATGATGACAGCGTGGGCTTGACACACGTATTTCTACTGCACCTTATTTGGTGGTATCAAGTTCGCTGCTTTTGTGATATCACCAGTAAATTTTCGTTCATTAATTCCCAAATTAACTTTTCTTTCCTGTTGCTTTGTTCCTAGTATAGTAACATCTTCATCATTAAGATCAAGTTATCGCTCTTTGGTTTTTCTGCTCGTTTAACTCCGCAAAGTTGTAATTTATTTGCATATTTGTTATTCATCTCATTTATATGCTAAATTTGCAAGATATTATCTAGATTAGTAGAAAGTTGACTGTTTAACAAATTATTAAGCTTTAACGATCTTGCATAACTGATTCAAGACAGGTAACATCATATTTTTTGAGCAAATTGTGCCGTCAACGTGATAATAACATTCATTACGTAAATTATATTTTACATTATATCAACGGTATACTGGGAATAACTTATCATCATCGAAAAAAGGTGAAAGTTCAATCCGATTAACGCCTGTCGGTTTCGAGTTCCTGTCAGATAATTGTAGACAAGTGCTATCGCAACCGTACGACTGTGGACAATGGTAGGGCCCAGCGGGGAAGGTACCGCCGACTTATCTCGGATCACATCATCCAAGATAAATGATAGTTCTCGAATAGTCGGCCTTTGCTCTTTTATTGGTTTACCTAAATGTGTTCTCGCCGCAAAAGCCTCGTGTGACATTATACAAATGAACAATGTCTTTTGTTTGTCAGTTTACCTTCACTTTGTCAAGCGAAACTGTCTTATTTATAAAATTTATAGCTTATTTCAAGTTGACCTAAAAATGGCTATACTCAGGGTGGCTTTCATAATTTCCAACTACTTGATAAGATTCTTTCTCTACATGAACATTTATTGTTTTCTGATGCCGTCTTTGACTCGTTACAACGTAAAAGATTGTATTGCGCCCACGTGTATATTTTATTTTAGCTGATTTTTCGCCATGTTTCATTCGTGAATTGCATGCTTTTACAGGTTTCTAGGCGCGGGTCGTGTCGTTTTGCGAATGCATTACATGGTAATCGGATTCTGGGTGTTCTCCTTAACCACATTTTTAATTGTGCTAAATGTTTGCATTAGAAGACTAATTAAGAATGTTTTCTATGCTATGCCCAAGCTTTATTTTTATTTATTTTGAATTAATGACCTTTCATTCAGTTTTGCAAACAAATTATTTATTTTTGGTTGGTACCTATATAATATTTAAATTGGCTTCGTGGTTAAAATTGTGACCATTTCTTTTCAGCCTGATTACGACGACATAGAAGCAAACGGAGGCCGCGTTCCATCTCAGTTCCCGAGGGGTAAATCGGATAAAGGCAAAGACAACAAGAAGTACGGTGAGTTATTCGCCTCTTTCTCAATTACATGGGCCTAATTACGTGGAATAAGTTCATTCATAAGTTAGCCGGCCGATTAATGACCGCTTCAGCGTCTTAAACGTATCGGCAACAAAGACGTTGGGAAAAAAAGTGAGGCAGACAAGCCTAGCATTAATTACTTGGACAAAATAAATTCTCCAGATCGGGAGTAGTACAGCGGTGTTCTGTCTTGCCTCGTGAGCCATAACACTATATTAAAGGCTGCGTTACTAAAGGCGCCTGCGCAGGGAACGGTCCGCGGATTACTTGCCTTATTTGGGCATTATGTACCTCATAATTTGTTGGTAATGGACAAATTGTTTCATGTGAACATGTCACATGACTTGTTATGTCAACTTGGAAGTTATTGTTGGTTCTTATAAACTGTAAAGTGTTTCTTATTAGTATACGAGTACATATAAAACTAGCCCGAAAACTAGCAAATACAAATCAATCATGGATTTTTCTGTTTAAAATGTCATATGGTATTTGCGAAATAATATAACTCACTTAATAAATATGTAATGGTATATGTAAAAGTGACAATATTAGTGCAATCACGAACGAGCTTTCTTCTTGAGCCTGTCCATTCGGACACGTTGCAGTTGACAACACACCAGATTTATAGCCCCGAGACGCAATTTATACAATTCTCGAGATGCAAGTGTGAACATAATATCAATATCACCGCTCTCGACGGATCATCATTTATAAATACACGATGTCCACGCACGTTGTAGAGATTTATGACAATTTCTATAAAATATGGGGTACTTTGCTGTCTATAAAAATAATACGCGCAAAGGTCAATCTGATCTGATTTGAAAATGTTTACGTTCACTTTCAAGTTACGAGGTTTAATATGGTTTTCTACATACTTATTAAAAACATTAAATAATAATGGAGAGGTATACTAATCAGAAAAAAACTAGTCATTAATTAATTATTGCCGTCATAAAAAATGGCAGACCTTTTTAAGAACAACAATAAATAAAATTCACCGTAAGTAAATGCATCGTGAGCATGCGCATACATCTCAGATTATGCGGAGACATTTACTCAGACACCAAACACAAGCACAGAGATAAGGACACTAGATACTATTTAAAATGGTCAGAGATATATCGCTACAAGAAAATTGTGCAAGTTCCATGGACTCACGGATCAAAATATGTAGACAAAGAAATCTGTGTGTGATGTTGTTAAGTTCAGCATTTTTTTTTACCCAAAGTCCTGTATGACATAGCGGATTTGTAGCCGTCAGATAGTCACGAATAGAGCAAACTCATGGGTGATCTTATATGACGTTTTTAGTTCACTCGCACGTTCTAATTTGACGGTCGTGGCGCTCCGTTCATCTGACGAGAAGCTCAGTGCAGAGGTTAAAGCGAGACAATGCTCCGGTGTGGCGCAACCGCAGCTGGCATTTCGGCGTATCCTTGATATTTGAATTGGCGGTATTTGGAACGAGTCAGGCGTAGGATGCGGAACGTGGTACAGAACGCGCATACGTGCCGGTGTATCGGCGAAATTTTTAAGTTCCAAACATACACTTACGTGAATTGACCATGTAATGTGCGTCGTTTGATCCTGATAAATATTTCCTTACGAATCATTTTATTTTCAGATGATCCCTACTACTGCGGTCTTCGAGCGCGCGTCCCAAACTTTGTAAAGGCGAATGGGAAGCACGTTCTACCGGTGATGACAGAGCGTCTCACTCTGAAAGAAGCTCCGGTGCCGAGCAAGCGCTACAGCGTGGCACACGCTCACCCTGGCCCATTCCCGCCGCACATGGCGCCGTTCGCGCACGCTCCCATGCCACCGGCAGCGTTGTGGCACGCTCGCTCCTACGAGAGCGGAATCGGTGCGTACGACCGTCCCCCGAGAAAGGAGAAGCTCATGTACCAATTCTATCCTAGCAGGGAACCCAGGCTGCGGCCCCTCGTGATCCAGCAGCCGCGCTAGTGTACATACAGACTAACCCCGCACTTTAATCCCACCGCCTCAACGCGGCATCTTCGCTCCAATCTTGGTATTTAAACTTTCTGTTATTTGTTGGCTTCGCTTGGTAGCACTCTGCCTGCTAGCTTTACTTCTCACGTTTTATTATCTTTTCACACGTTTTGTGTTCACCCCTAATTTCACCGGTGACTAATCATAACTCCATACTACTCCGTCTTTTTCTTATTTGAGTCATTGATACTTTTCGCAATCAAATGAATTGCAGCTTGCTTCTATTCTAAATGCAGCATCTAATCGTCTTATTTTCATATTAATATACCTATCTATATTTCTCTTACTACCTATTCATGAATAGAAGAAACGGTTGTCTGTTTGTCACAGCGCTCTTAGTATTTTCAAATAATCATAATATTTTATCATACTTACACTTACAATTATTTATATTTTGTACTTAGTCTATAATCTCGATATCTTTATAAAATATCGTGTATCATTCATTTTAAATACCTCCTCAGTTATTATTATTTATGAAATTACTTAATAAATATTTTTCTGGATTATATTATCAAGGGTCTAGGTACACATTTTGGCAATGGATATTTGATATACTATATTCAAAATTACCATCCTCTTCAACCAATAACCTTTGGTAATCAGGAAACATTGTAAATACCTCATCGTACTATAGCCCAGTAGAAATCGACTTTAAAAAAGGTTAAAACCGTAAAACAGGATGTAGTTCTGATTTTTGGTATTTTGTATGGACGTTAGGGTAGTGTGAATCCAAATTTGGTGAGCACCACGCGAAAACGCGAAATTATAGGACTTTATAGCTCTAAATGTCATAAACTAAAATGCGGTAAAAACTCTTTGACATATTCAACATTCAATTTGCAATAATTGTAAAGGGACTAAGCTGAAGATGATCAATTTTTACCGGAAATTTTGTCAATTTTTGTTTTTACTCAAATCTTTAGTTTTTTCCAAATGCAAAGGTTAAACTGGTACATTTGCACCCAGCCTCCGAGGCTTCCACTTTCCAAGCGTTCCGCACCTACCACTGTGCAAAAGTGGTTGGGGTAGAGAAGAACCTCACCGTAGGGTTGGAAAATGAGCTCCTGCGGCCTCATCCCTCTATCCCACATTTTTAGCTTGGTGCGCAGCAATCACAAGTTGCAAATTCGGATTAACACTACCCTAATTGGTCCATACAACACACTAAAACACCAGAACTACATCAAGCTTTGCGATCCAAAATCGCAAAGATCGAGAGAAGAGTCGATTTCAACTGAGCTACTATCCAATAAAGTCAGACCCGACTTTTTACACAGTATGTATGTTACAGACGGAGAGCACCCATATGACCCGTACGCGTTGTACGGGCGGCTGCCCGTGCCCATGTCGGGGCGCGGGTTCCCGCCGCCGCCGGCGCCGCACGCGAGGCACATGTTCATCGGGGAGTGGGACTAAACTGCACGCACTGACAACTTGGCAAATGGCACACAATTTTCGCGCTTTCGACATCGATGTCGAATAGACATTTAATATTTGTCGAAAATCGTGGCGGACTTGTGTCAAAGTGTATAGAATTTTTAATATATCCGCCATGTTTTTCGACAAATGGCGAATTAGACATTGATGGCGAAGATACGAGAATTGGGCCCCTGTACCTCTACCATGAGTTTTCTTTTTTTGCATAACGAGCACCGCCTCTAGTGGATACTTTTGGAAGCATTTCATACAAAATGTTTCACCGTTGCTAGCGACTGTAGATTACGTTAGTGTAGAAAACTCATGGTAGAGGTACAGATCTGTTTAGTCTTAGGCTTAAGGCAAGGATACCGTCATATCGAGGTTTTGTGCATTGCCTTTTCTGATACTCTTGATCCGGCAATCAAAATACATTGGATTCGGGTATTTCATGTTATTTGCTGGATTCAAATATTTATTTTTGCTCACAAACGAAGATAGAGTCAATGATACATTACAATTTAAAACCTGTGGACACATCGATATGACTATATCTTGAGATTTTATTAGTACCTATATAGATAATATGTTGTAAATATTTACAATTTTGTAAATTATATTTTTAATGGACATCAATCTTTTTTGATGATCTTGTAAACATTTGTTAAGCGAACATCAAAATAATGCTAGAATAGCTGAAATATCTCGCGAAATACGAATAATAGAAATTATTTATACACTGTTTAATGGACTTTTGTAATCTTTAAAATAATTTAGCAATATCAAGATTATTTTAAGTTTAGTGATGAAGTTTACCAACTTAGTTATTTAATTGACGCAATTGTATAAAAAAACTTAGTTTAAGCCAACACGAAACTTAGTTAACTATCACTGCCAATATGCTTAACGATATAGACGTGTTCAATATGATCGCAACGTGTTATCTTGTCGCTAAAATATTCTTCACTTTATTCACTTTACTATTTAGATAAGGTGTCAATCCTAGTCAAAACAGGGTTGGGAATTTAAGAAACCGTTTAGGACCTATATTGTAATTATCAAGGAAACACTGATATCTAATGATCGATTAATAAATGTACCTCTTCTGCGTGAACATTTGACTTGACGGTGCTGTTCAGATAAGTATTTACAAATGATATTTGATCAAAATAATCAATTTAATCATCGTAAAATGTACTGCTCACTAGTTGAAGATTTTATGAGTCTATTGGGATAGTCCTTCCTTGTCCTTCTTGAATTTAGTTCTAGTGTATGTGTTGTCTGTATATTCAATTTCTCAATGCATAAAATAAGTTTTAGTAAAGAACAACGTACTTAATCTTTAGCTATGTAAACGTTTTGTAAATACATATTTTACCTAATTAAGTTACTTAGGTCCTGTTCGATTTATATTCATTCCTAATTTGTTTTTTTTTTATCTTTTTACCAATACTCAATAATTTTCTCATTACAATGTGTACAATTAAGTTGACAATTTTATAATAATTTATTGTCACAATTTAATTAATATACTACAGTATAGTTGTGTATATTTAAATGATATTTTGCAAACAATATTTTAGTATATTGTGTATACAATTTTAATGTGTGTATACAAGTTAGTTGTATAATGTAATTACCCTTAAAATTACCTACGTCAGCATAGTTTTTTAGGGGAACATATTTACAGCGTTTTATATAAAGATACCTAAACTGATATGTACCTACAATCAAAATTGTTATTCGGAGGTGCTACTCAGGTTACCATTTTGTATCTTACTTGTTATAGATAATTAATAAGATACGCTAAATAAAATAATAATACTGAATACATTTTATAGAAATAAAAACACAAATGACAGATAAACCTAGACACGCATTCAGGAATAGTTTTTGGATTGTCAAAATATTGAAATTACAGGCTGAAATTTTAATTTTATGATAATAAATATATACAATTTCATAAAACTGTATCTCTATGCGTAATCTGTTGCATCCTACATTCCCGTGTCATAAACTTTGTAACCGAAAAAACAAATACAAGCATTTTCTTTTAATTACAGTATAACAAGATGAATCTGTACTATATTACAATAGAGAGAATATGTATTTTTATAATATAAAATATTCTAGTTGTAATAACGAATATTAATAGAATAAAATCAACATCCAAGTATTTAATATAGGGTGTTGGATAACGAGTAACCTATTTTAAGAAACAACGTGTATGAATAAATATACAATATTTTTTTAATAACCTGTTATTTATTTTCATCGTTTTCAACCATTTTACTTGTTGGTTTTTTATATTCACCTGCGCCAATCCACGTTTTTATTAAATATTTCACGTATTTTCTTGCTTCCATTAGTTCTTCAGAATCACCTTCTCTATCCGAAAAAAGATCCTTGCAATGCGATGAGAGTGGTATTACTTTGGCAGGTGCCTCATATGAAACATCCTCTAGTATCCCAAGCATATGATAAGGGTCTAAGTCACCGTTGACAAATACAACGTTTGTTAGATTTGGTTTCAGACCACCATATAGTTCATTCGTATTTTGGACGCCCTCATCAATTCTTTTTTCATCGAATTCAGGTCCATATAGCATCTTACACATCATATAAAATAAATCCATATGAATGTTATCTGTAAATGGATGCTTATTAGATGAAGTACTAGGAAAGTAACTAAATTCTGTACAAGTTTGATAAGTCCAAGATACCAGCAAATCAACGTCCTTCATGTAACTAATCATATTTGCGAAATCATATTCGAAACAATTATACTTCTCGTTCCAGATATTTGTATCATCATCCTTTGAAGACATAACATGGGAAGTTTTACTTAATTGTTTGCAATGTTCCTTTATTTTATCTGGAGTTCCATATTGAGCTTTATACATAAATTCAGATGTTTTATCGAGAAAAAATAATTGCTTATTTTCTGGATTAGTCATATCCGTGCTATTGCAAATTTGTTCTTCTGCTCGAAGTTTTTTAATTCCATCCGGTGTTTTTAATAGTTCATCATATCTACTAAATATTGAAGCAATATTTTCACTACAGTCAGGTGTACCGTGTTGTTCAAAATCATCACCAACGTTTTCAAGGTACTCAAAAAAGTCCTTCTTCGCAAAGACTGGTGCGCTACTTGCGATGGCTGCATCGATCAAATCAGGATAAAGTAATTTCATCCACGCAGCTAAGTTACCTGAATATGAGCCTCCTACTACGACGACTTTAGAAGATATCAATTTAGGTGTCGACTTAATGTTGATCAATAGCTTAGCTACATCAGCTAAAGCTTGTCTGGAACTCAAAAATTTTAAGTTTTCCGACGATAAATCTTCAAAAGGCATACTATCACCGTAATATCTATGTTCGGATAGATACATAGCGCCATTTGTTTCTTTAGCCAAATCATATAAAATTCCAGTTCGTAGAAATCCGGAATCAGCTTTCCATTCACCACTGATGAAGAGATATATCGGGCCATCTGGTTTCCAATAATCCAATCTTTCAAAATATTTCATTTTCCAGGTTCTATTTTCATTTGCATCGAAATGGTCCAATGGTTGATCTATCCAACGCGTTTTGATCAGTTTTGAGTCTAACGGTGAGATTGAAGATACGTATTCGTCCATTAAAAACTTGTAACCTTTTCCAAAATAATATACTCCAAATCCTTCGGCAGAAAATAAACATGTTGATAATATAATATTGAGCTCTGCAAAATACATATCAAGAGATATATGACGTCCGTCTTGGTCGTTAAAAATCTGAAATGGATACAGAGAACTTGATGCTTATAAATGTAACTCGGCATGAGTTATCTCACATAGGTATGATGGCAAATTACGACAGGTATTTGTGTATTAAACATGCGGGTTCTCAGTTTCATTCAAAATATGTTAATCAAACTTATCTATGTTCGTTATCTTACAAGCTACAGTTAAATGTAGATCACACGTCATGTGACACGATTTATTTACGAACGGTAGGTACATTTGATATTTATTGTGACTATGAACACCCTCAGCACTTCATAAAAGCGAACTATTTATTATAAAGACGGCAATACTATCAGGAGAACTAGTAGGAACAGGAGCTACGATGAGTTCGCGGGATTCAATTTCTGTGTAAAGAAGGGACACCCCTTCTTTACACAGAAATTGAATTATTAGCTAACAAAACCCAATTCACATCTTCTTTTATAAAATGCTAAGCTTGCTTGAATTTTTTGTTATCAGGTCCTACATCTCATCTAGCTTTGTTTGCTTAATCTCCATTAAGCAAACAAAGAAATAATCAGGAATACCTCTATCATTCTTCTTTCGTTAACGAACTTATCAACCTACTTGTAGTTATTGAATACTCATTGTCTACTTGCTACATGACTACTACCTTTACCGAGACCTACGACCATAGCCCACACCGAACACCGCTTTTTTCAGACCACATCGCTGTCACTATGTTACCATGACAACCTAGTAACAACAAAGCCATTGCGCTTGGCCGCTCTGTGATTATTCCCACTTGAACCACTTTGTAGGTGAGAATTAATTAGATTGCATAAAAATCGTTATGGATTTTTCCGAAGCCATTAGTGTGGAGAGAACCAGTGCGGTTAGACGCCCTGAGGCGCCACGGCCAGTATCTAGAAGGGGGTATAGAGATTTTACCAATACCGGGTCAGCTGTATCTAGGTAAGTTTATATTTATTAAAGATTAGTTACTTATGTATTATAAGAAAGGTACTATGTAAATACAAAAACGATTTATTAGTTATTTAATGCATATCGGTATTGGTAGATATATTTTGCTCCGTTCGGTATTAAGCTTTTAGTTATTAACCTTACGATTATGGTCGATACAAGGTCGATACGATACCTTATTTTCAAATTTTATTTAAGATACCTCTTACTCATAAAAAGCTGTTCACTAATAAACTGATTAAATGGTCACGTAGATAATGTCACATTATTTGACAATGTCAGTAAAGTGACGTTATTTACGTGACCATTTAATCAGTTTATTAGCGTATGGTTTTATGAGTAAGGAGGATATTGTCCTAATATAAATTGTATCCAGAATAGCATTTTAGTTATTTATATATATCATATAAAAGAGTATAAGTAGTAGTAAGACAATAATAAAGGCGATAGCATAAAGGATTAAGCAATCTTTGGGTACCAGAAAACACTGCAATATCTGAATATAGAGGCAAATAAAGCAACTAAAAATCTATAAATTATACTTAACAATACGTTACACTAAGAAACGTATATTGAAGGTCTCATGTAAAATTTAACCACGTTCGACGTCACTATTCAACCTGCTGATTAAATTCAATCTTTAGAAGTGGCACTATGAGACCGGCATCGGCGTACCGGGGCAGCACAGCTTCCCGGCTGTCCACCGCTGGGTTTGGACCAGCCCCTCCTACTGCCAGCCGTCAGCCAACTGCAATGACCGGGTTTTCTATGGTATGCTATTCACAGAGCTATTCCTGCAATATGAGGCCAATATAGGTCTCTTAATAATGATTTTTATTGAGCATGTTTGATGCAAAGTAGTCCACTGCTGACTTTTCCAAGTTGATGTGATTCCCAACGATTTTACCGAGTAGAAATAAATGATCGTTTTAAATTATGATTGCCAGATCGACAGACCAATCACCCAACAAGGCATATCAGGGTTACGTACCGGTACAGCACGAGGGTTCCGCACTCGACAGCTCCAAGATAAGCGGTACTGGGAAGAACTGATGCAGGTTAAAGTTAGGGAGATGAAGGCTGAGATAGCCAGGTTAAATGAGCAAGCAGATGCAGGGGAGAGGGAGAGATCAGCCAAGAAACATTATGAGAAGAGAGTGAGGGAGTTGGCTTTGGAGTTGACTGGTAAGGATATTATTTTTGATTGGAGTATCTAACAGCAGGGTCATTTGAACGACAAGTCTTTCACAAAATACACTAACACTAAACTTATTCACAGAACTACAGGGTCGTCTAGCAGATTACAATACTGCAATTCGAATTGCTAACGGTGAAGCTAACAAGCAATCGGTAGAAGAGCAGACCAAAGAGCTAGAAGCAAGCAATAGAAAGATGCAAGAGGAAGTCGAACAGGTCTTTATAGAAAAACAGAGAAAGGAGAATCAGTTGAGGCAATTGAGGGAACAGATGGACAAGGTAAAATGTACGACTACAAGGAAAATTCATCTCAATTAAAGAAGAAAGATGTAGCTAATTAAAGATTTCTTGTTTTAGGAACAATCAACTATAACAAAACTGCTTTTGGAAATGACGCCAGAACAAAAAGAGCAGTACAATGAACTGGAGGCGACAGCTGCGGCATTGAGAGAAGAAGTAGAACAATCTAGGACCCAGGTTGATCATCTAAATAGGGAAAAGGAGGAATTTAGCAAGGAAATATCAGGATCGCAGGTCAGTTGGATGTGCATGTTTAGGTAAACTAAGCGTGAGCTGTGAAAGCGAATCAAGACGCAGAAAGTTGTAAATATTAATTAAATGCAGCATTCAATTTGAAATTGTACAATATGCTGTCAACGAAGAGCAATAGGTATTACAATTTTAAGTGTAGCGAAAGGAGATAAGTATTACATTAGTCGTTTTAGTTCC
The DNA here is from genome assembly GCA_947623365.1 of Achlya flavicornis. Lineage (NCBI taxonomy): Eukaryota > Metazoa > Arthropoda > Insecta > Lepidoptera > Drepanidae > Achlya > Achlya flavicornis. The sequence continues at coordinate 4,461,190 of OX392469.1, forward strand.
ATAAGCAATTTTTAAGCTTAAACACAACTCTTCAACAGATAAAAATGCATCTGTTGGAGCTTCATCGGCGTCTAGCAGGTGCTGAAGAAAAGCGTGACAATCTGAAAAATGAAATGAACAATCGCTTGGATCCGCAAGAGGAACGAGAGAAACTATTGCTTCAGGTGAAAAAAACATAATAAATTAAACAAGTTGCACAATAATTTACTGCCGGTTGTATGGAAATTTGTAAATATTCCCTTTTAAAGGTTCGTGAAGACAATGCTGCTATCTCGTCATTGGACAGCAACGCAGCAAGCTTAAAAGAGCAAATAAAGAAAATTCAAGAATTGATTGATCAAGCCGAGCAGGTATGACTATTTTCAACGTTTAATTTCTTTTCAAACTCCCTTTAATAACGCCGCGACAAAAAACACAGGAACATGTTTTATTTTACAGGATCTTGAAGAAGGCAACTCTGAGCGTCATCAGAAATATCGCGATTTAAAGAAAAGGGAAGAAACTATGGACAATTTCATGGCAACATATGAAGAGAGTCTCAAAAAAGAACAAGATAAAATCGATCAATTGGAGAAGGATATAGTATTTTCTTTAGAGCATAGCAGCTCAAATATTGACCTGGATTTAAGTGAGATCGATTCATTAAAACTAAAAGAGGGGTACACATCGGTTTATGATGACAACAAGAAATCTGTTGAGACTTTAACAAAGGACTATGAGAGGTTTTCAACTAATCTGAAGAAAGTAATTGAAATTATACAAATAATCTTACTTACTGTAGGTTTGCGTGGTAAAAAAAACAGATTATATTTATATTTTTATACACGTATTTTCAGGCAGAATCTACACGCGAGCGTCTGGCAACTGAGCTTCAGACACTTCCCGAAAAAACGAAAGTGATGAAAGAAGAGCTCGTGACATTGTCAGATTTAGAGAAGTTGAGGGATGATGGTAAGTAAAATATGGTAAATAAAAATAAAAAAACCCTCACGAACTCATCTAAAATTTCTATCCTGTATATTGATGCATTTTAGGTATAAGTTAGATAAATAGTATGACGTACCAAAGGATACTTACAATCCGAGGTGCGCGAGCTAGCAATGTAGGTAACACTTATTTTATTTTTGACTGAACTTAAATGAACAATTTATAATAGTTACCGAGGTATATTTGGACTCCTCACTATGCTTGCTAACCACTTGTGTCATATAATAATCACATCTTATATTACAGGTGAAGGGCAGAAAAAGGTTTTGGAAACAGAACTATACCAACTCAGAGAAAAACTGACTCCAACAGAAGGCGCTGTAGTTGAAGCCACAAGTAAATTGAAGAAATTACAGGTACATTTTACCACTTCAGTAAAACATCACTGAAAATGTAGTATGGCTCCACTAAAATGATCCAGTAATAGGTGTGTACAAAATTGTCTATATCACGATCAGTAGCATTCCTTACATGCGTACATATTAAGGGCAACCTGTTTTTAATTTAAATTTGTTCGTAATAAAGTTGGTTTCGCGTTGCATATTACCACGATCATATGATTTTACCAGTAATACCTACATAATAGGTAGTTACAATACAAATCTTATCTTATCTTATAATATATAAAAATCAATGCTTTTCGTTGTAATTTTATAACTCAAGACTATTTAGTAGATGGTTTATGTGAAGTTTGCACAAAATCTTCATTTATCACATTTTTACTATTTCAATTTATACATAGCGAAGCACGTACCGGGCCGCTAGTATCTTATAATGTACCTAGACAACAATATTTTCATCTGTATTTAACAAGTAGTACGTTTCAAAATTCTTTGACAGGTCAGTCTTGACGGCAACGAAATGTATGCTAAATTGAACAGTTTGGAGGAGCAACTGGCTCAACTTGAGAATAGGAAGACGATACTGGAAGAGGACATCGCTTCTATAACACTCAAGGCTGATTACGAGCCGCTAAAGAAACAAGCCATGGAGGAGCTAGCTGCCTTGAATAAAAAGATTATTGAAGATCTGAATAGTGCGAAGTCTTACTAAATATTTTCTCGGGTATTTTACAATTGTCATGTTTTATTGGTGAATTGTTGATCTCGAAATTAAAGACGTATTTGTAACACTAAAATAATTTAATATCACAGTTTATACTTAACTCTAGCAATTCCTACGTTTGAATTTACACAATATTCATACTTACTGGAAATAGCCCAATAGTTTTACTAAAAGTAGCAAATGACAAACAAAACGAGAACATAAATCTTTGACTCAACAACTTCATATCAGAACGCATTCACTTTTTTTTATAAAATAATAAAGGTATGATCCCGAACTCCGCTGCACGCAGCAGTGATGCCGCAGCCCTAGTGCAGGGCTATTTTATAACGTCGGATTCTATATTGGAAACGGATTTTAAAAAAAACGAGGCGAATTTCTGCAATTGCTATTTTAATATCCGAAAACTTTTCGGTGAATCGAATTGATATTCCCGTAAAGAATGCTTAAAACTTACAATCAACCTTAGATCACTACCATAAGGTTCATAATACACTGCAGCTGTTAGTTCCGTCTCACTCGCAAGTGACGCCCCTCCGCACGGAGCGCGCTAACATGGCGGCAGCTGCCGACCAATAGCGCTTCCCGCGTTTTGTAAATGTATCTTCTGCGCAGGTACATCGGTAAGCCATATTAGTTGGGAACTTCTGTACCTACGTGACAAGTAAATTGGCAACAAAAATATGAATTTGCAATGTCCTCTTCCCACAATATAAATAAAAGTTGGTCCTTTTGACATCTTGTCAACTCAAAGCAATTGAATGAATACACAACAGCTCAACACTGCCGCCTTGCTCGTTATCGGAGCGGTCGGCGGCACTGCTGCGTGCAGCCGACATCGGAATCATACCTTTATCAACAATTGGAATTTAGATATATACAGGAGAGTTAAAATAAGTAAAGCCTGACCAGAAAAATATGAGTATGCCATATTGCGGCCAAAACAAGGAACTAACAATTTTGTACATACGATAAATTAACAAATAGAGAACTTGAGTTCAAAAGACAGTGCTACTCAAAGTGAAATGGTCATCTAGATAATATTTGCATGGCCATTGTCGGTAGTTTTACGGTAGCAATAAAATACGTGTCTATGGTACAGACTTCACTATTATAAAAGAGTACACTATACTGAACTTATTTTTAGCAGAAGAATTTTAATTACTTTTTTGTGTAGTTACTTTAGTTTGCGGTTTAGAGGCGTTTTTGTCAAGTAACATGGCAAGTTCGGAAGGTACGTCCTTATTATTGGATCTCAAGAGCGAGCACAAATTTTTGACGAATTTCTTTGACGGTGTGATGTCATTTTCATGCATTCTCGTCCATAACGCTAAAGCATTCGGACAATGGTCATCGCGTTCTGAAAAAAAATATCACTTTAAAAATAAAATGAAACTTAATGCTTACATAAAATTTTGTATGGGAAAAATTGGTAAGAAGATGAACTACAGGAAAGACGATACATTCTCATTGGTTCTTGTTTAGATACATCAATAGTTTATATTATTGCTCGGTTATTACTGATTATAACTTATTTTGACACGGATTTTGTGCAGGCAAGTACCTCAAGCCTTCCGCCCAAGGGTGCCAGTACCTTACCTTACAAAACTCTACGACAGCAGTGCGCCGAGTGGGGATGTTTCTTTCAATCAGGTAGAAAAATGACACGCTACAAGCGATATCTAGTATACTATAAATCTATGGTTAGGTCTCATCTAGGCTTTGTGTCTTTCGCTGAACCTATCTTTAGACTTTTTGGCGGGAACTTGCAGAGTGACGTAGCATTTTCATTTTTATTTTCATAAATTTGTGTATTTTGAATTTTATTGTTTATTTTTGGTGGTATTTTACCCAATAAAGATCATCCATGTGCACCAGTGAAGTGAAATGAAATGAATTATGTGTATCGTGACTTTTCAAGTTGTCTCAAAATGTCCGTGTAGAGTTTTAGTACAATGACCACCATTGTAGTAAAACATGACTTTTATGGACGGTGACTGACTGAGGCATCGAGGAACAATCTCTTTAGAGTAGTAATACTGAACAATCAAATTCCGCAACTAGTCAATGATTTGTCACTGATTTTGAACAGTAAAGACCAATCACGGCGCGTGTTATTTTGACTTGGCCAATCAGATAGTAGGTGTCCTTGACTTAGCCAATCGGAGCGCATTGTCGGCGGTGGGAAATTGGCGGAATATATTTCAACCAAAATGAACGTCATTGCGCTTCTTTGGGTTACTTTTTCGATGGACTGAGGACTATAATTTGAAGTGTTTTATTGTGACTGAAAACTATAATATAACTCGACACTGGCAGAAATGAGCTCTAATTTGGGCTTGGTTGCCAAAATTCAAAATAAGAAGAAGAAGAACCTATCTTTAAAACTGAAGAAGACGGGCCAGTTGGCACAGTTGGTTAAGAGTCTGGTAAAGATTCCACCTATTGCGCCGCAGGTCGTGGGATCGATTCCCGCACAGGACAGGCATTTGTGTGCATGAACATCTCTGTATGTTCTGAGTCTGGGTTTATGTATATTAAGTATGTATTTACAAACAAAAAGTAGTATATGTATTATATCAGTTATCTGGTTTCCATAGTACAAGCTCTGCTTAGTTTGGGATCAGATGACCGTGTGTGAGGACTGACCCACGATATTAATTTATTTATTAAACTCAGATCAATTTGACGCAAAAAAAATCACTTACGATAAACATCCAATATGAGATCATATATCTCATTAGCAGCGACATGTCTCAAGTCCTTAACACATTCAGCAATAGTCTCTAATGCTGCGATTTTCTTCTCATCAGCGAAACGTTCGCAGCGCCTGAACAACGCGTCCGGATGCACTTTCACCGATGGGTCTAGTAATAACTTGCGGAGCGTCTTCTTATAGCCCACTTCTGCTAGTGCTGATATTATTGTTAGCTGGAATATGTTGATGTGAATTTGAACTTTCGGTGAGGGAAATAAGGTACTTTGTACTCTGTACGGTGAGTTCTGGCAGCTTCTACACTTTATGCTTATTCGGCCACATCAATTAACAAGGCGAGATTTTGGTCAAAGGGTCAAATCTCACCAGCATAGTAAATAAAGTATAGCATTGTTTGCTCACAGAGCAGCTCTACTGGGGAAGTACCTCCACCTTACAGAATTCCGCAGCCAAATAACTTTATGTTCTGTTCCAGCGCGTGAGTAAGGTTACCAGAGCTCATTGGGGAGGGGGGAAGGGTCGGTAACGCGAGAGTGATGCCCTTGAGTGTTGCAATTTTTCACAGGTCTACGGTACCTGCTTACCAGGTGGGTTACTAGGTGGGCCATAAAAAAACTGGATTCTCGACAGCCAAATAATACCAAACTCTGCAGAAAACTTCAGTCACCAACTCTGTAGAAGCTACTTGAAGGATCATTTGCAGAACGGAGTGCACTGTAAGCTAATTAAAGAATGCTATTTATAACTATCATCGCGAAGCTTTACCGGTGTGTTAGCAGTTGTATATTTTAGGCCTATTACCTTCTAGCTTTTTAAAAGTCGCAAACACATGGGCAAACTCCTTGGTATTGCAGTAACCGCTTACCATCAGAAGACCCACTTGCCTTTTTATCAGCCTTAAAAAAAACTTACCTGAACATCGCCCTGTCCATGTATTTTCTTATCAATAGTCAATATTGTCTGTGCCAACTTATTCAACCGCCCATTGGATTTCTCATTAGTAAGGAAATTGTCCTCAGACTGTCCGTCGTTCATGGTTAGTAATATCTTGCACAGCAGTTCGTGCTTCAAAGGAGTCTTGTTGTATTTATTAGCGAGCCGGACGAATTCGTCTACTGCGTCTTCTATATTACCACTGTTATTAACAAGAAATTAAAATTAATAAACTGAGAAAGTACAGTCGAGGACATAAATATGTATACACTTTGTGAAATCTAAAAGCAATTTCCTCGCACAATTATACAAATGTTGTTATTACTCAAATCATAATATGTTATAAAGATTCTGCCTGCATAATATCTCATAATTTCAATCAGTAGTTTAAGAGAAAATCGTTGCTGAATTTCACTAAGTGTATACATTATGACGTCGACTGTACTTCCACCTTACAGAATAATATTCCGGAAAATCCCTCGGGAACGCGGGTGTAACCGTGCGGGACAGTTAATGTGGATATATTTAGACTAACGGAAATATAACGAGAAGCTTCTTTAGACTTACATCTTCAAATGCGCTCTAACAAGTGGTCCTAGTAACACATTGCTGGGCTGACAGTAGTTCAGTGTGGTGAGTAACTCGAACATAATCTTGACTTCATCTTGTGAGCCGTGGGCTGCCGTCGCGTCGAGTAAGCGCCAACAGTTCATTGTTACACCCCGACCGCCTACTATACGTCTGAAATACGTAAATCGTATAATTTCGTCGTAATTTTATAGATTCCCGAACCTCATGATAAGACAGTTTTTACCATGTAACAAAATTCGACATAGATGGGAAAATGTGCCATCGGTCCTGGTAGCTTGGAGTCTCTTTTTCCTATCAGCCCAGGTGCGCCTGCCCCGTTAAAGGAATATATGAGGAAAAGAGTGCCATCGGCCCCGTTACCTGAGCAGCCGGGCTATTGCGTATCTTTGGTGGTAATCGTAACGAGCACCATTAATTATTTCATCCAATGACACACACGCGGTATGACGCGACGAAGACCATTCTTGGGCCCTGATTGGATGAAATTCATTATTGGTGTTAATTACGATTACCACCAAAGTTACGCGGTAGAGCCCCTGGTTACCAGGATATCAGAATAAGAACTTCTGAGAGAGATTAGCTTGAGAAAATCAAATAAATTGTGTACTTATAGAACTCACACTTACTGGCTTGATACTAAAAGATAAAGAGACCACTAGTGTAAAGTAAAAACCAAATGCTTATTTTATAGCAAGCGTGGGTAAGCGTGCTCCATTTTAGGCTACGACATCGTTGTTTATTTAAATAATTGAACTGTTTTACAAAAAACTTCAACCGACTTCAAAGTACACTAAGAAGTAATGAAATCCTGATGTGATGACAATGGGACCAAATGGGAAGTGTACCATTAAAAAAAAAGAAATTTCCAAATCTGTTAATAAATGACGGAGTAGTGAGGTAAAAAACATAAAAAAAACAAGCGAATTGAGAACCTGCTCCGTTTTTTGAAGTCGGTTAAAAATAGTTGTAATAGATCCGCAAAATGAGCTGGTTTCATAATTATTGCACGAAACACCGTACAATATCGTAACGTAACCTACATGCGCGACACTAACTCGCATTTGGCAAGTTTTTTTTAAATATTATTTACATAATTGGACTGTTTTACAAAAACCTTAAACCGACTTCAAAGTACACTAAGAAGTAACCAAATCCTGATCTGATGACAATGGGACCAAACGGGAAGTGTAAGCTTCCAGACAAAAAAGAATTTTCCAATTCGGTTAATATATGACGGAGTTATGAGGTAACAAACATTTAAGAAAAATACAACCGAATTGAGAACCTCCTCCTTTTTTGAAGTCGGCTAAAAATACTACTTTTCATCTACAATTAATATGTTTGCCTAAATATACTGCAATACAACAGTGAGGATACTAATCTCTTTACATTTACACCTGAAAGAAGCTGTAGAACTCAAATTATACATTTTATTATTCTTACCTCTTTTTTGACTGCTCACTGATCAACTCAAACGCTTGGTCAATCTTCTTTCTATACACCATGAGAGTGGCAAAGTCAATAATTTTGAACTCATCCAGCGTGAAGTTGGGCGAGGTCTTGTTCAAGTCGGCTAGCGCTATCTCAGCGAGGTCTAATTCACCGAGTTTCACGTGTAAATCAATGATGGCCGCCTTCATACCGGCCGAGAGGAATACCTGGTTTACGAATAGATGGTTCATTAGCTGGTATTAGTAGGTTAGTCTGTATTATACTACAACGTCAATGCTCAAGACAAGTTATGAGTCGACATTAAAAAAAAAAAATTTGGAACCTGCACCAATTATATTAGGTTTATTTTCGATTAACACGAGCTATTCTTGAGACTGTGGTGACATTGTGGAGGTGGCGGGACCCACCTGGACTAGACTCGCAGCTGACAGGAGTATATGGCGTAACATGGAGGAGGCCTTTACCCTAAAATGGGTTATCCCTTAAATATTTAAATTTAATAACTGATTATTATTTTAAATAATTTAAATTTGTATTAATAGAAGTTATATTTTTTTAATTAATATTTTATTGCATGTTATTGTTTTGATATGATTTAATTTAAAATAATTTTGAAACTAGGGAATGTTATGAAATAGGTATGTACAGTCGAGGACATAAATATGTATACACTTTTTGAAATTCAAAAGCGATTTTCTCGCATGTTTAACATTTAAGTGTTAAACTATTACACAAATCATAATAGTATATGTTAGAAGATTCTTCCTTTATAATATCTCTTAATTTCAATCAGTAGTTTAAGAGGAAACCGTTGTTGAATTTTACTAAGTGTATACATATTTATGTCCTCGACTGTACTAGTATTTATTTGGGAAATAAAAGTCTTATTATTATTATTCTTGAGACTTGAACTGAATTTTGTTCAATACAGGCCTAAGATCTGGTACACAAAATACCATATAAGCTGGCCCAATTTCTAGATACTTGTTGTATCCGGGTTAAACATTCTGTTAATTCACGTTTTTTTTTGGCGTTGTTTTCATCCTGCTAACTCTCCTATTTTGCCAAGTTTCAAAGTTTCATCTGAACTGATCAGCAATAACGTCTTGATTGAGTAATAAACATTTAGCATGTGTTTGTTGCATGCTGAATTTGTTATATTAATGAGATCGCCTTAGAATTTTAATATAGGATTAAGTGCTCACCCCCTCTTTTTGGCATTTGTCAGCAATCTCCCTGGCGGCTTTTAGGTTGCCTTCTCTGCAGTACTGCTGTAGTAGTCTTCTGAGCACACCTCTAGTATTCATACCCTTTGCTTCCAGCTCAGTCAGGTGAGCTTTAAGGGATTCTTCGTTCATTTCTTTCTGATTTTATCCATAAAAAAAAGATTTTTTGTCAAAATCAAACTATAGTTTAGCAGCTTTTACGCCGTTTGATAATGGTCAGCATCATAAGTAGATGATATTTTTTTAAATTTTTATAGCCTAAGTTTGACCGCAATCTCACCATGGTAAGTGATGATGTGGCCGACGGTGGTAAGCATACAAAGCCTAGAAGGAGCTGGCTCTCAAGTGCAGCTTTCGGAACACACTAGTAGTTGCTTGGCGACAGATTTTCAACTTAAGGGTGGTAGTTAGCCAGGTGGGTACTACAAAGTACCCTTCCATCCATGGTTTCCTTACAATGTTTTCCTTTATCGAAAGCTCAAGCTCATTGTAGGACTACTACTTTAATTTAGTTGAGATTTGAACTGTCAGATATTGATGACGATTAATAGAGTTTAAATATTAAATAGTAGGCCATTTTACGAAAGTGCTACTGCCGACAAAGCTAATACACGACATTTGGCAACAAAAATCAAACTCACAGGATGTGGTATTTGTTGAACGAACATATCTCCCTCATCGACAAGTCTTTCATCTGTTATTTCAATAAGATTATTTCGGAATGACTCTGCGGCCTTAGTCCCGTACTTCTCAGGTAAACGGGACATGCAGTAGTCTGCCGCTGATGTCGATATATTTATGTTCGCTTTGGTTAATGCCTGTAAAGTAGAACATTTATGAAGTCTTTTACATTTTGTATCATTAATACCCATAACAATCTAATAGATCCCTTTTGAGAACCAGAGTATGTGCCTTGAGCACAGGTAAGTGCAACGTTGCCTTGAAAAGAACTGCGCATTCAGTGGAACTACTAAGTACATATAAAGATTGCCAAATTCTTGTTTTTTATCGATTCCTTTACCGAGAACAAATGACAAGGACCTCATATCGACATTTTTGGCAGCAAATCACTACTGTACGGTATATCTATGAATGCACCTATATGCAAACTGCTCAGGCTTTGCACAAGGCTATGACTGTTGATATTCTTACTCTATGGTCAGAACATAAATATGTTTGTATTCATGTGCCAAAAAGAGACAAACATACTGCGACAAGAAGAGACACCCTTTTGTCAAAACGGACCAATTAGATAGTGAGTTAATAATTAAATAATCGAAAAAATATTGTGTTGTTTAAAAATAGGACATAAAATAAAGCAATACCTATTCGATTTATATAATTCAGAGAATTCGTCTGTCATATTGTATGTTGACCTATCAAAAAAACATGAGTTGAATGAGTTAAGGGGCCAATAAAAAAAAAGACTATCTTTCTAGATCTTAATTGTGTTAAGAGTAAAATCAAAATGAAAGTCATTTATTCAGTTTAGGCCGTGGTAAGGCACTTATGAACGTTAAGTTGTTACATATAGTTGTATTTACCACCGGTTCGAAATACACTTAAACTGAGAAGACTCCGGCAAGAAACTGAGCAAGCATCAAAATTAAAATATATCACCTTGACCAAATTATTAAAATCAGACAGATCTTCGTTTATCTTGATATGCCTCATAAACAGGCATAGGAACCTGCCGACCCAGTCCTTGTTCTTATCCGTCGCTTTAGCCGATATGTCCTCCAAAGTGTGCACAGTTGACTTTATATCCGAACTAATTAGATATCCCTTTAGAAGGGGCTTTAGAATTTTTATTGTATCTACTTTCCCTTGGAATAATTCACCTGTAATAGTAAAATTTACTTCAATTTGTTAGCAGTGGTAGAATAAATTTTCTTAATGATAGGCATGTAGTGACAACTATCAATTACATTATCTTATTTTGATACTAAAATTGTATATATGGAATTTCGAAAAATACATTATCCGAGCCGAGAATCGAACGAGTTGATTTTGAAATATAAAAATACATTCTGTATTATTGCACCATAACAGTGTCGCTTATGGATCAAATTCTGGGAAGTAATGTTAGATGAAAAACTAATCAAAAGATACATAATTCTTTTAGGAAAATATTTTGGTTTTCAAACATATAATAAACTTTGTCAAATTCCCAACATAGTTTTGTTTTTGTTTTTTGAAAATCCATGTGTACCTACCATTTTAGTTTTTATCAAAATCGACCTCGAGAATTAATTTTATATTCCCTATACTTTGGGAAATGGCCCTCTAAGCCCAATTTTTTTTGTATACAACTGTCCAACTTCTACAGTTGGACCGCGGTCACCAATCTTGCCTTTTAAATGGAACCTTACTCCTCCATAGGCATTGGGTATGACATTTTTATATGCCATTTTTTTAATTTATTAAACAAATTCTACTTACAAATCTCACTAGCAGCTCTAACTTGTCCAGTATTAAGCAAAGTCTCCATCATAGGAGTCAGCACTGTAGTAACAGTCAGACCGGCCTCAATGAATTTCTTCATCAAGTTCTGTGGTGAAGTAAAGCTGACAAACGGTAGGGTGTAATCCATTATAGTATCGTAGTCTGGGTTTACGTCCATATTCACCATTATTGTAAGTGTGTTCATAATGCCTGAAATTTTATATGAAGACGATCAAAATAGCCGGTTACATGCGTTATTTACAACTAAACTTAGTCTCACTATGTCCCTTTCCAACAAAGAACATGAGAAAAGGATGTAAGAAAATTCCAGTCAGTCCAATGCTTTGTTTTCAACATTAGTCGCCATACAAATTGGTTACGTCTATTTACCCGCAAATGAAAGCGGCAAAGACTAATTTGACAGCATTATGTTCTATTCTATTTCAATAATTTTGTAAGAAAGAGATGTGATATGATTAAAATTAATTTAGTGCGGTTTACAATAGAATCGGCACCATAAGGCTACTTTCGCATTTTCAACGCGCGTTATTTCTAACGTCATGAAATACAACTTATGATTTCTCCTATAAGTGTTCACACGCTAACTCGTTTTAAAAACGTCTGCGTGCGAACACGTACAGGAGAAATGAATTGGTTTTTATAAGAGCGTTATTGAAGGTCGCAATTGGGATGGTTTTCTAAGCGATTGTTCACGCGACAAAAATATGATACCTGAAATGAGGACGCCACCTGTAGATTTTATACGACAACTTATAGTTAAGTCAACAATAGTTTTAGTTCTTTATTTTGCCGCAACATGGCGAAGTATTTTATTTTTCTGGTTGGACATTACCTAGCATAAAATGTCTACATATTTATCCTCTAATATTATAAATGCGAAAGTGAGTTTGTTAGTTTGTTACGCCTTCACGCCTTAACTACTTAACGGATCATCATGAAATTTGGCACGCAGATAGCCTATGGTATGGAGAAGGAAAGTCTACTTTTTATCCCGGGAACGCGGGTGAAACCGCGGAGGACAGCTAGTATTTTTATAATGCCATAATTCATTAATAATTTGGTCATATCATATAAAATATCCAAACATATTTCCCCTTCTTTTTATATTATCATCATTATGTTCCTAACGTTAAGTATAAAATACCATAGACTACATACCCTTTTCCCCATTAGACCTAGAAGCCTGGATCAATATAGGCCAGAAGTAATGTGGACGTATCGGCATGCCCAGTTGCCGCATTCTTGTGAACAAGTCTAAGGCTAAAGGCACCTTGCTTAACTGTAGGGCAGCTTCCGATGCGTTCTGTATTGCTATGGGGTTACGCCCTGATGACATCAGCTCTTGGGTTATTAGTCCTATTATGCTTGATGGCTGAAAAGATGAGAACATCCGGATTTCTTTCAAGAAGAAGCATATTTGTCGTCGCCTTGCAACTAGACTATTCAACTCCACGAGAGGCATTGGGCAAAATGTCATACGGTATAAACATTTAAAACATTATGACAATACAAAATATGTTAAAATCCGATCTGCCCCTTTTATTTATTTAAGGTTCACCAGCAGTTTTTACAAACATAAGATCTAGGCTTTAGTCATTTATAATATGTCTACAATTTTGGCCTATTAAAGTAAAGTACCTATATCTTGTGGGGCCTTCCTAATCATCGTAAAGTAGTGAAATACCCCAGAATGGTCTGGTGCCTACCCCAGCATCTACATCTAAATTCGATGGCCGAATTACGGCAAGACACCTCAAATTGAAATAACTTTCGTGTACATTGCATCGGCTTTTAGGATCCAGGCCCCTCTTGGAAAACAAATCTAGATAAGCCAATGCTCCCAACCCGGTGCATCTTAGTTGATTATATGAATTACACAATCGAAGTAACTATAACGATGATGGAACATTCAATTTTTATTTTTATTAAATACTGACCATAGAAGCTTTAACACAATCTCTGACTAAACTCCGACCGTGCAATCCCTGATCATCTTTAGGGCCGAATGATGGCAGTGGTAGACATTTGTAGATCTCCAATGCAGCTATTGGGTGATTTTGAAAAACCAACAATGTTGATACACTCTGCATGAATGGGGATATTGACGGTGTGTTTAGAATTTCTTGAGGGAGGAAATGGAGGACCTGAAATGAAGATATTTTTGTAATATTACATTAAAAGACCACATACAAAACTTAAAAAGTAAATTATAGTTGCTTAATCTATGAAAAAAAAATATTATTATTATAATTAGGGTATTAATGGTGTGTTTAGAATTTCTTGAGGGAGGAAACGGATTGTATAAAGTACATTAAAGACCAAATATAAATCTTAATAAGTAAAATATAGTTTCTTAGATTTAGTAACACTAAGAAAAAAACTGAAGTCGTATTTTTGTAAAAGGATTATGGGCGTTTTGGTACCCCCTCCAACAGCAATAATTGTAGTGTAGTTGAAAAGGCCTTTCCAATAGGAACAATATTTACGATCAAGACTGTTACCAATTCATTGTCCGTTCGGAGTTATCCCTGTATGAACATGACTTATTTAGAAGAAATAAAAATAAAATAAAGTGATGAGTTTCATCAAACCGTTAATTCGGCATAAGTGAACAATTAATAGAAAATCTATACTAATATAATAAAGCGGAAGATTTATTTTTTATAATTGGAACTACCAGTCGGTTTCGAAAATTTCTTTCACTAAAAGGATCCACTACATAATCCCTGAGTGAACGGGAATGAGGTTAAGCCGCGACGGACAACTAGTAATCAATAAAAATTGTATTAAAAAACCGACAACAAAACAAGCGCTTAAGTACCTATTATTATACATAAAAATACCTTTCTAGTCATATAAAAATTATTGCTATTGGAGCGGGTACCAGGTCCCATACATTTTAGCCCATCATCCTTTCCTATCTTCAATATTTTAAGTACTATCTCTCTGTGTACCATAGCCGCAAACTTTCTATATACAGTAAATTCTTTTTATAAATGGAAAAATGTGAAAGTTCAATGTAATAAGACAACAAACCCTCGGTATAGGACCATACGTTCCTGCCGCAGCCAGCGTCTTAACAATTTCCATGACATGTGTTTCACCAAACTGAATTCCCGCTTTCTGTGCTGTTAACATTTCTTCAACAACCACGTCAGCCTTCTTATTACATGCTAGCGCTCGAGAAGTCGCCGTATAGGTGTCTACAGTCGCATCTAGTTTCAAACTCTTCATCATTATAAGAACTTCTTGAATGTTTTGTAGATTCCTGTAAAGGAATTTGGAGTATAATAAATAAATATATCCTGGAACATTCCTCACACACGGTCATCTGATCCCAAACTAAGCAGAGCTTGTACTATGGAAACCAGATAACTGCTACTAATTTTTGTTTGTAAATACATACTTAATTTACATAATTACACCCAGTTTCAGGACATACAGACATGTTCATGCATAAAAATGCATGTCCTGTGTGGGAATCGAACCCACAACCTGCGGAATGATAAATGGAATCTTAACAAACTTCTATAATTTTAATTGCTGTCACAGAATTAGAAATATTACTACCTACAGAAGGCTCACTCCCCAATCAAATCTGTGTCTAGGTATGAAAAGATACCTACAACTTCACTCTTTCTATTCTATTGCATATCTCTCCGAAAAATTTAGAATTAGCTGGGCCTATTGCTGTTGAAGAGTGCAAAGTCAAATTATGTTCTGGAAATGTCACAGAATAAACCCTAATGCCATATAATTACGACTGTTGGAGCAATGCTGCCTCCTAATGCATTGCTTTCTTAATATTTCCCAATATCTCTTACCCAGCTTTGCCTTGACAGATGATAAGTGAATTAAAAATACTCTCAGTGGCTGGAAGACCTTGTGACTTCATGTTTGATATGACTTCTGTTGCTTGATTTAAATCACCTGCCTGAAATTACGAGAAATTTCACTAATTATGCTAATCCTATAATAAATAAAGAATAGGTGAAGAGTGGTAAGTTCAGAGAAGTTGTTGTTTGTCGTTTTAATCCAGTGAGTGACAATTGCTATTAAATTAAAGAGGAACCAACAGCTTGTAATATTGTAAATTGTATTTTAGATTATTATGTAGTGTATGTTTGATTATATTAAATTGTACTTTTAGACATACATATTAATCTACTTAGTCTGTTGTCTTGCATGGTCTATGTTGTGTGCATGTAATTGGTACATGTATCATAATAGTTATAATTATAATAATAGCTACAAATGTGTGTAATACATGTGCTGTTGATGTACCTTTTTATAAATAAATAAATATTATAAATGCAATAAATAGCTTTTTTTATACCACTAAGGTAGCAAACAAGCATACAGCCCGCCTGATTGTAAGCAGTTACTGTAGCCTATGAGCGCTTGTAACAACAGGGGTATCACTGGGGTATTGCCGACCCAGCTTGTAGGTGCTTATCACATGCATGATCATAAATAGTCCTTCTAGGCTTTGTGTGCTTATCACCTTCAGCCACATCATCAATTACCATGTTGAGATTGCGGATAAATACAGGCTACTGTAAAACAAACTGACAAAACTCCAGGTTGGTAACTAATAAAAATGATACTAGCCTCTCCAAGTGCCCTCAATATCAACTCATAGGTGGTAATTGTAGGCTTGACCGGTGCCATCTGGCTGATGAAGGTACTGACTGTGAGGGTCCTGTTGTTGGCTATATATACTCTCAGGAGTTCATTATAGTGCTCCACATCGAATTTTGTATGAGGTCTAGAATAGAATGAACAAATTACAAAAATACTTTTTGAATGCCACAATATTAATAATATTGGTATTTGTACATATGAGAAACTAATTAAGCTCCATAAGAAGCAACCTGTAGCAGTAAGGATTAATTGTAATTAGAAGTTTAGAAAAACTAATTGGGTCTGGTGCTAATTGCAAGTCTAACACTCCTTCTTATTACACTCAACTTCCTACAATTGTCTACCATACCCTTAAGGTTGCAAGCATTCCTTACCTTACCAAATCTTAGCCCTGGTGCTTCAGAGTACATAACTTCTCAATTTTCTATAAGAAAACTAACTAAGGCAGCCTCAGCAACTCCTTTACACAGACCAAAATTAATGACACCCATAACTTCAATAGCAGCCCTAATATAATATATATATATATAATGCCCTGCAGGGCACAGGCTGCCTCTTTCAAATAAGGTTGAAAGGGAATAGGCAAAACACACTTATGCCCACTGAAACTGGTGGAGTGGATAGACTAGTGGTCAACATAGTGTTGGAGTTTTCAAGCTGCCCAGGAGGCCTCCAACTAGCTTAATGAATATCACAATTAAGTGATAACCCATTACTTACTTTAATGTATTCCACACCTCTTCAACTAGATTCATTCTAGATAATGTGGTTTCATCAGGTAACAGCTCAGTACAACAACGTATTAACAGCAATCCCTGCTTTCTAGACGAAAAGTCAAACTCCTTCACTTTATTAATTACTCTCATCAGATCATTCTTGTACACTCTGTTCTTCTGATGAATATCTGAAGAAAGACCTGCGATCAGCTTTTCAAGTAATTCTTCAGAATTTAATGAAGAAGGCTTTTCTATATGATCCTTCGATAATCCAGGTGAATTTCGATATTTTTTCTTGTTGATAAATCTTTCAGCATTTTTCATGTGTGTAGTTGTAGCAATAAACCTGAAAATTATATATCAATCAATAGGATACCATTTACATTGTATGCTACACAATGTAATAATATTTTTATTCATTTGAATTCTAATGAAGTAGAAAATAATTCTAAGAATCCCAATGCACCTAACCTATACGACTGAAAATTGTTAATATGGCATAAACACGGTACGGTAAAAATCTTTCTGTTAACTGGAATTTTCTTGTACAGTAATATTCTCGCAGAATTTGTAATATTAACATATCTTCGACACAACATTGTAAAACTAATAAAATTTAAATTTCCCTAATTTTCTTTCAGTTAGTCTTGTGTAGTTCACGAACGAACTAGTTCCAAAGAGCGCTCCCACAGACGAACTACGCGAACTAGTTCCCAGATATCTCGCTCCTTAGTTCGCTTCGGTATAATAAAATCGACTTGTAATAGCGAGAGTGAGCGAGAGCGCGGAGCAGCGCGCCGCCCGAACTAGTCACGCACGCACGTTACCTAGTCGATAACTTATTCATAATAAGGAATACAATATACTTATTAAACCAATTACACTATTATTTACACATTATTCAAGTTGAAACTATTAATAACACACTTGGAACAGAATACATTTTAAGTAATATGTGGTGTGGTAATATTTCTATAATGAACTACATCATTTAAAAAATTATATATATACATGAGTACAATGTATGTAACGTAAAAAGTAACGGTAAAAAGAGCTACTTTTAAAAAACTAAAGAAATCGTGCAGGAGCATTGGTAAAGTGGGAGAACGATTTGCCTTTCTCTAGTTCGAGACGGGGGCTGAGGAACTAAAAGAGCGAACTAGTTCGCCAAGGAGGAGCGAACTAAACGGAGCGCTCCCGGTCGTGAACTATTACGCGCAAGACTACTTTCAGTATCAAAACAGAGAACTGTCAAATGTCAAATGCTGTCAATTTTCCATAGATTATTTGCAATTTTCTTTCAAGTTTTCAACCAGTTAACCACAGTATGTAAATTCTCAGAACTAAATGTTTAGTCGATTATTTCAACTCAAGCTATTTCGATACACACACGCTGCTTTATCCCACCTAAGAAGTCAAAAGTAAAAGTAAAAAGGTGATCGTTTTTCAGCTAGATTACTATAATATTTTTTCTTCTAACAGAAATTCTGTCGTGTAACACAATATTGCAATAATTATTGCAATGTTGGTGTTCATGCAAACTGTAGACAACTTCACATCAACTCAAGTTTTAATTCAAAATTTCAAACACGTGGCGCTAGTGTTGTTCGGGCGGTCGGTTGTCTTGTCTTTCTTGCTGTCAATTGTCAAACTCAATCGTGATTCGTGGATGTGGAGTGTTTTGTGTTGTGAGTGGATTTTAAAAATTCATGTATTAACGTTGTCATGTGGTAAGTTATCGTCATTTTATACGGATTTCCAAATTGCAGTTTATATTTTCGATATAATCTATAAATCGTAAGGTATGGAATGTCCGTCATTACGTTCGCGGCCTGCCGTTATTTGACCGCCATCGACCAAGCTTAGCAATGTTCGGCTCCACCTTTAGAGCAAAACGTGACATCCACGGCTATATCTGTTAGTTACGCTTTATTAAATTACCGCCGTTAGGTTTAACCATAAACTTACATTTATTTAGATAACCTAACCTTGTTGGAAATTATCCTGTGTATACCTACTTACAAACAGCAAGCAGTGATTCATAATGTTGTTCGTAATATTGTTATCCTAGCTACATTTATTATGGCTCCGTTAAATAAAATAAAGAAGTATTTTAACTTGCTACACAATTAATAATTTACTAGTTAAGTTCACACCTACACACAGAGCTTATAAATTGGTAACTTCTAAAACTCTATACCTAATTCAAAGGAGGTAAGTCAAATACTCAACTATTTTTTTTAATTTTACCAGTTGCCTAAACATTTCTAATATAAGTCCTTGTAATATATGACTGTTAAGTTCCTTTGTACAGAAAGAACATTTTAAAGTATGATGTCATTACATTCATAATAGAATTTCTCATCAATTTCAATATTACAATTACCAATACATTTGTTATGATGCTTATGGTACACAGAAGTTGTCCTTTGTGGTAAAAAGTATTCAAATTTGATTAATTTATTTGAAATTATATTGGCTCATCTTCATAAGGCAATAAGCATAACACAAGGTAATCCCAGTCTGGCCATTAGTAATTAGTCACAAATACAACCAGCTGTACTGACATTGTTTAAATTAAATTAAATCAATTTAGTGTAAGACTGTGTATTACCAAGTTACTCAGACATTTTACTATTGTTACCGTAATAAAACATAAAACTATACTATTCTGATATTTATTAATCCAAATATGTCAATTATATATCATCGGGGATAGTGTAAATCTGTGAACCTACCATACGTAAAGTGTGCATGTCTGCACTACGTGTAGGTTTAATGGGGAAGGTTATACGTTTATTGTGTTTGTTTGCCGGCCGTAGACAAGGGGTATTGTTATTTAGCGATTCCTTGCATTCTATATGTTACGTCAAAGAGGTATCTGCCAATAAGGATATTGCGTGCCTTAACCGCGAAATTTGAAATTTGTTAGATTTACACAATATCTCCAACCATATTAAGCCCTATAAACACAGCCAAAATAAATCAGTATTCAATATTGGTACTGTAAGTAATAATTTTACACACCACATTGCTTGGGGTCAATGTAGTGCCAATTGGTACCAATTAGTCTGCCTCAAGTTCTCACGTGTGTAATGGTGACCTATTTTTTCTTAAATGCAAGCACTGTCTATTGCGTCAAGTCAAGAGACCATAGTGAATTGAATATAATTATGTTAGTTAGGATTTTAATAGATTCATTAATTTTAAGATTGTTGAATTTAGGTATTTCTGAGAATGTTCTGATTTCTGATTGACATAAAAATTTACCTATAATACCCTATAGTATCCAGATTTTTCACAGTGTGTTACTGTAGTGACCTTCATATGAAGTTGATAATGCATCAAGTGATGTAATTGTGTTAGCTTTTTGTGATTGATTGTTATTTTTCAAAGTTACTTCCTTTCATCTTATTTCTGTAAACCCAAAACACATTCAAGTACCTATATTAATTATAGTTATGTCAATCATTATGATATGACTGCAGAAATTAGCTTTTTCCTATACATTGTGACATACCTGGTATGAATAATAAATTAATATTAACTTCCATAATAAACTGGTTATAAAATAATATTTTTTCCAATTGGACTGAGAGTTCCAAACATTTGCGCATTTTAGAAATTCTTCTGCTTTATTAAAAATAGCATTAATTGTAAATTTGCTATTATACAGATGTAAAATAATTATGCTATATATTTCTCTTATAAATATAAATTATAAACTTAATTCAAAACCTACCTAAACTATTGAAAGTTCCAATAAGGAGGCCAGAAGAGATAACTAAAGACTCTCTACTCTCTACTTTGCTCTCTAATAAGAATTTGTTAGTTATGATGACAACCCTATCAATCTGTCCTTTCACGAACTGATTGTGTGTATGTACCTAGTTACTTAGTTTTTATCAGTTGTTCTTCGTTAATACTGATAACGCCATGTTTTTAGGTCAATGTTAGTAACTAGTAACAGTTAATATAACATTTTTAATGAAAAATTAATTTGCCTACCAACTTTTTCCAAATACCAATCAAGAAATTACACTGATCAATATAAATCATAAACCAATAAGAATTTACATTTAGGCGCCGATCCACAGCGGGCGGTCTAGAGTTATGATGCGGTCAAAATTCTGCGTTCTGTAATGATGCGGGGCGCTTTGGATCATTGCACGCACACAGCGCCGGCGCACTGTGGATCGAAAATCAGCTTTCATGATAGATTTATATTTGTTAACTAAGCTCATTAAAGATGTGTTAGCTAAAGTGCTTAATTATTGAAAATATTTACTAGAACTCCTAATTACCTACTTGCCAGAATAACATAATAGTTTGTGATTTGTGTTGTTGCATGTTGGTTATGGTACTACAAAATAAAGATTAAATATCACTTTTTCAGGCTAATTAGCTAATATAAACTTGTTATTTTGTCATGGTGCTTTAAAACAAGCCATTACAAAATTTAAAAAAAAATATATATTTCTTCATTTTTTTCTTTTTTTCTGCAGCAGATAACGTTATGTGTGGTATGTCAATAAATCATAAATAATTAGTTCTAAAACTCCCTGTAAGGATATTACGATTTAACTTGCTGTTCCAAAGATAATCGCATTTTTCATACGAGTTCCTATACAATTTTTTCGAAAAAAAAACACAAATCTTCCATTTGTATGCTAAATGAAACATGTCTGAATATTTGAGCATAGTAATGGTAAACAAAAGCCATATCCAAGAAAAAAAACGACACTTAAAAATTAAAATCCCTATGTCTTCGAAAGCTGATTTTCGATCCACAGTGCGGCGGCAGTCAAGGAGAACGCACGTAGAACTGACCGCAGGAGTCTAGACCGCTCGCTGTGGGATCGGCGCCTTATACTTTTTTTTTATAAATAAGTGGTGTGGTGGTGAATAAGTGCATCCAACTCACAGGTCATTCTCAAAACACGCGTTCACATACTAACCTGTTCACAGACTAAGACTGTTCACAGACTAAACTAGCAGTAGTATCCTTGTCTCGCTTTGCTTGTCTCTTTTTGGCTCAGTTAAAGATATATCCTGTCAATACTGGTATTATAGCGTGTCGATAGTTTGGTTGGAGAACACTACACACAATATATATGGAATGAAAAAATATATATATGGAAACACATACCAAACAGTAAGTAACGCTAGCTGTTTACTCCCAGATTTATTACAATAATAGCTGGTTAGTTGAGAAAATAATCTAAATCCATGTGCGATGAGCGTATCATTGTCAGTTTTGATACGTGCGTGCGCGCAGGGTTTCGTTTGTCATGCGCGACGTTAATATTGCGGCGGATGGCAACCGATCCACGGAATGCGATGTAAGTTATGAGAGGGAGGGAAGATATGATCAGTGGGACAAAGCTTTCGACATCAATGTCGGATTAGACATTCGGCGAAGAACATATTTTGGTATCCCGTGTAAGGGATAAATACGTAATAATACGTATCAAAAAAAAAACAGGGAATGGCAGCCAACTGAAGTTACCTACGCGGTAGAGAGAATTTTATATCAACTCATTTTTTCATTTTGAAATGATTAATATTATAAGCTTCTGACATGTGACCGCATTTCCAATTTGAATCATCAAACTTCACCAAAAAAATCATCTCGCTCGATATCCTATTTGAATTTGGTTGCTGAAACCGAAGCAAAAACAAGGTGCCTAACCTATTAACCGTAAATTGTTAGAAGGGCAACAACTTAAGTAAACTAAGACATTCATTATAGACTTTAAAGAAAATCAATGTTCATCGTTGAGTGATAGGGTTCACTCAACGACGAGTTAATTTGATTTATGAATATTGAAGAAACCCCAAATGTGTTAGAAGAATCCTAACAAATTGAAAATTTCATTTATAAGGGATTTATTACACCGTATTAACTGTTGGTTTACATCTGCATTATCGCGAATTGCTTCTGGCTTGGTTTAGTAGCGTTGTGGTGGGTGTTACGGACGGACGGAAGCCTCGCGTGCTCTCGCGCAGTCAGATTACGAACGCTCACAGACCAGTGCCAATCGGAGAGGGGACACTACATAACGTTTGCAGTTGTCTCAGAGAATTATTTTAGTATAGTTTTCGCGGTTGCGTTTTTATTTCCTATGAGAACGAAGAACAGTGGATCGAATTTTGTGAGCTTAATTAATTTTGGATAGTGCAGTGGTTATTGTGTTGTTTGGAAATTGACTCATGGATCAAAGGTAATTTTTGATACAATCTGATTATCAGGTCCCATCTGATTTATTCAGGTGATGTGAGACTGCGTGTCTTATTATTCGATTATACGATACTCTTTGCCCATGCGTAGTCAGGAAGCTATTTAATATTCCTAGAACGCAATGCCCACTCAACTAGAAAAGCGTTTACATATAAACAACATACTTCTTGGTTATCTTGATTCAAGTTCCAAGATAATACTGTATCAAAGAAAACGAAACAGACGGACTATTTAGATCTAACAATAATAGGAAGAATTTAAACTCGAATCGCGTCGTAAAATGTTCTCAACACCACAAACATTTCTCAAACAACTTTTAGACGACGAAGATAATTTCTGGGACAAAACAAAAGGCATTTAAGTTATTAGTCCTCGTCCAAAACAGAAGCAATGTTTCGAGAAAATTGTTTTGATCCGAATTAAATGTAATGCATGAAAATAATTAAGTATTCAATTTAACTTAAACAATGAACCCACGTAGAAAATTTAATAAAAAGATATTACGGGAGATTATAATTCCAACTTTTGATGGTTGAAAGCTATTCGTGAAGATAAAAGAATGTTATCGAGATATGTAGGTATTTGTTTATATTTGGATTCTGTAAGTTTCTCTTTCAAAACCTAGTCTTATTTGCCAACTATCATAGCGTTGTGATTTTGAGAAATACCTATTCGAACGAGATTCAACAAACTGCTAAAGAATATTTCTAATATAATAGATTTCTAAAGATAAGTGATATAGCCGAAATTTCGAAACGATCAATGACACGAAAACATGAAACGTGGGAAAGTTCTATATTTAGGTTGGTTGTTGCCCTTATACCCTTAAATAATAATGGATTTATTCACGCCACGTCAAATGAGGCTACTTTATTGATTATATAACCTACCGCCAAGTTGTAATGACTAGTCGACTCCTCATGACACTGAAATATAATATTGCTTGTAGGGCAGAGATAAGCTTGTCTGTCAGTAGGTACAGCATGTTTATTTTTATGAATGTTTGGCATTCTAACGTATTGTCATACATATTCAATGTCAAGGCTCTTGTGTCTTGCATGTAGTACGGACAGAACATTAGTAATACTTGTACAAAGACTCTCTTTGCGAATTATCATTTATTTATTTTTTACCCTGTAATTCAAAGAGTTTCTTGGAATTCTCATCGAAATCTCTATCGTACCTTAATTTATGTTATGCAATAGACAAGTCACTTGATTTTTCTTTATTCACAACCAAATATTTCGAAGTAATCCAATTTCAAGCTCCTTATTTATTGCCAGAGATTGCTCTTCGAAGTTTATAATTGGGATTTCATTAGAATCTACGTTCTTGTGATTTCATTTCTTTAATTACGAGTTAACTTTTTCTGATCGTCACAATTTGATTAGACCTTACATAAATTCACTCCGAATGTTGATTTTATCTTTAACTTTATAATCGCTTGTATTCTTCTGCGGAGTTCTACATACATTAAAGATTCCCCAAAATTCGATGAATCTGAAAAACGTTAATGGCGATTAACGATTTTAAAAATGCTTTGTTTGACGTGTTTTTATAATTCATGTTTAATGAACAATGTGTCCATTGTTGCAGGTTATGTGTGTGTGCAGTTAGATAAGCAACATCACTGTGATAGGATTGTTGAAATTATCCAACAGTGTGGAATGGTTCCGCTGTGTCGGCGGTGTCTTGTAGATGTAAGTAATTGGCTATTTGTATACTTTCTCCAGGTTGTTTGAAAACGTCACTTTTTATTTTAAAAAAACTGGTCAATGATGAGTGGCTGAAGGTAATAAAGCGCACAAAGTTATAGGAACTTGCTCTCAGTTGCATAGTATTCCTATAAAACTCTGAAACATTTAACCAAATGAAATATCAAACCAGTTATTTGACGGACCAGTTGGCGCAGTTGGTTAAGATTCACCTTACGCGCCGCAGGTCGTGGGTTCGATTCCCGCACAGGACATGCATTTGTGTGCATGAACATGTCTGTATGTCCTGAGTCTGGGTGTAATTATGTATGTTAAGGATGTATTTACAAACAAAAAAGTAGTATATGTATTATATCAGTTACCTGGTTTCCATAGCTTGTAGGTAACAAGCTTTGCTTAGTTTGGGATCAGATGACCGTGTGTGAGGAATGTCCCAGGATATTTATTTATTTATTTTATTATGTCCATCGAGATGTAGCTGCAGAAACAAGTTCTTTATTTTTACCCGACTGACCCGGAAGGAGGGTTATGTTTTTCGAGTGTATGTATGTATGTATGTATGTATGTATGTATGTATGTCTATTTCTTTGGCACGCTCTGCAGCCTAAACGGCTGGATGGATTTAAGCATATGAGGTGTCGTTAGATTCGTCTTGACTGTGGGAGTGTCATAGGGTATATTTTTTTTATATGGCATCTACGGATAAGAAAAGAGGGGGGGTATTAAAAACAAAAATTTCGTTATTATAACAATATGGGTATCAAATGAAAGCTTGTGTACAGCCCATTCCATATATGTATATATTGCAATACTTTTGTGCTACCATTTTAACGTAAACTGCAAAAAACCATGTCAGTAGGTACTATGAGCGGTACCGTACGTAGGTAACTCACAGAGTTGCGATGGTTGTTAGCGTTACTTTACCGTACCGCTCATTTACTTACTAATACTTACAACTCATTCTGTATAAAACTAAAAAGTCTGAAATAAATTAAATTATTAAAAGAAACAAAAAACCCGACTGCGTAAAACAAAAATTAACTGAAAAGAGTAAAACAAGATCTTTAATCTATAGAATTTGGAATATAACTTGAATGTTATAAGGTATTGCAGTCGGGGATAAACAAATATTACAAAAAAAACACATACCTACCTAGGTTTGTCCCCAACTGCAATACCTTATAACATTCAAGTAATATTCCAAATTCTATAGATTAAAGATCTTGTTTTACTCTTTTCAGTTAATTTTTGTTTTACGCAGTCGGGTTTTTTGTTTCTTTTAATAATTTAATTAATTTGACTATTTTCGAATGAATTGATCTTACTAGAACTTCATTCTTAATGAATGTGTCCTTTGCTAACTCTATAATACTTAGTTTTAAAGCCCTGTCTCAGGTTGTCCCTACTCACGAAATTACGGTCTGACAAATATAGGAGATCGAATTGCTCTCTAACATGAATTGTTAAAGCCTTCTTGGGCCCAAGTTCAGTACGAGGCATCTACGAGCCGAAATGTAACTTTAATGTTTATTGAAATTAATTGGGCTGTTGTTATTCTATGCTTCGGTTTGCTGCGATTTTTGTTTGTTCAATATTCAATCGAGTGAATCACTTTATAGTACCGCATTAAATCTATTGAGTCCTTTTTAATGCCTTCTGCCGCTGCATGCATGTCACTAGGAGCTATCTATTAATCCAATTATTATTTTCCTAATTATCCTTCGAAGATAATTCTCCAATCACTTCAATCAAATATAATCACTAAAAACTGGCCAAGTGCGAGTCAGACTCACGCACCGAGGGTTCCGTACAAACCTGTAGGTATATAAGTAAATGGTAGTATAGACCTGAGTATTTGATATTAATTTCAATTTATGACGTATTAAAAAAAACTACTTACTAGATCTCGTTCAAATGAATTTTCGGTGGAAGTTTGCACCGTAATGTATATATATTCATATATTTTTTATAGATTTATCGTTCTCTTATTTTAGAAGTTACAGGGGGGGGGGGACACATTTTACCACTTTGGAAGTGTCTCTCGCGCAAACTATTCAGTTTAGAAAAAAATTATATTAGAAACCTCAATATCATTTTTGAAGACCTATCCATAGACACCCCACACTTATGGGTTTGATGAAAAAAAAAATTTTGAGTTTCAGTTCTAAGTATGGGGAACCCCCAAAATTTGTTGTTTTTTTTCTATTTTTGTGTGAAAATCTTAATGCGGTTCACAGAATACATCTACTTACCAAGTTTCAACATTATAGTTCTTATAGTTTCGGAAATAAATGGCTGTGACATACGGACGGACAGACATACAGACAGACAGACATGACGAATTTATAAGGCTTCCGTTTTTTGCCATTTGGCTACGGAACCCTAAAAACGATTATCTGCTTATCGAGTAAGTGCTATTGTTGGTGGTGTTAAAGTACACAGTCCAATAATCCAATTAGTATTCATCGTACCAGCGGTGACAGTTGTTCGAGCTGTGTTCAGCTTGTTTCTAGCGTGTACATGACACGACAACCTCGATTGTGTTGGGTCAACGTGCTATTATTGCTAGAATATTTTGATATAGCTGCCAGTTTACAGATAGTGCCAATAACTGTTTGTTTTACTGTTATAGCAATTGTTATGGGCTGTTTATGTTTTTGGTATCATGTAGTAAAAAGCTACTTTATAGACCAGCTAATGACTGGATTGGTATAGTTTACAGTAAACCTGTCTTATTTCTGTTTCTTTACTACCAATAGTTAAAATGAAGATCAATTTTCTTTGAACTGAATTATATTTCTTAATATAATATCGAATATGAATTATAATTCGGTAACATGTAATCAATAAAATAAAATATAGATGAATTTTGGACAACCAAAAGGTACCGCCCCGTCCCTTCCGGGATATCAGCTGCCGGTAATTGTCCTTATATAGAACGAGTGGAAACTAATATATTCTCTTAGCGTCTGCAGCTAACTGTTTTGCATTACAACTTGAGGTTTCCCTTTGAATGTAATATAATCGGTTAGGCGAAGCGTCGCTGTTCCCACTGATAGATATCTGAAAGCGCTTCTACTTTAACATATTTTATTACTAGCTCTCCCCCGTGGGTTCACCCGCGTTCCCGGGATAAAAAGCCTATGTCCTTTTCCATACCATAGGCTATCTGCATACCAAATTTCATGATGATCCGATGAGTAGTTGAGGCGTGAAGGCGTGACAAACAAACTCACTTTCGCAACATCTCGCTGCTTTCGCATTTAAAATATTAGTTAGGATGTTCTGTAGAGATCTTATACTGTAGTTGCTATAGCTTTGAAATCATCGATTGAAATTACAGCAAGATTTAGCCGAAACCTTTATTATTATGCATTAGAAATTAATGATGCAGAGAATCTATAACATAACGACATTGCCTTCAAACGCTTCGTCTTCTTCCAAGCTGTTGGGAAAACCAAAGCAGAATCCGCGGAAGGTGCGAAACCATTTTGGTTCCAATGTGTGTGATGTGAGCATCGCCAGTCGATGGCGGAAAGTAGCCCTGGATTGTACACGCTCAATCTCACGTATTACATCAAATTTAATCCTATACAAATTCTAGAAGTACATGCAAGTCACAGTTTATTACCTTGTTTTAGTATCGACATGTACATAATGTAGAAGCCTTGTAAATAATACAATCCTCGCTTCCTTATCGATACGGCATCTTAACATCCCTTTGCATGCAATTTCTCCACAATTACTATTGTCACAGTGTATCTATGCTTATGATCTTTGAATTCAATGCGTCAGATCGTTGTCGCATAGTAATTAGTCTGTTAACCATCTTTGATTGAACTGTGTTACCTAACTATTAGAATGCCATTTACAACACAAAGCATTCTCGACAGCAATGTTTAGGGATGTGCTTATGTCTAATTTAATGCTTAATTTTGACTCATTATCGTCTTCAATGCATATCATATAAAATTTTCTTCCCAATTCTAATATTGCTTTTCCATTTGAAATTACTTTAGCAAGCAAGTTAATCCTAAATTATATGAAAATAAACGAAAGTTAAATATACTATTCGGCGAATATTTACTAAAAAAAAGCTATTTCTTTTTACTGGTAAATATTCTTTAAGATAGCTACAATTACAAATTCGGCGGCGATTAGGCAATTTATTTTTTTAGTCTGCAATTTCCGAACTGTTCTAAATAAACTTTCAGAGGCAAGGATTATTGGAATCAAGGGGAGTCCCTGTCAATTAAACGTTGACAGGGCTCAATTCAGGAGCCGATACACGCGGTTATAAAAGTACCTACATTGAAAACAAATGCGTTGAAATTGATAAGTTTGTATACTGTAATTTTAACATTGGTAATTGATAAGTGTTCTGCGAATACCCATGTTCTTGTTTGGGTAGTATAATAGTTGTATCAGTAAAAGGTACGTTATTGACTTAATTAAACGACAAAATTGAAAACATTTTCTCTTAAATAAACTTTCGTTGTCGTTTTCTCTGCATCTTTGATTAATTGGACTATTTGCGGTGTCATGAAAGCCTCTCGCACTCGGTCGATAAGTAATTATAAATTTCCGGTATCTGTATTCTCATGAACCATATCATCTGCATCATCTGTAATTTCAAACAATTATCGACAACTTTTTGTTTTATTTAGTTCCCCACTACAAAAATCTGCAACAATATCCACTGAATTTTCTTCATTACAATCACATCTGACATTACCGTCAATTAGCTGCTCAACAATATAAAATTCAACAGTTTTGTTAACAGTAGCAACCCTGACTGTTGGCATGGCATTCCGCAGCACGTCGGCACGTCTGCGTACAACGACAGGTCATCTAAAGTTAATGAAGTGACGAGGTATCGTGTGACGCCGGCCTACGGACGACAGCATGTCACCGGCACAAAGCTATCTGCCCTTTCAGCCAACTGTTCGCTTGTTTGACTAATAAGGTTGTCATTTTATTTTATAATAGCTCCGCTTGGCTCCATTTCGTGTTATGTCTTTTGTCTTCTTATTATTTGTTTTATAATTTTATTAAAGTTCCTATTAATTAAATTCGTTCCTGAAAACGGTTCTAGGGCTGTGTTATATAAGTAGAGTTTGCGGAAAAGGATTTTCTTATGAGAGATATGTTTTCGCATTTCGGCATTCGATCTTCCTACTCTTAATGACTCTTACTAGTTGTGTGGGCGATACTGTTTTTGTTTGTTGTGTGATTCTTCTAGAGACACTACAAGAAATTCAAACGGATAACATTTCGCTATAAATAATGTTTATGACTAGTTTGCTTTGTATAATTTGGTGGCAATAGACCTTATATATTCTTAACCAAAAAAAACTGTAGATAGTTGCTGACTATCTACAGTTTTTTTTTTGGTTGACAGAATGATACGATGTTATTTAAAATCTAAATCTATCTAATCTATTTGCTAAATCGACTTAATTTTCAGAACTATAATAATAAATTTATAATTTGTACAAAGGTAAATAAATGTTATAATTCCTATCCTAAACTAATTTCGATATACTATTCTTTGCGCATTTTCCACTGTGAAACTCAATATAAGATCGAATACAATGGTTGCTGAGATTGTATTGCGGCACCAGATTACCAGCAAGCACTTCACTGGTCCATTACTGGAACAATAACATAATAAAAAAAAAACAATAATGTGTTCACTTAGTGGCACACTCATTGCACCCAGAAATAAAACTGGCTGTTAACGCTGCGTTAACTGCGGATTTATTAATGCTAAAAATAATCTGGGGATAGTCAACCCTGCTCACTGAACAAATGATGTTTACATCAACTGAGCTTCAGGGGACGCTCAAAGTAAAGTTTGTTCACCTCACATGTGATGAAGTTGTAATATTGCAATCTGTGTTAATTGTTAATTGAAAACGTAACTTCATAGTCATAGTTAAAAAATATGATTCGCAGATCTCCTTTTTTTTATTAAAAAGAAATACTTTGACATTGACACAATTGACAGTTTCATAATCCTACGGCCAGCTGTAAATGAATTAATAAAATGCTTATAAATAATTCTTTAGCACCCTGAATCGCTACAAACGTCAATCTTATAAGATCTTGGTCGTCGTACACATTGATCGGGTCATTATTAGATTTTTTTATCTGTAGTCAAACATAATGTGTAAAAAGAATTTATTCTGTGTACTACACAGCCGAATTGTATGTACTACAGTACATACAATTCGGCTTTCATTCAGCTCTTGTCGTTTTTCCTCAGTCAACGTCATAGCCATTTATTCAATTTAGGACTTCTACTACTGAAGTTACGAGTTCTAGGTATCTGTATTTAATTAACCCGTTGGTTCTCGCGAGGGACGAATGTCCTATAATAACAATTGTTTTTTTTTATCCGCGATCCAAAGTATAAGAGATTACAAAATCTTTGGTCCATAGTAATTACCACGTTTACGATGGCTGATCATCACACAATTCATCTGTTTGTGACCTCATTCACACGTTTGTTGATAAATTCTCGATTACGTTACACTACACAGATCTTACAGAATTCTAGTCTAAACACCTCTAAATTAACCTTTTTAATCGCACGAAAAAAGAAAAAGCTATTAAATTTGGCATCGATCTGGCAAGCCGACAAGGGCGAAATAAAATTTTCCACTAAAGTAGAGATAGTAAAGAAACAGACATACGATAAAGGCACTCGTATGTTTGATTGTTTTCTTGTTTGCTTCTCGGCTTCTATTAGTAAAAGACGAGCTTTGGCGAGATGGTGACGATTTTTTTTTAACTGTTTATAGGCCTGTTTGACCACAATCTCACTATGGTAAGTGATGATGTGGCCGAAGGTGGTAAGCACACAAAGCCTAGAAGGAACTGGCTCTCAAGTGCAGCTGTCGGAACACACCGATAGGTGCTTGGCGACAGATTTAAAACTTGAGGGTGGTAGCCAGCCAGACGGGTACTACAAAGTACCCTACCACCGTGCTATGGTTTACTCACGATGTTTTCCTTCACCGAAAGCTCAAGCACATTGTAGGATTCGAACCCGGGACCTTCGTCTCGGTATCCGACGTCACTAATATAAATTATAATTAAAGATTATAACTAAGTATGATGATATAATTTATGAAATTGTTGTGATTTTCATGTAACTATGCATTATTAAAAAACTCAATAATCTGTGAATATCGCATAAGTATTATGAATATTGTGATTGATATCTCAACCTGATACTAAATTGTTGATAAAAGTTCCATGATAGCCGTTGATATTAGTTGCCGTGCTAACGATAATACTACATTAAGTTGTATGTGATTCATGATCATGATAATGAAGCATGTCAAGGTTAAGGACTAGTTCAAAGGCAAAAACAAAATAAAATTATTTAAACAAGTAATCTGTTCAAGTAATATGTTTTTATAACTTCATCGCATAACGTTTATAATTATGTCTCGGTTCTCTATGAAACCGAAATGTTAGCCGCAAGTAACCGTAGATCTAGGCGTGTCGTGTTTGAAGCTAATGTTTGCGGTCCGCCAACGCGATCTGCGGTATCCTGTCTGCACGAATTCTAGGCGGTATCTACAGACATCACATTTCACGACAATCCGAGAATACTATGTTCTCGAGGTAAGAAAATATCCAAAAGATGTTGTTCGTGTTCTAATTAAGACTTTTGCAATGGACAATTCTGATTCCGTCTTTGTTACACTTCTTTCTCTTCGACTTCAAGCCCTAAGCGGCCGCTGTTCCTAAGCGGAACAGCGGCTCTGAATCGAATATTTCAAATGACTTTATAATCACTTGAGATGTGAACAAAGGCAATGACAAAACAACTTTACAATTGCAAGGTGAATGGATGAATCTGAGTGCAGTTGAAAGTGGAACGTTTATTCCTTCAATTCAACTGCGAACATCTGAACACAGAAACTGACTGGTTGATAGATGCACGTGCAGCTCAAACCGAAGGCACTCAATACTTGAGTACCGAAGGTATAGTAAACTGAAATATTGCACACAGGATCCTAATATAAAGTCCTTTTTGACCCTTCAAAATTCCATCCCAAACAAAAGGGACGGGAAAGGTAAAATAGATATCGCAGGTGAACGCGGCGGGCGGAAAGCTAGTCAATTATTCAGTCTTCTAAACATAGCGTGTACTGGCAACATCTGCTATTGTGATGTGAGGAATAATATATATTCGAAGCTCTACAATCAGTTTTTTCGTGTAGCGTAGGCGATGTAGGTAACGTGTTAGCCATAAGGGGTTATCACAGCGGATACAAATGTATGTGACAATTGTGATAACATACTAACGGGTTTTTGCATTTGTAATACAGCTATTTTTAACATAAATTGCTAAGGGTCAAATAACGCCCCAATAATATATTCCCGTCATCCCATACAATCGAACTATCAATTGAGGACATAAATTTGAGTTGCGTTTACTATTTAGTCATCATCAATATATTCATATCATGTCTCCTACGGCTTCACCAGTTTTCTCTGTTAGACCCGTTATCCAAGCTAACCCTCGTCCAATGTTTATCAAAATGGTTTCGGTCTAAACTGTCCTGAAAACGTAACATCTGGTTACATACATAGAAAATAGCTTATCGATAATATTGAGTTTATACTGAAAATACAAATATAATTTTTCCTCCTTATTATTTGACTCAATTCGATTTTAGTCGACGTCAAAGGCGACATGATAATAACAACATAGCCATGACCTAAGTTTTCCTTTGAATTTACCTCATCCTATCTCTTTCAGTCACACTTCAAATTAGTGAAGGCAACCTTACCAGACTGCCTATACAGTTGTTATTTATGAATGCTTATTCCATCAAACCATGGTATGTAATTTCATCAATTTTTATTTAATTCTTTGCATTTTAAATATTATTGATTCTACTAATCAGGTTTTCCGATCAATCGGTTTATCACTTTATGAAGTATCTTCTCAATAAAACTCCAAAACAGAGTACATCAGCCATCATGGCATTTGATGGAGTTTATTATGAAAACGTCTATACGCGTCGTGACACAAATTCCTCTAATATGATTACGTAACCGGCCGTCATACATCTGGGCTTCCCATTCACTGCCAATGTGGGAGTAGCCTGATGCAGTTTCTGTACCATACGCTAAGAATTTTTTGAGATTGAACTGAGTTATTTTTTCACAAATCGTAATTTTTGTAGAGATTTATTTATTGTATTTATATTAATTCTAAAATTCCATAATAGTTGTCGTTATATATTTAAAAGGAAAACCGCAACAGCGATGAAATATTGATTAGCCAGGGTATTTAACACGTTAATCAACATTTATACCCAGTCCCACAAGCTTTGCGAACAATTTTGAGTTGACAGCTGCTTATAAATTATTTCGTGGAATAGCGGTTAAAATTGTTAAAAGTGAGATCAGAGTTTCAAGTCAACTTTGGTGGGTTACCAAATTCAGACTGGTTTTATTTGTTGGAATGGAACTAGTTTTTTTACTTCGGTTAGGTGGTAATATCATCCAGGTTTGGTTGGCGTGGCCAACTTCAAGTAAGAACTTTATCAGACATAAACATGCGGATTTGTGAGCTAGTGTCTCTAATTTTGTAAGAGAAAATAGATTCGATGCAGCAGCTATTCCAAGTAAAAGTGAGGCTGCGTGACTCTTTCACGTTCTCGTTTATATAACAAACAATTAAACTTTATTAATGTTAATAAGCGTTATAATCTTTGTATTTAGTATGTACTTAGTCTGAAATGTAAATCTGTTTCAGAAATCTGCTTTCAAAGTGAGAGTACGCGCTCGGTGGTTTTTATTATCTTTTTATTTGGCATGTATTCTTGAACAAATTACACGTCGGCGATGCTCGAACATGTGACGTAAGTAGAGGCTTCGTGAACGTTATCACAAAGTGCAGTAGCGCAAGCAAGTGGAGTTAAATCTTCCGGTTGCCTAGAAGCACTTGATGTTGAAGCCGTAAATCTTTGCACGTAACATTTAGTACCTGCTTGGAAGAGGTTCTATAAATTTCTTTATCGTTGTACCAGGCGTCACAAAATTATTTTCTAGATTCTGCTTACACATGGCTCGCGTCCTTATAAAACAGTGTTTATTCGCTTAAATATCTACAAGAAAGCTTTCTATATCGCATTTCGTAGATATTCTCTGCTAGAGTGCAATATGTGATGAAGCTGGTGAAATTAATGCCGCCTGTAAAATTCTTCAATCTTCTTCTTAATTCATTCAATAGGCTCTTTATTAGGTGAGAGGTAAACTAAAAGAATCAAT
Source organism: Achlya flavicornis (assembly GCA_947623365.1). NCBI lineage: Eukaryota > Metazoa > Arthropoda > Insecta > Lepidoptera > Drepanidae > Achlya > Achlya flavicornis. Next base: position 4,496,244 of record OX392469.1, read on the forward strand.
ATGCATTTATATGCATTTGACTTTAACACCGTATCACTTTCCTGACCTTAGATGATTTACGGCTTTTATGTCTTTCATAAAAAGCATTTCTCCGATACAGATAACAATCCACCTCAATACGTGCTTTTATTAAAGGAAACTGTGCCACATATCTCTAATGTCGGCAACGTTCGTAACATAATCTGTATAACTTTCCCAATATCCCTTTATTTACAGCACAGTTCTGCTGTCGCATGCACGAGTAGTATCAACCCCAAAATATTCTCCCTTGCAATAAATTGTGGGGCTGTCGGTATGCCATTCTTAAGGGCAGCTAAACGGCCTGAACCATAAAAGACAGTTGTCCGATGATAGCATTAGCGCTTATGTTGCGGAACCCATAACTGATTTGTTGAGGGGAACTGGTCTCGTAACAAAATTTTATTGTACGTAGTCTTTGTGTGATTCATTGTCTACAATTAAATTATTTGTCATCGAGTTTTATCACTGTGAATGTTAATATAACAATTGGAGCGGACGAACAAACTCATGATAACGAAAGAAACCATACTAGTAACCAAAAAGTTCATTTGACTCTTATTGCTTCTACATTGTACAACTAATCCCGAACATCTCTGCTTAGTAAATCACCGCCATTATTTTTCACGTAGATTGTTGTTTGCCGGCGACTCTTGAACCTTCTTAAGAGACAATAAATCTCGCAAGTCCTGTGACGCGGATTAAACGTGCCCTGTATATTAAGAGCAAGTCAGAAAAGTGCCGTATACCTAATATTTTCACCGTGGAAACCTTTCGATAAATTATAGCCCATCCGTCCGTTGCAATATCTGAAACAGGGAAATATGATTTGGTTACCATATTTCTTCGGTTTTCCAAAGCTTCTCGGTTTTATTCTATTTTATATAGAATCCAATTCTGTTACCCCCTTATTCTTAATCGCTTTTAAACTAAATCAGTGTAATAGTGTGCCCCGTCTCACTCTTTCGATCACCAAATGTTAAAACAGACTTCGGAATTTTAGCTAATCAACGTTTGATAACTTCAGTATGAATAAGGGGGTGACTTTATATCCCTTCTATCAATAATATTGACTGCGGTTATGGCAGTGGCGTCAGAAGTCGCTATCTCGGTCATTATTATACTGCCTGCAAGCATAATAAACGTTGTCTTCGGAAGCGAAGTCATCTCCAACCGGCTTTTACTCGGATATATACAGACTGTTTGCATAATATATTAACTAAGCTAAAATTAAACAGATTTTATACAGTCGATTTTAAAACCTCGCCCAGGTGAATACACTATATGCATTTAAACTAAGTGCAATGGCAATGGCCTACAAGTAAAAGTTACCTACAGTCGCATGAAATAACTAAGAGCGATGGTAGACTTATAGCCCCTTATTACAAAAGAAGGTTTAAGTCTATTAAAACCCAGATTTTAAATATATCCGTCACCTTCTAATGTCATATAACAAAGAGAGTGAGGGCTATCTTATTCTAAAACTTTTCAAAACCTGGGTTGTATACGTCTCGACTTATATCTTCCTTTTGTTATAAGGCCTGCGTCTTCATAAAATATGATGATTACTAGGTGACTAGAAAGTAGTCGGCAAGATTATCTCGTGCTCCTTTAATGTTGTTGAAAGATAATAAAACTGCAGATGTGTAAATTGTATTGATAACTATAAAACAAATCCTCTCAATAATGGCACGGAGCGGAGCCTTGTTAAAGAGGAGTTGCGTCATCCATCAAGGACCCCATTCTCGAGCTAGGTAGGGTGATCTAAAATGTTAAATCAATTTACAAATGCGATTGTCAGCTCACTCCAGCGAGCACAGAAAAGTATGACAAGGTTGGAATAGTGAAAGAGCTGAAATTGGTTCTGTAATAGAAAATATTGGAGAATCTAGAAAAGATCATGTCGAATAAAAACAATTGAAGATTCTTCGTATTTTTTTATGTAATTCATGATTTCAAGCGTTAGTTAAAGCAACGCTCAACATTAAATTGATTGATCTCCAATAGATTCAATGAATGCTCGTTAATATAACACCCTGAATCAACTTTGGCTCGTACAATATGGCCACATGATGGCCACATATTTCTGAGTCGTCATCCATAAAAGTCTTGAGCATTTATTGTGCAGACGATATGTCTCCATTTCAGCCACATCGTGAAATCATAAGGACGGAGATCAAGAAAAATTACATATTTTTCAGAAGAATGCAAACTTTTTCTATTCGTATCTCAGCAAGTGTGTGTTACAACATCGGTTTTCCTCCAGAGATGTTATCAAACGTGAGTGCCGTCAAATATTTTATAGCCTTCGATCGAAGTTGCTACACATGCACTGATGAATTTCAAAAGTTCAACCTAATATATTTTCGTGCAAAGATTCTTATAAGGTTCATCATAACAAGAAGGTTAAGCAACCTTCTTCTTTTACGAGGAACTTATATTCAAATACATATATTCGCATTTGGTCTATTTGAATAACGAACAAAGTGAGGAACTTCTACTGTTAGAAGAATCACAACATCAACAGGATCAAATACTTTATTTCTGCACGAGATCGTTGCCATATGTCCCGCTTCCGTTCTAAATTGAGAGGATATTGCTACGCTGACATGTATAACGATTGTTATTGCTCGACAAGGAATAGTGAAACCAGCATCTAAATACCTTTCAATGAAGATCGGGTCTTCATAGTACATACATGTGATACATTTAAGCAATTTATTTGGTTGGTAAAATTATAGTCACTTTTCATGTGTTATTGGGAAAACATTTAAAAGAATAGATGTGATCAAATCTTTTCGATTTATTTTTCCGCCCAATTAACTCTTTTTAACTTTAACCGTAAAAGACACGAGTATATTTGGCGCTATGAGTTCTATTTGCGAGCTTCGTAAATTTGAAATGAGATATATAACATCTGGGCGTTTGCCTTTATTTTTGACTACAATCCTATTCTCGAATTGGGTTAAATTTATTAAAACAATATTAACAAATCTCTCAATCGGAAGTTGTTTCGTTGAAGAGTAGAGATTCTTAGCCCTCTGATAAGTTGTAAAACAATTATTTTACTTAAAATAGGAGTACTGCTATTCCGAATTTTGTTGGCATTTGGTTTGTAGACGTTCCACCAGAGTTTCTGCTAGTGGGTATATGCTTTTTGCACACTTATCAAATACACTATAATACTTGCCTTCATACTTTTATAAAGGAAGAATCTTAGATGAGTCAAGTTAAAATGATTATTAATTAAAACAGCCAAATCATAAGAAATAAATCTATTTGTTATGTTTTTAAACATTTGTATAGATAGCCTTATCACGTGTTTGATTTGAGACCAATAAATGATAATACTCATTATGCAATAAATTAGCACGTCTTCATTCAAGTGCTTTATCAAGGCTGGCGGTTGTATCGTCTAACAAGCAAGTCGTATCGTATAATTCGTATACCGTTAGCGGACCGGCCACGAAGACGGTCACGGCCTCGTGAGTCTGTGTCTGAGTGCACTTTTTTTCTCACTAACCTACTAAGGCATCGTGCTAGCAGACAGGTTCTTCTAGTTGCCGATGTCGATTGTCGACTAATGTGATTTAGCACTAAGTTTTTGTCGGGTGTAGATGAGGTTCTGGTTAATCAATCAGTAGGGTTTCTTTAGATGAAATGCTTCGACAATTAGGTCTGAGTTGGATCGCAGAGGTGGGTATTATGGGACTTTTTATGGGAGTTAATGCGATGTTTTTGTGAGCAGTTTTATTATTACTTATCTAATATTATCACACCACACATAACTTTTGTCGTGAACTATTTTACGGCTTTGAAGAACGAAATTAATTCGCCTTGTTCTGATGTAAGTGATATTAAATGTGTTTGGCACTTCGTATTAGCTATATCTGTCATAACTACTGAAAGTTCCAAAGAGTTATGTGTTGCATCCGTAGCCATTACGACGCTAACGTACTTTGTACAATTACCTCGAGTAACGTTGTGTTAATGAAAAACGTGTTCGAATTGTATTAAATTTACTGTCTTTACAGTTGTTTGCTATTTCGTCTCGTTTATCTACTTACTTTCTATTAAACTTTTTGCTCACCAACATTTTGTGGCCAATTAAAAAGATTAATTACTTACTGAAAATAGATATCTGATGACCAGGAGTGGTATGCTCTTGGCATGAGTTGATAACTACAGTTTAAATGGCCTACACGGTCATGACGAGATAGGTTTATGATAACGGTTCATCGAAGGATTTTCCTTCAACTATGACTACAATGTTCGTATTGTACCTATACAAGTAAGTTAATTTGAGTCATGTAATTTGTGAAAAATACTGTGCATTGCGTAAATGATTCACACTAAATATCACATTACCTCATCATCTATGGGCGGGAGCACCGGGATACCAGTTTGGGGCTTTAGACTCGTTCCAGCGACGTGCCGCCAAAATTGTTGACGATCCCGAGTAGGGAATGCAAAACCGTGGCAAAATGAAAACCGGTTTTTTTTTCGGTTATGGAGAGGTAAAACCGGTTAACCGGTTTTAAAACCGGTTTTTTTAATATTCGCTAGTTTTTTTTTCACGTTATTTCTATAGCTCGAATTATAGGTAATAACCGTGCCTAAGATTTAAAAATCGCAAACTGAGGAATTATAGTCGGTTAAAGTTAATGAAGAGAGTATAAAAGAAAACTCAAATTCATCATCACCATCTGCCTGCCCTGTTTCCAACCATTTGTGGTCGGCGCAATATGTACGCTTCTTCCATTCGTCTATTCTATCCGTTATACCAACTTTCACTCCTTTCTTAATAATATCATCTTTCACACAATCCATCCATCTCTTTTTCATCAAATTGATGGAAATAATAGTTTATTTAACTCTGTAAATTCATCTTCATCAGATACTCGTTTATATAGACTACACGGTTCCTTTCCTTTTGATTATATTTTACAACGAATGGAATCATAAAAACATATCACGTTTGCTTGGTTTTTAATTTCTATGATATATGATGACTTTATGTTAAAAAATAGATCAGTAGAAGTACTTATATAAACATTTATTGAATTATGTTTCGTATGTTATAGTATTAATTTCACACGTAATATTATGAACATGTCATATAGTAGCGCCACAGCAACTTACGTGTACGCAAAAACGTGATTATGATTATACGAATGTTTTACTTAGATAAATTGTTGTCGTGCAGATGGTTAAAAAATAACACCAATCAGTCAGCTTGCTGTATGGCATACATAAGAGCCGTTGACAGTAGTTGCTCCGATAGCATGAAATTAATGCTGGCATCCCGCAAGGCTCTGGATAATCCCCAACACTGTTCCACCAGCATAATAATGATATACTCTCTATTTCTAGCATTCATTGCTATGCAGATGAAATTACAGGGGACGCTCATTACACGAGCCGTCCAAATATCCCTCGTTCTATATTGGAGAAAAGGCGCGAAGTACTTGTATTCAATCGAGAGTACACAAACTAGTGACTCCGATTGGGGTTGACTAAACCTAGTCTATTTCAACCCCACTAAGTCACACGCAAGCCTGCGCATTCACCGTTGCGAAAAGTCTACTTTCTGTGGCTCATCATTTCTAGAACATCTCCCTCAACATCACGAAAAGCATTGGGATCCTCCGCGTTAATATTTGTAGCGACGTTCTGTTCCAAGGTATACAAAAAAGTCCGGCCCAAGTGGAGTAATGCTATCTTCTGTGGGCACCTGGATACCAGCTTTGGTATTTAGACTCAGTTCAGCGACGTGCTTTTATAATTGTCGACGATCCCGAGCTCACAAGGGTTTTAAAGCCCCTTAGTCTGAGGAGAGACTGCCTTCTTATGTGTGTTCTATTTATTTTTCAACGGACTGTATTCTGAAGAATTGTTTGACCTGATGCCCAGTTACCTTCTACTATCGTACTGTGCGGTTTCAAAGAAGCTTCCTATCGCGGACGCTCAGGCTGAGGAATGAGCTCCCCGCTTCAAAAAGTTTGAGGGTTGGCAACGTGCGAGTGATAACCGTTATGTTGCAAGCGTCCATAGGCTACGGTAACTGGTTATCATAAGGCGGGTCGTACGCTTGTTTGCTGCCTAAGTATTGTAAAAAAAAGTTTAACGTATTTTATATCTATCATAAAAACAATCATTATTATAAGTTATTTTCTTACCAGCTCAACACAATACACATCAACACACTTCAGTTCATCACAAAAATACTCAATGCATTGCACTCAGTTTACAAAAAGGCAAATCTTCCTTTTTTAGTTTTTCCAAACATTGAAAGAAAAACCGAAAATAATCGAAAAACCGGTTTTGGTGCCATGTAAAACCGGTTTTTTTGGTTGGTCAAAACCGTACCGATTAACCGGTTTTTCGGTTTTCGGTGAAACCGGTTTGCATTCCCTAATCCCGAGCTCACAAGCGGTTTAGAGCCCCTCAGTCTGAGTAGAGACTTTGCCTACTTATGTGTATTCTACCGCTTGTACAACGGAGAGTGTTCTAAGGAATTGTTTGACTTGATGCCCACGGTTACCTTCCACCATCGACGGGGAATCCATCCACTCACATTGAAACCAGAACTGTGCGGGCTAAAAGGAGTTTTCTTGCGCCGACGCTCGGACTATGGAATGACCTCCCCGCCGTGGTTTTCCCAATGGAGTACAGCATGGGGTTCTTCAAAAAGGGTGTGAAAAGGTTTCTTCAGGGTCGGCAACGCGCGAGTGATACCCCTGGTGTTGCAAGCGTCCATAGGCTACGGTAACTGCTTACCATCAGGCTGGCCGTATGCTTGTTTGCCACCTCAGCGGTATAAAAAAAAAGAAAATAACCTAGTTTTAATTTTCACTGTAAATACTAAAAGCTGTTTTTCTTTCATTTTATTTGTTCAATAAAAATAAACAGATTGTTTCTTCACCCCCTTAAACCAGTGCTGGTTTGTCTGGGAGTTGCAATTCCTCAAATATTTATAAAAAAAATGAAAATGAAATAAATTAAATACCAAAAAGTAATTAAATCTTAAATGATATAAATGTAGGTAGTTTACAAAAAATACTTCGAACTAACACGTCTTACACATTTCTCTGCGCAGCAATGACTCGCGTAGGTATACAGGCTGCACCAAATCTATTAAATATATCACAATCAACTTCTATTTTTAATATTGATGTTATACTTTTTTAAATTTCTATTTATGTTATTTGGTGTTAGATCCTTTTTTTAATCTTTCTGTCGCCTGTCCATATCGTTTTAGTAGCAGGGCATCCACTACTCGTACAAATGGAATCAGACACTCCGTTCGTCGCATTCATCAAAAATTCTGCGCTGATTGGATTGTTTGATGTATACTGGCAACCATTTTTATGAGTTTTCTTTTTAAGTTAGGCTTTATTATAATTGAATACATCTGTTTTGAATTCCCAGTAGGTTATATTTGTAAAAAAACCTAACAAAAAGCCAATGTGGCTAAAGAAATGTCGCTTGTCTTTCAGAACTAATCAATCAATCAGTCAAATAGTTTGGCCCTATCTTACAACGTCATTTTATAATTCCTACTTCCCAAATTCCCTACCGAAAGTATTCCATTGCCTTCAACTTCCAGACCAGCGGAGCTTCCGCGTAAGTCAATCGTAATGAACATCATTAAACTGGGCTTCATTGAAATCCTATTAGCTGCAGACCATAACATTTAGACCTCAAGCGGGTCGCCGGACGAGTCAATGGATGACTTTCTTAACTCGTTTCATATTCACATTATCCATAAAAATGTAATAGAATTGTAGAAAAAATATGACCATTTCAATGAAGTTCATTAAGATTGATATACGAAGCCAATTAACTGACTCGGCTCTTGATAATAATCAATCTGATCTCGTCGAAACTCAGGCAGCTCAGACAGGCGTCAGCAATAACGGCATCTGTGCAAATTAAGGCAATTGTATGTATAGTAATTAACCATCCACCATCCATTCTACCATCGTCACCTTTCTACCATCGCACTGCTCGCCGGCGATGTGGAGTTCATCCTCACGTCCTCGAGCCGCCTCGATCGTCCACACAACGTTTCAGTCGGACGTTCCTACTGTGGACCATTAGGATGTGGAATGAACTCCCCATTACGGTTTTCCCTCAGCGCTACGATATGGGGTTCTTCAAAAGAGGCGTAAAAAGAGCTCTTCAAGGTTGGCAACACATTGGCAATCCCCCTGATATTGCAAATGTCTATAGGCGACGGTGACCACTTTCCATCAGGAGGCCCATCTGCCTGTTTGTCAACCTATTGACATAAAAAAAAAAAAAACTACACCTCAATTATACGGGTACTTTGAGGCGTCGGCGTCGATGTTGAATTCCAGTAATCTGATTGTTCCGTACCATTGGAAGTGATATCCAAACCTCGTATTTGGAATAATATGTCGTATTGTGCTGCATGTAAGAGTTTCACAAATCTAGAGAATCATCAAATCAAAATCATATGAGTAGGGACTAGGAAAATCGTTCTCGTAATTGGCGTTGATCCAATACCCGTGGGCGGGCGGTGAGAGGGGTTTTCCATATGAGCGGTGGGGTTTGAAGATTAGACGAGGATTGCAAAGGGAATTTGTTTTCATTTTATTTTAGCGCCAATGTTTAAGTAACGAGGGAAGTGAATTCATTTTCTATCTACTTTCGTGATGCTGTAGGTACCTTGGGCTTATTAATTGTTCAACATTTTAACTACTAATTTGTCTGACTAATCACAGATGACAGTTAAAAAGTTGTCAACCTAATATCTCACAAAAGGTCCAGCATGTAATGTTCTAAACTCTCACCCCCTTATTCATAATAAAGTTAAGAGAGGTTTATTAATTAAAATTCCGAAACTTTATCTGACACGTGACGTATGTGATCGAAAGGGTGAGACGGACGACATAGCGATAATGAATCTGCTTAGTAATGTGAGGAGACATAAGTCTTCAAATCTTTGAAGCTTATCTGTGGCTTCAAATTGGCCCGTGAAAGGAAATGGTGTGGAAATGGTTAACGCCCTAGGCGTTGACCTGTCGGAAATAGAAGGGTGACCCCCGTGGGCTCAAGGCGCTCAGTCAAACCGCCCTTTAGTTTTTACTTAGGTTACATTTATTGAACAGCCTGATTGAGCAGATCTACACAGTTGATTTGGAATGCTTATGTTGTCAACTGCCAGACGGGGTTCTAATGCCTTAACTTTTAAAACGCAAGTTTTTCAGTTGTTCAAAACTCTAGAATTAACAATGCCTTTATTAACTAACTATAATTTAGTACCTACTAACTGTCCAGAAGCAGCTTCCTCATTACCAAAGTTCCGAATGCAAGATTCTTACGTCATTCGTTAGCCCAGAGACTAAATTCGCACGGTAAACACCGATGTAATCGCTTAGCAACTAAAATACATCAAAGGTTGCAACAGTCCATGAAAACTTAGAAATAGTACATTGACATTTATAAATACGAAGAAATTTAGTCCTCATATATTTACAATAAGGTTCATCTATATTATTATATAAATAATCATAATATTGCAGATAAACCTTATTTTGACGCAATATGGGTAGTTTTGCTTGTTAGAAAAGGTTTTTGTTAGATTAGTCACACTTTCATTATAGTTGATTGAACAGAAAAATGTTAAAATGCAACGCTTGATAAAAAAAATACTATATCATTCAATACAATACTAGAAATACAACTTTTTACAAACGAGTACAAATCACAAGAAGAGATAAAGACAATCGCACGCCATGTAATCGATCCTGATAATCAGCATTATTCACACAGCGATAAAATAAATAAATGGTCCATATTCGATCTTATCGATAATCGTGTAGGATATAGCATAGCGGAAATCGATTCGAGTTGCAGCTGATTACTCATACAATTTACGGAAAGCGCAAAGATGTATACTTAATGTGCGATAAATAAACAAGTAAACCATTGTAACAAATGCAAATTATCGCGTGTGTGAAGGAAATCTTATTTGTTTATAAATGTATCTTTGTTACGGTTGCCAGGTAGGAATTAGGTATTGCCTACCAGCATAAGTGTTACGTTACGTAAGTTCGTGTTTCTAAGAAGCGCCTTAATACATTTCTTATTCAACGGCCTATAAAATATTAGGCGTAAAAAAGAACTTAGATTTTATCGAAATACGTTATCCCTTCTAATTTTCGGGATTGTTTCTGAGGTATAATATTTATTTTCAGTATCATTTATGGTAGCAATATTGTATTTTAATTTCGAGTTTCACCTTCCCCTTTGCTAAGAGTACATTTTATTTTACGTACGTATTTTTAACCGACTTCAAAAAAGAAGGAGGTTGTCAATTCGTCGGTTTTTTTTTTCTGTATTTTTTAGAAACGTTTCCCGACTCGAAGACGACTGGCTTAGTTTATAAGTGTTATTGAATTTTGATCACATAAGAAGACATTGGTCTTTGTGTTATACTAGCTTTCAGCACCGCGGTTTCACACTTAATCTCCTATTTTACCCCCTTAGGGCTTGAGTTACGTAAAATCCTTTTTGGTACACCCTAACTCTTTTGAAGTAATTGCCCTAGCCCTTGAAGGAATGATATGTTGCCATACAAACTTATTCACCCTCTGGAGTGTGAATTTTCAAAACAACAAATTACTTGTTTCATTCAATAAGCATTCAAACCAAAAAATCAAATTCCTAGTAGGTAGCAATCTGACCAGAAAAATATTTATGACCGTAAAATCATGAATATGGATTAACCGTTCAGAGCACTGATAGTATTTTAATCTGCATAACAACAACAACTTGGAGTGACATAAAAAATTAAGGTTAACAAATATGGTTACATCACATGAGTAAGAATTTATATTTGCCTATTTTTGACTTTTAAAATAGAAAGATAGATCGGTCAGTGAGAAATCTTGAAAGATATTGAAAACGCATAATATGAAATTCAAAGATGAAAAAAAAAAGTTATATAATTGGATATGTTCTATGGAACACGTCGTGCTCTTTCGCCGACTTCAAAACAGTGTCAGGTTATAGTTCCTTTCCTACGGTGTTATTTTATACTTTTTAGTTTAAACCCACTTCGAAAGACGTAAATTTCAGGTAACTCGCGATCAGTAAGCAGTGCAATCAGTTAAAGACCAAGATTAAAATGGATCCCATTTTATTCTTGGTCTGTTGCATCATTTCGGTTAAATAATAATCAGCTTTATTCGGAATGAAAGCGAAACCTTCGAGTTCGGTATTATTGTTTAAACATGACCTCCGACGAAATGTAGAGACATTATGTAGGATGTGCCTGTGCCGTTGCCGACCCAATTTAGGGTTCCGTGTTCAGCCCACAGACATACCCTCGTTTCCACTTTTATGATACCGCGGCACGCCGTTAAACCTTTTATTCTGTTTATAGAGCCAATACCGAATAGTTACTATTATGCCATCGATTTATCGAACTTTGAAGTTTACCTTCAACCGTGCTTGCATATAAACGAACCCTGAAAGGTTTCGCTTCCTTGGTAAAAAGGATCCACAAATTGATAGGTACCTAAAAGCCTCTTACGTTATCAAATAAATGGTAGGTACTCCAGAATGCCTTTTAGGGTATCGATTTTACGCTGAATTCTAAATTATAAGGTTGCGTGTTGGAAAAATGTTAAATATGAATTTGTGACAACAATTTAGATAAGGTGCGTACCTTCTACGAATGAACTTCACAAAATTAATCCGCGCCATTGGTGTGGCGCGTGGGTGCTAGAGGAGGAAAACCAAAATACCTTCGATGTTTCATTACATATATGTGGTTATACGTTTTAGCATACCATCTGCACGTGCTGGGCCATATCAGTAGTTCAGTTCCTATAAATAAAGAAGATTACGTATGAACTTGTTTCGTGATCGAATTAATAATTCATTTAGCGATATGAACGTGGCTTAGAAAGGCCATGGCTGTTTCTTTATAACCTTTTAGCTAGTTCACTGACGTAAGGCATAGTCCGCCCACCCCCAAAGCTTTTGTGTGAAACTGATGTGATGTTTGCTTGAACGATTCCTACCTTTTTTTAATAGTTGGTTTTTTAAGTACTAAATCTGACCATTATGAACACCGGATTATGGTGCTGATTCTGTTGCAAATCTATAAACTATATCACATCTCTTTCTCACAAATATTCAAGGAAGGATAGATAATTTAATCAAAGAAGTAAATCCTGATCTGATGACAATGGAACCAAACGGGATGTGTACCCCTCCAAACAAAAAAAAGAATTTTCCAAATCGGTTAATAAATGACGGAGTTATGAGGTAACAAATATAATTTTAAAATAACAACCGAATTGAGAACCTCCTCTTTTTTTAAGTCGGTTTAAAATATTTAAAACTGTCAAATTAGTCTATGCCATCATTATTTACGGAAAAAAGGCATTAGTCTAATTGGACTAAATTGACAGGACTAAAATTGTCACATCCTTTTCTTATGTTCTTGGTAAGAAAGAGACAGTGAGACTAATATCCGATAAGCTAGTACTAACTCCCTCTCAAAAGCAATTCCCGATAACAAAACATAATTCCCGGTAACTTGTCTCGTTCGGCACCAGCCTTGTTCAATCATGATTTTCGAGCTCAGTACTCACTAAGTTGGGGATAATGTGCACATCAACTCCGGATGAAGTCCGATCAACTAATGAAGTCTGTATATTAGTATTACTTACGTCTATGACTTCATCGGACCTTGCGGATTACCTGGAATTCCTGGGAATTCTCGGATCGGTATTTGCGGTAAATAAGTTGGAAAGTTCTAACTATATCGACAATTATTTGCGGGCATTTTATCAAGTATTGTATAATAAAATTAATAAACGATCCATATCACATTTATAAATGACTTCAAAAAAGTACACGTGAATTTTAAAGTAGGTAGGTAGGTATCGGTTTTGTTCTATATCACAAATTACATATTATCTAAGAATTAATTTATGTACAATATTTGTATTTTTCTACAAAGCCGAGATTATATTAAACTTGTCGATAATTGAGTTTGATCCGTTGGGAATTAACCGAAAGCTGTTCCAAAACATTTCATTTGTGATGATTAAACAAAGTAATTAAAGTCAGATCTTGAAATAGAGTACAAATTACAAGATGCCATTGAAATCCACGTTATACTAAGTTAACGATTTTGTAGGCAAATATTCGAAGGCCTGTAAATATCCACTTGATATTTCTCATTGGTAAATATGCGTAGGTACGAAACATTTACTTGTCCTGCAAAGCCGTAATACATTAATCAGTCATTCTTCATTCCACTCCATTACTTGTTGTTAGATCTCTGATAAATCTGCGTATGAATGCGGTAAAGCATTCAAAATTCACGGATAAGGAGGTACTTAATTCGAAAAAAGGCAAGAACTTATTTTCTCATTCAGTTTATCTGAACCTTGCTTCGGCTCCATTAATGTTAACCCCTATGGTCTAAATTGGAGCTTTCGTAACAATAAGTGCCTCGTTAGACTCGTTACGACCCTGATACGAATGTAAATTCGCATACCAAATACTGGTTAGCGTCCCAATTTTAGCCACATGTAGCAACTAGACTATTTTGTCTCCTGTTGACTTTTGACTGCAAAAGGAAAGGAACGGAACGGAATTGGGTCCATTATTTGTTACAATTAAAATTCATGTCATGTCCTTGCAATCTAGATAAAAGCATTTTCTCGTTACCGCTGTCACTATTGTTATTATACCTTTGTATTGTTTTTTGTTTTGAGAATCTTAATGGAACTGAAATCCGAACCGGTATTGTTCATGATCCGTGGAACATTCAATCGATTAAATGGTCTTCTATATATTAAATGGTGATCATCATCTTCAACATTTTACAACCTCTTTTTAAAATTGAATTTTCATACTAAATGTGTACCCAACATTTCGCCTAACTTCATTACAAGTAGACAATTTGTGGTTGTTCCTGTAGGCCCGTTCGTTGAATACAATTGTTTTTGTGCCACTTTAAAAATAAAGGCTAATGGAAAATATGCTATTGTTACTCCAGCCTACGTGAAATATAAAAACCAAGCCGTGGATGAGGATTTTTATAGAAAATAACCGCACGTATTTGGTCCATAATCTTGCAATCAGTTTCGCAAAAAAATATGTCTATCGAAGCGCGAAGTATCTAAAAGGTTCTCAGTTGGATATGATTCGTTATTCTACTCGAATTGATTGATCGTACTTTCAGCGAAAGATTTGTCAAACCATAATCGATAGGTTCCAAAGTGAAGGCCCTATTCTAGCCACGAGTATATTTAGCTCGTTGGGATTTATCTAGGTCATCGACTGACTCGATAGTAGGTGTAGCTTGTGGGATGCCGTAGTGTAGATAATAGCTGATTTCCTTGTTATGAACTGTGCAATGTTATAACGTACCTAGTCATGTCACATGTGCAAATCTTCCATACCACTTTGGAACTTGTATTCGAAGTTGACAAGTTGTCATACAATGTCGTCTTTTGTTTTATGATTAGCAATCTGAGGAGCAATGTTTAGAATCTTGTATTAAACATTATCATTAATCTTTTCAGGTTTATTGTCAGGATGATAGCATTTCCATTCATTAAACGTAAACCTTTTCAATATTCATCTCAACAATATCTGAATAAAACACTTTTTTATATATCTCTGTCAGGTGTACCGAATGGTGCATTATTGAACACATAAAAATTCATATCGGTAAATTTCACGTTGTCCAATTCACCGAATGGGAGGTATTCAATATTATACAACATATACAGTCTCCGATAGCAAACGCGCTTCGGGAGTTGATTGATGATAACATATCGATTGCGGGATTATATACATTGAATATTATACTGCTCCTAGTTTGCATTGCCATGAAACTATGTGATAAAACACTTCCTTGCAATGTGGCTATAATTGTGCAACGAGCATATAATGTTATCTGCTATAGGTAATGTTTTGGTTGTTGATGGCTTAGCATGTTGAAGCATGCATTTTGAGAAGCTTTAACGAGTTTATCACAGGCTTTCGTAAATTGAATTCGTGTTTATAGGAACATAGAGTATATACGTGTAGCTAGTTGTGATAAATTAACTTCTTGAAGATTATAATCCTTGCAAACGACAAATTCATTCAGTCACGCTGTTTAATACAAAGTTATACCATTTTAATATTGTGTACCTCATGGTAGCTCGACTCGAAAATCTGGTTCTTATATTATATAACATGTTATTACTTCGAGTTTGAAAAGATACTTATAGACAATTTATTAATTGGGTGACTCTTACAGAAATAGATGCTTCCTCTTTCTCCTCCTTGTATTATTTCTAAAGGTCTAAAACTTTACTCGTATGAAGATGATATCAAAATCACGTTATATTTTTCGTTAAAAATTATCGCATAAATATTAAACGAGACGTTTCATTCTAATTTGAAGATTTCATGGAGTCAACGGAATGGAATAATGCATACTTTCATCTCGATAAAATCCCATGCGATTTAAGGCTATTTATCACTTCTGACAAACAAAGCGGGCGATGGTAGGTACAACATTTCACTCATTTTCATATTTTACATAAATATCAAGGTATATCAATGTCAGCTTACGAGCGAAGTCTACTGGGGTTTATGCCTGCCCTTGAAAGGGTAGTGGGTGGACTAAGACATGCCCTAAGCCCCTAAGTAAAAATATTTAATTCCAAAATAAAAAGCTGTAAAATACAAAAGTCGTTTCATTTCCCTCAGTTAGATTCTGGTCGATTTAGAAAGTTGATAGACGCTAGAAAATATTTCACGAAACTTGATAGTCCAATTTAGAAACGTGGTCCAACTTGTAGGGAAGTTTAATGAAATAAGTTTGTGATGATCTTGCCTTTAGTGCCATATAATGCTGGACTGGACGAGACTTCTCCTACTGTGATAATAATTGGTCTCTCGATTTAAAAGTATCGATTATAAAATAAATTGTTAATCTTGGTTCAAATGAGATAACTAATCTCATAGTTATCGAATTCGATATTGTATCGATACCTATAAATGTATTTATTATTTAACTATGCAATTGATTGCAAATTAATAACGTGGGAGTCATAGTAGTTAGACCTTGGGTGCGTCATGATCTGAATGCTGTTCCTTACTTCACACCTTTACTGTTGAATGATTGATTGTTGGGCATGTTTCATCACTAATTGTCCATATAGTGTACGGAATACACTTACATTTTCGTTTTTATTTCTTTGTATATCTCTAATGGTGTGTGTATATCGAGATTTGAGGGACATGTTTTTCTTTATTTTATTTCTACTGCTTATCTGTTCTAATATAATGAGCACATGATTATTAGCCATTTTATCGGTTTGTTAAACATTGGCCGGCTCAAACAACAACTAAACTACCAAACTGATAATATTTGAAGCCAAATATGATGTGTATTGTACCTACTATTTATTGCAATATAATTTAATAGTGAAACATTTTATTAGGACGATTTATAATAGCAACAGTATTTTCGAACCTTATACATATGTTACAAACTTACTTATTTTAGACCGCAAAAAATTGACTTTATAGGTTACAGTCAGGGTCAAAAAAGGATAGCAGATCACTTTAGTTAGTACATTAGCATCAGTGGCGTGCATTGGTTTTCGGACTAGGTAGGCAGAAGAAATCATGGCCATACACGCCTAAATATGCCTCCTAGATAGATTATGTTTTTTGACCCGATTCGTAAAATTGTTTAGGTCAGCGTATCATTCCACACACATTTGGTATGATTCATTAGCAAACAAAATACATAATAACAGAATAATAGATTCGAATAACAGCACCCAGATAGCCAGGTGTTTAATAAACATAATATTCTGTGTTAAAATGTCTAAGATTTTTACCTTTGTTTTAAATCCATGAATATTTTGGAGTTGGTCTACAGCAAGTACAAGCAACAAACGAAAACTGACTAAAGGAATAATTTATCGACACATTTTGCATCTTCACCACAAAATTTCTTCATTTCACACACAATACACTTCATAGATACACTTCGTAAAATCACAATAAGTAAATAACAACAACATTGCATACAATGCCAACCAAACCATAAACAAACCAACACAAATAAATTGCGAAGTTATATTTGAGTTGCTCTAATGTTGGTAAAGTAGTTGTAACTGTAGTCTTTTTAAGGTGCTATATTCGAAAAAAATGATATCTTTGTGTCCCTGTATCTTAATTAATACAAGGGTTGGGGTTCTGAGTTTTTATTATATGATTTTTGAGATCTTAATTGAGTTTGCCAATGAAGGAAAACACGTTTGATAGAAATTTTCTCGATAAAGTTTAATTCCAAAGTAGCCTCTAAATAAAAATCTTTTTTACTGTAACTCCGTCAAGCAGGCGAATTTTAAAGTGAAATTTAATGAAAAAAATTGGTAATTCATTCTTCTTATTATGTGTAGAACAGATTTTCTATACATTGCATGGTTATTTTATAAACAATTTATATTTGGTTTGGTACTTACGTCGTTTATTAAAAGCTGCCGCTTGCCTGGGCGAGTACCTGAGAGCACTATAGTCATCTCTTTTTGGCACATACGAAATTACGGTGAACGTATTTATTACTACTCTTGCATCGCTAGGATTATTCGGCCGTAGCCTTTGTCGACGACGGACCTATGCTAGTTGTCGCGGCCGGCTCTCGTAGTTTTAAACATAAAATATTTTCGTAGCATATTCTTTATTGTCTTTAAAGATAGTATTATAGTTTGTAATATCGTATTAATTTAAGTTTAGTGTGATAATCTAGTTCAATAGTGCTTGTAAATATAAAGTTAGTTGTGTACCTGTGTGAACCTGGAACCCGACTTCAAGATATCGGGTTTTTTTTTTTTGCATATGTTAGTACTCCGTATGTACCTGTATGTACCAACTTTTTTTTCGTTTGTACCTCAAGGGGTTCGGAGATACGGGGGGTTGAAAAATGCTCAGAACCCGACTTCAAGATATCGGGTTTTTTTTTTTTGCATATGTTTGTACTCCGTATGTACCTGTTTGTACCAACTTTTTTTTCGTTTGTACCTCAAGGGGTTCGGAGATACGGGGGGTTGAAAAATGCTCAGAACCCGACTTCAAGATATCGGGGTTTTTTTTTTTGCATATGTTAGTACTCCGTATGTACCTGATTGTACCAACTTTTTTTTCGTTTGTACCTCAAGGGGTTCGGAGATACGGGGGGTTGAAAAATGCTCAGAACCCGACTTCAAGATATCGGGTTTTTTTTTTTTGCATATGTTAGTATTCCATATGTACCTGTTTGTACCATCTTTCTTTTCGTTTGTACCTCAAGGGGTTCGGAAATACAAGACTTTAAAAAACCCGTTCCCTAATATCGGAATCTAGGCCATTTTTTTAGATAATCAAAATCTGCCAGCGGGGTTGGATTCACCGTCGTTTGTACCCGTTTGTACCATCTTTCTTTTCGTTTGTACCTCAAGGGGTTCGGAAATACAGGACTTTAAAAAACCTGATCCCTAATATCGGAATCTCGGGCATTTTTTGAGATAATCAAAATCTGCCAGCGGGGTTGGATTCACCATCGTTTGTACCCGTTTGTACCATCTTTCTTTTCGTTTGTACCTCAAGGGGTTCGGAAATACAAGACTTTAAAAAACCGGTTCCCTAATATCGGAATCTCGGGCATTTTTTGAGATAATCAAAATCTGCCAGCGGGGTTGGATTCACCATCGTTTGTACCCGTTTGTACCATTTTTCTTTTCGTTTGTACCTCAAGGGGTTCGGAAATACAAGACTTTAAAAAACCCGTTCCCTAATATCGGAATCTCGGCCATTTTTTTAGATAATCAAAATCTGCCAGCGGGGTTGGATTCACCATCGTTTGTACCCGTTTGTACCATTTTTCTTTTCGTTTGTACCTCAAGGGGTTCGGAAATACAAGACTTTAAAAAACCGGTTCCCTAATATCGGAATCTCGGCCATTTTTTGAGATAATCAAAATCTGCAAGCGGGGTTGGATTCACCGTCGTTTGTACCCGTTTGTACCATCTTTCTTTTCGTTTGTACCTCAAGGGGTTTGGAAATACAAGACTTTAAAAAACCCGTTCCCTAATATCGGAATCTCGGCCATTTTTTGAGATAATCAAAATCTGCAAGCGGGGTTGGATTCACCGTCGTTTGTACCCGTTTGTACCATCTTTCTTTTCGTTTGTACCTCAAGGGGTTCGGAAATACAGGACTTTAAAAAACCTGTTCCCTAATATCGGAATCTCGGGCATTTTTTGAGATAATCAAAATCTGCAAGCGGGGTTGGATTCACCGTCGTTTGTACCCGTTTGTACCATCTTTCTTTTCGTTTGTACCTCAAGTGGTTCGGAAATACAGGACTTTAAAAAACCTGTTCCCTAATATCGGAATCTCGGGCATTTTTTGAGATAATCAAAATCTGCCAAAGGGGTTGGATTCACCATCGTTTGTACCCGTTTGTACCAACTTTTTTTTCGTTTGTACCTCAAGTGGTTCGGAAATACAGGACTTTAAAAAACCTGTTCCCTAATATCGGAATCTCGGGCATTTTTTGAGATAATCAAAATCTGCCAAAGGGGTTGGATTCACCATCGTTTGTACCCGTTTGTACCGTCTTTCTTTTCGTTTGTACCTCAAGGGGTTTGGAAATACAGGACTTTAAAAAACCTGATCCCTAATATCGGAATCTCGGGCATTATTTGAGATAATCAAAATCTGCCAGCGGGGTTGGATTCACCATCGTTTGTACCCGTTTGTACCATTTTTCTTTTCGTTTGTACCTCAAGGGATTCGGAAATACAAGACTTTAAAAAACTTGTTCCCTAATATCGGAATCTCGGGCATTTTTTGAGATAATCAAAATCTGCAAGCGGGGTTGGATTCACCGTCGTTTGTACCCGTTTGTACCATCTTTCTTTTCGTTTGTACCTCAAGGGGTTCGGAAATACAGAACTTTAAAAAACCCGTTCCCTAATATCGGAATCTCGGGCATTTTTTGAGATAATCAAAATCTGCAAGCGGGGTTGGATTCACCGTCGTTTGTACCCGTTTGTACCATCTTTCTTTTCGTTTGTACCTCAAGGGGTTCGGAAATACAAGACTTTAAAAAACCCGTTCCCTAATATCGGAATCTCGGGCATTTTTTGAGATAATCAAAATCTGCCATCGGGGTTGGATTCACCATCGTTTGTACCCGTTTGTACCATTTTTCTTTTCGTTTGTACCTCAAGGGGTTCGGAAATACAAGACTTTAAAAAACCGGTTCCCTAATATCGGAATCTCGGGCATTTTTTGAGATAATCAAAATCTGCAAGCGGGGTTGGATTCACCGTCGTTTGTACCCATTTGTACCATCTTTCTTTTCGTTTGTACCTCAAGGGGTTCGGAAATACAGGACTTTAAAAAACCTGATCCCTAATATCGGAATCTCGGCCATTTTTTGAGATAATCAAAATCTGCAAGCGGGGTTGGATTCACCGTCGTTTGTACCCGTTTGTACCATCTTTCTTTTCGTTTGTACCTCAAGGGGTTCGGAAATACAGGACTTTAAAAAACCTGATCCCTAATATCGGAATCTCGGCCATTTTTTGAGATAATCAAAATCTGCCAGCGGGGTTGGATTCACCATCGTTTGTACCCGTTTGTACCATCTTTCTTTTCGTTTGTACCTCAAGGGGTTCGGAAATACAAGACTTTAAAAAACCCGTTCCCTAATATCGGAATCTCGGCCATTTTTTTAGATAATCAAAATCTGCCAGCGGGGTTGGATTCACCATCGTTTGTACCCATTTGTACCATTTTTCTTTTCGTTTGTACCTCAAGGGGTTCGGAAATACAAGACTTTAAAAAACCCGTTCCCTAATATCGGAATCTCGGCCATTTTTTGAGATAATCAAAATCTGCAAGCGGGGTTGGATTCACCGTTGTTTGTACCCGTTTGTACCATCTTTCTTTTCGTTTGTACCTCAAGGGGTTCGGAAATACAGGACTTTAAAAAACCTGTTCCCTAATATCGGAATCTCGGGCATTTTTTGAGATAATCAAAATCTGCAAGCGGGGTTGGATTCACCGTCGTTTGTACCCGTTTGTACCATCTTTCTTTTCGTTTGTACCTCAAGGGGTTCGGAAATACAAGACTTTAAAAAACCCGTTCCCTAATATCGGAATCTCGGCCATTTTTTTAGATAATCAAAATCTGCCAGCGGGGTTGGATTCACCGTCGTTTGTACCCGTTTGTACCATCTTTCTTTTCGTTTGTACCTCAAGGGGTTCGGAAATACAGGACTTTAAAAAACCTGATCCCTAATATCGGAATCTCGGGCATTTTTTGAGATAATCAAAATCTGCCAGCGGGATTGGATTCACCATCGTTTGTACCCGTTTGTACCATCTTTCTTTTCGTTTGTACCTCAAGGGGTTCGGAAATACAAGACTTTAAAAAACCGGTTCCCTAATATCGGAATCTCGGGCATTTTTTGAGATAATCAAAATATGCAAGCGGGGTTGGATTCACCGTCGTTTGTACCCGTTTGTACCATCTTTCTTTTCGTTTGTACCTCAAGTGGTTCGGAAATACAGGACTTTAAAAAACCGGTTCCCTAATATCGGAATCTCGGGCATTTTTTGAGATAATCAAAATCTGCAAGCGGGGTTGGATTCACCGTCGTTTGTACCCGTTTGTACCATTTTTCTTTTCGTTTGTACCTCAAGGGGTTCGGAAATACAAGACTTTAAAAAACCCGTTCCCTAATATCGGAATCTCGGCCATTTTTTTAGATAATCAAAATCTGCCAGCGGGGTTGGATTCACCATCGTTTGTACCCGTTTGTACCATTTTTCTTTTCGTTTGTACCTCAAGGGGTTCGGAAATACAAGACTTTAAAAAACCCGTTCCCTAATATCGGAATCTCGGCCATTTTTTGAGATAATCAAAATCTGCAAGCGGGGTTGGATTCACCGTTGTTTGTACCCGTTTGTACCATCTTTCTTTTCGTTTGTACCTCAAGGGGTTCGGAAATACAGGACTTTAAAAAACCTGTTCCCTAATATCGGAATCTCGGGCATTTTTTGAGATAATCAAAATCTGCAAGCGGGGTTGGATTCACCGTCGTTTGTACCCGTTTGTACCATCTTTCTTTTCGTTTGTACCTCAAGGGGTTCGGAAATACAAGACTTTAAAAAACCCGTTCCCTAATATCGGAATCTCGGCCATTTTTTTAGATAATCAAAATCTGCCAGCGGGGTTGGATTCACCGTCGTTTGTACCCGTTTGTACCATCTTTCTTTTCGTTTGTACCTCAAGGGGTTCGGAAATACAGGACTTTAAAAAACCTGATCCCTAATATCGGAATCTCGGGCATTTTTTGAGATAATCAAAATCTGCCAGCGGGATTGGATTCACCATCGTTTGTACCCGTTTGTACCATCTTTCTTTTCGTTTGTACCTCAAGGGGTTCGGAAATACAAGACTTTAAAAAACCGGTTCCCTAATATCGGAATCTCGGGCATTTTTTGAGATAATCAAAATATGCAAGCGGGGTTGGATTCACCGTCGTTTGTACCCGTTTGTACCATCTTTCTTTTCGTTTGTACCTCAAGTGGTTCGGAAATACAGGACTTTAAAAAACCGGTTCCCTAATATCGGAATCTCGGGCATTTTTTGAGATAATCAAAATCTGCAAGCGGGGTTGGATTCACCGTCGTTTGTACCCGTTTGTACCATCTTTCTTTTCGTTTGTACCTCAAGGGGTTCGGAAATACAAGACTTTAAAAAACCCGTTCCCTAATATCGGAATCTCGGCCATTTTTGAGATAATCAAAATCTGCAAGCGGGGTTGGATTCACCGTCGTTTGTACCCGTTTGTACCATCTTTCTTTTCGTTTGTACCTCAAGGGGTTCGGAAATACAAGACTTTAAAAAACCGGTTCCCTAATATCGGAATCTCGGGCATTTTTTTAGATAATCAAAATCTGCCAGCGGGGTTGGATTCACCATCGTTTGTACCCGTTTGTACCATTTTTCTTTTCGTTTGTACCTCAAGGGGTTCGGAAATACAAGACTTTAAAAAACCCGTTCCCTAATATCGGAATCTCGGCCATTTTTTTAGATAATCAAAATCTGCCAGCGGGGTTGGATTCACCATCGTTTGTACCCGTTTGTACCATTTTTCTTTTCGTTTGTACCTCAAGGGGTTCGGAAATACAAGACTTTAAAAAACCGGTTCCCTAATATCGGAATCTCGGGCATTTTTTGAGATAATCAAAATCTGCAAGCGGGGTTGGATTCACCGTCGTTTGTACCCGTTTGTACCATCTTTCTTTTCGTTTGTACCTCAAGGGGTTTGGAAATACAAGACTTTAAAAAACCCGTTCCCTAATATCGGAATCTCGGCCATTTTTTGAGATAATCAAAATCTGCAAGCGGGGTTGGATTCACCGTCGTTTGTACCCGTTTGTACCATCTTTCTTTTCGTTTGTACCTCAAGGGGTTCGGAAATACAGGACTTTAAAAAACCTGTTCCCTAATATCGGAATCTCGGGCATTTTTTGAGATAATCAAAATCTGCAAGCGGGGTTGGATTCACCGTCGTTTGTACCCGTTTGTACCATCTTTCTTTTCGTTTGTACCTCAAGGGGTTCGGAAATACAGGACTTTAAAAAACCTGATCCCTAATATCGGAATCTCGGCCATTTTTTGAGATAATCAAAATCTGCCAGCGGGGTTGGATTCACCATCGTTTGTACCCGTTTGTACCATCTTTCTTTTCGTTTGTACCTCAAGGGGTTCGGAAATACAAGACTTTAAAAAACCCGTTCCCTAATATCGGAATCTCGGCCATTTTTTTAGATAATCAAAATCTGCCAGCGGGGTTGGATTCACCATCGTTTGTACCCATTTGTACCATTTTTCTTTTCGTTTGTACCTCAAGGGGTTCGGAAATACAAGACTTTAAAAAACCCGTTCCCTAATATCGGAATCTCGGCCATTTTTTGAGATAATCAAAATCTGCAAGCGGGGTTGGATTCACCGTTGTTTGTACCCGTTTGTACCATCTTTCTTTTCGTTTGTACCTCAAGGGGTTCGGAAATACAGGACTTTAAAAAACCTGTTCCCTAATATCGGAATCTCGGGCATTTTTTGAGATAATCAAAATCTGCAAGCGGGGTTGGATTCACCGTCGTTTGTACCCGTTTGTACCATCTTTCTTTTCGTTTGTACCTCAAGGGGTTCGGAAATACAAGACTTTAAAAAACCCGTTCCCTAATATCGGAATCTCGGCCATTTTTTTAGATAATCAAAATCTGCCAGCGGGGTTGGATTCACCGTCGTTTGTACCCGTTTGTACCATCTTTCTTTTCGTTTGTACCTCAAGGGGTTCGGAAATACAGGACTTTAAAAAACCTGATCCCTAATATCGGAATCTCGGGCATTTTTTGAGATAATCAAAATCTGCCAGCGGGATTGGATTCACCATCGTTTGTACCCGTTTGTACCATCTTTCTTTTCGTTTGTACCTCAAGGGGTTCGGAAATACAAGACTTTAAAAAACCGGTTCCCTAATATCGGAATCTCGGGCATTTTTTGAGATAATCAAAATATGCAAGCGGGGTTGGATTCACCGTCGTTTGTACCCGTTTGTACCATCTTTCTTTTCGTTTGTACCTCAAGTGGTTCGGAAATACAGGACTTTAAAAAACCGGTTCCCTAATATCGGAATCTCGGGCATTTTTTGAGATAATCAAAATCTGCAAGCGGGGTTGGATTCACCGTCGTTTGTACCCGTTTGTACCATCTTTCTTTTCGTTTGTACCTCAAGGGGTTCGGAAATACAAGACTTTAAAAAACCCGTTCCCTAATATCGGAATCTCGGCCATTTTTGAGATAATCAAAATCTGCAAGCGGGGTTGGATTCACCGTCGTTTGTACCCGTTTGTACCATCTTTCTTTTCGTTTGTACCTCAAGGGGTTCGGAAATACAAGACTTTAAAAAACCGGTTCCCTAATATCGGAATCTCGGGCATTTTTTTAGATAATCAAAATCTGCCAGCGGGGTTGGATTCACCATCGTTTGTACCCGTTTGTACCATTTTTCTTTTCGTTTGTACCTCAAGGGGTTCGGAAATACAAGACTTTAAAAAACCGGTTCCCTAATATCGGAATCTCGGCCATTTTTTGAGATAATCAAAATCTGCCAGCGGGGTTGGATTCACCATCGTTTGTACCCGTTTGTACCATTTTTCTTTTCGTTTGTACCTCAAGGGGTTCGGAAATACAAGACTTTAAAAAACCGGTTCCCTAATATCGGAATCTCGGGCATTTTTTGAGATAATCAAAATCTGCAAGCGGGGTTGGATTCACCGTCGTTTGTACCCGTTTGTACCATCTTTCTTTTCGTTTGTACCTCAAGGGGTTTGGAAATACAAGACTTTAAAAAACCCGTTCCCTAATATCGGAATCTCGGCCATTTTTTGAGATAATCAAAATCTGCAAGCGGGGTTGGATTCACCGTCGTTTGTACCCGTTTGTACCATCTTTCTTTTCGTTTGTACCTCAAGGGGTTCGGAAATACAGGACTTTAAAAAACCTGTTCCCTAATATCGGAATCTCGGGCATTTTTTGAGATAATCAAAATCTGCAAGCGGGGTTGGATTCACCGTCGTTTGTACCCGTTTGTACCATCTTTCTTTTCGTTTGTACCTCAATGGGTTCGGAAATACAAGACTTTAAAAAACCCGTTCCCTAATATCGGAATCTCGGCCATTTTTTTAGATAATCAAAATCTGCCAGCGGGGTTGGATTCACCATCGTTTGTACCCATTTGTACCATTTTTCTTTTCGTTTGTACCTCAAGGGGTTCGGAAATACAAGACTTTAAAAAACCCGTTCCCTAATATCGGAATCTCGGCCATTTTTTGAGATAATCAAAATCTGCAAGCGGGGTTGGATTCACCGTCGTTTGTACCCGTTTGTACCATCTTTCTTTTCGTTTGTACCTCAAGGGGTTCGGAAATACAGGACTTTAAAAAACCTGATCCCTAATATCGGAATCTCGGCCATTTTTTGAGATAATCAAAATCTGCCAGCTGGGTTGGATTCACCATCGTTTGTACCCGTTTGTACCATCTTTCTTTTCGTTTGCACCTCAAGGGGTTCGGAAATACAAGACTTTAAAAAACCGGTTCCCTAATATCGGAATCTCGGGCATTTTTTGAGATAATCAAAATCTGCAAGCGGGGTTGGATTCACCGTCGTTTGTACCCGTTTGTACCATCTTTCTTTTCGTTTGTACCTCAAGGGGTTCGGAAATACAAGACTTTAAAAAACCTGTTCCCTAATATCGGAATCTCGGCCATTTTTTGAGATAATTAAAATCTGCCAGCGGGGTTGGATTCACCATCGTTTGTACCCGTTTGTACCATTTTTCTTTTCGTTTGTACCTCAAGGGGTTCGGAAATACAAGACTTTAAAAAACTTGTTCCCTAATATCGGAATCTCGGGCATTTTTTGAGATAATTAAAATCTGCAAGCGGGGTTGGATTCACCATCGTTTGTACCCGTTTGTACCATCTTTCTTTTCGTTTGTACCTCAAGGGGTTCGGAAATACAAGACTTTAAAAAACCCGTTCCCTAATATCGGAATCTCGGGCATTTTTTGAGATAATCAAAATCTGCAAGCGGGGTTGGATTCACCGTCGTTTGTACCCGTTTGTACCATCTTTCTTTTCGTTTGTACCTCAAGGGGTTCGGAAATACAGGACTTTAAAAAACCTGATCCCTAATATCGGAATCTCGGCCATTTTTTGAGATAATCAAAATCTGCCAGCGGGGTTGGATTCACCATCGTTTTTACCCGTTTGTACCATCTTTCTTTTCGTTTGTACCTCAAGGGGTTCGGAAATACAAGACTTTAAAAAACCGGTTCCCTAATATCGGAATCTCGGGCATTTTTTGAGATAATCAAAATCTGCAAGCGGGGTTGGATTCACCGTCGTTTGTACCCGTTTGTACCATCTTTCTTTTCGTTTGCTGAACTTCAACAGCAGAACGGTGACAACTTCTTAAGCTCGCTGACACAATTAATCGATCATCTCTCTCTGTTGTCTTTCTTCTACGGCCAGGTCCCGATCGTCTGATGTAGCCGCCTGTCTCTAGGTATATTTTATACACATACTGGACTGTGGAACGACTAACTTCACATGTGCGAGCCACATTTCGCTGGCTCATTCCGGTTTCCAGTAGCGTGATGATTCGAACAACTTCTGCTTCTCGAAGATCCATTTTGATTAGCTAAAATTTTAACGTAGACACTACACCACTAACACCAGTCAAAAAACAATGGATGTTTTTGTTTTCCATTACTTTACGTTACTTTGAAGATAATGGGCTAATAATGAGAAAACAAAAAATATCGTAAAGAACGCTTTTCAAATTTAATCCAAGTTTTTTTTTTACCCTTTGCCATAGGCAAACACGGCAAACTTGTTTTTTTTAACTTGTCATTAGTACAAACCAAAAAAATAAAATAAACAGTCTTTTCGATCAAATTTTAAGGGTGGCCTAACTTTTATGCACGCCAGTGTAAATTGTAACAAAAAATTTAACTTTTTATAAAAAAAAAAAAAATTATGATCTAATGAATTTGCTACCTCTTTATTTTTATTTAATGCGAGATTTGGTTAAAAGATATTGAAATAAAAAAAAACAGGTAATTGTTTGTTTATTAACTGAAGATTTTTTATGATGTTATAATTTTAATGAACGGGAGTTTTAAGTAGCCGAAATCAAAAGCAAATCAAAATCAAAGTTAAATATTTTTTTACTCAAAATTATATTAAACTGGCAAAAAGTGCTCCACTTATAGATGAATTTTTGTGCAT
The DNA here is from genome assembly GCA_947623365.1 of Achlya flavicornis. NCBI lineage: Eukaryota > Metazoa > Arthropoda > Insecta > Lepidoptera > Drepanidae > Achlya > Achlya flavicornis. The sequence continues at coordinate 4,524,192 of OX392469.1, forward strand.
TAAAACTTATAGAAATACAGTATTTTAACCGAAATATCGCGTCTGTTAAATCACGTAAATCAGCTAAATCGGCGAAATTTTGCATACGGCCTCCCGTTGGTTCTCGCAAGGGACGCACGTCCTATTACAATTGATTTCATTCTTATATTATTTACCGGGATCCAAAGACCAATCAATAAAATTCTATGACAAACATTACAAAAAAGGTAACCCCCCCTTTGGGTTTTGGGTTAAGAAGACCGCAATTTCTTTTTAGCCTCACCCATATAAATAAAATAAATAAAACTAAAATAAAAAAGCCTTTATTGCCGGGTTTTTTAAAGTCTTGTATTTCCGAACCCCTTGAGGTACAAACGAAAAGAAAGATGGTACAAACGGGTACAAACGATGGTGAATCCAACCCCGCTTGCAGATTTTGATTATCTCAAAAAATGCCCGAGATTCCGATATTAGGGAACCGGTTTTTTAAAGTCTTGTATTTCCGAACCCCTTGAGGTACAAACGAAAAGAAAGATGGTACAAACGGGTACAAACGACGGTGAATCCAACCCCGCTTGCAGATTTTGATTATCTCAAAAAATGCCCGAGATTCCGATATTAGGGAACGGGTTTTTTAAAGTCTTGTATTTCCGAACCCCTTGAGTTACAAACGAAAAGAAAGATGGTACAAACGGGTACAAACGATGGTGAATCCAACCCCGCTTGCAGATTTTGATTATCTCAAAAAATGCCCGAGATTCCGATATTAGGGAACAAGTTTTTTAAAGTCTTGTATTTCCGAACCCCTTGAGGTACAAACGAAAAGAAAAATGGTACAAACGGGTACAAACGATGGTGAATCCAACCCCGCAGGCAGATTTTGATTATCTCAAAAAATGGCCGAGATTCCGATATTAGGGAACGGGTTTTTTAAAGTCTTGTATTTCCGAACCCCTTGAGGTACAAACGAAAAGAAAAATGGTACAAACGGGTACAAACGATGGTGAATCCAACCCCGCTGGCAGATTTTGATTATCTCAAAAAATGGCCGAGATTCCGATATTAGGGAACGGGTTTTTTAAAGTCTTGTATTTCCGAACCCCTTGAGGTACAAACGAAAAGAAAAATGGTACAAACGGGTACAAACGATGGTGAATCCAACCCCGCTGGCAGATTTTGATTATCTCAAAAAATGCCCGAGATTCCGATATTAGGGAACCGGTTTTTTAAAGTCTTGTATTTCCGAACCCCTTGAGGTACAAACGAAAAGAAAAATGGTACAAACGGGTACAAACGATGGTGAATCCAACCCCGCTGGCAGATTTTGATTATCTAAAAAAATGCCCGAGATTCCGATATTAGGGAACGGGTTTTTTAAAGTCTTGTATTTCCGAACCCCTTGAGGTACAAACGAAAAGAAAAATGGTACAAACGGGTACAAACGATGGTGAATCCAACCCCGCTGGCAGATTTTGATTATCTCAAAAAATGGCCGAGATTCCGATATTAGGGAACGGGTTTTTTAAAGTCTTGTATTTCCGAACCCCTTGAGGTACAAACGAAAAGAAAAATGGTACAAACGGGTACAAACGATGGTGAATCCAACCCCGCTGGCAGATTTTGATTATCTAAAAAAATGCCCGAGATTCCGATATTAGGGAACCGGTTTTTTAAAGTCTTGTATTTCCGAACCCCTTGAGGTACAAACGAAAAGAAAGATGGTACAAACGGGTACAAACGACGGTGAATCCAACCCCGCTTGCAGATTTTGATTATCTCAAAAAATGCCCGAGATTCCGATATTAGGGAACCGGTTTTTTAAAGTCTTGTATTTCCGAACCCCTTGAGGTACAAACGAAAAGAAAAATGGTACAAACGGGTACAAACGATGGTGAATCCAACCCCGCTGGCAGATTTTGATTATCTAAAAAAATGCCCGAGATTCCGATATTAGGGAACGGGTTTTTTAAAGTCTTGTATTTCCGAACCCCTTGAGGTACAAACGAAAAGAAAGATGGTACAAACGGGTACAAACGACGGTGAATCCAACCCCGCTTGCAGATTTTGATTATCTCAAAAAATGCCCGAGATTCCGATATTAGGGAACGGGTTTTTTAAAGTCTTGTATTTCCGAACCCCTTGAGGTACAAACGAAAAGAAAGATGGTACAAACGGGTACAAACGATGGTGAATCCAACCCCGCTTGCAGATTTTGATTATCTCAAAAAATGCCCGAGATTCCGATATTAGGGAACAAGTTTTTTAAAGTCTTGTATTTCCGAACCCCTTGAGGTACAAACGAAAAGAAAAATGGTACAAACGGGTACAAACGATGGTGAATCCAACCCCGCTGGCAGATTTTGATTATCTCAAAAAATGCCCGAGATTCCGATATTAGGGAACGGGTTTTTTAAAGTCTTGTATTTCCGAACCCCTTGAGGTACAAACGAAAAGAAAGATGGTACAAACGGGTACAAACGACGGTGAATCCAACCCCGCTTGCAGATTTTGATTATCTCAAAAAATGCCCGAGATTCCGATATTAGGGAACCGGTTTTTTAAAATCTTGTATTTCCGAACCCCTTGAGGTAAAAACGAAAAGAAAGATGGTACAAACGGGTACAAACGACGGTGAATCCAACCCCGCTTGCAGATTTTGATTATCTCAAAAAATGCCCGAGATTCCGATATTAGGGAACCGGTTTTTTAAAATCTTGTATTTCCGAACCCCTTGAGGTAAAAACGAAAAGAAAGATGGTACAAACGGGTACAAACGATGGTGAATCCAACCCCGCTGGCAGATTTTGATTATCTCAAAAAATGGCCGAGATTCCGATATTAGGGAACGGGTTTTTTAAAGTCTTGTATTTCCGAACCCCTTGAGGTACAAACGAAAAGAAAGATGGTACAAACGGGTACAAACGATGGTGAATCCAACCCCGCTGGCAGATTTTGATTATCTCAAAAAATGGCCGAGATTCCGATATTAGGGAACGGGTTTTTTAAAGTCTTGTATTTCCGAACCCCTTGAGGTACAAACGAAAAGAAAGATGGTACAAACGGGTACAAACGACGGTGAATCCAACCCCGCTTGCAGATTTTGATTATCTCAAAAAATTCCCGAGATTCCGATATTAGGGAACCGGTTTTTTAAAGTCTTGTATTTCCGAACCCCTTGAGGTACAAACGAAAAGAAAGATGGTACAAACGGGTACAAACGATGGTGAATCCAACCCCGCTGGCAGATTTTGATTATGTCAAAAAGTGGCCGAGATTCCGATATTAGGGATCAGGTTTTTTAAAGTCCTGTATTTCCGAACCCCTTGAGGTACAAACGAAAAGAAAGATGGTACAAATGGGTACAAACGACGGTGAATCCAACCCCGCTTGCAGATTTTGATTATCTCAAAAAATGCCCGAGATTCCGATATTAGGGAACCGGTTTTTTAAAGTCTTGTATTTCCGAACCCCTTGAGGTACAAACGAAAAGAAAGATGGTACAAACGGGTACAAACGATGGTGAATCCAACCCCGCTGGCAGATTTTGATTATCTCAAAAAATGGCCGAGATTCCGATATTAGGGAACGGGTTTTTTAAAGTCTTGTATTTCCGAACCCCTTGAGGTACAAACGAAAAGAAAGATGGTACAAACGGGTACAAACGACGGTGAATCCAACCCCGCTTGCAGATTTTGATTATCTCAAAAAATGCCCGAGATTCCGATATTAGGGAACCGGTTTTTTAAAGTCTTGTATTTCCGAACCCCTTGAGGTACAAACGAAAAGAAAGATGGTACAAACGGGTACAAACGATGGTGAATCCAACCCCGCTGGCAGATTTTGATTATTTAAAAAAATGGCCCAGATTCCGATATTAGGGAACGGGTTTTTTAAAGTCTTGTATTTCCGAACCCCTTGAGGTACAAACGAAAAGAAAGATGGTACAAACGGGTACAAACGACGGTGAATCCAACCCCGCTTGCAGATTTTGATTATCTCAAAAAATGCCCGAGATTCCGATATTAGGGAACAGGTTTTTTAAAGTCCTGTATTTCCGAACCCCTTGAGGTACAAACGAAAAGAAAGATGGTACAAACGGGTACAAACGACGGTGAATCCAACCCCGCTCGCAGATTTTGATTATCTCAAAAAATGGCCGAGATTCCGATATTAGGGAACGGGTTTTTTAAAGTCTTGTATTTCCGAACCCCTTGAGGTACAAACGAAAAGAAAGATGGTACAAACGGGTACAAACGACGGTGAATCCAACCCCGCTTGCAGATTTTGATTATCTCAAAAAATGCCCGAGATTCCGATATTAGGGAACGGGTTTTTTAAAGTCTTGTATTTCCGAACCCCTTGAGGTACAAACGAAAAGAAAGATGGTACAAACGGGTACAAACGACGGTGAATCCAACCCCGCTTGCAGATTTTGATTATCTCAAAAAATGCCCGAGATTCCGATATTAGGGAACGGGTTTTTTAAAGTTCTGTATTTCCGAACCCCTTGAGGTACAAACGAAAAGAAAGATGGTACAAACGGGTACAAACGACGGTGAATCCAACCCCGCTTGCAGATTTTGATTATCTCAAAAAATGCCCGAGATTCCGATATTAGGGAACCGGTTTTTTAAAGTCTTGTATTTCCGAATCCCTTGAGGTACAAACGAAAAGAAAAATGGTACAAACGGGTACAAACGATGGTGAATCCAACCCCGCTGGCAGATTTTGATTACCTCAAAAAATGCCCGAGATTCCGTTATTAGGGATCAGGTTTTTTAAATTCCTGTATTTCCGAACCCCTTGAGGTACAAACGAAAAGAAAGATGGTACAAACGGGTACAAACGATGGTGAATCCAACCCCTTTGGCAGATTTTGATTATCTCAAAAAATGCCCGAGATTCCGATATTAGGGAACAGGTTTTTTAAAGTCCTGTATTTCCGAACCACTTGAGGTACAAACGAAAAAAAAGTTGGTACAAACAGGTACATATGGAATACTAACATATGCAAAAAAAAAAAACCCGATATCTTGAAGTCGGGTTCTGAGCATTTTTCAACCCCCCGTATCTCCGAACCCCTTGAGGTACAAACGAAAAAAAAGTTGGTACAAACAGGTACATACGGAGTACTAACATATGCAAAAAAAAAAACCCCGATATCTTGAAGTCGGGTTCTGAGCATTTTTCAACCCCCCGTATCTCCGAACCCCTTGAGGTACAAACGAAAAAAAAGTTGGTACAAACAGGTACATACGGATTACAAACATATGCAAAAAAAAAAAACCCGATATCTTGAAGTCGGGTTCTGAGCATTTTTCAACCCCCCGTATCTCCGAACCCCTTGAGGTACAAACGAAAAAAAAGTTGGTACAAACAGGTACATACGGAGTACTAACATATGCAAAAAAAAAAAACCCGATATCTTGAAGTCGGGTTCCAGGTTCACACAGGTTAGTTGTGTAGTTTTGTTTTTATTAATTTTATAGTATTTTTTAGTGTCAAAGTTGATTTAATTATAATTTTACGACATGGGTAATATAATAAAGACCAGGAAAATCAGCATTGGGAGCAGCATTTTAGCAATTATTTATTACAGTTACATCATTATCAGTTTATCGATAGATTTAATACGAACTTATAACCCTTCTAAGTAAAGTTTACTGCTGATATTGTATGGTCTGCATTCCTCGTACCAACCAACTTGAATTAGACGGGCTACATCCAAGGGCATTGTACTCAACACACACACATAGATATCTCGCTCCCGCCCGCCATTGTCACACAAACTGCTATCCGTCCGAGTGCGAGTTACAAGATCATAAAAGCTATAATAACAACTAATTTGTTATTATATTTACGGATTCTTATTCTATTACTTTACATTACATTTTATTACCAAATACCTATAACATGATTTGATTATTATAATTATTTCTTATGGTGTACTTAGGACAACTATCTCTTTTTATGCCTAATAATGAAGAATGTTCACTAATTTAGATTTTTAGGTCTCCGTATTTTCTATAGAAAATAAAAAATACGTGTGAAAGAATTATTTCGATACGTCAATTAGTTTCCGAGATATGGAATTTTAAAATGAGCGCGCGACGCTGGATTCCACCGGCCCGTACTCGATGCGTGTGACGTCATGTTCCAACGCTCGCTCAGTCAATCGCGCTCACAGAACAAATACCCTGACGGGGTCGCGCTCTTCCGTACGTTTCCCTAGATGATTATGACTTTTTTGGTTTTTACCCGACTGACCCGGAAGGAGGGTTATGTTTTTCGAGTGTATGTATGTATGTGTGTATGTATGTCTATTTCTTTGGCACGCTCTGCAGCCTAAACGGGTTGATGGATTTAAGCATATGAGGTGTCGTTAGATTCGTCTTGACTGTGGGAGTGTCATAGGGTTTATTATTTTTATATGGCATCTACGGATAAAAAAAGAGGGGGGATATTCAAAACAAAAATTTCGTTATTATAACAATATGGGTATCAAATGAAAGCTTGTGAACAGCCCATTCCATATATGTATACATTGTAATACTTTTGTGTAACTTACCATTTTGACGTAAATTACAAAAAAACATGTTAAATGCAAGGACAGTAGGTATTGGTACTATGAGCGGTTACCGTACGTAACTCACAGAGTTGCGATGGTTGTTAGCGTTACTTTACCGTACAGCTCATTTACTTACTAATACAGCTAATACTTACAACTCATTCTGTATAAAACTAAAAAGTCTGAAAAAAGTTAAATTATTAAAAGAAACAAAAAACCCGACTGTAAAACAAAAATTAACTGAAAAGAGAAAAACAAGCTCTTTAATCTATATAATTTGGAATATAACTTGAATGTTATAAGGTATTGCAGTCGGGGATAAACAATATGTATACGAGTGTATTAACTAATGACATACTTACTTACTTACCATAACATCAATAAAACCATAAAACATAGTGTTTGAACAAAACGCGTAAGCTATACTGTTTTGTACGGCGCTTACGACGTTCTTCTGGACACCATTGAAACGTTCGTTTTTACAAGTCATCGAGGTACTGCCCATTGTTTTACTATATTATAATTGTTGTTAACAATCTATCGACGAAGATGAAATGCGAAGGATGCAAAAAATTCATGGGATCAAATACAATTGATAAACTGAAGTGTAATAATTGTAATAGGCATTACCATTATCAATGTCTTGATATTACCCAGAATGATTTTAATAACTTAACCAAGTTAGGGCATGTCCTAACTAAATGTCCTGCATGCAGCACTGAAAGCGCCTATACGCCTGTTCCTATATCAACTACAAACCCGGGATCTGATCAAGGTCCTGTCTGTAATACGAGGCCCAATGTGGATACAGCGATGCCTAACCTAGCTCTCATCGACGAGATTAAAACGACCATAAGAAATGAAATTAAGAAAGAAATAGGCAATAATTTATCATTGTTTAAGTCTGAAATGTTAGAGAAGATTACTACCATAACACAATCTGTAGAATTTATATCTAATGAGTTTGAAAACTTCAAGAAGCAAATAAGTGAGTTTCGCACTCAAATTAACAAAATAAAGTCAATGGAAGATGAATTGTCTACATGTAAATCACAACTGGTTAGTTTGCAATTAGAGGTTGATAGGCAACAACAATGGTCAAGGATGAGTAACGTCGAAATTATTGGAGTCCCTGAGAAGACTAACGAATCACCTGTCGACATTATAATGAACATCTGTAAGCAAACCGGGCTTTCCATACAGGCCCAGGATGTGGAATCAGCGCATCGTGTGCAGGCGGCACAGCCGGTCAAGGGTAGGCCTAGGGCTATCGTTGCTCGGTTCCAGAACCGTTCTCTGAAGCATTCTTTAATCTCTAATATTAGGAAAAAGCGTGGACTTACCTCTAATGAGATTGGATTCAATGGTGAGCCCAAACAAATATTTGTTAATGAACATTTAACACAAAACAATAAAAAGTTGTTGAAAAATTGTAAAGATATATGCAAGTCGAAATGTTATAAGTTTGTTTGGGTTCGGAATTGTATAATTTACTGTCGCAAAAATGAAAACTGTCCTTTCTTAACTATCAATAGTTTTTTAGACTTAGAAAAAATTGTGTGAACTGCAATAGAATAGTTTTAATCACTCACTCAAAACACTCAACTCATAAACAAACACAAATCACACTAAACATATACAATACACGCATTTTACTTTATTTACATTACTATATTGGAATCATACGACGTTTGATTCTTTCAAGCGTACGACCTTCGCCTATGGTGATAATGATTGCACTGATCAAATCTCGCATACCTACATTACCTGATCGTTGCAGTTATTGTGCGGGCCACGTAGATTGCGCAGAGGGCTATATTAATGTATTATTCAAAGCAGAATCGATTATGTTACAGCGGATAATTTATTTATACTATGAATTATATTCAATGTTACATTTTTATATCCACACTTTATGTGTATATAGCTTCTGCATAGGAATTTTATTGGACGTTACATATTTTACAATAATTATCTTTAAAATTCGATAATCTAAGAATTTACTATCAGAATGTAAGGGGTCTTAGGACTAAAACCAATACTTTTTCAAATAATATAAACACAAATAAGTTTGATGTCCTAATAATAACTGAGACCTGGCTGCGATGTGACATATTTGATGGTGAATTATGTAGTGGGGACTATGATGTTTTTAGGTACGATAGGAATAATCAAACCTCTAAGAAAACCAGTGGGGGTGGAGTAATGATATTGGTTAATACTAAATTGGGTGCAATTTCATCTTCGATTCAATGTCCTACGGAGGTTGAATGCTTATGGGTCACCATACCAAAAAACATATTAAATGGTACCAAAAGTTTACACATTTGTGCGACGTATATTCCTGGAACTAATCTGCAGGCAAACAATATAAATACCGTAAATAGTTCTATCAACGCGGCAGCTGCTTTGCACGTAAACGATAATTTCTTAATTGTTGGTGATTTTAATCTTCCCCATATAAAGTGGAATATATCGGATGGGCCATTATTCCAACGACGAGGTTCTATCGAACTGCAAGAGTCTGCCCAAAACCTTATCGATAATATGTACGCACTAGGTTTCGAGCAGGGTAATTTTATAACCAATAGTTCGGGTAATGTTTTGGATTTAGTTTTTTCAACTTTTGGCTTTGAGATTGATAGATGCTCTACTCCACTGGTGAAGGAAGATGTATATCATCCCTCTCTTATGATCTCGTGCCGTGATCTTCTGATCAAACCATTATCATATAGTGTAAAACCGAAGTTTAGATATCACAAGGGAGACTATGATAATATATGCGCTGATTTAAAAACTACCCCCTGGGATGAACATTTTAAAGGTCAAACTGTTGATGAGTCTGTTTCCATTCTATATAATAATATTTACAACTTAAGAGATAAATATATTCCGATAGACAAAAGGATTAATAAATGTAATTATCCTACATGGTTTTCAGCCTCATTGATTTGCATTATTAGGGAAAAGTTTAGAGCACATAGAAGGTACAAGAAATATCAGAATCCATTGGACTATGATGAGTTCTCTTTACTTAGAACTCGCCAAAAAAAAGAACAGGATAAATGCTACACTTCTTATCTAAAGTCAGTACAGGAACAAATAAAAATGAACCCTAAGCGTTTCTGGAGCTACGTCAAAGATAAACGTAGAGGTTCTAATTATCCTAAATCACTACTATGGAAAGATGAAAAGTTTGAAGGTGCTCATGGTATTTGTAATGGCTTTAGTAATTTTTACGTGCCATTAGTTCATACAAACTATGCTCAGAATTCTGTGATCTTGAGAATGCTAAGGCTATATAACAAAGAGTTTTCTTCATTGCAATTATTTACACAATCTAAAGTTGCATATAAAAAGCACGTAACACAGATACTAATAGGCATGGAGTGAAGGGTCTATCAATGTTTGAATCTAATTTTGTTAATTTGTTTTATTCTGTTTTTATAATATAATATGCACTCATTCATCCAAACATACACACACCTACACACAAACTCCCACTCACCCACACTCACACACAAACAATATTCCTTTTTCATTATTTTTATATAGAATTTTGTTTCCTTAAAATTTGTAATTCTTTTTAATTTAAACTTTTTATTTTTGGTACTTTGTTATTTTTGGTCTGTAAACCGTAAATTTTAAGTATAGTAATGGAACTCTGTAATTGGCAAATTAACTAAACAAAATGTTATAATAATATTATTTGAAATGCTGTAGATCGTTCCTTTTGATTAAATAAATAAATAAATAAATAAATAAATATTACAAAAAAATCACATACCTACTTAGGTTATTGGTTTGTCCCCGACTGCAATACCTTATAACACTGCAAGACTGACGATTCTGTGAACCGCATTAAGATTTTCACTCAAAAATTGAAAAAAAAAAAATTGGTCTATACTACCCTTTACTTATATACCTACAGGTTTGTACGGAACCCTCGGTGCGCGAGTCTGACTCGCACTTGGCCGGTTTTTTTTATTAGCGTGGGGAAATCCTCGCTCCCCCCATGATGGTCGGGTATCCATCATGCGGGGAGCGCGATCAGATTATCAGAGCCGAACTTTTAACGGCTTAAACCCAACGGGTGTCATCAACCGTATATAGGCATAGCCCATAGGCTTTCATGTGCATTTAATAAAAAAAAAAAATTTTGATATTACATAACAGACACTTCAATTTTATTTATTTGGATAAATAGAGTAGATTGTGTTCCTGCGCGTGAGTAAGGTAGCCAAAGCTCATTGGGGAGGGGGGAAAGGTCGGTAACGCATGAGCAATGCTACATGTGTTGCAACTATCCATATGGCTACGGTAACCGCTTACCGTCAGGTGGGCCGTACGTATGCTTGTTTACCGACTTAGTCGTATAAAAAAAAGATAAGACATAGAAAAGGTTAAGTACATCTATTCAACTCGCTACATTTGCAATATATCAATTTATTTAGTTAAATTTACTAAGAAGAGTATTGAAATTGAAATAATTTATTCATTCAAATAGGCCTTCACAGGCACTTATGAATAGTCAAACTCTAATACTCTAATGCACGGTTCGGAAGGTTGCTTTTGCTAAGAAGAGCCGGCAATAAACTCAGCAATTACTCTTTTCAAAATCAAACTTAAATTTATTACATCAGATGTTTCCTGTAGAGCGAGCGCTACACCCAAGCATTTTTATCATTTAAATATTCGGTAATATTGTAGTAAGCCTTCTGTACTAAAGCGGCCTTAATACATTCCTTAAACTTATGTGACGGTAAATTCAAAATTTTATTAGGGATTTTATTATAAAATTGTATACTCAGTCCTAAAAATGAACCTTGCACTTTTTGGAGTCTATAAGCAGAGGTCACAAGTTTATGCTTATTTCTAGTATTAAAAGAGTGCACGTCACTTTTTTTTACAAAAATATTAATATTCTGATGTACAAATAATATATTTGCATAAATATACTGCGATGCTACTGTGAGGATACCTATATGTCTAAACTTATCTCTGAGGGAAGCTCGAGAACTCATATTATAAATAGCTCGCACTGCTTTTTTTTGCAAAATAAAAATGGTTTCTATATCAGCAGCTTTACCCCAAAGTAAAATGCCATAAGACATAACACTATGGAAATAACTAAAATAAACTAATCGAGCTGTGTCTACGTCTGTTAGCTGTCTAATTTTTCGAACTGCATAAGCAGCTGAACTGAGCTTTCCCGAAAGACATGATATTTGGTTGCCCCATTGAAGTTTCGAGTCTAAAGTAATCCCTAAGAATACTGATGATTCAACAAGACCTAAAGGTTCATTATTTATCATTAAATTACAGCCTACTTTTTTAACATTAGGTAGTGCAAATTTAATACATTTAGTTTTCTTTGCATTTAAAACTAGATTATTTACAGTAAACCAGTTTAATACCCGAGATAATGCACCGTTTACATCGTCAAAATTAGATTTCAGTCTATCAACACTAAAAATCAGTGAGGTATCGTCAGCAAACAGTACAATTCCACAGGTATTTTTGACATAAAAAGGAAGATCATTAATATAAATTAAAAATAGAAAAGGACCTAAAATAGAGCCCTGCGGCACCCCCATAAGCACAGGAGAACCAGATGATTTAATACGATTGACATCAACACTTTGAATTCTATCCCCGAGATACGACTTCATCAGATCAAGTGCTGCGCCCCTAACCCCATAATAATTTAGTTTACTTATGAGTGTCCGGTGATCAACACAATCAAAGGCTTTAGATAGATCACAGAATACTCCAATAACATTCTGTGATTTCTCCCAAGCGTTAAAAATATTTCTTAAAAGTGCTACCCCGGCATCAATAGTTGAACGACCCTTTGTAAACCCATACTGCTCACTATGTAATAGTTTATTCAAATTAAAGTGAGCGAGCAATTGCGTTAAAATAATCTTTTCAAATACTTTGCTCAAGGCTGGCAAAATGGAAACTGGTCTATAATTGGAAGGATCACTGGGATCTCCCGCCTTGAACAAAGGTATAACTTTGCTATATTTCATTAAATCTGGAAATTGGCCGAAATCAACGCATTTGTTAAATACTAAAGCTAAATGCGGAGCAATGTCATCAATGATACCCTGCAAAACAGTTACGGATACATCCCATAAGTCCCCAGTGCGTTTAACTTTCAAGGTTTTAAATGTTTTGACTATGTCGTAAGGTGTAACGTGCCTAAACTTAAATAATTCACAGCACTCAGGCACATTGGATTTTAATAACAATTCAGCATCTATCGGTGACGAATTCAAGGAGCAAGTTGTGTCTACCGGTATATTAGTAAAAAATAAATTAAAAGCATGTGCAATTTGACTATCGTCAGAAATAATGTTATTATCAATATTTAACTCAATACGCTTATTACTGATCTGGTATTTTCCCCTTTCAGAGTTGATAATGTTCCAAGTAGTTTTGACTTTATTGTTTGATTGACTAATTTTATTTTTTAAATATATGGACTTAGCAGAAGTACAGGCTTTCTTAAAAATTTTGGAATAATTTTTGACATACTCAAGAAAATCGATATTTTGATTGAATTTTTTCATGCCATACAGCTCATACAACTTAGCTCTACTTATGTAAATACCCGATGTTGCCCAGTCGTTAAACTTAATTTTATAATTTTCACTAAAGGTTCTGGGTTTAAAAGCCTTATCAAATTCTGTTTTTATAAATTTAAAGAGATTACTGTAAAGACTATCTGGTTCGTCCTGTGCCATGTCAACAGAGGCAATATTGTTACTAACCCTATCTTTAAAACGGACCATACGATTTAATGTTATGGGCCTACAAGTTATCTTATGCGGTTTAACATTAGTTTCATTAAAAAGTACTACTTTCTGACCACAATGATCCGAAGTCAACTCAGTGACAATAGATTTTTCGAGTACATCACAGCAGCAGAATACATTGTCCAGGCACGTTGCAGAAGTTTCTGTCACTCTAGTTGGTTCATAGAATAAATTATTAAGATTAAATGATTTGAATAAATTAATAAATCTAAGTGTTGTAGGTGAATCTACTAACAAATTAACATTAAAGTCGCCACATACTATTATACTTTTATTACATGTTTGAGCTTTCTTAAGAGCATCTTCTAAAACTAATTCAAACAAATTATAGTCACCTAAAGGGGGACGGTACACACAAATTATAAGAGTATTAATAGGTATAGACAAACATAATTAATTTAATGGTGCCGATTCTGTTGGCACAAACTAAACTATTCTTAACTAAAATTTAGTTAAGTCCTGTCAAATCGACGTTTCCTATTCAGTTGGCGTACGATTAAACTAAATTTTAGTTTGACAGCACTAATATCGTTTTAGTTACTCAATTTAGTTAAGTGTGCAATTTTTCTATTCTGTTGGTCACGTTTTACGTCAAATTATGTCTAAAATTAGAAATGTCAAACTAAAATTAGTCGTCACCTAATTAGATGTGGATTAAATATAGTCTTAGAGAAATAGTGTTGGAAAGTGGATATTTTGATCTGGATTATTCATAATTCTAAATATTTGCATAGAATAAGGACAAAGCAAGATATGTTACATACGTACACTGGACTACAAAATTATGTGAAAATCGTAGTTTTATTTTAATTGTTTTCACTTCCAATGATATACCAATATAGTGCCACAAGCTTATTTGGCCCGGTGAGAGAGTCGCTGTTATCAAATTTGGTGGAGCAAACAACCAATGAACGTAGAGTTCATATTCTCTTTGATCAATGGCGATTGACATTTCGAAATGACTGATGAATTCCTCTTTTGACCACCGGGTCCGATAAGTTTGTAGGACTATAAGTAGATTGTAAAATGGGTTTCAATGAAATCACAAATTCACAAAGAATGGACAAAAAAAAATGGACTTAAAACTTACTTTATAATATAACTCGACACTGGCAGAAATAAGTCCTAATTTGGATTTGATTGCCAAACTTAAAATTAAGAATAAGAAACAACGAAAACTCGACCACCATAAAGTCGAAATCAACAAGACCGAATATTCAAAGATATAACATCATATGAAAAGGCTGTATGGTTGAATAACCCTTGCCTATCATTTTAAGGATTAAAAAACTACATACTAGGTACTAAACTCGCCAGGTTAAAAATATATTTATTATGCCTGTATACCACAGGTAATCAAGATATTCAACTGACTTTATTACGCGTTATTGGAAAATAACACAAATATATACTCATTTCTGGACATAATTATATATTTTTTAATGATATTTATGAACTAAATGTTTATTTTTAATTATTTTTCCATTAAAATGTATATCATTCGTTCATTATTTTTATTTGATGGTAACACCCATCAGTTCAATTTAGGAGCTGTCAAAATCAAAATTAATCCTGTCATTTCTAAATTTAAATTTAGTTCGATGTGACAACAGAATAGCGTTTAGAAAATCCTTAACTAAAATAAGTAAAATTTTAATTTAGTTTAGTTTAGTCTGATGCACAACAGAATCGGCACCATTGTCTATAACATGAAACTTAAAAGGTGAATAAGTACGTACTTGCGTTGCAGCTATAAAATAATTATTTTAGGTATATTAGGCAGACAGGAGTAAGCATTTGCATTCTTTCTTCTTGCTTTTCGACGGCAACGGAATAACTATTCGTCGATAAATAATAAAACTTTAAATATATATATATATGATTTGGACATCTTATTTAATTATGTTGTTTTATTATATTACATTAATTATTAGATTCAATTTAAAATAGTTTTACATGCTGTAGCGAAATGTGTAGACCTTATTTTAAGATTCCACCTAAATTGTACGACATTTTTGGCGAAGTAAACAATTTCATTTCATTTCAACCAAAAGTCCATTTATTTTATGTAGATTTTACAGTTGCCCTTTTTCAAATCCAAAATACTTTCCACTTATAGCGCAAGATACCTACGTACCACCGCTAGCGGCTAATATGAGTGAACGGAGCGTTGGAACATGACGTGACCTCGCGGTCACGTGACCGTTAGCGGGCCTCGATATTTAGGGGAATTTTAAATGTCTGTAAAATCATAACTACTTGGTTTTTTTGAACGAAACAAAAACTAATGTATTTGTATACGTAATTGCTCTACTGATACAAATTTTCAAGCGGTTTTGCATACATATTAACATTCCTCAATTTTGTAGATGAATCAGGGAATGGGCAGATACTCCACCACGCGTGCCCACTGCGGATTGGTGGAGGTAGGCTAGTGGTCAACCTACTGTTGGAATTTTTCAAGCCGCCTAGGAGGCATCCAGCTAGCTTAACGACAATTAAGTGATAACCGGGACCAACGGCTTTACGTGCCTTCCGAAGCACGGAAACGCTCGATATGAAATACCACTAGACGGTCACCCATCCAGGTACCGACCACGACAGACGTAGCTTAACTTTGCCGATCGATTAAGAACGGCTAATCATGCTACACCACGAGCGCTTCCTTATATATACTGATATATACTTACACAGTATAAACTCGTATTTACGTACAAATATGAGTCATTACTATAGCTTTCGGTTAAAAATCGTTTATAACAAGTGTAATAAAAAAAATTACTTTTACTGCTCTCCTATAAAATATACTCTGTAATTTAAACGATGGCGGTTCGGCTTTCGTGTTTCTGCCGGCGTCGCCCGAGTCCGGACGAACGTATCTAGCGGTGGCGGGATTTTTTAAAACTTTGATAGTTCTCTAGGGGCGGTGCTCCCCGCGCGGCCGGCTAGGCCACGCCTTTCAAGGAACGATTTATTTCCACGGTGTCGTCTTAATTTGGATGGGTTACTTTACTTACAACAGAGAAGGTAAGGTTACTTTTGGTCCATAAATCGCGAATGTCAAATGTCAGTATGCTACGCATAGCAAAAGCGTGATTTATTCTTTCGTCGTATTATCTTAAAGATGTGTGTGTGTGTGTAAGAATATGCCGAAATCGTTTTAGTGTGCGTGAATTGCCGTGAATTTGAGAGGCGAACTCGCGAGTGCCTGCGCGGCAAAGTTTGAAATTTCGTATTGAATGTTAGGTTATAATTTTTATTTAAAGTGATTATGTAGTTTAATTGAATCAAAATATTATGGAATTGAATCTTATGAGGTAGGCATTGCTTATTTGCCTATATGGAATGCACGCCACTGATTAGCATCGTCATTACATTACTCAATTCAAAGTTTCATGCCGATTGTAAGAGAATGTCTTTAGATATGAAGGGAACTATCGCTGACTGTACAACATTAAGAAGACGGTACGTAATCGTAGTCTTCTCCTCAAATGCGAATTATATTTAAATAAAACAAGTAACATAATTGTTTTATTATCATTACACCTTCTTCTTGTTGTGGTTCTTGTTACTTGTAACTCCAAAATAAACAAATCATTAGATGCTATTTTCGTAAGCGTTTTGAGGACTTAATTTTGCGTATGCGTTTTCTTTTTACCCGACTGACCCGGAAGGAGGGTTATGTTTTTCGAGTGTATGTATGTATGTATGTATGTATGTAAGTATGTATGTATGTATGTCTATTTCTTTGGCACGCTCTGCAGCCTAAACGGCTTGATGGATTTAAGCATATGAGGTGTCGTTAGATTCGTCTGAACTGTGGGAGTGTCATAGGGTATATTATTTTTATATGGCGTCTACGGATAAAAAAAGAGGGGGGTATTAAAAACAAAAATTACGTTATTGTAACAATATGGGTATCAAATGAAAGCTTGTGAACAGCGCTTTCCATATATGTATATATTGTAATACTTTTATGCTACCGTTTTGACGTAAACTGCAAAAATACATGTTTAATGCAAGGACAGTAGGTACTATGAGCGGTTACGGTACGTAACTCACAGAGTTGCGATGGTTGTTAGCGTTACTTTGCCGTACCGCTCATTTACTTAATACTACATACAACTCATTCTGTATAAAACTAAAAAGTCTGAAATAAATTAAATTATTAAAAGAAACAAAAAAACCCGACTGCGTAAAACAAAATTTAACTGAAAAGAGAAAAACAAGCTCTTTAACCTATCGAATTTTGAATATAACTTGAATTTTATAAGGTATTGCAGTTTTTAATAATTTATTGTATAATGTATGTACGTGTGCAACTGTGGCATACTTTCCAGTATTTTCATTGCCAAAAGTTAGAATGTTGGCAGCGAAGCAACGTTAAAACTTTAAGGTATTTCTCCCGTGCTCGACATCCAATTGCTCAAACTAATGTAGTAACGATGGTATCTCGCGATACCTTTTTAGGTGATGTTAGCTCAGTCGGGTCGAGATTTCGATGAAGGAAAACATTATAAGAAAAACTATAAATCGGTCGTTGCAATGGCTACTTTGTAACACCTTCAAGTTGAAAATCTGTCGCCAAGCACCAACCGGTGTATTCCGATAGCTGCACTTTTCTTATTTTTTTTTATTCGACTAAGTCGGTAAGCAAGCATACGGCCCGCCTGATGGTAAGCGGTTACCGTAGCCATATGAACGCTTGCAAAACACGAAGCATCGCTCACGCGTTACCGACCTTTCCCCCCTCCCCTTTGAGCTCTGGCGACCTTACTCACGCGCAGGAACACAACTTTACACAACATAGAGTTATTTGGCTGCGGTATTCTGTAAGGTGGAGGTACTTCCCCAGTCGAGCTGCTCTTTGAGCGAATAAACGCTATGCTCTACCTCTCTCAAATTGATACTTGAGAGTCGCTTCCCTTCTATATGTGCTTTGTGTGTTTACCACTTTCGGTGACATCATCACTGACCATAGTGTAACATATAATATAATTAATTAAATTGAATTATAACTGTTAATTTGACAATATGTTTTCTCTTATTCCAGTTGTGCGGTTGAGGCTAGCTCGGCACCATGGGGAAGCTGCTCTCAAAGATCTTCGGCAACAAGGAGATGAGGATATTGATGTTGGGCCTCGATGCTGCCGGAAAGACTAGTATCCTTTTTGATATTATCGTAATTTATCGTTCAGGGTAAAATAACGTAATTTTTTAAAATTTTATATTATTCTATACGCTGGGACACGCACTTGTTGTCAGTGCGATTAGAATGTATATACCTACCTATTGTGTAATGAATTTAAATAAGTTTATATTATATTGTATTTATTTGCTGTGCCCTAGTAGGGTTTTATGTTGTGCCTTATTATAATAATATCAGTCATCTTCTTGTTACACATAAATAATGCATATATAAATCATTATACCTCATTCTATTAAGATATATCCCTGTATAATAAAGAAATCATCATTGATCAGTGAAAAATCTTATAGAACCCTGAGTCACACTAATCATCCTACATGAAATAGAGTAGGTATAGTATCAGGACTCACAAAAGTAACTGGACCATGTTGAAAATTTTTTGATGCTTATGATTGCCAATTTTTTTTATAATCATCTTTATTTTTATAATATCATACTATTAATAATTTTAGATCAAATACGACTTGATCCTATCGAGATAACATCCAATTAATCGTGGATTATTCCCTACAGGATAACGGTTTCATAATGCAGACTCTAAGCCTCCGGACCTGACCGTTCATGAGTAGCTTCGCCAACCATAAGGTACAACTGTCTAGTTGTCGGCGGTAGCTGTGGTCATTATTTTTAGTAGGCGTTTGTAAGGCCTTTACCACATGGATGGAGAGTTTTGCTACCGTAGTTTTGCCATAGTGTCTACTATCCTTTGTTGCAAACTGCGTTTACGAGCAAAAGAATATTCTAGTCTCGATACAATATGGTT
Source organism: Achlya flavicornis (assembly GCA_947623365.1). Taxonomy (NCBI): domain Eukaryota; kingdom Metazoa; phylum Arthropoda; class Insecta; order Lepidoptera; family Drepanidae; genus Achlya; species Achlya flavicornis. The sequence goes on from OX392469.1 coordinate 4,543,535, forward strand.
GAATAATGATTACCTACTTGAGTCTAATAACAAAGTAGTACCTTTTTACACTTTTAACTGGTAATTTCAGGGAATGACAATTCGATGTGTTTTTTCTAATTATTTAGTTTTCATTAATGAAGCGCTTGTGGTGTAGCATGATTAGCCGTTCTTAATCGATCGGCAAAGTTAAGCTACGTCTGTCGTGGTCGGTACCTGGATGGGTGACCGCCTAGTGGTATTTCAAATCGAGCGTTTCCGTGCTTCGGAAGGCACGTAAAGTCGTTGGTCCCGGTTATCATTTAATTGTGATAGTCGTTAAGCTAGTTGTATGCCTCCTAGGCAGCTTGAAAAATTCCAACAGTAGGTTGGCCACTAGCCTACCTCCACCGATCCGCAGTGGGCACGCTTGGTGGAGTATCTGCCCATTCCCTTTCACCCTGATTAGTGAAAGGAGGCCTGTGCTCAGCAGTGGGACATTATAGGCTGATGATGATGATGATGATTCAGTTTCATTAATTTTCCAAATACACGAACGGTAGAAATCTACTGCAATTTCTAATGTTCATTATGTATCATTGGTTATATAAACGCCTTTTCAACCAAAGCTAACATGCGGTGTAGTATTTTAACCCCACCGAGTTATTTTAGCCACGTGTATAATAAAAGTTAAGCGGTTTAAAACAAACAAACGTTACTCCGTGTGGTTACCGGCTTATTTAATATGTTCAGTCCATTTCATATGTGAATGAAAATTTATGGTAATGTGGCGGACCGCGTGTTTCAGAATAAATTCAAAGTTAATTGTGATTTGTGTTGATTAAAAGTTGCTATGTTAAATTATGAATGGCTAAAAATCTTACATCAATATTATTTTACAGTAGATGTAATTTTTTACTGTTCGTTCTTGCGTTTTAATTTAAGTATTTCTTATAAATATTTTTGTGAGAGCATTATTTGATGACAATTTCCTTAACATAACGTCAATTCAGCTATTTTATATAAATTAAAATTAGGACAGTCAGTCACAACGATACCCACGGTCGGTTTCAATGTGGAAACCGTCACGTATAAGAACGTCAAATTCAACGTTTGGGACGTAGGGGGGCAGGACAAAATACGACCGTTATGGAGGCACTACTACACAGGTAAGAAACCTCACTTAATATGGTACATATTTATGTATTTCTATTTAAAGTTATTCATATATTTTAAAGTTGCACCACTGTCTTTACATTGCCTCAATTCTATTCCAACCAAAGTATATATTATTCTAGTGGTATTTTTATTTAGTCCTCAGGGCTTGTAGTCAATATGACAATTATATTCTAACCTCACTTCAGAAGCTTTAATTAGGGTTTAAACTTAATAAATTTATCGTATTACAGGCACCCAAGGTCTAATATTCGTGGTGGACTGCGCGGACCGCGACCGCATAGACGAGGCGCGCCAGGAGCTGCACAGGATCATCAACGACCGTGAGATGCGCGACGCTATCATACTCATCTTCGCTAACAAACAGGACTTGCCAGACGGTACGTCATATGATAACGTACAATGGGTGTGTTGTTTCCCTTCACATCCAGAAGGCATAATAATGAAGTATCGCGATTCGAAAAATAAAACATGATTGACCCTTCTTCAATTGTTTTTTTGAAATGAATAGAAAAAAACAATATGAGGCCTAGGAGGTACTTCCCTACGGCAGCTCCCAGTTTTAATTGGAAAAACCATTCTATTATGTCTAACCTCTCTTAAAATAAATGCAGCTGCGGGAACATACCGGTAGCTGCTTAGTAACAGATTTTCGTCTTTAGGGTGGTAGCCAGGCAGCTGGTGCTACAAAGTACCGAATTACCGTACTATGTTTTCTTCACGATATTTTTCATTCACCGAAAGCTCAAACTTGTTATAAATAATGTCAAATTAACAGTAAATAATCTTCTATCCTAATATTTCAGCGATGAAACCCCACGAGATACAAGAGAAGCTGGGCCTGACCCGCATCCGCGACCGCAACTGGTACGTGCAGCCGTCGTGCGCCACCTCCGGCGACGGACTGTACGAGGGGCTCACGTGGCTCACCAGCAACCACAAGTTATGAGCTGCGGAGTAGGCGGCACGATGACGCCGCCTTATACAACACACACCTCGGTTAGTACGTACTATACACACTACACACACACTGGTACGTGCGCCACCTCCGGCGACGGACTGTACGAGGGGCTCACGTGGCTCACCAGCAACCACAAGTTATGAGCTGCGGAGTAGGCGGCACGATGACGCCGCCTTATACAACACACACCTCGGTTAGTACGTACTATACACACTACACACACACTGGTACGTGCGCCACCTCCGGCGACGGACTGTACGAGGGGCTCACGTGGCTCACCAGCAACCACAAGTTATGAGCTGCGGAGTAGGCGGCACGATGACGCCGCCTTATACAACACACACCTCGGTTAGTACGTACTATACACACTACACACACACTGGTACGTGCGCCACCTCCGGCGACGGACTGTACGAGGGGCTCACGTGGCTCACCAGCAACCACAAGTTATGAGCTGCGGAGTAGGCGGCACGATGACGCCGCCTTATACAACACACACCTCGGTTAGTACGTACTATACACACTACACACACACTGGTACGTGCGCCACCTCCGGCGACGGACTGTACGAGGGGCTCACGTGGCTCACCAGCAACCACAAGTTATGAGCTGCGGAGTAGGCGGCACGATGACGCCGCCTTATACAACACACACCTCGGTTAGTACGTACTATACACACTACACACACACTGGTACGTGCGCCACCTCCGGCGACGGACTGTACGAGGGGCTCACGCTAGCATTTTTTTTATGTTAAATGGGCTTGCGTTTGACCTTCGACTGACCCCAAGAGGAGTTAAGACGAGGCCGAGGATGTAGCACGCTTACCCAAAAGCCTATTCACTCTGGCCTTGAATACATCTAGGTTGTAGGTGTCGGGAAACACAGATCCCGGAAGAGAGTTCCACTCCTTTGCTGTTCGTATAAGAAACGATGAAGCGAAGCGTTGAGTCCGGGTACGCGGGATGTCGACAACGTATGGGTGGAAATTCTCCCGGCGTCTTGTGTTTCGGTGGAGAAATGGGGATGGAGGAATTAGATTGAACAATACTGTAGCACACTCTCCAAAATATATCCTATAGAAGACCGACAAACACGAAACCTTACGCCGATGTTCAAACAAACACAGACTAGGTGGACTATTTAAAATATGGACTATAGACATATATATAGAAATGTCAAACTAGTCCAATATACCTGTGTCAATCTTTATAAATAGCATATGTTATTTTCGCAGGTGAGGATTTCGATGCCATTTAATTTAAGTATGCTGCGCCCGTGTCGTCGGATCAAGTAACTCCCATGTGAACCAGTGTCGATCGATTGGATATAACTAATTACTATTAATTAACAAACAACAATGGACTCGCCAGTGGAGGTGCGAACACGCTCTGTGTCGATAGTGTGTCTAACAAACGGACTACATAATTATTAGCTAGATATATATTATAACAAGTGAACAAGATATTTGTCACACAAAACGAGAAATCATAATTCCATTATTTAATTATTATAATTATAAAAAAAATTAAAAAGTTTGTTGTATCGAAATATTTGATTATTTTTTTATGTTATTTAAAAAGAACGATTACATAGAGTAAATGATTTTTTATTATTATTATTATGAATTACTTAGTTTAATGTTTACCTCCCAAGTTTTGTATGATAGTAAAGTAGAAATCGAAAGTTTCTAATGCATTATTGTAATCAAATTTAAACGAAGTCTTGGTAAGATTGAATGCAGTATTTCAAGTAAAAGCTTTGCACGTTTGCGCAGTTCATCAACTATTATACAGTAGCTTGACTGTTGTAGAATATTGATAGCTAGTAACAATGCACTTTTATAAAGCATACGATTTTTATATAGAAATAATAGCTGGCTGAATACTATTAGGGCATAAAAATGTTGCATTACAGTTTTTTTTTTCTTTTTGTTGCCGAAAATCTACAACGTCAATTATTTTTAAAGGTCACAAATATTGCGCGGCATTAACTCTGCAGTTACGTTCATATGAGATTATTTTACTCAATTACTACTCGCCGCCCGTTGTTCAAATTTCAACTCTATTCCCGAAGTTTAAGGATCAGATGACACGTGTATTGAAAAGCACTATACAACGGTCAAGTTACTAGTGTCGTAAAACAATGTACATATCGAGGTTTTACACTGTATGTACATAATGGTATAGTATTTTATTACGCCTTTTCAAGTGTGTTTATTTCATAAAGGAATCGACGATTCTAAAATCACTGTAGGTATGCGAGATTGTATTATGCTTTCTGCTTACGCTGTGATTCAAAGTCTGCGCTTTGAGAAATTGGAATCGGTATCATAGTACTCAAATTTAAAGCACGTCATACAGGAACCATTTTGAGGACTTCAAACTCCTTACGATCCGATTTAGTTATCGGATAGAAATCTTATCGGAATTTGTAGAGCAATCACTTCCTAATGGTGCGTCCATGCTACGCGAACTGACGAGCCGAGCCACGAACGAACAGTATTCGTTTGTTGCTCGCTATGTCAGTGTGGACGTTACAACGAGCGCGATGCAAATCCCCGTGTTCGTGAAAAGACTGACAATCGGGCGGAGCGCACTCGAACGCGAGATGAACGCTCGATCGAGGCTCGCTAGTCCGTCCATGCTACGCGAACATGACATGATCATGACATAACGAATTAATCATGTTCGTTGGTGGCTCGCATCGTAGCATGGACGCATCATAAGATATTAAAATTTATCCACGGACCACTTTAGATTCAAGAAATAATACCGTCGCATGGATAATATTAGATTACCCTGTTTTAACTTATTATAAAATAGGCCGCTTTCAGCGCAGTCTTACGCCCAATTCAAATATTAAATTTATCTTTGATTTAGCGTTTGTGGATCGATATTCTGACATTACATTTGTCATATTTATTGTCAAAATATCGATCTACAATCGCAAAATAAAGGATAGATTGAATGTTGAAATAAGCATCATTTCGGGGACCATCTGATTTTATTAAGATTTTTATTATGTACCTTGAATTGTGTGTTGATATCTTTTATGTAAGATATTCTTTTTTCCATGTGTTGTATCAGCTTTTAAAATTGCACTGTTTGATGTAAATTTGGTTATATAAAATAAAAATGTCAATGCAACTCTGCGCTTATTTAACCCTAGTTGATTCTTTTACGATGTTACCCTATTCTACTCATACAATGTGCATACAATCAAGATTGTTTCTTATTGCGTGGGACAATAGGTAGAAAATCCAAACATCTGTTAAATATAAGAATTTTTATTACATTTCTAAAGGCTTTTTATTATTTTCGCCTTTCAGTATTGTTCTCTTGCCTAAATTTGTGTCATCGGTGTAACTACCTACTTTGATTTATTATTTGATTACGTTGGATGCGAAATGTTATGTCTCTGTTTAATCTCACCTTTACTTTGTGATATAAATATTGTTTCATTGTATCTTATTATGTAAGACTTGATTATATTTTGATTATGTATGGATGGTTTAGTCGAATACTCTTAGTTTCGCGCACGGATTTGCGCATTGAAAGTGATTCTCCTATTGTACAAAATAGTGCTGATTGCGTGCTCAAAAACATGCTTTCAAGCTATCAGATTGTATGATTAATATTAATTTAGATTATTTTAGTAACTTGTCGCAACTTTTCATGCGAGAATGCTGTGCGCTCTAAACTCAATTAATTAAAACATGACATTGTCGTTTTCAGTCATGCTATGCTGATTCGAAAACATGTTGTGAAATTAGTATTAACGCTAATAAAGCCTCATTTAATAGGACATATTTCTACAATGAGAATCCAATTAAAGTTAACGGCGAATTGTATGCGGCTGGCTTTACCGACATATGTATAACAAGCTTTTAGATAAAGATTTTATAATAAAGTGCAATTACATTTTTAGAAACTACTGCACTCTTCGAGATGTAATTTTTTTTTGTTATCATTTATACATGATTTCTAATAAAAGATTTATTCCAACGTTTACCTACAGGTCCGTTGCGTACTACTCTTTGAATGATGTTGGTACGAGTTACAGTCTGCTGTATAATATTGTAGAAAGATATTCAATATAAATTCACCCTCGAAACATTTCGTTTTATTGTGACATGCCCCCCCCCCCCTTAATCAAATGAATATAAAACTAATGTCAATTTAACCGTATTTATTCAGAAAGTATACAGAAGGAAAATTAGCCAAATGTTCTCTACATAAAGTCACTTAAGATCCAATCGATATACATCAGTAACCTTCCCAATATTTTTTTCGTAGTGTGTATCAGGCGTAAAAATTTTCGACGCGCTTTCAGACCAACGAGTCTGTGCTTTCTACTCACTCTCATTAAATTATTTCAATTTTCAACCTATTATCATTGTAACAAGATTATATTTTAATTCATTATCTGTGAGTTATTAGCTGCTGATACTATTTTCAATGGATGTAGTGGTGATTGACGATACCGTGACTGGTTCTTCGCATCGCGGTGGTAGAATTATTTGCAATTCTTCATTCAGCTGAACCTCGTCGTCTAAAAGAGAATCTATGGGTACTCGAATGTCTAATTCTTCATTTGTTAATGTGGCGCTGAAAGATAATTGAGAAGCGTGCTAAATTAGTATATCAGCATTAATTCAGAAGCAAAGAGCTAAGATAAAATTTTAATATTGCTAAAGCAAAGTAAAATGTCTTGGTCTGGCACAGACCAATAAGCCTAATAGCTGCATCAACAAAGTTTTGCATGAGAACACAATCGTTTATTGCTTAGAGGGGGTATTATCCGACTAATATGCGTCATTTAGACTTCTTGGTCTGTGAGACTAGGACAATATCTTTCCTCTATGATAGGACCCAATTCTCGCGTCCTTCGAAATAACCTTCGAATCGAACTTGCGGGTCGAGTCATATTCGACTGTAAAATTTCGAGGGGCGGAGTCATTTCGAACGGTCTCGACCAATCAAAAATCGAGTTGACTGGTTAACGTACTTTACACTCGATAAAAGTTCGAATTCGTACTTTTATCGATTGAGTGACAATTGGCTCCCAGGTCAGTAACAGATTTAATGACTGTAGATATATTGCTGTCCTTTTCTAGCCATTGATTTTAAATCTGTAATAAAGGCAAAGGCAAGTTCAAAACTTACTCCAATTGGTCTCCAGCTTTAGCACCAGCCAGCACTGACGTGTAGAGCCTCGCCCGTGCTCCGTGTAACCTCATCCCGGCTGGCACGTCTTCAGTTGCCGACCGCGTCTCTGGTATCAGACGGGAGTAAATTTGAACCGTTGCCTGTTTGATCTGATTGATACCAATATTTATATTGGGGGTTTTGTATTAAGCGAAATACCCCAAGCTGAGCGAAATATGACAAATTTCCGACATGCATAGACAGCAACACCTTTATTTATCACTGTGGAGGGAGAAACTGGAATATGGTCCAATTTGAACCTAAAATGGAGTGTTCGAGAAGAATATCCTTTATACCGTTATAGAGAAGAGGTTTGTATGTACCGTCTTCGTGATCATGGATTTCCTTGATTTTGATGTCTTTAAGTTGACCATTCTCGTCAGGTGGCAATGGTGTATTCGGTAACTGTACACCATCTCGATTTTCTGAAATTATTCATGATCAATTAAATAGTTAGAGTTACTACATTTAACATAGTTGTATGATGGTTGATGCTTGAACATTACATAGGACATGGGTCGGTCATTATACATACTCGTACTGGCCAATCAATCACTGACCAATCACTGCATCGTGTGTTCTTGACTTGGCCAATCAATCAGAGCGCATTGTCGGTGGTGGGAATTTGGCGGAATAGATTGCAAGCAAAATCAACATCATTGCGCTTCTTTGGGTTAATTGTTCGATGGGCTGAATAGTGCTAATCATCATAAGGATCAATCTTTCACCATAAAAAAATCAATTTGGAACATGAAGCCAATTGAATGGTGTTAATGGTAAGACTAGGTAACTACTTCTAACCGGTCTTTGCATGCCCTCTAATCGGTAAATCGGCGTAGCCACGGAACAGCGTTTCCAGTTCATCCGGAGTCATTCGACGCAAATAAGAAACACGTTTCAAATCTGGACGATGGAGACATCGGAACGAATTGCGGTGCTGTAAGAATAAGAGTGACACAGATGGAGCTTTTTTCAACACCACTTAATGAAATCGGCAGACCCTGAATTTGCCATCTGTCCTTGTTTGTGGGAAGTGTCAAGTCAGATAAGCCTGAAACCACTGACATTGGCAAATTCAAAGATGTGTTGAGGATACAAAAAGCGAAGGGAATCAAGGGGAACCTTCACGAGTCCAGGCGGTACTTGCATCCTCTCACAGGCGCGTGACAAGCTCAGGCATTGTATCACGCTGTCGTGCTTCACGGATATTGCCGACAATCCGCTGCGCACCAGGTCTTCGTTGATCTATGACAATAGGTATAACAATTAGTAGGCATCCGTTTTTTTTTTTGTATACAACTTAGTCGGTAAGCAAGCATACGGCCCACCTGATGGTAAGCGGTTACCGTAGCCATATGGACGCTTGCAACACAAGAAGCATCGCTCACGCGTTACCGACCTTTCCCCCCTCCCCTATGAGCTCTGGCAACCTTACTCACGCGCAGGAACACAACATAAAGCTATTTGGCTGCGGTATTCTGTAAGGTGGAGGTACTTCCCCAGTCGAGCTGCTCTTTGAGCGAATAAACGCTATGCTCTACCTCTGTCAAAATTACCAAATTGGTTTAAAACAACCGGAATACCTAGCTAGACATAGTCCTAAACTTACTCTGTTCTAAGCAAGGACCATACCAGCTGTAGGTTGGTAGGTAGGTCGAACAACTATGTCACAAGGCAGCATCTACATGGCCTAACAGAATAACTATGCTCAGCTGTTTCATAGCGTGATAAATATCTATGATATAGGTACCTAGGTACCTAAATATTGAAATAAGGTGTATAATTCAAAAATGCACCTGTAGCTCCTTCCCTTCACAGCAAGGTACCAAAGGAGGTAAGTCTTCCTTCAGCTTATGAGTTGAGTTCAACCCAGTGGTCACATTGTCCCCGCTAGCTACTGGATTCATGAGCAACAAAGACGCGTCAGATGACTTTCGTTCTTTCACCTCCATTTTGTCAGTTAAAGTGTCCTTCACAGAGACATTGGCGCTGATATCCATATGAAGTAACTGCATCACGATTTTTAATAGGTTTGGCGGTGTGTAAAGATGTTTATGTTGTTAAACGAGTATTCGTAATTATTTTCAGTGTTTCACATTTTTACTGAAATTTTGACACTAATCTGACACTTCTATTTTTGAAAGTGAACAAAAGGTTTGGGTGGCCAAGTTATAACCTAACGTAGTCAGCCAGTTGCCTCTCCTTACAGCGAAGAACTAAACCTATTAATTACAGACATAGCGCATAAGTAAGTCCTAAGTTTAAGCAAAGAGAGGTAGAGCATAGCGTTTATTCGCTCAAAGAGTAGCTCAACTGCGGAAGTAGGTATGTAGGTACACGGAACATTAAAAATTGTTCTGTGTGTAGGTACCTCCACCTTACAGAATACCGCAGCCAAATAGGTACTTATCTTCAAGCCCATCACAGACGTAGCTATAATATTTATTAATATAAATCATAGCAAGGCATATTACGATATATTTTCAATACTAATCTTTGAGCGACCGCACACGCAGCTATAATATATATTTCTTCACCAACTATACTTGTACTGTCATTTATATTATAGCTCGGCAGGCATATTAATATATATTATAGCTACGTCTGCGATGGGCTGATGTGTAAAGTTGTGTTCCTGCGCGTGAGTAAGGATGCAAGTGGAGAAAGGTCGTAGCTTTCTCTGTCTACGGTAACGCGTGAGCGATGCTTCGTGTGTTGCAAGTGTCCATATGGCTACGGTAACCGCTTACCATCAGTGGCTCGATTCTCGTAATAAAACGTCAGCGGTGTCGTAGCGACATCAACTATTTAAATTGGGTTTCGTGAAATATCTATTATATGTATAAAATTCAAAGTCCTGACTGACTGATTGACTGACTGACTGACTGATATATCAACGCACAGCCTAAACCGCTGGTCCTAGAGACATAAAATTTAGAGTGTAAGTATATTATTTGTGAAGAAAAGGTATCCACTAAGAAAGGGTTTTTCGAAATTCCGCCCCTAAGGGGGTAAAATAGGGGTTGAAAGTTTATATGAAAGTCCGTCAGTTTCGAAGTTACTTAGGGTCTTCAAATTTTGTGCTTAGGCTGAAGATTGAAAATTAATGTATAGTACGTGTCTCAGCGTTTTTAATAATTCCACCCGTTGTGTCGTACCTACTCGTACTAACCGTTCCGAGTGGCTGAAGAATAGGTACATTTTTTATTATGATTAGCAGCAGATAGCAGAATTTTGGTGAGCAGCTATCATAATGTTTAATTTAAATCTGGTCACACTGTTTTCTTTTGTCATTGTCAGCGTTGGCACTAGGGTACGCATTAGTACGCATTGCGTACTATATCTTTAAGTAGCGTTCTCACGTACTCTTCCGCCAATTTGCGTACTATTACCTCAAGCCAAAAAAAGAAACAGAATAATGGCGAACTCCATACATTGATTTGTACAAAAAATAAAACATTTTAGAGTTTTGAATCACTTCCAATGTTGAGATTACATTACCAGCAACATATTGATATACTTGAAATATTTTATAAACCCCACAAAACATAACAACAACGTAAGGTGCGTTCGAATTGGGGTATGGTGGCAAAAATAACAGTCAAAAATGCCAAAAACGATCACAACTGGCGTTCGATTTGGAAAGTTGTGGGCGAAATTGGCGTTTTGAACTGTTTTCGTTCACCGTTCGTTTTGCTTGGAAACAGTTAAAAACGACAGCGTGAACTGCAAATTTTGACCCACCTCCGAGGCAGGGTCGTTTGTGATCATATTTTGACATCTTTGAATCTGATAGATAAGTTTCGGAAAATTCATACGGGAAGCGAAAATTCTAATTTTTATTGTAAAATTTTATAGAAATACTAACAGGCAAGAGAATAATTTGTTAGATTAACTTTGTTTAATGATTAACTGATGGAAAAGGTAGGTTGAGACAAGTGACAAGCAGGCGAACAGCATGGAAATGTCATTTTTGTATCTAATCGTTCGATTTGGGAAATATCGCTTGTGGCAAAAGTAGCAAAATTGTTGAAATTTTCCAATTCGAACGCTTAAACAAAAATGCCCATTTTGAAACTGAAACATAAAGCTATTTGGCTGCGGTATTCTGTAAGGTGGAGGTACTTCCCCAGTCGAGCTGCTCTTTGAGCGAATAAACGCTATGCTCTACCTCTGTCAAAATTACCAAATTGGTTTAAAACAACCGGAATACCTAGCTAGACATAGTCCTAAACTTACTCTGTTCTAAGCAAGGACCATACCAGCTGTAGGTTGGTAGGTAGGTCGAACAACTATGTCACAAGGCAGCATCTACATGGCCTAACAGAATAACTATGCTCAGCTGTTTCATAGCGTGATAAATATCTATGATATAGGTACCTAGGTACCTAAATATTGAAATAAGGTGTATAATTCAAAAATGCACCTGTAGCTCCTTCCCTTCACAGCAAGGTACCAAAGGAGGTAAGTCTTCCTTCAGCTTATGAGTTGAGTTCAACCCAGTGGTCACATTGTCCCCGCTAGCTACTGGATTCATGAGCAACAAAGACGCGTCAGATGACTTTCGTTCTTTCACCTCCATTTTGTCAGTTAAAGTGTCCTTCACAGAGACATTGGCGCTGATATCCATATGAAGTAACTGCATCACGATTTTTAATAGGTTTGGCGGTGTGTAAAGATGTTTATGTTGTTAAACGAGTATTCGTAATTATTTTCAGTGTTTCACATTTTTACTGAAATTTTGACACTAATCTGCCACTTCTATTTTTGAAAGTGAACAAAAGGTTTGGGTGGCCAAGTTATAACCTAACGTAGTCAGCCAGTTGCCTCTCCTTACAGCGAAGAACTAAACCTATTAATTACAGACATAGCGCATAAGTAAGTCCTAAGTTTAAGCAAAGAGAGGTAGAGCATAGCGTTTATTCGCTCAAAGAGTAGCTCAACTGCGGAAGTAGGTATGTAGGTACACGGAACATTAAAAATTGTTCTGTGTGTAGGTACCTCCACCTTACAGAATACCGCAGCCAAATAGGTACTTATCTTCAAGCCCATCACAGACGTAGCTATAATATTTATTAATATAAATCATAGCAAGGCATATTACGATATATTTTCAATACTAATCTTTGAGCGACCGCACACGCAGCTATAATATATATTTCTTCACCAACTATACTTGTACTGTCATTTATATTATAGCTCGGCAGGCATATTAATATATATTATAGCTACGTCTGCGATGGGCTGATGTGTAAAGTTGTGTTCCTGCGCGTGAGTAAGGATGCAAGTGGAGAAAGGTCGTAGCTTTCTCTGTCTACGGTAACGCGTGAGCGATGCTTCGTGTGTTGCAAGTGTCCATATGGCTACGGTAACCGCTTACCATCAGTGGCTCGATTCTCGTAATAAAACGTCAGCGGTGTCGTAGCGACATCAACTATTTAAATTGGGTTTCGTGAAATATCTATTATATGTATAAAATTCAAAGTCCTGACTGACTGATTGACTGACTGACTGACTGATATATCAACGCACAGCCTAAACCGCTGGTCCTAGAGACATAAAATTTAGAGTGTAAGTATATTATTTGTGAAGAAAAGGTATCCACTAAGAAAGGGTTTTTCGAAATTCCGCCCCTAAGGGGGTAAAATAGGGGTTGAAAGTTTATATGAAAGTCCGTCAGTTTCGAAGTTACTTAGGGTCTTCAAATTTTGTGCTTAGGCTGAAGATTGAAAATTAATGTATAGTACGTGTCTCAGCGTTTTTAATAATTCCACCCGTTGTGTCGTACCTACTCGTACTAACCGTTCCGAGTGGCTGAAGAATAGGTACATTTTTTATTATGATTAGCAGCAGATAGCAGAATTTTGGTGAGCAGCTATCATAATGTTTAATTTAAATCTGGTCACACTGTTTTCTTTTGTCATTGTCAGCGTTGGCACTAGGGTACGCATTAGTACGCATTGCGTACTATATCTTTAAGTAGCGTTCTCACGTACTCTTCCGCCAATTTGCGTACTATTACCTCAAGCCAAAAAAAGAAACAGAATAATGGCGAACTCCATACATTGATTTGTACAAAAAATAAAACATTTTAGAGTTTTGAATCACTTCCAATGTTGAGATTACATTACCAGCAACATATTGATATACTTGAAATATTTTATAAACCCCACAAAACATAACAACAACGTAAGGTGCGTTCGAATTGGGGTATGGTGGCAAAAATAACAGTCAAAAATGCCAAAAACGATCACAACTGGCGTTCGATTTGGAAAGTTGTGGGCGAAATTGGCGTTTTGAACTGTTTTCGTTCACCGTTCGTTTTGCTTGGAAACAGTTAAAAACGACAGCGTGAACTGCAAATTTTGACCCACCTCCGAGGCAGGGTCGTTTGTGATCATATTTTGACATCTTTGAATCTGATAGATAAGTTTCGGAAAATTCATACGGGAAGCGAAAATTCTAATTTTTATTGTAAAATTTTATAGAAATACTAACAGGCAAGAGAATAATTTGTTAGATTAACTTTGTTTAATGATTAACTGATGGAAAAGGTAGGTTGAGACAAGTGACAAGCAGGCGAACAGCATGGAAATGTCATTTTTGTATCTAATCGTTCGATTTGGGAAATATCGCTTGTGGCAAAAGTAGCAAAATTGTTGAAATTTTCCAATTCGAACGCTTAAACAAAAATGCCCATTTTGAAACTGTTAAAAACGACATCACTCCAATTCGAACGCACTAATAATGGTTTAGGTTACGATTCGCCGGCATGGCATGGAATGTCACATTTTTATCCCGGGAATCTTAAAATATTGTAAATGCCTCAAGTTATTCCTTAGGCACCAAGGATCAATAATAATGAATTTCAACGTCTCTAAAAATATTTGTTTTTTGGTACAAATCTCGCCATGCATGTTTTCAAAATCAAAATAAAAAAGTTTAATTATTTTAATTTCTGTCAAGCAAGTTTCAGCATAAAATGGGTACTAGCGACCCCGGTGTGTTTCTTTTTTATTCCATGTTTCGTACTATCATTCAGCATTGTGTTACTGTTTGTGGTTTTACTGGTTTGATTTTATTCTTTCGTGGTTCCTTTGGTTTCGGTGCACAAATGGCACTTACAAAATCCAATGACACTGAGAAATTACTTGAATAATTTTTTATTCACTGCGTACTCAAAAACTTAGTTTCGTATTATTTTTAGGTGCTGTGCGTACGTATCCTATCGTGAAGTCACTCTGGCAACGCTGGTCATTATCATAATGTCAAATATGTCATGTTGTTGTCAATTGTCATTGTATTGTGTTGTGTTAGTTTGTGCCAGTCTGTCGCGACTTAGAAGAAGAAAAAAGTCAATGAAGTTTGGTAGAACTTTTATGGTGCCCTCTCATTTCCGTAGTCTGTCTCGCTCTATGATTAAACGTCATCTGTCACTTGTTTTTTCCCTCCAGTTTTAAATAAATGAAAACATTTTGATAAGTTGAGAATATTATATTATATTATATTACAGAATATTATACAGGATAGTGGTTAATCTAATTTCTAAGTAGAATAATAAGTGTTTTGCTTACGAAACCGTTTCTTTTTTAACTAAGATTGAAGTATAGAAAATGCGAAGTGTGCGGATTAAGATCGGAAAGGAAAGATGGTAAAAAACGTGTTTTTATGGCCAAATTTCCCCTGGATGCAGTTCAGTAAGTAAAATATCATATTATTTATGAGTTCTATAATTCCTTTAATAAAAACATCTAAATATAGTATCTTAAGGTAATATACCATAATAATATATAAGAAAATAGAGTTGTGCAACATTTATTATCGAATTCGATATCGATATTTTTATATTTTTAGGTGCCGAAAATGGGTGAAAATGACAGGCAACGAGGACTTGGCTTACATTCCAATAGAGAAACTAAATGAATTAAAATATATTTGCGGAAACCATTTTATTGAGAAGGACTTTCAGAAAAAAAAAACACGGCTAAAGAAGACTGCAGTTCCATCCATAAGAATCTCAGCTAAGACAAACTTAAGGGATTTCCCTGCTACCTTTATAAAGAACAGTGAGCATCAGGTCAGTAACACACATATTTAAAATCAATACAAATAAAACGATAATTTATTATATAAATTTTAAATATTTTCACATTCATCTAGATTATCCACCTACTCCTTCGGCCCCAAATGCTTCTTTGGATATTGAACAATCTATAAATTTAAATGATAATTTATCAGTAAATTGCAATGAAATTTATAGCGAGTATGATATTCCAGTAGAATATACTATAGAGGTGAGCCATACAAGTGAGCTGCAAGGTATATAGCCACTTTTTGATTTTATTTCACAAGACTTTATAAAATCAATTGGATACAAAATAATGATCATCTTCTATTCCAGATATTCCGCATATTCATACTGTTCCTGCTAGCGGTAGAGCTAAAGAGGTCATTGGGGAAAATGTTGTTAAGTGTAAAGCGTTGAAAGGTTCGGTCTTTAAGGGTCAGTTCACACCGAGACGAGACGCGACGAGACGTGTCGCAACTACACCTGGAAAGGATAAAATATACGACTATATCGCACTAAGGGAATGGTGGAAGGATACACTATCTCTTACGTACCCGACTCTGAATCTATGTAAAACTGTTGATTCATGTGTTTCTGTATTTGAGCATAATGTAAGAGAAAATCATCACTCTATCAATATTGGCAAGTATTGCCAGTTAATGATGATGACAGACCTAAATTTATTATGGTTGTGTGAGAAGCACATTAAAAATGTATCTGAGGCTTTGCTGTCTCGATTGACAGCTTTATTAATCAGAAATTAATGTCGTAAAGTTAATGCTTCCGTTAGTGACACAGAACAGTTTAATGCAGACAAAAATAAAATTGCTCAATTAACGAGTTCAGCAAAATAATATGACTGTGCTATCTAATATGTAACATAACATATACAATTTAGGATTCTTCTTATGGCTAATCCTAGTTTAGGACTCTTATGTAGCCAATCCTATTATTAAGGTTACGTTGTGGGCAGAGTCAACAAAACTCCAACTTGCGAATATATTTTATTACGCTATATTAGGAGTGCACAACTATAATAATAACATGACACGTGTGTTTATCAAAAGGCAACGTTGAGACTGGGATGCGAGAGACTCTATGGCGACTGTTCTATGGCGACTGAGTGTGACGACTGCATGTGACGACTGCCAGCGGCGCATACGGCGTACGCTTTATATTGCAGGGATAAAG
Organism: Achlya flavicornis; assembly: GCA_947623365.1. Taxonomy (NCBI): domain Eukaryota; kingdom Metazoa; phylum Arthropoda; class Insecta; order Lepidoptera; family Drepanidae; genus Achlya; species Achlya flavicornis. The sequence continues at coordinate 4,560,099 of OX392469.1, forward strand.
CTATGAGTCCCTACATACAACATATTTTTTTAGGATTCACAAAAAATACCTTATCAGGGCCTAAACAGGATTTACTTTTTGTTTTGATAAAACGTCTAGTTGCAAATATTATGTAGTTTTAATTAAACTCCAATCACAAACCTTACTGTATATTAATATAATGTGTATTGTATTAGTTAGTTCTTTGTCTCGACATTTTACGGTTTTCTTAAATACCCCGGTCTGTGATCCACAGGAAAAAATGCATCTAATTCCCCTTCCTATTTAATATTATATTTATACAGTAAAAAATATTAATATTTTTTATTATTATGTAACCTTGTGTATTAATATATTGTATGGTATATTATATTTTTATACAAGTCATAATCTGAACAAAGTACCACTGGTTTTGTTTTGGTAGTGCTAAAACAAAATCAGAGGATCTTAAATATCTATATTATTTACAACAGTATATATATATATCGATATCGATAGATTTAAATATCTACTAAGCAGCGCATCTCTATTTCGTTCTAAGGTTGGTAGTACTGATTGTTATTATTCTCACGTTGTTCTCATTGTGGCTTTTTTTGGTACCCAATTGATATTTTATCATTTTTATCTTGCTCTATGGAGTCCCGTCTCTTCTTACGTACCTAGTTATTGAATACTCTTTGGTTTGTGCCTAGAACAAGTCCTAAACTACAAAACAAAAAAAAAACAAGAAAACCAATAGAAAATAAATACGTTTTTCTTGGTATCACTCCCTCATAGTGTACGTTAAACATCGATAGTTTGGTAATCCGATAGTATCGATAGTTTTACTAAAATCTATCGATAGTATCGATAGCCTATCGATAGTTTTAATATTTGTAGGCTGAGCGTGATATCAATAAAATAACAAATGTTACACGAAACAGAGAGTTTTTTTTTGATATATTCGAAATAACAATCAAAAATCAGCATTCATATTCATCATAATAATTAAAGTCACAAATCAGTCATCAAAGTAGCAGCTATTTTGTTTTATAAACAACAATTCGTTCAATCTCTTTTCTTTTAACCTATTTCTGCGTTCGGTTAAAATTTGTCCGGCCTTCGAAAAGATCCGTTCGGAAGGCGTTCGAAAAGATCAGTTCGGAAGGAATAGCTTGACGCGCGGCCCGATCGGGCCTAAACCATCACAACAGGTATCTTTATAAGAACTCCACACAACACAACTTCAATGTTTCGAAAAAACATCCACAAACTGACTGACTTCTTTCGTATAAATGAATGAAATACGCACGGTATTCCCCTACCATAGAACACAATCTCAACGCCTACGTCTTTGTCAAATTGTCACTCCTACCGGGGAATAACCTACATATTGTCTATGGATATGTCTCGTCTATGATACACCTCGACTCTAGGGATGTAATAATATTACTCGAGTAAACAATCGATCGATAATTATAAAAACTATCGATAGTATCGATAGCCTTTTACTATCGATACTATCGATAGTCTATCGATGTTTAACGTACACTACTCCCTCACTACTTGTACTAAATTCTGGGCATAAGACGTACCAATAAGTTGTGAAATATTGTATATTAAATAATGTACTTTTAGAAGAGCAGTATTTATATTTTTTTCTAAATATACTAAATTTATGTGTAACCTTTGTCTTACGTGTCTTGGGTAAACAAAGAATTGAAAATGTGGTCGCATTTGGAACGAGGGAGCTCTCCTGTCGATTGGTGTGAATCTAATTATTCAATATCACCAATGATAGCAGAATTCGTAAATACTGTAAGTAACATTTTATTTCTTTTAATTTAAAAGTAGGTACTGCGACGTTACTTTTACGTCGTGCTTCCTTATCGGTATCAAAATATTGCATATATTTTATTGTTTATCGATTTGCAGCTATACAAATAAAGTGTGAATTGAAATTGTCAAATTAAATTTATTCCATACTGTAATAGCTATGCCTATCGTAACTAAATAATATGATGCATTAAATAATATTCAATTCGTATAGTTTACATATGTTATTAAACTAACTTTTCTGAGTGCAACAACATAATCTGCTGTTTTTCTAGGATATGGACTAGCCTATTCCAGGATAAACTTTCTGAGACGGGATGCTGTTTTTTTTTTACAGACAGTATATGATCTCAATTTTATAGGTTCTTTTTAATTGCAATTTTACATTATTGTGCAAAAACAACCCCACATTCCGCCTGAGCTTATGCAGAAGAGAATTTATGTCAAAAAACCTCATACAGAACCTCGAATGTCAAACATGAATATCTCGGAGACCAGGAGCTTCTACAAGTTTGGGGGGGGGAAGGGCATCTCCCCCGCACCCCCTCGCACTTTACTCCCCCTTGAGACACATCTCGTCTCGGAAAGTTTTACCCTATTCCATTCCCCTGCTCTTAGACAATTTCTTACTCAAATTTCATGTATGGCTGATATACATTAATATAATGATGTTTGTTTTCTTTAATGATAAATGGAGTGTTGATTTGATACAAATAACCACAATAGATACACTAATTCAACAAACATAGTAAGATATGAATGAATACTTGTGCAGATAAAGTTTAAGAATATAATAAGTAAATATCCTGGGACATGTCACATAGACTTGCTTTGCTTATCCATTTAGATTTGTCTGTGTGGCATCACTATTTCTATTCCCTATTAATTATTATTTTTACTTTACAGATAAGCAATGTTTTGTTCTTCCTGTTTCCACCGGTACTGATCCATCTTTTCCAAGAGTATGCAAAGTTTTTCAACCCAGCTATTAATGTACTATGGGTTTTACTGATGGTTGTGGGTCTCAGCTCAGCATACTTCCACGCCACATTGAGTTTAGTTGGTAAGTTGTAAAACATTTTTTCGGACCTGCCTACTGGACCCCTGTTTTGGTGATCATGAGGTGCTATGGACATACAAAGACATACAGCATGGGGTTCTTCAAGAAGAGTGTGAACATGAACACCATCAAGCAATCCATTATTTTTTTCCAACTTAGTAGCTTATAAAAATAATATATTTGTGGTAAAAATAATAATGATAAATTCAAGAAATAATAGAAAATGACATTTCTCTTCTTCTCTTTCACAGAAAATTCTCTTGCCTATAATATGCTTTGGTACTTTCTAAGTCTAATATTATTAATTCATTTAGGCCCCAGAAGGGTACTTATGAAGGTCAAAACTGAAGTTACCACAGTTGAAGTAAGCTACTTTGTAATAAGCTCTTGTTAATGAATGTTTATACTACAAACTTTAGCATGGCCATTTAAGGGAATCATAATTCAGGGGTAGTCACGTTTTCGATGACACTACAAGTGAGTCATAATGAATTGTTAATTCAACTATGAACTTTAGCTTTCATTGAAGGAAAACATAGTGAAATACCCATTAGGGGCCTGACTATCAGAAGATAGTGGCTCTTTTTTAAGTGGGAAGGGCTTTGGCATTCTACTGACCCCAGGTGGAGTAATGATGAAGCTGAGGATTAGATGAGGCTTTTAACTCAGGCCTTGAATACATCAAGGGGAAATACAGACCCCGGAAGAGAGTTCCACTCCTTTGCTGTTTGCATAAGGTACGAAGAAGCGATGTGTTGTGGCTGCATACGCAGGGTGTAGACAATGTGTGGGAGGGAATTCTCTCGGCGGTTGCCAAGCACAGATACTGTGTTCTGACAGGCTCGAGAGCCAATCCTCCTGAAGGCTCTGTGTTTTGTGCTTACCAGTGGTAACTGGTATCATAGTGAGATTCTGATCAAAAACAACCCTATCCTATCCATACTAAAAAAATACTTTCCAAATAAAATAATCTAATCTCTTTATTTTTCAGGGCAATTATTAGACGAGCTGGCAATATTATGGTTGTTCATGGCAGCATTTGCCATGTTTTTGCCTAAAAGGAATTTTCCAAAGTTTTTAGGTGGAAACAGGTGAGTCAATAATTCTAAAGAAAAGAAAGGAAAAATATTTATTGCCCCACAGTACACACATAAATTTACAAAAATTCTAGGATAAAACTAGTTTGCGTCACGCTATATACGTTATAACCATACGAGCTACGGGTGCGGTGTCAAAGGAAAATCATCTCAAAACCTTGGGCAAATTCTAGTGCATTTAAGAGAAACTAAAATGACGAAATAAAAGTGATTAAAAAAAATTTAATTGACTTCAAAATACACTAAAAAGTATGGAATAACTCTAATCTGACACTGATTTAAAGTCAACGAAAGAGCACGACGTATTCCATTAAAAATATTTCGCTGACTTCAAATCAGTTTCATATTAGAGTTATTTCATACTTTTTACTATGTATTTTGAAGTCGATTTAATTTTTTTAAATTTATAATTAGAACATAATGTAGGTAGTATAAGTAAGTGATAAGTAACTACATATTCCGAGCGCTCACTTCAAAATTAATGCGATAGTTACCTACTTGTGAAAACAATCTAAACGTGTCATTTTGAACATTGGCAGGGCCATATATTTTTTTTAACTATCATTCCAATTATTTTATGGCCTTTATGGTTTTATAAGATATAAGTCGTAGAAGTTTTCAACATTCAACCTTGAGTTTAATAATTAAATTGATAACTAGTTCACAGCATGAAATTAACGCTTAATATTAGCCATGCTACGTTACTTAACAAACCACGTTTGGTAATTAGGCTACAAACAAAAATTCCACATATTGCTTGCTAAATAATCAAGAGTTTGCGTGAGTTTAATCAATATTATGGATGCAGTTTTTTTACTGCATGTTTAAATTATTCAATTATCTAGCCGCAAAATGTATATGAATTGATGAAGCAAAATGCCTATAGTGTAGATTAGGTCACACTAAAACGAGGAAGTTACGCTCGCAAATTAGGCCATGCATCATCAAACGACAGAGATAACAATTATATTGGCATGATCTTTGTGAGCGCGACACACTACGTTTAGTTCTAAAGGACTGTTAGGTAGGACCAAAGTCCCTTTCTTCCTTTTGCAAGGCCTTCCTCCATGTCCTGTAGCACAGCCTATTAGGTATTTATTATGTAAATCACGATATCACCTTCTAAAATACCCATACTAAACGTGGCAAGGTAAATAGTCATTCCATTTATTATAAACCTTTGTGGTTTTATTGAGAATGTCTTCATACTAATCCCTATTGTAAATTTTTTGTTTGATAATAAAAAAAAAAAAAAAAAAAAAACCTAATCGAAGGCCTTGCAAATAGGGCTGTGCGTGACCAGAATTAAATGAACCCTGCCCGCGTGTTATACCCTAAATACCCTTAGGTATGGTATTATCTGATTACGTAGTAGGTACGTAAGTAAAAGGCCCAATGACGTCTTATAGTGATAAAGCAAAATCACTTATCTTTTCCGATATAAAGAGCAAAGGTGAAGCAGCATTGAAATTTCAACTCTAAATACCTGCGTAAATAGTTTATTGTGATTTGACGATGATGATGGACCCGTATCTATGTCTATAAACATCCTATTTAAGGCGCCGATCCCACAGAGAGAGAGTTCTACAGTTCTGCGTTCCGCATTCACTATTGTGCACACAGTAATACCTAAGTCTAAGTTCTGCAATATTCGCTACCGATCATACGTCATACACTTTCTTCACTTTTAAAGGCGCCGCATAGATTACGGTGAACGCGAAACGCAGAACTCCTCTCTCTGCGGAATCGGCGCCTTAAGAATTAAGTAAATAATGTTACATCACAGTCTAATAACCATACAGTCGGTCGACGAAGCCGTCTAGACAGGGCAATCGTGCGGGGTGTGAGGGACGAGACGCGGGAAAGCCGTTACCGACCTGCGAACAAAATTATGTTAGTAGCTCGGTAAACAGCATTCAGGGCTAACGCGTGTTTGTGTCTGTAATTATTTTATTTAAAATGGTGCAAACGACGTGTGCTGTGAGAGACTGCAAGTCTTCATCCTATTTAAATAAAGATCTGCGGTTTCATCAGCTTCCACACACAGACGAAAGGTAAATAAATCATGGTTTGTTATCGTAGAGTGCATACAATAATAATTTTATATTTGTCATGTCGTGTCACGTTAATAACGCCAACAAAATGGCCGAATGGCGGACGGTAAAAAATATCTAATAGGTACACAGGTATAGGTAACAGGCACAGGGCATGAGTGTTTGTTTTTTTTTTTTTTTTTCAATAGGACTGATGATGGAGTAGGAGGGTAAGCACTGGAACTCCATAGTGGAACATCGTATCCTAGCCGTGTTTGGGTTTGTTGGAATTGTCGTGAGATGGACTTTTACCATGTATGGTTTCCAGGGTCTGATGATGGAGTAGGAGGGTAAGCACTGGAACTCCATAGCAGAACTTCGTATCCTAGCCGTGTTTGGGGTTGTTGGAATGGTCGTGAGATGAACTTTGACCATGTATGATTTCAGGGTCTGATGATGGAGTAGGAGGGTAAGCACTGGAACTCCATAGCTGAACATCGTATCCTAGCCGTGTTTGGGGTTGTTGGAATTGTTGTGAGATGAACTTTGACCATGTATGGTTTCAGGGTCTGATGATGATGTAGGAGGGTAAGCACTGGAACTCCATAGTGGAACTTCGCATCCTAGCCGTGTTTGGGGTTGTTGGAATTGTCGTGAGATGAACTTTGACCATGCATGGTTTTCAGGGTCTGATGATGGAGTAGGAGGGTAAGCACTAAAACTCCATAGTCGAACATCGTATTCTAGCCATGTTTGGGGTTGTTGGAATTGTCGTGAGATGAACTTTGACCATGTATGGTTTTCAGTGTCTGATGATGGAGTAGGAGGGTAAGCACTAGAACTCCATAGTCGAACATCGTATTCTAGCCATGTTTGGGGTTGTTGGAATTGTCGTGAGATGAACTTTGACCATGTATGGTTTTCAGGGTCTGATGATGGAGTAGTTATTATAATATTGTTTAAAATATAATAATGCTAACAATGTTTTATTGTTATCTGCAATAAATAAATAATTTTGTAAATATTGTTTACTTGTGACAACCCTGGCCGTCGCGATACTGTCTAGACGTTGTCGGCATTTTTCACAAGATCAAAGGCGTCGGACGACTGTATGGTTATTAGACTGTGGTTACATGTTATCTAAAGTTAAGTTATATATATATTTTTCATTTTGTTTACAGGCGTATTCTAGCATTCTACTCCAGTATATTCTCAGTAATCTCAACGGGATTTCTAGTCATGCATCCGGCAGCAAACGCATTTGCATTGATGACCCTGACAGTGCCTGCTATTGGACTCTTGTACAAAGAAATTAGAATGTATGTTTTATTTATTACGTACTCTTTAACTTCTAAAATCAGAAAGCCGTGGGCTCAAGTGGTACAATGAGCATTACCGTATCTAGAATACGGTCCTTAATCTAAAAACATTATGGAACTATATTCTACTTGTTTCAGTGTAAAATGCGCCCGTGTGTACCGTCTGGGGCTTCGATGCGTCGCTGTCTGCTTCCTGGCAACGTTCTGTTGGATTATCGACCGTATGTTCTGCGACGCATGGCTCTCTATTGACTTTCCGTACATGCACGGTGTCTGGCACATCCTTATCTTCATCGCTAGCTACACGGCACTAGTGTTGTTCGCATATTTTAACGTTTCAGAGGAAAGTCCTGAACAGAAGCCCCAGTTGAAATACTGGCCTATAAATGAGTTTGAATTGGGTGTTCCATATATAATAATAAAACATCCATGTAGACGAGACACAAATTTAGCTATCTAAGGATTTTTTTACTGATTTAAGACTAATGTTGCTGAAGGCTGTTTTTATTTGTAGTTTTGTGTATTATATTTTATTTAAAAATCATTTGATTGCTTTGTCTCGATTAGTTAAATCAGTGCCAATCTGTGATTTTTCCATGATAGATATTATAAAATTTTATTTTTAATTAACAGTAGTGAAATGCCTCTAATTGTATTGTATTGTATATATATCTCATTGTATAAGCCAAAGTATAGAAAGTCTGTGTAGATTTTTTTAAAGTGTGGCCAGACAGCTACCGTAATTTTTTGAGTAACTTATTTAATCTAAATCGACTTGTACCCAGAATTAACGGTATGCTTGTGCGGAATGTTTTTTTATCATAAACAGCGCGTGACTGACTTATTAATTATTTATATGTAGATATAATTATTTGTGTGATATACTTCCTTTATTAAAAAATATATTATTATGGTCTCGTAGAAATGGTTCATTGTTTGAAAAAGACGGAAAGTGGTCAATTACTGTGACAATTATTTGTTTTAAATATATATTGTTATATGTAAAGTAAAAGCATAACAAAGAGAGACACTATTGATGTTAATACTTAATAATATACTAATATGAAATTGTTTTTTTTTTAATATTGACACAAATAGAAATCTCACTGTTATGCTTAATTCAGTGGCGTAGCTAGGTAACCAAAGGCCCTGGGGCAAAAAATAAACTAGGGCCTATGTAGAGGCCCAACTAAACTATTTAAAATTTTCATATCAAGCCATCTCGTTTCTACACCTGGAGCAAGACTACACTCACACATTAAAAAAGACATATCGTAAAATGTTAGGCCATCTTGTCCCTCATGATAATCGGTATGAAGGGTCAACAACTGTTTGTTTTTATGCATTAGGCGCCGATCCCACAGAGAGAGTTCTAGAGTTCCGCGTTCAGAGTTTTCTGCGTTTCTTTTTTTTTTCAATGACTATTTATAGTTTGTAAGTCAGAGTCCGAGGGCCCCCTGAGCTTGGGGGCCCCGGGCCACTGCCCCGTCTAGCCCCTAGGTAGCATGAATGTCTAGTGTCTGGACGGATTTAGATGAAATTGGAAAATAATTCATATGCTGGAGTAAATAAAGTATACCATCATCCCGGATAACAATACTAGTCTGTGGATTCACCAGTTGTTCTTTTTTTTTGTGTGTGTGGTAAGTGATGATGTGGCCGAAGGTGGTAAGCACAAAGCCTAGAAGGAACTGGCTCTCAAGTACAGCTGTCGGAACACACTGATAGGTGGTTGGTGACAGATTTTCAATTTGAGGGTGGTAGCCAGACAGGTGGATACTACAAAGTACCCTACCACCGTGCTATGGAATCCTCACGTGTTATTCCTTCACCAAAAGCTGAAGCTCATAGTAGGATTCTAAACCTGGACTATCTTTATATGTCCCATACATCCAAATCCGTTGAGTAGATTTTATGTGAAAGAGTTACAAAAACTCACATAATAGTATATTAGTAGGACAGTAAAGATAGTAGGAAGCTTAATATAAAATATTTTTAAATATAAAATTAGATTGATACAGGATTTACCTGAAATGTTTTGTGATGTCATAGTTATATGTATGAGATATTAATATTGTGTAATTTAATTTTAGATATAATTTTATTTATCGGATACTTATAGCTTAGGTAGGTTCTTTTGTTCATGTATTTTATAAATTGTATGTAGTACAAAGAGATGTGATATTAATAAAAATTTGTTATTACGAAATATGTAATAGGGATGTTTCCTGGGTACAAAATAATAATTCCAATTAGTCAGTTAGATTATCAAAAAATATTGGACACGTAGATTTGCTTTAACAAATCATAAAAAAATAAAAAGTTAAAGCTCGTCAACGTTCGGGAGTAGGGGCTCGTGACGTCACTGAGTAAAAAGTGTACTAAACATGACGTCACGCGGAACTTCAACACACGATATCATCGTATTTTTTTGTTTATTTGACAAAAGAAAAAATACGCGTCATATATTTTTTATAATGTAAGTAAATGACAGACGTAATATAATTTTTCAGGAATCTAGCCTATTGAGGGATGGTGCAATTCAAAAGGTTACAATATGATGGCATAATAAAATTGAGTGGTATTTTAATGGGAAGGACTGAAGACTATTGTTCATTAATAAGTGGTGCAGCTTGATTAGCCGTGCTTAATCAATCGGGTTAAGCTACCCCCGATGAGGACGGTACCCGGATGGGTGACCGCCTAGTGTAATTTTCAACTCGAGCGTTTTCCGTGCTTCGGAAGTCACATAAAGCCGTTGCTTTGCGGCTTGAAAACTCTTAACAGTAGGTTGACCACTAGCCTACCTCGACCGATCCATATGTGGGCATACGTAGAGTGACGTTATTTACGTGACCCTTTAAACAGTATATTAGTTAAATAACATTTTACGAGTATGAGTAAGGGAGTTAGTTATTACTGTGATTAAGGATACATCTCGTGAGCGTATAAATGTTCTATGGGATACATCCAGATAGTGTCGCAGCTGTGCACGCGTCGATAAAAATACGATCTAACTGTTAGGGGCTAAATCAAATAAAAAAATGCAAAATAATAATCAATATTAAAATTTCTCCCGATTTTAATTGGAATATTTTAACAACTACTATCATTATGAACGTCATTATGACAAGCAGAATGACGCAGAGGGAGCGTAAAACGTAGCTGTTACGCGCAGCAGCCTATAAAAGTCGGCCTGTTTTGTATATTAGTGTAGTATGGCGACGTTCTTTCTAGGTACATTTATTTCTATGAGTTATTATAATTATGTCATTCAATCATGCGTCGGATATGTAGGTAACAAAATTAATAGTGCGAAGTGTGTTCATCATCATCAGCCTATAATGTCCCACTGCTGAGCACGAGCCTCCTTTCAGAAATGAGGGTGAAAGGGACTGTGTGACGAAGTGTGTTATTCAAAGCTATTTCACAAAAAAAAAAAAATGTAGAAATCTGTGGTAGAAATACAGGTTTATCCGTATATCGCCGAAGTGATTGCAAGGGATATTTTGTGATAGACATAATAAATATTCCTGTTTTAGTGTTACAATCAAAGATTTTCATAGGGCATCGTGCCTCTACCCAGATGGATAATCCGCCTTACTAAAGCATGACATTTAATTTCACTCCGCTTGAGGGGCTCCCTGAGCAAATCGCTCTCAGTTCGTACTGCGCACGGCTGTCAAATACTGTCAATTGTGGCTTGTTTATTTCATGTTCCTATAGAGGCGACTATCCTTCTGGACGTTTTAAATTCTTTGGTTACAATGTTGTTCCACAGCTTTATTTACAATTATATGTGATAGAACTAAAAATAGTCGGACATTAAAATAAGTATAAACATTATAAATTAATTGATGAGCCAGGTTGGCGTTATATAAAGTTTTTATGTAAAAATATGTTTATACCCAAATACCATAAAATATTTAAATACTGTTGTCTATCTTATATGTCTTAAAACTTATTACTTTGCAGTTTTTTTTTTTTGGTGAAGTTATAAGATTAATTTTTCTTTGTCATTCTTTAACGTTAAAAAGAATTCCTGTAATAGAATAATGTGAACACTGAATCATATTCTTAATAATAAATCAAATTTAGTAAATTCCTTGTTTAATTTATGGGGTCATGAATATTCGATTCTTACTGCTGTACTCAGAGACGTTAACGTCAATTAGAATTTAATGACAAATTAAAGTACCTCTATCTTTGTTTATTGAATAGCTATAGAAAGGGACAGGAGATAGCGAACTCTCTGAGTATGGCATTTATTATTCCATCAGTCAGCAAGTTATTAAAATAAAGACCAAAAGGTATATGGAATGTTTTAATATCAACAAAGTAACATTATAACAATGAATATAAAAGTATTCGAGTAAATAAGAAAAGCAGCACTTTGAACATTAATCAGTCTGAGTCGGAGGACACGTTGTGGCAGTGGTTTGAGTGTAGGTTTGAGGATTCAAACTTCTTTCTAGGATAAGTGGTACCTCCACGGTACACAACATGATTTTTTTCAGTCTCTAAAATTTTTACTTCGTGCAGCAATTGCGGTTTTTCCATTACCTTTTGCAGCTGATCCCATATAAATATTGCCAAATTTTCTGTTGTACTTACCTATATTAATAAAAAGAATACGATATTATTTTGAACAATAAAACTGATAATCAAAGGTTTTTTTTAAAGTACCTATTACAATGTTATGTAATCTTTTGCAATTGATCATAGTTCATCAATTCCTTATCAAGTTTTCCTGATGATGTTTAACCTATTTTTAATTACTTGTATCATTTGACCTATTTCATAATAGATAATAGACTTACCACGTTTTTAAAATATGGTACATCTTGATCCAAGTTCTTATGGTCGAGGGGATCCATAATAGCCAGCTGCATGTATTGTTTGAGGTCATGGACATTCATGACCATGCCGGTTTGTTGGTCTACTGTTCCCTTTACTGTCACCAAAACTGGAAATTAAACATTATTTTTAGGTTTCTGCCCCATGGTTTGTACCCATATTTCCAAAGGATTGGTATCTTATATGTTATTACGAGGTATAGTCCAGTAGAATTAGCTCAAAATTAAGCAACATTTTATATTAATTGTGTTACTAATGATTTTTGGCATATCGATAGAATTATGTAGGGATATGATTACGTTAAATTCGCAACCGATTTGGAAGTACGGAAAATGGTGAAAATTGAGAAAAACTTTGATATTGAATAATTCTTAAACAAAAATTGTGGTACTAGTTGCGACAATAGCATGTCTTTAGAGAACCATTACCTACCTTCTCAAGCAATTTGGACCGGTTGCGACATAGGGAACATACCTAAACTTAAAAAAGTGATTTTCCGCCCTTATCTCCTAGGCAAAATGTGTGGTACTAGTTGCGAACTCATTGGTAACTTGTATAAACCTTTTACATTTAGTTTTAAGTTTGCAGCCGGTTGCGATCTACGGAACCCTAAGAAAATACTTTTTTCTGAATTCTACTTCTAGCAAAATTAGCGTAGGTATTCTGTATTATTGCTTATATCACATTGGTAGGTCGACTTCTACCTACTTTGTGGTCGCAACCGAAGAGAACATTACGGAACATCGTTTTTTTTATAAGCAAAATGTGGGCGTATTTGCCTGTTACGAAACTATGTTCCGTAATGTTCTCTTCAGTTGCGATCACAAAGTAGGTAGAAGTCGACCTACAAATATGATATAAACAATAATACGGATGTTACAACGCTAATTTTGCTATGTCATGGGATGGTTCAGTATTTTCTTAAGCATAGTTAAGTTAAAGTCCCATCATAATCAGATTTGCCTTTTCCGTGATATGACCAATATTGACAGGTGTCAGAGGCCACTGAGATAATATTTTCAAGTTTGCCAATGTGTTCTGATAGTTAGCACTTGAGAGCCAATTGTCTTGCTTCTGAGTGCTTTACTTCTGCCACATCATGTTTTAGGAAACATCATCAAATCATCATGCAATTTAGGCAGCATATTGAGATAGCTATTATGAAGTAGCATTGAAGTTTTTTTTTTTTTTTTTTTATTCTTTTTTATCTGCAATCGGCTCCATAGCCATAACCAGATGTGGTCGAGGCATCAGGGGTGTAGGTGTCATTCCATTAAATGACACCGTAAAGGGTAAAAGAAAGTAGCATTGAAGTAAACACATAAATAAACGTACCAACATAATTATGTCCGTGTCCATTAGGATTGTTGCATTTTCCATATAATTTCTTATTTTCTTCATCTCCCAAATATGGGCTGAAAATTAAAAACAATTTAATTAAAGAAGTTTTTGCTTAACTACAATTATATTGTAACAAATAGAATAGCTGGATAAATTTTCCACATAATAATTAATTATAATTACACAATAATATGATAAGTAATAACAGCAAAAACAATACAATGTAACTGTAAAATATTTGTAATCAACAAATTTTTAGCATAATTAAGATAACTAAGAGTTTGTAAATTGCATTTATACTATGAAAATATAGTTTTAGTTTATGGAATTTATTTTTTCATCACATGCATAGTACCTGCACATAAATTGCACCATGCAATATGCTTGGGATAAAAACCTGATAAGAATTTTATAAATGTATATGATAGAACATGACCGAATTGAGTGATTTGTAAAAGTTTATTAAAATATTCAAAGGGCCTTCGGGGGCAAAACCAGTATTTCTTGTTATTACCTATATTGTACAAGTTCAAAAAACTAAGCCGCTTACCTGTGTAATCTATGGCAAGAACTAAAAGTTTCACGCCTAGTTATTGATACTATTGGCAAATGGGCCATTTTAATACAAAATCGTTTATATATTAATAAATTAAAATTAAGAAATTCAATTCAAGAAATGATTTACGATAAAACAACCAGTATTATATAGGTATTAGTTTATGTGAAACAATACAATCGTTCAACTAATTGAAACAAATGAATGAAACTAACTGACTGACTGACAGACTTGACTAGTAGCAGTGTTACCAGATAAATAAAATTAACTACCGTGTTAATGGATTAAAAATACCGTGTTTCAGACTCCAAATACCGTAGACATATTTGAAAAATACCGTGTAAATTATCGTGTAAAAAACAAGAAAAATACCATAGGTATTCAATATTTGTATTCATAAATAATTAACAACTTTCTTAATCATATAAAACAAGAACTTCTTGGTCATATATAGCTGCATTCATTTTTGACAACATATTCTTATCAGGCACAAAATCAACTTCCACGCGTTCGGTCGTTTGGAGCCGCGTTCGAACCGCACCGAACTTTGTTATTCTTATTAATAGTGGTTCGATATTTCGGGCCGAACCAGGTTCGGTCGTGTGGTAATGCTTTGCGGTTCTGCGATAGAAGCATTCATTACCAATTTTGATTATGGTTAGACAAGCGGAGAAACTACTAACAGAAACACTTTTGCATTAAATTAGTAGTTTCTCCGCTTGTTGTAAATACTAAATTTTAGTCGTCGTCGTAGTATTGCCAAGCGAAAAAAAAAAAGCGTTTCGTTTTACTTATATTTTTGGACCAAACATTTTTATTGGCGGTCATCAGTTTTTTAAATTACACGGTAGTAATATTTAAAATTATCGTAGAAAATTACACGGTAGTGAATCACTACCGTAGACCGTGTATTGGTCAAAAATACCGTGCATCTACGGTAATTACCGTGTACCTGGTAACACTGACTAGTAGTGTTGCTATAACGAAGAGACTAAAAATCTGCATATTCAACGAAAAAAATACGTACAAATCCGTACAATACGTGCCACTAAAGGTGAGACTTTACACAACAAGTGGTTTGACGATTTTTTATAAAGAGAGACCTATAAATCCCACTGTATTAATATCATACTACTCATATTTTGAGCACGTAGTTTTACATGCGCAGTAGACGATTTATAGGTCTCTCTGACCCTTAGTCTATATATATAAAAATCAATGCCACGTCTTCATTCATTTCGTTGTAATTTTATTACTCAATAACGGGCTCACCTATCCAAACCAAATGTTTAGGCTTTGCTCGGACTATTTAGTAGATGGTTTAAGTGAAGTTTGCACAAAATCGGTCGAGCGGTTCTTCATATATCACATTTTTTGTAACAAATGGATTCAATAAATGGCGGATCTATTTGTTAATGGAGATTTTGCTGTCAGGGTAGGGTACGGTAGGGTAGAGTAGAGTAGGGTAGGGTAGGGTAGCACCACGCGAACGAAGTCGCGCCGGGCAGCTAGTTAGACAATAAAAATAAAAATAGGTATACAGGTCGGTTAACTAAAGCTGGCACGTTTCAACACATTTACACCGTCTCTCTCGCGCAAAGTCAAGCTTATGAGTATGAAGGAGACAGTTATTGTTTTGCTTTTGCTACTGCTCATAAATATAGAGTGGTCTATTTTTGCATTCGTCCATTAGACTTGACTGATTGCAAATTTATGAGTACTGTGAACGTGCCAGCTTTCGTTAACCGACCTGTATCTTGTGTGACGTATTGTCTAACACAGCTATCAAACAAATAGCTATAAAAACAAAGGCAATTAATTCGGCTTATATTAAAGGAAAACGGAGTCATATTGTAGGTGAAGCAATAGAATAAAAATCATATCATAGTTTGTGTTTTTATACAATGTTAATTATTTAAAATAGTTTTAATTTCTGGGGTGACATTACAATTTCCTAATACTCTGGAGAAGGTTCTTATGGAAAAAAACGTAGAAAATTTAAGAAAACTTTACGGTAGGGTAGGTAGGATATACTTCAGGTACGCGGGTGGAACCGAGGGGCGCAACTAATAAATACAACATATGTCTCGCCACTAACTACATGTTACATATGTACGGTGACTACGGTGAGTCGAAGTCGGTCGATGACTTCGACTCACCGTACATATGTAACATGCGTCAGGTTTTAGTACAATGGTGGCCGTTCTACTAAACATTTTCACGGACTTAATGAGACTGCTCATGGCTTGATCTTTATTGGATAAATACCACTAATATTATTCAACAAAACTCAAAATACGTCATTTTATGAAAATAAAATGAAAAAGCAACGGCCACTTAATAAGTCTTTCCTATACGAACTGATGAACACGACTAGATAAAATATTATTAAAATAACTTTGAATAATTATATTATTAAAAGAAACAAAAAACCCGAATGCGTAAAACAAAAAATAAATGAAAAGAGAAAACCAAGCTCTTAAATCTATATAATCTTATATATAAAAGAAAGTCGTGTTAGTTACACTATTTATAACTCAAGAACGGCTGAACCGATTTGGCTGAAAATTGGTGGAAGCTTTGAATTTTTATAGGGTAGTGTAGGGTAGGGTACGGTAGCGTAGGGTAGAGTAGGGTAGGCTAGGTAGGGTAGGTAAGGGGGTAATGGTGATGGGGCGCGGATGAAACCGCGGGCGGAAAGCTATTTTGAATTGTATAAGGCATTGCAATCGGGGACAATCAATAACCTAAGTACGTATTATTTTTGAAAAATAATATTTGTTTATACACTGCAATACCATACAGTACCTGCCAGTATACAATCACAGATAAATGTTTAGATAGATAAGTGACACAATATTCTTGGTAAGTAGGTATTATATTGTTATTGTATACTGGCATTACTGGCCCTGAATGCAGGGTTGCCAGTATTTTGACTTATTTTGCATGTACGATCTTTGGACAGAAATCATACGTTAATCTTACGACTTTTTTATTCGTAAAAACTAAAATCCCGATTAACCAAGGACAGGTAATGATTACCCTTACATAAAATCAAAATCAAAAAGTTTTTTATTCAATTTAGGCCCTGGTAAGGCACTTATGAATGTTAAATTGGTACATACAGTTGAATTTACCACCGGTTCGCAATACACTTAAACTGACTTAAACTGAGAAGATTCCGGCAAGAAATACAGCAAGGCTTTTTTTTTTAGTCGTGGAAGATCTGTTCGTAGCCAGTACCACGATCAATTTATGGATTTCAAACTATTTATAGTCGGGTAAATCCAATGTTACTGTAAGTAACTCGGAAGTACCTATGTACTCTTATTGTAACAATACAAGCGAATTGAGAACCTCCTCCTTTTTTGAAGTCGGTTAAAAATAGGTAGATGTGTGAAACTGTGAGATTGATTGCGTGAGTTCTCTGCTGCTATATTTTCTTGATTGAAACATTTGAAACAGTCTCGACCAAAAGTTTATAATTCCAATCACATTCCAATAGTGCAGTTCGGGACATTATACCGCGACATTTTGCTATTACATAGCTACAACGTGCCAAGTGAACTACTACGATCGCAAATACTTGAAATATTAGGCACATTATTCTACGAAGGTTTAAATAAGAAAATCTTGAAAAATTTAAATTTCCTGCAACACGACGTCATATCCATATTTTTCCTTTTTTTGTTTTTTAATGATTGCTTTAAAATAATAAAACAAGGATATTGAAAATGTATGTATGTATGTTTTTTTTATAGCCTTCTTTCTTAGGAAATACGACTTTTTCATCGTATGATCGCTCATTCAAGACGTGTTTCGTCTCACGGTTCGTCTGGCCTGCTGGCAACAACATAAAAAGGTACTCTATCTATGGCAACATTGGCAACAACGCCAACAACAGTGGCAACTGGCAACCCTGCCTGAATGAAAGAAGAACATTGGACTTTGTATTTGTAACCTTTTTTGAATTAATTTTCTTGTAAATAGTTTTTATGTAATTATAACTTTTGCTAGTTTAGCACTGCAGACACTAGTATTCTATTTTTGAAAATGTTTTCGCCGTGTAGCAGGCATTTGATTTTGTCTGCGCAGGTTAGTCTTAACTTTTAGCCTTGTCGTATTTAGCCCTCCTTTTCTTATTTATTTTACGGTAACATTTGTTATTATCTTGTTCGTTAAGTGAATTTAGATTGTGTCTACTATTGTCGACAAAGCACATTACCTATTATGCTAAGTTTTAACCTATGGGTCAAATCTGTTATCAATTAACCTTTTTTCCTAATCATCTGACGTAGGTACTGAATTGATTAAGCTATACATACAGCATGGATCTATAAAACATACAGATCATAGTTTGGTAGTAATGATTAACTTCCATTGTAAACCATTTCTATACATGATTTCATAGTGTATTTACTTTATTACAGCTGCGACGGCTGCAGAGCACCCTGGTGGTGGCCGAGCACAACAACGAAGTGCTATCACCAGCCACACAAAATGCTTTGAGCGCTGCTAAGAAAATTGGTGGTGATGTATCAGTTTTAGTTGCAGGCACCAAGTGTGGACCTGTGAGTAAACAGTAACCTTTCGATAAGTTAATCTAATATTATTGTCCTGCAAAAAACCTATTACATGCTATGTAGAAACAGTACTTTGTAGTACTCATCCTGTAATATTTGTCGCTAAGCAGCTGATGATCCAAAAATATAGCACACCTAAATCACTGCTGGTAAAATATTTTTTTAAATGATGTAAGCCCAAAAATTCTGGATGGAAGACTTTGTTTGCTATGTGCGTAATCTGTTGGTGTTAGTTTCTCCTTCTTTGCTATTTTTTGATATATTAATTTAATCCTTTGACTGTT
The DNA here is from genome assembly GCA_947623365.1 of Achlya flavicornis. Lineage (NCBI taxonomy): Eukaryota > Metazoa > Arthropoda > Insecta > Lepidoptera > Drepanidae > Achlya > Achlya flavicornis. Next base: position 4,579,023 of record OX392469.1, read on the forward strand.
TGGCGATCTGCATGGGTGAGGAAAACAATAGAAATCAATTGTTATTTTTTAACTGCAAGTCAAAGGATTAAACAATAAGTAATGTGAATCAATGAACCCTATTTCAGGCTGCAGAAAAAATTGCCAAAGCAAGTGGTGTGTCCAAAGTCATTGTAGCGGAAAGTGATGTCTTCAAGGGATTCACTGCCGAGACATTAACACCTTTGATAATTGCCACCCAAAAGCAATTTAAGTTCACCCATATCCTTGCACCAGCTACTGCTTTCGGAAAGGCAATATTGCCGAGGGTAGCGGCCAAGCTTGATGTGTCACCAATAACTGATATCATTGGTGTTAAGGACGCTAACACTTTTATTAGGACAATTTATGCAGGTTTGTTTTAGATCATATTTAATTTAGTAACTTTGGTCAATAATGAAAAGACCGGTGTTCGACTGATTCTGCCTGATCATTTGTGCGCCACCTAAGCAAGCTCATGTACCATCGGATATCTGGCTACAAGGTTGGCCGAATATCCAGTATCGACCAAATAGGTATATCCGTTTCATTCCTACTTATAATAGCAAATATTGAAGCAATGCTTGGTTTTGCTGTAGTTAGTACCTAGTACAAATTTTTTTTTCCTGTATATCAAGATTAAATGGTTTTCCATTAGCACAACTATGTTATCTGAATAATTAACAATGTTTGTGGTGTTGACTCATAAACTGCCCAGTTGGTTGAATAATTTCATTTGCATTAGATAGCCCATTTATTAGAAAATGTTAAAGACCATTAAAGATCACAGTGAGACTGTGAAACAGCTGGTATTTGTAATACATTTATACAAAATATGGCAATGTGTTTCTAATATTTCACTCGCAATAATGCTTCTCCAATATTTGCTGACTTTCAGGTAACGCCATCCTCACATTGGAGGCCAAAGATCCCATCAAGGTGATAACAGTGCGTGGAACAGCATTCGCCCCTGATCCACTGGAAGGAGGCTCAGCAGCTGTAGAGAAGGCAGCAGACGGAGACTACAAAACTGACCTAGTTGAGTTTGTGTCACAGGAGCTCGCCAAATCTGATCGGCCAGAGCTTACCAGTGCTAAGAATATTGTGTCTGGCGGTAAGTATCTGCTTAAAAAACTTGATAAAAATCTAAGTTGACCACAAAGTTTTATGTGGCTTAAAAGTGGTACGCACATAAAACCCAGAGAGTGCAGATTCTAGACAATAATATCACGTGATAAATTATATGATTGAAGAAGATGACTAAACATAACCTAGAAGGGTATGTGGTAGCTAGAAAGAACATTATTTGATTTAACAGTGCATTATATACAATATACCAAAGACTTAAGATCTATTTCGCCACACTACGTTATTTGGCGCATGTTGTTTCTTTCTTTCTTTCTTTCTTTATATAGGCAACAAAAGTCTAAAACTCTTTCCTATTGCTGGCCTTTCTTCCCCATGTCACTATTTCCGTATTATATCACCAATTCACATTTTGTGGGTGTTTTTGTTTTATTTTGAAGTATAATCTATAAATATAAATACATTTCGAACGTTTCAGGTCGTGGCCTGAAGTCGGGCGAAAACTTCAAGTTGCTGTATGCGCTGGCTGACAAGTTGAACGCGGCGGTGGGGGCGTCCCGCGCGGCCGTCGACGCCGGTTTCGTCGCCAATGACCTACAGATCGGTCAAACCGGCAAAATTGTTGCTCCTGTGAGTATTATATAACTAATATGCAACTTCGAGCTGCTGTGAGCACTAGTTATTCGTCAACATGCTTTAGTAATTACAAATAACCAATGTAAAAAGTAAACTTTAAATAAAAAATAAAAAATCGGCCAAGTGCGAGTCGGACCACCCTTCGTGTGCGAGTCCGACTCTCACTTGGCCGGTTTTCCCATAAAGACGGTTATAATTCCATAAAGACGTTTCTTGTATTGCACTTTAATTTTTAAATTACGGTTTCTGAGGTACAGTCCACTGACAGAAGGACGGACGGACAGCGTTTATTTTTAATTTTATTTCATTTTTATTAGTCGATGTTATAGCGGCAATAGTACAATGCACACTGTGAAAATTACAACTGTCTACCTGTTACCGTTCATGAGGTACATCCCACTGATAGATGGACGGACAGAGGAAGCTTAGTAATAGGGTAGCGATGGCACTCTTTGGGTAAGGAACCCTAAGAAGCGTGAATTAACTTAATTTTGATTACCTTACCTAGGTAGGTAAAAAGACAAAAGACAGGTAGGTACCTGTCTTTTGAAAGCATATAATAACAACTAGCTATTGCCCGCGACTTCGTCCGCGTAAATCATTTAAAGAGGAATCATTCTTTTATATATATTTTTTGGGTAACTTGAATCGTTTACGCAGCGCACGCAACGGAAGCCTTCAAATATGAATAATTTTCCCTGTTATTGCAACATTTTTCACTGATGCTTCGCTCCTATTTGAATATTGAAATTATATTATTGAATATGAATTACAATGTAAATTATGTTAATATGACGAGCCATGGCATGTTGCACTTTACTTAAGTACCTTTGTATTTTAGTTTATGTGTTTTCATCTTTGACAATAAATACTATTCTATTATATTCTATTAGTCGCAGCGTGATGTTATATAGCCTGAAGCCTTCCTCGATAAATGGACTATCCAACACAAAAAGATTTTTTCAATTCGAACCAGTAGTTCCTGAGATTAGCGCAATCAAACATACAAACTCTTCAGCTTTATAATATTAGTATAGATTAGTATTAGTATAGATTAGTATTAGTATAGATTAGTATTAGTATAGATTAGTATTAGTATAGATAAAAGAGGGCACTTGATTGTATGTTTGTTTTATTTAGGACCTATACATCGCTGTGGGCATCAGCGGAGCTATCCAACATCTCGCTGGAATGAAGGACTCCAAGACCATAGTCGCAATTAATAAAGACCCGGAGGCCCCTATTTTCCAGGTTAGTAAACTCTTTCAATAGTTTTTTTTACATTGTATTTATCGCTATTTACTAAGTTCACAAGGCAACACTTTATCTGGTATATTTATATCAAAGCCAAAGTAGGTATTCATTAATCTCAACCAACTTCAATAATAATCGTTTTTTTAATGTTTTCATATTACATAATGCATGTTTTAATTTTGTGGTAATACCTATTATTATAATAAGTGTTGATGGCCAGATAAGTGGTATCTGGTTGTTAATTTGAATTTGGAACAGTTTTCGTATAGACTTATCAGAGGAATAGTTTTATCTAGCTATTTATGAGCTCTAAACCTAATAAGTATTTTCTCGGGAATTGATTTTGATTCTATAATAAAATCCTGCTTGAGGTACTTAACTAAAATGTTTTATAATTAATTCATAGAATTTATAAAGCAGAGGTTAATTGACCATGCCTACTATAAGTTGACTCATTACGTGGAAGAAAAGAATATACGGTTGTAGATTGTAGCTTGTCTTTGCACTTGCATCCCTCTGGCTAAGTGAAAATTGTAAGAATAAGCATTATGTATAAGTATTTACTACGAAAACTATATTAAAGATCCAAAAAAAAATTACATTCTTGCCGGAGTCTTCTCAGTTTAATTAGTATATTTATTTCGAACCGGTGGTAGAAGCGACAGAAACGTTCACAAGTGCCTCTGAATAAGTTAATTTTTATATTATTTCATTAAAAATCGGCCCTAAATGCAGTTAATCAGTTAGTCAGGGCCAAGATTGAATTAATTAATTTTGATTTTTGATTTTAATATCCATACAGATTATAATTTGTATTCATTGTTTCCAGGTGACCGACCATGGATTGGTCGCAGACTTGTTCAAGGCGGTTCCGGAGCTAACATCTAAGCTGTGAAAATCTCAAGCACAAATTTAGTATTTTTATTCTGATTTTATGACTTTTTTCGAGATTTACCATACTATACAGTTGTTGTTTAGATATACAATGATAATCAAGAATAATTGGATGTTATTTATGTATAAAGAATAAAGATTTTTTTATAAATATTACCTCTTTATTTTATCAAAAATTCAATATTTACTAAATATAAAAAGTATTTTTACTTCATGATAACTGATATCATTAATAAATTACTTATTAATAATTCACTTGTGCTTACAACCTTCGGCCACATCATCACTTACCATGTTGAGGTTTTTATTTTTATTTTTTTATACAACTTAGTCGGTAAACAAGCATACGGCCCACCTGATGGTAAGCGGTTACCGTAGCCATATGGACGCTTGCAACACACGAAGCATCGCTCACGCGTTACCTACCTTTCCCCCCTCCCCTATGAGCTCTGGCGACCTTACTCACGCGCAGGAACACAAATTTACACAACATAAAGTTATTTGGCTGCGGTATTCTGTAAGGTACTTCCCCAGTCGAGCTGCTCTTTGAGCGAATAAACGCTATGCTCTACCTCTCTTTTGTTGTGGTCAAACAGGCCTAAAAAAAAGATGAGGAGCAAATCTCAAACCAATATAAGATGATAATACCATTCCAAAGTCAGAGCAATTATCCATTGTAGCTGCGGCGACTTAACATTGCTCTTAGTGTCATTTATATTGTTTGATAAAAGTTTGGATAAAAAAAATGGTATTCTATTATGTAAAAGCAATACCTAATAAAGAATACCTTTTATATTTTGTTGGATGTCTCAATGTAGGCCTAGACGAAGTAGGTACATTTCGTTGCGTTTGCGCGAATAGAAACGTTAAAGTCGATGCTTTGTATCAAAACAAGCTTCTGCTACTCGCCGACAGATGGCGTTAACAGTCACATCTAATAATAAATTCACCAAAAAAGTTGTAATTAACAATAAATTGTTGACGAATAAATTAAAAATAAATACAGATATAGTATTTATAAACATGAAATACGTGTATATAGCTTCAATATATTAATTCAATTAGTGCTTTGGCATACCTAACATAAACATATCCGTCTCTACCTAGTTAGTATGTACCTACATAAATAGATCATTTCGACGTAGCTAACTAGATACATACTCTAGTAGGTACGTAAATAAAACCAATAGGAGATAAGTGTGCAGTAAATCAGGTCGGTAATGATAGCAGGAGAGAGATGCGGTTTGCGCTGCGAGTGGCATCCTCGTTATCATATCTGGCAGGCTGGCAGGGGTGGCGAGGGCGGGGCCTGCGGAGGCTCCGCCCCCAGACAACACGCCTGCACGAGCCGCCGCTCGTACCATTAGCACTCACGATCATGCCGCGACCATCGCGCGATACCTATGGTGATCAGAAACCGCCTTATTCGTACATTTCCCTAACCGCTATGGCGATCTGGAGCTCGCCGGAGCGTATGTTACCACTGACGGAGATCTACCGGTTTATCACCGATCGGTTTCCATTCTACCGGCAAAATACTCAGCGTTGGCAGAACTCGCTGCGGCACAACCTCTCGTTCAACGACTGCTTCGTGAAGGTGCCGCGCCGCCCCGACCGCCCCGGCAAGGGCGCCTACTGGACGCTGCACCCGCAGGCCTTCGACATGTTCGAGAACGGGTCCCTACTCAGGAGACGCAAGCGCTTCAAGCTTCACAAGGGGGAGAAAGATAACTTCAACTCGGAATTAGCGGCTTTGGCGAATTTCAACCAGATGTTCCTCGCGAGCCAAAATAGAGTTCAGTCTAACCAACCCTTGCCTAGATTTGAAGTTCCATCGATACCTGAACAATATAAAGAAACTAATGTGGTGAAGAGACCTAAGAAGTCATTTTCAATAGACAGTTTGTTGAGTAATGACGTGGAAGTGCGTGAACCTAGTGACTCTACATCTAACGTGTGTGAAGTGAGTGCTCCTTTGTTTCCTTACAACATATTGGCAATGGCAGCCGCGATGTGGCCGCCACTGTTTGTGCAGCCAACGATGTATGGACCTCATCCTTTAGCAGTAAATTTTCATCACGATTTAAATCATTTACCTTTGTATGTTCGTAGGCCTTTGGATTTATTATAACACGGTGGGGAAGAGCGTAAAGGTATGTTCGATTTGGTAATGTAGGTATCTAGGCACAGAATAATTAAACCCTGCAGTACCTAGGTATATCTTTTAGGTATCTATACTGTGTGCGTTGCGGTTCAACACGATTATTTGAATGTAATCTCTATCTAATTGTATAGTCAAGTTGTTCTCTATAAATAAATAGGTTATTGTTATATTTTAAAGTCTATTGTATATAAATTATATTTATTAATATTATTTAGAGTTTTAATTTTATTCGATTTTAGGGAATTAGTAGTGTCATTTCTATAATTAAAGTAATGGGAAAATATCAGACGGGATGAAGTTCTCGTAGTTATATGTGCATGGATTTAAATTATAATTAATTTCTTAAAATTGTTGTTACACTGTCTTGTTTAGTTTATAAATATATTGTGTATTTAATAAAATTCCAACTTAGAATATTTCTCAGTAATTTTTACAACCCCCTATTCATAATCTTGGTATATTTTTAAATTAGTAGATTATTAATCAGGGCTATCCAACATTAGGTAACTACGAAGTTTAAAGTTATTTTATTATTTATTTAAACATTTGAATCGCTTCATTTCCGAACGAGACTCATCAAATCTTAATAAAGATAAGACAGAAAGTTTTGAAAGGTCAGAAGTTTTCTTTTAATAAGACCTCTATATCTATAAAAGTCAGTAGGCCAGGGGGTCTATAAATGTCACATGAGCAATACTGCTGAAGGTAGGTGATCCATAGCTCGAATTTACAGTAGATCCTATGCAATCATCAGAACCAAATCTGTTCGTAGGTAAATTTATGTAATAATACACAAAGAATATTCCTAGATCCCCTTTTAGCACTTTTTATCATCATCATTTAGGTATCAGGGTGAGATTGTGGTCAAACATAAAATCCTTAGAAAATCATGTTCAAATTTTTACCGAAGTAAAAATGATCATGCTAAATCAACTCTAATTTAGCTAGTATTAGCATAGCTTAAAACTGTGGTATTGGTATCTATAGCACGCCCAAAATAATTAGATTTTAAAAATTATCTACAAATGCCTTAGAATATTAATTTATCGGGTCTATTCGCGCACAGATTATTATCAAAATTTAATTTTGACTAACCTCGACGTAATCTGTGCGCGAATAGACCCGATAAATTAATATTACAATGAATTTAGTTCGCGAAAGCTTAAAAAGTACTATAATGCCTTAGAAGTAAATAATCTTAATACATATTTCATTGTTGTAATAGAAAGTGTTTGATCTATAACTTAAATCTCCAACTTTACTTACCAGTTTATGTAACTATATAGAACCTACGGCAGGTGCCCACTACCCAGAAACGTTTTATGCATATTACACACAAGTTATATATTTTAAAATGTGTGATAAATTGCCTCCCTTAAACTCGTTTAAGCTTTAGAAATGGGGGATGTTAATGTAATCGCTCGAATCAAAAACCATGACGGGGTACGCACTACGCGTCATTTTTTGTTATTTATGTTCACTGCCAACATGCTGGGGGCCGTTTTTGGTAATTAATATAGAGAAATGGTTAAATTGAGTGCCGTTTACCCTCGGGCGTGCCTCCTGCTCGAACCGAACACCTTTTGTGTATCAATGATCTATTTGATGTCACCCATTATTGACACATTAATTATTGAGTTAGGCACGATGCGATTTGTTCTTTTTTTTACTTATTAATGTTATGACTTCAAAGCTAATTTATTAAAATAGTTGTAGATTGTTAAAATAGACTTGAGATTCTCAAGTTGAGAAAAAGCTAATTTCTAAAATAAATGAAATTAGGTAAGCAGATTGTATTCTTGTATCTGTTTCAAATATTTATTTTTAGTTTTGGTATGGGTAGGTACGTAATTAAATTACGTATAAGTTTTATATATAAAGTTGAAGACCACTAGGTTTATCCGTAAACAATCAATGACAAGGATATTTTTTCTGAAAAATCCATTTCTACATAACGTTATATTAATTTGATTGTTTTAAGTTATATTAATTATCACTTAAAACAATCAAATGATGGTCCTAATCACGCCTGGCACAGCAATTCACCCTGTAGTCGTTGATTTGCGCTGATCTCATGGGAATCGAAGGAAAAGTTTAGGAATTATAGCTCTACCACTTACCCAAGATGCGGAGACGTTAGCACTGCACTTACACCGTTGTTAATATGTAGTGTAATGATGTGAAATTGTGTTACTGTATATGTATCTGTGTAGGTGGTGCTAGGCGATGTATTTGTCATGAATTTAAATTAATTAAGTATATTAAAAGGCGCGGGATAATTTTATAGCGGGTCAGGCTCAAGAACGAAGCGAAAAGAGAAAAAAAACGGTACGGTAGCAAAAATAACAGTCAAAAATGCTAAAAACGACCACATCTGGCGTTCGATTTGGAAAGTTGTGGGCGAAATTGGCGTTTTGAACTGTCAAAATCGTTCATATTAAAAAAATAATTAAACAGCCAGCGCCATCTATTAAAAACTAGGCGCGACTAGGTCCTAATACTCTACTTTAGGGTAGGTAAGATCTCAGAGTAGATAAATACTACAACATTCATTTCTGATATTATTTTATTATTTCATATTATTTTATAGTTAGTTAAACTTTAGATCTATTTAGCTTTTGAAGTTGTCCGGGATAAGCACCGGGCAGAGATCGACGACCCGGGCCGGCTAACAATGCAGACTACTCTCTCGCTACATTGTGCATCATGTTACCGAGGTGATGAGACTGCCTGTTAACTTGAACATACAACATACAGCGGGATTCAGTTTACTTAAAGAAGTAAGTACCTATGTTTTTTTTAATATGCTGTAATAATCACAGATTACAGAATAAGGCAGATGGAGCGCGGAACACGGGAGTGAGGCCAAAAAAGCAAATACAAATTGAAATACACGTACCTGGTATTCGCTTTTGAATGTGTTTTTGCTTTGTTTAACAAACTTTATGTAACAAAGAACACTTCTTTATTAATAAACTGTGGTTAAACAATGCAAATACAAACTGGAAAACGAATAACAGGTATCAGATTTTCAATTTGTATTTCCTGTATTCTGTAATTTGTGGTAATAATAATGAATAATAATTTTCAGTGATGATGGTGTGTAGATTATTAGGTGCTGGTAAATAAATGATAATCCTTACTAATATTATAAACGCGAAAGTTTGTATGTATGGATGTTTGTTAATCTTTCACGTAAAAAACTACTGAACGGATTTGGATGAAATTTGGCACATAGATAGAATATATTCTGGATTAACACCTCCTTTTTAAACATATGATCCCTGGGGAATGCGGGTGAAACCGCGAGGGACAGCAAGTTTATCATATAAAAATACTTGTTCTCTGACTCAGTGATCTATCAACGGGTAAGGAACTGGTCATTTTTCCCACAGGTTCCTTATACCTACGACGTGCAACTGAAAGGGTATGTCTGTATACGCACACTAGGGCGGATTTTCCATAAATTCAACTCATAAGAGGGTAAAATAGAGGATCACGGATGGGGCGGAAACAAGTCAAAGCCAATTCAATGTATGCCCTAATGGGTACTTATTAAGGTCACAGGTACTGATGTTACCACCGAAATGTAGAGATAAAGAAAAAACCCACTGCGTAATTTAAAAATGGACTGAAAAGAGAAAAACAAGCTCTGTAATCTTTAGAATTTTCAACAAACCTTAAATTTTATAAGGTATTGCAGGCGGGGACAAACCAATAACCCAAATATTGGTGATAGTCATGAAGTGAAAATATGTTTTATTTTACAATAAATAATGTTTTATTTTTTACTTATAAAATTTTAGGTAGATTCAAAGTTCTATAGAATACAGAGCCTGTTTTTCTCTTTTCAATTAACTGAAAAGAGAAATTGACCGACTGCTAAATAAAAAAAAATTGCTGTCGGTGTTTTGTTGATTTTAATAATTTAATTTATTAAATACTTTTTGATTTATTAATGAACGGGTTGTTCAGGTAAGTATTAAACGTAGTATTGTGCTTAATAAGTATATTATTTACTCGGTTTTACTATTTACTAATAATGTAAGTAAATGAGCGCTACGGTAAGGTAAGACCAATAAACTATCTTTAAATTAAAAACAATAAAAATGCGACAACAATCTACGACATCTCACAGCAAATGAACCAGCATGCAAACAATATTCTAACCTACTTACTACAGTGCGGCCGACAAGATAATGCGTTTCTGACTCCTGTTAATATTGGACTGTAATATTTTCGGAAACGGTTTTTTAAACGGATTTTCAATGATTAAAATAAGAAAAATGTTGATGGAATTTAATTTTAATTTCCTTGAAATAGCAAACCGAGAACCTTGTCTAGGTAATTAAGTTTCTCGTCAATTCTTTTCGGTTCAAGGCTTTTGGTTTGGTTTTTAGTATAAATAGTTATAGTCTTGCTATTTCTGGAGTCTGAATTTATCATCTTTCGAAATAACTTAATTAGCTACTTCGCTTTCACATCTATTAGGGCTCATTCACACTCATTTGCAGCTTCATAAAAGTTTCAGATCTGATTTGATGTATAAATGCGAAAGCTACTAATACCAAACGATAGTAGATATTTATACATTAATGAGTCACATCAAAAAAATGACCAATTTAATTCAGATCTGAAATTCAAATTAAAAATAATTTATTCGAATAGACCTTCACAGGCACTTATGAAAAAGTCTGACTCTAATACTCTAATACCGGTTCGGAAGGTTGCATTTGCTGAGAAGAGCCGGAAATAAACTTAACAATTACTCTTTTCAAAACATGCTTACACATAGGTACATTCTGATCTCACTGAAAACAATTGCAAACTAGACTCAATCGATATTTAATAAGTAGGTACCTATATAGCAATCTTAAGCAGACCAGCCCCCATAAGCACAAGTATGACAAGTAGGTACAATTATATGAAGATGCAAATCTGCCGAAATTAGCCCCCTGATCCCAAAATAAGCAGAGCTTATATGTACTATGGAAACCAGCTAAGTAATGTTCCACGCTATCACCCTGTATTACCAAGTTCTGCTGAAAGCGTAAGGAGCGATCTGGCGGCGACTCACTGAACACACAATAGGCACTTGCGGTCCGCGGACCGATAACAAATATTAGACGAGCCGACTGTGATTGCACTCGGCTATTTGCATTTATTCGTGCTTTATAGCCGTGCCTTGACTTGTTACTTATAGTCATCAGAAAGAAGAAAGAAAGAAAATAACTTTATTCATGGCATAACACAAAGAAATAGGTACAAACATTATAGACAAAGGAGAAAACAATAATAATAAACATGAAAGTAAAGAAAAATGAAATTTGCCACAAAACGGTCCCAGCTCAGCATAATGCTGGATCTTGACAAACCAGCGCTGGTCTTCCGTTGGAACCGGTGTGTAACGTCACGAAACAGATAAACGGCAGCTATACATACATCAGTTGAGTCAGCGAAAAGTACGAAGGGAACATAACAATGAAAGCAAAATGCAAAACTCTATCGCGCTATAGATAGCTCTCTCAGCAGAGTTTTTGTACCAAGAAATCTGCTAACAGACATACGGCGCTGGTGGTAAGCCGTTACCGTAGACTATCATCATCATCATCATCAGCCTATAATGTCCCACTGCTGAGCACAGGCCTCCTTTCACAAATCAGGGTGAAAGGGAATGGGCAGATACTCCACCACGCGTGCCCACTGCGGATCGGTGGAGGTAGGCTAGTGGCCAACCTACTGTTGGAATTTTTCAAGCCGCCTAGGAGGCATCCAACTAGCTTAACGACCATCACAATTAAGTGATAACCGGGACCAATGGCTTTACGTGCCTTCCGAAGCACGGAAACGCTCGATTTGAAATACCACTAGACGGTCACCCATCCAGGTACCGACCACGACAGACGTAGCTTAACTTTGCCGATCGATTAAGAACGGCTAACCGTAGACTATGGACGCTTGGAATAACCGGGACGTAACCGATCTTTCCCCCCTAATCGATGAGCTCTGGAATCAGAGCACGTTTTGGCTGCGGTATTCTGTAAGGCCCGCGCTTCGGAAGGCAACGCTGCTGGTCCCGGCTATCATTTAATTGTGATAGTTAAGTTAATTGGAAGCCTCCTAGGTAGCTTGAAAAACAATACTTGCCTCTACCAATCAGCAGTGGGCATGCGTGGAGTATCTGTCCATTCCTTTTCACCCTCATTTGTGAATGGAGGCCCGTGCTCAGCAGTGGGAAATGTCCAACTCCCATAATGATGGTGAAATTATGATGATTCTGAAAGGTACTTCTACAGTTGAGTGTTTGAGCTATACGCTATGCTCTACCACTCTTAAGTTGGGAACAACGAGAAATTATTGAGAGCAGTCTTCAGGCATTGCCATCTTCTTTTTTCGTTGTGCCTATAACAAGATCGATGGTAAATATAAGACGTACCTAAAATAAAGATCGAAAAAAACAATTTTGAACAATTTTGTTATATAAAATAAACCCACTTATGTAGTAAAGTAACAATATTGGTAATTATTTAGTGCAGACCTATGAATGCATTCCAACAATCGATCCGTTGAGGAAATGCGGTTTAGTATGTCATGTTAAACCACATAATTTATTATAGTCAAACGCGATACAAGAAAATCTGGTCTGTTCCCCTCTGCTTCATTGGAAAAACCACCAGCCACTTTCTGTCAACACAGTTAAGTGGTTCAGTGTCACTTCGTTTAAATTAGGTAGACAGACAATTAAATATTGGCAATAATTTAATGTTTTTTTTTTACAATTTTGTGAAATTGATTCAAATTAAGTCGAAGATATTGCTTTAACTGTTGCTACATTTAAGAATTCAGTTTCAATTTAATTATTTGCTAATATTTATACCTAGCTGTTCGTTACCGGCGTCGCCCGGGCGAAATTTCCGACTTTTTCGGTAGATTTCCAAAAATTTTCATTCATACATACCTTGTCCGATAATAACGAACATAATAAATTAAAAACTGAGGGTTCCGTGTAATATTATCTAATTCAACTTCGCTATGAAAAAAAACGCGAGTAAGATCGCCAGAGCTCATTGGGGAGGCGGGAAGGGTTGGTAAGGCGTGAGTGATACTCCTGATGTTCCAAACGTCCATAGGGGTACGGTAACCGTTTACCACCAGGTGGGCCGTATGCTTGTTTGGTGACCAAGATGTAAAAAGCAAACATATTTAAATTTTTATAATAATTATCTCAAAGCAAATAATACATTGGAAAAAGCGTTTTTCTTTAGAATTTATAGCTTTAAATAGATTGATTTGGAAGAACTTTTATATTGTATCAGTCATATTCGTGATAATAGCAAACAACCATGTCTACGGTCCGTCTGATAATTTAACATCGGGTAATTTTACAAAAATAGCATAAATAACATCACTTGTTTAACAATGAGAGGTGGTCTTTATACACGTGATCATTTAGTGAATATTATAGTATTTATATAGGTACTCTGAGATATTATTCTTAAGGCTTAATAAAAAATTCGACAACTTTAAGACATTTTCCAAACGAAACACAATCTTGCCGCGGTCATTGATCACAACCAACAAAAATAAACAAAGCATTGCAGATTTGGGAAGAAAATCGCGAACGTGTACATTTTCACGGTTGGCCGCTTCCGTGAATCGTATATTTTTTGTTAATTGTATAAATGGTACTTTCACAGGCTCATTCAGAGATGGATAGGCTACCGTTAGGCGCGGAGCCAGGGTCCGAACTCCGATGGAAATCGGTTCTCACGCACGATGTCGATGCAATAAAAAAAACCCTTCCAGTCCAACACGGTAGCGACTTGTATTAATCAGCTGAGACCGACGATACTAATGTACAGACGGATGTGTACAGTCGACCTCATTTTACTTATGGTATTTATATTCTTGAAGAGGTTTGCTCTTGGTTATTTCTTTATGGAAAGATATTACAGCCAGTTCCTTAACAATAGGCACTGCTATGCTTCAAGGTTTTGATGATTTTGCTTCAGCTACGAAGTCATTCTATGATTTTAACCACACTTTCTTCACTCTTCATGAAGGCTCGTGAAATGTATCATAAGTCATACTTACCTAACCACAGAAATCAGAGTAACTGGTGCTGATTCTGTTATTTAAAACTATACTAATTTAGCCTCACTATTTCTCTTTCTAACAAAGAACATAAGATAAGGATAAAAGAAATTTAGTCATCAGTTACATCTAAATACCCGCAAATGAAGACGGCAAAGACTAATTTGACAGCTTTAAATATGTTCTATCCGTTTTTCAATAATGTTTGAAAGAATGAGATGTGATGTGACTAAAATTAGTTTAATGCGATTTACAACAGAATTGGCACTATTACCCTATATTAGGGTACCCTTAGGGTCGGCAACGCGCGCGTGATACCCCTGGTGTTGCAAGCGTCCATAGGCTACGGTAACCGTTTACCATCAGGCGGGCCGTATGCTTGTTTGCCACCTAAGTGGTATAAAAAAAAAAAAAAAAAAAACTAAGAGTACTCAAATTAAGTTCGACGGTGTGTGTATGACCTATAAAAACTTATGAATAAAAAGCTATTTTTCAAAATGTCATGTTATAATTTTATTTATGATAGAGTAATAGTTCTGTAAAACGAACGACACTAGCTATGCTACTTACTACCCTGTGACAGAGAGAAGGACAGACAGACATGCGGTGTAGACTAATTGTTGGGGGTCCCGTTTACCCTTTTGCTACGGAACTACGGAACAATATTGAATACTCTTTTTGTATGAAAAGATGTTATTGGAAAACCTACATCAATCTTTGGTTTGAGTTTTTCGCCGTATATCTATGTATGCATGTTTCTAAATACGGCTGTTATGTTATTGCAGTCAAATACTGACGAAATATAAAGATTTTCGCAATACAAATTCATTGCAGATTTAAAAACAATTTAATTACTCACTTGCAATTTTAATTGGAAATATTGGAAACTAAATTGACGGACAATGCAATTAATTTATTTTGCTAAATTGGCAACTATTTATATTGTAATATATATACTGAGTGGAGATTTCGAGATGGCATATTTTCGAAACCTATGTTGGGTTAGTCCTGCTGAACAACTTTTACTATGGGACCAACACTGAATTCTCAAATTTGTTTTACTTTTCATACATTATGATCGAGCAAGATTAATATTTACTATGGAAAGTAAATTGGTTTTTTTTATTCATTATTGGTCCCATTGTAAAAGTTGTTTAGCATGACTAACCCAACAGAGGTTTCGAAAATATGCCATCTCGAAAACTTCACCTGTTATATTTAATTTGGAACCAAGGATGTAGCCGAGTGTACAAGTCGCGGGCCGCACGCTGGCCGCACAGTCCGTGCGTGACGGATTCACTCAGCGTCGAATTCACGCTAAGTCAAATGTTTAATTTGCTCTATAAATCACGCTATTAAAAACATTTCAAGGGTGTCATCGCGGCACCGATCTCATTGGAAACGTGACCACCGACTAGCTGTGTGGTCGGCACTACCGTCTATTGGTATTCCTCTGCCTTATTGTTGGTATACCATTGTAGGCACAAGAATGTGCTCGTAGCAGCTTGTAGAACAAATTCAATTTACTATGATGAAAATGTATTCTTTGCGACGTGTGTTGCGCGCTGGGAATGTGAAACTGTTTTACTAAATTAATGTTTGCTAATTATTTCGTCGACCTCGTTTTCAGCAGTGGATACATAAATAACGTAGATGCGCAAATTGCTGAGCTTATTTACATTTTGTTGCTAATTATTATTTATGTAATATTTTTTATCATCTCGTTTTATTTGCAGTAAACTGAATTTTATGAAGAATGAAGTCAACGATTTTTTAATTTATTTTAGTAACCTACAAGAAACAATTCAGTTAGTATATGGTTCAACTGTCACAAAGTTTTATCCTTGCATCGATTTCTGAAAATAGTTGCTTGATAAAAATATTCTACTTGTACAAAGCTTGCGTGACTCAACGAAAACGATCGTCGGAGGAAGCTCGACTCAAATTAAATTAGATTAAATTGATTTATTGGTAGAGGAGCGTGAGGTCCCGTCCTCTGGGGCGTCCGTCTCGCTTCGTTCCGCCGCACTCCTGCGCCAGAACCTTAATTAATGCTATTACACTCTGAAACTTACCGGAAAAATTACCTACCACTGAGTGATCGACTGCTCTACTACCTAGCCGCTGTAACAAAATAAATTAATTCACTTTTGTGTTTGAAGTTACATGAGAAATTGAGGAATTGAAGGCTATTGTTTGTTGTGAATACCTAATTGTCCATTGTACTGTAATAGGCAGATATATACAGATTACTATGCACATTAGTGTTATTAATGAATTCCGATTATACAACTACTATTGTGAAAAAACGCCTTGTAAAATAAAAGGTAGTAGGTAGGTCCATAGATTAAGATTAACCTTTTAATAGAATAAGATTTGTAAAAAAAAAATCTTATTAAAAGCTTTTTTTAGTGTCTGTTCTTTTTATTGACTGTACTTGAATTGTCATCCAATATAATGTATACCAAATATTAAGACAATCCGACCACTAGAAGTGGGTGAAATTCAACTTGCAAGATTGCACCCGAACATAGTTACATACATTGTAGGTAAAATACAGCCTGAAGTACCTAGTTACTCTCGTGATAGTTAATTCTAAGTTATCTGACAACGTTAGTTAAGGTCAATTAGTTTGGCACGCTTTGGTGACTATGCTATGTAACGTCTTAATAAGTTAATTTTTCAGTGTAGAGCATTTGTTTTTGCTTGTTCCAACTAATCCATTAAATCGGTGCAAAAACAGCTGGTACGCTAATGAATGACTGATCCACTGAAAGCCGGGCGAAATCGCGGAACACGAATAAAAACATTCACATGGCACTGTAACGACGTACGTATAAAAGCGATTTATGCACGATAATTCCAATACATAAAACATTTCATTATAGGCAGCGAGGCCCCCATTATTCAAAGATATTTATTCATGTCGAATGATTGCCTTTCTTTTGTGAATCGACAATGGAGCCGGGCCGGGCCGTATTCCATTTACGCGGTATCGTTCATGTGCGGTGCGCCATGCCCGCTCATTGTGCACGCGAGCGCGTTTTGTTTCGCCGAACGGGCGCTTTTCACGCGGACGCGCACTCCGCCCGCAGACGATTCACGTCTTCTATTCTTAATTTTAATGGAGCCAAGATTGATGAGTTTAGACACGACCTGTGACACGCACTACCGAATGTATCGTAGCACCATCGCACTCTCTATCCGTCTGTGAGCCGCGTTATTTCACCCTTTTATAATAAACGGTAATTATTGGTAGCGAACGTGTTTGTGTAGGTGGACGTAGCTTCGTTTTTGTTTAATGTTTGGGCGCATTCGGCCGTCTAATAGGATTTTTTGTCGGTAGATATCGCTGTTATATTGGAGTAGCCGTATTAAAATGACGTTAATTTATCTTTTAGTTCAGACCGCCTCTAGGGCATTAATCATTGTAATTTGGTGTATAAGTTTAATGAAATGTGAATTTATTCTGAATAAACGTAACATAAATATTGGTCATGTTTTGAGATACCGTTTGCTTTATCAACGCAGCGTAGCTACTAGTTCGTGAACTTTGTAATGCAGTCGGGCTGTGTAATGGTCTTTTTATAAGTAACGCTAGAAGAGAAAGGATCGAATACAAATATAATGCTCACAATTAGAGTGATTATAGGCTAATTCGATTGTTTGGGTAAGGTGGAATTGGGCCAAGCGTGGCGCGGGCGGCGCGGCCCTATAATTTGTAACAAACAACCGCGCGCCGCGCCGCGCCTCCCGCGCTTCTCAGAAACACTATTCTTACATAGTTTATTTATTTCATTTATTCATCTCCCAAAAGTTTGTTTATTAATATTCGAAATATCAAGGACTCTACCAAAAGAGAATCCATCCACAGGAGTAATACAAATTAATGCAGGACACTAATCGCCAATTTGGATATAGAGTTTTTATAAAGAACGGTTATATTATATTGTAAATTAACTTACGCTAATAACAGTTAATAATTGGTCAACAAATTAAACAAAAACAAATAATAATACAACATGTATGGAGCAAAGAGCTTCATAACCGTTATCTGCATATCGTTGGGCAAAATGAACATAAACATATTTGCATGTATGTAACCAGAATGGCGTGATCCCTCGATTATTACAAAAATAAATGTTTATGTTGATAGTAGATAATCCGCAATTAGGGTTGTCTACTTTCAACTATCTATACACTATGTTTTCCATGACAACTTTTTCAATTAACGTATCATGGAATGTCTTGATGGTAAACATTGCGTGCGACTACCTAAGGCATGGACCTAACCTGAATAATGTAGTAGAAAGTATTTAAACATAGCCAAGATTTATGGTTATTTGAAGACGATCTGATGGTAAGGGGTTACCATAGTCTAAAGAAGCTTGTAGCACCAGGAGAATTAATTGCGAGTTGTTGACCCTTCAAAATATCTTCACATCCTGAATGGGCTTGTAGTTACCTTGACACGCCAGATTTGTCACTTATGTTGGTGTTCAAAGCTAAAATTTAAGATGAACCTCACAACCCTAGCAATTGCAGAGGGCAGTGTGTGGAACGAGCGGGCCGGGGCGCGGCCGAGGCGCAAGGCTCGTCCGCGAAGAATCAGATTTGTATCTCAAACGGTGAGCCGACGTTTCCATCCGCGTAATTATATAGTTTAGGCCATAGAGTGAATTATTAGACGCGGCACGGTGCCGTAATCAACACAATAATTGTTATTCATGGCGTTTGTGTTTGGTGTTTTTGTGGTCACTCGCTCCGAGCGGCGCGTCTCGGTACAAATTGAATTTCCTACATTTGCCGTGTAACGGTCGCTTTGTTACCTTTTTATGTTCTGACGTTTTTGTTTAGCTTAATAAAGAGAATGCGATGTGTTTTGGAGGTGCCAATTTAATTTACAGTTGATGAAAAAACGATAAAGAAAATAACAACAGCAAGTAAAAACGCATACGCGATCTCAACTGCAGGCCAAATGCTTACAGTTTATGCTACTAATGCTGCAGCGCTGGTTTTCGAATAGGTCCAATCGCAGCACAGTTAAGATCGGTGGGAGAGGACTGATCTCGTCTGAAGACAACTCAACCAGACTGTCTGTCTGCTGATCGACTGTGCTGTCGCAGCTGTAGCTGGAGCCTAATATACAAAAAAAGAAAAACGATTAATTTAATAAATATTCGGTGAATAGTTTTCATCCAAATGACAGGTAACTATAGCAAAGGTCTGTTGATTTTTCATTGTTGAAACAAAGTCGGTAATCAATACACGCAAACCATACTTTTTATGTTAAACTAGTCTTTTAAACAAAACATGGCAACTAGGAGGCAATTTATTTTGTTTGGGCGCCGCCCGCCCTCGCAAATTCATTACCAGCACAACCTGGTGCTTCCGTTTCCGTATAGTAAACTTAAACTATAACGCAACTTTATTGCAATGGAAGCATACACTGCTGGTTTTGTTATGCTTTGAATTCAGAATGTGAATGTTCTGTTCAATGTATGGTGTGCAACGATTGTAGAAGTTCTGTTTGGTGTTGTGGTAGGAGGTATTTGCTCCATAATCGTGTTTGCCTCGCCTGACGCAGGTTCATTTACACAGGCTTGCTTTAAAGTAAACTAACATTAACTTCGACGCGTTATATTCTCTAATAAATTCTTACAACCTACCTTCTTGCAGGCAGGTAGCTACTTCTATGTATTTGAAAGGTAATTTTTGCTTAGTTAAACATTCCAAAATGTGTCATTATCATTAATTTTGTTGAAAGTTTTTTTTTATTACCCAAATCGGTAAACAAGCTTACGACCCGCTTGATGGTAAGCGGTTACCGTAGCCGTTGGACACAACATAAGGAATACATACCACATACAGAAGAATACCGAAGCCAAATATTTGGCTGCGGTATCGTTGTATGTAAGGAGGTACTTCCCCAGTCGAGCTGCTCTTTGAGCGAATAAACGCTATGCTCTACCTCTTTCACTTTTCACAAGTGATTTTCCAGTCTTTTAAAGTAGTGTTGTCACGCACGTAGGCTTTGGCTATCAGCTAACTATCAGCCTACGACCGGAGCATTCAAAATAGTAGATGTTGAAGAAAAATGAAACTTATAGACTGTCTTCCATATAGTTTATTGAGTAAAATAAAGAACTGTAACAATGAAAATATGATATAAAACACTTGTAAGAAAGAATATAATAGATATGAATACTGAAACAACAATTTGGGATACAAGGAAGCGGAGATATGAAACGAAGGAACTTACCCCAGCTGGGTTCTAGTAGTATGTTAATTATTTATACTATAAGTGCACTGGATATTGTCACATTGTACACACGGCTATATATCAAGTATTGTACACACTGGTAACTTATTTCTCTTTATGCAATAAATATATTCTGATTTGTTTTATTTCACTTGTAAAAACATGACCGCACAATTTAAGTTTTGTCTCAGAACTGATCGAATAGACTGAATGTCTGATGGACATTCTTCATATGAGATTTCAAAAATTTGAAAATTAGAATTCGAATATTGATCATATGAAAATTTAAAAATTAGAATAAAGATTTGTGACCAGAAGCAATAATAGAAATAGGAGAGGTCGCATCGTTACAGTGTTTCAAGTGATCACTGTTCACAGTGTCACTTTCTAAAGGTCTGCAACAAACGTGATCACAACCATTTCACCGTCAAAGGTGGAAAATAAAATTAGAATTCCAATGACAAGACATCCAGGCCCATTTATTAATCAAAGACGAAGAGGGCGAGGTAGACGGGGATCCTCAAAGGTCACTCTGTGAATAATACACTGAGTCTGTTTGTAACGGGCCGTCATATTAATGTTATGTCGCAGGTGGAGCCGTCGATTGCCGCGTGTCTGTCGCTTTCGGACAGCCTTTAATTTTACACACACTTATTGTTTTCATACAGCTTGTGAATATGCAGTGTGTTAAATGTAATTTAGGAAAATCTTTATGTTTTCATTGATGATATCGAATTTATTTATGATGTTTCATTAATACATCATCTTTATATATAAAATGCAGATGGTGCTGCAGTCGGTATCTAGGTTATATTATCGAGTGCAGCGCCATCTGCCGGGCTGATTTGTGAATCTAAACCATCTAGGGCGCCCCCCAAATGCATACAAAAAAAATCATTCAAATCGGTCCAGCCGTTTAGGAGGAGTTCAGTGAAAAACACACGTACAGTTGATTTTTTTTGTATGCGGTGTGGGGGCGCCCTGGATGGTTTAGATGGGGTAGGGTAGGGTAGCACCACGCGAACGAAGTCGCGCTGGGCAGCTAGTATAATTATACTATCTTGGACCAATAATATTTAATTATGATGGCACTTACATACGTCAAACAAACGGTAGGTAGTCCAATTTTTTGTGGGAAAGTACAAGACATACCTAAGTAATAACAACATTAAACGCGGATGTCCTACATAGTACATCATCAAAATAGTGGTGTACGAGTGTGCTTAACATGTGCTATAATAAATCATGAACAGTAGACAATTATTTATGGTTTTCAGTTTTTCTTTTCATAGGTTGTGAATGTGTTTTTTTATTAATTTCATTTTATTTTGTCATAATATTTCAAGACAATTACTATAATTGCCACACTAGAATTTTTCACACTGTGTCTTCTCTAAAGCTTTTGATGTGTAATTCAATAACAATAATCGGATTCTCTTTAACATCGACGTGCTTATTCTTAACACACTCAAGCGCAATAATTTTCAAAGATAATTAAACTTTATGTTATGTTATTTAAAGTTCAATAAAGAATAACAAATTCGTGGCACTTATTATGAAATGGTGAGAAGTTTGAGCGGTAATAAGGTTGCTGGCTTGTGCTTACAAATAACAAGTCGTTGTTACCCGACTTGTTCATACCGAGTATGGAATCTTTGTTATTATTCTGTTATTAATTATACTTTGATATTCTTTTTGAGAATTTGTAGGGTGAATATAATTGCAAAGAAAAATACTAGACATACAGACTGAAAGTACCTACTTATTGAAAAAAAACTTGTCTTATTTTAATTCATAAAATTTGAATCACTTTATGTAATTGATTTTGTGCAGCGTTCGGGAAGCTACGGCATATCTTCACGTCCAGAATACTCCAGAGTCTGAAGACAAAGGTCTTTAATCAGTGCGTGTTACCAGTGATGACATACGGGACAGAGACGTGGTCTTTTACTGCTGGCATAAAGAACGAGCTATGCTCGGAATTTCTCTACGTGACAGGGTCCGCAATGAAGACATTCGTAGGAGAACGAAAACGACGGATATAGCTCGTAGAGTGAGAATGCTGAAGTGGCAATGGGTACGCCACATCGCTCGAAGAGCCGATAACTGCTGGGGAAGATAGGTTCTCGAGTGGCGACCACGTACTGGAAAGCGCAGAGTGGCCCTCCTACCAGGTGGAGTCGCTGGGTACCGCTGAAACTGCAAGTGGCCCAAAACCGTTCGAAGTGGAAGTCAATGGGGGAGGCCTATGTCAGCAGTGGACATCCATGGGCTGATATGATGATGTAATTGATAAACGTTAAAACGAAATGCGTAATTTATCAAATGAAAAACTCTGAGATTACTCTTTCCAACTGATTTGTATTGAAAGAAAAAAATATACTTAATCGATTAAAGATGAACTGCAAATCTTTTATCCAATAACTTTCTAAATAATGAACGTCCCGTTTTTATCATAACTTTTATTAAAGTTGCTTCAAGAATTTTTAATTTCAGTTTCACACTTCATATTTCTGTATGTAAAATAACTTAGGCATTGATATCGGCCATAAAACTGTAATCTCCTCGATTTGCAAGATGATAAGAAGCAATTAAGTGCGTATGAATATGTGATACGAAAACATCAATTCACTATAAACGTTACCACTATTTCTGAAGTGGGTCAATAAATAAAATCACATATTTGCGCTCGCCCACCGACCAATGAAATATAACGTTTGTTAATTAGGTTATCTCCCGGTCGGCATCTTCAAAGGGTCGGGGTTTAAAAGGCTCGTTGATATTAAAAATGCCGCTTATAACTTTTATCATAAATCACCCTCTGGCATCGAGAGGGCGCGCGAAAACATTCGATCTACTTCCAACAAAAAATATGCAAGTAACGCCAATCGCCACTTGAGAGCTTTTTTGAGTTTCTTCAGACGTTGTGCTAAGAATTAATTATGTTGTCGGATACCAATAATAGAGGAGTGATGTCAACGATCTTTATATTCTTTTATTCGCGGTGACTTACACGGTGTGGCTACAGTGGGCCTAACAACAGATTTTGATTATTGAAAAATCGTCCCAAGCGTGTACGTACATAATTAGATATTATAAAACTTGTGTACATTTATAGTCTTAACTAAAATTACTTAAATATTTACATTAAAAAAAAGAATAATGAATAATTGGACTGTTTTATAAAAAACTTAAACCGACTTCAAAGTACACTAAGAAGTAATCAAATCCTGATCTCTAGCTGGGACCAAACGGGAAGTGTACCCATCCAAACAAAAAAAAGAATTTCCAAATCGGTTAATAAATGACGGAGTTATGAGGTAACAAACATAAAAAAAATACAACCGAATTGAGAACCTCCTCCTTTTTTTGAAGTCGGTTAAAAACAACAAGAACACATATAGAATGAGACCAGCCGATTTCAACAAAGATGATGAGATAGCTTATCCATCCAATTCACACGCAGCTTATAGCGTGGAGAGGACATAGGCTACTTTTGTCCCAGAAGAGCTAGTACAATTTAGGTAGTTCCAATGCAGTTTTATTGTAGTCAATCTAAGTGCTCTGAAACTGCATCAGAAACATGCAGATAGCATGCAGTCGCTGCCAGTACACCAATTGCAGGCGTCAGCTTTGAACTACTATTGCGCAGCTAACTCGCATTCAGAATACAGGTTGTATAGATTCTAATTTTACACGCCAACTGTCGATATGTGACCAAAGACCAAAATTATTTCAAGTCAAGTCCTATCACAGCATCACATTCTTTCAGCTGTGTTTAAAAAATGAATAACATGAGTTTAATGAGTCCCGTGAGATCTCATCGAATGCCGTCGACCTTCGGCTGGTGATTACCGTGCCCCCTGTAATAATAAAATATCGACAAGCCGCCTTTATCGACTGCTTTGCCGATAAGCATCCGTGACGAATTCGCACCACTTCGGACACTCGGACACTCCGAAGTTCTGCGCCCGCATGACAATGTTACCATAACTCTATACAAACTTATGGCGACTTTAGCAACAAATGACACTAAACTTTAACGTAAACAGTGAAGGCTGGTTTTCAAATGTGATTTTTATCGCTTAAGCCGTTTAGTTTATGCAGAGAGAAAATGGCCGAGATTCTCATATCGATACTTTATTCCCAATTATATGCGTCATGTTTTAAAGTTTTTATCGACATTTCAGAAATTAAGTTTCTTGTTAATATACAATTTTGGTAAATTAATAAAAATATGCATTATTCAACAACATGAACTTGAAGAAAGTTTTTGTTCGAGCTGAAATCATTATAAAACAATCTTTCCTTTATTTTTATTTACGAATTCATTCTTAACTTATGCTTTCGGAACCGTTTATTCACCATTTAACCATTTAACCACAATTTCTATTACTCGAAAGTGGTAGATATATAATACAGCAGCTAGACCAAAATCTACTCTACCTACTAGTACCTAAGCCTTTTTTCTAGTCTTATATTTGACATTGTATGGAGAGGCCTACATTAGACTGCATACATGCAGAATACTACAATTGTTTCAAATAAATAGAGAAATAATCTATACCATTCGATCATAATCAAACATAGGCCGAGTTTGACTGGATTTTATGTTGATAGCCTTTCCTAGGAAATGATATCTGGGCCACGTGGTGAAATATGAAAAACATGAGCTCCTGCAACTACTAACATAAAAACAACTAGTTCGTTCTGGAAGACCATATGCCGATGTGAAGTTGATTGCCTTCTAGTTGAAATCGCTGAGCAATATTTAATCTGTTCCCAAACTCTTCACAGAAATTAGGTAAGGGTAAGGGGTGAAGACTACATCTGTGTTCGTTCTTTGGGTATAGACTCCCAATAAAAAAAACGTTTTTTTTTATCATTTTTAATTCGTTTTGTATTATTATAGTTTTTTTTAAGAGAGGTAGAGCATAGCGTTTATTCGCTCAAAGAGCAGCTCGACTGGATAAGTACCTCCACCTTACAGAATACCGCAGTCAAATAACTTTATGTTGTGTTCCTGCGCGTGAGTAAGGTCGCCAGAGCTCATTGGGGAGGGGGAAAGGTCGGAACACGTGAGCGATGCTTCGTGTGTTGCAAGCGTCCATATGGCTACGGTTACCGCTTACCATCAGGCGGGCCGTATGCTTGTATACCGACTTAGCCGTATAAAAAATAAATAAATATAATTACTCATTTGTACTTGTGTTTTTATTATTTTGTCGTAGTATGTAGAGTAGGTACCTAGCTGTGTTGTTTAAGTTGTGAGCAGTTGTCATTGGATAGCAGGTTTATGTAATATTTTTTCTTCTTTATGTTTGTGTGTAAGTGTTATCTGTTACTGTACCGTTCAATAAAAATAAAATTCATACAATTTTATTGAATTACATAACCAAGCAACGTGTCACCGCTCAATGTGGGTCATTCTCATTTTGCTAATATTGTTATAATTTTTTCTCTTTCGCGTGCGATTAGGTACCTAAGTAGTCGTGTTTTTTTATGTATATACCCTTATTACGAGTATTAGTACATTATATTACGACAAAGCAAAGATCTTAAGTTATGACTGATCATGATTGACATTTGTTGATGATGGTTTCCTGTGCATATAGGTACCTACATTAGGTACCATTTAGTCATTTGTCAATTTAAGCACAAATAAATGGTTCCGTAGTGTGCAGTTTCAGAGAAGGTTCCTTCCGCGGACGCTCAGGCTGCAGAATGAGATCTCCGTTGAGGTTTTCCCAAGTTTTTCCAAAGAGAGAGAGAGAGTTTACCTGTTTTTTCCTCGCAAGTGTGTTGAAAAACGTCGTATTACACGTGTGTGCATTAATCATTACACTCTCGGCTCTCTTATCGCTTTATACCGCCTCGTGTGTAATGACCAACTTTTGCACAAATGTTTCATAATGTATACTATTTTATACAAGAAACGCATCCCTCAGGTGAAGCTATGGGGCGAATGCTAGCTAAATAAAGTATTTCTATAATTGTAATGGTACAATTGGTTGCATGTCTCTCGGCAATCATAGAGAATGTTTTTGCCACAGTTCGACTACCTCTTCGTCTATTTTCTACTATTCACGGATTTTAAGCAACGGTATAGAAAAAAAACATAAAAAGTTACTTCGTGATCGACACGCGTATTAGCGCTTTTTGCCTTTTATTAAATGCAACTTAATGCGTTTCATGATTCGAATAATTTTGTGTTATATTTAATTTAATATGATACCTATATGAACATAATCTGTGATATTAAGAAACGAGGAAACGTTGCCAGCCTTCTGGGAACCTTGCCGTTAATCGGAAGCAGGCTTGAGGAAATTTTCTATATATAGATTGTATTTTGTAAATATAGATTGTATTTTGTACATATTTGGTGTTAATAAATCTGTGATATTTGTCTACTTATTACACTAATATTATTAATCGGTGCTGTACGTATGTAATTTATGCCCGAGTGGATAACAAGTGTTTTTAGATTGTGCAATGTGCATGTTATTTTTATGTATGAATTTGTATTCTTAATTAAATGGAATACAAATTAAATACTAAATACCAGGTATGTGTTTTTAAACTTGTATTTGCTTTTTGGCCTCACTCCCATGTTCCGCGCGCTCCATCTGCCTTATTCTGTAATCTGATGGTGCGTCCATGCTTCGAGAACGCGCAAAGCGAGCACGAGCCGAGCCTCGAACGAACAGGATTCGTTCGTTATTCGCGTAGCGTGGACGGACTTACGAGCCTCGGACGAGCATTCGTCTCGCGCTCGACTGCGCTCCGCCCGATTGTCAGTTTTTTCACGAACACAGGGATTCGCATCGCGCTCGTTGTATGCTTGTTGTAAGCTCGTTGTACGTCCACACTTGACATCGCGAGTAACGAACGAATACTGTTCGTTCGTGGCTCGGTTCGTGCACGGTTCGCGTAGCATGGACGCACCATGAGGTTACGGTATTCGACGTTCCTGCCAATGAGTTATCATCGCTTCAATTAAAACACTGATTCATAAATAACATTCAAAATTCCACAAAAATATAGAATTCGATAGGTACTTAATAAGCCTTGCATTTCAATTAAATACTTACATAGTTTATTGCGCCTCTGGAAGTCTTTGAAAAATACTCATAAAAGGGAAGGTGGGGTAATCCCAAATGTAGAGGTAAACCGAAATGCATGTGTAGGTGCCATTTTTGTATGATTGAATTTCGAATATTAGTAAGTTTATAATTAAATAGCTTGATATTAAAATTATTTTTCATAAAAGCCACCCAATTAATTTTAATATATCTTTATTTTTTTTAATTAAAGCAATAAAATTAATATTTAATTTAAAAGTGTTATTGAATCGTGTGACATGTGTGGGAACAAGTACATCCATCCTCTAAACATGTCTCATCTCACCGATCAAATTACAATGCTGAGAAATTTAATAATACTCATTCGTCGTTGAATCGGTGTATAATTCAAATCTCTTTTTCTGTATCATCGTAATTTACATACGCTAAATAAAAGCGGTGTCATCACAAAAGATATTTGGAGGCAATATAAACATAATATCAATTTAAATTCCTTGTTAGTGGAGCGAAAGCCGACATCATACCTGAAAGTGGAGGGCCGCGATTGGTGGGAAGCGCAGCCAATGGCGTCGCGGGCCGGCCGCCGTTCGGGGCGCTACACCCGGACCTGCCGGGCGGGCGGGCCGAGCGCCGGCCGAACCGCGCCTCAGTTCCTCTCCACACCTCGCATCGAAGTGACGTGACCGTATACGTGTGTTGTTGTTCTATTACCTTGAGTCTAAAACATTTTGTTTATCAATCCATCGCCTCCTATCTGTGGAAGAGACGATGCCGCGACCGTCGCGAGAGTCTTACGGTGATCAAAAACCACCTTACTCTTACATATCTTTGACCGCCATGGCGATCTGGAGCTCGCCCGAGCGCATGCTGCCGCTGTCAGAGATCTACCGGTTCATCACGGACCGGTTCCCGTACTACCGGCGCAACACGCAACGGTGGCAGAACTCGCTGCGGCACAATCTCTCGTTCAACGACTGCTTCGTGAAGGTGCCGCGCCGCCCCGACCGCCCCGGCAAGGGCGCCTACTGGACGCTGCACCCGCAGGCCTTCGACATGTTCGAGAACGGATCCCTACTCAGGAGACGCAAGCGCTTCAAGTTACAGAAAGGAGAGAAGGATAATCTGAACGCGGAATTGGCTGCGCTGGCAAGTTTCAATCGAGCATTTTTGGCGAGACAGGCCGGTGCACCGCCGCCGCCGCCATCATTGCCGAGTGCATCATTATTTACACCACCGATGTGTCCTCAAATGAGTCCCGAGCCAGCGGAACTACCAGAAGTTGCCACAGTGACAATGTTGCCCCGCGAAAGACCACGGAGGGCGTTCACGATAGATGCGCTTTTGCAGCCAGACTCGCCTAGATTGTCGCCGTCACCGCCTGTTGCACAGATGATGGCGGTTCAGGCGATGCCTCGTTTAGAACTATCGATGCCCTCACCCTATGTGCTGGCTGCACACCGGTACCACGCGGAGCTGCTGCAGGCGGCGGCGCACGCGCTGCGTCCCTGCTACCTGCCGCCGCCGCCGCTCCCCGTCGCGTGACACCACGGCGCTCTCACGGGCTGTTCCAACGTTTCGTGCAATGCTAGATTGTAAGTACCAACCTTAATGATATCCAAACGAACTTGTAAAGTGTTACATATTTTAGCCCTGGAGATATACTAGAAACTTAATTAGTTATTTATTTTTAATGTGATCGCAATTTTAAACTAGACGAGGTTGGTGTCATCTTGTTATTACAACGAATTGATTATAAATCTTTGAACGTTAAATCAAAGAAACATTTTTAATTTATAATTAATAATTAATAATGCATTTAAATGTTTATAGCCCCGTTTCAACGAATTATTAGTTCTTGAGGCCTAAATGTTAGGTTGTGATATAAGCCTACCTGGAACTAAACCATCAATGAATGATTAATTCTTTCTTGGTAATGAATATCTTCATGATATTTAAGTGATCTCACTTGTAGGTTTTATAATAATGATTAATTAAGTACCCTAAATTACTAGTAACCTATGTATGATAAAGACTTGCAATTTTGAATGTGTATGTAAATTTAAAATACCTATCTAACTTAAAAAAACATAATTAAATTATACGATAAATTAAAAATAATATAACAGACTGTGAAGTTCAGTTTTCTTAACTAATATAAAATTGAAACTGTTGATGTATTATTATGATGAAGTCAATTGAAATTGATTACAATTAAAGTAAGCGAATATTATTGTATTATAACATCATAACTATTAACATTAGTATTGTTATTTATTTTAGCGACCCAATTTCTTGTTTATTTTTGTAATGTGGACATTATATCTTTGTAAATATTGTTTTTAAATGTTATAAATATTGAGTAGGAAAATTAAATGAAATGCAATTTAAATATTCAATTGGTTTTATTGGGTAAAAGAGAGAATACATACAGCTAGAGTATTATAAATCATATTGCTTGAAATTTAATAGATTCCTTAGTAAATATGGAACCACACATGCGCTTATAATAAATTGTCCTTTGCAATGATATGAAAAATTCCAACAGGCATTAATGAATTACTTTAGGGTCAGTTGAGATGAACCGCGACGCGGCAAGCTTAGATAGCATTAGAATATAGAACATTATTTACTACATAAAAAGGTGCACATTTCGGTGAGAGAATTCGTGACAGTAACCGCGCCGCTACGAGGCGTATACGAATTCTCTCTGAAATATTTACCTCTTGGTTTACAAAATAAAGTTCTATATTGTATTGTTATTTTAAATAATTGGACTGTTTTACAAAAAACTTAAACCGACTTCAAAGTACACTAAGAAGTAATCAAATCCTGATCTGATGACAATGGGACCAAACGGGAAGTGTACCCTTCCAGACAAATAAAGAATTTCCCAAATCGGTTAATAAATGACGGCGTTATGAGTTAACAAACATAAAAAAAAAATACAACTGAATTGAGAACCTACTCCTTTTTTTGAAGTCGGTTAAAAAGTGCGCCCTGCGTTTCGTCGCGTCACGTCTCGGTGTGAGCTGTGACCCTTAAAGTAATACTCATATTATTAAGCTTGTTGGTTTGTCGTATCGGAGCAAAGGAGCGCCGAGATTGTTTGCATAAAGAAGCCGAAAAACAGGCACTTGTATCCCGGTGAAAACGAGGGGCAAGTAACTATAATGTCACACCGAGCTCACAAGCGGTTTAGAGCCCCTCAGTCTGAGGAGAGACTTTGCCTCCTTATGTGTGTTCTACCGCTTGTACAACGGACGGTGTTCTGAAGAATTGTTTAAGATGATGCCCACGGCTACTTTCTACCATCGCAACTCTCGCCATCGACGGGGAGTCCATCCTCACATATTGAAACCTGAATTGTTTCGTACTGTGCGGGCTCAAAGGAGCTTCCTTCCGCGGACGTTCAGACTGTGGAATGAGCTCCCCGCCGTGGTTTTCCAAATGGAGTACAGCATGGGGTTCTTCAAAAGGGGTGTGAAGAGATTTCTGCAGGGTCGGCAACGCGCGCGTGATACCCCTGGTGTTGCAAGCGTCCATAGGCTACGGTAACCGCTTACCATCAGGCGGGCCGTATGCTTGTTTGCCACCTAAGTGGTATAAAAAAAAAAAAATGTCATCGAAGGTTCTTCAGCTACAGTCACTTCGGCAATGGAAGTCACCGTGGGGGGCGGGTCGTTGCGGTGATAAAAAGGATGGGTAAATGGTAAAAAATGATCGCGGAGGTGGTCTTTTTCACGGTGTAAGTTGGCGCATCGCCCCGCGTTTGTTGGCTAATAGCTCGTGTTATTGGGTTCAGTGCATTTATCTGCTGACTCATGGACCGCCTTGTTACGTACAAGAAATTTTGGAAACGGTTGATATTTTTTATTGGAGAGGTTGAGTGACTTTTTTGAAGCAATTGCTTGAGTGATATACGGCAAATGTTTGTCAAGCGAATTTATGATTATAAATTATTTTCAAGAAATAACCAACATTTTCATCATTCTATGCAAAAAGGTATTTAGATAGGTTAATTAATATTTTCTTGATTTTTTTTATAACATCAAAAATGAAAAATTTACGGACACTTTTAATGCAGAGGAAGATGAAATATAAAGTCATCTATATGTAAAACCTTGGAGAAAACCCCCTTCTATAATAAGACGGAACATACCTATTTAGGGAAATAAATTCTACTTTGTGTAAATAGAATAATAAAAAAGTCATTTTATTAATCTTTCAATAGAGAAATAAATAGGTATATAGAGTACATATGAGAAAGAGTTTCTCAGAGTTTCTAATAATTTTCCATTATATTTCTTGTAAACGGTAAAAAGTAAACATACTTAATATTAAAACTTGTAGGATATTGTCTATGCTCTACAAGACTAACGCGTTGAAGTCTTTTGTATGTCCGTGACTAATTGAATTATATTTTGGACATGATTATCATAATTAAATTAAACGATACCTTCAAATACACTTTATAATCTACAGTCAGGGCCGTATTAAGCATCAAGTATCCTTGAGTACACAAACATTTGGGGCCCCGTTGGAAAGCAGAAAAGTGAATAGCAAAAAGCATTTTTCTGCTATGATTTTATATTTTTACTATAGTCAAATTTAAAAGTGATCTAGTATCCGATTAACATTTAAATTGAGAATGTTGAAGGTAATTCTTACTGTCTACCTAAAAACCTAGAAAGAACATTGTCAAAGTCACAGCCATTTATCCAATTCAGGCCCCAGAAGGGCACTTATGAATGTCACATTTACTGAACTGTTTGGTGTAAGCGAATGGCCCCCTTGAGTGTGGGGGTCCCGGACCCCTTACTCTTATGGTAAAGACAGAACAGATTCTAATAATATGAATGAACATACTTGTATGTAAGGTACAAAGTATATCTTTTTTGTGTGTTTTAAATATACTAAACTAAGGTCCGTATTATAAGATCCTCAGTAAATTCTCAAGTCCAATCCTTCCCAAGGAACCTGCACCAATTACATTAGGTTTATTTTCGATTAACACGATCAATTCTTATATACAGGCCTAAGCCCGGGCTAAGAAGAGTTGACCTTTAAAAAATTCTAACACTAAGAGGGAAAAAAACCGGCCATGTGCGAGTCGAACTCGCAAGCGGAGGGTTCCGTACATGTGTTTTTTAATATTTGAGTTGATTGAATGAAAGGTAAATTGCGGTTTACGATTTATGACGTATTAAAAACAACAATTTACTAGATCTCGTTCAAACCAATTTTCGGTGGAAGTTTGCATGGTATTGTAACTCATATATTTTTTTTAGTTTTATCATTCTCTTATTTCAGAAGTTACGGAGGGGGGGCACACATTTTACTAGATACACCACACGTATGGGTTTGATGAAAAAAAAATGTTGGGTTTCAGTTCTAAGTATGGGGAATCCCCGAAGTTTATTGTTTTTTTTTCTATTTTTGTGTGAAAATTTTAATGCGGTTCACAGAATACATCTACTTACCAAGTTTCAACAGTATAGTTCTAATAGTTTCGCAAAAAAGTGGCTGTGACATACGGACGGACAGACAGACAGACATGACGAATCCATAAGGGTTCCGTTTTTTGCCATTTGGCTACGGAACCCTAAAAAC
This sequence comes from Achlya flavicornis, assembly GCA_947623365.1. Taxonomy (NCBI): domain Eukaryota; kingdom Metazoa; phylum Arthropoda; class Insecta; order Lepidoptera; family Drepanidae; genus Achlya; species Achlya flavicornis. The sequence continues at coordinate 4,612,102 of OX392469.1, forward strand.
ATGGGTGAAACCGAAGGCGAAATGCTAGTAATTAAATAAGGGATGTCTGTTTAAACTACTATCAGTCTATATGAATTTATCAAATTAAAATATAATAAAAGCAATAAAAAATACGATTGTAAAGAATCAATTATCTAATGACATCCTGAATACCAATAGATAACCTATCGATAGTGCTATCTGTATGATTACTGACTTTTATAAGATTAAGCGCCGAAGTAGGATGTGCATAGTAAAAACTTTCAGATTTTATTATTGGAAGTTATATAAGTTAAACTTACCTACTAAGGTAAGTCTACAAAATGTCATGTTCAGTCAGTTTCTCGATTAGGAATAATAGAATAATTAATTAAATATCCTTCACAACAAAACTCACCATTAGATCTAAAAATAAGTAGGGCTTACCATTAAGAGCGACGCTATTACGTTACTTGTTGCAATCAGTTTCAATTTGAAACCGGTTTAATTTATAGTGGTATTCCGATAACTTTTTTTTACTTATGTTCTGATAACTGAATATGGAAATGAGAACATTTTAGACATTGTAATCGATCTATCTGTTGAATTTAAAACATAAGGATTGATTTAATTGTCTATGTTGGGTATTTATGTTGGGTTTATAATGGACCTGAACAAACGCACAAACATTATCTGTGGAAAAATGTTGCGCGACCGCACCACCAAAACTTGTGGAAGCGCCACTGCACTTCCTCTTCGAGTTTGAATCGCGCCGGCCGGCCGCGTCATCGATAACTGACAAAAAAAAAAAAATATGCGTGTGAGTGTATTTAGTGCTTGAACGTGCCCTCTGACCTGCAAGAGCTATCAAGTAAGTGCGTATAAATAATCAGGCCCAAAATTTATTATAATATTTCAAACGCTAGGCGCGTACAGTAATGATTAAGGAACGCAATGTATCATCTGTGATATTTTGTACTCTCTGTGTACTTAGTGTACTTTACAAAATCGTTTAATTATTTTTTCAACACACTCGCTCGTAAAGTGACAATTATTGCAAAATTATTTTTATGATACACTCTATCACTGATCGATGAAGTGGTTGTTTCAAATTTAATCTGATTGAAACTGATCGGAATAAACTTACGTAATGACAAGAAATCATCATTAAACCCTCGGCAACGCGATTAAAATCGTGGGCATAAACTAGTATCATTATTTATTACATAAAATGTTTGACATATTATTGATTAGTAATAATTGAGTTGCGAACTTACCTATAAGTTTGTGGGAATTCCTTATTAAGATGACAAACACAATAAACCATATTTGAACAAGTGCAGCCAAATTGTTTACTTTGTTATGCGTCATACACCACGTATGTCGATTATTTCTATCTATATGTATTAATAGCCTATAATATAACTATTATTTGTACCTATTTATAATTAACAGAAAAATTAGTTTATTTAACGATGGTTCTTTTTATATTAATTAAATTGAAATGCTGTTCGTTGTTAGGCGCCACTTGAGAACGGCTGGACAGATGTGGCATGTTTTTATATTCGTAATAGTCTGAATAAGGTTTTATTGAAAGAAAAATTGGAAATGTTGCTCGGAAAATTGAATAATTGGAAAAAACTGAAAGTGCTTTTTCTATGTGATTTATGTATGAATGCTAGAGATAGTGGCTGATCCTTTAATTGCCAGATAAGTGGTATCTGCCTGTTAATTCGATATTAGAAGTTTTTGTATAGACATATCGTGAATAGCTTATCTATGGTAAAAAATTGGACCTACGTTTTGCAAGAGGGCTGCATTACAATGCAAACTTATAGCAGCATGGAATTACCTATATGTTTTGTATGTCGTGGAAGGAATCAAATAATTATACATTTTTCATTGTTTCTTTTTGTTTTTTCATTATTTCTTTGTAGGGATGTTGTACCTCAATGGGACAGCGCTACCTCAGCGCTATCTATCGACTGTCTAACATATCATGATATCATTGTCTGTCTAACATATCTTCATATCATGACCAATTAGGTAATCTATATCATGATGACTTCAAATGTAATTAAAAGATAATATTCATGTTGCAAATAATATACAGCTAAACCTTGTGTTTTTAACAATAGATGGCAGATTAGTGTGCTTTAGAATTTAATGTTCAATTCTTATTAACCTTTTGGTTATGACGATTTCCCACGAATGTTACGTAATTTTTAATTAAATAACAACTTAATTTTGTAAACTAGTGATTTATATTTATTAGCTTTGTATATATTTGACTAATTGAGATATGTTTTTATTAATTTTGTTTTTTTAATCTGGAGGTGACTCAAGATATAAATAAATTAAAAGATAAAACATGAAGTATAATCTGTGCAAAAAATAATGTAAACAAGATTCGTAAAGTGTTACCTAATTGAAAAGTTTAATGTTTCTGTAATACGATTTAAATATCTTCGAGAACATTGCATGTATTAAGTACATATTTACATATATTATTACTGGCCAAAAATGAGGTGGTTTGCGCTCAATTATATCTAAGATCTACACGAGTAGTTTGGTTACTTCTTGTTCTTCCTAGTTCATTATCATGTCAGTAATAAATATTTGTATATCCTTTAGGTATCCTAGAAATAATGTTTTTTTGAGATTAACAATTTGACTACACATATTTTACATCAAAATACAAAAAAGAAAACAGTACACAAAAAAAATACTGACAGCATATCAAATCTTTCACCAAAAAACATCAGAATTAGGTAGAAGCGTAGAGAGCAGCGTTTGGTTTGCTTTGTATAAAAAACTGAATTAATTTTAATAACATTTCATTTCATTGAATTTCGTGGTTCTAGAATATTAAAATAAAAAATATAATTATGTTCAATTATGAATTTGATCCATTGTACGTTCAGGGGGCCTACCACAAGCTCTTAAAACAAGGTTAAAATAACCTTATTTGTCTTTTGTCCCTCTTTGACATCCAACGTCAAAACAAGACAAAACACAAATAAGGTTATTTTAACCTTGTTTTAAGAGCTTGTGGTAGGCCCCCAGTTGTGTAGGTATGTTAGAAATTATAGATATTATGTAAAAATCATTTTTTTCGAAATTTTTAGATTGGCAGCGTAAGTATTATTGTTGGTTTAGTTTCTCTTAGTACTATGCAATATTAAATATAAATATCCTAATAATTAGATAAGAAACGAAACTCACATAAAGTTCCAACAAGTTTTTCTGATGCAAACGTGAACTACAAATAAAAATATCAAAATACTACATTAAAAAAAACTATTTGTTACAATGGCTTAGGTATGATTAACTGTGTATTAGTTGTACCTTTAAGATTTATTTTATGTTTTATAAATTTTAAAGACTTTAATAACTTTACCTGTGAGTAATAGTTTAATTGAGAACATCCTAAAGTGTGTAAATTAAAATGTGTTTAGAACCATTGTGTGAGCTTTATTTATTTAGAACACACACAAACAATCATCCTTTATAAAGTAAAAAAAGCCAGATACACAATTTAGTTTTTACATTACAAATCTCATGCAAACAATAAATATTTGTAGAGGCAGCTGTTTGAGAAGGATGATTACACGAACCTAAAATAATAATCGGCCTCTCTTAGCACTTCTGTTGATGTTTTTGCTTTGAACACCTTTGCAGGGAACGCTCTAGCCTATAATTTCGAAATTAATATCTAACACATTGTGCCTATCCGTTCGTCCCTCGATTTGCCGTTTTTATGGCTTTCCCGACACCGTAACTGCTAATTATTTCTGCCGCGGCATCGCCTCAAGGCCTTCCAAAATGTATTCATCGGAGATACAACCTTCTTCGAAAGAGGTAGAGCTCAATTTGTGTATAAACGATATTATATTGAATTAGGAATACTAATTTCAGAATTAGGGTCAGCACTTATTGTAATAATGGAATTTAAGTCCTAGCCAAAGTATATTTGAACTCTATTATGATAATCATTATTTCTAACTATTTTTTTTTCTTATAGACTACTTCTGTTAACCTATTAATTTGCTATCTTCTTTGCTTACTACTTACAGGTACTTATTTTATTATATTCATTAAATTTATATGTTTACCTATACTATGCTTATAATTATAAGACATCTGAGTTTAAATATAGGTCGGCTATAGATTTTTGTCAGAAATAATAATAAAAATTTATAAGAATATTGAGAATAGAGCTTAAGAATTCGTCTTCGAGAGATAAAACAATTCCTTCTATAAATACAACCAGAGATTGTTTCTTATGCATATAAATAATATGATGTATATTAATAATGCATACATACATCTATTCACAATCAATTGTATGTGACAGCGATAAGAGAGATGAACAATGCCGTCACGGTGATCAACAAGTCGGCATTTGTCGTTGTTTGTCGCTGGTTGTCTGTGAATGGGCAAAGATGACGTTCAAGGCATCCCGCGGTGTAGTTCCGGCGATTGTAACTAGGGGCCCGCCCCCTTTGGCCCAGTACTTTGCTGGCCTAAACAGCTAAACTTGATTTATCGAGCTGTGTTTAAATTATTCTACTTTCGTTGTACCTCTAATGAATGGTGGTTGTGTAGTAGATGATAGTAACTTCTTAGAAAAATAATTAGGATATTAAGATAAATCTTGTATAATCTTGTATAATGTATTTGAGGGTAAAAACTAGGCTTGGAAAAAGTTCAGAACCATTATGGTGCGTCCATGCTACACGAACCGAGCACGAGCCGAGCCACGAACGAGCCTACAACGAGCACGATGCGATTCCCTTTGTTCGTGAAAAAACTGACAATCGCGCTCGTTCGAGGCTCGCAAGCTCGTCCACGCTATGCGAATCGTGCTCGCAATGTGCTCGTTCGTGGCTCGGCTCGTGCTCGGTTCGCCAAGCATGGACGCACCATTAGGTGTGTGTGTGTATAAAGCGCAAGACAAAAAAGAAAAGCGAAACAAAAAATAAGGAAGTTTTTAATAATAAGCAATGTACCTACCTACTATATCTAATCTTCTACCTATACCTATTAATATTACAAAGCTGAATAGTTTGTATGTTTGTTTGTTTGCGTCCGTAATAATCCGATTTAGAGAATTGTTTTTGCGTTAGTTGATCCGTTTCCTTAGGAAGATTATGCTATATTTAATCATGTCATGTCATGAGTGAAATCAAGGGACACACCTTTTTTTCTGGATTTGATTCGCAATAAGTCGCCAGACTTGCGTGTTTTTTGACGTGTCGGGAATGGTGGCCAACAATCCAAGCTTAAATAACTTGGTCTTTTTGTAGTCTTTGGACCATTTTTGTTTTTTTCAGCAGCTCAGCAACGAATAGGTTTGAGTGGGATGACAGACGCTCAGCATTTTGTTTATTTATATATATGCTGTATCTCTTTTGCAACTGTCAGCATGTTCAGATATTCATGAACATCTTCGTTCTTAATGAATCATGGCGCATTGACAATGGCTCTCAATATACCGTTTTGCACTCTTTGAAGGCAGGTGATGTTACTTTTACTGGCTACTCCCCACAATTAGAGACCATTATGTCCAAATAGGACTCAAAATGGAGTTGTGAATGAGGAGTTTGTTGTCCACTGATAATACAGTGTTTCTGTCCATGAGCCAGTACAATTTTCTGTATTTGATAATAATAAATAAATAATTACTTGTTTTCTCAGTGCAAATGTGATATGGTTTGACTTTTATGCACTCTTTAGTTAACAATTATTATTAAGAAATGGATGAAAGTGGATTAAAATAGGGTAGGTATATAGATACTTAGGTAAGTATAAGTATATAAAAATGAATGAATTAAAATTGCCATATCACGCACCGTAATGAAATCAATGGAGTTGTTCAGTCAAGCGTTATTCCTCTCTTGAGACTTCCGTCAACATTTAAGTGATTAACAATTTACTATTTTTACGGTGGATTATAATTGTTTTTATACTAATGTTGCCATAAATTAAGGAACTATTGTTTCTATGGAGGCTTCCAATAATCGACCTCAAATTAATGGTTTCCGTAGGGGTTTTGATACCGTGTTATAAATCTCCGTCCCGTGATCCTTCCTGGCAGTACCTACTACTATAGTGGATATCAATTATGATTGAAAAAAAAATGCAACTATGTTCTCAAAACTGCATATTTATAACAATTATTTCACAGCTTAAGAAAAATAAATACCTACCCGAGATTTTATTCAACATTATTTCATGTTATAAGCTTAGTTCCGAATGACGTATTTCAATGTCTACATACTTAGGTACTTCATTTGAAAAATGTTGACAAGACTATTATTATTATTTTATTGTCAATTTATTACTTCGGGTGTCCGAGCTTAAGCTATACCTACTGCAAGAACAAAAAAGTTAAACAATACATAAATCCATTTTTTACTGATTAGATACCCAAATAAGTTGATTCCAATCAGCTTTACTTGTTTATGTTTTGTAATATTTACCAGTAGGATTAAAGATGTTCATGAAGTAATCATGACATTTTGAACTCGTCGACTTTTATAATTTACGCAGCAAATTCTGGAAGCGATATTTTTTTGCTTGTCGCTCTTGATATGCAGAATTGCCTCAGCCGGGCCTTTTCTAGCCCCTGTCTGACACCATAACACCGTCGAAACTTAAGAATCAGAGCCCGATAAATTATGATATTCAATGACAAGTTTTTTGTTCGATCAGAATTTTAATCCTTGATGAAACGAACGTCTGCCACGAAGTGCCATTTTGAATCTTTGAATGCTTTACAGTCTGCCGATACTGCAAAAAGCTGTGAAATGTATGTATGTAGTGACTTTGGTGTAAAGCCAAAAGGCCAAAAGGCTTAGCGCCATAAAAAAATGCAAGTCTACGAGCTGATGAAGGTACCATGATGATGAAGGTGCTAAAATCGGAGACATCAAAGACTAAACTAGAATTGCATTACAAGCAGTATTCGTTTTCGGTTGTCCTTAGAACCATTAGCTCCAATTGTTTGCCAATAGCATTTTTTGCACAAATCCAGCATTCCGAGCTGTCCATTACTGAGCATAATTTCCGAAATCGTATCTATCCTAACTTCACCAATGGACTTGAAGCTTTAGCTCAATAAAAATAGAGTCTAAATTGTATTGGTTTGATGCTGTTAAGTATGTGATATATTGTGGTGTAGTTGTCATTAGGTCACGTATGGTAAGGCCGATGGCTCACCGCCGCTGATGGTGTAAAATGAGTGGTCGCCGGTTCTTTTGAACTCGCCGCTCGATACCGTTTTGTACAAGGCATTTTTTGTGGCGTGCGTTTAGGATGCGACCTCTTTTTTGTAGCATGTTTGTAATGCCGAGTGTGTGGGACTTGACACGTAGCTGTAGGTAACTATTGTTGATTCATTCCTGTTTGTTGTTGTTGCATTCCTACCTGGTAATAAGCTTTTTGTGCCGTTCAAACTTGTATTGAAGATTGTTTACTTGTCCGTGGCTCTGGTAAAAAATGTGTTTGGCGATTGTGAGGATGATGTCAGGAGGATCTGGTATTCTTTCACTTCATTGCTTTGCGATTGATTGTGACTGCATATCCCATTAACTTCTTCCCCATTAATGAGGAAATGTAGATGCTTTTTTCAGTATTCGCGTTGATTTATTTTTTTAAATCAGTAGGTATCGTTCAGTACCCGTAATTGTTTAGTGATTTAATATTCCTAGAAAACTCTAGTGTTGCTGCATGTAAGGAAGTATCGGTATCCATTACACAAATTGTTAGTCACTGTGAGTGCTTATTCATAAACGATTTATTTAATGTTTGCACGCGAAGTGATATATACAATGTCTATCAATTAATCAAAAAGAAACATTTACATTAAATTAAGTGTATGTCATTACTGAATGTTGTGAATTCTGCAATATATCTTTGTTTCTTTGGGCGATAAAATTTGTATTTTATTGCGATTAATTGCGACGTTTCCTAAGTTTAATGTAAAAATGAAATTAATTTGTTTAATACTGTGTTGTAGTTTCACCGAAATTTCAATGTTTTGGTATAAAGTAATGCATTTGTAGATTCGATATTTTCCTAATGTACCTATAATAATTTTATGTCAAGGTTGACAATTTTGTGCTACTACATGTTTTATTTCATCACACTCATCACATTTCAATTCAAGGTCTCTAGTGGATCGAAGTATTCATGTCCATCTCTTTTTTCTTTTATAGATAGAGATATTGTGGTGAACGCCAAGCACCTATCGGTGTGTTCCGACAGCAGCACTCGAGAGCCAGTTCATTCTAGGCTTTGTGTGCTTACAACCTTTTTTTTTTTTTTTTTTTTTATACCACTTAGGTGGCAAACAAGCATACGGCCCGCCTGATGGTAAGCGGTTACCGTAGCCTATGGACGCTTGCAACACCAGGGGTATCACGCGCGCTTTGCCGACCCTGCAGAAATCTCTTCACACCCCTTTTGAAGAACCCCATGCTGTACTCCATTGGGAAAACCACGGCGGGGAGCTCATTCCACAGTCTGAGCGTCCGCGGAAGGAAGCTCCTTTGAGCCCGCACAGTACGAAACAATTCAGGTTTCAATATGTGAGGATGGACTCCCCGTCGATGGCGAGAGTTGCGATGGTAGAAAGTAGCCGTGGGCATCATCTTAAACAATTCTTCAGAACACCGTCCGTTGTACAAGCGGTAGAATACACATAAGGAGGCAAAGTCTCTCCTCAGACTGAGGGGCTCTAAACCGCTTGTGAGCTCGGGATCGTCGGCAATTCTGATGGCACGTCGTTGAACCGAGTCTAAAGGATCAAGCTGGTATCCAGGTGCTCCCGCCCATAGATGCAGTACTCCATATGAGGCCGGACTTGCGACTTGTAAAGTTGCAGCCTTTGCCCCGATGTGAAGTACTGCCTCGCTCTGTTGAGCACTCCGAGCTTTTTGGATGCCAGCTTAACCTTGTCTTCTAAGTGACTTCGGAACAAAACGTCGCTAGAAATGTCGACGCAAAGGATCCCGATGCTTTTGCTGATGTTCAGGGACGTGTTCTGGAACTGTGGAGCCACAGAAAATGGGGTTTTCTTAGCGGTGAACGCGCAGGCTTGAGTCTTAGTGGGGTTGAAATGGACTAGGTTTAGTCTGCCCCAATCGGAGACACTAGTTAGTGTACTCTCGATTTCAGACAACAGCCGTTCGCGGCTTTCCTCCACCTCGGAACGAGGGATGTTAGCACGGCCCGTGTAATAAGCGTCCCCTGTACTGTCGTCTGCATAACAATGAACGCCGTCAATAGACAGCATATCATTGATATGCAGTAGGAACAGTGTTGGGGACAGCACAGAGCCTTGCGGGACGCCGACATTTATGTCCATGCTGTCGGAGCAGCTACCGTCAACGACGGCTCTTATGCATCTGCTGGACAGATTCAGATCTGCTGAACCTTCGACATTACTTTAGTACCATGTCGAAATTGTGGACAAACATAGGCCTGTACAATATTTAAAAAAAAAGAAACCTGCTGAAAATATAATGCTTAGATAAAATCCATAATTTTTTTACAACTACGTCGGTAAACAAGCATACGGCCCGCCTGATGGTAAGCGGTTACCGTAGCCATATGGACGCTTGCAACACAAGAAGCAGCGCTCATGCGTTACCGACCTTTCCCCCCTCCCTTATGAGCTCTGGAGACCTTACTAACGTGCAGAACAACACAACTTTTGTCTGCGGTATTCTGTAAGGTGGAGGTCTGTACTTCCCCAGTCGAGCTGCTCTTTGAGCGAATAAATGCTATGCTCTACCTCTCTCAGAATTAACTATGTAATTTAATATACCATGAAACTAACTAATATATTAACAACACAACCTTCTTAAACTATATCAATATCAAACACCAACTCCCGCAATCTCAAGCTTACAAACAAACAGATACAAACGGGATTTTTAGTTTAATAATAACCAATGGTGTTATTAAACTACTATAAAGCAAAAATATGACATAATCTCACATACCTACATGACCAGCACAATCAGGGTCCTATCGTCGATTTTAATAAACTAAAATAAAAAAAAAAACTGTAAAATGAAATTTTAAAGTGAATTGAAACAAAATCGAATCAGTCCCGCTTTCTTCTAAGAGTTCAAGCTGAGACCCTGTCCAGGAGGGGCGGTTTCGCCACGATTCTCTCGTGCGAATGCATTACGCCCGTGCGGCGAAGATACTGGGAGCTGCTGGGAGCCAATACATTGCATCCACAAGCATCGCACGACTTTAAAATACCCGCGTATATTTAGGACCGGTACTAAGTTGAATCACAAACATATGGTAATAGAGTTCCTGGTGTTAAGTACAAGATGATACCTTGATTATATGTCGCATGGGGTTGGCAGATGTTGATATCTCTAAAGTAGATTATAATTGGATGGTTATGTTTCAACCTCGAAGATTCAACCCCAAACGCCAAGATACACTGGGGTGATTATTCCATTGACGTTTGTATAAAGAGTGTTCTAATATTAGATATTAATTTCAAAATTGATAATTTTTGAGATGAGATGGTATTCTCAACACAAATGATCTGTTTTGTTTTGAAAACCTATTTATTTGCGTGTTATTGAAAATACACAAATACGGGTTTTAATTTTCTTTGTGTGTGTCTGTCTTTTATTTTTTCGGGTTAATCTTTGAAATTACTCGTCCTATTACAAATGCCAGTATTATTTGGAATGTCGATGCGTAGTAGAACTATGGCTTTTTGGACTAATTCAAAATCATTAAGGACAAGAAAATGCCTTCCAAACGAAAGAAAATACTACTGTGGCTATGTTTAATCTAATAAGAATGAATACCAAATATATTTTACAAGAGCATCCCTGCATCAGTAATCTTCATTGATATAAGTAAAGCATTTGATTTCGTTAATCATAAAATACTATTAAAAAGTGCAAATCACATGGAATTAGAGTTATAGCTTTAAAATTGTTAGAGAGCTACCTTTCAAATCGGAAACAATGCGTAGAAATATAAATAATAGATTAAGATCAAGTGATTACGACATACTGATCAGAAACAAATATGGAGTTCCTCAAGGTAGTGTCTTGGGACCCTTATTGTTCCTGCTCTAGTTCAATGATTTATACCAAATTTATCAAAAGAATGCGTCCTGTATGCAGATGACTTTTCTGCATGGAGTCGTAGTTAGAAAAGGTTACCAGAAAACTTATAAACAAACCCTTAACCAATAATAAGAGTCAATCCTCAAGTGATAATAAAGAAACAATATGTTTGCCAATTTATCTAAGACTAAATTTAATCACTTTCATAATTATTATACCTATGAATAAAAATAAATTTGAATTTATTTATTTATTATTATTATTAAATAAATAAATTCAAATTATTATTATTATTGGTTATTTACTTTATTGCATCACATGTGTATAAAAGGTGTAAAAATATGTTTCACTTGAAGTACATACCGTAATGGAATAATTAGTAAAGATAAAGTTTTAGGACTTATGCTGGATTAAAATTGTAATTGGAAATCACATATCGATTACCTTTGCAAAAGATTGAACCGCTTTGAATTTGCTCTCAAGAGATTATAGCCGGCTATCGGACACTACGACATTACATCACGGTTACATGGTGTCACTTCTCCTACATGTGCTTTTACTATGGGCTAGCTCTACAAATATTTGCAAAACTTTTACTGTACAAATAACAAGAATTCAGGTCATATACATGGAGTCGGTTCACTTGAATCTTGCAGACCACCATTTTTACCTTCTCACTCTTGCTTACGCTTACATCTTCTAAGCTGGTGTTTTTGTTTAAGAGAAGATACATTTTAATAGTCAGGTTTAAGTGTATGATCCTACTAGACTTATGTTACCTATTTGAACGACTACATTCTACTAAAGAAAGTGCTATTTTATGCCTATCAAGATATTTAAAAAAGTCATAAGAGAACTAAATATATTGTATTGGCTTTTTTTAACTTAACTTTTTAAAGTAAAACCTAGCTTAGCTAATATTAATATTATGAAGAGGTAAACGTTTTTCATTGTATATATTGGGAGTAATCTCCGAATTCCTTTCAATAATGGAAAACTACACTATCCCAAACAATAAATTACAAACCATATTTGTAGTGCTCACTCTGTATACTCATAAGTCCGACATTTCCTCAAGTCTCAAACGGATCAGAACCGGATCGTTTGTCTCCCACCCGGTGTTTATTTACACATTATGACTAACACTTATAACGTTTAGCTCCCGTCTGTCGGTGCGTATTTGCCTCACGTCACATCAACCTGCATATTCTAAGTCATTACTAATGTACACATATTATTGCATTTATGGCGTCAACTTATCGAGATAAGGTGATAACTGCTTGTTTAAATATATGTATAGTTGTTAGAGTTCGGTTGTGTGTCACCGAGTTTGAATATTCTTTTCAGGGTTCCGTATCGCAAAAGGAAAAAGCGGAGCCCTTTAGGATCACCTTATTGCCCGTCCGTCTGCCTTGTCCGTCTCAGGGGCGGGTAGAGTTATCAAGTTGACATTAATATCGTAAACAAAAGTCTACGTTCTCTTAGAAGTGTACAAAATTCGAACTTCTAAGTCAACGCAATCAAAAGATATGGACATTTATGTCACATATTTTGATACTCGCAAACTCATTCATCAACACCTACTTCCATTGACCTAAAATCATTGAAAAAATCAAAAAAATTTGGCAAATTTTACTTGGTTTGTATTGATATATCGATATATATATATATATTGATTATGTTTGTCTACTTTTTTCAACTGTTTGGCCACTGACTCGCCCAGACGAAAGGAGTAAGTTCGAAGATTGTAAGAGTCAGGTAACAGACGTCAGAAGCAATTTTCACTCCTTTGCTGATCGCATTATAAACTAGGATGCAAAACTTTGTGTAGGTATTTTTGGTTTGTAAGTTGGCTCGCGGTTAAAAATATAACAATAAAGATGGGAATAAAACACTGTGACACAATGTGAAAGTAGTACTTGAACTTTGAGTTGAACTATTGGAATTAGGTTTACAGGTTATTGTACATAGTTCATGAATCAAAAGTATTGGAGTTTGAATAATAGACGAAATATCACGTACAGTTAGATATCAGACACAATATCCGAATAACAAAAACTTTAACATCATGATTTCGAGTGACACAAGTCTAACGCCGCAACAACTGTATTAGATACTCTCTTTGCATGAAGAAAATAAATTAAATAACATTGAATTATTGCCGTGATTTATTCAATTTATTCGTTGACAAAGAAAAATGAAATAAAATAACATTAGCGGCGACTTCTTTACAGCACTGGAACGGATTCTACATCATTACAAAAGTCGCAAGATTGATTCGCACAATGGCGCTGTCAACTTCAGTGAATGAATTAAACGCGAAACGCGGGCACTCATTGTTGTTATAACAAAATGAAGTCGTAATGAGTATAGCAGTGCTCGGTACAAGAGCGAGCGGCGCGGCGGCACCGCGGCGAATATAATGTCGCTCGATTGAATCAAAATTGCTTCAATATTGTGGCTTTAAAACGTGGACATTTGACAGGCGTTGCTGACGGCTGACGACGGTGACGGGCGGCTCACGCACGACCACGACACGACGACGTGACGCGCCCTAGCGGAACCGCACAACTAAATGCATATCATCATTATTTGATTGTACACATTGTTATTTATACATGAGTTTGACGAGACATGTAATTTTATGGAAAGGTGTGTTGTTTTAGCTTCAAGCTATAAAACAGTTCCAAAAGTAGCAATAACGCGATCTGCTGGTTTTAAAAATGGTGAAAATTTAGTTATCTGTATTTTGTGCTTTGGGCTCTTTAGTTCACTCATCTAGTTCTCGCTTACTTACGAAGTAAAATTGTGTTATTTCTAGTTATTAATGTGGCTTAATCATTAAAGCCGATATTATAAGCCGTTAAATAATTAAGAACTCACACAGATCAAGACTCGTCAACATTTGCTACTAATTGCATTAAAAAAACGGTAACAGCGGTAAAAAAACATGTTCTCCAATAAAATATAATAAATATAATTAATAGTAGATCCGGTTTGTATTTTTATTATTGTAGTAGCAATCATGTTTGGAGCTCTCAAAGTGTTTAACGAGCTTATGCTTGATTTGTATATTTGCACCTATTGCATTGAGAATTATATGGACTGTCTATATTTTGAAATTAGGGCTGTCAATAAACTGTATATTTTTTGGGTTTTTTATAAGATGATTGGAATCTTCTTTTGCTTCGGTAAGAAATCCAATTATAGATCATTCCTCGAGTACAAATATCTAAAATACAAAATAATCTAAGAATAAAACATTATCTTTTATACATATTTAAGTTCTAGTGGGTCCAAATCCTTGTGCATCTGTTACAGCTTAAATGCTACGTAATACAAACTACAAACTATAAACATTCTAATAATTAAAAATATTTTTTTTTACTTTTTTCGTCAGTATTTTTCTTAAATAGAATTATTGACTAACGAACAATATTTTTGATCTAGCGCAATATCCTTGGACTTTTATCATAAAATAATTTGACAACCCTACAAATTGTTACATGTTTTGGAAACATATAATTGCGTTAATTAAGTTAAGTGTTGAAACACACAACTTTACACGTTAATATTTAATATTTAATTGAATAATTATAAGTAAAGTTAAGATAACAAATACCTACCTACCTACATATATTATATAGGTTGCTTGTGAAACTTTTGATGGTTGAAAGGCTTGTTTGACCGATATTCTTAATTTAAAACAGTAAAATGACACAAATTCAAGCCAGTTAGTTTTAAAAGTTGACGTTCTATATTTAAAATAGTATACTAGGTATATACACAGCTTTACTAACATGTATACAATATGAAAAATGACACCAATGCAAGCCAGTTAGTTTAAAAAGTTAACGTTCTTTATTTTAAATACTAATATCACAAACAAGGTTGCCAATTTAAGCAATCATAATGCCATAGAGTTATACTCATTGACAAGGCTCATAATATTTCCATACGTTATCAGTGTCGGCGTCGCGGTAAGAACTCGATATGTGGAGAAAAGTGTATAGTTACCTTCAAGAGTTTGCCTTGTTTGTTATTAACAACAATGAGCCGGCCCTGGCGAGCACGGCCGGCCGAAAGTTAGCATTTTTGTGTAAACGCTATTTTTGAAAGACTAGTTTGAAAAATTGCTAACATAGTCACTTCAGATTGTTTTTTCTTTAACTTTTTGTAACTTCAGTAGTTTCGACCTTTAAGTTCCTTTAAGGGCCTAAACTGAAAAAGGCTTTTACTTTGGGTAATTGTGAATCATGAATTTTATATACCGCCAGAAAAAGTATTCTGGTTTTTCCGTAGTAGTAAGCTACTTCTGCCAATTTTGATCAAAATTCGTTCTATAGTTTTGCGAAAACGTAACAAATAGACTGATAGAAATACTCACGTTCGATTTTATAATATTAGTTGTACGTAGTATTTATATACTCTGAGATATTAGTAAAAGTATTATGAAAATCCAGGATTTTGTTATAAATATTTAAGATCATTGTATTGTGCAGAAATTAGATGGATTCAATAAATATGTAATTTCTAATGGCGCTTGTTGACAACGCTGCAATTATTATGAGTATCAAATTATTTAACACCGTATCACAAGTAAAAAAGTCAACTAATAAAACGATATTTAACTAATATACTGTGTAAACGGTTACGTAAATAGCGTCACTCTATTGTCATTGTCAAATAATGTGACATTATTAACGTGACCATTTAATCAGTAGGTATATTAGTTAAATAGCGCTTTATGAGTAAGGGGAAAAGTGTATATATATAATATTATTTATAAACGCGAAAGTTTGTTTATATGGATGTTTGTTACTCTTTCACGAAAAAACTACTAAACGGATTTGGATTTGACATTTGGCACACAGATAGAATATGTTCTGGACACAGACTACCGTTCTGGATTAACATATAGGATACTTTCTATCCCTCAGGAATGCGGGTGAAACCGCCCGGGACAGTTAGTATAAAATAACTAGTTATCCGTCGCGGTTTCACAGGCGTGTAAAAAGTAGCCTATAACACTCGGGGATAATGTAGCTTATTATTAGTGTTAGAATTTTTCTAATCCGACTGCTAGTAGAGACAAACTATCAAACTCTTCAGTTTTATTAATATAGATTTTGGCTTGAATTTTATTACAGAACGATATTTTCTTCATGCCATACCAGGTCACAGTGATGCCGCGTCCGGCCCGTGTTGCGGGAGTGATTAGCCGCGCACACCCTGTAATCACGCCTCTGCTGCCCGTACGTCTGCGCCGACGCATCTCAACCCCTCCCCCTCGCCCCTCTATACCCCTCCACGCTTCGGGGCGAATATCTCCAGAACAAATAAAAAAAGACCTCTGCCGTACGCACACTGTTAACGATGCCGACCTGTTTTCGATGCCGTGTGGGAAGATTAAGCGAATTTGAATTTCGATTGCTCGAGTCGGGTCCGATGGTCCATCCATCACGAGAATTGATGGATTCGGGCCCAAAAAGATGCGAAAAGTTTCGAGATGAAAGCGGACCATTTCGTTGGCAGTATTAATAAGTGAACCCATTATGTAGAGCCTGTAGAGCTATTGTTTTGCAGATACAGATGTATATTGTATTTGTATGTTATATTGGGATTTATTAAAATTGTTAATGAAGTATTGAGACGAACAGTATTTTGTATTGTTCTTACGTTGTATGTACAGGATATATTTTGGAGAGTGTGCGCAGGAATTGTTCAACCTAATTCCACCATCCCCATTTTTACACCGAACCACAAGACGCCGGGAAAATTTTCACCCGTACGTTGTTGACATACCGAAAATATGGACACAGCGTTTTGCATCCTCATTTATAATGCGGACAGCAAGGGAGTGGAACTTGCTTCCGGCGTCTGTGTTTCCTGACGCCTACAATCTAGGAACTTTCAAGGCCAGAGTGAATGGGTTTCTTCTGGGTAAGCGTGTTTCATCTTAGGCTTCGTCATCGCCCCTTATGGGCGGGTCAGTGGCCAAACGCAAACCCATTTAATTAAAAAAAAAAAAAAAATACAAGTATTTTATTTTTAATTATAAACATCTTACAAAACTTGGGTATATTTTTGACGTTACTCTTATGGCCGATTCCTATAATTTACGGACCGTTATCGGTTAAAATAAAGTTTTTTTTTATACCACTAAGGTAGCAAACAAGCATACTGCCCGCCTGATGGTAAGCAGTTACTGTAGCCTATGGACGCATGCAACACCAGGGGTATCACCCGCGCGTTGCTGACCCTGAAGAAATCTCTTCACACCCTTTTTGAAGAATCCCATGCTGTACTCCCTTAGGAAAACCACGGCGGGGAGCTCATTCCACAATCTGACTCTTATATCTTTACTAATAATGAAGCAAAGACCTCAAAGCTTTGCATAGCAGACCCTCCCTTATGGAAGCTATCACAGGTAAAATTAGCTTACGAAATGATCTATAAGTTTGGCAATAAATAAATCTACCATTGGTAAGCAAAACGATTCGTTTTTGTTTATAGAAACCGGGCATAAATCGATGACTAGGCTATTAAATTGAATCTAAATCAGCTTTGGACGTGAAATGGCATGATGTCTACAGGAGTAGGTTATATAACGAGAGATCTCGGTGCCCGCTCGTCTGGCGGCCACCACCCTTTGTGCTCATACTCGTACCGTGCGCTATTGTGTCTGCCAATGCCATATACTCAATCCCTCACTTTGTTTATGTTCTCTTTTATCAATATGTTATATTTTATCAATATCAATATTATATAAGGTCCTAATAAATTTATGAATTTCATCTTGAGGGATATATGTATAGGTCATTAGTAATCAATCAAAAATACTATTAGAAAAATAATTCGTGATTTTTTTAGATAAATGGTTAAATTAATACTTTGTACTGACATTAAGTTCAATTTCGGAATTTTGATTTTCTCCCATTCAAATTCAAATTCAAAATCATTTATTCAAATAGACCTTCGCAGGCACTTATGAAAAGTCTGACTCTAATACTCTAATACCGGTTCGGAAGGTTGCATTTGCTGAGAAGAGCCGGCAATAAACTCAGCAATTACTCTTTTCAAAACAGGCTTAGATTAATTACATAATATTTACATTCTAATCGCACTGAAAACAATTGCGTGCCCCTGCGCGGCGGCAAAATTACAAAGTAGACTGAAAAAATATTTAATAAGTAAATAAATAGCAAACTTAAGCAGACCAGCCCCCACAAGCAGCACCTGTTCACAAGTATGACGCGTGTGGCAGCCATCGCCCTCCTCGCCATATTGGAGGGAAGTGAGCGACCCGTCACACGACGCCGCCGCAAGCAAAGGCCTTAAAGTGAGCATGACTTACTTAAGTCTGCCTTAGAAATAAAAAATAACTAAAGGGAAACACTAAACACACAATTTGGTATCCCATGGATTATTTTTCTAATATTATTTTTGGATTACTAATGACCTACATTCATCCCTCAAGAGGAAATTCACTAATTTATAAGGACCTTATAATTATTATAACTCTATCTGTTTTTCTGTTTCCTGAGCTGATCGCGATGAAATTTGGAAAGGATAACCTATGGTATGGATCCCACAGCTAGCGGTTTAAAGTTCTGCGGTCAGATCATTGCACACAGCGACCGCTGCGGTCAAGGAGAGCGCATCGCAGAACTTTAGACCGCTAGCTGAGGGAGTGGGATCGACGCCTGATACCGCGTTCGCGGTATATGCGAGGGACTGTTAGCGTAAAGTAAAATTTTAGGGTGGATCTATGCTACGCGAACCGAACACCATTACATTTGGTATTTGCTACGTGTTTTCAACTTTGAAGATGGCTTATCGATGAAAATAGTTATGTATTTTACTTGTGCTGATATGCCATCAGTCATTCACTCAACCTAGGCGAGAAAAGTAATAAATAAATATATTCTTATATTTGCTTGAAACCAAACAATAAAATGACATGTTTTCGAAATTTACGGATCGATTGTTTCGTTAATTAGTTTAGAAATTGTTTTACATAGCAATCATTATATAAAAGAACAAGTAGGTATTGGTGTTGTTTGTTTGGAAAAGTTACAAATAATTAACGATATTATTGCACAGTGAAGTGAGGATAAGAAATATAGAGCATAATGTTTTACTACCTAGTAGTACCTAGTTATTCTGTTTTCAAGTCGTTTTGCTAACTATTCTGCTACTAGAAGTATTGTTATACACGTTCGTCGTATTACGTCGTTTCAATATCTAGGCATTTATAGTTCTGCACTATTCTTATCTTACTTCAATATAAGTTACCTACTTATTTTGTGATTAGTTAGCTTGTACAGTCTGCGTCACAATTTTAACACCAAATGTCTAGACAATGTCAATATATTGTTATGAACTAAAGTGATCTTTTGACTGACTGTAGTTTATATAACAGGTTTTTATAGATGTAAATATTTTTTTTTTCGGTTATTTAAGTAATGTATCTATTTGTTACAAATCGATTCAGTGTCTGCATTCTTGTGTGATTGTTCCTTTGTTGTTGCCGCTTTGATGATTATACATTATCGGAGCCTTTGAAGTGGTTAGGGGTGGTTTCCACAGGTGCCGATCACGTCATTTTGATGTAGGTTTTTGTATTTCTTTGTATAAGTTGTATCATAGTAGGTTACGAAGGAAGAAGGTACAGTACGTTCAATAGGTTACTTAAATAGCAGATTTTTAAAAATGTATGATTCTTGTATTTCTTTTAATTGTAAATAATGTAAGAAAAATAGATGTTTGAAGTGGTCATAAAGTGTTTTTTTAAATAAACATGTTTTTTGTTACGGAAGTATCATGTTGATTTTAAAAGATGAAATTTTCTTTTTGTCTCTACCGCCATTTCATAGACCGAGGCCGCCTTTTGGTTTTATGAAAACATATTATAGACACCTCATTCATTAAAATCAATCCAGCTACAACTACAGATACAACAACGCGTGTAAGACGAAAGCAACACGACCACAAATATAAAAACACTGAAATAAAAAAAAAGTTATAATAATATTTCTTCCCCATTGTTAATATCACTAAAAACCCAGACGGTCAATTAATCATTTCGCTCTTTATTCCATTCGATATTTTACAAAAGGGTTTGGAGTTTTTTTTTACCATTGCTGTGATAAACTTTATTTAGCTACTGTATGATGCTACAAGCTGTTATGGAGGACTGGTATAATGACAAACTGACTGATAGACCAACGCACGTATGTCTGGAAACTTGTGGACGGTGCTCTTTTCTACCCTCATCCTGATAAGTATTCTAGGAAACTACATTTTGATGTTAGTCTAGACTTGATCAAAGAAGAATGATATTTATTTGTACAGAGACAAGGATCTTTTGGTATGTTACCAAAATGGGAACTAATAGTATTTTATTTAGCTGTCTAATGGTGACAATCGGTCATTGTAAGTCAATGAGATCAGTAGGTACTGCCAGATAGTTGGGCTGGGATGTTTAATAGCCTATAATAATCACAATGCATCTTATGAGGGATTGTCTATTGTTTCTGTGGCTCATCAGTTGGCGTCACTATAGCGAGTCCTATAGCTGACGTTGAAAAAAATTTTTCCGAAAATAAGGAGGACATAACCTTACGTTTCCGAAAGACAAAACTCGCCTCAAACAGTGGTTGGTGGCCATTCGCAGGGATTTCTGCCATTTTCCTTTTTACTGTGTATAGGGTTGTTTTGACCACAATCTCACAATGGTTAGTGATGATGTGGCCGAAGCTGGTAAGCACACAAAGCCTAGTAGGAACTGGCTATCAAGTGCAGCACCGATTGGTTGTTGGCGACAGATTTTCAACATGAGGGTGGTAGCCAGCCAGATGGGTACTACAAAGTACCCTACCATCGTGCTATGGTTTCCTCGCGATGTTTTCCTTCACCGAAAGCTCAAGCTCATTGTAGGATTCGAACACGGAATACTTAAATCAGGAATGGGACAATCTTTACAACAACTAGCGACTCTCGCGGCGAATACATGCGCCCTCATTGGTTCATTGCGTCATAACGCTAATTATTAATTTAGGGATAGGTTATTGGGAATAGCAAAAACAAGTACCGTAGGCGAATGTCTTTGGTACTTAGTGGATACTTAACAAGGTTATTTCAGAATTCAGCCCCTACCTACCTACCATCTTAGATTCATCATCATCATCATATCAGCCTAACGATGTCCACTGCTGAACATAGGCCTCCCCATTAACTTCCACCTGGAACGGTTTTGGGCCGCTTGCATCCAGCGACGTCCAGCGACTCTGACCAGGTCGACGGTTCACCTGGTGAGAGGTCATACAGGTCGGCGCTTTCCAGTACGTGGTCGCCACTCGAGAACCTTCCTAAAAATATATATATGTCGGAGTCAGCGACAGCCAAGCGATACAAAGACCACAATTAGAGTTCAGTGGTATCAGGATTCAGTGGGCGCAGTGCAGGCAATAAAACAACCTTATACCATCGCTTCGTAAAAGTCCCGTATGAGGAGAAGAAGCGACGCAACAAACTCCTCACGGGCCCAATGTGTTTATTGTCGTAATATTACAATTAAATAATCACTCCACTTCACTTCACACAATTGTACATTCTTAAATAAGTATAGGCTTAAGAACCGGGTGTAACAACGATTGCACTGAGATGTGTACAGCTCGAGAGCTTGTGATCAACTAATTGTCTCAAAAGCAATATGCATCCCCTTATTAACTTTGTTATTCACGTTATAGTCAAATCAGTATTCTTACTTTTTACAAATACCCTCATTAAGTCTGTTATTTACGTTAAAATCAAATCAGTGTTGCTACTATTTCACCCAACCCTTGTACCACGATAATATCATAATCCAACTGAGTTCGACTAACTATCTCATTCTCCGACACGGCCATCCTGCGAATCACACGTCCTCGTGTGAAAAACTCTACCAGATGTACCTGAAACCAAAGAAGTCCAGCACAGTAACTGATAATTTCGCTCGGCCATTCCTGCCTAAACATGATAGCCATTTTTGCTATTAATTGCTTCAGTTTAATCATTACACTAGCGCTTACTCATACTAACCAATGATACAGTTCCAATCTTTTAACTTATCTCATCAATTCAAGACATAATAAAGTCAACACAGGTAAGGAGTAAGCACAGTTTAGACAATCCAAATGTAACGATTACTAAGATCAACAGCCCTACAGCTCCACCAAGCACGTTTACTACCTACGCACTTACCTAAGGGAGACAGTTTTTACTTTATAGTCTTCTAGGCAAGAATAGACAGTACTAAATCACCCTAAGCCATTGCTTATAGAATATTCGCGGACTACTCCCGAAAATCTATGATCTCCGCACTTTATTGTGTTATGGAAACAGCCACCACGCCGTTAATAGTGTAAGTGGCCGCCAATGGCCTCCACGCCTTCCAGATAACCACCACGCCTTCTGGACAACTCCGTCTAAATGACCACCTCGCCTCATTTTCACAGGCCTTCACGCCTTCTAGATTACTACTAAGTCTGGCAAAGAGCATACGGCCTTCCGGATGGTAGCCGGTTACCGCAGCCCTTGGACGCGTGTAACACCAGGGGTATCACACGCGTGCGTACCGACTCTGCAGAAATCTCTTCTAGATCACCACAAATTCTGGCAAAAAGCATACGGCCTCCCGGATGCTAGCCGGTTACCGCAGCCTTTGGACACTTGTAACACCAGGGGTATCACTCGCGTCTGCCGACTCTGCGGAAATCTCTTCACCTACCGTCAGCTAACAACGTCTAAAGGGCCACCTCGCCTCATTTTGACAACACCGTGTAAATGGCCACCACACTGTTCAGACCCCTAACATAGAACCAAAAGTCAACTTAGCCGAAGATGCATGTATCGCCCCGACTATCGGACACACTATGGCAATCCCAAATATTTACTAAGAAGTATCATTGTCATTGTCACTACTCAAAATTTCTAAATCAGGAGGAACCTGCTGATCGAAAACGCCTTTTTGACTCTGCGTCTGACTAATGCGCTATAAACTACCGATTATCATCGTTGCTCACTAAATACAAAAGTCAGTTTATGAAATTAACTAAAAATGATTATTTTGTTTCATTGAGTCATGACCATCTTTTGAAACTTCACGAGTAATACTCTAACGCTACTATACTTACAGCAAGAACAATTGAATCATCAAAGTAAATTAAAAACTAAGCAAAATATCGTATTGGCAATAGGCAATAAGGTTGTGAGCCTTCTCAGTTGACTTGACCAGTGTTCTACACTTTTTCTTCTTAACAAGTAGTAAAAATTTTACGAAACTCAACCAGTACTCTGGCAGTTAACATAGTTACTGCAGCAGTTAACTAAAATTAAAAATCAAAATAAAAAAAGTAATGTATTCAGTTCAGGCTCTGTGAAGGTACTTATCAACGTTAGTTGGGTACATACACTTGAATCTACCACACCTGTACTACACTATCTATCAAATGACCAGTGACAGCAAAATAGAATAGTGAAAGAGAGACAAGTTAAATAACGAACACTATTGTAGCGAACTAATCGATTCACTTCACGGACAACTTAAGTTTACTTAAGAGATACCAATTTCTATCAGGCTATGTCTACATAATAGCTAATAGTAAGGTCAACTTTACTACGGCTGATAGAATTTCACTTCAAAATGAACTACACTACCTAATTGGCATTAGTTTAAACCTATCGTGAGATTATATGACGTAAGAGATTAAAATATTGTGTGATTTTAACGACCTAGAAACATTGAGGCATTACATAACATTACATGACCTTCACTATGAGAATAAATGTCAGGGACATAAACAAAGAACATTGCCAACCGCATATGGAACCAGCACAGTACATCGCTATCAAGGGACTCACTCAACTCCTAGTTAGTTGCTTACACTATACTTTTAACCATCATAGTTTATTTCTACCTACATTTTTCAATTCCGAAATCGTCACGAAATCAAAACGCAATTTCACGATAATAAAATCAAATACAATAATCTTGCTAAAACAATATTGATGAGTACCGCATTAAAGTCTAGTCTCATTTGCGTAACAACTTAAACAAGGGTAATAATAAAGCATACCGTCACGTCACACTAACAACACATCTTGTTAACGTTTCAACACAAACTGGGATATTAAACCACGCAGCCTAGGTGCGGCTCATCTTATTAAGTATCACGCTAGTATTCCAATAAGCAAGAACAACTCAAATCATTAGGTGCCTATTTTATCTGACTATCCGATTATGACTATAATCTAGCTCCCATAATCTCTATGACTGCTAAACACTAATAGTTCCGTAACGATAACTATACCCGTGATTATCTCCGTGACCAAAACGCAAAATAATAATTTGAGACTCAAGAGGACACGCACTTAAATCCAATTAAAACGCTAACCAACTATATTCTCAACAACAATGGGTACTTGTACCTCAGGTACCTTCGTAAACCATTAGTAAACAACATGAAATCGACTCACAGAAAATAGCCATCTATCCAGTAGGGTTGCCGAATGCAGCACAGGTCAACCCGACGCTGGTTGTTGCTGTTGCTCACTGCACCGGTGTTGCTACCAATCGCGCTGCCGTTGCCACGACTGTTTTTGACTGCAGTGAAGTTGCAGACACGAGGGCAGTTATTCGCAAAGTAGCCAGCATCACCATATCTGTAACATTTAACACAACACAGCATTTGGTTCCAGCTTAGACAATAAAATAATGTTAGAAGTAAAGGAACGATCACATGACCTGTTTTTCCCACACTCTAAGCACCGCAGACAACCGCGCAGCATGGAATGACCACCATCTAGCTATTATCATGTCGCGTATAAGCACGCGCATCTCATGATTCATTTAGTTACACGATTACTTGGCTGTTTCTGGCTATAGAAACGATGCCACCAAACTTTATTCAGTCTTCCTTCTTGACGTCATCCGTCGCTTGGCAAAAGCCTCTATTTGACACGTGTTCGGGGTTCTCAAGCACGTGGCAGTCCTCAAAGTATGTAGAAACAATTCAAGTATGGTTTTAATTGCCTGTCTTTATCCCACGCCTGATGTCGGCGTCAGCGACAGCCAAGCGATACAAAGACCACAATTAGAGTTCAGTGGTATCAGGATTCAGTGGGCGCAGTGCAGGCAATAAAACAACCTTATACCATCGCTTCGTAAAAGTCCCGTATGAGGAGAAGAAGCGACGCAACAAACTCCTCACGGGCCCAATGTGTTTATTGTCGTAATATTACAATTAAATAATCACTCCACTTCACTTCACACAATTGTACATTCTTAAATAAGTATAGGCTTAAGAACCGGGTGTAACAACGATTGCACTGAGATGTGTACAGCTCGAGAGCTTGTGATCAACTAATTGTCTCAAAAGCAATATGCATCCCCTTATTAACTTTGTTATTCACGTTATAGTCAAATCAGTATTCTTACTTTTTACAAATACCCTCATTAAGTCTGTTATTTACGTTAAAATCAAATCAGTGTTGCTACTATTTCACCCAACCCTTGTACCACGATAATATCATAATCCAACTGAGTTCGACTAACTATCTCATTCTCCGACATATACATATTTCTGAAAATGTTTAATCGATTTTTCACATTTCTCTGTTTTTTTTTCTCAGAATTAGCGGTTGTTTCCGGAATGTAAGTGTAACTTTTTCTAAGAGAAAGTAAATAAACACCCAAAGAAATTATTGCCTTCATAGATTACAAATATTTATCAGAAATTTTAATTATGTGATAAAAAAATTACTTGCATTGGCCGTGCATTTTTATATTATTTCTCCTTTTGTATGAAAAGGGAATGGTTTGACGCATGCGGCCGGACAACAGCCGCCTGTTTTATGGCGGTACATCTGCCACATTTCACGCTTACCTTTCCAATTTTCCATCGGCTCTTTCTTATGTCGCTATAAAAGTTTATGTTTTCGAAAGATCGCTATTCGCCCGCGCGGACTTGATCTATACACCGATATTGGTCATGCTGTCTGCGAGCATTCACATATTTGTATACGCGAATTTTATGCGATAAGAGTATTTATTTACTCGTCATTTAGGAGCATAGTTCCATGCGATGTAGTCGTTGGAATACGCAGGTGACATACGCTACAAACGACGACTCAGTGTGTCACGCATGTACTCGTAACTAAGCGTTGAACAATTCTTTAGAGCTGGTTATTAAAATATTTGTTGTTCCTTCGTTATTTATTTGTATATGTTGAGAGGCTTTGTGGTCCGCCGACAGACGTTTTCTCTGATGTAGGTGGCTCGCCCGGCCCGTGTACGGCTGCCATTGTAGACGACTGTGACCAATCCCTCTGTGTCAGATAATAACATCGCAAAATTCAGTTTAGTTTTTTTATATAATAAAGTTTTCTTTTCGTTTCATACCTACGCAGATAAGATGTTTGGGTAGTGCAATTGTTTGCTTGCTAACTTTTCTCTAAGAAAATGCAAATAAATTATAGAATTCGTAATAAAAAATTTGTAGATAAGTTATGATACTAAAATTAATAACTTAATACTCAGTAGGTACATCAAAAATGGTTAAAAGTTTCCCTATATTTAAATACTCCGGCGCGCTTAAGAACTTCAAACTAATTGAACAGTCAAATTGAAAGCTAGAAATTAAACATTTTTATATCAGACATGATGAACAGATTAATTTATATACCTACACATAATACTTTTTAAGTTACACTTAAGAATAAACATGCCAGATGCGAGAGTCGAAAGAATCAATTAAAAAGGAATCGATTACGATAGCTCTGAAACAGACTGGGCGGCTTCTGCACTAACCTCTCGCCGCATAGAACGAATCGAGTCATTATTACTAACCCGAGGAGGAAAATTAAATTGGGCCTCGGTTCGGTGAGACTGTTAAAACATTATGAGCCATACAATTTTTATCTTTCCTCTCGGATCTTTAAACAGAGAGAAGCGCGGATCCCGCAGACGCTGCGGCGCAGTCGGAGCGGGACGGAGCACGCGAGAGAAAAAGAGAGCCCACATTCGACCGGCCGTCAGAGGTCGAATATAAATGTGGAATGTTTATGGTTCTACCGTTTTATTTTATTCCTGAGCCGGCAAAGCATTAAATATTGTTTCAATTGGAAGCGGGCAGATCTGACGGTGCTGTGGTGTCTAATGAAGAATAGATTGATAGATCCCGACAGTTGATTGAGTTCGATTCGCGAACGCGTCACTGATGTATCAGATAATGCCTATCTAAACTACTTGTGTTACTATTGTCGATAGAGATCTGTGAGTGCGCTTTACGCGGGATGTGCACCTATCGCATAAATTGCCCGGTGTGTTACCAGCCTTAAGCTGACCATACAACAGGCAATCTATCACAGATCCATTTGACGATTAAACAGGTTGTCAGATAATTGCTACGGCTGGGTACGAGACCAGGTCTCAGGTATATTCACACGCATAATAACTAAGTGCTGTGTTAGCCGCATTTCTCTGGTCGAATAAGCAGAGAAAGGTGTTGAGTGAAACACGAAGTGTTAACATAGAACTAATTCATGGGTCTATGATGAAAATCGGAGAAAAGTCAGTATTCCGGCGATATTTGTGACATAGTGAAGTTATTAGGCAAAGTAAATATCTAGAGCTAACGAGGCTTTCTTCTATTCAGTGCATGGTGGAGAGCACACGACCGCCCGCGCACAAAGGCTTTGTCGCCACCGCATGGCTTTCATCCTGCTGGCAAAGCGGGCCAGCTCGCGGCATTGTGGGGCGATTAGACGCGGCGCCGCACCAGTACCCGCTACGTCTCCGACACCACACTAGTGTTGTGACACCAACACACTGCATCACAGACGCCGACACAGACGCCGCTGTTTGCATTGTACTACGTGCCGTGACATATCGTTTGTCGGACGCCCGCCGACGATGTCGACGCATGAAATATGGTTTATGGACCTGAGCTTTGTTGCCATTGAATAAGTACGATGTAAAGGAGGGTCGCGTTAACAATTACACAACACCTAGGCATCGTGGCTATTGTTCTTGCTGTTAATGTTGGGATAAACTGAAATGATGTTTCAGAAGACGTGATGTTGCAAGATAATTTGTGCACTTAAATGTTAAGTTAACACATTGCAGTCATTATGTGTTAGCGAGGTTTCGATAGCGAGGTTTTATGTATGCATAAAGCAATGGCGTCTAACTTCTACTTACCGCAATATTAAGGTAGATTAAAGATAGTCTCATATTGAAAGTAAAAGTAGATTATATTCGCTTCATTTGGTATGATAGGTTAGTAAGCAAAAACCCGTTTACAAATCATAAAATTGATCATAAGAAGAAAGTTAGTCGCGATTTTACGTCCTTTCTCACGCTTAGACGTTTGGCTACGAACACTGCTACGCTTGCTACGAATACTACTACGAGTTTTTCTACAAGCTTTATCATAAACAGGTGAGTTAAAATAACTAGGTACAAGGAAACTTAAGCTTAAGTTTAAATTTAAGCTAAAACTTAGGCTTTCTATAACATTATAGAACATTATTTAAGGCGATGATAGCTCAGTGGTAGTGACGTCGGATACCGAGACGAAGGTCGCGGGTTCGAATCCTACAATGAGCTTGAGCCTTCGGTGAAGGAAAATATCGTGTGGAAACCATAGCGCGGTGGTAGGGTACTTTGTTGTACCTATCTGGCTGGCTTCCACCCTCAAGTTGAAAATCTGTCGCCAAGCACCTATCGGTTTGTTCCGACAGCTGCACTTGAGAGCTAGTTCCTTCTAGGTTTTATGTGCTTACCATCTTTGGCCACATCATCACTTACCATGGTGAGATTGTGGTCAAACACAGGCCTATACATAATAATAAAAAAAAACATTATAGGAAGTTTTTTAGCATAATATCTAAAATCAATATAAAACTGTTTACTTGGTACATTCTAATTTTATGAAAATCATACTTACAAAAAATGTTTTGTACGTTCTTAAAAAATATAGCGTATGAGTTTATGTTACAGAGTGTTATTTGTTCTATAAATTTAATGAAGCATTGCACTAAGGAAGCCTCATTTTATGAGGAATTACATACATAAAGCCGGATTAAGGTTCTTTCCCACACTGACAGCAACACGCGGCGGCTTTTGATGTATCGGAAATGAATAACGATTGCTCTCTCACCGGCTACCTAAACGGATCTATTTTAAAAGTTAATTAGCCTAGTTTTGTAATCACTTTACCGATGGTGGATACCTCTATGTTGATTTTTGATTAGTATTGACTAGTTGGGGCTATAAAATGTCAATTATTTGTTTTGAAGATTTAGCTCACATTTAAATTCAAATCTTTTTGTTCACTGTAGCACTTTTACTTGCTGTGATATAGGTACTTTTACGTTGATTTATTACAAAGCTCATATAGGCGCTAAAAAAAAGCTGTATGCTTGAAAAATAAAAACCAGCCAAGTGCGAGTCGTACTCGGAGATACCTTTAATTTTAATATTTTTTATTATATATTATATTTTTTATTATAGCGGCGATTGAAATTTTTATTTATTTATTTACACTGTGTAAAATGTCAACTGTCTACCTATTACGGTTCATGAGATACAGCCCACTGACAGACGGACGGAAGGACGGATGTACGGTCGGACAGCGAAAGCTTAGTAATAGGGTCCCGTTGTCACCCTTTGAGTACGGATCACTAAAAATGGAGACTAATAGACTTAGTTTCCGTGACATAAATATCGACAACGGACCCTTGGATTAAATACAAAAAGTGTTGACCGATATACGAGATAGCTGAATAAAAAGTTCAAAGTCAATTAGCGATTCCGTTATGATCGCCATTTTTCGTGACCGCTGCAAAATTTCCAAAATTATATATTTAACAAAAGATGGCTGCTCATGCTGAACGATCATAAAATAAAATTGAAATGTGAAAATAACGACGTGACATCGTGTCGTATTTGTAGTTTATAAAATATTTATCAAGATTATACATTTTTCTTATTGAGATAATCTTTAAAATTTATTTCTTTAAAACTGGGATATTTTTTTATCAATTTTCCAAATCGATGTACCGGTATCAACTCCGTTTGAGTTTCGATAAAATAGGTATATAGAAAAACGTTATGACTTATTTTGACACGGTCGCTTAATTTTTCATTAAAAAGATTTTAAAACCGACGTTCACAATACAACCAGCAAAGAATGAAAAACGTCCGAACAGGGGTGTGACTAATTTGTTAATGTCCATACTTTCATAATTCACATAAGCGCTAATGCAATTAAAATCGCATTAGGTATGTGTTCCCACCACAAAAAGCGCTGAAAGAAAAGTGCTTTGTTTAGGTAAGTCTTATAATAAATAATAATAGTGAATGGTAACTGATTTCGAGATCATATAACCTAGTTGCAAAACAATAAAAATATTTTTATAAGTATTTTTATAAACTATTATGCTTATTTCATACAATTGTCACTTAGCCAGTGTAATGATATTATATGTTACTTATGAAATAATTGAGCCTAGGGTATGAAAGTGCAGAGACAAGCTACTACAACCATATATTCCCGGGATTGACATTAAAGATTTGTCAAATCAGAAACTTTTTATTAAAGATTTGTACCATTTCATTGGGTAAATTAAGTGGGCTCGTTTTCTGCTCTTTCAAATATTTGGTTATAGTTTCGTTCTTTGATTCTGAGCATTCCCCACCCGTGCAGCTAGTAATTATATCCAGTGGTTTTGCAGTTTCCTAAGTCTGATATAAAGCATAAGCACTCAAATTGGAAACACAGACTTCAATTGAGAAAAGCGCAATTTATATTATTTAATCGTTGTCAACTTGTTACATACCTAATATAATCCATCAGAATGACAATAAAATTAAAGTATAACCTACGATTTTGTTATGCCTGACTGTAGTAAACTTTTCTTACGACTAAGATAATAAATAAATAAGTAAATATACGGTGTTTATTGTTTTCATATTTTCCTGTTGTATAAAAGCGATAGATTTGGAGAGAGGTAGAGCATAGCGTTTATTCGCTCAAAGAGCAGCTCGACTGGGGAAGTACCTCCACCTTACAGAATACCGCAGCCAAATAACTTTATGTTGTGTTCCTACGCGTGAGTAAGGTCGCCTGAGCTCATAGGGGAGGGGGGATAGGTCGGTAACGCGTGAGCGATGCTTCTTGTGTTGCAAGCGTCCATATGGCTACAGTAACCGCTTACCATCAGGTGGGCCGTATGCTTGTTTACAAATAAAGTTGTATAAAAAAAAAAAAGCAGAAAAAAATATATTTTTTTACACTTTACTTAGGTAACTAACATTCATTTGTGACTAGTACAGTCAGCAATAAAAGTAGCTGATGACTTTAGTAACTACAAACACTCAAGAGAATGTCAATAGATTTTATTATCACCAAAGGGTACTTAGTGACAATCTACATAGTGACACTTGACTTAGTACTTAGCTTAGTGACATTTGATGCTGACTGTACCTACCTTATCTATCTATTGATCTTACGTAAGTTTGTAAGTTCACCTACAAGCATAAAGTTAATAATTATTACTTTAAGCTCAAACTTAATTAAAAATTCCCAAATATTAAATAACAGTCATAAAATAAAATAGGTATACAGAACTGGACGCTTGGATTCGTTTTTTATATTTATCATAATGTTCCTTCTTAATTAACTTAACAGCGCTCCATTTTGAATTTTATACCTACCTACGTATCCACTAACATTTATAAGCTCATAAGATTCTGCCTGCGGTTTCACCCGCTATCCCATTCGTAATCTTATTTAAATTAGTATTATCCACAGAAATCAGAATAAACTAGTATTCAATGATTTTATAAGTAAACGAGGTAGATGGGTAACAAGCGCTGTGCGAGTGGCACGTTAAAACTGTGCTAGTTAGCTCACTTTAGCTATGAGTCGCGTCAGAGCGTCAACAACAAGACATGTATGTTAGTGTGCCATTTATGATGTTCAAATCTTGTGTAGAAACTACTAGTTATAATTTATGATACACAATGTCTACTACTAGATATACCTACTTCAGGAAGGCGCTGGTGTCTGTGATACAGTAATTTGTTACTAGTACAGATACTGACGTGACCCTTAAAGATGCATTATGAGTACCATTGTATGTCAATTAATTGTGTCTATTTAATGTAAATATGGTGAAATAAAATTATTATTATTATTAAACCTATCTACCTCTTTTCTTATAATATCTTTGGTGGTATAATTTTTATTTCACACGGTAGGTTGCAACCAGGCCCCAAATCTGCTATTACAATTGTGTTCCAGCTTCCACTGAAAGCTCATAGGAACACGATAGCAGACTTTACCCCCAAATTGCTAGTGTAAACCGTGAATCAACAAAAATATTTATTTATTTACTAGCTGTCCCCCGCGGTTTCACCCACGTCCGGGATAAAAAGCATATTTCCTTCTCCATAACATAGGCTATCTGCATAGCAAATTCCATGAGGATCCGTTGAGTAGTTGAGGCGTGAAGCCGTAATATACAAACAACCAAACTCACTTTCGCATTTATAATATAAGTTAGGATTTTTATTTATTTAATATTTTTTTAGTTGGAGATCAATAGCTTACAAAATGATGTATAGGTATTACTACTACCATAGGTTAATTAGCATAAAAATGTGTGAGCCATTTAGAGCCCAACACTGGTTGAGGATAGTAGCTCACCAGGCGGGTACTAAAAGTATTCTTCAACCGTGCTACGGTTTCCTCACGATTTTTTCCATCACCGAAAGCTAAAGCTCATAGTAGGAGTCGAACCCACGACACTCACCACATTTTTTTTTATTTTTGAGTCTAATTCGAGATAAATCTGCGCATCCCCAGAAACCTTACCATCAGCATTTCAAATGGACCATGGACTCATTCTCACCTTTTTTCCATCACACTGCTCGCCGACTATGCTGACAGTATCCTCATATCCTCAACCCGCCTCTGTCGTTTATGCAACGAATAGCTGTCCCCCGCGGTTTCACCCGCGTTCCCGGGATAAAAAGTATCCTATGTCCTTCTCCATACCATAGGCTATCTGCATGCCAAATTTCATGATGATCCGTTGAGGCGTGAAGGCGTACCAAACAAACAAACAAACAAACTCACTTTCGCATTTATAATATTAGTTTCTGTCCACGTTCCTATTGCAAATTTAATGGTTATCGTCCAATTGGATGTGCAATAGCTCCCCATTACTGTTTTCCCACAGTGCTATGACATTAATCCTTTAAAGGGGAACATTGGCGATCCTTGGTCCCCATTAGGTGGTGACTATCTGCCTGCTTGTCTCCTTTTAAACATAAACCAATGGAATATCCACTACTGGATATTTTCTCCAATGGATGGATAGCTACATTGAAAGCTTCTGAATAGCATTCTTGGATTCAGCTCAAGCATAACCTATAATTAACTTTTCAACTTACTAAACTGACTCGAGCGTCAGCTGAAATCGTTTCACACCGTTCTTGGAGATCCCCCTGGGATAACTACAGCAGGAGCTCATTCCACAACCAAGCGTCCGCAGTAGTAAGTGCCTTTGAAAACGCAAAGAGACAGACCATTTTGGACCATGTTTGAGAATGGGTTCCTCGTAGATTGTAACAAGTGCGATGGTAGAAGGAAAATTTACTGTTTAACTACACTTTACGCTCGGAAGTTACATTGATTAGGGTAAGTGCTATAGGCCAGTAATAAAAAAAATAAAAATTACAATAAAATATTGTTTTTCAAAACATTTTTAATTTGCTAAATACTAACACGACAAAATTATCACAAATAAGTAGCTTTATATGTATGTAGTTTTGTTATATAACAATCTTATACAAAGTGCTTCTTTGTGGCTGTTTATTAGTTTTGTGAGCACCTTGTATAACTGTATATGAAATCTGTGTAGGATGGGATGATGAGGCGTCGGCGTCGGCGTCGGTAAAAGAATGGGGAAAATTAAATGTCCTATCTCGTTCCTACTAATATTATAAATGTAAATGTTTGTATGGATCTGAGGAATGAGGGTGTGAAGTTGTTTGTTTGTCTTTCACTCAAAAACTTATTGAAGGGATTTGGATGAAATTTGGGGCATAGATAGATTATACTCTGGAATAATATATAGGATACTTTTTATCCTGGAAAAAAACGATACCTCGGGAACACGGGTAAAACAGCGGGGCGAAAAAATGAAAAAGGATAAAAAAAAAGTGAACTACTTCTG
Source organism: Achlya flavicornis (assembly GCA_947623365.1). Lineage (NCBI taxonomy): Eukaryota > Metazoa > Arthropoda > Insecta > Lepidoptera > Drepanidae > Achlya > Achlya flavicornis. Next base: position 4,646,469 of record OX392469.1, read on the forward strand.
TACTGATCACTGACTGATTAAAATAATACATACCACCTACATAAAATAATACCTACGTTATTTAAATGAAAAAATAAAACACAATAAACAATTAACACATTCCTTCTATATTTCTTTAGCTAACGACTATTAGGTTTAATAATTTATTTATTTCATGTTTACTTATATATCTAAATTATTTACACAAAGTCCATACCTAGTATATCTATATCACAGTTTGAACAGTATTAACCATATATAGCGTTATCAGCGAGTACATTAAAAGGGAGCCCACATTACTTTCCGTGCCGAATGTCTCAGACTTTCTTATTTACAGTTTTTGCCTCTCCTTTATCTGAAATCAAAAAAATATCTTTGTTATTTAAAATATAAGTTATAAACTATATATAGATTGTATTTTGTACATATTTGTTGTTAATAAAAGTTATAAACGTTTTATACTGTGTTTGTAACTTTATTTAAGAGAGGTAGATTGTAGCGTTTATTCCTTACAGAATACCTCAGCCAAATAATTGAATGTTGTTTTCGCGTGAGTAAGGTCGCCAGTGCAAATTCAGGAGCGGTGAAGAGTCGGTAACACGTAGTGATGACCCGTGTGTTGCAAGCTTCCATATGGCTATGGTTACCGCTTAACATCAGGTGGACCGTACGCTTGTTTACCGACGTCGTTGTATAAAAAAATATCTCCGCGTATTATTTGATGATATGGCCGAAGGTGGTAAGGTGGTAAGCGTTTAAAAGGAACTGGCTGACATAAAATAATGGAACTGAAACACCATCATTCACAAATTCAGAGGCGATGATAGCTCAGTGGTTAGAACGTCGAATGCTGGTCGTAGATTCGAAATTTACAATTAGCTTGAGCTTTCGGTAAAGGAATATCGTATAAGTAGTATCTACTTGTATTAAATGGTGGGAGGGTACTTTGTAGGGCTTATTCCCAAACTCTTCCATTCCTTTGTTCAACAAAGATTAGAATTCCATATACATGAAGTCCCAAACTTCTCCAAAGAATTATTATTATATTTTTCATGTTTAAAAATACTGATATTAAGTTGCATTTTACTCCACGGGTAATTAAGACAATTCCCAAAGTCCTCCAGATATTGTTCATGATCAATTCCCAAACTCCTCCATCGATATTATCGTATTATTACTAAATATTGAGTTACATTTTACGTACTTGCTTGGCTACCACCCTCAATGCCACCATATCTATATATACCACTTAAGACACTTAGGTCATACGTGTAACTATTCTTAACACACTATTTGAACATATGAATCATTGTGTAAACTCACCATACTTACGTTTGGGAGATCTTCACCATCACCCAGCACAGCAGGCCACATGATCGTTCTCAATGTCCGCCGACACTAATCATCTAATTTATTACTTGCATTACAGTGTCTCTAGATGTTTCCTTAATAACTAGAGCTAAGTCTGAATCTTGTCTATATTGATGCTACGTCTGTCAACAAAGAGAATTGAAAATATTAGTTAACTAGTTGCGCCCCGCGGTTTCACCCGCGTGCCAAATTTCATCCAAATCCCACAGATTACAGAACAAAAGGCAGATAGAGCGCGCGGAAAACGGGAGTGAGGCCAAAAAAAAGCAAATAAAAATTGAAAAACATATACCTGGTATTCGCTTTTGAATTTGTATTCGCTTTGTTTAAACAAAGTTATTTAATATTAAAAAGAAAGTGTTTTTCGTTAAATACCAGGTGTATTTTTTTATTTGTGTTTGCTTCTTTGGCCTCACTTCCGTGTTCCGCGCGCTCCATCTGCCTTGTTCTGTAATCTGAGTCAAATCCGTTCAGTTGTTGAAGCGTAATTGAGTTACAAGTGGAAGCGCTCGTAGTGTAGCATGATTAGCCGTTCTTAATCGATCAGCAAAGTTAAGCTACGTCTGTCGTGGTCGGTACCTGGATGGGTGACCGCCTAGTGGTATTTCAAATCGAGCGTTTCCGTGCTTTGGAAGGCACGTAAAGTCCTTGGTCCCGGTTATCACGTAATTGTGATAGTCGTTAAGCTAGTTGGATGCCTCCTAGGCGGCTTGAAAAATTCGAACAGTAGGTTGACCACTAGCCTACCTCCACCAATCCGCAGTGGGCACGCGTGGTGGAGTATCGCCCAGTCCCTTTCACCCTCATTTGTGAAAGGAGGCCTGTTCTCAGCAGTGGGACATTATAGGCTGATGATGATGATGATGAATTGAGTTACAAACGTATTTTTGTTACTCAATCACGCTCAATGAGAGGTAGAGCGTAGCGTAGGTACTTAGGTAGAGCGTTTTATGGGCGCTTATTCGCTCAAAGAGCAGCTCGACTGGGGAAGTACCTCCATCTTACAGAATACCAAGGATGGGTCGGTGACGCGTGACGTCTGCCCCGTGTATTGTTACCGACCTCCTCGAATATAAAAAAAAGTTGTCTATCTTGCATAGAGTTAGAATATTATAGATCGGCTGTACGAGAGTACGGCCTGTGAGCAGGTTAAGAAAGAAAGAAAGAAAGAAACTCATTTATATGACGAACACAAAATTTAAATTAAAAATAAAACAGTAGGTCTGTGCCGTCAAATAGGACACAGCTCAGCATAGTGCTACTGACTACAGTCAGCAGCGCTGATTTTCAGCTGACGCCCTTAGTGATGTCACGGTCGTAAGTACACGAATAAGAAAAAACTAAAAATGGTAAACAATAAAATAAATATATATTAGTGTGTGCCTGTTAAAATTAATACTTAAAAGTAAATATTATTCAGAAGAGAAAACGGGTACGGTCTAAATACTTTGAAACGAAGTGCGCGTCCGTTGTTTGAACGACTAAAATACGTATTATGAATGCCAATTACTCGATTTTATGGATATTTTTAGTAACAACAAATGACAAGGAATACATATCAACATTTTGTCTGACTGTAAATCAATTAGTGTACGATATATCTGTGAATGCATCGATAGGGTGACTGGTAATTAGTAAACGATACATAAACACATGATTGTACTCATGATAACAAACAACTTTCCCAAAGAAACAAATAGGGATGAATAACTAAATTAAATAGAAGCTGGTGGTCTATTCTTATTCATGTTAGGTACTGAATATTATGGGCTCATGTGCTAAGTATATTAAAACAAATGTTTCTTTGTGAAAGTTGTTTGTTATCATGAGTACAATCATGTGTCTAAGTATATTTTACTAATTAACGGGTGACTGTTAATTAGTAAAAGATATAATATAACAGGTGGTGATTTCGAGATGGCATATATTCGAAACCTATGATGGGTTAGTCGTGCTGAGCAACTTTTACTAGGAGACCAATAGTGAATACTCAAAATGAAAAACTTTTCTTACAAAATGTCAACCTTGCTCGATCATAATTGTATGAAAATTTAAAAAACTATTTTGAGAATTCCGTGTTGATCCCATAGTTCCAAAGTCCCAAAGTTGTTCAGCAGGACTAATCCAACATAGGTTTCGAAAATATGCCATCTCGAAATCTCCACCCAGTATATGAAAACTGCTCACGCTTCGTGCAACTATAATATTTTAACTCTATGCTATCTAGTATGGATAATCATACCGTTACCTATCTTACTTTCACCTTCAGTATTTTCTCTCCATATTTCAAGTTATTTTAAGGACTACTAAAAATTACATTCGATATCACTTTGCAAAGGTTCCTTAGTGACCTATGAGTATAAAATAAAATAACATACTTTTAGCGTGTATAAATAAAGTACTGCACAATTATGTGAAGAGCCGTTATAAACAACGATATTACATTGCGACCTTTCAACAAAGGGAAGTTGTAAAAAGTACAGAGTGCCGTATTTAAATTAATATTGGAAAAGCTTTAAATCCGCATGTTTATGGACAATATGTTATTCTTAATACTTGGAGGATGTTCAGACATATATTCTTTTTTTGGTTCGGTATGAGAAAAAGGGTGTGTACGATTCAATACATTTCTGTCTTCTAGTTTAATTTATAGATATTTAAACGAAAAGTGTTGTATTTTGACTATGAAAGATGTCATCTTGAAATACATGCCCTTTTCACAATTACTTGGGGTTGGCGCAATATGTAGGCAGGTACGCTTCTTCCATTCGACCCTTCTATCCGTCATACCAGCATTCACTCCATCGTATCTTTTTCACTATGAAACATATATAGCGACGATGTTCTAGCGACGTGCTAGAACATAATTTTCTATACTATTTTACTAGCTTTCCAAATCACTCGTACTTTATTGGTAAAACTCATCGAGGCTTTGGGAGACCGGCGGGCGGGGGAGCTGCTGCCAACGGCTATCAAATGAGGAAACGCTGTCAGCCTACTGCTGATCGTCAGCAGCAGCAAATTTGCAAATGTCTCTTATGTTTATATAGATTACATCTTAATATATAAAATGATAAACTGATTGTTGATATATCAGCGCACAGCCCAAACCGCTGGACCTAGAGATTTGAAATTTTGCACACAGATACCTTATACAGTGTACCGTGTGTGTACCGGAGATAAAACGCAGAATAGCGATGGCTAAAGACGCTATGGCACGCCTAGAAAACATCTGGAAAAATCGGGGAATAAGTTACAAAACAAAAGCTCGTTTAGTCAGAGCCTTAATACTCCCGATCTTCCTCTATGGAGTGGAGACGTGGACAATCCGAGCAAGAGAGAGACAGAGAATAGATGCATTCGAAATGTGGTGCTGGAGGCGAATGCTACGAATATCATGGATGGCCAAACGCACAAATGTATCTATTCTCTCCCAACTTGGCATTAAGACCCGACTGTCCACCACATGTCTGCAACGCGTGCTTTCATATTTCGGCCATATAATGAGAAGAGGGGATGACAGCCTTGAAAAGCTGGTCATTGTTGGCAATACCGAAGGCAAGAGAACACGAGGCCGCTCGCCAACACGATGGTCGGACCAAGTGAAAGAAGCCACCTCCTCTTCTAAATTCTACCAAGTGGTGAGGGCTACTTCGGACCGGAATCGATGGAGGCAGATTGTCCGTTTAAGGGATTCCAGTGACCACGATCCTCAGGAATGAGGGACCGACTGAAGAAGAAGAAGACCTTATACAGTGGAGGCATCCACTAAGGAAGGATTTTTGGAAATTCCACCCTTAAGAGGGTAAAATAGGGGATGACAGTTTGTATGCAAGTCCGTCAGTTTTGAAGTTAGGATCTTCAAATTTTGTGTTTAGGCTGACGATTGAAAATTAATGTATAGTTATCTCAGCATTTGTGATAATTCCACCCCCGAAGGGAGGAAAAGGGGGATGAAGTTGGGTTTGCAAGGCCTTCAATTTCAAAGTAAACTTCATGAAATGTATTATTATACGGTGTAGGCATCCACTATGGAAGGATTTTCGGAAATTCCACCCCTAAGGGGGTAAAATAAGGGATGAAAGTTTGTATGCAAGTCCGTCAGTTTTGAAGTTAGGATCCTCAAATTTTGTGTTTAGGCTGACGATTGAAAATTAATGTTTAGTTATCTCAGCGTTTGTGATAATTCCACCACCGAAGGGAGGAAAAGGGGTATGAAGTGGTTTATGCAAGTCCTTCAATTTCAAAGTAAACTTCACTAAATATATTATTATATAGTGTAGGCATCCACAAAAGAAGGATTTTAAAAAATTGTACCCCTAACAGGTTAAAATAAGGGATGAAAGTTTGTAAGCAATATATCAACGCATAGCCCAAATCGCTTGACCTAGAGATTTGAAATTTTGCACAAAGATACCTTATACAGTGTAGGCATCCACTAAGGAAGAATTTTCGGAAATTCTACCCCTAAGGGGGTAAAATAGGGGATGAAAGTTTGTATGCAAGTCCGTCAGTTTTGAAGTTAGGATCTTAAAATTTTGTGTTTAGGCTTAGGATTGAAAATTAATGTATATTTATCTCAGCGTTTGTGATAATTCCACCACCAAAGGGAGGAAAAGGGGGATGAAGTTGTTAATGCAAGTCCTTCAATTTGAAAGTAAACTTCACTAAATGTATTATTATACGGTGTAGGCATCCACTAAGGACGGTTTTTTTGGAAATTCCACCCCTAAGGGAGTAAAATAAGGGATGAAAGTTTGTATGCATGTCCGTCAGTTTTGAAGTTAGGATCTTCAAATTTTGTGTTTAGGCTGACGATTGAAAATTAATGTTTAGTTATCTCAGCGTTTGTGATAATTCCACCACCGAAGGGAGGAAAAGGGGGATGAAGTGGTTTATGCAAGTCCTTCAATTTCAAAGTAAACTTCACTAAATATATTATTATATAGTGTAGGCATACACAAAAGAAGGATTTTTTAAAATTCCACCCCTAACAGGGTAAAATAAGGGATGAAAGTTTGTAAGCAATATATCAACGCATAGCCCAAATCGCTGGACCTAGAGATTTGAAATTTTGCACAAAGATACCTTATACAGTGTAGGCACCACTAAGGAAGGATTTTCGGAAATTCTACCCCTAAGGGGGTAAAATAGGGGATGAAAGTTTGTATGCAAGTCCGTCAGTTTTGAAGTTAGGATCTTCAAATTTTGTGTTTAGGCTTACGATTGAAAATTAATGTATAGCTATCTCAGCGTTTGTGATAATTTCACCACCGAAGGGAGGAAAAGGGGGATGAAGTTGTTAATGCAAGTCCTTCAATTTGAAAGTAAACTTCACTAAATGTATTATTATACGGTGTAGGCATCCACTAAGGAAGGATTTTGGGAAATTCCGCCCCTATGGGGTTAAAATAAGGGATGAAAGTTTGTATGCAAGTCCGTCAGTTTTGAAGTTAGGATCTTCAAATTTTGTATTTAGGCTGACGATTGAAAATCAATGTATAGGTATCTCAGCGATTGTGATAATTCCACTACCGAAGGGAGGAAAAGGGGGATGAAGTTGCCTTCAATTTCACGATAAACTTCACTAAATTTATTATTATACAGTGTAGGTATCCAGTAAAGAAGATTTTTGGAAATTCCACCCCTAAGGGGGTAAAATAGGCCATGAAATTTTGTATGGAAGTCTGTTAGTTTTGAAGATAGGATCTTCAAATTTTGTGTTTAGGCTGACGATTGAAAATTTAAGTAAAGTTGTCACAGCGTTTGTGATAATTCCACCCCCGAAGAGGGAAAAGGGGGATTAAGTTGTATACGAAAATCTTTCATTTCCATAGTAAACATCACTAAATTTATAATTATAAAGTGTAGGTATCCACTAACGAAGGATTTTTCAATATTACACCCCTATGGGGGTAAAATAGGGGATGCGAGTTTGTATGAAAGTCCATCAGTTTGGAAGTTAGGACCTTCAAATTTTGTGTTTAGGTTGATGATTGAAAATTAATTTATATGTGCCTCAGCGTTTTCGATAATTCCGACCCCGAAGGGGTAAAAAAGGGATGAAGTTGTGTATGGAAGTATACTAAATTTATTATATAAGCTTGGAATATAATTAAAATTTGGAAACTAATGCAAAGAATATCGGTGTTGTTGGAATTTGATCCATTAATGAGTGAACAGGGGGATTAAATTTTGTATTTAAGCTGTTCATTCACATAATTTTGTATTCAAGTAAAATAATGTACACGTGTATCATGTTATTAAGAAGCCTACTGCCGCCCATCTATCTGTCTGTCTGCCACGAGAAAAATTCTCAGCTGTCTGGTTGAGGAACTTTTGGATAGATCTCCGCCCGTGTCGATCCGTCTGTCTGTCTGTCTTCTACGGGTAATTTTTAAATTATTATTATTATTTAAATTTAATACTAAGGTGTCAAACAAGCATACGGCCGGCCTGATGGTAAGCGGTCACCGTATGTATCACTCGTGCGTTGCCGACCATACAGAAATATCTTCACACCCTGGCGCCATGGCGGGGAGCTCATTCCACAGCCTGAGTTTACGCGCTAGAAAACTCCTTTGAAACCGCACAGTAGAAACCATTTCGGTTCCAATATATGAGTATGGACTCCCCGTCGATGGCGAGAGTTGCGATGGTAGAAGGTAGCCCGTGGGCATCAAGTCAAACAATTCTTCAGAGAACTGTCCGTTGTACAAGCGGTACACACATAAGGAGGCAAATTCTCCCCTCAGACTGACAGACAGACAGAAACATCTCAGCTGTCTGGAAATTATTGAGGAACTTGTGGATATAGGTGTATTCGTCTGTCTGTCCGTGTGCCATGAGCAAATATCTCAGCTGTCATGAAATGGTTGAGGAATTTGTGGATAGGTCTCATGGCGTAATTTTAGATAAATAATCCCGATCTCGACACCTCCCAAAAAAAACATATTTCTTCTTCAGCTAATCGGACAGTGTATGTATGCATATTTCTGCCGGTAGATTTTCAGATCTTCTTCTTCAAATCGGGCAGGACTGTTTCAGTTTTATGTGGCATGTTCGCATGTAAGCTCTCAATCTTCCTGAACTTTTGTCAAATATCACACGTAGTGGCGGGCTATAGCCATGAACAAAGGTCTATATTGTTACAATGATTCATATCTAGAAAAAAGAAATAATCTACGCGGACGAAGTCGCGGGCTAAAGCTAGTTTAGTATATTTGTTGTTAAAACAATATCCTAATCCTAACTATTTTATAAATGCGAAAGTGAGTTTGTTTGTTACACCTTCACGCCTTCACGCCACTTCACGCCTAACTACTTAACGGATCATAATGAAATTTGGCATGCAGATAGCCTATGGTATGGAGAAGGACATAGGCTACTTTTTATCCCGGTAACGCGGGTGAAACCGCGGGGGACAGCTAGTAAATAATATGAATGCAGTTTCATCATCACTGAGTTTGTCGTAGTTTTTCCGGAAATGGGACAAATTTACTCGTATTATAAATGGCGAACATAGTGAAAAGATTGTTGAAGTTGATTTTTTAGGTTGCCTGGTTTGATCTTTACATATTTATATCATAGTATCTTATTGCAAAAATATAGTTATTGTGGATACAAGACGTTTAAGAATTGGATATTTTTGATGTTTTTAATTAAATATTTTGTACACTAACCGAACCTTTAGGGACGAAGACGGAAGCCAAGATGGAACACGCTTACCCAAAAGAAAACAATTAACTCTGACCTTGTAAGTCCTTAGGTTATAAGGCGCCGATCCCACAGATAGAGTTCTACAGTTCTGCGTTCCGCATTCACTATTGTGCACACAGCAAGCAGTCTAGAGTTCTGCTATTTTCGCTACCGATTATACGTCATACACTTTTTTTCACTCTTAAAGACGCCGCATTGATTACAGTGAATGCGAAATGCAGAACTCTGAACGCAGAACACTAGAACTGTCTCTCCGTAGATCGGCGCGTAAGAGTGAAGAAACACAGACGCCGCGCGCCGGAAGCAAGATCCACTCTTGCTATCCGCATTACAATTCATCAAAGCTTAGCTATCCAAAGAGGAAACGCTGCCAGCCTTCTGGGAAACTTGCCGTTAATAGGAAGCAGCGGCAGACTTGAGGAAGTTTTCGATATATAGATTGTAATTTGTACATATTTGTTGTAAATAAAAATCTAGTATCTTGTAAAAAACCAAATATTACTCTATGTATTACAATTAGCACATGCTAAACTGCTCGTGCACTAGGAGTTCCATACCACCATACAGATAGATTTTATTTATGTAGTTATCAAGGTATATTTTATTAAAAAGATTTGTTTAGTATTGGCTGTTTCGCTAAAGTGTGGCTAAAGACACGTACTTATGCACTAGAACCAAACCAAGTTAGCACGCGTACCCAGAAAATGCCTATTAGTGAATAGGCATTTTCTTACCTTCCGATATCGGGAAACACGGGTCCCGAAAGAGAGTATCGTTACACAAATGATTTTTGTTCATTTATGTAACTTGAAATAATAACATTTGGGTTTCATTTGTTGCTTACTAATTATTTTCATCAAAGAGGCCGCAGTTTTAGTGCCAATTTCAACTGGTTACCTATTAAGATTAAAATATACGGAGTTATGCAGAAGCTGAAGTAATAGTGCACTTGCCTAGAAAATTCGATAGAAACTATTAACAGATTCACTACTTAAATTCTTAGAGCATATTACCACTATGTCCTATGCCATAGTCAAAGTCAAAGTCCATTTATTCAATTTAGGTCCTAGTAGGGCACTTATGAAGTTTAAAGCTACTGAAGTTACCACCAGTCCGTAAGTCGGCCTTCAACTGAGAAGAACAGAAAAACCAATATCTTACATAATTACCATTTAAAACCCATATAACATTAGCGCTACATGTCATGGTATATGCATGCTGAGGCCAGATTATGTCGAAGAGGCCACTTGTAAGAAAGGCATAAATGCTGATAGGGAGGACTGAAAGAGAAAATCATGTTATACCGATGACACATGTCAGACAGGGACAGCAAGATGATGGTATGGGGACGCATGCACGTTCTTTCCAGAATTTACTGCTAGTTATCCACTTGTTGAAGTTGTAGATAATAATGTCCATTATAGGTATACCATCTTTTTAATGCAATATACAGGGTAGATACTTTGAGGAGAGAGATTTGAAGTATTTTTTTGTTTGTTTGTTACGGTAGTTCCGACTGGTAAGTCGGATTCAAAATAATCGTTCATCAATAGGAAGCTACATTAGCCCCGAGTATAAAAGGCTATTTTTTATCCCGGGAATCTGGGTGAAACCGCGGGGACAGCTAGTTGTTTTATATGACGCACCCAACCTATTTTTCCAAAAGGTGACATCAGAAAGTATCAAGTCTAGATACCTATAAATTAGGCTGTGGTTTGATCAATTTGCTTCAGTAATAGTTAATCTAGCCCTAATCTGGCTGTTTTTTTTGCATAGTCCACAATATCTTGGATTTTTGTGCAATTCATTTGTGTATTCGTTTTGTGGAAAAATATATTTTTGACAGTGTTTTATGCAATTTTTCCGATTTTATCCACAACTGAATAATTGATTAATATCAAAAAAATCTTATTTGTTTAATTGGTCTGATTTTGTTTGTTCTAATTATATTTCAATTGAATTAAGTAATGGAACGAAATTAACCGATATTTAGGGTTCCGAAGTCAAACAAAGAACCCTTACCCCCTTATTACAAAACATGGTTTAAAGTAAAGCCAGGTTTTACTGTCATTTGGTCACTTTCTAACGTCATATAATAAAAAGGGACGAGGCTATTTTAAAACCTGGTTTTCCTTTAAACCATGTTTTGTAATAAGGTGCTTAAAGTTTCGTGGCTATTTTGAAGAATGTGTGTGAAGAATTTCCCAAGATATCTATTAATTATTGATTTAATCGGAGATAACCAGTGATATCAAACTGTCATTTTGCAGTTGTTATTTCCTTTAATTTATGTTCAGCCTTGGGTTGTAGATAAGACGTCTGTATCACATCGTACTGATTAGGTACGGAACTCTACACTGCGCGTGATTCGACACGCACTTGGCCTGTTTTTTTATTTTTTATTTGATCAATGCATCATGGTCAATCAGTAGGAATTAACTATGGTCAAAACTCGCTATTGTATCGCATGTTCTCGAATTAAAATAATGTTTGTCAGGACTTAGAGATATTCGGTGCATCGGTAAAAACAATAAAAAATTAAACATATAATAATCTCTTGAAAATTTAAAATATTATCTGTAATTTGTATTATTTCTTTCTAATTAAGGTAGAGCTCACAGTTAAATACAGATATAAGCGAATCTATAGCCTATCATTATTGGTATTTATGTTTAATTAAATGCTTTGTTTATCAATTTAGTTCTCTCCATCCTTCTGGTCAATTATATTATACTGACCTGCGGTTTCATCCGCGTTGCCAAAATATAAAATAGCCAAATTTCACTCCCTACCATAGGCTATATACCTACATGCGTACCAAATTTCATTACGATCGGATAAGCCATGGAGGGGCAGATGTAACAAACAAACAACTTGGTCGCCTTTGCGGTTTCATATCATCTTGTTGAAAATCTCTCTCGAAGTGCTCTTCCATACTTTGTGTTCTTACCATATTCGGCCGCATTATCACATTTCATAGTGAGTTTCAAACACAAGCCAATCCAATGTAAAAAGCTCATCCTGTCATTCTCTCAATAGATTTTGTACAATTATTTCTTGAGTACCTATTAGTATTTTTAATTTATATAATACTAGCTGTCTCCCGCGCTTTCACGCGGGATAAATAATAAGAATAAGTATGTCCTTCTCCATACCATAGGCTATCTACATGCCAAATTTCATGATAATCCGTTGAGTAGTTGAAGCGTGAAGGCGTAACAAACAAACAAACAAACAAACTCACTTTCGCATTTATAATATTAGTTAGGATTAGGATTGCAGTAAAGAAGAACTTACCATTCATGAATTAAGCGTATAATGTGAAAATTGACTTGTATCCCGCCACGTCCATAAAGGAGGTAGACATGACTGCTGCAAGCCCGCCAGGAGCTCGGCATGGTACCTCTGTGCAGCTAGCAAGTACGGCGGTGGTAGGGGCAGCGGACAGTGTGGCTGCTGCATTGGCAGGGGCGGTGGTGGTGATGGTGATAACCTTCTAGGTTCTGGCTCCAATAGAGCAGCTATCGTGAAGGCTCTTCGTGGCCGGGGGCCCATGGGCAACATCGCTGCCGTGTCTGGCGCTTCCGTCGGCTCCGGACTAGGCCTCGATACAAATGAAGGTGTCGCAGCATACAAACTGCCATTAGGTAGACTCGGTGGCGGTGGTGGAGCACCCGCCTGCCGCGCCAAGAAAGCTCTATTAAAACTCGCCAGAGCTGCCAATTCTGCATTCAAACTATCTTTCTCCCCCTTATGCAGCTTAAAGCGCTTGCGTCTCCTGAGCAATGATCCGTTCTCGAACATGTCGAAGGCCTGCGGGTGCAGCGTCCAGTAGGCGCCCTTGCCGGGGCGGTCGGGGCGGCGCGGCACCTTCACGAAGCAGTCGTTGAACGAGAGGTTGTGCCGCAGCGAGTTCTGCCACCGCTGTGTGTTACGCCGGTAGTACGGGAACCGGTCCGTGATGAACCGGTAGATCTCTGACAGCGGCAGCATGCGCTCCGGCGAGCTCCAGATCGCCATGGCGGTCAGGGCTATGTATGAAAATGGTGGTTTTTGATCACCGTAGGACTCACGTGTGGGTCGAGGCATGGTTTCACTCAGTAATGTTTGGTAATGTCAAATATGTCACCTCCGCGGTGAAAACTTTCTGGCGGCACGTCTCTCACAGCGGAGTGGAAGATAAGGACTGGGTGAGTGAGCGAGACTGCGTGTGGCAGGCGGGTGTGGCCGTGGTTTGTGGCGCCGCCCTGCACCGGCTCGGCCAATGGCGTGCGTTCAAGTTTGTTTGTTGTTTTTGTCGGCTACGGACCCGTTACAGAGGAATTTAAATTGTTATCACGTTTACATTATACAAAATTTATTCGACACTGACAACACTTGAGCTTGTTTCGAAATTGCAATGATTAAAGAAGTATATACTTATTGATGCTGTTCGAGTGTGAGAGAGAAAGAGTATAAGTGGTTTGTGATGATCTTTATTATAATAGGTAGGTGGACATTTAGATACTTAAATGGTAATCCATTACATTTGGTGGATGATTATAGATGTTAGATAAAGTGATTATTTTAGGTTGAATTAAGTTAGTAATGAAAAAATAATACTTTTATGATACCGAAAGATTAATCCTTTAAAAAATCGTAATAAATCCTACCAAACCGTATCAAACTTTGCTAGGTTTTTAGAACTGAAATTTCTAAAAACCTAGCAAAAGTAAAAACCTCATCATAACTTGATAAGTTACAGAAATCTTTGATTATATATAGATTAGGTACAAATTAGCAATGGAGCTGCGAAACAAAAACCAAATGAAAAATTATAATTTTAAATAGATGCCACAACCCTAGTAATCAGGGTTCACACGTATTAATACTTATCGCTAGTAGCACGTTCTAGTTCATATTGAGCTCCAATGTTTACTTCCGCACGCGCAGAGGGTTTCCCACAGATACAGAATTGTACGTCTCTAACAAGTGTTTGAAGCTAACAGGGATATACAGGGTGGCCCTGGAAATATGGATCTAATCGAACTGTTGCTTGGTAGATCATTAGGTGGCTACCAAAAAAAATGTTTTTTATGATTCAAAAGTCCTGATCAAGTTTTTTTTTTGTTGATCAAGATTTTGTTACTCAAGCATTTGTCCTAAAATTACATTGATGGAAATTTGACAAAGGAGAACACACTTTTGGTAATGACTTTTAGTACCACACCATGCTACTGTCAATAGCTACTATTCGATTTGATCCTGTGATACACTATAGGCATTATGTGTATGTCCGTATAGTACGTACCATCAGTACCATCGAGAATCTTCAAGACATACATGATCAGTCAGACCTTTTCGCTTGCAAGCAGTAGTAGCTCGCCCTGTCCATTTGTTTTGACTACTTTTATGATATGCGCATTGTTTACTTACAAAATGTAGCCTTATAGTGGTAATGCTTGATGATTGTCGAATTTTAGGCTTTTCGGTACGCGGTCCGAACAAAGAGTGGTCCGAAAGTACTAAAGACCCGTAACTACTACACTAGTTTTGACCAATTTTTTTAGAATACAACAACATTTTTATGCATTTGTGCAGGCAGGAACACACCTTATGGTGCTCGTCATATGCTCAACTCTTCCATTTTCTAACATTTTTAGGGTTCCGTAGCCAAATGGCAAAAAACGGAACCCTTATAGATTCGTCATGTCTGTCTGTCTGTCTGTCTGTCTGTCTGTCTGTCTGTCTGTCTGTCTGTCTGTCTGTCTGTCTGTCTGTCTGTCTGTCTGTCTGTCCGTGTATGTCACAGCCATTTATTTCCGAAACTATAAGAACTATAATGTTGAAACTTGGTAAGTAGATGTATTCTGTGAACCGCATTAAGATTTTTACACAAAAATAGAAAAAAAACAATAAATTTTGGGGGTTCCCCATACTTAGAACTGAAACTCAAATTTTTTTTTTTCATCAAACCCATAAGTGTGGGGTGTCTATGGATAGGTCTTCAAAAATGATATTGAGGTTTCTAATATCATTTTTTTCTAAACTGAATAGTTTGCGCGAGAGACACTTCCAAAGTGGTAAAATGTGTGTCCCCCCCCCTGTAACTTCTAAAATAAGAGAATGATAAATCTATAAAAAATATATGATGTACATTACGGTGCAAACTTCCACTGAAAATTGGTTTGAACGAGATCTAGTAAGTAGTTTTTTTTTAATAGGTCATAAATTGAAATTAATATCAAATACTCAGGTCTATACTACCATTTACTTATATACCTACAGGTTTGTACGGAACCCTCGGTGCGCGAGTCTGACTCGCACTTGGCCGGTTTTTTTTCTTCAATAAGCTCATCTTATTTTAGGATCCGAATTCAAGATGCCTGTAGCTTGTAGTACCTTTTCAGTATACCCAAAAACCCAGCTAAAATCCGTGAGCCGCATCATGGTGAGAATGCCCAATAAGGTCCCATGTTCAATCTAAATAACAATATTATAAAAAATCAAGTAAATAGTTCACATGGATGGAGGACTGGAGCTTGGAAAGCTCGGCTCCACAAACATCCGAATACATCGCTATCATACTTGGCTTCAGGCGCTTAGAATAAGGGCTTTGCAACTGCGAGAGTCTGCGAGCCTGTGGGCACGAACAAGCCGGTGAGGTACTGACGACGTGCTATATTAGAAATCACTTCAGGCTATGCTCGTCAGAACACTTGCAAATTGGATTGCCACTTATATTACTACTTAGTACCTCGTATTAGTTAATGTTTATGTCGTAAAATTAGAAGCAACGTTCTTGGTTAACTGGTATTGTTATCGCAGTTGAAGTTATCGACGAAACAGTGTCACTAAACAACTTACAACAACTCTCGCCATCGATGGGGAGTCCATCCTCAGTCCTCACATATTGAAAACAGTATTGTTTCGAACCGTGCGGGCTAAAAGGAGTTTTCTTCCGCGGACGCTCGGACTGCGGAATGAGCTCCCCGCCATGGTTTTCACAATGGAGTACAGCATGGGGTTCTTCAAAGAGGGTGTGAAGAGATTTCTTCAGGGTTGGCAACGCGCTAGTGATACCCCTGGTGTTGCAAGCGTCCATAGTCTACGGTAACTGCTTACCATCAGGCGGGCCGTATGCTTGTTTGCCATCCTAGTGGTATAAAAATAAAATAATAAAAAAACTTGCCTGCATACTTTTTTTTGTCTCTAGGTTTGTGAAGCATCAGACAATAATCCAAAGAAGACTGGCAATATCTTGATAGCTTTTTACACCCTGTTTTGAAGAAACTAATACGTCGTATCGTAGCGCTCCTGGGAATATAAAATGTAAAGCTTATTCCACATCCAATCGTGTACTACTTATATTGAGTACCAGATAGAACGCGATTATGTAGTTGTAAAACAACCCAGCAACTATCGTAGCCTAGAAATGGGTACATGGCAAAATAATACTCTCATACCCAATAATTTAATAAAGCGCAATGAACTCAACAATATAGCTATAATTATTTAATTCAAATTGTGATACAATCAAAAGTTGATCAAATTCAAATCGATGCATGTCTCTACCATCTCATCTTATAAGACCGCCGATAGACGTAATAGGTCACATACCTTCTTCGCTCTGTAGGCTGACCACGTCCCGCTAAATTGTTGGCGTCTGCACAAATAGCTCCATTAAATTCAATCGGTCGCGTTACAACACGACAGAAGCGTCACTATACGTCCCCTATATAATTTAGAGATATTAAAGTAACTCGCGCTTCAGGATTATGTGAAATTCCTGTGCTTTGTATTCCAAATATGTTCTTCCGTTGGTTTGAGTGGTTGCAGCCATGGCGGCATGGTCAGCCATAAAGGGAATGCCTGGTGCGGTTCATGTTATAAATTACACAAATTGCTACAATAAAGTACCTGTAAGTTTTGCAGGAAGGCTCTGTGTGTGACGTGCTGCGACTCTTAATTCGTATGAAACTTGTGCTGTAAAGGATGACTAAACCATCCAATATTTGGGAGTGAATGTATGTACTATGTTTGCTTTTGTACGTCTAGATGAAAATTTGAGAGGTAGAGCATAGAGGTAGGGCAAGTACCTCCACCTTACAGAATACTGCAAACAAATAACAAGGTTGTATTCCTGCGCGTGAGTACGGTTGCCAGAGCTCATTGGGGAGAGGGGAAGGGTCGATAATTCGTGAGTGATGGCCCGGATGTTGCAAGCGTTTCTTCTTTTTATTTCTTCCTTTACTTCTGCTACATGACCTTACTTCTTACTAAATGTTATAATTCTAGGTCAACGAGAAGTACCCTAAGGTTCTGATTCCCTTGCGATCGTCAAAACATGCGGCATAAACGGCCGTTTCTTTATTTTGCGTTGACTTGGAAGTTTGATTATTCATTGCTCTAAGGGATTGCGGACTGAGTATTTGATAATGTTTTCAGCTTGATACCTCCACTCGTTCCTGAGAAAAAGTTTATTGACAGACTGACAGACAGACGGACAACAAAGTGATCCTATAAGGGTTCCGTCTTTCTTTCTTTTGAGGTACGGAATCCTAAAAAACCATTTAAATAATAACATTTATTATGCCAGTTAGGAGAGTGATATAAGTTAGATAATGCCTATCCGTTTCACGATTCACTCTAATCCTAAACTTTCATTAGAACTCATCCTAATCTCTGACATGATGGCATAAGTGTCATATTGGGGCATATATTGTTTTTTTTTATTTGGTAATATTTACTATTATATTAGTATATAAACATAACAAGGTTTTTAGTTTGCATAGCCAAATTCTGGGCTCCTTGCATTTCTTTTATTAGTTTTTTTAATAATAAGAGACCTAGGAAACAGTGGTCAAGGCTCCAGAGAGAGGAAGTTCCTCACAATGCACGCCATTTTTCAGGAGCACTGCCTTCTGAATTTGGCCCTTCATCCACTCGCCTACGCGAGCCTCTTGAGTTGTTTTTCGAGGCTCTTGGCCATAAGGCAATGGGCGGAAAGGACGTGCCTTGTCACGAGTGGCGTGCCGTGGCCCAAAATATCATAACAACGAACAACTCTATCCCTCCTAAACCTACAACTCTGATATATTTTGGTCCAGGTTTTCCAATGAGAGAAAAACCTTTACAATCGATCCTAAACTCTCATTAGAACTCATCCTAATCTCTGACATGATGGCCTAAGTGCCTTATTGGGGCATATATTTTTTTTATTTGGTAATATTTACTATGATATTAGTATATAAACATAACCATATATTTTAGGGTCGGCAACGCGCGAGTGATAGCCATGCCCCCCTAGACAAGATGGTTATCGACAATCGTCGTCGACAGTAAACGATCAACCTTTGTATTGGATTACATCTTGTCTACTGGCCCTGGTGTTGCAAGCGTCCCTAGGCTACGGTAACTGCTTACCATATGCTTGTTTGCCACCTTAGTTGTATAAAAAAAAACCAGCAGATTCTCTGCTGCTATTTGGTCATCAAAATTAATCGAGGCCACCTGAGACCAGCGCGATGAGGAGCTTATTCCACCAACGCATCAGCTTGGCTATCCAAAGAACCTTCCGCAGCAGCGGTAGACTCGGGGACATTTTCTATGTTATAGATTGTAATTTAAACATATTTGCTGTAAATAAATATGTACAGCAGATACAACCAATCCTTTTCGCTTATAATAATATCTGTTTCAAATTCCATTTAGATTCCCGCGGGATATCTGTCATTAAATAGTCATAAAAAAGTTACTCTTCTTTCGTCTTACACCGGGGTTAGGAATATACGACAACAATTATTACAATTACATTTTATAATGGTTTCGACACGGTTGACACGGCTTTATACAAGCTTTGATACGCGTAAAGTTTGACAACAAATTGTAAAATTAAATATTTGTAACGGAACGATTTGTAAAAAAATATTTATACCGACATTGTTATTATTTTATTATAAATGTGATATAACAAAGTAACATTATCTATAAAATGTGATATTACGTATGGATTTTCCCATTGTAAGCTACATATCTAACGTCAAAAAGACGTAATTATGTGAATAGGCTAATTTCCTGAAACATTCTAATTTCATCATCATCAGCCTATAATACGGAAACGCTCGATTTGAAATACCACTAGGCGGTCACCCATCCAGGTACCGACCACGACGGCGGAAGCTTAACTTTCCGATCGATAAGAACGGCTTATCAACGCTTCCGTCATCAAGTCATTATCATCAAGTCCATCATTTACATTATCAAAAAATATTAAACACGTATTTTTTCTATTCGTAGAAGCGCTCGTTGCGCACAGTTGGTTGACCACTAGCATACCTCCAACGATATGCAGTGGGCACGCGTGGTGGAGTATTTCCCCATTCCCTTTCACCCTAATTGGTGTGCAGGAAGCCTGTGCTCAGCAGTGGGACATTATAGGCTGTTGATGATGATAATGAGAAATCTAATAAAATACCATGTATTACCGAACTTATGCTATTTGAAATCTACTATAGCTGTTCCCAACGGTTTCACCTGCGTTCCCGGGATAAAAAGCCTATGTCCTTCTCCATACCATAGGCTATCTGCATTCCAAACATGATGATCCGTTGAGTAGTTGAGGCGTTAAGGCGTAACAAACAAACAAACAAACTCATATTCACATTTTTAATATTAACTAACTGTCCCCCGCGGTTTCACCCGCGTTCCCGAGACAAAAAGTAGCCTATGTCATTCTCCATACCATAGGCTATCTGTATGCCAAATTTCATGATGATCCGTTGAGTAGTTGAGAAGTGAAGGCGTAACAAACAATCACATATCACTTTCGCAAGATAATAATATATAATATTAGTTAGGATTATGAGAAATATGACGCAATGCTGTCGTAGCAAGCTGAGGTACCTAAAATTTTTGGTGGTACTTGTTTAATTGTTTATGACGTTTAAATTAACGTTATACTTATTTTGGAAATGTTGGTTTGTCTGACTGATCAATCAACGCAGCCAATGGGGTAAGTCATTTGAAAAAAAAAAATAGTCTATCTAATAAAACAATCAGATAAATTTATGTATCTCCAAACTCAATTTTCTATAAAAATATTTATAAAAACAACTTGAGTGTATATTCTCAGAGATCGCTGTCACCTGTTGCAGCATCCATAGAGTATTATAGAGTCAATCATAGCACCTCGCTCGTCTACGGTCCTAATGATTATCCTTTGAGTGTGCCGCCGTCGGTTCCTGGACATGTCGAGAAAAAACTTAAACGCCTTCACCTTGTTATTAAGTGTGAATTCTACAAATTGTTCACAAATATTTGCGTCTACCTGTTGCTTTTTTACTGAAATTTGTTATATTTGCCGTGACTGAATCAAGGACGCCGTAAAAGCTGTATCTGATTAACCACGGTGAATTAAAACGTACCTATGCGATGTAATGCCGGTTTATGTAAAAATATAAAAAAAAACAAGCGAGTGGAATTTGAAACATGTGTGAGCCGCGTCTCCCACGTCAATCTATTTGCGTTAGTGAGTTTGTAGTTAAACAATGATTAAGTGAAGGGTGTCCGTCAAGAAACCTTCGAACGGAAAGTTAATTTTTCAGTGAGAAGCGACTCAACAATCCTTCATGCGCTCACATTTGCGTGCATTACCCCGACAATGGATGTTAATTACCTGGAATAAATTACTTTCTTCGAGCGCGCGATATTTTAATGCGATTGTGGGTATAGAGGACGGCTCCGAGGACACAAATGGTTTTATCTACGACTCACAGTAATTTCTTATCTCGTAAACGGCCATCCTGAGTCGGACGCTCATCCCACTGTTTAGCAGGTTATTTTCTAATACTCGTATAACGTCCTTTTTATTGAGTGTAAATAATTGAGTTTGTATCAACGCCGCGCCGCGCCGCCATCTGCTCGCTTGCGTTTTAACACTCCTTTTCGGATTTCCCACTTAACTTTAATGTACCCATAAAAATTTACGTTTTACTTAAACGCATGCGAAATTATTCTTTATTCGTGCGCGATCAGAATTGAGAATCGATCGTTTCGTCGTATTATATATCACTTGGTTGGGATTTAAAGAAATTTTATGTTGGTTGGTATGTAGTGTAGTGCGAACGTAGTCTTTAAGCTTAGTAATGCTAGGGACCAATTTTATTTGATTGGTTTCGGTCCATATAATGTCATGTATTGCCTCGTGAGTTCGGTTATTACAATATTTGTTGTTGAAGGTTATTTATTTGACTAGTTGTCAGAGATTACGTCGTCGGCGTCGATTGTTGTCGGCTCGGTGGCATTGATCTCTTTGCCATGAAATTGATATTGTAAATCATACTTGAATGTGTCTTGATCTCATACATTAAATTACTATTTGACATATCATAAGTTAAATCCCTTCTTTGTGTTTTGTCGTATATTAGCTTAGCGGTGGTTAAAGCCATGTTGAGACGTTTGGTAAGTACCAAACGTAATGTATCACACGTAGGTAATTTCATTTGTCTAAGCAGTAAGTCAGTTAAACCACTGACACCGCTTTAACTTTTAATTATTTCCACTTATTTGATACGAGTGATATAATGTACCTTATGCAAAAAGTAACATACCTATACAATACTGAAATGTATACTAAACTTTCAGATTACTTATGAATATGTTAAAATGTCTGTTCTACGTTGGTCTGCTAGATAAATTATATCAAACTAGCGACCCGCCCCGGTTTCGCACGGGTGCAATGTCGTAATGTACTATCGAGCGACCTGCGCGCCCGCGCCCGTCTTGGCCCGCCCGTTCACGGTGTCGCAAATACTGTTTCTTGATAGTTTTAAATATGTGATATCTTTTAAAATATAAATTATAATGATTTTCTGCAAAAAGCAAACTTTATCTACATTAAATGCCCGTCGTACCTAACTTATTAGATTAGATAAGGACTTATACCATCGTGGACTTTTTTGTAGATGTTTTTATGATACACAATTCCGTGATACATCATTTTGATATATCTCGTAGAGTTTAGCCAGCGCGTTAGCAAAGAAAGCGCAAAAAAATCTATGTATTTACGAAAAATTGTTCGACTACGACGACGTCTTTTTTATGTTCGGTATATATAACATGCATGTATTATATATATAAAACTTTCTTGAAAAAATATCTAACTGATAGTGAGAACCGCATCAAAATCGAAAAGCGACTTCATTTTATACTATGTAGTGATGAGATTACATATAAAGCTTTTGAAATCAAGACTCTTATCCATATAAGAGTTTTTTTTACGTCTTTTGACCATTCAAAAGATGTAAAAAAAATACTACCATCGTATATAATTTTACATAAATATTGTTTCGTATCACTATTATTATAACTTGCTATAACAGCACCGCTCCTCAGCAAAAACTTGCAATAAAATAGTTGACAGCTCGCGGTAAGCATCAACTATTTGATCTTGTTATTATATTTACTTTAATGCACATGATTTAAAGGCGTCTCTTGAATGGTAAGTTTTTGCTGGGTCGAAGCGGTGCTGTTATAGTGAGTGATGACCTTTATTATCTATAGCTTGTTCTACCTACTTATGAAACAAAACCTCTACATGACTATGAAACTATCCGATAACTTCATGACCTCTTCGACAATGGTCAATATTTTAACAGCCACGCCACGATCACTATTGTGGCAATGATAGCGAATCGAGCTGCTGCAATCGATACAAAAGATAATCGAACGATCGATTCCAACACGATTATAGTACCTACCATTTTATTGTATGTAGCCAGCCCCCACAACACATGGCGCTGTCGCCCGGGGCCTCGTAATTCTTAAACATACCGCAAAATTAATTTAATAATGTATCATTCAAATGTTGTAATAAAAGCCATAATTTCTTATCGAACTCTAGTTATTATAGTTTAATTATATTTGCAAAATATTTGGTTCAAATAGTTTTAAGTATTTTAAAGATGATGGATGATAAATAGTGCAATGATTACAAAAGCTGATGGTGAACGAAGAAAGTCATTATTTGTAATATTGGAAATTATTATATTATATAATACAGTTAACAAAATGCATGTACATTATAAACACGACTGCTAAAATAATATCGCATCGCATTTCTAATTGAATAAACATAGCGTAGAAGCTGTTTTGGTCCTTCGAGCCGGATACGAAGTGAGCACCACGATCAACGATATCTAGATCTAGAGATCGTTACATTACGCTACACAAAAGTGCGATAATCTCTTAAAAGGTGTTCGTAGTGTTGTAGATAATTAATATTTAGGCTCGGCGCGGGCGCCCCGCGGCGCTCGCGCACCGGCTGGCTTTGTGCCGCGCCGCCAACCGACGCATTTGTCATGTTAGCGCGCGGCAAAGGTGTGAATGACTTTTTTCTAACCATTATTAATGACAATGATAGAAAATATTGTTTTTTGTTGCAACAGTGTTGATTGTTGTCAATTAGTTTTTTGTTGCATCACGGACTTTTCATTATGAGCGTGGCCGATCGATTCACTCACATTTGAATTGAATGTTTGGATTAAAATATGGCGAGCTTCATTAAAGCTTTTTATATTATTGAATACCGAAGCTTTCTTATAGAAACACTCGAACAAAGAGTTAAAATGTTTATAAGAATTTGATCGAAGCGTCAGTATTGTTCCCGGTCCGACTGAGTTGTTAAAGCGGACTTTTATACTTTTGTGAATGCATTTTTCATCCAAAAAGGTTTGTATAATCCAATGTCACTTTTAACAACTTTCTTTAGAGAGCGAACATTTTTTCGAATAAAGAAAGGTACTTGTTTTGTTACTTAAAAAATGAGCTATATCACGAACGGGGCCTCGGAAAGCTTTCAGCCGCCTCGCCTCACCCCTACAGATTGAACAATGAATAATAAGCAGTAACATCATCTCTCCATTTTCCCTTTCACCCCAACAATAATAGGGACGCTAAGAGAATGGAAACAATTGAAATTTAAATATTTCAAGAAAAATAAAAATGGGAGGAAATATTGGCGGTAGCGAGCGGTGCTATTAAGAAAATACGCATTCACAGATTGAATGCGTATTTTCTTTGAAATTCAAGATGTATAAATATCAAACCGTGCACAATGGCAATCCGTGATATTACTCTATAAAATATATACTTTCGAACATGTTATATCGGTAGGTAATAAAACGAATAAATCACATAGTGCCCAATTTTACATTTTACATTGAAATACAGAGATGAAATACCCAATATAATATTTGTGACATAAACTGATCTAAATAGTTTTATCACGGATAAATTTATTATACAAAACTATAGATTTCCCATTAGATCCATTAAACGATAATTAATAAAAGCTACTTTGGAAGTTATCATACACACATTTTATTTTATTCCTATTACCTTTGATTAAGGAAGGATACATCCAGATTGAGGGCTAAATCAAATAAAAATAAATAAAATTGCAACATAATTTTTAATATTTCAATTTCTCCCGATTTTAATTGGAATATTTTAACAACTGCTATCATTATGAACGTCACTATGACAAGCAGAATGACGCAGAGGGAGCGTAAAACGTAGCTGTTACGTCTACAGCCTATAAAAGTCGGCCTGTTTTATAAATTCTTGTAGTATGGCGACGTTCTTTCTAGGTATATTAATTTACTATGCCTATTACATAAGAAAGTAATGATATTAAATACAAGAACGCTTCAAAGTACCTACAATAAATCAAGGTAACTTCCCGTGATTATTATTTTGGGGGGCTGTTGGAACAATGGCCATTATATTCAAAGCAAATGGACGCTTTTGTACCATAACAGTAAGGTATTGCTTCCGGCAAATCAAGGCGATTTATATTATTTTGACACGTTAACCTAATTTTGATTGATTAAAATATGTGAATGTGAATGTGAATATGTGAATGTCAGTGATATACATACTAGTAAGTATAAAATAAATAAAATATCGCGGGACATTCCTCACACACGGTCATCTGATCCCAAACTAAGCAGAGCTTATACTATGGAAATCAGATAACTGATATAATACATATACTACTTTTTGTTTGTAAATACATACTTAGTATACATAATTACACCCAGACTCAGGACATACAGACATGTTCATGGACACACATGTCCTGTGTGGGAATCCACCCACGACCTGCGGCGCGATAGGTGGAATCTTAACCACCGCGCCAGCAGGCCCGTCGAGGTATACTTATATAGTTTTTATAAGGGTTTGGTATGTGCATAATTGTTATCTACAAATAACTTGAATCCAAATTTTGGAAGCTAACGCCTTATTTCAACCGCGTTCCTTTTTTCTAAAATAAAAGTTACCTAAGTCACTTCTTATCTACCAGAGTAAATCCCGTCAAAATCTGTTCAGCTGTTTCGGAGATTAGCCGGAACAAACAGACAAACAAAATTTTTTTATGGATTTTTTCTTATAATTACCGTATGTAAATATTTTTTCTTTATTTCTGTATACTTTCATATGCATTCAGTAAAATGCTGTTATTGTAACGTTACAAACAGGCACCTCAATTTTCTTTATGTGTACTGATGTACCTGATTTAGCTATACAACGATATGAGGGGGTAAATGTTTAGATACCTACAAAATATGTAATTGGTAGTTGGTAGCGTAACAATAAAAATCTGGTATTTACGAAATGGTGGTAGACATTCAATATGTTCTTGACCAAACCTAATTAGAATACCTAAATGAAAACTCAAGTCTAAGATTCAATGAAATAATTGGACTGTTTTACAAAAAACTTAAACCGACTTCAAAGTACACTAAGAAGTAATCAAATCCTGATCTGATGACAATGGGACCAAACAGGAAGTGTACCCTTCCAGTCAAAAAAATATTTTTCCAAATCGGTTAATAAATGACGGATTTATTTATTATTTATAAGGTAACAAACTTAAAAAAAAAAGAAACATACAAGCGAATTGAGAACCTGCTCCTTTTTTTGAAGTCGGTTAAAAAAAGAATCTTAGCCAATTCTCTTTTAATACCTAAACCTTCGATTATTCCCAACCTTTCATTGTTATCAAACTTTCTATCAAAATTGTTACACTATCTACCATAGGTTTTTGGATAGTCGTTTACTTGGGATTCACTGTGAAGGAGGCGAGGGATGGGGCAGGCCGGGGGGAGGAGGGCCTACGAAGGCGTTGGTACTATTAACGTGTGTTTTACAGATAACATCAACCGACAAACTCGATTAGCGGCCCGAGTGGTTCCAACAGACCGTGCCCAGCCGACTACTGACAGTACTATTACAATGAAAGTTTAATTTTGATCATTATCTCGATAAAAATAATTATTTTACACTTTAGCGTCTTTAAAAGACATTCATAGCGTTAGCGTTGCGTCCTACTGTAAAATATGATTATCTATATGACTTGACCGGTGTCCGTTGAAATTTTGTACTATTATTTTTTAGATTATTTTATATTCACTACATAACATAAAGTGAATAAAAACCGGCCAAGTGCGAGTCAGACTCGCGCACCGAGGGTTCCTTACAAATGGTAGTATAGACTATAATCGTTGATTGAATCTCAATTTTGTGTAATCGTTTGTGTTAATTTAACGTGTAAAATACTGTGTACTGTGTATGTGCTTGGAAAGGCAGAATTTGGAATGGTCCTAAAAAAATAATTGTAACATCTTTTTGTAACCCAAATTTTTACAAATAAATACTTATACTTATAGGTAAATGGTAGTATAGACCTAAGTATGTAATATGAATTTCAATTTATGACTTATTAAAAAAAACTACTTACTAGATCTCGTTCCAACCAATTTTCGTTGGAAGTTTTCATCGTAATGTACATCATATATTTTTTATAGATTTATCATTCTCTTATTTTAGAAGTTACAGGGGGGGGACACACATTTTACCACTTTGGATGTGATGTGACTCTCGTGCAAACTATTCAGTTTAGAAAAAAATGATACTAGAAACCTCAATATCATTTTTGAAGACCTATCCATAGACACCCCACACTTATGGGTTTAATTAAAAAAAAAATGAATTTCAGTTCTAAGTATGAGGAACCCCCAAAATTTATTGTTTTTTTTTCTATTTTTGTGTGAAAATCTAAATGCGGTTCACAGAATACATCTACTTACCAAGTTTCAACATTATAGTTCTTATAGTTTCGGAAAAAAGTGGCTGTGACATACGGACGGACAGACAGACAGACAGACAGACAGACAGACAGACAGACAGACAGACATACATGACGAATCTATAAGGTTTCCGTTTTTTGCCATTTGGCTACGGAACCCCTTAAAACAATCCCGCAATGCTTCATATCAAAAGTGCTACGCCGCCGCGCCGTAGCAATCGCCTACGACGTCCACACACGCTACGTAGTAGCGGCTACGACTGACATAAAAGATTATTTTTGTTTCGGTTAACCTGGAGATAATTTCAAAGTCATAATCTTAACTAAGTCGAAGTTAATTACTTTTGGCTCTCACAAACAAGGCTTTGGCGGTAACGCGGCCCGCTCATAATTCATCCGACAGCGCATCCTCTTTGGTAATATGGTACGCGTAGACGCATCGGCGCAGATCGAAAGAGATGCCACTGTACGATAGACAAGGATGCCGATATTACTTCGGACATAATGCGGAATGTTTATAGCTTAAACACTTCCTTTTAATTTTTTTGGGAGCACTATTTCAAATATTGTTTTAATTGATTGCTGGCAGACCATTTGGCGGCGAGGCTCTCCGCGGGATGGAGGACTAATTAAAGGGGTTAACTCTGTTTTATCATATTTTATATTTATAATGACAGTTCATCGTGCTTAGTTGGTATGGGCAGCTGCTATTAAGTTAAACTTATTATTAAGAGTTCAGAAGTTATTATTTATATAAATTAAGAAATACTTATATTTTATATTTTTTTTTCGATTTTGTCTATCTTATTATCATTGTCGAGATAAGCTATTATGTTCTACGAATTAGACCTAATAAGATTTGATCGTTATTTGCAAGGCATTTTCCGATCGAAAAAATAATTTCATTGGTTTTGTTTACTCATTCAATTACATTCATTGTTAGTCAATTGAAAAGAAGAGACAATGTTCACTAAATACTCGTTTTGCGATGTAAAAATAGCGATAAACAGTAATTGGTGGCAGTAAAGCTGGCAGGAATGGCACCCGCATTGTCGTCGACCGCAGCCAGGCCAGCCATCTCTCCCATTGTGCACGGTACTTTAACGTGCCACTATAAATTTTACTCCAACTTTATATTTGCATATAAACAGTAATTTTATGTCTTTGTGGTCACGATCCGCCGTTACGACATTATTCGTTGAATGTGTCATTGTTTTGCAGAATTATACTGACAATGTTTATAAAAAAAGTTTTGTTAAAAAAATCATTTTTAATGCAAACTTTTTTTGGTGACTGTAGGTACTTGAATTGTCCAATATATGCCAAATATCACGTCAATCCGACCACTCGAAGTGGGTAAAATTCGACATGCAAGATTCCACCCAAACATAGTTACATAGGTAGGTCAATTGCAAGCTAAATAAAAGCTTGTAATTATTAAAATTCTGTACCTTGGATCACAAATGCATAGCGATGGTAATATTGACCGTGATATCAAGCAGAGAATCAGCTCAGGTTGGATGAAATGGCGACAGGTAGCAGGAACAACATGTGATCCACGGATGCCTTTAAAGCTGAAGGGGAAAGTCCGTGATAAGACCTGTCCTAATGTATGGTTCAGAATGCTGGGCAGTAAAGAGGACGGATGAAAGACGATTGCATGCAGCTGAGATGAGGATGTTGAGATGGATGTGTGGAGTGACAAGAATGGTAAGATAAGAAATGAGTACATAAGGGGAAGCTTGAGAGTAGCGCCAGTGACTGAAAAGTTGATAGGGAACCGTTTATCATGGTATGGACATGTTATGAGGAGAAATGAAAGGCACGTCACTAAAAAAGTTATGAATATGAAAGTGGATGGATATACGGGAAGAGGAAGACCGAAAAAGAGATGGATGGATTGTGTGAAAGATAATATGGGTTAGAAAGGAGTGAATACTAGTATGACGGATAGAAGAGATGAATGGAAGCAGCGTACATATTGCGCCGACCCCAATTGATTGGGAACAGGGCAGGCAGATGACCAATTATTGAAATTCTGTACCCATGATACCATCCGTCCTGATATATTGGGACTGTCATCGTCATGGAATCATACAAAAAATACCCCGATACTGCGCAAATAGTAAACGCGGGGGTGAGCGTAGGGCCCCCTTGAATTAGGTAAAAAAGGAATGCTTTTTTTAATAAATTATCAGCTAAGCAATCAGTCACTTATAAATACCACATTTCCCAATAACTCGAAAACTATCACAGCTAAGTAGGTTAACGAGTTGGGAGAAGTAAAAACGTATCTTACCAATTTTATTTCACCAATTGAAAATTACTTAGATTAAGTTGTTAGTTGTGTAATACAAAATAGGCAGTAAATAGCCCCCTTCTTAAGCCGCATAATGGGACGGGCAACTACGAAACCCTACACTGCGCGTGGCCCGACATGCACTTGGCCGGTAACCCTGTGTGTAAAAGCAAACACAATGTTTATACATATTCTGCTGTGTAAAAATTTTATACTGCATTTTCAAAATTATGTTTACAAATGAATATTTTTTTTTTCTTTTTAATCTGAGTCAAAGAACAAATATATTACCTCAGAACGATGCCGTTCTCTATCTGTACTACACTCGATTACTGATAATTTGTACTGTTTATTTGTTGGTGAGCAATTTAAACAGTATCAACGTGAATAAGTATTTATAATTACTCTAAATACAAGAATTTGGGCTGAGGAACAAGTTTATTGGCGATTTACTTATTTATTAGGTGTTCTGCAAGGGACCTTTTTCGGTCCGAGCCTTTGGCGTATCCCCATCCTCAAAAAAACCTTATGAATTTCCTAAGAAACATGGCACGAACGCTACTTTTAAATATTATGAAACAGTTTAATTATTTTATTCATATTTCTTACTAAAAAATAAAGTACTTTGAATAGCCTCATTATAATTCTTGTAATAAACTGCAAAAAATTGAGCTCAAATATTTACGCTGGCTTTCTAAATCTCGACAGGATGAAGTGAAGATAATTAACATTATAAAAGAATGAAAACTATTCACCTCAGCTAAGCGGGATTATTTTTCACATAATGTCGGCACAAATTGCGCGAATATTGCTAATTGAAAAGGCGCGTTCTATGTGAGCAACACAGCTTTAGAGCGCTTGCTTGACGTCTAGCTTGCGGTGAAAGTTTATTGAAAACAAATGACCATCGCTCACTCTCGAGGTGGTGCGATGTCGTTAATCTTTTATCTAACTTTGTATAGTTGTATGCACTCTGTGGTAATGTCACGGATGTCGAGAACACAAAGCGTGCCGAATCGAAGCCGTTACCCAAACCAACTTTGCTATTGTGTTTCCATAATTCCCTCTTTGATATTTAATACATTAACTTCAAGCTAATGTATGTTAACATTAAGTATAAAACTGTATGTGCACATTGTACAAAATCCAGTAGATTACCTACATGATTTTATTATGAACCAGTGCAGGTTATTATTTTTTATTTATTTTGTATGTTGGTTTATTTTTGTCTTTTTTTATTTTTATTCGTTTTGATGATTGTGTATTTTATTTTGTAAAATAAAAAGTATGTACCTATGTATACCTACAAAACCAAAATGTTTTGGAAAAAATAGCCAATATATAGTCAGATTGTAAAAAAAAAAAAAAAAATTTAAAAAATGTAACCTTGCTGAGTTTCTTGCCTGTTCTTCTCAGTTGAAGGCCGACTTACGAACTGGCGGTAACTTCAGTAGCTTTGACCTTCATAGGTGCCCTTCTAGGGCCTAAATTGAATAAATGGCTTTGACTTTGACTTTGACTTTGACTATGTAACATAAATAATGCTAGCTAGTCGAAGGGGGGAATAAATAACTTTCTTCATCTGTCTACTAAAGATAAACCTCATAATTTCATTTAGAACTATATATAGATATACTACGAATGTGTTTAATACTGCGACTACTCACTTTGAGTTTCTTTCGAAAACATTCTTCATGAAAACAAACTGATAACTGAAGAATTAAAGCAATTAAAAACAGAATAAAGAAACCATATCTACAACACAGATGATTAAAAATATTTGTTTAATTGTCTATGATTTTTTAACACCAAATATGATTGGCATTGTAATTGAAAAGGCACCGAATGTTGCCACCCGTCGTGCAACCTATCGGAACGCCCGACTCAAGCACTATTTACTTACTACGATTCATTCGATTAAATCCCTGAATAAACTCATTATATCTGAATGAGACTGCCCGCCGAAAGGCTCCTTTCAAACGATATTAAACCGCATTATCCGCGTTTATTCCCGGCCTTGATTAGTCCCGTATCATTTAGTCCTGTGCTGTAATTATGATTCATCAAACTAGAATGTACCGTAACTATTAGAAAATAGAGCTCAATATTGAGTGTTCAGTTTTGCCGTCGGCGCCTTTGACCGTAGGAGATGAAAAGCACCGCGCGCGACCATTTATCATTGACAAACACAATTGTATTGGGACACAGCACGAGAAATTGGTGGACAAACAATCAAAAACTCAGGTTTTGATGGAGCCGCGGCTAGAAATTATATTTTTTGCCTAGTTTGAGTTGCACAATGATGGCAGAAATATTGCTTTAATTGAAGACGCTTTGATAGATCCGGTTTCGTGTATCGAATTTTATTTTGCGTAAAGTTACTGTTTTTTTTACTACAATCTTGTAACTTTATCGTAACATCCGCAATAAGTATAAGGTACTTTACGACAAGAAGGACTTATTTGTAGAATTATTGACGAAAGATAGCAAGAGTCGATGTCTACAATTTCATAATGTTATAAAGAAAGAAGAAGAAGACGCAGAAAATAATTGACTATTAAAATGTGATAAGTAGATAAAATGTTTTTTTTTGTTCATGTAGGTATTTGAATATTATTTACATTTTACATTTAATTAAATTATGTCTTTAATTTTTATAATAATAAATCATACCTTTTTAAAGGTTTTTAATAATATATTTTTGTAGATTTTAGAGATTTTCGTTTTCACGCCTCACCAAACCATCCAATTCCATCAACATAAGGAAGTGAAAAATAATATTTTTAGTAATCTATCAGTATAATTGCAGAATTTTTAATTGATGCAAGACAAATTTTTCCATTTATACCTTAGTACAAAAAAACTGAAGCTGAAATTTATGCAGGTATATTAAGTTTAAGCACAATATATCTACCTCATCTCGGAGAATATTGTACGTCACATTGATCTAGGATATGGTTCCCGTTTCTGGAGGCGTGAGCGGGGCCCCGCCCAACGGCCCCGGGCCAATGGCGGGCTGAGCCCGAGATGCCCCCCGCGGGACATCGATTGTCTTTACAAGCTCTTGACATTGTCGTTAGGAGGGCTAAGTTTGACATTACTTATGTTTGTTGTAGGAAATCATTGGTTGTAAGTAACTCTGTAAGTAGGGAAGAAGTGACAAGTAAGTATATGTTTGCATCGATTTTTTAGTCGTAGTTTGGATTATTATTATTAATAATGTTTATACGTCGAAGTCGTTAAGCAAGCGTAGGTCACACCTGATGGTAAGTTACCGTAGCCATATAAACGCTTCCAACACACGAGGTATCACACACGTTTTACCGACCCTTCCCCCCTCCCCAACGCTACGCTCTACCTCTCTTAAAATGCTGTCTCTACCTAAGTATTTTTTTTAAAGACTCGAAAGCGTTAGCTTCATTTTGCTTCTACACACACAAAAAAATATAACAAATAAATAGCCTATAGTATGGAGAGGGACATAGGCTACTCTTATCCCGGAAAAGCGCGTGAAACCACGGGAGACAGCTAGTCATATTATAAATTATATAAAAAGACTTGTACTCAAACATGTATATAATATTTAGTTAAGTGAGTGTGGTATAGGCAAGTATACATCGTAACCGTATCAAGAAGAATATAAAATATAAATAAAAAAATCTTTATTTAAGTTTTTTTTTTTTATTATATCTTTTATTTACAACAAATATGTACAAAATACAATCTATATTTACAAAATATAATCTATATATAGAAAATTTCCTCAAGCCTGCCGCTGCTTCCGATTAACGGCAAGGTTCCCAGAAGGCTGGCAGCGTTTCCTCTTTGGATAGCCAAGCTGACGCGTTGGCGGAAAAAGCTCCCCGCCCGCTGGTCTCCGGAGGTCTCGATCAATTTTGAAGACAAGGTGCGGGCAAAACGGCGAGCTTCTGACCCCCATGGTCCCAAGGTCTCGACCGCAAAAGGCATAAAAATATAATTGGGTCCAATCGATGCATATTTTTTGAATTTTGAATTTTCCGCACTGGCCGCCGCTGCCCCTGCAGCTTTACAAGTAGCCGGTAAGTGAGATGGCGCGAGTGTATCGACACATGTGGCATCCCACACCAGCGACTTGCCGACACTCCAAGGGATCAAAGACATACCATCCGGTCTCTTGCCATCGCCCCGCGCAATACCGACTGGTTCCAGTACAGAAGGCACGTTAGCGACAACAAGAGCCCTGCGGTTAATGTAATTAATAGCCGAGTGCCGTGATAGTCGACCAGCACTTAGGGAGCACGAAAGTCCATGGTAGCCGAGCTCATTGACGAGGTCTCCGCAGCGGCAGAGCGGCTTATTTAAGTTGTGTTATGTTAGGTAGTAGGTACCTACTAATAACTTAGTATATTATTTGTTTACCTTTGTCTATAATATGCATATAACAAATAAACATTTCCAAGACCTTAAGTGGCTCTTACGTCATACCCAATATAATCTTTATATATTGGGTAGGAAGCGGAATCTATTTTTATTCCATAATTGTTATTTGAGGGCCAGGCAAACATAACAAGTTTTATAAAATAATTTTAATTGGCTGATAAAAATTGGAATCCATAAAAATTGGCGTTTGAACTGTTTTATTAATAAATATTTATACAGGTAGCAGCTGCACTAAAATCCTCGCTCTGATACCCAAATAATAATTAGCCTGCCCTTAGCACCTCAGTCGGCGTTCGAGAAAAAAGATCTCGTCGTTCCTCGCTCGCGAACCAACATAACCTGTAATTTGGAAATTATTATCTAACACATTGTGCCTTTCTGGTTATCCCGCCGGTCAATTTGCCGTTTTTATGGCTCCCACAGAGCCGCGGTCTCTAATTATCTCCACCACGATCTCGGCCCGAGGCTCCGTCATACGAACCCAAAACTATACCTTGTTACACATAATATAAAGTTTTAATTCGAACAAAGTTTTATTTAACGTTAGCTAAGAGACATGGGAAAATAAGTACGTACCTATATTTTAAAGTGTAATGCTTTGCGCCATAGTATTTGTTTAAGTGTTAGGCTATACTAATTGCTTTTTACATGCGTTAGCGATCTGAGATAGGAGCAACTGTGGATACGTTAAAATATCTATATAGGTTTTCCCAGAGCAATTATGAATTTTTAAATATTTCATTCATTTTATAAAGTATAATAAAAATACACAAACTTTTTGTAAGATTATGTATGATAACGAAACCAAAAAGTCAATAGGTAAGTAAGTTAGGTAGTAATTTAGTTTGAATTAATTAAAATGAAACAAAATGTATAAAAGCAGAAGTCATTATGACGCTCTCAGACATCCACCTTGTTAGTGAAACCCTACAATAAACGATCAAATTTCCTTTTTATATTCTTTTATCTATGCATAATGTCGTAAACTCAAATTATAATCAGTGAGTTTTAACGCCCAATTTTTTAAATTAGAGAAACGTAACGAACCGGGAAAACTCGGATGCCAGTCGTTTAGAAGCGTCGTCAGGCCTCGGCCCTCGTATTCTATTAGAAAGGACTACTAATAAAATTAATTTATTTCTCGATTACAACAGTAAAGTGAGTTCAAAACGCGCCGCGGCCCACGTCATTAATCACATTAATTAAGACGAGCCATAAGCGCTTTTGTTCGTGGTTCTCTCGATAAACGAACGCCTTCTTTACGCTCCGACAAATTATGGAAAGCTCGTGTGAGCCGGCAATAACCGTGTGGTGATCGTGCGCAGCGCAGTGACATGACACCGCGATGCCGTGACACCGTCGCATTCTGCCGAGTGCCGGCACGTGTGCCGTGCGAGCCGGATCACCACGATTAATAAATACTACATAGGGCTGTCACACACCCAGATTAAGCTGGGCCAGTTAAAACCTACTATGATCAAAGCAGGTGACTTACAGATTTGGTAGAAAACAGTAGTAGCTTCTTAAATCGATTGACTATGTAGCCAACTTTATTATGTCGATTCTAAAGATACACTTCTCATATTTCCAATCCCTTGTAGTAGTTATGGTCTCCAAACTATATGCAAATTATCTAATAGGTTTAATAACTTCATATTTTTCCCTGGCAACCCTAGTTAGAGACAATATTGTTAAACGGTTCGATGTGTGATCACTTTTAGATACAATCTTGTTATTATTGTGTTATGTGTGTAATCGAATAACCGCATTGGTGAAGTTTTTAGTAACGGCGCGCGGTCACGATTTGATGCGCCCGCGCCTGCGCTGGAGCCGTGTGGCTAATTATTCAATTCAATTGTTTTTGATGAGATTGATGGACGGAAAGTGCGGCTCCACACGCTGTGATTAACAAAGGCGTCGCCGAATTAATTAATATTCGAAACGGCAGTTGTTATTCATCTTTATTCAATAAATATATATTCGAATCAATCTTCTTTTGAATACATTATTGGTGTCGAGATAATTATAGATCTGGTGGAGTTTGTAGTTGATACTTAGGTATGAGTTTGGATCTCTCTAACTTTTGAAGAGGAAACTTAGGTAGGTACCTCTATGTATATGTATGTATGTATGTCTAAATTAAGGTAAGGTAAGATGAAACGCAAAGAAATTAATAAAAACCATAAAGCAAATCCGTGATAATGTCAAAGTTAAAACTTAAGAAATATTATAAAATATGTTAAAAATGAAACAAATAAAGTATCCTCATGTTTCCTTCATCCACAATCATGTTTTATTGCTTTTGTTATATTATTAGGAAGTTAATACGAAGTAAATTTTTTAATAGGTGTAGTAACGATAAAAATAAAATTAACGCAATTCGTATTAATCATGCAATTAAATTAAATTATAACTATTTATATACAAACGTACATAAGATACGTATATTTAATTATGCAGATGTGTTGATATTTAAATTTTTATGGATTATCCAATTCATCACTTGTTGGCTAATTTATTCATATGTTTTTATGATGAGTTTGGCATCAAGATAATAAACTCTTCGTGTCTATACACAATTATGGTTCAGCAAAGACTTTCAAACGCATATTAGCTAACGTCCAGTCGTTGCGTACAGAAAAAATGCAGCAAAAACAATAACTTGACAACTAAAATTTTTAAATTTTCAGAACATTCGTTGTTGTTGTTGTTTGTCTTATATGCCCAAAGGCAGGAAAAGGTCTGAACCATACAGGCTTGTCTTATTTCAATTTTCTCGAGTTGTATTAATAAAGTCACAAAATAAATCACTTCACTGTCAGTCACCATCCTTAAAAGTCATGTTTAAGTACAATGGTGGTAAATTGTACAAAAACTTTACACGTACTTCTTGAGATAACTTGAAAAGTCACGATACACATAATTCATTTCATTTCACTTCACTGGTGCACATCGATGATCTTTATTGGATAAAATACCACAAAAAATACGCAATAAAACTCAAAATAAACAAATTTATGAAAATAAAAATGAAAACGCAACGTCACTCTGCAAGTTCCCGCCAAAAAGTCTCAGAACATTCGAATTTGAGCGGCAAAGAGATTATGTCTCTACTTTTTTAATAGATATATTTTTATGCGTCGCATCGCAGCGCAACTAGATCTAATGAGGTTTTACTTATTTTTAGCATGTAAATATTTGTGTTTTTAAGACAATAATTATAATAAATTAATTTTATAATAATTTGGGTATTTATGCTTAGGTTACTAAATATTCTAATTGTGTTTAGTTTTATGTCAAAGATTATTAATAGTCGATAATTTGTGCATACACCCGTAGTGTGATAAAATCCTTGCGATTTATTCATAAAAGCTATTAAATATTCATAGATAATGTCGAAGAAAATTATAACCACACATTTGTTGATGGTAAGAATTAATTGAAAATATTTATTACAGTTGATAGGAACATTAGGTAGGTACATATATTAATAGCATTTGAACGGAACGATGAAATTGGTTAGTTTTGATTTTGATAATAAATGCTGGATTGTATGACATATTTTCATTTCAGATCTTTTCAGAGCGTAGCGTTTATTCGCTCAAAGAGCAGCTCGACTAGGAAAGTGCCGAATGAAAAACCTCCAACGTACAGAATACCGCAGGCAAATAACTTTATGTTGTGTTTCTGTGCGTGAGTAAGGTCCCCAATGCAACCTTCCGAACCGGTATTAGAGTATTAGAGTCAGACTTTTCATAAGTGCCTGCGAAGGTATTCTAATTGAATTTGAATTATTTTTTTAAGTGTTTATCGGGGGGGAAGGGTCGGTTAATCGTGAGTGATGTCTCGTGTATGCAAGCGTCCATATGGCTACGGTAACCGCTTACTAAGAGCCGTTTTTTTAGCGACATCGGCAAAAACTTAAGCTGAATGATTTGCACGCATAGCTTAAACTTCTACTAAGAAAGGGCTAAATTTTGCCCTATACGGGTAAAATAGCCTATTCAAAATTAATATTGGCGGTTACTGCAGTAGCTTCATTTAAATTGCTCTCATTTGAGTATGAGTAGGTACCTACTATGACTTTATTATCCAACTTATTTATAACAGCAATAATTAAAAGAGCACTCTATACCCTCTATCTTGAACCAATATCGCAGTAAACATTACCCCAGCCGTATAATAAAGCGCTGATCCGCTGATGGATGACCGTTCGGTCTGCGCGCGCGCTTATTTTCGCCAGCTAATTAAAATTTCGACGTCGTCAGTTAAGCGGCAATTACTGAGCGAGATTGCGCGATACTGCGCTAAAAGGGACCGGTTAATAGCTAAAGTTACATTGAGATCACTATAAGGGTTGTTATATACTAAACTGGGCTGTTACATTGTATTTTCCCCTAATGAGATACTTAAGTAATTTTGCATTAGGTATGGTAGAGCATCTAAAGTAGTCTCTTTGTAAGGGATTTGTAAGCGATCTTAGATTTTCTAGATAATTTGCAATATGTGTATGCCAGCAATATTTATAGCTTTTGTTTATATTACTTAGTTAGCAAACAAGCATACGGCCCGCCTGATGGTAAGCGGTTACCGTAGCTTATGGATGCTTGCAACACCAGGGGGTAACTCGCGCGTTGCCGACCCTGCAGACATCTCTTCACATT
Organism: Achlya flavicornis; assembly: GCA_947623365.1. Taxonomy (NCBI): domain Eukaryota; kingdom Metazoa; phylum Arthropoda; class Insecta; order Lepidoptera; family Drepanidae; genus Achlya; species Achlya flavicornis. Next base: position 4,685,053 of record OX392469.1, read on the forward strand.
CTTATTGAAGAACCCCATGCCACACACCCAATGGAGTACACATTGGGAAAACCACGGCGGGGAGCTCATTCCACAATATGAGCTATTTCAAATTTCAAATTAATAGCATCAGTGGTTGCTGAAATATAGGTCTGAGACAGACGGACAGACGGACGGACAGACGGACGGACACCAAAAGGGTTCTTTTGTACCTTTTTTGTGAGGGACCCCAAAAACGTAGGTACTTATTTAACATTTTCCAATTTTCTTTCTACAATACGATTTAACCTTTGCGGGACAAATATATTACTTACATTCAACAGCTTAATTTTATGTAGCGATCATCAAAAGACATACATTTTCTATCTTTACGTTAACATAAAGCTAAACCTAACTAAAAAGTGTTAATTGGATACACATAGACGAGTAAGTGATTACATTACACAATACATTGTGCATTTCAATTAGCTGAGTCACATCACATTGCATGTTACAAGCTGTACGAGAATCGTACCGAGTTACTACAAAATGATTACCGAGTACCGATGCCTAACCGTGTATGACAAACTGATGTATCACGCACGATACACCCATTATACCAATGAGGAATTATATCTTCATTGACTACTGTGAGTGAGCATGTTCCTTCTCTGTAATTATCTCGTATTAAGACCTATTACCGCATACTATGGGCTATCAATTTAATACGTCGCCATTTCAATAATCAGCCTTAGACAATGGCCACCGTATTGAACATGTCTTCTTGTCGATGAGAATTTTGCAAATATCGACATGCATGATGCATGAGTGTTAACCATAGAGTGAGAATATTAATAAAGCGTGAGAAGTTTGCATATGCATTCATAGATATTATATCGTAAACTAGTTGATATACTATAAAAAAAAAGATATGAGTTCCTTGTCATTAGTTCCCTGTAAAAGTATCGATAAAAATGAGAAATTGGCATTCATTATATGTATTTAAACAATGGCCATGCTAAGAAGTCATATTTGACTAGAGGGTGTCTCCTTGCCGCACTATGTTTGTCTCTTTTTGGCACACACAGAAAAAAAGGTTCTACAAAACTAGTTATGTAGGTTGACGTTTTGTTGGGGAAACTAACTTTAGTTGCTTTAGTTACATTTAATCTTATATCTTTGTTCTTTAATCAAATAATTTAGTAATGAATCAAAACTAGTTTTGTTACTGGTAAGTTTTAGTTCACAAGGCACTCTGTTTAGGTTATTGGTAGTCAAATTTTGTGTTACTGTTAAATAATAAAAAAAAACAGTGCATGGATATATATGGGCTGTGAAAAGTTACCTATTAGGAAGGCCCTATTATAGTCGTTCGCGCAGTTCGTTTCAAGGCAACGTTACACACACACTCATAGCACATACCTACTGTAGTAAAGTCGCTCTATTGATATTTTACCTCCATGGGCATACTATAACTATAACTAACGTTACGTTTTCTGTAATAGCTGGATATGACGAATTTATCACTAAGCGATTGTCATTCCGCATCGACAATGTAAATTACATTCTCCCTTTTATAATTGCACTCGTACTCTGCCGATCCCTAATTCACCCCTTAGGGCAGGCTTCTAGTTCCTACGGATTTACCTGTTGATACATATAGATATTTATGAGGTATAACGTTTATTCAATGAGGCGTCAATTGAAGATATACTTAATTTATTTGCAATACTTCAATGCTCTTTTGAATTCATGTAGACACTGCCCGCCCTCAAGGCATTCAAAGGCTATTTGCGATTATTTCCGAATTTCATTAATGCGTTATCATTTCGTTAATCACGTTTGTTTGCTACGGAAATTTACACTCTCAAGTTTGTCTTGAGAGTTGATATTCGAGTGGGAAAGATTTAAAAGAGAGGAGATGAAAGATGCCGCCACCATTTGTCACTACTTTCGGAACGAGGTGGCGGTGTAAAGTACTGGCCCGCCCTGTTTGTATCACGAGTTTTCTTTTTCTTCGCGATCTGACGATGGAATGCGAACTTAATGGTTTCGGTTTTAAGAGCATAGCCAATCATTTCGTCATCAAAATTAAGGAAGCATTACGTTTTGCGTGCGAAAATTGCAGAGGTGGCCATCGCGGCACTTATGCTATTGAGAACATTAGTAACATGGGCATATATTCAATAAATAAATAATAAAATATCCTGGGACATTCCTCACACACGGTCATCTGATCCCAAACTAAGCAGAGCTTGTACTATGGAAACCAGATAACTGATATAATACTTTTTATTCATACTTACTAACGATTCAAACTAAACTACAAAATAAATAACTGTCAGTCTTGATCGAAAGCCTAAGTTTGCAATTATCTTTTGTGCTTGTAAATTATACGACTGAATTTATTAAGTCTAGATCTATTGCCTTCGGCAGATTGTTCTACTCATATATTAGTATCTCACTTAGCTTGATATGAACCAAATAAAAGGTTTCATAAACAAACTATTCTGAACTCTTACTAACATACTTAAAGTATATTACATTACGAAACATTGATCGACGATGAAAATATGCGGCCAAAGTTCGCGTGTAAGCACGCCACAGTTATAAATAGCAATTAAATAATTTGTGGCACTAATATGTAGATTCGGGTGCGTGGATCAAACGGCCATTAGACGCAAAACGCCAAATCATTTACAAGAAAGCGAGAGCCCGCCTCGTTTTATTTACATAATTTATTCAATTCAATACCCAACTGTTGTAGCTTTAAAAAGTAAAATGATCTGCTCTATTGCTTTATTTGTTTTTATTTTGTATTTATTTGGGTAAATTATAAGCCGATAAATACATTTCCAATATTTTATTATAATTAATCGATTAGTAACTAAGTACTTATGAAAAGACAAGTTTGGAACTGCGGTTGGATCTAGGATTGCTTTAGAAATTTGAAAGTAGGCTTTGCACACATATAATACAAAAAAAAAAACTATTTTTTTTAATTTTTTTTCGTACGACTAAGTCGGTAAACAAGCATACGGCCCGCCTGATGGTAAGCGGTTACCGTAGCCTTATGGACGCTTGCAACACACGAAGCATCGCTCACGCGTTACCGACCTTTCCCCCTCCCCTATGAGCTCTGGCGACCTAACTCATGCGCAGGAACACAACTTTACGCAAGATAAAGTAATTTGGCTGCGGTATTCTGTAAGGTACTTCCCCAGTCGAGCTGCTCTTTGAGCGATTAAACGCTACGCTCTACCTCTCTCAAAAATATCAAAGTATTTAAAATAAATGTGAAATATATATTGAAGTTTACTCCATAGACTCTATTCCACAAAAAACGAGCTACAACAGTTTTCAACTCAGGTTATGATACAATCTTCCAAATATTAAACTAATATTTAGGCAACGCTTTGCCCGAAGCCGCCTCATTTGCATAAGGTGCGGTCTCGTTTTATAATAGTTTGATACTTTTGATAGGTAGTCCGCATCTACGTTCACATCGCTCATATTAAAAACGACTATTAAAACTCGGATTAACATTGAACATTCTTGATTGATAGCAATACGATAAAAGAATCGATATTAACACCGATTTTACATAGTTAATCGTCCACTTTTGACGCGTAAATGTAGTTATATCGATTAAATTTAATTTGAAAACGAAAATATTTTTTTGACAGAATTTACGATCGATCACGCAACTTTTTATTAAGTGAGTGTTTTTAATATTTAATTTAAAAACATCACAAGTGAAAATAATAATTTTCTCTTTTGCGACATGACAAAGAAAATGGCTACAAGTATATACAACATAGTATAGGCGAGTAAATAATGTTATGTGATAAATCATGGGCGCAGTAGCGGAACCGCCGCTTATTCTGAATGCCAAATCGAAGTTAATCTATAATGAAAACTGTTGCCGTCTTTGTCATTTCAGACATCATTCACAATGACAAGTATACTTTTAACAAGAGATTAACTTTGATTTGGCTTTCAAAAACTGGCAGTTAGTCGCGTCGCATGTTGTTGTAAATATCATAATCATAGTCCAATAGCCAGTTAATATTATGTCCCTGTCGGCACTGTGTTTTATTACAGCTTTACCTTAAGAGAGTTTTATAGGAGCTTTGTTTTACTAGTAACTTACTCTCTCAACTCTTAGCTCTCAACTTCTTTGTCTTTTCTGACCCTTTCCTGTTTACCAGCTGGAATAAAGACGATGATGATCAATATTGATTGAAAACCAGCAAAATTTTCATAGTTTACTAAAACTCATAATAGTTAAATGCATGTTCAAAAGTAGAAAATTCACTAGTCAGCCATTTTTCACACCATAGAGTTAGAATATTATAGAGTGATACCTTGCGCGAGGCTTGAGCAGTTTCGATATAGATGCATTTGCAGATATATCGTCCACTTGTTGATTTACAGTCAGACATGATCTGGCTGGCTACCACCCTCAAGTTGAAAATCTGTCGCCAAGCACCTATCTGTGTGTTCCGACAGCTGCACTTGAGAGCCAGTTCGTTTTAGGCTTTGCGTGCTTACATTTTACCTTCGACCACATTATCACTTACCATGGTGAGATTGTGGACAAATACAGGCATATACAATGCAAAAAAAAAAAAGACAATATGTCTATATGGATTCCTTATCATTTGTTCCTGCTAAATCTATACTAATATTATAAAGAGGAAAGATTTGTTGGTTCTTTGTTTGCATTGAATAGGCTCCGAAACTACCGAACTGATTTGAAAAATTGTTTCACTGTTGGGAAGCTACACTATCCCCGGGTGACATAAGCTACTTTTTATCACGGGAACGCGGGTGAAACCGCCTGAGACAGCTAGCGTATAGATAAAAAACGAAAAATTGGTATTCATTATAAGTATTTTAGTCGTTCAAAATATGTATGTACGAGCACTTCGTTTTAAGGCATTTAGACCGTACCCGTGCTCACAGAGCGTACTCTCGTACAGTCGCTCTATCCTATTCTAACTCTACGTGTACCACTAATGTAGAAAACAAGCATACGGCCCAACTGATGGTAATCGGTTTGAATCGGTAGACTTTTCCAATTGTCTGCACGGTAGAAGGGTACTTTGTAGTACCCACCTAACTGACTTTCCATTCAAGCTTTCCATTTATATGTTTTTGTTTTTACTTTAGCATTTTAAACACAGAGGATAATCTTAATGCCAAAGATGGGTTACATTATTTTGTATTATGACGGGCTCCTTGGACCTATCACACCACAGGTCGTGGGTTCTATTCCCACCCAGGAACATGCATTTGTGTGCATGAACATGTATGCATGTCCTGAGTCTGGGTGTAATTGTAATTCAGTATGTAACTCCAACAGTAGTTTGACCACTAGCCTACCTCCACCGATCCGCATTGGGCACGCGTGATGGAGTATGTGCCCATTTTCTTTCACCCTAATTTGTGAAAGGAGGCCTGTGCTCAGCAGTGGGACATTATAGGCTGATGATGGTATATATTTACAAACAAAAAGTATTGTATTTGGTATATCAATAAGTTATCTGGTTTCCCATTAGCCGTGTGTGAAGTATGTCCCAGAATATTATTATTATTCTAAAAATCTGTTTAAGGAAAATATAACAAGGACTTTGTAACCGGTCAAAGACAAACCTACGCAGTAAAAAATTGAAGGATATAGCCTCAGAGTAGATAAATACTACGTACAAATATAGCTAAAACTGTTTTTTTCTGCTTACCATTTATAGGTATTTATAGAATATTTAAACACGTAGCAGCTATTATAAACATTTTCTGAATAAATCGTTGGCGCTATTAGTGTATATTTAATAGTTATTGATGGTTTATCGGTGTTTGTGTGGCATTGTAATAGATATGTGTTGATTGAAATGATGTTCAACGTACAGTTGTGCTATTAACTGTTTAAAAACTTTATCCATAATCGTCTATTGCGATATAATCGTCATTTTCTCAGACGTTTAATTATTTCGATTATAATATTAATGGCTTATCATTAGTATTAAATAAGGGATAATAATTTGATAGGCCACCATAATTTCTATCGACTCAATCTATTGATGGTTTCTAATTAGTTTTTTTTTAATCTTATAACATTTTACTTTAATTATCTTAGCTTTTAAAAGAAATTATTAATTTTAAATGTGTTTCATTTTTCATTCACTTTACCAGGATGAAGAGTAGCTTTTAGAGCCAGAATTTTCAAAATTATATCGGCAATATAGTCTAATTATAGTATATACCTACGTACCATTTATATATGTTTATTATTATATATTCTTTAAAATCAATATTTTAATTTTTTCATTGATTGTACCAAAATCCGACAATCATTATTTGGAAGCCAGTGGCGATTTTATTGTTTTATGGTGTTTTGATGGTTGTGTTGATTAAGATTGGATGATTTTCATTCAAAATACATTTGACTGTGCGCAAAACAGCTTGCTTCAGTTTCTACATAAGTGATGTCGACCAACATTGAGAAGACCAGTACCTTCGTAGGTCTTAAGTAGGTAATTTATAGATGAGAAATGGGAAAGCGAGTAGCTAAATCGATTATTTACTTTCACCTCAGAATTAATAAGTAGATACCTACCTACTTAGTTGTTGTAGCAATAGCTAGAGGTAGAGCATAGCGTTTATTCGCTCAAAGAGCAGCTTGACTGGGGAAGTACCTCCACCTTACAGAATACCGCAGCTTCAGAGTATATAAATACTACGTACCCGCAGCCAAATAACTTTACGTTGTGTAAAGTTGTGTTCCTGCGCGTGAGTAAGGTCGCCAGAGCTCATAGGGGAGGGGGGAAAGGTCGGTAACGCGTGAGCGATGCTTCGTGTGTTGCAAGCGTCCATATGGCTACGGTAACCGCTTACCATCAGGCGGGCCGTATGCTTTTTTACCGAAAAAAAAGTATTTCAGATTCAGATTCAGATTCTTTATTTGCTAGAACATGGTATACAGACGTTAGCCTTAATATTATATAACATCGAAATAACACATTCTGCCACGGGGGGCGTGCAAAAGTACATCACATAAAAATAATTAAATTTAAATATAATAATCAAAATATCCAATTAAAAACAAAAAATTAAAAAGTACCTAACAATAATAAACAACAGAATAAACAATAATTAACATAATCGTATTTATCTATGTCCCTTCACATATAAATATAATTTAAATAACAAATTTAAATTTACCACTTTTTTTTAAGGAATTCATCCATCGAATAAAATACACTAGCAACCAGCCACTCTCGCAATGCTTTCTTGAATTTGTGTATGGGTAAATCTTTAATATGGCTTGGTAGGTTGTTATAAATTCTTATGCACATACTATAACAGTTTTTTTTGAACAGAGTTGTCCTAGGAAATCTATCCAGAACCAATCTGTTACAATTTCTAGAATTTCTCACAAAATATTCTGAAGCCGTCACAAACAAATCCTTGTTTTGCTTGACAAAAATACAAGCCTCTAGAACATACATCGATGGCAAGGTTAAAAGATTCATAGAAGGAAATAATGGCTTACATGAGTCACAGAACTTTGCGCCACACAAAGCTCGAACACATTTTTTTTGGGCTATAAAGGCCCTGTTAGCATCAGTGCTGTTTCCCCAAATTAGCAAGCCATACTGAAGGACTGAAGCCACATAACCGTGGTAGGCCTTCAGTATTGTCTGCTGTGAAGTAACTCGTCGCAATCTATGTAATACATAGACAAAGCGGTTTAGTTTTGAGCATACCTTTGTTACATGTGCCTTCCAATTACAATTATTATCAATTATAAGTCCAAGAAAAGTAGTTTGAGTTGTTTTTTGTAATTGTTTATCATTAATTTTGACATTAAGGTTTATGTCTTTACCATTCCTATGAGAAAAATGTATATATTTCGTTTTAGATAAATTTACATTCAGATTATTTTGAATTAACCAATTAATTATTACATTTACAGTCCCATTTATTTCTCTTTCATATAACTTAAGGTCTTGGCCACCATTTTTAACTATAACAGATATGTCATCCGCAAACAAGATACATGGATGAGAAATTGTTTCAGGGAGATCGTTAATATATAGGAGAAACAACAGTGGACCCAAAATGCTCCCTTGAGGTACCCCGGTTCTATTTTGCAATGTAACTGACTTGTAGGATACAATCGTATTCATATTATCGAGTTTAGTTACTTCTACCCTCTGACATCTGTTATTTAGATATGATCGTATCCATTGTAACGCTGGGCCTCTAATGCCATAATGCTCTAGTTTTTTTAGTAAAATATCGTGCGAGACACAGTCAAAAGCTTTGGACATATCAAAGAAGATTGCTGTTACATTTTCTTTATTATCAACTGCATCCAACACTTTTTTCACTAAGTCGAACATTGCTAATACCGTAGATTTATTTTTTTGAAACCCGTATTGTTCTTTTTTAATTACTTTATTTTTTAGGCAAAATATGGTTAATCTTTGGTGCATAACTTTTTCAAATATCTTGGATAGTATTGGGACTAGTGTTATTGGCCGATAGTTGCATAATTCCTTTTGGTCACCTTTCTTATGTAACGGCTTTACTATCGAGAATTTTAAGTTATCTGGAAAACTTCCAGTCTCTAATGATAAATTTACTAGGTGTGTTATTATAGGCGCGAGTTCAGTTTTGCAAAACTTCATTATCTTGGTGTTTATACCATCATAGCCTTCTGCGTTTGTGTTATTTAAGGAAGTTATGATATTTTCGATTTCTTTTACATTTACGGGTGTGAGAAAAATACTGTCGCTAATTTTGTTTCCCATATCTCTGGCAATACCTGAATTAAGACATGGATTAGCACTTTTGCTCCCATTATTTTGGTCAATAAAATAATGATTAAACGCGTCCGCAATTTCTTTTGGATCCTTAACCAACGTGTTACGAATTCTTAATGTATTTATATATCGTGTGTCTGTTTTACTTTGAGCCTCAGTTTTAATTATTTTCCAAGATGTTTTACATATATTTTTCGAATTATCTAGCATTTTATTATAACTATTTTTTTGGGCTGTGCTTACGCAGTTTTTTAGTATTTTGGAGTATTTTATATAAGCTTGTTTATATTGATCGGTTTTGTTTCTGTAATATTTTAATCTTAAGTTTCTTTTCTTTCTACAGCCGTTTTTTATGCCTTTTGTTATCCATGTTGAAGAGAGAGTTTTTTGTTTTTTTATTTTTATAAATGGGAAGCATAGCTTATATAGTAAAATTAGTAAGCTATGAAATTCCTCAAAAGCATCATTGAATAATGTTTGTCCAAAAACCTCAGAAAATGTTAGACTTCTTAAATAGTTACGAAATTTTTTCATATTTTCCAAACTATAGTCCTTTTTATAGGACCACTCGGATTGCTGATTAACGTTAACTTGAGATATTATGTAGCTCAGAGTTTGAGCTGTTTCATGGTCTGATAACCCAAGCTTCTTAATTTCCGCGATTGGGTCTTTGATATTGCTCAATATATGGTCGATGCAATTACCTTGTCTGGTTGGGCCATTGATATGAGATTTAAGGTTAAAATTGTTTATTATGTCATTATATTGTTGTGTAATATTATTTGATTTTAGAGTATTAATGTTTATATCACCTGTTATTATTATATTGTTATTTAATTTTGTAAGTTTTTCTAAAATGTATTGTAATTTATTGAACAGAACATGAACGTCCGATTTTGGTGTCCTGTATACACAGATAACATAAAGCTTAAGACAAGGCACTTCGATGCCACAACATTCAAATTTTTCGGTAACGCTTAAGTTTTTAATGTACTCCAATTCAGTATATGGGAGACCATGTTTAACCAATATACAAACACCACCTCTCTTTTTTGTTCTACAGTATGATGAAGCAAGTTCAAAATCTTGAATGATAATATTATCTTCATCTCCTTTTTTAACAAACGTTTCGGATAAGCATAAAACGTTTACATTTAGGCCTGATTTACGTAACTCCGTGAGTGCTACTTCCATAAAATCCTTTTTTGATAGAATACCGGCAATATTTTGGTGCATTAATATGAATTTACTCATTTTAGGTTCGAAAAAAGGTGCTTTTTTTATTTTCGTTCATACTTTTGATAATTGATTGTTTGAAATAATATGGAATGGTCCCTTTTGGTGCTCGTATGTGATTATTTTCGTTTTTAGTATAATCATTTTTTGTAATTCTTGAAAAGTAATAAGGGATGGTGCCCTTTAGCGGAATATTATTATTATTTTTATTTTTATACATGCGATGCGTTTTTTGTTTATTTATTTTATTTTTATTATCTTTCCAATTAGTAGTCTTTTTATTTTTAGATTTTTTGTATGCCAAGAATTTGTTATCATAGTCTATTTGATTTATTGCATTAATTATTTTATTTCTTATATGATCAGATTCATTCAATTTATCATAATTATTGTTCAAATCCAAAAAATTGCTGTTTGGAAAACGCGTGCAAATCAATTTTATATTATCATTGAGCTTACTTTCACTTAAATATTTATTACTAAGTACTCCTAATCCTATAATAGAAAAATCACGTAATTTATTAAGTATATAACTAAGGTGTATCATAGTGTCCATCGGATTCTGGTCGTGTTCACCAACTGAGAGTACTATTCTATCCTTTTTAGTAAATTTGTAAATATTGCAGGTATTTAAAATTTGTTCAGTAGGTGCTTCCGGCTTGATAAATGAAGTCACAGAATAATTCTCTTGTAGTTTTTCTTTCTTTTTTTGTACGGCTAAGGATACATTAGAGCATTGTTCCCCACCTATAATGTAAATATTTCTCTTCTCTTTCACCATAATTTCCATGTTGAGTGTCATTGTATTTTGTTTATCTTGATGCTGAGTGATATCCGTTTTTGTCTTCGTTCCCAGATATTTTTTCCTATTACATTCCTGATTTATCTCTTTGGATTCCTTGTGTATCCATTCCAGACCTAGATCTACGGTACTTGTGTTCGCTTGTGTAGTATGGTCTGTCAATATCGGTTTACAGATTGGACTGTTCTCAAATAATAGTATCTTTGTAGAATCCTTCCTTGACGGCGTCTTTGCTTTACGTTGAGGTGTGATCCCACTGCAGACATTTCTCAACAGGTAAATATGCTGTTCATGTTCTTTAATTTTTAATTTCAATTCTCTATTTTCAATGTTTGTACTATCAATTTCATGATGAGCTGCTGCTAATTCTCGTTTTAGCTGTTTTATTTCACTTTTTAGGTCTTTAGTGCCTTCTGCATCTGCATATGTTGATAAATCAAAGCTCCTGATTGCCTCATCCGATTCATTATTATCCAAACTATCAAAAGAATCGTATGATTTTGATCTTGTTAACGGTTTGCGGATTGTAATATTTGACTGTGTTATTGGAGAGATTTCCATTTAGAAAGCAGCTAAAATGAGTATTAAGACTTCTCTTTAAAATATTCACAGTTGGACGAAATTATTCCACGCTGATGCTTTTTGGGCCATTTAACTAATAGCGTACGGGTCGTATATTTCTTTGCGTACGAATCGGATTTATATACTGGCAATACTTTCCAATTGAGTCTATGGATTTTTTCAATGCGTCAGGTTGGTATAACGTATTTTGACACTTATCAAATCACACCAATCAGCTGTTTTGTGACTTTGTGTTGATAAAAATTGTCGAATAGTAAAGTTTGTTTACATACGTAATTGTCGTTATGCAGTGATTTGAAGTTTTGATCCAATTTCTGTGCTCCAAATATTTCTTGTTTCGTCCACAAGATATAGCTTACTTAATGCCACAAATATCACAGTGAGGGAATTTGAGGTTATGTTAACAATGTACACTTATCAAATCGAAGTTTTAGTGTGTTTAAACAATTAACAATTACTTTTAGAAGCAAGAGCAAAATAATACGTGTTTACTTATCAACTACCGGATCCGGAACTTCAACGGAAATTTACTTAGGTTCCTACCACATTCATTTAATTTTTGAAATTAGAATCCTTATTCTCCAGTCATACTTCATCTCATAGGCAGGGAATCCTAAGAAAGATCATCTAGCAGAATTCTAGACTTGTAGGTCCCTTCCTTGTTGAGAGATGTTCCGCATTTTTTAGGTGACTTTTGATGTGAATATCAAATTTCTATACTATTAATCTGATTGCAATGGAAAATTGTAGGTTTTTGATATAGAATCAGAAAAAGCACTCCGGCTATTAGCTAAGGTTATAAATATTGTTTACTAGCTGTCCCCCGCGGTTTCACCTGCTTTCCCGAGATAAAAAGTAGCATATCTCCTTTTCCATACTATAGGCTATCTGCATGCCAAATTTCATGATGATCCGTTGAGTACTCGAGGTGTGAAGGCGTAACAAACAAACAAACTCATTTTCGCATTTATAATATTAGTTAGGATTAGGATAGATATGTAGCAGAAGTAAGAAGTGGTTTCGGTACATACTATGAGTATCTGTACGTGGATTACGTAACTTTGTCGCAAATGAAGAATTTAAATAAAATTAAGATTGAAATAAATCATCATCGTTACAAATATTACAAAATCGAAAATGCTTCCATTTCCAATAATACACTGTTTGCATTTGCAGTTACCAGAACGTACAGAAGTAATCAGAAAACCAGTTTCAATTCGAAATTGATTGAAACTTATTGCAACAAAGTTACATGATAACCAAGCGCAGTATTCAGTTCTCACCGAATATGCCCAGATGTATCATAGATAATCTTGGGCTTACAGAATAAAATTAAATAAGGAATAATATTTTTACAGCGTAATAGATGCCTTAGAGAGTATTCTAATAGAACAAGGTGAAGGCGGGCGCGGTGAGAGCCGCCCTTTTCTCTCCCACCAATCAGATGCCGCTGGCATGTCTCCATGAGATCACAGCGGAGCCGCGGCAAGGCGGCGGCTCACTACAAAGCAGGGGGCTAAGTTATCAGCGGATTGCCTGCCACCTATCCGCAGCTATTCACCAGCGAATTATAGGATTCTATGACAACAATCTATATTGTATGACGGGTCAGTTTGCGCAACTCTGGTTTTAAGATTCTACCATTTCTACCTAATGCGTCAAGGTGCATGAACATGTCTGTATGTCCCGAGTCTGGGTGTAATTATGTAATTAAGTATGTATTTACAAAAAAAGGAGTATATGTATTAGATTAGTTTTCTGGTTTCCATAGTACAAGCTCTGCTTAGTTTGGGATCAGTCAGCTGTGTTTTTTCGTTTTCACGTCGTAAGAAAAGTTTAATGGTCAGATTTTAAATTAAAATAAAATACGTCACTATATAAATTAAAACTGACATTAACAAAAGATAAAATAATATTAAGTCTTTTATTTATTACAAAAATAAAAGATTGTATTGTTATATCCTTTACCTTACACAATCGGCTTTAATATTGTCGTAAAATTAATTGATTATTAATTGCTTAAAGCAGCAATGCAATCCGCTTATCGCCCGCTCCTTGACCTCGGGACGACACCGTGCACCGCTTTCATAATCCAATTAAGAATAATTGTCGATAAACTGACAGGCCAGATAGCGATTTATGTAGTGATATTTCAGCATCGTTAATAAATTTATGCTTGTTCTTGCCGTTTGATTGCACGCCGTGTTTCCATTAAGTTTATTCGATTCGCGTCCCAATGACTCTAAATATTGACAGCTCGTATTACAATAAAAGATTAACGTTGTATAATGTCAAAATATTCGCGAGTCCTCGTTTAATTCGCTGTTGCGTTATTAAATTTTTCTTAACTGGCCGATAATTGTGGCTACCGTTCGTCTGATAAGTAGCTGTAGTATCAATGTCATGTTGGTGTCGAAATGGCTCGATTATTTAAGGATAAGTAATTTTTAAATATGCATGTGTAGGTAATTATATTGTCTGCGGCGGTCGAATTGCCGACGGGAAAATTCTCTGGGCATAAGTAACGCAGGCAGGAAAGATTAAATTTAGACTTTAAACAATTTGTGGTAATTAGGTAGAAACCATATCTTATTACAAAATCAAGAACAATTAAATAATATGATGAATCAATCTAAACCATCTTGAACCGCAAAGCAACGCATGTACTGGCCCCCTTATTACAAAAGAAGGTTTAAGTCAAGTCTAGTAAACACTAGATTTTAAATATATCCGTCACTTTCTAACGTCATATAACAGAAAGAGCTAGGGCTATCTTAAAACCTGGCTTCTAGCCAAGTCGTGTACCTATTTTGTTTTATTCAAACCCTACCAAAACTGTATATATAACAAGAGAAGATATGCAATTGATACCTATTCATGAGTGCAAGTTTACATGGTTTATTTGCAACACGGCCGGGACCGCTTCCCCGGTATTGTCAGCTCTATTGATTTCGCGGCACATTGCCTGTGTGAATAACGATCTCTGCGGTGAACCCTGACTTATGGCTGCATCCTCCCGATTTATTAGATCGTTACACCGCATCGGGGCAAAATAAATTCAATTTCATACAATTCTTACCCCGTATTTCACACCGTGACAAATACTGTACGTAGCTTGGAATCGTAAGCTGTTTTATGCGGGTAATGTTTCTGTTGTGTTTGATTGTAGTGTTTTATTTATGTAAAGAGGTAAGAAATTTTATTGGCTATGAGAACGGGCTAAAACTTTCTATAAATGATGTAAACACGTCCTGTATCTACGTATTTGACTTAAGAAAAATATGTAAGATAGCTATGTCTTTGATTTTATTTAAATGTCTGCGAAATAAACTGTCGAATTACTAGGGCGTCATCATTTCTTGATTCTTTTCAAGCCCCTTCAGCCCTTTCCAATGTAAATTATTCAATTGTATTCGTTCAGTAATTACCACATTAAATCTTATATACTTTGGTAATTGGCTGGGTAACAATTAATGTCAAAGTGTACTATTATTTATTCTGTGGTCAAAGCAAACTTATTAGGGTTCCGTAACATAAAAAAAGTAACATTTTATAGCAATTTTGGTATTGTCATTCGTTAATCAGATATCAATAAAATTCCTATTTAAAAGTGAAGCTTTATAGTACCTGCTATGTTTTTTTTTACTCTGGTACCTACTGCTCTCAAAGGCATTTTTTACTGGTTAATCATATATTTGATATTAATATAGGTATTCATAGTTTAACAATTTTCTGCGTGGAAGAGACTGAAATCATTGGTACTTTACTAAATTGATAACTATGTTTTTCGTGATATTCTTATGAATATTTGAACTTAAACAATTTTACCAGTCCTGCACTAAACTAAGATTTGATTAGATTGATAGAAATAATTCAAATGTCTATGATTAAGCCAGGCTTAACTACGGAATCTATGACATGGAAGCCTAAAATCAATCTTGACTGAATTGTTAAAGGGTAATTTTTACTGTGTGTTACGCTCATTAAACATATATTTACTACATTGTTGTATGAAATAAATGGGAGTATTTTGTCATGCGGGAAGCGCTGTCACAACAAACTTTATTTCATTTCGTTTTATGATTTTGTAACGCGCCGTGAAGAAAGAGTCACATTTTGGAAAAACTGATTTACCGTAACAAAGATGCACAATGTTTGCCGGCTCTAGTACAAGGGTAAGCAACCATTGTGAGCGTAATGTTTCGTTATTAATCGTTCTCGCTTTGTTACGCTTTCCAACAACAATAGTTCCTACATGTTACAATGGCAATATTATTAAATGAATAACAAAATATCACGATACATTTTTAAACGATTTCTACTAACAATTTAAAACCACCATCATGTCTTAGTTTCATTAAAACTATTAAAAAGATAAAAAATCAAAATTGTAATTGTTAAATTACAGTGTGAAATTGTAAAAACATTGGAAGACGTAGCGTGAATCAATAAACACATTCCGCACTCCGGTCGCATGGTAGAGCGCAATAAAAACCGTAAATAAGATGAGCCGGAATAACAACAGTATCAAAATTTCCGATTCGAGTCGGATTTAAACAGAAACGTTCTATTTAATAGTGGTATGTTGATGGCACGAGGCTGGGTGTATGTAATCGTAATGCGAGCATCTCGGTGTGCGCCGCTCGAATCGATTTGGTGGTAATGGCGACGCGTGCTTCGTGAAAACAGTTCGGTGTGTCTAGTATTGTTCCGGTTGGCTCCGGTTGGCCGTGGATGTAATTTGGATAGTTGGAAATTCGATCGTTTTCTTTAGTTCCCGTGCCGACACTGGGCGCCCGCGCCGCCCGCCGCACGGCACGCTGCTCGGACTCCTCCGCAATCAACGATTCGACAGACGCAACGTATTGCTACAAACGTTTCATTTATATTACATGCATATTATTTTATACCGCGCTTTCGTGTACATACCGTTCGATTATTTTTTGTATGCTACATTCCGAGGATATCTGATTGGTTACCGATTGGGATCAAACGATGGTTTTCAGTAGAGATACAGGTTTTATAGGTTTTTTTTTTAAATCCCAAGTGAATTAGCTCAGTTAACTACACATTAACAATTTAAACTAATACCTAATTAATACATTCAGATGCTCCATGTGTGAAATATGTATTACCTATCAGCTTTTTGATATGGTTTCCCCTAAAAGTAACGCAACCGGATGAAGGGAGCACGCCAAAACGCTACAAAACGTATGGGCGGGCACGACATAAGCCGCACTAATGATATTATTACACCACTGCAATACAGTTATTTATTGTATTATTAAATACTTATATTTCAATCTACAAACAAAATTGGTAATAGGGATGTAATCTACTATTTAAAAACCAATATATACAAAAGACAATCTGCGTATAGAAAATTTCGATTCACTCGCTGCAAACTAAAACTTTTCTTCAACGCATAGTTTTTTTTTATTATGACTAGAGCCACGTCTGTCTGCAATCTAACCATGGTAAGTACCTAATGATGTGGCGCGAAGGTGGTGTAAATATATTAATCTTGGAAAAATATATTGTTAAAAAAATTATTAATGTTCAAATTGGGCTTCGTTATGGTGCGTCCATGCTTGGCGAACCGAGCCGAGCCACGAACGAGCACACTGCGAGCACGATTCGCGTAGCGTGGACGGGCTTGCGAGCCTCGAACGAGCATTCGTAGCGTACGAATTCGTAGCAACGAACGAATCCTGTTCGTTCGAGGCTCGGCTCGTGCTCGCTTCGCGTAGCATGGACGCACCATTACGATTTTATGATATGTTACCTACATGTATAATAATAATATAGATTTATAAGAAAAATTCAAAATTAAGTTAGTTTACATATATGAAAGCTATTATAATACTAAACGACAATATTTCACAATCAGTGGCAGCCACATCAATATTCATATTATTCTAAATCCAACTACTTAATTCCATAAATATCTTTAATGTAGTCGATGGCATTTTTATTGGAATTCTAAGTAAAATACCTTTAATTGATTTACCAAAGCAATTGGAACGTTTAAAATAATTATTGTGTCTACAAACTTTTATGACATCCAACAAACAATCAACTTACGGCGAGACAATTATTGTCATAACTTTATCGTGTATTAAACGAAAAGTTGGTAAATTATCCACACAAATTTGACGATGTTGTGTCCGCACAATAATAAATATTTAAAGAGGTTTGCAGGTGCAATACACCTCAAATTGATGTCCAAATAACAGTGTACGGCGGAGCTCAAATAATAATAAAAAACAGGCTCGACTTTGAGAGCGGCGAACCTGCAATTTGAGAATTAATTCTATCACATTTTGCCCGTATCTCGGCCAATTCGCCGCTTTATGGCTTTCCTGACACCGCAACAGCTGATTATGTATAAAACAATCACGCCGCCTGCAATCTTGCGATATTATCGGGTTAATCAACAACCTTCTATTTTTGTCATTATATCGACGCTATTTGTTCGGTATGTTGCTTAATTGATTAAAACAATAATGAACTTGACGTTTATTTAAAAAAAATAACTGTAGTATACTTTTAAGTTTGTTAAGATCACTTTTATAGATTAGCCCCCTTACTCATAAAACGTTATTTGACTAATATTCTGTTTAAAGGGTCACGTAAATAACGTCACTCTATTGTCATTGTCAAATAATGTGACGTTATTTATGTGACCATTTAATCAGTATATTAGTTAAATAGCACTTTATGAGTAAGGGGGTAGATAGATAGTGGGCACTAATGTGTTCCCCTGTGAAATTCCGGTCGTTTAGATCAGGGCTAATTATTTATTTTATTTATTTATTGCAAGATTCAAACGGTTTTTTACAAATTTTATATATAAACATGTTACACAAACAAACCTGGAGATCTCAAATGAGCTAAATAGACATCACAGAACCTACGGTCTACAGTACACTTACAAGTACAATTATTGAATTGATGACGTAGCGTCATTGAATTACACTCAGCAGTGAAAAAGGGATGATAAGATAGGTCAAATCTTTTTTGATATTTGTTACACTTACGCTTTACTTATAACTTACTATACTTGACAATATTAGCTTACAAAAATAATACTTGTTAAATCTAATCAGCGGATGCGATGCGGTAGGCTTTTATAACAAATTTTCAAAATTCAAGGTTAATATTATTAATGCTTGGTCATTTAATTCCAAATGCTAATAGTTAATTGGTATAGTAAGGAACTAATATTAAAACTGGTTGCCACACATGGTGCATGTCTCATGCAATTAGTTTGTGAAGAATTAGTCAAATTGAGTAATTCTAACATCGAAACAAACCAAAACAAAACAGAATTAAACCTAACATTTTTTTTTTGTTTTTGCCAAATGGCTGCGCGCCGCTCGCGGAACCGTTTCAAGACTACAAGCAGCATTGTTACACTGAACCATTTTTTTTTACTGTGTATAGGCCTGTGTTTGACCACAATCTCACTATGGTAAGTGATGATGTGGTCGAAGGTGGTAAGCACACAAAGCGAAGGAACTGGCTCTCAAGTGCAGCTGACGGAACACACCGATAAGTGCTTGGCGACAGATTTTCAACTTGAGGGTGGTAGCCAGCCAGACGGGTACTACAAAGTACCCTACCACCGTGCTATGGTTTCCTCGCGATGTTTTCCTTCACCGAAAGCTCAAGCTCATTGTAGAATTCGAACCCGGGAACTTCGTCTCGGCTGTGGTCTCGGTATCCGACGTCATTACCACTGAGCTATCATCGTCTTAAACTCCTCTTTGATTATTCTATGAGCTTCCGGTCCCCATGGCCCTAGAGTTTCAAATTCAAACGCCGAAATTAAGTTGATCCTCTGTTAAGGTGGAGGCAATTAACCAAAATAGTAACTTATTTTACCGACGGGCATACTTCACAAAATATCAAAGACAAAACAATATAATAATAAGTTGTGGTTCAACCATTCCTTTTGAAACAGACCCTTTAATTTAGTTCAGTAAAAAAATATTGATTGATATTACAGGTGCATGTTATAGGAACATAGCTTGCCTTCGGTACCCAATAGCCTATTCTCCGATGTTACATTCGTCGTGCTTTTCATTAGATGTCCAATCAGTACACAGCGTGTCGAAACAGCGATTCGTCACGAAGGATTATGACGACCGACCTCACCTCCAGCATCCCATATAAGGTCAAGGTCAAATTAAAATACTCCACACTCAACAGGATCGGATGCCTATAAACACTGGCCATAAATTACAACATTTGATTGGTTCCAATCAACCATGGTCTCGATTAAAAAATATAGAAGATACCGAACTGAATTTAAAAATGTATCGTTTGCTACGCTCAATTTTAGGCAACACTTTATTTGCTTTTTTTGGGTATTCACGTCTATTTTAAACGTGTTATGTAAGTGTGTGCCTAGAAAATCTACTGTAAAAAGTATAATGTACGCGTCGAATTGAGAACCACCATTATTTTTACCATACGAGTATTTAAGTATGACTTAGACCTTATTGCTAGTTTAACATTTGTCACATATGTATTCCAATACGCCCATTAATTAAAAATAACAATAGACCAGCAAAAACGGAAACGATCGAAGTGATAATTCGAAAAGTACAAACCGCAATGTAATGAGCACAGAGACTTTACTAGCGAGCGATGAAATGACTACTAAGGGACCTGCAATTAGTTTACGAAGCAAAATGGCTGACTATACGACCACTCTAGCTCTTTTTTCTGACCACTGTAAGACATTTTTAAATTAGGGTTATTTTCAAACGGACAGGGTTCATGATAACCTGGTGGTTAACCCTCCCCCGAGTTACACGGCTCGCGTGTGTGTTAATTTAATTTTCTACTCGCAATAATTGCAGTTAGGCCCCGGGACAGACAGGCGAGGGTCGAGACGACATAGTAACAAGTTATTTGTATATCGAGTGGGTGCTTGTTTGTCAGCTGTCTATGTAATTGTTTGCACTATACATTTGAGTCGGTAAGGTTTGTTTTGTGCTTAGATTTTTGGTATTGAAAATGCCATGTTTTCAACAATATACATGCAAATAAATAAATAAATATCCTTGGACATTCCACACACACGGTCATCTGATCCCAAACTAAGCAGAGCTTGTACTATGGAAACCAGATAACTGATATACAACATATACTTACTACTTTTTGTTTGCAAATACATACTTAATATACATAATCACACCCAGACTCAGGACATTCAGACATGTTCATGCACACAAATACATGTCCTGTGTGGGAATCGAACCCACGACCTGCGGCGTGATAGGTGGAATCTTAACCAGAGTCTTAACCAACCACGCCAGCTGGCCCGTCGAATTTAAAATACTTTAAAACTGCATATTATCAACCAACTAAAGATGACTTTAGTTTCCTTATTCATGAACGGAAAAGATAATGCAATTTCTAACTCGATTCCTAAGGTCCCGGTGCGGTAAAGTGAAAATGATAATCGGGAGCTCGGCCGGGCGCCCCGCAGCGCTCGGCCGGGGCGCGGCGTTTGTTGCACCGCCAGCATTTGTCATGTTAACACTGAAAGTGTGAAGAGCCCTTATTAATGACGATGAGATTACCGGCTCAAGCCGAGCTCGTATTGTTGCCATTGTCGACGGTCTTGGTGGTCACATTCAAAGCGCTTTTTCCTCTATTTGCTTTGGGTAGTCATTCACGTAATAGGATTTCGGACGCTTTTGAGAGCTTTTTGTGTTATACAAAAAGTGGTATGTAGGTGCTAGCGTAGATTTATCAGATGGTTTATGTGGAGTGCCTAATAAGTTTTTCACAATCAATGAGGTGCTTCAATTAGGTTAGATTGTATACATACGTATAAAGTATTAGAAATAAAACGGCGAAGGGTAAGTCCAACTAGCACACGGAGGGTTCCGTAAAATAATATACATACATACATATTTATTAAAGTAACTATTTAACATTTTGCAAAATTTCGTTCCGCACACTTCAATGAACAAGCACGCACACATGTATTCACCCTCACACAACTAGCAAAATATTTGCAATCCATAATAAACACAAAATAAGGTTTATTTTTAAGATTTTTATTATATTTAAATAGATTTAAAAAAAATGATAACATGTAATGAATTAATCATTGTGTTGGCATGTTCATTGTGTTGTAAAGTAGTCAGAGTGAGAATCCACTGATTGACTCAAAACATAAGTTTTTTCCTAGTTTGAGATTCATATCTCTTTGTAAACGTATATAGCCTACAAAATTATAATACCTTCCCCGGTTGAGTCCATATGAAAAAATATTCATTTTTTTTACCTATTTTAAAATATTTGTTATGGATGAATAAATATAATTATTATTATTAAAAAAAAAAGTATTTGAAGTTTATACTACAAATACTAATAATACTGTTGGGAACATTGTACCTACCTTTTTATGTTATTACAGTATTGAGGAAATTTCTCAGCTAAACTAGTATATCTACCTATTTATAGTAGGTAGGTAGGAACTTACATCATGCAGACCTTCCATATCTGGTGAGTTTAAATATGCCTGTACTCCAACTAGGAACAGGTACCTCTATAGTTGTCATTGTCAATGATTTAAACGGTCTCTGTGTGGTCACACTTAAAGCCCTTTATCCTTTGTTTGATTTGGAAAGTCATTCATGTTATAGACGTTCGGGATCGTTTGAGACTTTTTGTGTTACTTTAAGTATTTTTTATGTTTAGTTGATTTATTAGGGGTGCAAATGAAAGCAGATAATAAGTTGTATAACATTGAAAAAATACAATGCAAATTATAAATAAGTAAATCCCACATAAACTATCGAAAAGTTTGGATGTTACTATCCAATAACGCATAAAAGGCTAAACGGATTTGGATGAAATTTGACACGCAGATAGAATAATATTCTAGATTAGCACATAGAATACATGTTATCCCGCAAGAACATACGTTCCCTGACGTATGCGTGTGAAACAGTGGGATAAAATCTAGTAAACATTCAAATTCTCACCGAGCCCGTTCCTAACTAGCCCACTCTATAATCTAAGCTTCAAGAACCTGATCAAAAATTGACGTAATAACAACAAATTTAACGATTTGTATCGATTTATATGCGACTAGTGTTTTTTCTACTAATAAACCGTTCATTTACGACCCTTTCATGAAGCAATTACCAGCAGGGGTCTGTCCTAAACCGAGAGGTGTAATGCAATAAACCCATAAACTGCCGAGCGATGCACAGGTGTGTTCTTACATTTATTGTCCAATATTATCTGCCCTACTAACCGTTATTTCTCAAGGAACGAGTCCCATTGCGTTGTGAACTAAGCCGTCCTTTACAAAAGCCCTTTTTGAACACGCAATGTATAATACAGTAGTAGTTAAAAGTAAGAATAAGGTAAAGGTAAACTTATATTTTTTTATCACACAGAAGTTTTGTGGTATCGTTTACAAATTTATTGTAGTGAATTCTGGGAACATTGTGTCGTGCGCTCATTGAGGTTTGCTGTAAAAATACACCAATTAAACAATAAAACCTTTTGTGAAAAAAAAAGTTGAATGAGCGCTTTTTGTTACTGGGCCGAAATTAAAACCGGCGGCGGCCGCGTTTACTTATAATAATGTACTCAATTAGAATTTTTCATAGCGTTTTGCGCCTAAATGAATTTATTCAAATTATTGGTACCTATTTATTACGGCTTATCTCATTTCTTGCTATTATAAATCCTTGTTTGTGTCTTGAGATGGGCGTTTGTGTTATTTGTTGCTCAATCTAAATAACGTATTATGCTTTAACGGATTACGATGAAGTAAAGTAAAATCAACTCAAATACCGTATTTATTTACTCAGTCGATTCTAATTTCGAACAGATTTTTTTATCGAGAAAAATCGTGAATAAAATAAATTGACTAAACTACCTAACGAAACACTAATTGTCAAATTTATATATAAATAATTTTAAATTCGTGATATGTTATACGACTGCAATTTAATTCTCCGTTTTATAAAAAAATTGCGGTCAGTTATTAAGAATCAATAATTCCTCTGTCAATTTAGTTCATTACTTACACGGTAAATTTCCAATTGGAGGTAATGCAAATAATTGATAATGATTACGTGCGCCATCTCTCGACCCGGCCAAGTCGACACTCCAATTTCACGGCATTATTGATTTCCAATCTAAAGCTGTGCACACACACTCATTTTATTATGTGTACCATATACCTATCTTCATTCTATATACCTTCTATATCTGATTATAATGTGTGAATGTCCGAAGCTCGACGTTTTGCTTGCGCTTTGTCCCAGCGTTCTCCAAGCGAGCGGGGAGCTTTTTCCGCCAACGCATCAGCTTGGCTATCCAAAGAGGAAACACTGCCAGCTTTCTGGGAATCGGAAGCAGTAGACTTAAGGAAATTTTCTATATATAGATAGTAAATATTTTTTATAAAAAAAATGTGAATGTTGGTATATTTATCTACATTTAGAGGATCCTTAAAAGGCCAATACGTTGATTGTATTTACAACCTAATAATAAACCTAATAAACTTCAGATTAATGTTTGCTCACGATCCTCTATTCCTTTGAAAAATCCTTCCTTTGTGCACCCAAATATTCAGATTCGGTTTAGACTGTGCGTTGTCTCTCAACCTGGGCACTATTAACAATATAATAAAATAAGAGATAGAACCAAGTTTAACTTGCTTATAACAGTTACCTAGTTAAAAAAAAAGTTCATCATAAAATACATTTGAAGATGCAATCGTCTTAAAAGGTCGCCTAACGATATGTGTTAATGCACCGTGAAAATAAAGCAACAACGTTTACACCGACACAAATACGGATCATAACACAAACGGATCTAGTATTTCGTGATCTGGGCGTGGCGTTGCGTATTAATGTACGCCGCGTACGATAACCATCTACCGCTTTGTACTCCGCCGGCCCATTGTGCGCCGCCGCCCGCGAGAAAAGTAATTCTTAATAGACAATAACACTGGCGTTTAGCGCTTTTATTTATGTAACACAATGCTTCGGTTTGCGAGAGATATATGGATCGGAGCAATGAAAACTTGCACCACTTAATATGGACGCAAAACTTTGGGTTTGCTTTTGTTTGTGTGTACGCGTCTTTAGTGTCGATTTTCGAACGATGTTTTATACCGCTTTGTGTTGTCAAAAATGCGTTCGATATCCTTGTAGTATTCATGTGCTCATATCTTTATATATAAAATTCTACTGTACCCAACCCAGTATGTCACTGAACTCCGCCTAAACGGCTGGACCGATTTGAATAAATGTTTTTGTATACGTTTGTGTGGCGCCCTGGATGGTTTAGATAGGGTAGGGTAGGGTAGGGTAGGTTAGAACACCACGCGAACGAATTGCCGGGCAGCTAGTTATTTATAAATCTCTCAGGCAGGTTAATAAAACTAAACATTCACAAACAAACCTCCGACTCAAGCCATGGATAAGTAAAGAGACAAAACGCGGAAAAATACCTTAATATAAAAGCTTAAGTAAATCGTACGTTCTACGTGCGCAAGCAAATTGCAGCTAAATAAGTACAACTAACATTCCAGATCAATCTATGAAACGAGCCAATGAAAGCATGACCGCTAACATTAGTGATGCCAGTTACACGCGAGTCACGATGATGTCCATTTACCGATCGTCAACCGTTCGTCACGACCGTCCGTCAAACGGTAATCGGCATTTGTACTCGTAGACGTCAACTGATAATCGGTCGTAGAACCTCTACGAATTAGCTGGTGAGCAGCCGCGCGCTAATCGCGGCACAACACAAATATTTAATAACAATCCGTGATCCGAGAGGATGACCACTTATCTGTGCTTGTGGAACAGAGAAGGGTATTGGAGTATACGTTTTAATATTTATTTTGGTGAAAAAAAAATATGTGTGTAAATGGTACGGAGTTCATTGTAACAGCTACGAGTGCTACGGCTTTTCTATAACTCAAGTTTTCTTTATTTTGATCAAATCCCTAAACAAAAGGCTGCGGTAGCATGCTTACGATAGTGTGATATTTTTTATATTTGTAACATTGTTTATTAATATTGACATTTAATATAAAAATCGAATACTAAGTAATATGGTGCTCTTGAATTATTTGATTAAACTATACCTTTATGATATTATTATTTGGAATTGAAAAACTAATAAGGGCGTCTGATTGAACGAAGCCTTTTGTATAAAAGTTTATATTTATTTTCGTGTTTTCAGTTCAAAGTGACCCCATACTGGTCATTGGTCATTCATATAAATTACTCCACCCAATGTTATGTGACCAAGTAATATATAAGTAAATGCTACCACCCCTTCAAGTATGTTTCTTGTTGAAATCACTTGTATATGTTGCATTGATTAAAATTATATGATTGAAATTCAATATATTGGACTGTAAATAATCAGTTGACTCGCAGTTCCTGGAATTTTATTTATTTCTGTATATATTGGATACCACCCACGAGCCTACGGGTTAATTTTAATAGTTATAAATAAGGTAACTAAATAACTCTATGACAATTAAAATATCTAGGTATATAATATAAAGTAAATAAACGAATGCAACTCCACACATTCCGTTGTCGAAATTATCGCTGCACGATTGTTAAACATTATTACGTCGGGTGTTGTTTAATAGAAACAAAAATATCTGGCGGCGCGCCTCGTGTTTGATCTCGAGGTGTTCGCCCGTCGAGCGCGATTAGCCCTCTCTCAACGTATAATCAAATGTGCCTCGGGCCACCTCTACATCGAAGACCCACGATTATACTCTCAGCGCGTCGTATCCACTGCCGACCAGCAACGCGTTAGCACACATGCCTGCGTAAGATATGGTAGCATGTATGGTGTCACAATCAATACACTTGGTAGTAAACTTTTAAAAAGCGGCCAGTGGAATGGAGCAGCGGCCGGTATCGGCAAGGAACCCTCTCATTTGGCCGCCATTTGTCGGCCATTTCGGTGCACCGATCATAAATGGAGCCCGCTCCGGGTCACGTTAGCATCTTGGGAGAAAACGTGAAAAATCACACTTCGACGCATGAAATTACTATCGGTATACGTAAGTGCACGGTTTGTTTTTACATATTTTGTACTAAGTACGCTGCGCTGTTACAGAGGAGTCACTTCTGCTGGTATTAGTTTAGTAGATGTTTTTTTATTATTCAGGAATTTAGATGTTGGCAGCAGAAATTGTCATAAGTTTTTTTTTAATATTTATTTTGTGCAACCACATATAACTTAGAAGGATCTAGCTCTAAGCTGTAACAGCTACATAAGTATAGCTGCTTCGCTTTCAACTTGAGTGTAGTACTTTGCTACCACAGAATAGATAATTGTAGTAGTCCGCCAGACGGGTACTACAAAGTACCCCATAACCTTCATCGAAGGCTAAAGTTCATTGTATAATTCGAACCCACGACTTGCGCCACGGCGTTCGGCGACGTTACTACCCATGAGCTATCATCGTCATCGCCATAGTAATAAATTAATAAATATCCTTAGACATTCCTCACACATGGTCATCTGATCCCAAACTAAGCAGAGCTTGTACTATGGAAACCAGATAACTGATATAATACATATACTACGTTTTGTTTGTAAATACATACTTAATGTACATAATTACACCCAGACTCAGGACATACAGACATGTTCATGCACACAAATGCATGTCCTGTGCGGGAATCGAACCCACAACCTGCGGCGCGTAAGGTGTATCTTAACCAACTGCGCCAACTGGCCCATCAATATAGTATTTGCGGGAAGTTTATTGATCATAAATCTTCACTTATAATATTCCAGTTTGAAGTAATTTCAAAAAGCTACCCTTTTTATTAATTTAACGAACATCCTAATCACACCTCATTAATTCATCCAATGTAAAAGGTTGAGCATCTCTTCTAGCCATTTCGTCGACAAAGAATCATGAAGCACATCTTAAGTGCCGCTCAAGGCAGGCTGTATATCAATCGATTTGAACGGGCATCTTTCAAAAATTACACAGAGCAGTTACTTGGCAAAGGGCCTGCGCTAGTGGGGTAGTGATTTATTTATTTCACTTAAACGGTGTCGTAAACATTGCTTGAGCATCGGCACGCAATGAGCCGAGACTTTGCAACTTTCCTACTATAACTGTATTTCATACCTTGTTTCATAGAGCAGCAGAAAGTGCACTAAAGTTACTGCATATTTGATAATTCTGAGCTGTTTTATTTTTGGGAGAATGTTCTTTTGTGCTATAAGATAGACATCGTTTGTAACCGTGGTCTGACGTAGATAATATTATGAAGTAATTGCTCTATCAATTCAAGGAGTTTATTATACACAACAACAATTGTTATATACGGTTATGTTTAATGTTGGAAGCTTATAGATATGAAGACTCCGGAAAATGCAGGTTGGATGCAGGCAGAGTATGTGACATCAAGTGGAAGTTGTTGAGTAAAACATTTATTACCCCCTCTATAGTGTTTAAAAGGACAACATAAAGCTTAGTTCTAAAGTTTTAATATCCTTATACTGAATATAAAATTTGAAGATAATTTGTTCGCTAATATGACAAATTGAAAGTGTTTATTACTTTAAGAGCTCTCTCTTTTGTAATTGCTTCACGAGTTATTTTTTCTTGTTCGGCTGACTTATTATCCTCAATACCCGTCCGCCGCAGACGCGCCGGCGCAGCGAGAAAGGGACAGTAAATATAAGATAAAGCGAGAAATAAGTGTGAGGATAAACTACAGGTCGGTAATATAAACACAAAAAGATTCATCATGTCATTAATAAATTAATCAAATGGGGGGACACCCGAGTTCGCCCGACCAACATAAAACCAGGCAGCGCAGAGTTGCTAACATAACTACTACGGGTTCAAAATGATATTGAAATCCTAAGAATTGTTCAGAATAATAAAATCATATCAACACTATTTTTAGTATAAGAATTTTAGTAATAAACCTGAATGACTACTTCTTTTTTTATAAAAAAAAGTTTGTTCAAAATCACCTATATAATTATGTTTTTTATTTACAACAAATATGTACAAAATACAATCTATATTTACAAAATATAATCGATATATAGAAAATGTCCTCTAGCCTGCCGCTGCTTCCGATTAACGGCAAGGTTCCCAGAAGGCTGGCAGCGTTTCCTCTTTGGATAGCCAAAGAGGAAACGCTGTCATAATTATGTCATGTTATTATGTTGCAAATTGATATGATTTAGGCGATGATAGCTCAGTGGAAGTGACGTCGAATACCAAGACGAAGGTCCCAGGTTCGAATCCTACAAAGAGCTTGAGCTCGGTGAAGGAAATATCGTGAGGAAACCATAGCACGGTGGTAGGGTACTTTGTAGTACCCATCTAGCCGGCTACAACCCTCAAGTTGAAAATCTATCGCCAAGCCCCAATCGGTGTGTTCCGGCAGCTGCACTTGAGAGCCAGATCCTTCTAGGCTTTATGTGCTTACCTTCGGCCACATCATCACTTACCATGGTGAGATTGTGGTCAAACACAGGCCTATACACATTAAAAAATAAACATTAGTTGGACCTTCTGGACATGGGCATAACATACAGCTTGACATAAACGAAAACTGATTTTGGGGGTCTAAAATAATAATAATAATAATACGGCCTTGTAGAGTCCGAAATGCCGTACTATAAGTACGCACCTGCGCCAGTTCTCGAAAATTGTCGTGCCACGCTCTATTGGGATCGATCTGTCATCACGGACAGGACTATTGTAGCCAATAAGCCTGATATCGTGCTGACAGATCGATTGAAGCGCCGGGCAGTGCTCGTTGACATCACCATCCCCCATGACGAGAACCTCGTGAAGGCCGAGAAGGACAAGCTCAGCAAGTACCTTGACTTGGCTCACGAGGTGACCGCCATGTGGGATGTTGATTCGACGATCATTGTCCCGATAGTTGTTTCGGCGAACGGTCTCATAGCGAAGAGTCTCGACCAACATCTTGAGAGGCTCTCGCTGGATGGCTGGATCAAGGGTCAGATACAGAAGGCAGTACTCCTGGACACGGCGCGCATCGTCAGGAGATTCCTCTCTCTGCAGCCCTAACCACCGGTAGCTTGGGCCCTACCCCGCTACCGGCGGCATACTAGGATTAGGTTTTTTATAACATTTTTAGTTGTTTTTATAGAAATATTGTAAAAAAAATAATCATATTTATATATAGGATTAGGTTTTTTTATAATATTTTTGATTTTATACATTAATGTTATAAAAAAAATAATTTTAAGAAATCAGCTAAATAAAAAGAATAATAATAATAAATAAATAAAATCGACCCCTATTAAAAACAAGATCTTATTTGAAACTTAAAAGATAGGTAATGGATAAGTTGTGTTACGTGTACCAACATATAAGAATGACTAATATTTTCAGGTATGAGGTATCAGTTCATTTTGGAATTTTGGGGATCCCTGATTTAGACAAATTCCTATGAATGTACTGAGTATTAAATTCAAACTATACCACCAAATATTGCCCTTTATGCGATCTCCCTTTTTATTTGTATTTTTTAAGTATTATATCTGTACTACAGTACCAATTATTGTACTAATTATTACTTTTTACCAAAATAAAAATATTTGTAGCCACAATACCAGACTAACTAGATGGCGCTGTTGTTTTTTAGATCGCGCTATGGTTTCGTTCTCACTATTTGGTAAGTACTTATTCTTCCTATACACGAGTTAGGAAAACATATATCGTGAGGAAACCTATATGTTGTATTTTTGTGAGATTTCGCTCTGGCTTGTAAGTTAGAGATTCGAATCTAATTCAATAAAATCTTCAGCTAACATAAATTAAAACACTCCTTTTGGCCGTTAGGGAATTAGGGATTGATTTTCATTAAACCCAAACAAAACCCTAAATTTAACATTTTTTTGTAAATATAAAAAATATTAACTAGTTTCAATTTCAATGTATATGATGGACTAAATAAATTTTTTCAGGAAACTAGCCCATTACAATTGTACAAAATGGTCTAAACGAAGTAACAGACAGTTGATCCACTGTACCTGTGACTGTAGCCCGCAGACCCGTCTCTAATGAGCTTCTTGTGAGATTAACGCTTTGTTTGACATGATGGATGAGATCCGAAAATTTGTTTGATTAGTTGCGGGTTTGGCCCATCATTTGTATATGGGCTGTTATAATGCTTTTATATCTCTTATTTTATGTTATTAACAACGTTGCTTTCTTAATAAAGTGCTTTTGAAACCTCAATTTCGTAATGGTTAAAAGATTTAGAATTCTATGAGGGCTACCATAATCACAGATTACTAAATAGTTACTACGTAAATAATGTCGCCCTGCTAAGTTTAGGTACTTAATTCTGCTGCACCTTATTTTCTTAGGTTTACTATAGTTTTTTGCGGAATGGTAGGATGCTTTTACTCTGTAGGAGGAGAAAGAGCATCCAGTGCAGGCAGATGTACTATTCTTTAAAATGTGATGTTATCATGATTTTCACTCAAAGTTTTCATATAAATATTACTACTAGATAGAATACTGTCAATGATAATGGTTTCGACCTTATTTCAATTTTATATTAGACAGAGAACCTCTTTTGATATGTTACTAGTGCCATCTACTGAAGAGTGGATACACAGTTTTGGAAAACGGAAAATTATCATCATCATTCCCGAGATTCTATTTGTCGGATATTAGACATCAAAATAAAGTATTGCAAAGAAGTTAATTGTATCTAAGTATTTGATTTCCTTCGAACATATTAGTCTGAATTTAGCAATGAATTTTATACATAGGTACATTTACCCCGTAGTTATAGTTTTTAAGCTTTCAAACTGAAACGCACAAAGAACTATTCGTTGAATTTAAATTTAATCCCATTTACAATGTTGTACAACACCAAATCAAATCACAATCAATTTGCCACGTAGCTCGTAATCATCCCTTTAGCCCTTTTATTTGTCACCCCTACTAACTGAATTCGAACAATATGCTGACTCGACGTCACGCCGACTTCTCGCTTCCTCGCGACACTGTAATCGAGGGGGACGATACTAACGTTTGTCATCCTACCCTGCTCCACAACCGTTCAATCCAAAAACTATCTTGACACACGGAGAAACGGTAGCTATTTCCATGCTGTAAAATCTGCAAGCATCATAAATTTTATAGCGCTTTGATACAGCCATAACAACATAACAATAATAATAGGGTAAATGTTTTGGTAAGCCATAAATAGATTGAATCACTTCCCGCTGTGAGAAGACAAATTTAGCTATAGAAACATACTTTTATTATTTTCTATGAGCATAAATCATTTATTTGGGTTTAAAATTATTATCATAGAAAAACTTATATTGTCGTTGTAAATTAGTAATTTAAAGGATATCTGTCAAAATATTGGCGATAACCACTAGAAATACTCACGTATTTTCTTTCAACTAGATTTATTTAGCATATTTAGGAAAAAGAGTCTGCTTTAGATTATACATGAGAACAACAGACTAATCATAAATATTTAAATAATCCAAACTAGGTATAGGTACTAATATGTCTGTTTGTCTGTAACCTTTTCACACATAAACCACTGAGCCAATCGCTAGAAAATTTGGCAATCAAACCTATGGTATGGAGAAGGACATAGGCTGCTTTTTACCCCGGGAACCCGAATACAGCTAATAAAATACATTGCACATTAATTGAATGAACAATTAAACGCCTAGCTAACTTTTAAAATAATTAATAAATACTTTGCAGGTGTCAGTTGTATGTGCCGCGAGCACGAATATTCGAGCAGACTCGATGCAATAGCACGACACAAAACAATATGCCTGTTTGCTCACACACTAATGGGCCATTAGACGAGTTTGCAATGCTAATACCTTTCTAGGCACGCGAGCTTTGGATAAGCTCGTATTGTATGTATACATGACTATAACTATTCTAAAGTTTTATTAGTTTAAGAGCTGTGTCTTAATTGAGAATTAGCAATTAGTTGTTACATTTAATAATTAGGTATTATTTGTATCTATAGAACTAAATCTTTTTGAGGTTTGGTCCTAACCGTAAACCATTACCGTAGCATATGGACGCTTGCAACACCAGTGGTATCACTCGTGCGTGGACGACCCTGTAGAAATCTCTTCACACCCTTTTTGAAGAACCCCATGCTGTACTCCCTTGAGAAAATTGGCGACACAGTCCACAATTTTCCACAGTCTGTGGAATGAGTTCCTCGCCCATGTGTCAGCATCCGTCCGCGTCTTATTTTGTCCAGTGTGCTTTCACATTTAGATATATAGCACATTCGGATGCATCATTCATTACTAACAAAAACGATTAAAAGTGAAAAAATACATCCCACTGAAATATTTGGATATCTGCCGCTTTATCATTGTAATCGATGATAGAGGTAGAGCATAGCATTTTCTGCTGAAAGAGCAGCTTGACTGGACTGGGGAAGTACCTCCACCAAACAGAAAACCGTAGCCAAATAACATGTTGTGTTCCTGCGCGTGAGTAAGTGCCAGTGCTCATTGGGGAGGGGGAAATGGCGGTAACGCGTGAGTGATTCCCTAGGATTGCAAGCTTACCGCCATTATGCTTGTTTTCCGATATGGATGTATAAACAAACAATAAATCCCTACACTCAATTCGCACAGAGTAAGTAAACCATAAATCCGACAGATTTATATGACCACTATAAATACAGAGTCGGCTAGAGTAAAGTGTGAAGTGTTGTTAGTGGCAATATTGCGCAAACGTGCGGTATTTATTCAAGAGGCACAAAGTAATGCTGGGTACGGACTAAGGACTAGGCAAACTGTGCACTCTGGGCGGAAATGGCCCAAAACTAATGTGGACGTAGTGAGGCAACCGCCCGCCCGCCGCCTCGCGTATCGCCCTGCCACGTAATAAATCCACCGCGCTTAGACGTGTTATTTGTAAGTGTTTCAATTTGTTTTAGTACGAAGACTGGGTAAAATAAAGAGTGGAGAGAAGGTTCGAATTTTGTATAATACTTAATAAAATATTTTAGTAGCATGCAGCTCTATTAAAATTGCTATCAAAATAATTCATTTGAAAATTAATTTTATTTGATTTCCACCGCGTGTTTTTTCCATATAACACGAAGAATAATCATAGTGCTTGCATAAGGTTGGCAAAATTGAGACCAAATTCCATTAGGTATATCAAAGACAGTGACGAGTACCTAACCTTCACCTTTGTTCATTCCACCGCGCCGGGTTACGGCCCGGCATGGCCCGTCTTTCCAAATTATTATAAAAATTGGCAGCAAGTACACCTTGTGAAGGTCAGAGGTGGTTTTGACTGGTTTCCCAGATAATTAATGTCAAGTTGAAGTCAAGATATAAAGCATCCTTTGAGGTATCCGAAACAATCCCATGTGATAAAAATGGTATAGATGATCAATAATGGTGCCGAGATGGAGATTTAAGCAATTGGAACTGGAACTGTGGATATTTTTTTTTTTTTCATGTTTTGTCTCTTGTTTTATTATTTTTTAGATAAAGTGCTTATTTCCTTTTAAATTTATAAAATTATTTTGGTAAAGTTCTATGCAAGGAAGTGTTGTCAGTAACGTTCCCACAGGTGGAAGCCATGAGTCTAGTTTTGTGTCTCTAGAAAACCTAGTGCAGTGTCCTAAATGCCCCCAGCCACGTTTTTTTAAGGGTCAAAGAGGTTTGAGAATCCATCTTGGTAAATCACATAAGAGCCAGGATGGATTCTCTAGCTCTGCTCCTTCTATCCAAGATCATCACTCTCCTTTTCATGAACATTTGGCTGAACTTAAAAAATCTACACCTTTGATTAAAAGAATCCCAAGAGGCGCCCGAATTTCTGTTGCGCAAAAGTTATCAGATGCTATAAAAAAAACAATAATTAATAACACAAAGCGTGACTGGGAGCATCTTTTATTATTTCCCTTTAGAATTCTACATATTAACAAAATTGATGGTAATAAAAATAAATCAGCTACCAGTTGCATAAAAAAGAATTGCACCCTCCCAAATTTTTCTTTTCCTCGTCTTGACCCTCCCGTCTTAAAACATAACCTGTTCAAACTTATTGAAGGCAAAATCTCTGATGGAGACATCAAAGGAGCCGCCCGTCTACTTTTTTCTTATGACACAATGGCTCCCAATAACCACGATACCGTTGCAGCTCTTGAATCCAAGCATCCACCCTCAACAATTAATCAAAGCCACCCAGATCCACCTCAACCTTCTGTTGAAACTTTAAAAGCATCACCGCAGGCTGTTTTTGCAGCTGTGATGTCCTTCAGCAGTGGCTCAGCCGGTGGTTTGGACGGTCTCACACCTCAGCACCTCAAAGATTTAACCGCTGGAACATTGGGAGACACTGGTGAGTCTCTGTTGAAGGACCTAACGGATTTAATAAATCTGATGCTTTCCGGTAAGGTCAACAAAGAGATCCTAGATTCTCTATATGGAGCCAATCTGTGCGCGCTTTTAAAAAAAGACGGTGGTATCAGGCCAATAGCGGTTGGATCTACTTACCGCCGGCTTGCAGCCAAAATTTGCTGCAAAGCCTCATCCGAAGACCTGGCCAGTTATTTTCAGCCCGCACAGCTTGGTTTCGGTTCGAAGGGTGGGTGTGAGGCTGCCGTACATGCACTCCGTACTTTTCTTTCGTCTCAGGGTGGTGAGATACTGTTAAAGGTGGACGTAAAAAATGCTTTCAATTCTATAGACCGAGGCACCTTGTTGACAGAAGTTCAAAAACAAATTCCGTTAGTTTATCCATTTCTGTGGCAAAACTATAGTTCTCCTTCCAATCTTATGTATAAAAGCCACACCTTGATCTCGGCTACTGGTTGTCAACAGGGTGACCCTTTGGGGCCGGCCATTTTCAGTCTCGCAATTCATCCAATCATACAAAAACTAAATTCAAAATTTAACCTGTGGTACCTCGATGACGGGACCCTAGGTGGCGATGTGAACACTGTCCTTGACGACCTTAAAACTTTAGTTAGGGAATTTCACAAAATTGACTTAGAATTAAATTTTTCCAAATGCGAACTTTTTATATCTGATAGTACAATCGATTCAAATTTAGTAGTTTCTCAATTCAAATATTTAGCGCCAAATATAAAACTTATTGACAAGAGTTCACTTCGCCTTCTAGGCTCTCCGATTTTTGATGAATCTTTTAAATCACTTGTTGATGAGCAAATTCAAAATTTTAATTCAACCTCAGATAGACTGGAAAAAATTAACACGCATATGGCTTATTTTATTATTCGGCATTGTCTTTTTGTACCTAAATTCACCTACGTTTTACGAAGTTGCCATCTTTGGAAACATCAGGATATTTTATATAAATTAGACAGTATCATAAGGCAAACACTCATATCCATTCTAAATATTGATTTTGATGATCGTACATGGACTCAGGCTTCTCTACCAATCCGGTTTGGAGGCCTGGGTATCCGCAAAATTTCAAGTATTGCATTACCAGCGTTTCTGTCCTCAGTTCATAGCACAAGGGACCTCATTGGAAAAATCCTTAATCCGTCACTCCGTGACTTTGAGGTCTCGTGGCTGGCTGAGGCCAGAAACGCTTGGATCTTGGCCTGTCCCAATACAGATGCTCCAGCTACACCGGTGTCACAGAAGCGATGGGACGAGCCGCTCTGTAGACTTACTCAAAATTACCTAATTGATTCATCTAGCAATGTTGCTGAGCGAGCTCGTCTCTTCGCTTCCACAAAATGGGAGTCAGGGCTCTGGCTTCAATGCCTTCCATCCCCTAATACGGGCACGTTACTGGACAACACTTGCTTCAAAATCGGTTGTTGTCTTCGTTTAGGGGCAAAATGTATTGTCCCCCATCGCTGCCTTTGTGGTGACAGTGTTGAGCGTCTTGGCCATCACGGGCTTTCGTGTAACAGGAGTGCTGGGCGGATGTCGCGGCATGCGGCTATCAACGACCTCATCCGTCGGGCTCTTGTCACTTCCGGTGTGCCAGCCGTATTGGAACCAAACGGTTTGGTGCGGGAAGATGGCAAGAGACCGGACGGAATGACTCTGGTACCCTGGAAGGTGGGACGACCATTGGTGTGGGATGCTACATGCGTCGACACCTTGGCTCCGTCTCACCTTCCGGTTACCTCAGTCACGGCCGGTGCCGCCGCCGCCCAGCAAGAAGGTCTCAAGCGCCGCAAATATGCTACCCTTGGTGATGGGTACATATTTGCGGCGTTCGGGGTTGAAACGCTGGGGCCGTGGGGGCCGGATGCTCACCATTTGTTCAACGAGGTCTCACATCGTCTAGTTGAGACCTCACGTGACAAGAAGGCTGGCGTTTATCTAGGTCAACGAATAAGCATTGCCATCCAACGTGGCAATGCCGCCAGCCTTCTTGGTACGTTTGCACAGGGCAGCGATTTGGGACAAGTTTTCTATTTGTAATTTGTAATTTTTAATTTTAGTTAATTTTTAATTTAGATTTAAGTTGTTTCTTGTTTTTTACCAATTGTTAACTAAACACAAAATAAACTTTATTCTTACCATTAAGTATTAACTTACAACAAATATGTATATGTACAAATTACAATTTATATACAGAAAATTTTATGAACTCTGCCGCTGCTTCCGAGTAACGGCAAGACTAAGTAAAGTAAAGTATTCATTCTTTTAAATAAAATCATTAAATAATAATGCTAATTACAATATTAGATAGGCAAGCTATATATATGTAAACGTGATTAAATGTCAGGTACATTTTTAAATGAAAAAACTTTTTTTTTTGATATCTCCAAAACAATATGTTTATGCGGTAGTAAAGAGTACCTAATGTTCTGAAATTCGAACCTTATTTATTAAAATAATTATGAATATAACAATGTTCACAGCATCAAAATATTCGATTGAAAAGAGGCTTTAGCTGAGCAACAAAATGAGCATAGCATGAAACTTTACGCGGACTTTTTACGAGCTTGTACTCAAATGCGACTCTGAGTGAGCCAATATTGACTAGGCGCGGAGTGTTCCCACTCGCTCCCGACAAATGAGCTGGAACCCTCGGGAAATGGAGCCGGAGTAACAATTTGCTCAATTACTTACATTAGGTGAAATATTTCACGCACTGTTCGTGAGACGTGGATTATTTCTTGATAGAATTACGTAAGTGCTTATTTCCTTACTGCTGTGGAAGTGAATTTTCAATATTCAATTCAATATTTTTTCTTTTTATTTTTAGTTTTTTAGTATTATTTAAATCGGAAATGGATCAATAACGCGTGAATGATGCTCCGGGGGTTGCAAGCGTCCATATGGCTATAGTAACCGCTTACCACCAGGCAGGCCGATGATTGCTTACCGGCTTTGTAAAATATGATATAAAAAACTTAAAATGCTTTCAAGTTTTTTATATCTATCCATACTATATATTGCGAAAGTAACTCTGTTTGTTATCATTTCACGACTAAGTCGAACGGATTTTTGGATTGTTTTTTTTTTGGATTGAAAGTTGGCAAGGAGATAGATTATATCCTGGGAAATGACAACCACCTCATGGAAACGCGAGTGAAACCGCGTGGTATAGCTAGTCTCTCATAATTTTAAATTACCTACTTAGGCAAGTCCTTTTGAAACGGCAGTTCTAATTTCCTATTTCACAGAATCACACATGCAAAACGAAACAACATTGGCTGCCTAGTTGTGATTGTCTAGCTACACCCACGGCATGAGGCAAGTTTTAATTTACGACCTTACTTTGTACGTTGCGATGTGTTTATTCATTAATTTAATGAATGACTGTTACTGCCACTAGATACTGCGAGCATTCGTACGTAATTACCCCGCATTAGCTGCCATTATCGCATACGGTGGGTTATCAATTTAATTCAATGTCGTTTGTGCAAACTGCCGTAGTAAGGAGCTACCGTGTTATTTGCTAGTTATGAAGGCGAGTAAGCACGTATATATTACATATTTAGGTACATTGTTTCTGTATGGACATATTATGTAGACATTTTTGTATTTTTAACCGACTTCAAAAAAAGGAGGAGCATCTCAATTCGGTTGTATGTTTTTTTTTTTTTTATGTTTGTTACCTCATAACTCCGTCATTTATTAACCGATTTGGAAAATTCTTTTTTTGTCTGGAAGGGTATACTTCCCGTTTGGTCCTATTGTCATCAATCAGGATTTGATAACTTTTTAGTGTAGTTTGAAGTCGGTTTAAGTTTTTTGTAAAACAGTCCAATTATTTTGATTTTATAGAGTCGAAGCGAAAAGCTAAGTTTGCCGCATTGTCAGCACTTGTTTTAAACGAGCTGAAAACAGTTTATTTTAATATAATAGTAGGTATAAAATTACAGGCAAATTAAATTAATAATACAGTACCTATTTGTTGCAAAAAAAACGCAAACAATAAGTTTACCGCAACGCAAAAGATACAAGTTACTGTTTCGTGAAACAACCTATTCCGGAACTTATCATCAAAAAGGTGGCCAATCATTCTGTCTAATTATTGACAGAATAGCACAATAGGAGCGTGGTCAGTGGTAGGAATGTATACCAATTTAAATTGCGGTAAAAATAACATGCGACAGCAGGCATTTGCAGAAATGTAAGAAATTTTACATGTTAAATAAGAAAAGCCGACTAAATTTCTATACAACGGTATTTTTTGTACATTTGAGGCTGTATTACAAGGAGGAGCCTATATGCTCAGAAATGGGCAACCCAATAGAAATAGGTAATTTAAATATTATAAATTAAATGAAGCAGCGGCAGGCTTGAGGAATTTTTCTATATATAGATTGTATTTTGTACATATTTGTTGTAAATAAAATATTTGATGATTTTTAATTAAATGTAACATAATTATTATAATGAAATGAAATATTAATGAATGCAAATGTAGGAAATAATTATTGGGAATAAATTGCTATAATATTATTATTATTACAAGAGTGTAAGCTAAACATGCTGTGTAAATTGAATTACAAAACAACAAATAAGTAATAAGGAAGATATGGTCATTTTAAAATTACTTTTTTCATACAAAAAGTGGACATAATACTACTGTTTCTTATAAGTTTTGTCATGGAATAGTACCTGCTAATGACATAAAACTCATAGTAGGTATTCGACTCTATTGGTGAAGTTTCCAAAGTACCAAGGTCTGTTTAATTTCTGATCGGATAGACGTAGATTAACGAATGTCTTTGAATTTATTACATACACACGCACACAATTCACACACACACACCCCCCCACACTTACACATACACCAAACACACACTTTGTGCGCGTTTCGTATTTTTGTATCTTAGTTTCTTTATTGTTACTAAATAAAACCTTTCAACTTATCACAAAATGTCTTGGAAGAGCGGGATCTCCTAACACGAGCAAATCTTTGCTTAAAAGGAGTTTCCAAAAAAATGATTGTAACCTAAGATAAGTTATTGGAAATAAATAAATTTATTTATTTATTAAATATATTTATTTATTGCTTAGAATTGTACCTATTTGACGCTCATAATTTCCGCAAGGCTTGCAAGAAAAGAAAGAAAGAAAGGCTTAAATTTCATTAGTGAACTCGTCAAATTTAAACGCAACTTAATTCCTTCGTTTGATCAGTGTCATTTTGCTACCTACTTAGTGAAAACGATAGAATAGAACAGATAGCACGAGAATATTCTCAGCCTCTACATTTCTAACGTAGGCCGCTTCGTATTCCTTTCACTCAATATCCACCAGGTTCCAAAGAAAGGAAGCTATGCGGTCTAGCGGCGACATAACAGCCTGTCCATCTGTCCGTCCGTCATTAACACTAATAACTCCATACATTCGACGCAAGTATGTTGAATAACGAAAACTTGACGTCTTGCGGTCGCTGGAGGAAACTCTCTTTGTGGAATCCTAATAATTCTATCAATAGGCGCACGGTTGTGGTCGATGTGGTAATCGCATCTAGAAAATGTTTGGAATGCACCCATTATACCTTGACTATAACAATTGACACAGGAAGTGTTCGCGAGCGCCAATTTGAATGCGGTGAGGACGTGTCAGAAGGTGCCTCTACGTGCTATTGTTGGGACCTAGTCTTTCTGCTTAAGACAATGGAAAGTACCTATGTTATTTTTTGATGTAAAGAAACTATAGGCAAAATAAATGGTTGAACCTATGATGTAGGATCACAGCTATAAATCTAAATGGATGACGCGAGTTTATGTACCTCGCGCGTCAGAATCTGTGCAAAAAGGAGAGCAATGCTCTTCTTTTGAAACTGTTTCGCGCGAACATGGAACTCGCATAAGGCTGCATGTCCACCAGACATGTGCAGCGAGGGATGTGTTTATCTGATAAATACGATCACTTCTTTTTCACGTTATAGCTCTTGCCAGCCTAACTAAAGCGCTCTTGTGGGATTACGGTAGGTAGAAAAAAAGTGGCACGCTTGGTTTTCATACCGGACAGGACTTGCGTTATCTATTTAGATTTACGTCTGAGTGTAGGATATAATGTAGGTATAATGTAAAGGTGTAATTACAAAACATCGTTGATGAGATGATTGCGACAAATATGCGAATGTTTTCTTCCGCTTTCCATTATCATCATATACCGCCTTGAGATGTTCCGTAGGTACTGACCTAAGAGGCTAAATGAATGCAGCGACTTTCAGATCTATACAGGCTGCAGACAACCGTTTTCCTGCAGTTCCGGGAGGACAATATCGATGTAATGTAGGTACCTAATGTAATGTTTTCAATTGGATATGGAGCTGCTCAATTAGGTAGATATGGTGAGATAGAACTCTGTTCTGTTTTAATTTGTTAAGATATTAGAATAGTCTGTGCCACCCTGACGGTGTCGTCTGAATATCTTACTCGTGTGACATCGTACACCTTCCGCTGTTTCACCACATTAACATTAGATATAATCTGCAATATCAAGTATTTAGTTCACCCCATTTTAGCAGGGTTTGATTTTGATTTGATTTGATTTGATTTGAGGTGTACCAAAAATTTGTGTAGGGCGATGGCTGTCACACGCGTCATACTTGTGAACAGGTGCTGCTTGTGGGGGCTGGTCTGCTTAAGTTTGCTATTTATTTACTTATTAAATGTTTATTCAGTCTACTTTGTAATTTTGGCGCCGGGGCACGCAATTGTTTTCAGTGCGATTAGAATGTAAATATTATGTAATGAATCTAAGCCTGTTTTGAAAAGAGTAATTGCTGAGTTTATTGCCGGCTCTTCTCAGCAAATGCAACCTTCCGAACCGGTATTAGAGTCAGACTTTTCATAAGTGCCTGCGAAGGTCTATTTGAATAAATGATTTTGAATTTTGAATTTTGTCTCTATCGGAAGTTCACGAAGTAGAGCACTCTAAGAGCTGCCGAATCACCCCCAAAAAAACTCGCATGTATCTCGCTCGACTAATAACGTCACTATCATTAAAAATATAAATGCCAGATTTTGATTAAAAATACATGAAAGTTAGTCATAACTCGAAAACTACAAAAAATCGTGGCACATACATAGGTGTGATTCGGGTATGTCTAAAGGTGCTCTACTTCACAAACTTCCAATTGACACTACTTCTTGGGACGACCTATATTTTAAGTAATTTATTTAAATCAGCATCAGCTGATATTAATCTCAATAAATCACATGCGTAGTATCTCTACTTAGTTTGTGATAAATCAGCATCATCCGCTGATATTAAAATAACCTGCATCAGGAAGAATCCTGGTACAAAACTCGTGTATAAAACACATTTTATACGCCATCTAGCGTCGTCTAGTAATAGTATGACTTGGCTACTCGGCAATAGGTGACACTGTAAACGCAGTTTTGAATTCTTTTCAAATTATTTGGTATAATATTATTATTGAATATAATATATTTTATAATAATATAATAACCAATCAATATTAAACCTATAATTTTTTTTAAAAGGAAAAATTACCGTTATTTAATTTTTTTATGGCAACATTCATTATTATTGTCATCTGTATATCTGTCAGCAGCTCACAGCTGTTTTTATAACCTTAAAAGTTGTTTTAAAAATTCAAAACATACTATTTATCGTTATTAAAACGATAGATAAGTCATCATGTCTTTTACGAGAATATTATCATTGCGATCTATATTTAGCGTTCAAAAACATACATCATTTCTTTGTCGACATTATTCACAAAATGCCGTGAATCTCTCGGACCCTGCAGTGCAAAAATACCTGAACTATCTGATGGTGGAGTATGATAGTCTTCATACAAAATCACGTCGAACTTCAGAAGAATCAAGAAGACTTCATGCGATCAAACCAATCGTGAGTGTGCTTGACCTAAGAATCACTTTGTTCGACAGCATTGAATCACTCAAAGAACTCAATAAGAAGGAGGCAGAAGACAGTGAAATTAAGAAAATGATTAAAGAAGAAGCGCAGATTTATCTTCAACGCCTCAGTGAAATTGACGGTGAGCTACAGTCTATACTTTTAGAACCGGCTCTAACTGAAGGTGGTGTATTACTTGAAGTAACGGCAGGTGCTGGTGGCCAAGAAGCCATGTTATTCGCACGTGAGCTGTTCGATCTCTACGAGTCATTCGCTAATTATAAAGACTGGGAAGTTGATATTGCTTCCTTAGAAAAATCTGATATAGGCGGTGTGAGGAAAGCTTCCATGTTGATACAAGGTGTTGGTGTACCAGAGTTAATGAAAATGGAAGCGGGTGTGCACCGTGTTCAAAGAATCCCAGCTACTGAGAAAGGTGGACGTATTCATACAAGTACAGTATCAGTGGCGGTCTTGCCTCAACCTACCGAAATTGAATTGAATATTCCTGATAGAGATTTGGTAATAGAAACCAAACGGGCAAGTGGTGCAGGTGGCCAACATGTGAACACCACTGACAGTGCTGTCCGTATCATTCATACGCCTTCCGGAACAGTTGTAGAGTGCCAAGAAGGTAGATCACAGATTAAAAATAAAGAGATAGCTATGCAAAAGCTAAGAACTCTGCTACTTGAGAAACAGATAGAAGAACAATCATCAAAGATTAATACAGAAAGGAAATCACAGGTTTGTATTATTTGTAACTTAGATAACAATATTTTATTACACAATACTGTTCATTAATCATTGGAATAGTAGTTACTAAAATTCAATTTTTTTGCATAGCTATGATGGGCATCCCATCTGCAAGCCCACAGTGTCTAATGATGATGTTTGCTCTGAATTCTATAGAACCTTAAGAATTGCTCAGCCAACTATATACTTGAAAATTGGGCTTCTAGGAAATGCTCTCAGTATAAATAAATATAAATTTTACCTATACCATAATTACACCCAGACTCAGGACATACAGACATGTTCATGCACACAAATGCATGTCCTGTGTGGGA
Organism: Achlya flavicornis; assembly: GCA_947623365.1. Lineage (NCBI taxonomy): Eukaryota > Metazoa > Arthropoda > Insecta > Lepidoptera > Drepanidae > Achlya > Achlya flavicornis. The sequence continues at coordinate 4,728,903 of OX392469.1, forward strand.
ATCGAACCCACGACCTGCGGCGCTATAGGTTAAGACTCCACGTCTTAACCAACTGCGCCAACTGGCCCGTCAATTTAGGTATATCACCATCATTTTCATAATATTATCCTCACTATTTAGTGAGGATAAAATATTATGAGGAGATTCATGCTCAAATGGGCATAAATCTCCGGTGACTAACTTATCTAACATTACATTAAAATAAATTCCAGGTTGGTTCCAGCAACAGAAATGAAAAGATAAGGACATACAACTACCCTCAAGATAGAGTTACAGAACACCGTGAGGGTGGCGGCACTATCCATAACCTCAAAGGGTTCATGGCAGGTGGGGAACAGCTAGAGCAACTGCAAGAAAACCTCCTTAAGCAACAAAGACACCAGATACTTATGGAAGAAATAAATGACTTTATCAAGAAGTATAGAACTGATAAAGCTGGCAACATTTAAGATGTAAGTCTCTAATGGTTTCATGTAAATATTACTGTTGTTAGTTAATTTATAGGCATTTCATAGAAATAAAATTCTCAGTTATCATTATAAGTACATTTATTTTGTACCAAATAAATAATCACATTTCATTATTCAAGTAAATATTTCACATCTAATTTATTATGCAGACAGAGATTAAAAATGCTAAACTCTAAGAAATATGTTAAGATAGGTATGCTAACATTGAATTATATTTTAAATTAATTAAAATATTTAATAGTTTTCTGTATTGATTCAAGATTGAAGTATATTTCCTGCTTTTTCCCATGGAAAAGTAAAAATCGTATCCCAAACAATAAATTGATAAATATTTACCAGGACGGACAAAAGGTACACATTTGAACATTAACCCCCTTACTCATAAAACATTATTTAACTAATATACTGTTTAAAGGGTCACGTATATAACGTCACTCTATTGTCATTGAAAAAATAATGTGACTTTATTTACGTGACCATTTAAACAGTATATTAGTTAAATAGCGCTTTATGAGTAAGGGGGCAAATAGTAACACTTGAAAATAAAATTAATCAACTTTGTATAAAATTTAGAACAATACATAAAACCAATTTGCTTAAAAAAGCTGTACACTTCATTTAAACAAGTGTCATAAAATTCTTATCTGTATTTTTTTTAATAAATACATTTATTAAAAGCATTTATTCTTAAATTATTTCAATGCTGATATGAACTAAATTCATTCAGTTACCTAATTATGGCACTATCGGAGCATAACATTTTGATATCAAGTCCCTATTTGTAAAGAATAAAAATAGTTTCATGATATGTACTAATGACATGTTAATTCCAACATAATTCCATCTAACTATTCTAACAGCTGATACTTATTCTGTATATATCTGCAAGTAGTTTTTAATAAATACTATCAAATTTCTAAAATAATATTAAATTAAAAATTGATTATCTATTACTGATTAATGATATGGCATGGTCTTTTACATGTCTTAGATTGGACTTAGAGGAGTCCCTTAAAGCGATGTTTCCTAGGTGTTGGTAAAAACGAATGTGTCCTACCTAGGTGACACAAATGGCAAAGGAAGTCCCTAAAATTTTGGAATCGTTCGGGCATAATCTAAATTATGCAAAACATCATGACTTTCTTGCAAATTGACCATATACTACCACCAACTACCTACCAACTGCCCATATACTCATAGAACTTCAACTCTTCATAAAAGTGGGCGCAATTTAAGGTTCTCCAGTACTTAAAAATACCAAGTCAGAAGCAATAAACTCATAGGTGCCCATAACTTGTTCTTTTGAAGCAAACTGCCGCGACCGCACATATCGATGTTGCTTTCCTGAAAAAATATTCTGATCAATAAAGCTATCTTTTATGTGATATAGGAAGATTATAAATTTAACAAGAGCAATATATTCTGAAATCACGATATTAAATCAGCCTTTCTAATCCATTTTGATCGAGCAAGATTTAACTTTTGTATGAAACTGGAAAAGTTTGCAGAAAGCCATATCTTTTATAAGCATTTTCAGGAACTTTAAATACTTAAACCAATGCAATCTCCATAGAAATAAATATACCTAGAAAGAACGTCGCCATACTATACGAATATATAAAACAGGCCAACTTTTATAGGCTGCTGCGCATAACAGCTATGTTTTACGCTCCCTCTGCGTCATTCTGCTTGTCATGGTGACGTTCATAATGATAACAGTTGTTGAAATATTCCAATTAAAATCGGGAGAAATTTTAATATTAAACATTATTTTGCAATTTTATGTATTATTTTAGTTTGATTTAGCCCCTAAGTTAGGGGCTATTCTTTTCCACGCGTGCACAGCTTTGACACTCAATCTGGATGTATCCTTAATCAACGGCAATCTCTATTAAAATAATATTCTAATATCAAAGCTTTGTTCAATTCTTTAGATTTTTTTGAATGATTAATCTAGTGTGCTATAGGAATTCCTAATGTATTATTTACCTCCGAATGATTCCTAATGCATGAATTCGGTTGCTTCCTGTAGAGTGGGTGCATGTGTTTCAAGCAAGGCAGCGACTCATTGTATTGCACCTCAGTCGGGTCTATCGGGGGCAAAACAGCTTCTTTCTTAGGACACAGACCATTAACTACTACCATCAGCATATTCGTATAATTCACCAACTGAGCGTAAAACGGCCTGGAGCAGTCCAACTCTGGATGGTTCAGTGTCTCATTATTGCTGTAATCCAGCTGGTAAAGATACATTTCCCTATCACATGGCGTGGGTCGTGTTCTGTTTATCAATACTAGCTTCTCGAAGTCTCGTTCCAATGTTCGAATGATCGGTGTCCCGTTGTTAGGAGCTCTAGACACCCTATCGTTCTCGTAGCCCTGATCTGCCACTGTGCATACAATAATAAAGTTATTATGTATTAAAGTAGGTATGATTACATGCAATAAGTAGGTATGTAATATAAATACGAATTTAGATAATTTCGATAAATGATTCGGGTTTCAAGATCATGCGATTTGATATAGGCAGATAACTTAAATACCTACCAGTCCACTAACCAAAACTGTAAAATAATAGAAAGAGCCAATTCGAACATTAAATTAATTTACGTAAATATTTAAATTAATTTAGTCACTTACAAAATAAATTGTCATGCAAGTTAGATAATGAGAATTGTAGGCAAAACTTGATTGATTGGAATCGTGGAGTTATTTAATTTGGATTTAAGTACAATTGATAAAACTCTTGATTTAAATAATATATTAAGCTCTGCGACCAATGTGACAATTTGCAGCGCCGCAGCAGCTATGCAGTTGCAAAAAGACTGCTCTACCCATCCATACCCTATATCCTGCGGTACTGCTAAATGTCGCAGTGGACGCAGAGCCTGATGGTGTCGACCATCAAATCTATAGCATGCATATGCCATTCCCGTAGTCTACAAGATTCATATAGAAGTGTATATTGGCACTAAATGTACCAGTGCCATAGAAAAGATACGGTCTACAGTGCTCGCTCTATGACTCACCGGTGGGAGTGGGTGTAACATACTCTGTAATCAAGATGGAGTCATTACTACTTTGATTCTAGATCTAATTCTTGACTCCGTGATGTAATTTGTTTGATCTACAAGTTTGGTGGGCAAGATTATTTGAAGACTTAATCGGGTGCAGTTTGGTGTCGAAAAAGCATGCACCCATAGATTTTTTTATTGAATTTCTAGATCGAACTCTACATAGAATAGTGAGGTTATGTGTATTATTTCAAATGTCACTGCGATTAAGTTGTTTTTATTAGGTACACAGTTTGAGCTTTATGTTACATGCACATAAACATAGATAAGCCCAGATTCTGATTTTAGAGGGATATTTCAGATATTTTTCACGTGAAGATCTTGGTAGCGAGCCAGGTGATTACTAAGTATTCTACCACCACAATGATTCTTCATTATTCCACAGACAAGGTATGTAGAGATATTAGCTGGTAAAGACATGTGTGTTAAAAATCGTTGGTATCTGTAAGTCTAATATCAAAAAACGCTTAATATCGCGTTTGCGGATTTGTATTGGAGAAATGAGTACTATGAGTATGCCGCGAGAGGTGCTGTGCTTATTCTTGTATAGGATTTATTTGCTTATATTGTAAATGTATAGAAAAATGGGGAAAATATAATACAACAGATGTGTGTAGGTACGGTAAGAAGTAAAAACTTACCATCTTCATAAGAGCTCGAGGCTTGTGCCAAACCAGATGCTATCGAGTCGTAAAACCACACAGTCGTTGCCAGGAACCATGCCATGATTCGACGCAGGTTCTCTAGAGGCTAAAATTGTAAAAAACACGTTAGAAAATAAAGATCTTAAGACATGTCTAAAGAATTTTAATATGTTTAAAAAATTTGGTTTCATTTCTAAACTAATCTCCTTCCGGGTTTTTGTCAGGTTCTTCTCAGCTGAAAGCTAACGAACCGGTTGTAACTTTAGTGGTTAAGGCCTAATTAATAAATAACAAACTAATTGCAATTTTAAGGTCCGTATACTAGAACGCCAATCTAAAACTAGACCTAGAACGTTTTGAGTCGAGATTAAAACAATTGAATTTGAAACCTGCACCAATTGTATTAGGTTTATTTTTGATTAACACGATATATTCTTGAGACTTTACTCAAAATTAAACTACATAGTATTCTTACTGTGAACAAGCTGGAGGCAGGATTCGTCGTCTTCTTTTCTCTAAAGCAGACGGCTTGGTAATCCACTAAATGTACTGCTTTGTATACTCCCTCTTTTATCAACGTCGACATAATATCTGGACGCACCTATAAAACCGTACACGATATTATTTAAACACCAAGTACCATTAATTCAAACGCTGTCTAATCGGTATTATTCTCTTCAATTGAATCCCTCATTGCTGGGCATTACCTTCGTCTGAGGATGTCCTTATGTCTATCTTCTCCACGGAATTATCTTATTACATCGGTATCACTTACAAGATTTCCTTAATACGGTTTATATTGGTCTTAAGTCAACCCCGAGTACAGGATTTAAAACTACTTTACTGACAATTGAACCTACATTTACTACGTCAGTATCAATATAGAAGTTATTAGGTATTCTTAAAAATATACCAAAAGACAAGTTTTCTTACCTTTCCAAAGAACTGGCCAGTGTGTTCAGGTTCCTTGCTAACAATAACCCAACCGTTATTATCCACCAGGAAACAGTCCCAGTTATCAGAGAGACATGTGACGCACTCCTTGTTTTCACACTGAAATAAAAAAAAATAGAAATACTTACAGCCAGCGTTAAAAACTACGGACCACTTTAGTACGGTGCAACATTATGCAATAAACTTTTTTCATGCAAACTGCCAGGATAATTCGAATATATTATTAAATGGTGCATCTTTTCACGCTGACTTGATTATAGGAACTGGCCAGTTCGAATAATATATAATTAAAATAAAACAAACAGTTTTCTTTATAAGCTGTAATATAAAAAGAATAAAACGCAGTTCTCACCGAAGAAGTAATGTTATCGAACCATTCCTTGAGTCTCTTGTGTTTAAACTGAAACCCTACGACGGCAGCAGGGGACTTCTTATGCCCATCACCATGGAACACAGCATGGGACGCCGTCACCATGGCTGCGCTTACGTTCAGGGGAAACTTATCCGTATTCAGGTCTATACTATACACGTAGCTTAGGGGGTCCACGTAGTGTTGTTCTACAGCCCGCCGGTACCATACTTCGTCTATTGCACGCGGCGGCATGCGGAAATTGTCCGTCCTAGAATTACAAGGGTGTCAAACAAAGGTGCTATCAATACTGTTTTTGCTCGGAATTGCTATGTGCAAATTATGCGCTTTTCAATATTTCAGGTGTCTATGATCACTGTGACATGTAATGGTGCGTCCATGCTTGGCGAACCGAGCACGAGCCGAGCCACGAACGAGCACACTGCGAGCACGATTCGCGTAGCGTGGACGGGCTTGCGAGCCTCGAACGAGCGCGATTGTCAGTTTTTTCACAAACAAAGGGATTCGCATCGTGCTCGTTGTAGACTCGTTGCATGTTCGTTCGTGGCTCGGCTCGTGCTCGATTCGCGTAGCATGGACGCACCATAACATTGTGAAATGTTTTTATTCTAATTCAAAAACTAATGATTTGAAGAGCCGGTCAGCGTGAATGTCAGGTATCCTGATCATGGGGTCGATTCCCATCCAGGACACATTTCTATGCATGAACTTATAGGTATGTTTGTTTTAATACAAGTAGTAAAAAATATATTTTATTTCAATAGGGAGAGCTTAGTTAAAATCAGACGGCCGTGTGTAAGAAAGTCTCAGAATATAGGTATTATTTTTGAATTCTCAGCTTAAATAAACATCAACTTACTGATTTTCATCTTTATCTTTAGGTGGATGGGTTTGCCATCTCGTCAGGCCACTGTGCGTTGCCATAAACGCGACGATGTATCCAAAGCGTTGAAGAAATTCAGACCTGAGACCAAATTATTAAAAAGCTGGGTATAATGTACTGGATTGTTTTTTTATATTCTTGCCTTTGCAGAACAAAGATGTTGGCATAGCACGTTTTGTTTACTTCGGTTACGATTATAAATTATAATCGTATCATGTAATCTTAATTATATTTATAGTACTTATCATCGTCATCTGCCAGTTCCCAATTATTTTGGGTCGGCATAAGAGCGCTCATTCCATTCGGAGCTTCTATCTATTGATGTGTAATATGTGTATAAGTACCTATATACTTACTATTTTCCAGCAAGCTATTTATAAAGCATTAATTTATTTGTTTCTTATAATACAAACCTCTCCTTAGCTGCTTTATAAGAATAGTTGTCTAAATAGTTAATTTCTCTCTGGGGGTCTAGACAATATTGATATCGACAATCGTCATCGTTAGTAAATTATCAATTGTATGAGATTGACATTTCAAAACGAATTATCACGTGATTTTTAACAATTTCTTATGTCAATACCCATACAAACGTAGATCATTTAGTAACGAAGACGATTGTCGACATCATACATCTTGTCTAGGGGGGCAGTCAAAACTCATAAGTAGGAACGTTGGATATCGACTATACGGATAATTCCAAATCTCACGATCAATCTCAAGATCTCACATCAGTTCATTTCATGCTTTCAAATTTAAATATAAGGTACATGTGCTAAGTTTGCAGCTTCAAGATATAGTCCCTACTACATAGACCCTAATCGAAAAGCGTGTTTTATGGTTTTACCAGCTGTGGTTTCACCCGCGTTATCAGAACATCAGAACATCAGAACTATGGACATATGGTATATACGTTATGGAATAATGTAGTTTTTTAAATCAATTCAAAATTTCAATCTTTTAAATGTTCTTCTTTTTTTTTTTATTGAGTTCTTAATTTTTCCGATTATTTCGCCTGTGTTTTCCAGATTATTTATTTATTTATTCAGAATGTGTGTGTTTTTAATAATATATAAAGTTTAAAAGTTTTATCTGTGTAATTATGATGTGTATTTATTTATATGCTTTGGTGACCATCACTTGCCCGGACGTATGGCCAAAACGTCCCACTGGCGCCGTCTGAAAATCAGCGCTGTGTGCTGACTGTACACAGCATTATGCTGAGCTGGTGGCCAATTTGTCTGCACACGGGTTCCCGTTTTTATGTGAACGTTTTCATGTTATGTTGTTAATTTTAAGGTGTGTAGCAAATAAATGTTTTTTCTTTCTTTCTTTCTTTCTTTCAAAAAGTTTTTTCAGTATCCGCAGCTAGCATGTATGTAGCAATTTTGTAAGTAGGTACTTGACTTGTCTTCTATTTTTATTTGTAAGAAATTCGGTACAAATTCGTTTTAGCGTCGGTGAAACAGGGCAAGCCTAGGTACTCACAAACTGCTGCAGTTTCAAAGAAGTTTTTTTAGTCTTTCCGCTTTACCTTTTAATAATATACAATAACTTTAGCCGAGTCATTAAACTAATTGTTATTTTCGAAAATATACTATACCTCGGCAACATTCCAATCACTTTTGTCAATGGGCTATCCAGGTGAAAATTAACATAAAATGCAATTCCGGTGTGAATTTGTCATCAATAATATACACTTACGAGTAGTGACGAGCAATATAAAAAACCACAAACTTATTTGAAAAGCAACATTCAAATGTTACCCATAAAAAAACAAATTGGAACAACAAAAAAGTTGAATGTGTTATAGAAAGATTAAGAAGAAAGAATTTTATAACTCAGGCACTTTGCAAGTGTATTTTTGTATTGCTCGTCAGTGTAATTTAATTAAATGATGTTGTGTATGTGGAATAAAGCGTTTTAGATCCTCATTTATAATGCGGACAGCAAGGGAGTGGAACCAACTTGCTTCCGGCGTCTGTGTTTCCTGAGTCTTACAATCTAGGGACTTTCAAAGCCAGAGTGAATAGGTTTCTTCTGGGTAAACGTGCTCCATCTTAGAGTCTTCTCATCATAGAATAATTTTCTTTTCCCCTTTCTTTCTTTCAAATAAGTACACAAATATTCTTGTATTATAGGTACTTACGCCTTTTCGTCGGAAGCGGAATCTGAGATGCTCCGGTTAAACCAGGCGGTGTTTCTTGCATCGAATACCAGAGCTTGCATCAATCCATGGTCGCCTGCGCATAAAATAATATCTACAAAAAATCTGTAATTGCTGCTTCTACTTTTTCTTCGTCTCTGTGCTAAGTACTGTGGTAAATACATATTATTATGTTAAACATATTTTATGTTATGTACTTACAATAATACTCGTTTCGAGGTGTGCTATTTGTCACCTTATTACGTTCCTTGGTTTCTGGAGTACCTGTTGAATGAAAATATATATTACTAGCAGACCCTTGCGGTTTCACTCACATTCCCGGGATAAAATAAGACCTCTCCATAGGCTGTCTACGTGCCCTATTTCATCACTATATTTATTTAGATAATATGTTTTACGCAAATAATTTTCTGTCTTTGTCATACAGTATTTCAGTTAAAAGCGTTCATGTGTAAAGATGTAAATTGTTGGTCGAAAATATACCGTTATTATGTCGTTCATGTCCAGGCTTGTTCTTATGATGTTCTGGTGGTCGAGGCTTGGCTGGCCACCGCCATCCGGGCTTCGCGACTCGCTCCAGAAAATATAGCAGTTCTTCTTCGGGAGTTGCGAAATTACGCTCGTAATGACGGCAGTAAAGCCTGAACAAAAAATTTATTAAATAAACCACTGATTATTGGAATTTAAAATCGTATTTTCAATTGAAATCAAGGGTAAAGAAAGATTCTACAAAAAAACCGGCCAAGTGCGAGTCAGACTCGCGCACCGAGGGTTCCGTACAAATCTGTATGTATATAAATGGTAGTATAGACCTGAGTATTTGATATTAATTTCGATTTATGACGTATTAAAAAAAAACTACTTACTAGATCTCGTTCAAACCAATTTTCGGTGGAAGTTTGCACCGTAATGTACATCATATATTTTTTATAGATTTATCATTCTCTTATTTTAGAAGTTACAGGGGGGGGGACACACATTTTACCACTTTCGAAGTGTCTGTCGCGCAAACTATTCAGTTTAGAAAAAAATGATATTAGAAACCTCAATATCATTTTTGAAGACCTATCCATAGACACCCCACACTTATGGGTGTGATGAAAAAAAAAGTATGGGGTAGTTTCAGTTCAAAGTATGGGGAACCCCAAAAATTTATTGTTTTTTTTTCTATTTTGGTGTGAAAATCTTAATGCGGTTCACAGAATACATCTACTTACCAAGTTTCAACATTATAGTTCTTATAGTTTCAGAAATAAATGGCTGTGACATACGGACAGACAGACAGACAGACAGACAGACAGACAGACAGACAGACAGACAGACAGACAGACATGACGAATCTATAAGGGTTCCGTTTTTTGCCATTTGGCTACGGAACCCTAAAAAATTGGCCCATATTTTAAAGCGTAGACGATTAATTACTTCGTAGAGGCGCGTAGCAGTTTAATGCTCGTAGCACTGCTACAACGTACATTTGATTATTACGCAGATTTGTATTTAGCTAAATGAGTTTAATCTGTCTTGTTCTTCCCTACACAGAATAACACGTGTCAGAAAGAGACCGTTGTAATCAATACGAAGGTATTAAGTGCTTACCAATCAGGATGCACACTCCACTTATCCGACAAGTACTGTAGAGCAGATATATTCTTGGAAGTTAAAGAGAGTCGATGTATATCGTCTACAGGTGGTGGTGTGATGCGGTGCCGGCCGTAGTTCTCTGGGATAGCCACCACCAGTGTGAAGGGAGAATCGCTGATGCCCGTCCAGAAGAAATGCTTCTTGGCTCGGGATGCCCTTTTCTGTGATGTGAATAAAAAATGTACATTTAATTTCGTCTTTGAACACATGCCTAGTTCTATCTGACTTTATCTTCTATTTTTTAATAGAAGATTAAAAGAATTCGATAAAATAATGAGTAGGTATGTAATTAATTAAATAATGTTGTTCCTTACCATATCATCCATATGATACTTGACGCTCATAACTTTATTTCCCGTTTTCTGATCAATGATCTCTTTTCGGAGCTGTAATAAACAGGGTATTTTCATTAGGATTTATTTTTATTTTATTGGCTTAAGGTGGACACGCTACGCGAGCCCAGTGCAAGCCAAACCGCTCTTCGCTCGTCACTCGCGATGTCAAGTGTAGACGTCTAACGAACCTAAAACACGAGCGCAATGCGAATCCCTGTGTTCGTCACAAAATTGGCGGAGCGCAGTCGAGCGCGTGCTCGGCTCGGGTAGCGCAGACCCACCTATAGATTTGAAAATAATCACATCGTAGTGTTCTCATGTTGTCGCCGAATGGTAGAAGGGAACTGGCTCTCAAGTGCAGATACCATAACTGGAGGAGGTTGCCTAACTAGGCGAGTAGGTACTACAAAACCGAAAGCAAAGTTTACAAATAAATACCAATACATACCGCAGTTAATTCCTTGCTAAAATTCCTGGGTCCCCTATCATCGTCAAATAGCTCCACCTCGATCATGTCCACGCTATTGTAGCTCGGCTTAAGAATTTGCTGGAACTGTCACACAAAAAGACAATAAGTAGTAATATTATGTCATATGAATAGAGAATATCGATACAAATGAATACTTACAACGGGCCGTAGGTCAGGGTGAATTAAAATGTATCCATTGTTTGTAACTATGTACGCGTAACCGTTTACCCCAATCTGTAACAATTTTTATTATTAAAAATCGTATAGTAGGGACTGCTTATTGTGTAATAGCTAAAGTTAATTCAAATATTTATCTTTTTTTTCCACTTTATGCACAAAAAAGAGTTATCTATAATTTTGCAAATGTTTAGTTGTTGATGTCACTTATTATCGTGTAGTTACCACCTGCGATCCCGTATTTTGCCCCATTAGAGGTTGATACCCTGTATTAGGAAACGGTGTGCAAAATTTCAAGTTTCTAGCTTTACCCTGCGATTTGAGCTGTTCGTTGATATGACATATAAAAATATATGATTACCTTATATGGCGTCATCAAAGCTTGTATTTCAGAGAGGGCAACATCTGTGCCAGCAACTCCAAGTAATCTAGCAATACGCATCTGCAAATATTAATGACGTGTCAATCAATTAAATTTTCAATCAAAAACATCTTAAATATTCAATTAGCAAGTTCGCTGCACCGTTTTATGGTAAATGATTAAAACTATTCGTATTTTCGCTAAAATCTACATTTCATTTCCATAAACTACGTAAAAATTATCAAAAATGACCACAAAATATAATTATGTTATTATTTATTAACATGAACAATTAATATTCTAACTACTCTGCTGTAATTTGGCGCCGTAATTGCCATTATATTCTTCTACATTATACAAAATTATGTCAGTCTTGCTTAAAACTAGCAATGTTTACTTGTTATTTAGCAACTAAGCCCCGTTAGGCAGTTCTATATTACAATATAGAACTATTTTAAAGGGTACTAATTTAAATTATCCACAGTTACAGGTTCTAGCAAATCTACTCAAATATATTAAATCGTATCAAATTAAAATACTACTCTTTATATTCTAGAAACCCACTACTGTTTTTTTTGTTGATAGTTAAATACCCTTCGATATCAATCCTTGATAGAATCTGTCGAAATGTTTAAATTAATAGCGGTGACAAGAAACATTAAGTGTGAAGTTATCAAAAAAGTAGATTTGAATTGTTAATTAAATTCATGACATAAATTTTGATAAAAGCAGTATTGTTTGCATGGTGTGATTAGATTTAGTAAGGCACTATAGTGACATTGCAGCAGCACAAGATACCCATACTGCTGCAGCGGCGCGCGGCGTCGCCGAAGTGGCAGCGCCCGCGCCGCGTTAACTGAAGGTTCATCCCTCGCCTCTCATCCGTCGCCAGCGGTACTCAGCGGTAGTAATGCTCTGAGAGCGTGGGCCTACCTCTTTCTGGCCGTTCTCCTCTATGGACTGCGATTGGTTGTGGACGTACGAATGCAATAAAATATAATAACATATAGATAAATGCATTGTAACAACTCCCACTAGAAATCAAAATGTCTCCTCTCTCATAGAGAATATTCAAAATTTCTAAAATGTTTTATTATAATTATCAAAAGTTTTGTCATTCTTAAGAAGATAATAGTTTAAACTCAATAGATACTCAAATACCAAAAGCCCCATACGAGTCATATGTCGGGCTGCACGATACTCTTATTGAAAAATATTTACATTTACTTCTCTTAGTACAAGTCAATGTTTAAAAAATGCCTCTACAAAGACATTACTAAATTCAGGCAAAAATACTTTTATGTTTTATTAGATAGTGTGTGTAGTGTAATATAGATCATAACTCTTGCATAGAAAAATTAATTTGATGATTGATAGAAAAGTCAATCATAACACCCTAGTGGTCTACGCCTACGAGCTAGTAGAAAACTACATCTACAGTAAGCCAAAAGGGTCGAACAACACATTGATCAGTCAGATGAGCAGACTGACAACCGCGCCGGCGCCGGCCGCAGTCAACATCTATCGAGGACAGATGCATCGCTAACGGGGCCAAATAAGACTTTACCGTTACTGAAATCCAAAAAACTAAATCATAAAAACTCTCTTGTATCTTGCAAAAACTTTACAATAAATCATTAAAACTTTCTAAGTGTAGTAGTACCTCTTTGGTAACTGATACCCAGTAAGCTTCATTTATCAGTACATTCTCTGTGATGTTCTGAGGGGAAACCATCAAACAAAATGGAGTTATTAATAAACATTTAAATGGTAAAGCAGCAAGAGATCATAAATTAAAGACATTAAAAGAGATAGAGCTTACGTCCAATTAGTAGGAAATGGGAAACCAATCTGTAAACATAATCTTCTTGAAACAAATAATACGTCCATTTTGGGTCATGCATAACGAAGAATTAAGAATTTTGGAAAAGACGTAACATTACAACTTACAAAAGTCGAGTTACACAAGATAAGAGAAACAGTAGTTATCCAATTCAGTTTTATTCTTAATAATGTTTTGCAATGTATTCTCTATCTCAAATAACTCAAATAAATTGGAACTCATTTGGGGAAGTTTAAACATTTATAATATTTCTAATTACAACTTAGTCAACGCAAACTCACCTCGTTGTGTCGAAGATCATAAACTGGCATAGATACTGATGTCATCAGTTGATATTGCGAGTTCCCAATTTCACTATATTGACCCTGCTTCATCTGAACAAGAAATAAATAAGTCGGAAGCTAAATATTCATATTGTCGTCCTTTAAATACTAATGATTTTTGCTTACTTGAGTAATCCTCCACCTGCGCTCTTGTTCTTTATCGGAATTGAAAAGATTTTTATCCCGTCTTTGGCTCATGAAGCGCTCTTTTTGCTCAGCTTTTTCACGTTGCTCCCAGAGGTAATCTGCTACTTTAGGGTCCTATATAAATTAAAGTTTTTGAGACTAGTGTATTATTTAAATAGATAGAATTGAAAATAGTTACGGAAGCTTACTGTAACATTGGCGTAGACAGGTGTCCAAACAACAGGATGCTTCTCCCGCTGAAGCACAAGAGGGCGTGCTAGGACATTGACGTGCTCCAGAACACGTTCCCGCACTTCAGCTAGTGTGCTTAGATGAACGTAGAAACCTCGATTTGCGCACGCCATCCACTTCACCTCTCTCACGTCCGCCACCTAGATACAGTCTTGCAGACATTATGAAATTCTCGTTTGGATTCAATCCCTTTTGATGATTGTGCCTTGTGCATCTTTACTTTAACTAAAGTGTTAGATGACAGTCAGCAGCTTGGTGGAAAGAATTTTTAAAATAATAGTAAAAAAAAAAAATAAGACCACAGCGCTGTTATCGATGGCCAACTAATACTACCTTTCATATCTATATTAAAAACTAAAACAAAATATCATCTAGAAATATTACAAAAAATAAACTATCTCTAAGAACAGTCGGGGCATTTCAAAGTGACGCTTGAATCAATAATTTAATCTAATTAGCATTATATAGTAGGTACGTGCACATAACAACAACCCACATAACAATAAGTATAACGATTACAAAACAAACCAAGCACTAAAAGCGTAAGCAACATGAAAATGGAAGAAAGTAGGAATATATAATGTAGGTATAAATACGTACATTCATTTATACAACACCCAGATATATAGAAACAGACGATAGATAGAGAAAAAGAGACAGTAGAGTACCACATTCTAGGTGTACTGCTAGTAGGTACGAAGGGAAGGCATTATGCAGGTCGCACAATGACTACGACACACAGTAATACCTGAAGTGGTACTACCTTTACCTCGCGCCCTATCAGGTACGTGAACACCCTTACTGGGGTGTCATACTTCCAGTTGTACTTCTCGAATAGTTCCTTGTAATTGTATGGAACACCATCCGTAACCAGCATAATAGCCTACAATGGAAACCCATTTTATCATCTATACATTGTATAAATTAAAAAATATGGATTACCGTAAATTACCTGGTTACAGTTAGCTCCACCGCTGTTATTTCTATAGATTTCAAGAAGTTCAAATGCACGTGTTAATGCAGCTGAAAAGTTAGCTATTTCCATGGTCTCAAAACTATCCAAAGCTAATTTCAGCTCCCGAAGATTACCCAGAGTTGCCTATAAAGATCATACAATTTGTAATCAGTCTACGTGTGCCATTAACGTCGCTGATATATTAAAACTCTGTAGATATTATTACCTGAACAAGTGAATCGTTAAAACAGGGTACAATCTCCACAACAGTATCAGCAAATGTCATTACATTCACGAAGTCATTGTTACCAAGCGTATCTAATATGTTGGTGACGACATGCTTGGCTATGTCCCGACGTTGTCCCGTCATCGACCCGCTGCGATCTACTAAAATTACAACATCCTTTGGACTAGCAGCTGCTTCCATATACCAGGCTCTTGTACGACAGTCATAGATATCCACAGGGTCTGCTCTCCATTTCATTGCTAGAAAACCAAGTAGCACTAAATAGTACACACAAAAATAAACTATTTTGCGTTTGGTATGATATTTACCTGGGTAATGCCTCATAAATCCTGTGGAACTGCCAAAGTATTGCCATGAAAGAGTTGGGTCGCTTTGATAATTGTTAATGAAATGTGTATCCAAACCTTCAGACCAATGAATTCCTTTGATTACTTCTGGTGCTGTAAAGTTTTATTATGGTAAAAATAAAACGGTCAAGGGCGAGTTTAAGGGTTTCGTACCATTATGTGTATTACACTGCATGCAAGAGCAAATACAAGTTTGTATTGCAATAATACCACAGTGTACACAATTAATGCTATTTTTTGGATTTACTCCTCTTGTATTAAAAGACCTTCCTTCGTACCTTTCAGTCGAAAATTACCTATAGGTTATGAATCAAGGAGCGGCCAGGTCTTTTTTAAATCCAACTTGTTACGTCTAGGCGTTTGAGAAAAGAGACACGCAACAAAGTGATTCTATAGTTTCGTTTTTCTACTACGAGGTACAGAAACCAAAAAAAAATCTTTGATTTATACTATATAACTCATAAGACTTTTATATTTTTGTAATACTTACCCCACGCATAGACATTAGTTGGAACATGGACACTAGTAAAGTTAATATTGACAGGAATATTAGAGAAATGCGGGTTCTGTTGCAAATGTGCACTCTTCGTAGGTGGTCGAGTAATCCAGTTTTCTAAACTAAAATCAGTTTCAGGAGTGGTTGTAATAGTCGCTCCATCATACGGTTCTTCCATTTCCTTACTATTGTAGAACTGAAAGTCTTCGGGTACATCTTCACTTTGTTTATCGAAGGCCATATTTTCTGCCGCTTCTACTATTCTTTTAACTGCGCTTATTTTGAGTTCCATCATCGCACGAATATCGTCTGACATGCTTTGAACTAACTTATCTCCATCTCTTGATTCTATTTGGGCTGATTTGAAACTCTGAAGTAGATAATCATTATTTTAGTTAAGATTTGTGAAGGCAAGTACTACAAACTATTAAAATCTTAATCTTGTTTCTGTAAACGTTGGATATGCCTATACTTAAGTTTTATTTCGATTGGGTATTTAGAAACTGAATTCATAAATCAATAAAATAAAGTTTATAAATCATTAGGTACTTACATCTTGAACTTCTTTTTTCCTGGTAATAAATTCACCGAAATGGTACAGTTCTGTCCCGAGCTTAACCGCCCATGCTTGAACCCTTAAAATATTTTGTATAATTTTAGTTCAGCTTCAAGATTTGTGTAATCTACATTCAGGAGATAATCACAAAAAAGTGCGTACAAAGGTTGTCTTTTAGAGATCGCTTCTTAAAGACGGCGCATATTACAGTAATAGTACTCTGAGGTAATAGCTAGGCCATGTTCTATCTAGTATCTATAGCCTCCACCCCCGGTGTTAGCCGTATTCTAATATTTTCCGGGATACAAATATGTATACCTTCAGGATGTGGTTTTGTATTCTCGCCATATTTACAAATATATATATATTCCCTGATTTTAATTTTTTTATGTTTGACACATATTTCGCCGGTTTCGCCCAGATTTCATTCCAAACCTATTTCTTTCATGTTATTCCAGAGTATAATCTATCGAAGTGCCAAACTTAATCCAAATACCTTCAGTAACTACGACGTGACAAAGAAGTGATAAACATACGCACATACTTTTTTTAATAGTGTTACTAAGATTGGTCACCAGTGCGCAAGACCGCTGGTTTGGTCTAGATTTCGTACAGATTTCTCTCAATGGTACATCAAACAAATCGTGAGCAAAAGCTTTATTCTTTATTAGGGTGTAATTTATTTTATTATAGAAAATCTTTATTTTTCTATTCAATGTTTAAAAAAAACTAATGTTACTCATAGCTAATTATGCAATTTACTATACTTGTATATCTAGTAATTAATTGATATTGAATATTCTTACGAATTGAGTGATATCTTGGCATTGACATCTTGTGGAGTACTGGTGGAGCAGTCCCTGGAGTCCAGGAACAAGATGAGCAGAAACAAAACACCGACACCCACACACTTGTACATCGAAAATCTTGTATCCAATAATATATCTTTCACTAATCACAAATCCATATGTACTTTTAATACTCCGAGGGTATATTGTGATGATTTAATAATTATGTTAGAACTTAGATCCTACGTCTTCCAGCATTGATAAGTTAGTGTAGGTACCGCGCAGGCGTGTTGGCCCGCGCATGCGCCGTCGCCCCGTTCACACTTACAGGTGTTTCTGTGTATTCTATGCTCTGTTTGTGTGTCGTGTAGACACCTAACTTGTAGATTCACTCGGCATCGATTTGTCGCTGATACGACTGAGTGGGTCAGGGTGTTTTTGTCGCGTTATATATAGGTCGACCTGCTGCGAGCAAGTTAGCTTGCTTATGTGTTACGACACAATGAAAGAAAACTTTGTAATACTTAGTTGATAATTTTATGAAGATTATGAGGTGAAATTACAACTGTGTACATACAAAGAGAAACTGCCTAATTGGCAAATGCACACATTGCTCAGTCCGGAAGGTCTACTCGAAATGTTGCACACAGATTTCTTATATTGCGTAAGCATAAGAACCTTAAGGGGGTAAAATAGGGGATGGATAGTGAAACAAAGGGGTAAACAGCTCATAAAAAAATTAAAGGCATAAACTTTTGAATTTTATTTATTTAAATGTATCAATAAGTAAAAATATTTAAGGGTGCAACAAATTTTATTTCCAAAATAACAAAGTTACTAATGAGGCCTGGTTATATCGGTGTGATGCATCACGAGTGCAGCCTGGAGGCCAACATTGCTATGAGCGCTGCGGTCGCGAATATAATTGCGTCGCCTTTGGAGATGCTGCCCAGACCGCAAGCTGTGATGTTTCTTTCCTGTTGATAGAAAGATTTCATTTATGATTTAATGTGGAATTAATCCTATCATTCCAACATATTATGTAGGTACATTAGGCTTGCCATCATCATCATCAGCCCATAATGTTTCACTGCTGATCACGGACCAACTTTCACAATGAGGGTGTAAAGGAATGGGCAGATACTCCACCACGCATGCCCACTGCAGTTTGGTGGAGGTAAGATAGTGGTCAACCTTGTGTTGGAGTTTTCAAACCGTCTACGGGGGCCTCCAAAAAGCTTGATTAGAGTGATAGCCGGAACCAACGGCTTTACGTGCCTTCCGAAGCACGGAAAACGCTAGAGTTGAAATACCACTATGTAGGCGGTCACCCATCCGGGTCCAGTCCTGACCGTTGCTTGTCGGAACGGCGAATCAAGCTTGTGTTTGACCACAATCCCACCATGTTCATGTGATGATGTGGCCGAAGGTGGTATGCAATAGGGCTGAACATCGGTAGTTACTACATAGTACCCTAACTCAGTGTTATGATGTCACTATGATGAGATCAAGTTCATTATACTAAGAATTTTACCATTGACCATCAAAAAGTCTTGTAGCAAATTAGCATGTAGCCCGCCTGATGGTAAGCGGTTACCGTAACTTACAGACGCTTGCAACACTAGTTACGAGTTGCCAACCTTCTTGCAGAACCCCATCCTGTATAACAATTGGGAAAACTTTGGTATATTTGAATGAGTATTAAAACCACATTACCTTGTCATGGTAAGTATAGCAGCCTTCAAGACGTCTTCTGGTCAGCCTGCCGAGCTCCAGCTTATGGCAAGGCTCACGACTGGTTGTCGAGTCAATCGTCGGCCGCGGCTTCGTATCAGGAGGCTCAACACAACTCTCATCATACGTCCGATCATCCTCCTTTATCACCACCAGTAGTAAGTTTGTCTTCGTGACATAAGCCGCCCAGTACGCCGGGTGACACGGCTGTGGCTTATCTTCAATGGCATCCAAGGTGTAAGACTGATTCAGGATATATAAGCTAATCTGATGGTCGCACGAGAATTGGCTTTTGTCCTGTGCCTCCGTATTGTTGTCAATCAAAGGTGCGCTGGTAGTCGTTCGTATGTCTGTATGCTCTTGGTTGATTAGTTCGCTATAGTCTGTGATTGATATTACCATGCGGTTATTATAAGCGGAAATATTAACAGTTTATAGTATAGGTATATTGTGCAGTCTATATTACTATCATACGTAACATCGAATATCTATGGTAAGGTACATCGATTTACCGTTATTTATACATATAAATGTTCTAAAAACTATTTTTTACGTTTAAAAGCAGTGATAGTTGTCTATTAGGTAAAAGGAAATGTGTAATAAACTACGGATATAATTATAAGTATTGGTGAAGTGCTACGACAACGTGCTACGACGCTACGACTACGAAACATTTGCATCGCCATTTTAAAGCAAGAAGTACAAAAAGTTTATGGCTTCAAGCTTCAGCGATGCAAGTTATTATTTGACCATACACCGGGCGTTACAGTACAAGTAATAAATTAATGTAATGCAACTTTATCTGAGTAAAATTACAATATGCTTTTTTGCCAACTTAGTGGTATAAAAAAAAGTTAAATTACAGACGTAGGTCAATTAGTAAGGTAATCTCTAATTTTACATATTACATTAGCATATTGATATAATTTTAGTCTCGTATAAAACGAATTGAAATTAGCTATTTAATTGATCAAAGGAGTGTGTTGGAATTAGACTCATAAAATCTATCGTTTGTCCACTACAGTACGGCCGCCGAGAGAATTCGTTTCTGACACCTGTTCATGTTGGGCGATTCTGGGAAACGCGATGAGCGACACTTTCACATGAAGGTTCAATACATTCTTAGGCAAAGCTTAGTGAAAGTCCCATGATAATCAGATTATCCGTTTCCTTGATTTGGTCAATATTAACAGGTGTCAGAAGAGCATTCTCACGACGGCCGCACTGTAAGTCTACGATTAACTATATCTGTTAATAAGGGTAAGTAACTCCCTATGTATCGTCCAGTCTACTGTAACACCCGGGTATAAAATATATTTGTTATAAACCTTACCATCATCATCTTCTTCATATGCATATGAGTAAAAGTTCCCGTTGTAAAAATCTGAGAGCAGAAAGAATGCCTCAGTGAACAACCATCGGAGTAAGTTCTTCGCCAAATCAAAAGGCTGAAAAGATAAATATCATCATCAGCCTATAATGTCCCACTGCTGAGCACAGGCCTCCTTTCACAAATCAGGGTGAAAGGGAATGGGCAGATACTCCACCACGCGTGCCCACTGCGGATCGGTGGAGGTAGGCTAGTGGCCAACCTACTGTTGGAGTTTTTCAAGCCGCCTAGGAGACATCCAACCAGCTTAACGACTATCACAATTAAGTGATAACCGGGACCAACGGCTTTACGTGCCTTCCGAAGCACGGAAACGCTCGATTTGAAATACCACTAGGCGGTCACCCATCCAGGTACCGACCAAGACAGACGTAGCTTAACTTTCCCGATCGATTAAGAACGGCTAATCATGCTACACCACGAGCGCTTCAAAAGATAAATATAATAATAGTTAATAACTAATTTACTTGCCAGAACACATTGTAAGCACGACCTACGATCTAGCGGCATTTTTGATCGGAGGTTATTAACTATTAAAAGATAAATATAATAATAGTTAATAACCTCCGATCAAAAATGCCGCTAGATCGTAGGTCGTGCTTAAAATGTGTTCTGGCAAGTAATGCGTTACATGTGGAACGTCAATTTGGTTCAGAAGTACGTATGGTCCCACAAACTTATCTGGCCAGGTGGTCAAAAGAGGAACTAACGACGCCATTTTGAAATGTCAATCGCCATTGGTCAAAGATAATTGGACTGTTTTAC
Source organism: Achlya flavicornis (assembly GCA_947623365.1). Taxonomy (NCBI): domain Eukaryota; kingdom Metazoa; phylum Arthropoda; class Insecta; order Lepidoptera; family Drepanidae; genus Achlya; species Achlya flavicornis. The sequence goes on from OX392469.1 coordinate 4,750,270, forward strand.
AAAAAACTTAAACCGACTTCAAAGTACAAGTCCAATTCTGATCTGATGACAATGGGACCAAACGGGAAGTGTACCCTTCCAGACAAAAAAAGAATTTTCCAAATCGGTTAATAAATGACGGAGTTATGAGGTAAAAAACATTAAAAAAAAAACACAACCGAATTGAGAACCTCCTCCTTTTTTTGAAGTCGGTTAATAATATAAATACTACCGTTTATTGGTTGTTTGCTCCACCAAATGCGATAACAGCGACTCTCTCACCGAGCCAGATATGTGTGGGACCATATGTAATTCTGAAATTAACTTAGATCCTATCTTGTGTCTTTGATTGGAATGTAGTATATTTATACATCCTTACTAATGGCCCTGATTCTGTTGTTTACAACTAAACTAATTTTAATCTCACTATGTCTCTTTCTAACAAAGAACATAAGAAAAGGATGTAAGAAATTTAGTCCTGTCAAATTAGTCCAATGCTTGTTTTCAATATAAATTTAGTCGCCATCTATCGCGGTTACGCCTAAATACACGCAAACTAAGATGGCAACGATTAAGTTGACAGCTTTAAATATATTCTATCCTTTTTCAATAATGTTCGTAAGAAAGAGATGAGATGTGACTAAAATTAGTTTAGTGCGATTTACAACAGAATCGGCACCAATATCTCACTAATATTATTAAATTGTATGTATGGATGTTTGTTACTCTTTACGCATTGAAAATTAGCACACAAATAGAATATATTCTGGATTAACACATAGGATACTTTTAATCCCGGGAAAACATACCATCCCTCAGGAATGTAGGTGAAACCGCGCGGGACAGCTAGTAATAAATAATGATGTAATACAGATTTAGTGGACTACAGGAGTGTGTGATGAATAATTTTTATCATACTTATATTAAAATGTTCAGTTAAATTTATACTCCATGCTTTGCAGGACATGATTCTAATAGCAGTATCACTTACAGAGGACAAAGTCCAAGCACTGCTCCATTCAGGCAGCACAGACAAGGGACAAAGAGCCTGATAGTTGAACACTTCCACACGATCAAATATTTTCTTGATTAGGAATGACTGCAACACATATTTGTTGATGGTCCCGAAGAATTGTCCCACGTTTTTTTTATTTTGCGACAAGACCACGTATCCTGAGCTGTCGATGACGTAACAGCTGTACTCTTCACCATCGCAAGTTATTTCCTGAAAGAAAATTACCAATATGTATTATCCCTTTTGAAGCCGTATATAGGGGAGGATTACCTATTGACCCATCTAAAAAAGGACAAATGTAGCTAGGCGAATTGTAGAATTGTGATATTAAGACACATAAACCGAAAAAAAAATAAACGACAAAGTCGGCATACAAGCATACGGCCCACCTGATGGTAAGCGGTTGCCGTCGACGCATAGACGCATGCAAAACACGAGGCATCACCCACGCATTATCGACCCTCCCCCCTCCACAATGAGCTCTGGCGACGCGCAGAACACAACATAAAGTTATTTGGCTGAGGTATTCTGTAAGGTGGAGGTACTTCCACAGTCTGGTCTTTGAGCGTGTAAAGCGTTTACACTCGCTCTACCTATCATATAAATAAAACATATATACATTCTTACATCACAAATTATGAGGAGGAAGAAATAAATTTATTCTAAAACAAAGATTTTGTCGTAACGGCCAAGTACTGAATAACCACTTATTAATACTATTCTTAAATACTTGAGAGGCTCTTTTCCCATACAATAGACTTGATTTAAACCGAGGCGTAAGTAGATCTCTACAAGGTCGCCAAACTCTCAGATATTACAAATATCCATTGGCGGCGGTGATCACTTACCATGATGTGGGCTGTCAGTCTGTTGACGTAAAAAAACATCTCACGTAAAAAGGGGGTATATCTTTGTTTTTTTTAATAAAATTTATCTCTACCTCCTCAATATTTGTACTGTTCCTTACGCACCTTATTACCATCCCAACCGATATCAGTTATATCCAAGAACCTTTGATAAAACTGTAAATATGAATATTCAAAGCCAACGACTGACGCCGGGGTTTCTGAATCGCCATCTTTATAGAAAATAGCATAGCTTGCTGTCAGTGTTATATCACCGTCTTTGTTCAATACAGAAGGCTTGTCTTCTATAATATCGTCTAAGATTGGCAGCTTTGTAGCTATAACCAATGACTCCTTGTTGATCATGTGTTGCAAGACAGCTGCCTTGTACCAGGTCTCTTCGATAGCGTTGTAGTAACGGTCGCCGAAGGCCCTGCAACAGTTAAATATTATGATTAGCTTTCCGCCCGTGCCCCCCCATTTTATCCTCTTGGGGGCAGAATTTACAAAATCCTTTCTTAGCCAACGTCATAAAAGGATTCTAAATACCAACTCAAGCCACAGCGATAATCCACCCCTTAAAAGTTAAAAGAGGATCTCAGAATTCGTGATTCTTTATTTTATACTAGCTGTCTCGCGCAGTTTTACCCGCATTCCCGTGATAAAAAGTAGCCTATAGTCCTCGGGGATAATGTAGCTTCCTATTAGTGAAAGAATTTTTCGGATCCGACTGGTAGTTCAATTGATAAGCCCGTTTAAACAAACAAACAAAAAAACCCTTCAGCTTTATTATTTAATATACTTTAAAACAAAACTATACTAAAAGACTTAAACTAAATAATGAAATACTAATAACTAAAACTTAAGAAAACAATTAAACAAAAAAAACTTATAAATAGGCTAGCCTATCAAGGTCGCTGCCAAGTGGTAGCGTGCCCAGAATGCTGGCGGCATTACCTCTCTGTATAGCTATGCTTATACGTTGAGCGAGGTATTCGCCAGCCCTCTGGTCACGCGACGCCTCGATCAGGCGCTTACAAATGCCGCGGTAAATACGATGAGCAGCAGGCCCCCATGGACCCAATGTCTCTACCCCAAACGGCTCAAATATGTAACTGCTGTCGAGGTTACTATATTTGCGCCGCTTGAGGCCTTCGGCACAGGCAGCAGCACCGCCGGCCTTATTTATGGTCTCTGGAAGATGTGACGGTGCCAAAGTATCAACACAAGTGGCGTCCCAAACTAAGGGCCGCCCCATCTTCCAGGGAATCAAAGTCATGCCGTCGGGTCTCCTACCATCGTCCCGCATCAACCCATTTGGTTCCAAAAGGGCTGAAACATTGGCGCTGGCAAGAGACCGACGTATGATGTCATTAAGGTCGGCGTGCCTAGCTATTCTGCCTGCACTTCTCTGACAGGAGAGTCCATGGTTCAGCTTTATTATATTAGTATAGATAAAAATTATGAATCTCCATGGTATGATTCTTCTATGGAGGTGCAAGGTGGATGACACCTCCATTTAAAAGGGAAGATCTTCCGCCAGGCTGGGACATCGTGCCTGGGGACCGCGGTCCAACTGTACATGTCGGACAGTTGTATATATGCAGATTCTCGAGAAAACTTCGCCAGCGCGATGCAGGATTGAGGCGCGATGCAGGATAATGTGGCGCCACGCCATCTATCTTTCCGTGTGTGAACTATTACTGATAGATGGCTGATAGATGTCGCTACACTTCCATACAAACTTTTTTGATAAACTAATAACACCAAACTTTATTCATTGCTCAGGTTAGTATTCGTGCTAAGTTTCAAGTTAAGCAAGCCACGCAGTAAAATCCTCCCCTCAAAGCAGTAGTACCCATTTTCGCCCCGTCAGGGGTAGATTTTCGAGAACCCAAAATCACGTGTTTCTTTGTTCGTTTCGTTGTTTCACGTGTGTATCCGAAATTTACAACACAAAACTTTGTTTCGTGGCGGCGACACAACGCCTGCTGCTGCTGCCTGCAGTCGGCTACGAACTTGTACCTTTAGGAGAGTGTGTACCCTCAATTATTTAAAATTTAACAACAATAATACTCACTTATCTTCTCCAGTATAATTGTCGTGTCTGATTCCAAAGTCGTCAACCCGTTCATTCCTATCTACCTCGTGGATGTAATGCCATCTAGTCATACCACTAGCAGTGGCAATGAATCGGACACTGACGTTGTACTTCATTGCCAAGTCTACTTCTGCGTCAGTGGCACTCCAATGCTCGAAGTAAGGTGCTGACAGTTTTGCGTCAAACACTAATTGTTTGACAAGGTCTTCGTTGCAATAATAGTCGTCTTTTCCCAATTGTGTGGTTGCGTTACCACAGTGAGCTGGAAAATTATAATACTATTAACTAGCTAGTATTATATTATCAATATCCTGCGGCTTTACCCACGTTAGCGTGATGTTATATGGTATATAGGCTTCCGCAATGAACGGTTAGTTCCTGAGATTAGAGCCTAAAATATACAATTTTATAATATTACTAGCAGTCTCCAATATTCACGGGATAAACATGAGCCAATGTTCTTCTCCATTCTTCGACAAACAGACACTCAGATCTACTTTCATATTATTATTGATTAGTAGGGTTTTCAAATATATTTTTTAACATACTTTCAACGTTAAATGGAAGACTTTGTGACTCCTCTGTGTATTGTTTTTTCGTGATATCAATTTCATTTCTGGATAGTCTAACTAAAAATTTCCACATTTCTTCTTCAGCGTTTTCAGATTCGTGACCTTCCAAATAATGATATTTGCAGTAAACCCTGTAAAAAATTACAGCAATTTATTATTTTAAGCCATCGAACACAGGCAAAAAAAAACTTGTGCAATTATTTTAAAGGCAATGTGAATCCATTCAAACAAAATAGAGCTTTTTTCACTCAGGTGACTTCAAAACATAAAATTGGGCATGAAGTTGTATTTCAACGGTTACATCTCATGCAAATAAATAAAACATAAGCTGTGATAACTTGCCAAGTTTCATATAATCAATAGTACCTACCTAAGGACCTAACAAACTTTCTTTTAAAACAAGGAAATATCGTTTTACATTCTTGCAGCTATGATATAAGGTTTCATACAATTTGGCTTAGCACCCATTTAGATCTCAATTTTATCAGTCCTCCACTTCCTTTGTACCTAACTTGGCCTGTCTTTCATGGATTTAATACTTACCAATCCGGATGAACTCTGTAACTGAACCTGAAGTAATCAGTTACATTGATGCCGGTTATATCCTTCCCCTGTTTCGCCTCAAGGGGATTGTCTTTCAGAAGAAGTTCCGTATCCCCGTATTTCTTGGGCAGCGATATACCCATAGAAAAGGGAGTTCCCTCTAGTTTATTGTAGAAATAATCGTGTTGGACTCGCGATATCCTCCTGGGAAAGAAAACAATAAATAGGTGTTATAACACTTATAACTAACTCCAAGTGTTGTACATTTAATGAGTTTCGTTGGTAAATGAATTAACGGAAGGTTTTTTGATGTCGTTATTAGTGTTCCGATAGACTTATGGTTTTCAAAGGCTATTTGTTCGTAGACGATTAAAGTACAATTTATTTGACCCTTATTTCAGAAAATAAATTAGTCTAGGAATAACTTAATTGAGTATACAAAAAAAAAAAAACACTACCCTTTTTTTTTTTTTTTTTTTACTGTGTATAGGCCTGTGTTTTGACCACAATCTCACTATGGTAAGTGGTGATGTGGTCGAAGGTGGTAAGCACACAAAGCCTAGAAGGAACTGGCTCTCAAGTGCAGCTGACGGAACACACCGATAGGTGCTTGGCGACAGATTTTTCAACTTGAGGGTGGTAGCCAGCCAGACGGGTACTACAAAGTACCCTACCACCGTGCTGTGGTTTCCTCACGATGTTTTCCTTCACCGAAAGCTCAAGCTCATTGTAGGATTCGAACCCGGGACCTTCGTCTCGGTATCCGACGTCACTACCACTGAGCTATCATCGCCTTTACCCTAAACTAAACCTAATCTTTAAAAATAAAGTATTCTAAATCCGTGCCAGTGGGTAACATTCCCAGAATACTGGCAGCATTGCCACGTTGAATGGCAATGCTAAGCTGACAGTTACTAAATAAAAATTACTTAGATAACAACTTTAACCAAACATAACTTAACATTCAGCAGTACTTTATTTTAAACTTTTAACTAACTAAAAACGATCGTATGTTTTGTCGCTATATTCGTACGTATTATTATTTTTTGTGCGTAAACTTAGCCTGTGTCGGTGTTCTACTCTGGGGTACGTACCTCATATTATCATAATGGTACAGCACTTCAACCTGCTCCATGTGGCCATCATCTCCTTCCACCAAGCGTTGCCTCAACTTCGTGATCTTGTCTCCGAGCTCCCGCGGCCCCTTGCCGTCGTCCACCTGTTCTACCTCCACGAAGTCTACGCTATTGTAGTTGTCTTGTAACTGTCCGTTTATCTGTCGAATTAAACAAATACATGCAGTATTTTACTAACTTTCCGGATACATCCGTGTTGAATTTCGTGAAATGCTTTCTCTTCTTGGGTACTCAAGGATTTTAAGGCGGTAATAGTGGTAGTGACATCGGATATCGAGATGATGGTGGTCCTGGGTTCGAATCCTACAATGAGTTTGAGCTTTTGGTGAAGGAATATCGTGAGGAAACCATAGCACGGTGGTAGGGTACTTTATAGTATCCACCTGTCTGGCTATGCTTCAAATCGAAAATCTGTTGCCGCACCTATCGGTGTGTTCAGACGTCTGCACTTCAGAGCCAGTTCCTTGTAGGCTTTGTGTATTTTTAGGGTTCCGTAGCCAAATGGCAAAAAACGGAACCCTTATAGATTCGTCATGTCTGTCTGTCTGTCTGTCTGTCTGTCTGTCTGTCTGTCTGTCTGTCTGTCTGTCCGTCCGTATGTCACAGCCATTTATTTCCGAAACTATAAGAACTATAATGTTGAAACTTGGTAAGTAGATGTATTCTGTGAACCGCATTAAGATTTTCACACAAAAATAGAAAATTATATAAATTTTGGGGGTTCCCCATACGTAGAACTGAAACTCAATTTTTTTTTTATCAAACCCATAAGTGTGGGGTGTCTATGGATAGGTCTTCAAAAATGATATTGAGGTTTCTAATATCATTTTTTTCTAAACTGAATAGTTTGCGCGAGAGACACTTCCAAAGTGGTAAAATGTGTGTCCCTCCCCCTGTAACTTCTAAAATAAGAGAATGATAAATCTATAAAAAGTATATGATGTACATTACGGTGCAAACTTCCACCGAAAATTGGTTTGAACGAGATCTAGTAAGTAGTTTTTTTTTTAATACGTCATAAATTGAAATTAATATCAAATACTCAGGTCTATACTACCATTTACTTAAATACCTACAGGTTTGTACGGAACCCTCGGTGCGCGAGTCTGACTGGCACTTGGCCGGTTTTTTTTACTTGAGGGTGGGAGCCACCCAGGCGGGTACTATAAAGTACCCTACCATAGTGATATGGTTTCCTCACGACGTTTACCGTCAAAGAAAGCTCAAGCTCGTTGTAAGATTCGAACCCGGAAACTTCATCACGGCATTCGACGTCACTACCACTGAGCTATCATCGCCTAAGATTATTATCAAAATAAAGTTCTCTAAAAGTTCCTTTGGAACTTGAGTAAATTAAGCAGGTTCATAATACTTACGGTGGTGATCAGTAAGGGATGCAGCAGCAGATACCCGTTGTTACTCACGATGAACGAATACCCATTTACCCCGAGCTGAAATAAGTCATGAAGAATTTTTGTTCAAGTTTTACTAATCTCAATCTTATTTATATACCTTTTGATTTGATGAAATATTTATAATATAACTATTTATATCAATTTTTGCATAAATTTTGAAATGATTTCGGTGTCTAACATATCAATGTTAAAGTGAAAGACATTTATTCAATTTAGGACCTTTTAGGGCACTCATGAAGGTCAAAGCTACTGAAGGTACCACCTGTTCGGAAGTCGGCCTTCAACTGAGATAAACCGGCAAGAAACTCAGCAGGGTTCGTCATCATCAGCCTATAATGTCTCACTGCTGAGTAGTGCTGAGCACAGGCCTCCTTTTACAAATGAGGGTGAAAGTGAATGGTCAGATACTCCACCACGCGTGCCCACTTCGGATCGTTGGAGGCTATTTTTCAACCTACTGTTGGAGTTTTCAAGCCGCCTATATAGAAGGCCCCCAACTAGCTTAACAACTATCACAATTCTGTGATAACCGGGACCAACGGCTTTACGTGCCAGCAGGTTACTTATTTAAAAATATTTATTTGGACAATCTAAAATAAAAAACGATCAAATAAAAAAAAAACCCGAACATGTTAATAATTACAGGCTGTCGTACAATGTTCCCTTGTGCAGAGTGCAGCATTATGGAATGTACTGTAGGCCAGTATGCCGGTCAATAAACGCGAATTGGCTACGCCCGACAAAGTGGCAACCACAAAGTACGTAAGCTATTGGGGTTGAAGGATATTCTTACCTGATGTGGCTGTGCAAGTTTAGCAATGCTGTCGATTGGTACATCAGTACCGGCTACTCCCAGGAGCATTGCGTCGTTATTCTCCGTATTATACTTGTAGTCAAATGCTGGGATTGCCACTGACGTCACCAACTTGTCCTCGTCTGGCTACAATGTCAAATAAAGCATTCTTTAAAAAAATACCCCTATTTGGAAGTCCCACCGCACTCTTCAATAAGGGTAATTCGGTAAACTGTACATAGGTATTTCCTACCGCAATTGATGAGGGGCACTTGCACAGTTATAGGCAAGGAGCTAGGGTACTTTTAAAATATTAAAGGCCTTTTCACAACATTACTTTCTGAGAAAAAGTAATTTCTTGCCACATAAAATACAAGCTATAGCTAATTTTAGATATTTTGTGGTTCCGTATAAGTTTAAAAAATTTACAGGACCTAAAGTATATTGAAAACATTTATTGTATTAAGCGGTATACTGTGTGCACTAAATATGAAACTTGACCCGCCACGTGTTTGAAGTATGATGTCATTGATGATGACTTTTCTTTCAATGTCGTCAGACATCAAACACGTGGTAGTTCAAGTCTCACCTTTAGTGGCACGTATTATACACCTGTAAGTAGCTACCGTCACCTAGGGACATTTACAATGCCCAGAAAGCAAACGACATTGTTAGTTAATAATAAATGAAATTAAATAATTTATAGTATTCGCTTTTTGGTAACTTTTGTTTATAATTAATTAAAGTTAAGTAAAGATCTGTATATTGTTTTTTTTTTAAACACAATTTACAGAACCGTCTGTAAAACCACGGGTATATAAGTTATGAGAATAAACACGAGCTCTTGGATTATTGTGGTTGTAGATTGACCTTCCCTGGCGTCAATTGCTTTGCGGCCATAATTTCCATTTTAAGTTAAACTAGAATTTGTGAGTGGGGTCCGATAACGTGATGACCACAAGCTCTGGAATAATTCGACTGAACCACTGCAACATGTTCTTTTTAAATTTATTGAAATAAGAATTATACAAAACAATAACCTGAACAATTATGCATATTGTGCACATGCTTTAGTTTAGCTTTTTTTTTTGATTACGTAATACAAAATAATAACCTGAACAATTGGCTACTTGACAGTTTTCGGAAACATATTTTAAAATTTACATACGTGTATTTTATACCTCTTACAATTATCTTTTTACCAAATAAAATTTTAAAAAAAAATATTATTTAACTTTTCATTTGAAATTCGCGCAAAAACATCCGGTCACGTGACATTTGTCAGGTGTGACGTCACATCACTATAAACAAAACTAGAGGTGTGTAACTAAACAAAAATACGCGAGCTGCATAACAGCTCACGGCTCAGGTGTGTGAGCCGGTTCAATGACTCAGCTCGCAGATCAGCTCAATTTGTACCTATAGTCCACGATGTAACGCGTACCGCGCGTCGAATCGAGCCGATACGCAGTGAGCGTGCGCGCTTATCGTTGACTATAGGTACAAATTGAGCTGATCTGCGAGCTGAGTCATTGAACCAGCTCACACACCTGAGCCGTGAGCTGTTATGCAGCTCGCGTATTTTTGATGAGTTTCACACCTCTAGTTAAATTTGACGTCACAAACCTCACAAACAAACCATAGATGCTCAATCCCGGCCGCCCGCGTTTCGGTTCTTGTAATCCACAGATAAAGAAACTCACTTTTTATTTCCTAAAATAAAATATTAAAAAAATATTATTATGCAAAAAACATATTGTGTAATTATTGTTAACCTATTAGCTATCGTATCTAACATATTTCATATTTTTTCATTATAACTGTTAAGTAGCCAATTATGCATATTGTGCACAGGCTTTAGTATATTTGATTTGATTACGTAATACAAAATAATAACCTGAACAATTATGCATATTGTGCACAGGCTTTAGTATTTTTGATTTGATTACGTAACACCTTTTATCTACGGACTTATTGATTAATGTCAAAAATGTTGATAAGTTCTTTGCAATTGCAGCTGTCACAATGTTTTCAGTACCGTTTGTGTTTTTAAAATAGCACTTGTGAAGAAAAATCTTGTTTATCCATAGATCATCGCGTCCTCGCTCAACTGAACTCATTACAGCTCCCGGCCATAAAACAATAATTAATAAGTGCTAAAATAACATTGTTATCCCGCCGCTTAATTATTACTAAGCTAAAACTTTTAATGGAAAATTGCCATTGTCCCTGCTTTGTGAAAATATTTTCAGTGTAAAATTTTCATTTGAAAGAAAATTAAGTACTTAAACATTTTATTTTCACTAAAGGATGAAAGGTAAACATGTAATACGAACCTCAAAGCCAGGACGCTGTAAATATATCCTTCACTATCAAGATTTAAGATTTCTACGCCACAATGGATTTGTAAAGTAAAATAAAGTTAGGTACATTAATTGTCTTCTTTCAGTAAAGTTGAAACATTTTTCCGCTGCTACCTATGGCAAGTGATGACGTGACCTTGTATATTTGAATTAATGAATACTTCTAATCGCGTACGAATGAAAATATTATATTTGAAAAATATTAAAGTACTTAATTTAGCTATTTGACCATTTATAGCTTGTATGAAACTATCGTGTTGGGCGTGCGATCGGGGTGCAGATTGGAGCGAAGATCGGGCGCGCGTCCATGAAGCGTACCTATGACGGACGTATGCTACCGTTCTAAAAACGCTTGTACAAAAATAATCCGCCTTACGAAATTGAGAATTGGTAGGTGCTTATACTTAAGATACTAATTAATTACGTCTATGATTAAACTTACCCTATGGACATCACTACTGACGCCCCATTGAGTTGTTCTCTGAAAAGAAAAATACCATTATAAGTGATATTCAGGAAGCTTAGCATCCTGAGACTGTTGTATTGCTTATTTATTATTAGCTTTCGCCCGCGGCTTCACATCGTTACATTTCTGTCATTGGATTGCGATCAAACACATGCAGGATAAATAAGATAATATAAAAATTAGGTGACTTTGAGCGAAGCTTAAAAAAACGACGTAATAGTGAAAGAAAACACCCAAGCATACCGAAATTTAAATTAAACTAATAATGGGCGCGCGTCCATGAAGCTACGAATGATGGTACGACTATTATAAAAAATTGCAAGCTATACTCGGTAGGTTTTCCTCGCGCTACACTGAAAAAAATACGGTGACAAAGTGTACGTTACTGTGTATGTTACTGTTATATCTTTTAGATTTAATCAAATAATTTAGTAATGAACCAAAACTAGTTTTGTTACTGGTGATTTTTAGTTCGCAAGTCACTCTGTTTAGGTTATTGGTAAAATTTTGTGTTACTGTTGTTTTTTTTTTTTGTACAGTGTATCATATCATCGCGGATCATTCACACTGCATGCTACTCGCTCATTCACAAACCAAACGTAGTTTTTTTTTTCTACTAAGATAGCAAACAATGTTTCATCCCTCCTGATGATAAGCAGTTACCGTAGCCTATGGACGCTTGCAACACGAGCGTTCGCAGCAGCAGCAAGGATATAATAAAAGCAAACACATGCACACCGGATGGTAAGCGCTTTCCGTAGCCTATACACAAAAACATTCTTGTAATACAATCTGAACGTAGACTGTATTTCAGCACTTCGAAATTTGAAACATCGATCGACTGTACTGCGAATGTTCGTGAGTTCGAAAAACGTTGGTTCGAATGTATGCTATTGCGAAAAACTCTGATTCGAATACGTACTGTGTTATCAATATTGGCATGAGTCCAGGTCGGTGGTGGTTTCTCCTCCGATAAGATCATGGGGCGAGCAATCACGTTGATGTACTTCAAGACTTGTTGTTGTACCTCTTCCACTGAATGGATGTGCACGAAGTATCCTGTTTAATTAGAGTTTGTGAAATATCTGAGAGCTTATTTATTTGGGCCATCCCACCAAAAAATATTACTGATGATGATTTTTTTCATTTTATACCAATTTGTGGTACAACATTTTATTGACCCAAATTTGGATTTGATTGGATCGAATCTACCCTACCAATTTATGGAACATAGTTTTTTTTTAAATTTAGTTTTACATAACATCTGAAACTTCGTTAACACCCACAGACATAGCTTTCTTAACTCTAATAAACTCACCTCTGTTCAAACAAGCCATCCACTGAATCTCCCTTACATTAGTCACTTCTTTGCCAATCAGATAGGTGAATACTCTCACTGGTGTGTAGGTGTTGTTGCCTACTGTTTCCCTATTATACTCATCAAAGACCTCCGTCAAATTCCCAGGGACGTAGTCAGTAATTACCATCACGAGTTGGTTGCAGCCCTGTGTACTACTCACGTTGCAATGTGACCTCCTCTGAAATTACATTAAGAGAGGTAGAGCATAGCGTTTATTCGCTCAAAGAGCAGCTCGACTGGGGAAGTACCTCCACCTTACAGAATACCGCAGCCAAATAACTTTATGTTGTGTAAAGTTGTGTTCCTGCGCGTGGGTAAGGTCGCCAGAGTTCATAGGGGAGGGGGGGAAAGTCGGTAACGCGTGAGCGATGCTTCGTGTGTTGCAAGCATCCATATGGCTACGGTAACCGCTTACCATCAGGTGGGCCGTATGCTTGTTTACCGACTAAGTTGTATAAAAAAAAAAAAAACGTATGTAAGTATAAAACTCGAATTTATGTGAAGTTAACTTATTATACAAAAGTTTTGGGTGGGATGCACACAGAGTATTGGATTTTTGCTAACCTAATAGTTAGAAAACTCATCAGAGGATATTACCACGAGCCTGCTCTATACAAAATCAAGTATTGAATTTCGAAGTTTGAATATCAAAGCAATTTTGTAAACACTATCCAGTAACTGATCCTGTGGAATGTTATTTACCTATATATATTTCCTTCATTACAAGGGCGCATTTTTTGAACATCTTGAATACCATTTTGTCAAAGATCTAAGATAAATCTGTATAGTTTATGAGTGGCCAGTACGTACATATAATAATGAATTTACGTTAACAAAAAATAACATCTGTCAAGTTATAGTTATAAAATTAGACATAGTTTACGAAACAATAAAATAAATTTCTAAAAACTATTGTCATCAACAATAATAATAAATACCAAAGACGCTCAGATGGCCTGGCGGTAATGTCCTTCGTAAGGTCGAGCTTAAAGAAACTCCGCATCATCATCATCATCATCATCAGCCTATAATGTCCCACTGCTGAGAACAGGCCTCCTTTCACAAATGAAGGTGAAAGGGACTGGGCGATACTTCACCACGCGTGCCCACTGCGGATTGGTGGAGGTAGGTCAACCTACTGTTGGAATTTTTCAAGCCGCCTATGAGGCATCCAACTAGCTTAACGACTATCACGATTAAGTGATAACCGGGACGAACGACTTTACGCGCCTTCCGAAGCACGGAAACGCTCGATTTGAAATACCACTAGGCGGTCACCCATCCAGGTACCGACCACGACAGACGTAGCTTAACTTTGCCGATCGATTAACGGCTAATCATGCTACGCCACGAGCGCGTCCCCGCATACCCATACCCATACTCAATTGTATCTCACCTCTTTGAGTGTCGTAAAAGCTTTTATGTATGCCAAAGTCAGATTCGCATTTCCATCCAACGGTACTCTGTGCTTCTTTCCCTCGTCAGTTGGCTCCAGTGTGTCACAGATAGTCTTTAAATTCTCAGGAGTTGCTTGCACAAGACCAACAAAACATGGTACCACTTCGTTCACATCTTTCTTAAACGTATATACATTTATGTAATCGTTGTTTGATAGAGTATCTAAGAGTGACCATAAAGTTCTTCTTGCGACGTAATTCTTAAATCCGGTCATAGACCCAGACACATCAAAGAGGATTATCACGTCTTTGGAGCAAGTAGCTGCTTCTATATACCAAGACTTCACTCGGCAGTCGTATATGTCTACTTTCTTCTGGTTCCATGGCATGCCGGGGTAGAAACGTAAGATGCCATGCGCACTGCCAAAGTATTGCCACGACAGCGATGGGTCAGACTGATAGTTTTTTATGAAAATTTCATTAAGTCCTTTTGACCATAAAATTGCATTGAGAGCGTCTTTCTCTGTAATATTAAATTGAATTACAGCATTGCGGAAGTATATATGCTATTTATTTTAAGAAATTTTCCGATTTTATTTTGCCTACCTCTATAAAAAATATTTGTCGGCACATGAACACAGCTTGTGTTTGTATTGACATTTATGTCGTAAAAATGTGAATCTTTTTCAAGGGTAATGCTCATGTAATTTGTGTTATTGATGGCAAATTTGGGACGCTCAAACTCCTCCGGATCTGGTACCTCGTCGGGGTTTTCGTAATAGAACTTGGAATATTTCGCTGAACAGTATTCGAAGGGATATGTATTATCATCAATTAGTGTGTAATTGAACTCCCTTGCCAACTGTTCTGCTGTCGCATGGATACACTAGAACAAAAATATTAGTTATAATAAATTATTATTAATGTAAATATTAAAATCCAAAATGTGTAAATGAACTCTGTAAACAATAGTTAGCTGAACTAAAAAAAAAAATTATACTATTAAATATCTCATTTTCTTTGCTAAAATATGAATTCTACCAATAGAGAGAAAGAATGGTAATTTATATATGTCACCGTATTTTTGTGAAAACCGTTAGTTTATAATTTATCTAGCGAGCTTGTAAACTGTCGATAAATTGTGAACTGTAGGTACACACGGCTACAGATCAAGCTATACATTTCTAGTATAAGCTGACCTCCCATTGTACTGAAATCGTATACAATGCGAGATCAGCTTATACTGGAAATGTATAGCTTGATCGGTAGCCGTGTGTACCATACTGCTTACAATACATATAACGTTGTAATTTTCGATAGCTTAAAATCTTTTCAAACCGTAATATTGAAACCGTCTCTGATTGGTCAGTCTTGGCACACAGACAGAATAAATATTAGTACAAGCGCGATAGTTCGTTCTGTGTCTATAGAGTTAGAAAACAAACATATGCGTCAGATGTGCGTCAGCAAGGAAATGCAAGTCAATCATAAAAACTCACAAAAAAATCCACAAAAACATTTGTGCGCAAGGTGCGTTTCGTCACATTAATGTAAGATGCCAGTTTACAATTTAACGGTTTGTCATGGATAAATTATATATAAACTATCGAAAATTAAAATATAAATAAAATAGGTACGTTATATTGTAAGCAGTATGGTACAGTTCACAATTTATCGGCAGCTTATAATATCGCTAGATTACTTCCCCTTTTTTGAAGTTGGTTAAAAATACCATTCCCCTTATCTCCGAAGTTCACAAAGCCAAAAATCTAAACATAATTGGACTGTTTTACAAAAAACTTAAACCAAATTCTAAATACACTAAGAAGTAATCAAATCCTGATCTGATGACAATGGGACCAAACGGTAAGTGTAACCTTCCAGTCAAAAAAAGCATTTTCCAAATCGGTTAATAAATGACGGAGTTAACTGAGGTAACAAACATAAAATAAAAACATAACCTTTAACCGACTTCAAAAAAGGAGGAGGTTCTCAATTCGGTTATTGAGAACCTCCTCCTTTTTTGAAGTCGGTTAAAAATACAGTAGTCATTGATGTAAATATTACAAAAAAATGGAACCAGGTTCGTTCCTATGCTACAGTTTTTTAGAAATCATCAAAGTTCCAGCGGTCCAGTTCTTTTGTATAGTTATGTCCCAAACCAAGAAATTATACGTCTAAGGAAGTTCGGAACCCTCGGTGAAGAGTCAGACTCTTGACCAGTTTTTATTTTGTGTTCAATTCCGCTAAAGTCTGACAGTCCATTGCAATCTAGTAGTAAAAGCTATTGCCGATGTCGATTCTTATCCGCGATCGAATTATCCAACGGAGAACTATCTGTTATTATTAAACTATAATACCGTAATACCGTTTCAGTTGAAGGCATGAATTCAAAGCCATTAAGCCCTAGGTAGGGGTCCTGGGAGCGGCAGTGCAGGGCATGCAATGGCGGAGGCACTCCCAGGGTGGTGGCAAACACAGTAATATCTAACATAATTTGCACCAAAGCTTTTTATTTTGCCATGACAACGCTTTCTATTGATTCAAAACGTCTGCAGGTCGAACTATTGAGGTAATCTTGAAGGTTATGAGTAGCCGGGCGACAGTATGTAGAACGTACAGCGTCAAATTATTGGTATTTGAAAGGCAGTATTTCAGTTTTTACTAGCATAGGCAGTGCTCAATCGTTTGTACTAACACAAATGTTTTATTTATAATATTTATGTTAGTTTGTAATGGTGCGTCCATGCTACGCGAAGCGAGAACGAGCCTAGCCTCGAACGAACAGGATTCGGTCGTTGCCTTCAACGAGCCTACAACGAGCGCGATGCAAATCCCAGTGTTCGTGAAAAAACTGACAATCGGGCGGAGCGCAGTCGAGCACGCTACGAATGCTCGTTCGAGGCTCGCAAGCCGGCCACGCTACGCGAATCGTGCTCGCAGTGTGCTCGTTCGTGGCTCGGCTCGTGCTCGGTTCGCCAAGCATGGACGCACCATAAGGTGCGCCACATAAGGCACTCTATGGGCCACAAGTAGCCTGAAATTAACATGATATTATTATAGACTATTATTACACGACTATAAATGTTGATTCTCATTTTCTATACAAACCAAGTTACCTAACTAAAATACCTTTTAAGTAAAACAGAATAGGGGAAGGGGTGACAATGGCAATGTCTGTTTTGAACGCGAGCGCTGAAGCGGCCAGCGGCAGAGCTTACACTAGAAGAGCACTTATGAAGGTCAGTGCTCCTGACGTTACCTTACGTAACTGTTATATAAGTTAAACTGACGCTAGTGTGTGTGTGTACTTCGAAGACAAATCATTCTTCATCATCGTCATCTAGCTATGTGCGTACCATACCCATATAATTAGTGGATCACTAAGAAAGACCGTAAAAAAATGTAACTTCGCTGAATTTCTCGCCAGTTCTTCTTAAGTAGAGAGGTAGAGCATAGCGTGTATTCGCTCAAAGAGCAGCTCGACTGGGGAAGTACCACCACGTTACAGAATACCGCAGCCAAATAACTTTATGTTGTGTAAAGTTGTGTTCCTGCCTGTGAGTAAGGTCGCCATAGCTCATTGGGGAGGGGGAAAGGTCGGTAACGCGTGAGCGATGCTTCGTGTGTTGCAAGCGTCTATATGGCTACGGTAATCGCTTATCATCAGGCGGGCCGTATGCTTGTTTACCGACTTAGTCGTATAAAATAAAAAAAAATAAAAAAAAGTGTTTGACCTTCATAAGTGCCCTACTAGGACCTAAATTGTGCCGTTAATGTTAAAATGTTATGATCCTTCATGAAAAGCCAGTTGTAAACCTGAAAGTATTTATGTCTTATGATGAATCATAAGACATCCATCCATCCCCCCACCCCCCGGTAACGCCCTGAGCCGAAGTTCGTGCCCCACTGTTTTACAAAAACTTAAACCTACTTCAAAGTACACCAAAAGGTAATCAAATCCTGACCTGATGACAATGGGACCAAAAGGGAAGTGTAGTGTGTACCCTTTCAAACAAAAAAAAGTATTTTCCAAATGAATTAATGTCGGAGTTCTGAGGTAACAAACAAAAAAACATACTATCGAATTGAGAACCTCCTCCTTTTTTTGAATTTTTTACCATTTTTCACAAATCCCAGGGAACAACTCTTGAGTGCAAATACCGAGCCATACCATTAAGTGCTTGGAAACAGATCCTGATATAAATGTTCCCCCACAAAAACAAAATCCTGAGCTTAATTACCTCATCGTACTAATAGTAGGAACGTAAAAACCACTGAGTTGGAATTATACGTCTAGCCATTTACTTGTCACCTTAATCCCAGTCTAGTGCTTTTAGTAAAGTCGAAATCAGAATCATTTATTTGTGAAACATATAATATCATTTGATCTTAAATAAATATATTGTCCGCTATGTTTTGCCACATACAAAAGATTGGATTTCAATTTATAATTTTATTTTTGTTTTACTTTTCGATTTGTAAGTCAAAAGGTTAAATCAGTAAGACATAGAATCACGATTGTGTATTTATCACTACTCTAAATTAAAAAAAAATGTATTTCATGTATAATGACAGTTGTATGCTTTAGCAAAAGATCTACTCCTCCATATTTATCCCTTATATGGGCACTTTAGGGTTTATACAGTTCCGTTTTTACCATAAGAGCACACGGGGCTCGTGACTATGGCTCGCAAACTGACGGGGGCCCCGAAAAGCCGATATATTCGCTTACACTACACAATGTATTTTTCTATTATAGGTAAATGTTATAAGGACACTATATCAGTTTTTAATTTTAACTAGAATAAAAATATAAAATCATAGCGGTTTTTTTTTATTATTTTTACTTTCGAACGGGCCCCCAAAATTCTCGTCTGCCTAAGGACCCCGGCATCCCTTGGTTTATATGAGGTTTCAGTGACGGAAAATTTCAATAAAATATAAAATAGTGGTGGGATACTTTTTAGTACATACCGCCTACATTTCCTAGGAAAAGTGTTTTTTTCAAAAGTTTCCTTTTACTTTCCGATTACATACATTTCCGATAACATGTACCTACATAAGAAACAATGACTGATTGACTGGCATATCAGTGCAACTGCACAGCCCTAACTACTGGTACTAGGAACGTGAAATTTCACACAAGCCTTCCTTTGATAAGCATTTAAGGGGGTGAAAAGGGGGGATTTCGTTTGTATGAATAATATTTCCATGGGTCAATAAACTTGAAACTTAGCACGATTACTTACCTAAATAAATATAATAAACATTTTCATTATTAGGTTTAGGGGGTGTTAAAGTTTGCATGAAAGAATCTAAACGCGACTTGAAACTCGGTTTTTATACATTTGAAAGATAATACAGAATCACGAAGAGAGGAAGGGCATAACGGGTTGTCCCGTTCGAAATTCGGAGTAGCCCGACTGGGGAAGTACCTCCACCTTACAGAAGATTGCAGCCAAATAACACCATTTCAATGTGGTGTTGTGTTCCTGCGGTGAGTAAGGTCGCCAGAGCTCCATGAGGAAGCGCTGTGCTGGCAGTGTGGTGACCAGCGGTGTCACACCACCGTTGTGTTGTGCAGGCGCGGCATGTTGTTGCGGCGGTCAGGGAGACCCGGTGAAACAGCTGCCCGCTGGCTGCCCGCAGGTTGTAGGGGTCCCGAGCCCAGGGATTACTTAATCTCCGCCCTGGGAGGCTGACCCGCCGCCTCGCGCATAATCCATGGTATAGTTGGTCGTGCCGGAGGAGGAGACCGGAGTGGACCCGGCCGACTGTATCATGGGGGGACCGGGGGCCCTTCCGACTGCCGCACCAACAAACCGCATCACCTGTCCACCACTCTCGGGGAATAGCACTGCACTTTGTCCCTTCTGCTGCCGGCACAGTTACTCCTCTCAATCTCTTCAAACCCTTTCAATATAATTAATGGCCATTAATGGAGCAGTACCCCTCCGCGGAGTTAGTGATATTAGGAGACTTCAACGCTCACCACGTTGAGTGGCTTAGTTCTCGGTCCACTGACTTCGCGGGGAGGACTGCTCATGACTTTGCCCTGGCCTATGGCCTCTCACAACTGGTTGTTTCTCCTACGAGAATCCCAGATATTGAGAGCCATACTAGTTCCTTACTGGACCTTCTGCTGACTTCGCGACCGGACAACTATGCAGTGACAGTGGATGCGCCTCTTGGGTCATCGGACCACTGTCTCGTCCGGACGCAGGTGCCTTGTGCGCGGCCCGTTACGCTCCGGTCACCCGGGCGTCGTCGCGTGTGGCACTATAAGTCAGCAGACTGGGATGGATTGCGTGAATACTACGCATCGTACCCGTGGAGACAGCTTTGCTTCGCATCAGATGATCCTGACACCTGTGCAGCTGCCGTCGCTGAGGCGATACTGGCGGGAATGGAATGTTATATCCCA
The DNA here is from genome assembly GCA_947623365.1 of Achlya flavicornis. Lineage (NCBI taxonomy): Eukaryota > Metazoa > Arthropoda > Insecta > Lepidoptera > Drepanidae > Achlya > Achlya flavicornis. The sequence continues at coordinate 4,770,682 of OX392469.1, forward strand.
AACCCGCTAGTGGCTGCAGGGGTGAAGAAACGACCGTGGTTTAATCGGCCCTGCAAGGATGCTAGACATAATAAGCAGACCTTGTATGAGGCTTGGACCACGGCCCAAGCTAATCAGGACCCTAAAATCTCTGATGCGAAACGCAAATTTAACGCTGCCTCGAGATCCAGTAAGCGAATGATTGCCAGGGCAAAGTTCGATTTCGTCGGCAGAATTGGTGAGAGACTAACTAGCCTTCCCTCTGGGAGTCGCGCTTTCTGGTCTCTTGCCAAAGCTGCTGAGGGAAACTTTTGCCAGTCGTCCTTGCCACCACTACGTAAGCCGGACGGGAACTTGGCCCATAGTGCTAAAGAGAAGGCTGACCTTTTAGGCTCTCTCTTTGCCTCGAACTCGACTTTGGATGATGGTGGCGCCACACCGCCTACCATTCCGCGGTGTGACAGCTCCATGCCAGAGATAAGCATTACCCAACGGGAGGTCCGGCGGGAATTGCTTTCTCTGGACATCCATAAGTCGAGTGGGCCAGACGGCATACCGGCAGTGGTGCTGAAGCGGTGTGCTCCTGAATTGTGTCCAGTACTAACGCGCCTTTTCGCGCTTTCCTACACCAAAAAGGAAGTCCCGTCTTCGTGGAAGACTGCCCATGTGCACCCAGTGCCCAAAAAGGGTGACAGATCAGACCCGACGAATTACAGGCCTATCGCCATCACCTCCCTTCTCTCCAAAGTCATGGAGCGAGTGATCAACACGCAGCTTTTGAGATACCTGGAGGATCACGATTTGTTGAGCGACCAACAATATGGCTTTCGCCACAGTCGCTCAGCTGGTGACCTCCTTGTGTATCTCACGCACCGTTGGTCACTCGCCATCGAGAGTCAAGGTGAGGCATTGGCAGTAAGCCTAGATGTGGCGAAGGCGTTCGATCGGGTCTGGCACCGGGGTCTTCTAACGAAGTTACCAGCATACGGGCTTCCCGAGGGATTATGCAAATGGGTTGCCAGCTTTCTGTCCAGCAGATGCATAAGAGCCGTCGTTGACGGTAGCTGCTCCGACAGCATGGACATAAATGCCGGCGTCCCGCAAGGCTCTGTGCTGTCCCCAACACTGTTCCTACTGCATATCAATGATATGCTGTCTATTGACGGCGTTCATTGTTATGCAGACGACAGTACAGGGGACGCTTATTACACGGGCCGTGCTAATATCCCTCGTTCCGAGGTGGAGGAAAGCCGCGAACGGCTGTTGTCTGAAATCGAGAGTACACTAACTAGTGTCTCCGATTGGGGCAGACTAAACCTAGTCCATTTCAACCCCAATAAGACTCAAGCCTGCGCGTTCACCGCTAAGAAAACCCCATTTGCTGTGGCTCCACAGTTCCAGAACACGTCCCTGAACATCAGCAAAAGCATCGGGATCCTTGGCGTCGACATTTCTAGCGACGTTTTGTTCCGAAGTCACTTAGAAGACAAGGTTAAGCTGGCATCCAAAAAGCTCGGAGTGCTCAACAGAGCGAGGCAGTACTTCACATCGGGGCAAAGGCTGCAACTTTACAAGTCGCAAGTCCGGCCTCATATGGAGTACTGCTGTCATCTATGGGCGGGAGCACCTGGATACCAGCTTGATCCTTTAGACTCGGTTCAACGACGTGCCATCAGAATTGTCGACGATCCCGAGCTCACAAGCGGTTTAGAGCCCCTCAGTCTTAGGAGAGACTTTGCCTCCTTATGTGTGTTCTACCGCTTGTACAACGGACGGTGTTCTGAAGAATTGTTTAAGATGATGCCCACGGCTACTTTCTACCATCGCAACTCTCGCCATCGACGGGGAGTCCATCCTCACATATTGAAACCTGAATTGTTTCGTACTGTGCGGGCTCAAAGGAGCTTCCTTCCGCGGACGCTCAGACTGTGGAATGAGCTCCCCGCCGTGGTTTTCCCAAGGGAGTACAGCATGGGGTTCTTCAAAAGGGGTGTGAAGAGATTTCTGCAGGGTCGGCAACGCGCGCGTGATACCCCTGGTGTTGCAAGCGTCCATAGGCTACGGTAACCGCTTACCATCAGGCGGGCCGTATGCTTGTTTGCCACCTAAGTGGTATAAAAAAAAAAAAAAAAAAAAAAATCACGAGATTTTAGATTTTTCGGAAATCGACTTCTAGGGCAAATGGAGTTATTCAAGCTTTTAGGGGATGATTTTACTGTGTAGCTTGATTAAGTAAAAAGTTTATCCTATACGCCTATACAGTACTTTTATGGTGTTGGCAGTTCATAAGAAAATATTATTGTCATCTATGGGCTTTTATATTATTTTATATATTGTCATCTATGTCATCTTTTGGGGTGTAAGGGTCCAAACAACAACTATTGGATCCCTGCCAACCTCACCTGCTCGTGGTGCACCCTGCTGACAAACAGACGAGGCTCTGGCTCATATTGAACCCCGTTTCGGGTTGTGGTGGACAGGCGGTGGCCCCACTTAATTCTTACGCCGCCCGGCTTGGTGGTAGGATATTCACATACCCGACTGGCTAGCGACCACCCTCGTGAGTGAGTCTGTCGTGAAGCAGTTCGCTGTGTTTCGGCAGGGTTCACGAGAGCCAGTTCCCCTACATCCGAAGTGTGCGGCATGTATGATGGTGGGGTCCAGCGATGCGATTTGGGCGATCTCTGATGTGTGTGGCGTGTTGGGTTGACATGGGGGCCAGGGAGACCCGGTGAAACGGCTGTCCGCTGGCCGCCCGCCGGTTAGTAGGGGACCCGAACCTGGGCATTACCTATAAGCTCCGGCCCAGGAGGCCGTCCCGCCAACCGGCGCATAATCCCGATGAGTGTCTGTCCTGCCGGGGGAGGAGACCGGAGTGGAACCAGACAGGCACTCCCGGGGGGGACCGGGGGCCCTTCCGTCCCCCATGTCAATTCCACAACTTGTCGCCGCATTCGGGTCGACCCGCAACCATTGCGCTTTGCCTCCGCGATCATATTTTTTTTTTTTTTTTTTTTTTTTTATCCTAAGTTACACCTTCTTAAGTGTTCCCTATTCTTACTACAATCTAGCCTTAATATTAGGCTAATAAGTAATTTATATTTAACATAAACTTCTATATTGACTATATCTAAGAATGTGTCCATTAACACTTTTCTTATTGTCTCTATTAAGGGGAAGACACTTTGTTCTTGTGTACTTTATATGTAGCTAGCACTTGGACTATGTTACACTTTTTTAACTATCACTACACTAACTCAAAGGGTTTAGTTCTTTTGAGTCGTCTCACTATATCTGTGTGATCGAGGAGCTGGATTGCCTCAACGTTCACATGATGATGAAGCCGGTTGTGGTGAGCTTCTGCATATTTTTTAATCACTGTCTGTACGAACTCTACTTTTAGGTCCCGATGGAGGTCGACATTTCTGATGTGCCAAGGGGCATTCACTATTTCCTTCCTTCCACCTGATTGCGCACCTGATTGCGCATCTCCGCGGCTAAAAAGTCCGGGGCTCTCGATCCCAAGGCATCTATTATCGTGACCGTAGGGCTATCAGACACTTTCACACACATACGCTACAATTACGCAAACTAAACTCACACTCTCACACATACACTAAAATTACACTCTCACACATACCACTCTGACGATTGTGCATCTCCGTGGCTTAAAAGAGTCCCGAAGCTCTCGATCCCAAGGCATCTATTTTCTTAACCGTAGGGCAATCAGTCACACTAATACACACACACACACACACACACACCCCACACACATACACCAACACACCCCCACAACACACACACACACACAACACTGATCACATAACCTTTTAATATTTTTCGTAGATTTTAATGTTACATCTTTCTCTAAATATCTTCTGCATAACTCAAAATTAGTCCGTGGTGGAAGAGGCTGGTTATCCTTAACACAGGCTCCGGCTTAGCTTGGATACCAGTTTCTCCTACAAGCTTTGTTATTTTTTTTTAAACTTTAAACCATGTTTATTGTGTGAATTGTTAAACTAGTTTGTAAGGAGAAAGAAAATAAATTTATTATTATTATTATTATTTCCCTCAGTACCTTGTTCTGGAATCGTTGGATAATTAAAATATTGCTCTGTTTGGTGCAGCCCCATAGCTGTATACCATAAGTCCATACTGGCATAAGGACTAGTTTGTATAATACAAGTTTATTGTGTGTTGACAGCTTAGAGTGTTTTCCAAGCAGCCAATACATTCTTTTATACCGTAGGTGTAATTCGTCGATTTTCTTCTTGACGTGAGCTTTCCAGCGTAACTTTACATCAAGCGTCATGCCGAGATATTTAGCTGTATTCTCATACGGGATTTGTTTGCCATCAATATAGACTGGAGAATACTGTTGTTTCATATTGCTAAAGTCTATGTGGATAGATTTGGATTCATTAAGTTTAATTCTCCATTTTTTTGTCCAGTTATAAACTTTATCAATAGCTGTTTGAACCTTATCAGCTGCCTCCTTGTGGCTATTCCCTGTAGCCATTATGGCAGTATCGTCAGCAAAGGTAGCGATAGTGTTATTTTCTTGTTCAGGAATATCACAGGTGTATAATAGATACAGGACCGGACCCAATACACTACCTTGTGGTACACCAGCTCTTATTTCTTTCAGTTCAGAGTAGGCATCTTCTTGCCTTATTCTAAATACTCTATTTGAAATATAGGATTCCAAGATATCAGCAAACTGCTTTGGTAGGTTTTTTCTGAGCTTATAGATGAGACCTTCATGCCAGACCTTGTCGAAAGCCTGTGCCACATCCAAGAACACAGTAGAGCAAACTTTTTTCTCTTCAAGAGCATGTTCGATCGTGTTAATGATTCTGTGCACTTGATCTATTGTTGAGTGCTTTTCACGAAACCCAAATTGATGATCGGGTATGAGAGCCTTACTTTCAATAATACCTTTCATTCTTTTGAGCAACAGCTTCTCAAATAGTTTTGACATGACAGGCAGTAGGGAGATTGGCCTGTATGATGTAGCTTCATGTGGTGGTTTTCCAGGTTTTGCTATCATTATCACTTCAGCAACTTTCCATAAGTCAGGTACTTTTTTTAACCTTAATGAGGCATTTATAAGGGTCGTTAGTTTGACTATTCCTTTTTTTGTTAGGTTATGGAGTATTTCTCCTGTTATCAAATCATAGCCAGGAGATTTACGTGGGCTTACATGTTTCTTAATTTCTTGTGCAACTTCTCTAGGTGTGACTAGCTTTATATTTTCTTCAGTATCATTTGACATCGTATGTTTGTCCAAAGTAAGAACTTCGTTTGTTTCACCATCGTTGGGCTGAAATATGGTTTCTAGGTGCTCTGCAAACCTTTTAGCTTTTTGCTCGTTATTTAGTGCCCATTTCCCATTTCCATCTTTGATTGGTGGAATTTGAATAACAGGCTTTTTCAGATTCTTGGTGGCCTTCCACAGGGAGTAATCTGTGGTGCGATCACTAGTCAGATTTTGTAGGAGTTTATTTGTAGAATCATTGTTAAAAGACTGTATTCGTCTATTAACTTTTTTTGTTAAATTGTTAAGCTTTTTTTTATCTTCAGGGCATCTAGATTGATGCCAGATTTTCCTTTGCCTTCTCTTTTCAGCTATGAGTTCTATTATTCTAGTAGGATACGTATTTCCTTTGGTTCTCTTGTCCCTGAGTGGAGTATTTTGCCAAGTTGCTTTTTGAATGTCTTCTATGAACTTTTGGACTCCATTGTTTAAATTTTCCATTGTTTTAAGAGGAATCTTAAGATCTATATAGTTATCTAAGTCTATCTTAAAGCTCTCCCAATCTGTAAACTTATTCACTAATGTCAAAGCGCTTTTATTGTACAAAATATTCTCACTTATTTCCAAATATATTGCAGAGTGATCTGAGTTCATATCATAGCTATGCTGTGTTCTAATATATTTTGATGATAGGTTTCTTATGATAAAAAAATCTATGAGGTCTGGGATTTTATGGGGATCTGTAGGCCAGTATGTGGGCATTCCAGTAGATGCCACGTCACATTTTATGTCTTTCATAGCGCCTAATAATTCTCTGCCCTTTGTAGTAGTTAGTCTGGAGCCCCAATACGTGTTTTTAGCATTGAAGTCACCTCCTAGAACAAATCTACTCCCAAGGCTCTTTAGAAAAGTCGTATACTGTTCTTTCCTGATTATATATCGAGGTGGACAATAAATGGCTGAAACAGTTATAGGGTATCTCTTGGTTTTGATAGATATCGCCACAGACTGTATTTCTTTCTCTTCATATTTTATTTCTTCGTGATGTTGAATGGTTTGTTTTACAATAACAGCACTACCGCCTCTAGCAGTATTATCAGGATGTAGTGCGTGATACACTTTGTAGCCTTTAAACTTAATGTGTGATTGTTTTGTAAAGTGCGTTTCTGATATTAGACACACATCAACATTTTCTATGTCTAGGATTACTTGCAGTTCGTTTTGATGTTTTAGTAACCCATTTGAGTTCCACGTCATAATTTTTAGTACAGGATTCATTTTTTCGGCTGCAATATAGCTGTTTTGGCACTATTTTCAATTCGTTTCAGTCTATCATCGAATGCTAACATGAGCTTTAGGATATCATCTAATTTATTGTCACTGCTAGCACTTGCTGGAGAACTCTGAGGTACTTTGGTGTCTTTTTTAGCTGCTTGGGCGAAAGATATATTTCTAGTGGTGAATTTATCAAGCTTTCTTTGAATATGCTTACCCTGGACAGGACCATCTTGTTTTTCATAGGCGTTTACCTTGTGTTGGTGTGTTACAGATGATTTTTTGGAGTTTTTGTTTCTCATAAGTTGGATTTCTTTAGCTATAGCACATCCCCTATAGTTGGCTGGATGTGGATCTCCACAGTGTACGCATTTTGGTTTTTCTTCAGTTGTTTTTTTGCAGTCTTTGGTTAGATGTTTACCTGTGCATTTTACGCACCTCGGTGCTTTGGAGCAATACCTTTGTGTATGTCCATAAGCCTGACATCTCTTGCACTGAGGTACTAGTTTGGTGGTTTTTATAGCCTGTATCTCCACTTTATAGCCCATAATAGTTTGTATATTATGTATTTTATTTATTTGCTCTTCATTATTGAACGTCAGCATGAACATATTAAGTGGTTCCTTAGTTTTCCAGCTTAATTTATTGACTGCTTCTAAGATCTTGTAACCTTTGCTTTTAAGGTCTTCTACTATTCTCTCCGGTTTGCATGATGAGTGAAGTTTTTTGGCCATCACTCGTATTGGCCTCTCTTGTTTATTTTCATAAGAATGCCATAGGCAATCGTTGTTAGTCAGAGATTTTGTTATTATTCTATATGATTCTTCGTTTGCTGTATTAATTTTGACCGTGTTAGCATTCATCATTTTGATGGTGAATGCTTCGGGTTTCTGGTTTTCGGATAGGAAATCGTAGAAAATCTGGAAGTCAGTAATGCCATCAACTATGATAGGCGGTGGCGTTGGTACTTTCTTAGTCTTTTCATTGCTGACGTTCGGTTCTTGGACGAGTGTTTTATCTTGAGTGGGTGTGGTGTTCAATTTTCTCTTCTTTCGTGTTTTTACACGAATCCACTCAGTTTCTCGGGCTAGATCTTCTTCGTCCGTGCCATATTCAACATGGGGGGAAGAAATCTCCATGGTGGTAGTTTCTGTTTTAGAGTTATTCTCCGCAAGGCATTTTAGCTGTTGTTGGAGAATTTCAATTTGACTCTGCAAATCCTTTACTAGGCTTTGCAGTTTTTCGCGCTCTTCGCGCTCCTCACCATAATGTTTGTACAGCAGATGTTCTGTTTCTGTTGTGAGCTTGATTCTACTCTTTCCTGGGGATTCATTCGAAGCCATTATGAGAAATTTATTAGCGAAATATATCTTCGCCTTAACAATATTATTTGCTGACAAGCGTGCGCCACGATAACTGGGTCATCGCGGTGCGGCCGCCTCGCCAGCTTTGTTATGATGCGTTAGCACTTTGCACTATTTGGACCGCACGGTCGCGTCTTCGCGAGTTGCACGACTGTTCTCAGCGAAAATTGAACGATCACTGATCATATAATCGCGATCATATAAACTGCACACTTCCAATAAACTCATCTTTTTTACGGTTTTTTAAAAATGGTTAAAGTTAAAAGAAAAAGGTTTACTTCAGCGGCAGCCCTTTCCACATTAAGAGTGGACTTTTGCAATATCAGGGGACTCCACAGTAACATCAACGCCGTCCATCATCATCTTGAGACGGCGAAGCCGGCCTTGTTCTTTCTGACGGAGACACAGATAACCTGCCCGAGCGATACATCGTATCTTCACTATCCCGGCTACAATCTCGAACATTTGTTCGTTCCAAAGGCCGGGGTTTGCATGTTTGTCCGGGAGGGCATCTGTTGTCGCCGTCTAAATAACCTGGAGGACAGAGACCTGTCTACTCTCTGGGTGCGTGTGGACTACGGTGGGTCCACCCGTATATACGCGTGCCTCTACAGGTCTCATCGCGGCGACTCTGAGACAACTCGTTTCTTTGAACGCGTCCAAGAAGCGACCGACACTGTGCTGGAACGGTACCCCACAGCCGAGGTGATTGTCCTCGGAGACTTTAACGCCCACCATAGCGAATGGTTGGGGTCTTCGCGGACCGACCACGCTGGGAAAACCGTTTATGACTTCGCTCTGGCTTATGGTTTCTCGCAACTGGTGCAGGATGCAACCCGCATTCCTGATATCGAAAACCACGAGCCTTCTCTGCTGGACCTTCTGCTGACTACACACCCAGATGATTACCAGGTCTCCGTCGGTGCTCCCCTTGGATCGTCCGACCATTGCCTGGTTCAGTCTGAAGTGCCACTAGCGCTACCAGGAAGATCTCGACCCCGCGAGACGCGCAAAGTTTGGCATTACCGGTCAGCAGATTGGGATGGACTGCGGGAGTTTTATTCATCCTACCCATGGAAGCAGCTTTGTTTCTCGTCCGATGATCCGGACAGCTGCGCAGACTTAGTCGCCGATGTTGTATTGCAGGGCATGGAATGTTTTATTCCATGTTCTGTGGTGCCCATTGGAGGATCGAGTCAGCCTTGGTTCGATGGGCCCAGTGCAAAGGCTACTAGCCTTAAGCAAGCTGCCTACCGGGCCTGGACTAAAGCGCATGCTCAAAATGATCCGGATAAATCCAAATTGAGAAAAGCATACAATTCTGCTTCTTGGTCCAGCAAAAAGCAATTTGCTAGAGCGAAGTTCCAGCACATCGGCAGGATTGGCGATCGGCTTGCAGGTTTCCCTTCTGGAAGTCGAGCATTCTGGTCGCTCGCCAAGGCTGTCGAAGGTAACTTCTGTCGGTCATCGCTTCCTCCGCTGCACACAACGGATGACTCTCTGGCCCACACTGCAAAAGAGAAAGCCGATTTACTGGCAGCCCTCTTTGCAGCTAACTCGACACTTGACGACGGGGGAGCCACACCGCCTAGCATCCTGCGTTGTGGCAGCTCAATGCCGGAAATCCGGTTTTCGCAAATCGCGGTCCGACGAGCTCTGTTCTCCCTTGACGTCAAAAAGTCGAGTGGGCCAGACGGTATCCCCGCCATTGTGCTTAGGACGTGTGCTCCAGAGTTGTCTCCAGTGTTGACGCGCCTATTCAGACTTTCCTATACCGCCGGACGTGTTCCTTCTTCGTGGAAGACTGCCCTTGTCCATCCGATTCCCAAAAAAGGGGACCGAACAGATCCGTCCAATTACAGGCCAATAGCGATAACCTCCCTTCTCTCTAAGGTGATGGAGCGGATCATCAATACTCAGCTCCTCAGGTATCTAGAGGAGCACCAGTTGATTAGCGACCGCCAGTACGGCTTTCGTCACGGTCGTTCCGCTGGTGATCTTCTTGTTTACCTGACGCACCGATGGGCTGAAGCCATAGAGAGTAAAGGCGAGGCATTGGCAGTTAGCCTCGATATCGCTAAGGCCTTTGATCGGGTCTGGCACAGGGCACTTCTATCGAAGCTGCCGTCGTACGGAATTCCCGAGGGTTTGTGCACTTGGGTGTCTGATTTTCTTGCTGATCGGAGCATCAAAGTCGCCGTTGACGGATGCTGCTCCGATATCAAGAATATCAATGCTGGCGTACCGCAAGGCTGTGTGCTATCACCCACACTGTTCATCCTGCATATCAATGATATGTTGAAAATTGCCAACATTCACTGCTATGCGGATGACAGCACTGGGGATGCTCAATATTCCGGCCGTGCTAACATCCCTCGGTCCATGGTGGAGGAAAGTCGAATACGACTTGTGTCTGAAGTCGAGACTTCGTTGGAGCGGGTCTCGGAATGGGGGAGACTTAATTTAGTCCATTTTAACCCCTCGAAGACACAAGTCTGCGCGTTCTCCGCGAAAAAAACCCCATTCGTAGTAGCACCAAAATTCGAAGACACTCCTCTCAACATCGCACAGAGTATCGGGATCCTTGGTGTCGATATTGCGAGTGATGTCCAGTTCCGAGGTCATTTGGAGAGCAAAGCCAAACTGGCTTCAAAAAAGTTGGGTGTGCTGAATAAGGCTAAGTGGTTCTTCACGACACTCCAGCGGCTACAGCTTTATAAAGCGCAAGTAAGACCGCATATGGAGTACTGTTCGCACCTCTGGGCAGGCGCACCCGCTTATCAGCTTGATCCACTTGCCTCGGTGCAAAGGCGGGCCATTCGTATCGTTGACGATCCCATACTCACTGGCGGTTTAGAACCTCTCAGCCTTCGGAGAGATATAGGCTCGCTCTGTGTGTTCTACCGTCTGTATAATGGGGAGTGTTCTCAAGAACTTTTTGACCTGGTGCCATCATCACATTTCTACCATCGCACCGCTCGCCGGCGATGTGGAGTTCATCCTCACATCCTCGAGCCGCCTCGATCGTCCACACAACGTTTTAGTCGGACGTTCTTATTGCGGACCATTAGGATGTGGAATGAGCTCCCCGTTACGGTTTTCCCTCAGCGCTACGATATGGGGTTCTTCAAAAAAGGCGTAAAAAGAGCTCTACAAGGTCGGCAACACATTGGCGATCCCCCTGGTATTGCAAATGTCCATAGGCGGCGGTGACCACTTACCATCAGGTGGCCCGTCTGCCTGCTTGTCAACCTATTGACATAAAAAAAAAAAAAAAAAAAAAAAAAAATTATGAAAATTCTATACCTAATGAGATACAATAGGGGACGTGGGTGAAACCGCGGGGCGGCAAGCTAGTCTATTTATATAACTACATTGAATATATTTTGAAATAAACTATTTTTACCGTCTATGTGTCTGGCACTATTTATAATAAAAGGAATTAATAATTTGATGAAGCGAATACTCAATCCCTATATCAATTTACATATACGCGAACACTATATCGGAGGCTTTTACGACAGATAATTAAATCTCTCATGATGATATTAAAACATATACTACGCTCCGATCGGCGATCGTTAAATTGCTTGCAATCCAAATAGATAACATAAAATAGCCCACGAGTTTGAAAGTGAATTTCTGAATCCATTTACTAGTGCTATAAGCATGGTGAAGAAAGTGTATCGTAGAAAAAACTATCCCACCAAAAACATTTTTATGTAAAATGTTGCCAAGACATATGGCTCGCACTGTCAAAAATTTATCAGATCTCATGTATAGCCAAGCTTATAACTCTACATACCCTTCACAATCTCTAGTCTACACCTTAGTCAAAATATGTGGCTTGGCCGTTTCGCTACCGTCACATGAGAGTAAGGTGAAAAATGTATTCATTACTTTTTGTTATACAATAGTTCTAGTAGTAGTGAAACGGCTGAAATTTTGGCTACGGTATGTAGAGTTTGTGAAGTTAGGGCGTGTACATGTTGAGTTATATGGCTCTACATGAGAAGTTTTGACAGTGCGAGCCATATGTCTTGGCAGCATTTTACATAAAAATGTTTTTGGTGGGATTTCACTTCTTTTTGTATGTTGCTTATATGTTTTTTTTTATGTTTGAAATTTCTAAGTTTTATAATTTTTTTGTTGATTGTGTGCTAATACAAGCTTACATACTAAATTTCAGCTTCTTAGGACTTCAGGACTTCCTGAAGTCCTAAAACTGATAACTGATACCTGATGAAAACTGATAGGGTACTTACCCTATCAGTTTTGATGATCATCAGTGAGTCAGACGAAATAGGGGTTTTTTAGATATCAATAAAATCTAAAGTATAAGAGCTATGTTATTGAAACTTAATATGTTTAATAAGTTCACTATTGACTTATATGTTCCGAGAATTTTGTTTAAATGGTATAATCCAAACCAAAGTTATGAGGGTCCAAAAAAACGACGAAGCGCTTCGAGAAAGGGTAGGTAGTGCCCTTGCGCTTCGCTTGGTGTCTTGGCGGGGGGCACTCCCGTGCCCCCAGATATGTGAAGTCGATTGGTGGACTTTATGCTGCGTCCATGCTACGTGAATCGAGCACGAGCCGAGCCAACAACGAGCCTACAACGAGCACAATGCGAATCTCTTTGTTCGTGAAAAAACTGTCAATCGCACTCGTTCGAGGCTCGCAAGCCCGTCCACGCTACGCGAATCGTGCTCGCAGTGTGCTCGTTCGTGGCTCGGCTCGTGCTCAGTTCGCCAAGCATGGACGCACCGTTAAAAAGAAATAAAGAAAGAAAAGGAATTTATTACCCCAATTTAAGGAATATCAAATGTGGATAATGATGATATTGATGCCCTTGAATATTGGTGGATACTTTTAGGTATATTTTCGAAACCTATACTCGAAAACTAGCTTTCGAAAATAAGCCCAAATCCATATCCAGTTTAAAAAGCTAAGAACAAACACCACAGTAACTACAGTTACATAGTTAAATAGCCTCACAAAATATTCAATAGGTAGGTAGCAGTCAATAAAACCCCTAATAACGAAGAATACAAGCGCTAATGAAGCAATTATTGGTGTAAGAATATCGTCATAAGCCTGGTTAATTGGGAACTACTCTCGACTACAGATTATTGTATAAATAGATTACCTGGACTGCATTGATTTTTCTTGTAAGCATGGTACTGACAGATCGGAGCGAAGACTCCAATATTTGCTTACCATCTTTCTTCTTTACACTCGCGTTCATTTGTTTGTATCTCTGTAATTATAAAGTAAAGTATAGCTGCTTAACATTGGCTTAAAATGTTTACATTCAACTGAATTTTCGCTCTTATGTTTATTTATACAAAATTTATAATATAGAAAAATATTATGGTGCGTCCATGCTACGCGAACCGAGCACGAGCCGAGCCACGAACGAACAAGATTCGTTCGTTGCTCGCGATATCTAGTGTGGACGTTAACGTTCAACGAGCCTACAACGAGCGCGCTCGTTCGAGGCTCGCAAGTCCGTCCACGCTACGCGAACAACGAAAGAATCTTGTTCGTTTGTGGCTCGGCTCGTGCTCGCTTCGCGTAGCATGGAAGCACCATTTAATGGCTGCCGTTTATTACGAGCTCCGAATATAACCCTTTCTTGCCAAAGGCGAATAATCCTTTATGTAGACATAATAATATTTAATAATGTCTGTACGGGTTGGGTACTTATTTTACGGGTAATTATTTTTAACAAGGCAATAAACATTTTACGTGATGGAAATGAAAACGAAGGATCGAAATCACGAAGTTTAGTTAATCCATCATATTAGTGATTTAAGTATTTGAGTCATTTTGAGTATAATATGTAATGTAGGTACATACTCTGTTACTCAGAAATGAGCTGTCTTTCTCAGGAAAGATTTCGTAACCAAATTAAAAAGTTAAGCTGTTTCATCGAGTCATTGATCGCTTTCAATAGATTAAACTGAACGAATAAGGTTCAGGGTAATGTACCTAAAGTCAGCAATTCTTAAAGGATATTGGGTCTCCGTTTTTAGGGTTCCGTAGTCGAACAAGGAAACCTTATAGTTTCGTTATGTCCGTTCGTATCTCCGTCTGTATCAGATTATAAAGTAATTACTAATATTTAAAGTAAAATAAATAAAGTATATTGTGTTACTCAAGTTTGGAACACATAATATTATAGATAGTTATAACACACAGATAGGAACAAAAAACGATGAAAATTTTATATTTTTTGATTTTTTTTTTTACATTTAGCACCGTTGTCTTAAAAATCATTGAGGTTTCTTTTATAATTTTTCGTTATCATTTACTTTTGACGAAATGTAAACTTAATTATCCCACACACTACAGCTACTACACAACTATTTCGCTCAATGAGCTATAGTAGAAGAACTTTTCGATCAATACTCATTTTGAATTAAAAGTACCTACTACGGAACCCTGGGTACTTACACTCGACCGGTTTCTAAATTGAGAAACATTTTCAACAAAAATAAATAAAACAAAGATAGTATGCGGAAATATCCTTCTAACTTAATTTACTCACAGTTCTAATTTGTCCTGACTTGGTAAGTGCTTCGCTGAGTTTCCATATCTCTTCTCCTAAGGTCCTCGCCCAAGCCTTTACTCTAAAATAATAAGTATTTCACATTGTAGTATTTATTATATTTTAGGTGAGATGTGATGTGATAAAAAAATAAAAATGAAGTAAGTTGTTACTTGTAAATTATTTCCTAAGCTCGTCATGACAGCTGTCGTAATTTTTAAGAAATTTTATTATCTTTTTGCAATTTGCCTGTTCGATTCTTTCGCCCAATTTCGACAATTCGCCCATTGATAAATTATCCCATTTGAATGTACTTTTTATCGAGTATGGGAGAAATATTATATTGGTACATTGTTTCATGACAATCGTTTCTTGGTTATAAATGAGAGTTAAAATCTCTATATAGGTAGTTGGTTTCATAATAACTGGACGAATTCGGCCGAAATTTTGATGGACGTCCGACGGCGAGTTAAGTCACTGTTTTAATAAGAATAATATTCATTTTTATTCCAGACACAGAAACAGAGTCCTTGTCAAAGATTTTATTTGATTTTTATATTTTATTATTATTATTATGTATTTTCTTAGATATTTTGTTGTGCAATTAATGGGTGTAAATTACCTGAATAAATGAATTTATTATTATTTTTAAAGCGGTAACTCGATGAGGTGAAACGAGCCCAAACTCGACGAGGTTGAGTCGTTCTATTACAAAGTTCCAATGGCCACCTTCCGGCTCTATCATGAGATAATAATAATAATACATTGTTATCCTATTTACATATGCATGCAAAATTTCAGGTCAATCGGAAACCGCGAAGTGGGTCTTTAACTTGCAAGATTTTAATTACAGATGCAGACACAGGTGAAACTAAATAAAAGTTTGTAAAGATATTCTAATTGAATCTGCATCTTTTATGTTCTCTAGTTTTTTTTTAACTGATTATCATATAGGTATTGAAAATTCATGCCTAATCTAGGTTAGAAACTTAATTTTGACAGATTTAACAACGTTGACGATCTATTTATGAATAGACAATGTCTCGTTATCTATACGCATTTAGCCAAAGCTAACAAGTATTGATTATAAAAGTACTTATACTTTCAGTTATTTACAATTACATATCAATTTAGTTAGTAGCGAAATTCGCGAAGTATTCATGAATTCTTTGACAAATATAAAATGACACCTTTTTTAAGGTTTGAGATAACTTTATTTCCCATAAGAATTGAATTCACTTAAATGAGAAATTACAGTGATTTTTTTTTATACTAATTAGGTAGCAAACAAGCATACGGCCCGCCTGATGGTAAGCGGTTACCGCAGCCTATGGACGCTTGCAACACCAGGGGTGTTATCGCGCGTTGCCGACCCTAATAAAATAATAAAATGTAAATAATGTTGGGCAAAGCATACTTACGATAATTTATATAAAAATTATTCTCTTATTAATCTTATTCTTATCTACAATTAATATACTGGTTGAGTGTATCCTCACGTGTTAGCTCTCCAAGCAGGTGCCGGCTCTGGTAATGTAAGCAGTGCCAACAGCAAAGTGAACCTCAGGTATTGCATATCTGTGTCGGTGACTCACGCGCTTACAAGAATTTATCGAATCACGGTCGAAAACACGAATATTACAGGTTAAGGCACATCGTTACCATAATTTTGTTTTCATATAAGGCTTTACAAAATAATATTATATCACGGCAAGTTTCAACTATATCACAAACGGGTAACAACGTCCAAATTGGAAACGGTACAGTTCAAAAAGCTTTCACCGGTGCAAGATAAAGAGCAAGGCCACTACGATAGCGGAGTACAGTATAAACATTCACTAAATATTTTCACCGTGTCGAGGTTATTTATAGTTTAACAACAACTCCTACAAAGTTAACGTTTACCCTAGCGGCACTGTTAATTAAGTTTCACAACACTATTCCTTAATTTAAATGCGATGTTATGAAGTGATAGTTTGGTAGCGCGACGCGGTTTTGTGCGATTGCCGCGCGGGGCGAGCGCGGGCGTGTGACGCGGCGGACGCACGTGCTGCGTCTATTCTGGGCGGGCGAGTGCTACGGGCGGGCGGCGGCGAGCTCTTCGGCCGAGCTTCGGGCGGCATCGAGCGGACTCGGATCTAGGTCGGGTTCGCTATGTTCACATTCCGATATTGTTATGAACCAAGATAAGCGTAAAGAAGTCTCATTATGATAATAATTAAATTGGTACTTTTTTTTAGAGGTTTTGTTTATGTGTTATTTTATGTTTATAAATCAACGGTAGTACTGATTTTATGTCATAGAAGAAGATAATTGTATGTGTTGTATAAAAAATATTGGTATACTTTTTTTTATTTTTAATCGTTTTTCATCCTAAATATATAAGGCAGAACATTTCCTAGCAGTAACTATGTAATATCATTCTACAATATAAAAAACTGTCAATATCTCTTGAGTGTAATAATTTGGACAGTTACAGTAAATTGATGCATTGCGACTACAAATACTTTGCGAGTACTATCATCGAGTATTTGCATAATGGTGTGATAAAATCTACAGAGTGGAATGTGTCCCCAACACAGAGCAATATGAATATTCAGATACTTCAATGGTTTTATATCTTACTGACTATGCTATCATACTGTTGAAGGTCAGAAACGTCTATCGACGAAAGGTACTCTAGCTAGGTAGAGTTCCTTTTATCCAACTACCCACAATATACTTAATAGTAAAGAGTATCAATACTTCTAGAATTAAAAGAATGATAAGGTACTAAAAGTAGATACTACTGTGCTAGACGGATTTGTATAGGGTATATTTGGTTGAAAATAAAATAAAAATAACCGGCCAAGTGCTAGTCGGAATGGCACACTAAGGGTTCCGTAAAGGCGTTTCTTGTATGGGAGCCCCTTTAATTTTTAATATTATTTCATTTCTATTATTTGTAGTTACAGCGGCAATAGAAATACACATTATGTGAAAATTTCAACTATCTAGTTATTACGGTTCATGAGATAGAGCCCATTAACAGACAGACGGACGCACGGACGCACAGCGGAGGCTTCGTAACAGGGTCCTCTGGGTCCGGAACACTAAAAATATACTACTTTTATACTAATTAAGCAATTTTTTAAACAGTTACCACGTCGTATTCCACCCTGCGTGGATTTTGTATTCTGACTGTATTTGTATTCTGACTTCCTCAAACTGAAGATAGAATAAATAAATAAATATCCTGACATTCCTCACGCACGGTCATCTGATCCCAAACTAAGCAGAGCTTGTACTATGGAAACCAGATAACTGATATAATACATATACTACTTTTTTGTTTGTTTGTAAATACATACTTAATATACATAATTACACCCAGACTCAGGACATACAGACATGTTCATGCACACAAATGCATTTCCTGTGTGAGAATCGAACCCACGACCAGCGGCGCGATAGGTGGAATCTTGACCAGAGTATTAACGAACCACGCCAGCTGGCCCGTCAAATAATAAACAGACAATGCCTATATGATACATGAATGTTCACCGAATTAATTTTACACTGTATTACCCATAGACTTAGGATTTCGGGTATTACAACGATATATTCACTGTTTAAACGTAGAATAACATTATAACTTTGAGTGAGACGGAGGCGCCGCGTGGAATCATTATATAAACCTAATTAAGTCGAGATAAGAACTTATTATCCTCGTCTACCAACTTTGTGAAAATACCTGTGAAGGTACCTCATTAGAATAATAAATTGTATTGTATCCAGGATTTGGATGAAACTTCACACAAATATAGACCATACCCTGGAATAACGTATAGGACATTTTATACCGGGATAACCTAATGGTGCGTCCATGAATGAACAGGATTCGTTCGTTGTTCGCGTAGCGTGGACGGACTTGCGAGCCTCGAACGAGCATTCGTCTCACGCTCGACTGCGCTCCGCCCGATTTTCAGTTTTTTCACGAACAAAGGGCTTCGCATCGCGCTCGTTGTAGGCTCGTACGTCCACACTTGACATCGCGAGCAACGAACGAATTCTGTTCGTTCGTGGCTCGGCTCGTGCTAGGTTCGAGTAGCATGGACGCACCATAAGATCACTCGGGAATGCAGGAAAAACTTCGGGGTTAGGTAATAGGTATAAACTATTGTCTACAGTAATATTTTTGGTCACTCATCAAGTGATTTGATAACCTGATGGTGTCACTTGAAGCATTCATCTAATTCTGGGTAATTCGCAATCTATGTACCTAAGGTAAGAAACCTCTGTTACAGAGTAGCCTTTGTTCGCACGGGCGTTAAAAAAATGTTATGATAACTCCCGACGCAGTGATGCCAACTTAGCTACTTTATAGCTAGATCTAGCTATTTTTTGGTGATAGGCAGCTACAATTTAATGAAACTTGTAGCTAAATTTATTTAGCTACTTTTTCTAACTACTTTTCAATACTTTCGAAAGTTCGTAATAGGGCACTGGGTCTCGATAGAAAAAGACTAAACGCGACGCTATTGGCCTAGATGTGGGTATAGGTCGGTGGCCGGGAATATGGAGTTTTCTTATGATACCTCTATTGTCAAAATACCTGTCAAAATGTTGATATTTGGATCCAATTTGAACCTTAAGTACCCAATTTGACAGGTATTTTGTCCACAGAGGTATCATAAGAAATCGCCTCATTTAAAACGAATGCTCGCTGTTTAATATATTGTGAAAATTAATTACCCTTGAAAAAAAACCTATTTGATATACTGGTTTTTAATTCTCTTTAACAATGGTATTGTTATCTACCTACTTAGAAACATTTAGCTACTTCTAGCAACTTTTTTGGGTATCAAAATCTGGCAATCTAGCTACTTTTTGCAAGATGTCTAGCTACTTAGTAAAGCTAGCAGTTGGCAACACTGTCCCGACGTAAAAAAACGTCAGCGTGCGAGCATGTCATAGAAGAATATACATAACGTTGAAAATAAATCGCGTAAAAATCGTTCGTGCGAACGTAGGCTTAATGTTCTATGCTCCTAGTCCTCGAAACCTTTTCTTTAGGAGCACAACAATATTTTTCCCTCGTAGTAAAACGAAATGTACAGAACAGAGACTTTTACCTTGTCTTCGCGATATTAGTTACAAAACTTGCAACTCAAATAAATCCCAGTTTGTTGTGTTCACCTAATGGTCTCGTTGTTGAAACGCGACCGGAATGTAATTGTCTCGTCGGGTAGCGCAGTGGCAACAAACTTGGAGATAATAAATTAATGTTATAATTGAGGTGAAACAAACACTTGTAGCTTTAATTATTCAACGCTCTCCAGCGGTATGCCACGGGTAACAAATGTGGTATACTCTGCTTATTTATATAATTGGACTGTTTTACAAAAAACCTAAACCGACTTCAAAGTACACTAAGAAGTAATCAAATCTGATGACAATGGGACCAAATGGGAAGTGTACCCTTCCAGACAAAAAAATAATTTTCCAAATCGGTTGACAAATGACGGAGTTATGAGATAACAAACATAAAAAAAATAAAAATAAAAATACAACCGAATTGAGAACCTCCTCCTTTTTTTGAAGTCGGTTAAAAATGATATAATTTGAAATATGACTTTTAGCAGTTAGCAAATATTAACAGTTACGTTACACTCTTCAATATGTATATTATTATTAGTTTAATAAGGTCTATGTTTGACCACACCTCACCATGGTAAGTCAAAACCTAGAAGTGCTGCTCTAAAGTGAACCACATTACTAAAACCTGTCGTTGGATCATCATGTTAAAATATGTTATTTATATTTAGGTAGCTGACCGGCACGACTTCTTTCGCGTGGTGTCTTACTAACTTATACCCTAACCTACCCTACCCTACCACTACCCCTACCCTACCCTACCCTATCCTCGCAACTTTATTATTTTTTACTTTCATAAGAACCTTCTCCTGTCAATAACAAACACAACAAAAAAAGAATTATCGAAATCGGTCCAGCCGTTCACGCGTGATGGCGTGACCAAGGGAAATAGGGATTCATTTTTATATACGGGGTGGATACGACAATACGACATTTAATGAAACCACGTAAAGTACTCATGTATACGATAAACTTTTACTATGGGACCAATTTCGAAATCGAAAAAAAAAACTGCTTTTCATACAAAGGTACGTGTTTGCTCGGCAAAAAATTATGAAAAACTGTGTGAGTGATTTCATTTAATGTCGTATTGTCGTATCCACGTAGATGAGTAGGTTTTAAGTATTCACAGAGTGAGCAAATGTAAGTGAGCGTGAAACGTAGCATAAATTTGAGCATAGCATATGCAAAGGGCGTAACATGTACGTACATTGTACACATTTATTCTCGCAAACGTAGCACACACACGCGAAGTTCATTTTAAGTTCATAAAATATTCATTCTGTTACCCGTTGAGTATGTAGCTAGGAGTTTTGCTCTTTCAGATATGTGAGATTATCTTAGTTGTTATACTGTTAATATTAAATAAGCTCGTGGCTTCACTCGCTATCCGCAGGAGCCTGTTATTTGGAATATTAATCAATTTCATTGTGTTCCAAACAGCAAAAAGGTCGGACAATAAGTTTTTTTAGTTTATTCCTACTTTTGCTAAGATCCCGCTTTTCTGATAACATCATAGGATTGAAATATCGAATATATACCTACGAATGAATGAATCCTAATTCTAACTTCCTAACTAATATCACAGTCTATAAAACCATACAGTCGTCCGACGAAGACGTCTAGACAGGACAATCGTGCGGGGTGTGAGGGGCAAGGCGCGGGAAAGCCGAGCCCGAACTGCGAACAAAACTATGTTAGAGTTCTTTAAAACATACTGAGAAAGTATGTAGAAGGACACAGTGTACATTTATTCTGTTACAAACGTATAAATAGGCTTACCACAGGCAAGTAATACTAACATAGACTCACAATCAATATAAAAGTTATTCATTCAGTTTAGTATTGAATCTAACACCGGTTCGGAATACACTTAACTAAGACGCCGGCGAGAAACTCAGCAAGAAATATTTTTTTTGGTGGATCTTCCTTTTTATATTACAGTAATGATCCTAAATACTAATACATAATAAGTATGCTTACTTATACAATTGTCACTTAGCCAGGGGATGCAAGTGCAGACTTACTTAGTACTCTCAGGAACAAGTTTTACTGAAATATATGATCAAAAAAAGCAATATGTTTAAGTATAGCATCCTTTTTGAATAAAACAAATGTTTCTAAGTGAGTTTGCTAGTAACAAAGACTGTGAGTTTTTACAGGATGCTACAATTAAGTTACAAGATTATATAGGTACCAGTATACTACCAGCAAGTAGAAAGAAAATATAAGCAGTATTTTACGGCAGTTAGGAAACGGCGAAGATCGCGACCCCCGAGTAAATAAATTTTATAGACTCCCAAGTAGGTACTCCGCTGCCCGATAACATTAAGATGTTCCGTTTAATGTCAGCTAGTCGTGACACTTAACTTCATTATTCAGGGAAAATGATAATAATAGGAGTTCATGATGTCTATATATTTTTTCCTTAATTATGAAGTTTTTTTTCCTGGTATCGGTAAGCGGTGCTGTATGTACTTCATATTATGATGATTATAAAAAGATCTTAATATGGTAAAATTACCATAGTAATCTTTTCTGTTTCTTATTAGTTTGTTTTTTTATATACGACTAAGTCAGTATACAAGCGTACGGCCCGCCTGATGGTAAGCGGTTACCGCAGCCATATGGACGCTTGCAACACACGAAGCATCGCTCACGCGTTACCGACCTTTCCCCCTCACCTATGAGCTCTGGCGACCTTACTCACGCGCAGGAACACAACTTTACACAACATAAAGTTATTTGGCTGCGGTATTCTGTAAGGTGGAGGAACTTCCCCAGTCGAGCTGCTCTTTGAGCGAATAAACGCTACGCTCTACCTCTCTAATTTAGAAGGGTTTCTATTTTTGAACGCGATATTCTCAGGAAATTGTAATTTCGAAGGTAGACTTTGACCCCCATAAGTCCCCTACGAAGGCCTCAATTGAATAAACGGCTTTGATTTTGAAATACCAGTTTTGGTTGAAAAGTTATTCTTGCATTATATTAGGAAAGGTTACAATAGCATTTCAACGCGATGAAAACCTTGGGCCTTAGCAAGTAGTTAGCAAAGAAACATTGCATGTTTCTTTTATTTATTGTAAAAAAAAAAAACGATAAACACATGGATTACAAATAATATTGATCGTGGTCACTAAAATTAATGTTATTATGGATTTCCTATAAGAAATCTATATATATAAAAATGAATCCCTATTTCCCTTGGTCACGGCAACACGCGTGAACCGATTTCACAAATTCTTTTTTTGTTGTGTTTGTTATTGTCAGGAGAAGGTTCTTATGAATGAAAAAATTAAGAAAGTTGCGACGGTAGGGTAGGGTAGGGTAGGTTAGGTAGGGTAGGGTAGGGTAGGGGTAGGGGTAGTGGTAGGGTAGGGGTAGGGGTAGTGGTAGGGTAGGGGTAGTGGTAGGGTAGGGGTAGTTCATAAGTTCAAAAGCATTTATTTGTAATAATGTGGTACAATGTTGGTTGGTAAAAAATAATAATATATGTATAGTAGATATCACACATTAAGCCAATTTGGCATACAAATTTCAATATAAAAAGTATAAAATTAATCATTAAACATATTATTACACATACTCTATACATACTATTAAAAATTTCAAAATAAATGAAAAATACAACAATTTGTTAATGTCAAAAACTTAGCCCTAAAAATAAGTACATCAGATCAATAAAATAAACAATTCCATCACTTAAATTAACATAATAATTCAATTTAGTAAAATTATATTCTACTCTTATGCGATATCAATTTATTGATGTCATAAAAACATAGTGGTAGGGTAGGGTAGGGTAGGTTAGTAGGACACCACGTGATCGTAGTCGTACCGGGCAGCTAGTAATAGGTTTCAAATGAAAACGTTAATTTATTACGCAATTAAAGTTGAAGTAATGACAAAAAAATGATGCCAACAAACAAAAAACAAATGCATTTGGTCAAACGTTGGGCAAACATTTGAAAGACATACAAAGTTACACCAACAAGCACTCACTCCGCTACGTGCGTCGCCGTCGCGTCGTAGCAACTCCGTAGCAACTAGCGCGCTATTATTGTAACCTACAACTTAGATTGACTGATTACGAGTAAAACTTCTCGCTACCGAAAACTATTTGGAATACCAAACAGTTCTGCTTACTTTCAGTCTGATAACATAAACTATTGGATACAAAATAACAACTTTAATATCAAATTCCACTCTATTATTGACGATGTTTCAAGATCATGATCTTAATTAAATTTAGCTTCTATTAGAGAATAATCTAATAGAAGCTAAATTTAATTAAGTGAGCGTGTATATACATACAGATTACAGAAACAGTTGATGTTCTTGGAAATGAAACATTATTTTAAGGAACAAATATTCGTGGCCTATATAATAGTCATAATGATAATAATTTACCCTTGTCGATTTAAGGTTTAATCACATAGGTACACACCTATTTTAGTTTAATTTAAAAACAGAAGAATACTAATAAGGACATTGACAAACATGATGAATAATGACATTTTATAATCCAGGTAGCTTTCAGGCTTGCGGTTCACCCAAGTTCTCCTTCCCTAAAACATTAATTGTACATTATGATACTTGCAGTGAGGTACAAACTTATCATAATCGGGATTATACCTATGATAAAACTGTGCGGTAATGTAAAGTAAAAAGCACAAGTGCGTAATAAGCTGCATTAAGATACTAAAAACGGTGCAATAAATGTCAATTTACGAGCTTGTTGAAAAATATATTACGTGTAAATTGTTTATTTAATAGACGATAAATATTGAATATTTACATAACAATTTCAGATCAGAATATTTTCTTGTTTCATACTTTTTAGAGCGTAGCCGGGTTTTAGTTGTTGAACTTACTTTTTATTCATTCAATACAAAAGTATAACTGGTATAACTAATATAACTCAAATTACAGAATCTTTTGATCTATAATCTGAGATAATATAAAACTATATTATGTCGACAAATATCACAAAATATTCTAACTAGCTTTTACTCGACAAACTCGCCCACGATCTATATGGGAATTAATTTAGATACCTACAAGTTCATACGGTTCGTATCGTAGACTATGGGGGCGTTATTGAGGAAAAACTCCACAGATGTCCTGTCAATACCTATAGCTTAGCTTATCAATAATATATATTTATAGCTTTTTTATCATATAATATTTTTAGGTGAAGATTAACTTGAAATCTAATAAAGCAGATTGGAATAAATAGAACAAGTATATGATATACTTGTTCTATATATAATATACTGTATATTATAGTATAGGTACTACTAAGTTAGCAAAACAAGCATTCGGCCGCCTAACTGCAACAACAGGGGTATATATCGCACGTTGTCAGCCCTCCAAAAATCTCTTTACACTCTTTTTGAAGAACCCCATGCTGCATTCCCTTGGAAAACACCGATCTGGGAGCTCATCAGAGCGAAGAAGATAAGGACATAATATTGATGAAAACATTAAAAGAAAAGACACTCAAAGCACATATAATGGTGCGTCCATGCTTGGCGAACCGAGCACGAGCCGAGCCACGAACGAGCACACTCCGAGCACGATTCGCGTAGCGTGGACGGGCTTGCGAGCCTCGAACGAGCGCGATTGTCAGTTTTTTCACAAACAAAGGGATTCGCATCGTGCTCGTTGTAGGTTCGTTCGTGGCTCGGCTCGTGCTCGATTCGCGTAGCATGGACGCACCATTATACTTAGAACTCATTGCTATAGCGGAAGCTCTGTCATATATAGAATCTTTATGGTGCGTCCGCACCATTAGAGTTCGATAAATTTGTGGTCCTTTCGGATTCGAGGAGCGCCTTCCAACATAAGATATTATGAAATCCATTTGTAAGCTTACATCCAGTAAAAAACGCTTTATTCTTCAGTGGGTGCCGTCTCATATTGGCCCGAAAGAAAATTAGCACGTAGATCGACATGCTGGGGAGGCTTCTGGTGGAGGTATTCCTTTCACTTGTTTACCTTACCTATCAGATATATTACAAATCGTTAAGAAACAGTGTTTAGAACAGTGGAAGGAGTACTTTGACGAGAGATCTTTAAGCAAAGGTATTTGGTATCGTACCTACAATACAACCTACTATAACATGTAAATCTTGGATTAGTGATGCTAATATGAGTCGGGATGACATGGTGATAGCTTTAAGACTTCGTTCTGGACACATCCCATTGAATAGTTCTGGTTATTGAGAGAAACTGAATCTCCTAGTTTCACTGAATGTGGTAAGGTGGAAGATGTTTACCACATGGTGGAGTGGGTTCGGAAAGAGGTGGAGAGAAGTTGTTAAAAAGGGTATAAGTCAGCGGTAATTAATTGTTAAAAAAATTGGTTCTTGAAATGTTGTACTGTAGCATCAATGAGGGTGGCATGCTCAAATATGAATAAACCCTCTTAAAAAATAAAGATGAAAATAAAAACAAAAACTGACGTCATTATCCTTTATGTAGTAGATATTTTAAAATGAAGAAAAAACTTAGGTATGCTTAAACGAGTAAGTATTATGTCCATTAAAGTAACAAGACTAGTGAATTATTGCGACGCTTGGCTTTAGTAGGGTTGCCATTTTCCGCATTTTTATTTGATATAATTTGGAAAACGTCCAGAGAGGGTTTTCAAATCGTACACAACTAAACATAGTCTCAATAGGCATTCATATGAAACATACGGTCCCGGTCGAGAGGTTTTGGCCAGTACCCTGGTTGTGGCTAATATGTATAGGAACTTTTTTGTGACACTGTAAAAGAAAATTTCCATAAGGGTGCCGTAACTGCCGATTATCGTTAAGGTTCTCGCAGACTGACAGCGTTTCCTATTTGGATTCATGCTAAATAATGTATTTCCAATTATTATGTACAGGTCGGTTAACGAAAGCTGGCACGTTCACAGTACTCATAAATTTGCAATCAGTCAAGTCTAATGGACGAATGCAAAAATAGACCACTCTATATTTATGAGCAGTAGCAAAAGCAAAACAATAACTGTCTCCTTCATACTCATAAGCTTGACTTTGCCAGGCCTGTCCCACTCCCATCTTTAGGTACGATCGCGCGCACGCGGACTTCCGGAACAACGCTAGTCGGTTGCAACGCGCACGCAGCGCAAGACGCGTGTGGGTATAAATACCTACGTACTACCTATATAAAGTGTTTACTGTTCTTTTTTTAACACTATCTTGTGTAGATATCGTTGTTTTTATAGTTCTAGATATTTTGTTGTTGTTTCATTGTATTGTCCTAAAGTCCTTATTATAATAATAGGCCCGTTTTGATAACATACCAGTGTGTTAAAAAGAGACAAAGATAGAGCGACCAGAAGAGACCCTCTTGTATAAACGGGCCTCTTAGACCTCGAAAACTCATGTGAATGATTTTTAACCCACTTCAAAAAAAGGAGGAGGTTTCTCAATTCGACCGTATATTTTTTAACCGACTTCAAAAAAAGGAGGAGGTTCTCAATTCGGTTGTTTTTTTTATGTTTGTTACCTCATAACTCCGTCGTTTATTAACCGATTTGGAAAATTCTTTTTTTGTCTGGAAGGGTACACTTCCCGTTTGGTCCCATTGTCATCAGATTTGATTACTTCTTAGTGTACTTTGAAGTCGGTTTAAGTTTTTTTTAAAACAGTCTAATTATTTTTATGTGTGTTCGCGGATAACTTCGTCGTTTATGAACCGATTTTGACGATTTTTTTTTTAGAAACTGTTAATAGTTCCAGAATAGAGAGAGTTCCCTCTTTAAATATACAGTAATTCTACCTTACAACTCTTAGAATAACTAAGATTTAACATACCACTATTTCAAAAATCAGTAGAACAATATTCAGAAAAATTTAACAATTCTTATTGTTATGTAGGTAAGTAAATATATCCTTTTTTTTGGTTAATTCTTTATTAATTTTTATATAACAAACTTCTTTAATCAACATGAAGATTAAATATTGTGAATTTCGGCTGACGGCTACTGGACTAGGTAATCGTGCCGTTTCTTGTCGCGTCGTCAGTCATTCCAGATTTGATAAGCATGTATGTTACTAAAACCCTTCCCCAAAATAGTTGTATTCAGTTTCGTAGACAGAATACACATTCAGTATACAAAGTACGTATAGGTCTAACAACTTAGATTAAAGTATGTAGACATTTTAAAATTACTTTCTGATCTAATACTAGTTAGCTAGGATATTTTAAATGTCATTGTTCACGAAAGAAGAATAGCATAGAAATAAAATAAACACAGAGAATAGTAATAGGACATACATATGCGATAAGGAAATATTGAAGATTCAAAATACGTCATTAGACAACCCTACCGTAACACGTGCCGCGTCATACAGGATAGAGTTATACGATAGAAATAGAGGAAAGTTGTAGGTGAATATAATTTTAGGCGCGCAGCGCTGCGCGAACTGGATTGCGCTTTATTCTGTCGTTCCAAGAGTCGATTTTTGTTTAAATGTCGTTTTCGAAGTGGGTTTTCTGTACGTAGTACTATTAAATATTCTGTGACTTTGCGCGAGAGAGACGGTGTAAATGTGTTGAAACGTGCCAGCTTTAGTTAACCGACCTGTATTTCCAATTATGTCATATGCTGGTGGCAACCCTAACCAAGGGTAAGATGACGGCGTCGCAGTGGCGGAGTCGCGAGGGCGCGGGCGGGAGGACAACCACCGAGGCGCCTTAGTGGCGAGACACCCTTACTTAATGCTCTATGCTGTATAATAATCTCTTATAACACTTAATTAATATTTACCAGCTACTCGTCTCAAAGCTCTTATTTCGTAATAAAAACAAAATTTCGTAGTTATGAAGCAAAGTTTGACTAAAGCGAGTGTAATGTGAGATCGCAAGAGTTTATATGCGTGAACAAACAAAAAAAACCGGCCAAGTGCGAGTCATACTCACACGTGAAGAGTTCCGTACTTTCGTTTTTTTTTTTTTTATAGCTACTACCTATTTACACTCAGTGCACAATTCAAGCGTCTACCTGTTAGCAGGCTTTTGGTACTGAACCATAAAAATAAGAATTTTTTTACGTTTTGCTATAAATATTTACACAATATCTAATTATTTCCAGGACATTGGTTCTATTTTATTATAGTTAAACTTTTATATACCACTAAGGCAGCAAACAAGCATACGGCCCGCCTGATGGTAAGCGGTTACCGTAGCCTATGGACGCTTGCAACACCAGGGGTATCACTCGCACGTTGCCGACTCAGCAGAAATCTCTTCACACCCCTTTTGAAGAACCCCATGCTGCCATGCCTTTAGGAAAACCATGGCGGGGAGCTCATAGGAATTATAATATTTGATTGACAACGCGTGACCGCGCGTGAACAGATAATAAATCGAGTCATATTTATTTATAAGTTATTAAAATAATGACAACAATTTTAATTATATAATATTTATTAATTACAAACTCTATTGATAAAATATTATTTCGGTATTGGCAACTCAAGGAAATATTATGACCTTCCTCTTTTAATATACGCAATGAGTTAAGAGGAAACTTCTATTCATATTGATTAGCGAAGTTCTGATTTATTTGCGTACATTGAAGATTTATATAGTACATACCTACAAAATTTTAATTAACTATAACAGCATAATATAATTAGGACAAACCAGAGAGGTATTTGTAGCATCAAATCTTTATTATAGGCAGGCCCGTAGGCAGGGAGCGTCTAATCAACCGACGGACGTCTAATAACCAAGCGACGGGCCAGTTGGCGCAGTTGGTTAAGGTTCACCTTACGCGCCGCAGGTCGTGGGTTCGATTCCCACACAGGACATGCATTTGTGTGCATGAACATGTCTGTATGTCCTGAGTCTGGGTGTAAATTATGTATATTAAGTATGTATTTACAAACAAAAAGTATGTATATGTATTATATCAGTTATCTGGTTTCCATAGTACAAGCTCTGCTTAGTTTGGGATCAGATGACCGTGTGTGAGAAATGTCCCAGGATATTAATTTATTTATTTAACAAAAGCATATCATATTGAGTGGTACCCATAGAGTGGTACCCATATGTACCTAACTAAACAACATACAATTTAGGTAAAAAAAAAAGTTATGAACACGTGTTTTTATATTTTACCAACCAATTTAAGCAAGTTTTGTCACCAGTCGAAAATGGGTCCTGACTATTCGTCACTCCCCGAACATGGTTATTGGGTATGGCCAGAACATAATAGGTATTTAAAAGCTTAAGAGTTTGAATGTTTGAACGCGCTGATCACAGGAACTACCTATCCAATTTGAAATATATTTTTTGGATTAGATAGGATTGAATAGCATCATGCTACACGGTTGAAACCGCGGAGCACAGCTAGTATATGTGACTAGGTACTTATAATTCTACTCTATAATCATTATCTCTATTCTATAATCATAATCTCATCTCATCTCTTACTGTATTTCATATTAATGTGAAAGTTGGGATGCTTGTGGCTCACAGAAAGAATCCCACTTATCAAAAATGATGGTTTAAGTCAAGACTAGTAAAAACCAGGTTTTTAAATCCATCACATTGTTATGTCATATAATAGAAAAAGCTGGTGCTATATGTATTAATAACATTTTTTGCAAGACTTGACTTAAACAATCTCATGTAATAGGTATGCAACATAATGATGGTTTTTATACAGGGAAAATAATAGAACCGTTTGGTTAGGCGGTTGGTTTTTACTTAAGTGAGCCGAGAGTGTAATAATCAATGTACATACGACGTTTTTCAACACACTTGCGAGGAAAAAAACAGACTTTTTGATAATAATCAATCACACAATGAGAAAGTTAACTAATATGGCGCGCAAGTTTTTTTTTTTTTTGTTGACAGCCAAACTATTTTACCCTTTTACATTAAGAATCTTTGATCTACACACATATGACTTGCAGTGAGGTACAAACTTACCATAATCGGGATTATACCTATCATAAAACTGTGCGGTAATGTAAAGTAAAAAGCACTATTTCGTAATAAGCTGCATTAATATACTAAAAACGGTGCAATAAATGTCACTTTACGAGCGAGTGTGTTGAAAATGTATTTTTTTCATTTATTTATTAGGGCCTAAATAGAATAAACGAATTTGAATACTAATCTCAATCTTATAACAAAAACCCATTATTATTATTAATTAAGATAAATAAAGTTATGCATACCTAGGCAGTATGGGATAAAGGGAATCTAAACACTTGAGAGACACGTGTAGTCTACTGTCTAATATGGATGTGGCTTCATATTATAGCTGAGTAAACTTGGTTTGTGATACTGTATCATATTGTCTGATATTATGATGATATTCAATTAAGCTTTAATTAGAATTGAATTCATGGGTACATTATATCGAAACGACATGATGGATTTGACATAGTGAAGCCGATCTCATTCATCAGGTCACTGAGTGAAGCATTATAGATAGATAGATACAGTAGTACCCAACTAATATGGCTCACCGATGTACCTGCGCAGAAGAAACATTTTCAAAGCGCGGGAAATGCTATTGGTCGGCAGCTGCCGCCATGTGAGCGGAGGGGCATGACTTGCGAGTGAGACGGAACTAACAGCTGCAGTGTATTATGAACCTTATAGTAGTTATCTAAGGTTAATTGTAAGTTTTAAGCATTCTTTCGTAAATCTTCGGGCCATACTTTCTTTTCTGTGCGAACGAAGATTCATGACGCGCCTTATCAGTTGGGTACTACTGTAACACTTTATTGGATTTGTCCGCGTAAGAGTGCTACCCTACCCTACCCTACCCTACCCTGCTAAGGTTACATTCGATCATTTTATATTGTCGCTAAGTTTTCTTAAATTTTCTAAGTTTCTGAGAATTTTTCCTAATGTTTTGTTAAATAATGTCGTCTACATATGACACTTACCGAAATTGTGTATCACATGACATGACACCTTCAAGTCTACAACTTGAAGGTGTCAAGTGACCAAATTGACTAAGTGGCGAAATTATATCCAGGCATGTCTTGTCTTGAATTGAAGTTACCTGAGTCCACAGACGTATGAGTAGTAGTACGGTAATACTACTCATACGTCTGTGCCTGAGTCGCACTTATTTCATTCCCGTTATAAAGGAGTTACATACTTTGTCTATGGGCCTGACTTTATAGTGACTACCATATTATAACACTGAGTTTGTATTTTCTTTGTTGACATAAACAAAAACTCGATGCAAAAGACGCCGAACATTAGTTAATGCATACTTACATCCATACTAATCCTAACTAAACATCTTAATCCTAACTTCCTAACTAATATTATAAATTTATTACCCTTCACGCCTCAACTACTCAACGGATCATCATGAAATTTGGCATGCAGATAGCCTATGGTATGAAGAAGGACAAAGGCCACTTTTATCCCGGGAATGCGAGTGAAACCGCGGGGGACAGTATGTTTCTAAATAAATCTCAATCACTGTGTTCTACATTCCACCACCGTCCAGTGTAGGCTGACGGATGAGGTAGGTCCGAGGAAAACAATGATTACTTAGACCTGACATTAGATAAATGATCACGAGTTAATGCGAGGCTCATGAAGACAAATGAACTGAGTTTACCTAATAGATTCACTGTGATTTCCTTACGGTACTATCTTCAAAACTGATGGCGAAAATAATCCTTTGAAAACCTTCTTTTGGTTGATTATATTTATGTTATTTTGTGAGTAAACACACTTTTTGTATGTATTTTTTATTATTTTATGAAAACAGCATCCCACCAAAAACATTTTCATGTAAAATGTGTCCAAGACGAGACCATACATTCGCATATGGCTCGCACTATCAAAAAGTTATCTGATCTCATGTAGAGCCAAGCTTATAACTCTACACGCCCTAACGATTTGCATATGCGCTTCGTGAAATTAAAAAAAACTACTGATCTTCCTACTGCACTTGTTACCTATTACGCCTATGCTCATGCATGGATTATCTTTGGAATTATCTTATGGGGAACCAGTACCGATTCACACACCATCTTTATCCTCCAAAAAAAACTAATACGTATTATAGCCAATATAAAAGACACAGACAGTTGCAGACCGCATTTCCAGGAGCATAAAATTCTCACATTAACAAGCACCTATATTTTAGAAATATATAAACTCGTTAGACAAAATACAGATATTTATAAAAAAGGGAAGACGTACATTCCAAACAACTGCGATATAAAAGTAGATTAATGGTCCCATCATCCCGAATAAAAATTTGAGTCCTTTTGTAAAGTCAATAAAAATATACAATAAACTACCAGAATTATTAAAAAAAGAAACAAATAGTAGAGTATTTATAAATAAATTAAAACAACTATTAATTACAAAATCTTACTATACTATAAATTAATACCTAAACGATTAGTTAAGTTAATGATTAAATTTCATATAATTTCTATAATGCTTAGTGCCCAACGGGGGCCTTAGTATATATTGTTATTTATTTACTTTAAGGTACCTATGTAGCATTATATATGTAAGAAAAGTAAAATAAATAACGTATAACTCTACAAGCCCTAACCTAACAAACTCTACACACCGTAGTCAAAATATGTGGCTTGGCCGTTTCGCTACCGTCAGATTTAATCTAGTTGAGGTGTATTTGATCACCAAAAATTACGTTGTATGTCGCTTTTATATCATCAATAAGAATTAGCACAATTTTGAGTGGTTAAGAGCCCGGTTTTGGCCAGTACCTACCCCTTTTGGCCACTTGCAATTTTCAAAGTCAATAAATAACTCGTTTATTATATACTAGCAGACCCCCCGCGGTTTCACCCGCGTACGGTTTGAATTTGCTCCTTCGAAAACCAATGCACGCCACTGATTATTAGACACAACAAATCAAATACAGATATGTTTACAATTAAAACTAAAAACCTATATTATACCTACACAAAAAAATCGAACTCAAAGAATCTTATTTAATTATTATATCAACAAATGAGAAAGAAATTAAATTAACTACAATCAAAATATTCTAATGAAATAGAGAAAATAAACTTTTTTTTTTCATGGGCGTCACACGGTGTCTGTATTTTGCCAATTTCCAGTTATATTATATAAGTTCTAGTCACAATAAATCACTTTCACATAGTCCTCATGCAATCAGTCGTCGTCCAAAACTCAAAATACACGAATTTATGAAAATAAAAATGAAAATTTAACGTCACTCTGCAAGTTCCCGCCAAAAAGTCCGAGAAAACTAACTTTCAAACAAATTTCAAATCCTTATCCGATTTAAATATTCTTTAATATTTGACATTCCAATTTTAAAGAGCATTTCAGTTTCGAACAAAAGAACAAAAGGCAGATAGAGCGCGCGAAACACGGGAGTGAGGCCAAAAAAAGCATTTTTTTTTTTATACCACTAAGGTGGCATACAAGCATACGGCCCGCCTGATGGTAAGCAGTTACCGTAGCCTATGGACGCTTGCAAAACCAGGGGTATCACTCGCGCGCTGCCGACCCAATTAATTACAAATTGAAAAACATATACCTGGTATTCGCTTTTGAATTTGTATTTGCTATGTTTAAAAGCTGCTGTGTGCTAATTTATTAAAAAGAAAGTGTTTTTGTTAAATAAAGATTTTTACGGTACGTTTATTACGTAACTTTATTGCAATGAAATTCCGATTTAAAGTACCTCTGAATAGGTAGAAATATAACAAAATCGGAAATGGTTCCATTTCTAATGAACCACTGTTTATATTTGCGGTTATCAGAACGTAAATAAGATATCAGAAAACCGCTATATTGAACCGATTTCAATTCGAAAATGATTGAAATTTAGTTACGTAATCGCCCCCCTGGTATGTGTTTTTCAATTTGTATTTGCCTTTTTGGCCTCACTCCCGTGTTCCGTTCGCTCCATCTGCCTTATTCTGTAATCTGTGTAAATCGGATTGGGATTTCAAACATGTGTCAAAATAAAAAATGTTATTTAAATCAAAAGTACTAAGGAGTATTGATATCAACTTCGATGAAAATCACCCCTAAAATAACTTTCTTCCCCTTTTTGACCCCGTTAGGCGATGATTTTCAATAAAATACGAAACACGTCTTGCATCAATTCAGTTAAGGAATGTTTATGCAAAATTTTAAGTAGAACGGACCAAGGAATCGCGTTGTCCCATACAAACTTTGCCCCCGTTTTCCACCCCCTTAGGGGTAGAATTTCTGAAAATCCTTTCTTATCTAATGCCTACGTCATACAAAGAACAGACCCTCCAAGTTTCAGGTTTCTACGATCAGCGGTTTAGGCTGTGCGTTGATTGTCAGTCAGTCATTCAGGACAAAGCATTTTATATGTATAGAAGATAAGTAAATAAAATCTTTCATACTTTTTGGTGTACTTTGAAGGCGTTTTAATACTATTGTCAAATTCAAATTCATAATCAGTTATTCAAATAGACCTTCTCATGCACTTATGAAAAGTCTGACTTTAATACCGGTTCGGAAGGTTGCATTTGCTGAGAAGAGCCGGCATTAAACTCAGCAATTACTCTTTTCGAAACAAGCTTATATTCATTATATAATATTTACATTCTAATCGCACTGACAACTATTGCATGCCTTGTAAAAGCGTTATACAATATACTAGACTATATATTCTTATACAACCTACAATATTTTCTATTTCTGTATACAACAAGAGAAGGCGAAAATGAGTCAAAACGTTGCAGACGTATGAAAGCGTCACGTAATACGAAAACCAAAAGTTCTGAAATAAATGTTGGCATTTAGTTAGCTTTATTCGTTTCTATTCCAGTCCTTTTCAAATCCAATCTTTTGTTTCAATATCGCAACTTACTAAAGGATCTTGCACAGTAAGTAAAGCGATAAACTGTTTGCGTTTTTATGATGAACTAGCTTATGCTCGCGGCTTCGCCCGCGTGGCCTACAGGGAACAAATGACATATTTTTCTACAACAATAAAAGTAAACAAAACAAAACAACTTCATCCCGCTTCGAGGGTGGAATTATTAAAAACGCTGAGACACGTATAAATTAATTTTAAATCTTCAGCCTAAACACGAAATTCGAAGACCTTATCTTTGAAACTGACGGACTTTAATACAAACTTTCAGCCCCTATTTTACCCCCTTAGGGGTGGAATTTCGAAAACCCTTTCATAGTGGACACCTACTCTTCACAAAGAATATACCCTCTAAATTGTATGTCTCTAGGACCAGCAGTTTATGCTGTGCGTTGATATATCAGTCAGTCAGTCAGTCAGGAGTTTAATTTTATAGCCAAGCGGTAGCTACAAAGTACCTTCCATACTACCGCACTTTCCTCACGATGTTTTCCTTCAACAGAAGGATTCATTATAGGATTCGAACCCACGTCTCATTATTAAGTTCTATGGTATTCTCCAAGCTTGCCCTTGTTTATTTTCTCAATATCATAGGCTATCTGGGTGCCAAATTTAATCATGCCAGGTGGAGTAGTTAAGGCGTGAAAGCGGAACAAACAAGCAGAATATAACAGGCACATAAGCTACCTAGATAAGAAAGAAAGACCTAGTTTTTGTCGTACAATGCCCCTGATTCTGTTGTTTTCACCTAAACTAATTTTATTCTCACTGTGTCTCTTTCTAACAAAGAACATAAGAAAACATGACGGGCCAGCTGGCGTGGTAGGTTAAGACTCTGGTTAAGATTCCACCTATCGCGCCGCTGGTCGTGGGTTCGATTCCCACACAGGACATGTATTTGTGTGCATGAACATGTCTGTATGTCCTGAGTCTGGGTGTGATTCAAACAAAAGTAGTATATGTAGTATATCAGTTATCTGGTTTCCATAGTACAAGCTCTGCTTAGTTTGGGATCAGATGACTGTGTGGTCAGGAAATGAACCAGAAACCTGAACTTACCCTACCCTACCCTACCCTACCAGTTCGCGCCGATCTGTCGCCAGGAGCACCAAGAAAATACCCCACTCCCGCAAAAACAAACAAATCAATAGTTAAAGTGGTCGGATTTCAGTGATCTTTGTGTGTGTGTGTGTGGAAAGTAGCAACCCATCTACCAATCGAAAGATTGTGCCCGAGTGACCCCGATTCAACTTTTTGCAGCGTGTGAAACACTATTTTCAGTAAAAATTTGCCTATTTGCGCTATCGCTGCCGAAACTAGATCGGTAACCCCCCTATTTTTTTAGTTGACAAAGTGAGTAGTTTAGTAGTCGTTTTTTAGATGAGGTGGCAAAGAAGGCAGCGCTGACCAAGAAGTCCCGCCCGCTCTACGATAAGATCCCAGCGTCCTACCTGAAGCGCTCTATCCGCCAGTGTCTAAAGCAATCTGGAACACCCGATATACAGAGGCTGACACAGGTACAGTCACCAAACTTTTTCTACCCTACGCCAAAGAAGCTTATAAGATTATTGAGAAGACCAAGATGAGCAACATACTGGCTCAACTGCTCACCGGACACGGGGGATTCAGTGAATATTTGTTTATATTTAAGCTCAAGATGTCCCCGATTTGTGTGTCTCTCTCTATCTCTCATGAAACTGTAGAGCACGTCATTAGTGTATGCCCACGGTTTGGTTCCTGGCGCAATGACATCTCAATTAGACTTAATCGTAATATAGAGCCAGAAAGTTATTCTATTATAATTAGGGACAACGACGATCGTCAGGAATTGATTAAATATGCTGAAAGGGTGGTCCGAGCCACTGCTAAAGCTAACGGCAGCACTGTTGCCTGACAGTAATAAATATTAGCAAAAAAATATGTAAATTTTATTATACATAATATATTAGTTATTGTTAATACTCTCCAGTCTTGAATTTGGTTTTATTTATAAATATTATGGAATATTATAATTCGTATAATTATTGTTAATAATTTATTAGATTTTTTGTTGTTTTACCTCTACGTACGTAGTATTTATATACTCTGAGCCTCTACGTATGAATTTTATTTGTTGGCTAAATTATTGGTTGAATAGGGTTGAATCATGTATTGACATGAAAATTGTAATATTTATTATATTGTACACTTTTTTTTTTGAAATATTTAGTTTCGTGTAAAATGGTTTTTTTTTTGTAGCTTCTAAAATTGTGTATAGGTAATTTTGTTCTGAAAATTATTATTCTCCTTAATTTTATTATATTTGATAGTTAATATTGCTCTACATTGAAATTTATTATTTTGCTGCATTTGTAATAATTATTAATCTGTTATGAAATGTATAATTATTGTGTTGCTATTTTCTAATCCATTTGAATTTCTTTAATTATATATTAGCATAGGAATAAATTATTATAATTTTATCAATCAAAATTACTGTTTTGATTTAATTTGCATACAATTCAAAATTTTAATGTTTTGGCTCCCAATATTAAGTTACTGTCAAAGGAGTCGCTTCATCTTCTCGGAGCCCCAGTCTTAGATGAATCCATACCTAGTTTCTTTGAGAAAAAGATTAAAAATTTTAATGACTCTTCAAATAGACTTTATGAAATTAATGCCCATTATGCATTTTTTATTGTTCGACTCTGCCTTTTCGTGCCTAAGTTTACCTATTTACTCCGCAGTACGCACTTATTTAAATTCGTTCACATATTAGATACTTTGGATAATATGATCAAAACGTCTCTTTCCAAAATTCTAAATTGCAGTTTTTGTGAAAACAAAGTGTGGTCTCAGGCCACCCTACCCGTGTGTTATG
The DNA here is from genome assembly GCA_947623365.1 of Achlya flavicornis. Classification (NCBI taxonomy): domain Eukaryota; kingdom Metazoa; phylum Arthropoda; class Insecta; order Lepidoptera; family Drepanidae; genus Achlya; species Achlya flavicornis. The sequence goes on from OX392469.1 coordinate 4,808,980, forward strand.
GTGGCCTAGGAGTGCGGAAAATTTCAAGCATATCAGTACCGGCGTTTCTATCCTCGGTATACAGTGTGGGCAGCCTTGTCAGATCTGTTTTGGACCCTTCTATTGGATCTGTTGAGGTTTCTTACCTGTCCGATGCTAGAGACGCCTGGCAGGCAGCTTGTCCAGGCACAAATATTCCAACCTTGAGTCACTCTCAGAGAGCGTGGGACAAGCCTCTTTGTGAAAAAACTTGGCAAAATTTATTTTCAAACTTTTCGATAGATACAGACCGCGCGCGCTTGTTAGCCGTCTCTCAGAGTGACTCAGGTCACTGGCTACAAGCTATTCCATCCACAAATACCGGGACAATGTTAGACCGTATAACATTAAGTCTGTGTATTTGTCTTCGTCTTGGTTGCAGGACCAATCAGCCTCATCGCTGCCGCTGCGGAGACCTCGTCAATGAGCTCGGCCACCATGGACTTTCGTGCTCCCTAAGTGCTGGTCGACTATCACGGCACTCGGCTATTAATGACATTATCCGCAGGGCTCTTGTTGTCGCTAACGTGCCTTCTGTACTGGAACCAGTCGGTATTGCGCGGGGCGATGGCAAGAGACCGGATGGTATGTCTTTGATCCCTTGGAGTGTCGGCAAGTCGCTGGTGTGGGATGCCACATGTGTCGATACACTCGCGCCATCTCACTTACCGGCTACTTGTAAAGCTGCAGGGGCAGCGGCGGCCAGTGCGGAAAATTCAAAATTCAAAAAATATGCATCGATTGGACCCAATTATATTTTTATGCCTTTTGCGGTCGAGACCTTGGGACCATGGGGGTCAGAAGCTCGCCGTTTTGCCCGCACCTTGTCTTCAAAATTGATCGAGACCTCCGGAGACCAGCGGGCGGGGAGCTTTTTCCGCCAACGCGTCAGCTTGGCTATCCAAAGAGGAAACGCTGCCAGCCTTCTGGGAACCTTGCCGTTAATCGGAAGCAGCGGCAGGCTTGAGGAAATTTTCTATATATAGATTATATTTTGTAAATATAGATTGTATTTTGTACATATTTGTTGTAAATAAAAGATATAATAAATTTGCATACAGGATTCCAAATCACAATTCACACACAGCTCATCTCGTTCAAACTCAGGTAAAACTGGCATTGCCTCATCAGCAGACACATGCATACAGCCACATGTATGGTTGTTAACGAGGGACTCAAATCTATCCTCATTATACTTACTAATTGAGTCGCAGCCAATATGTGCTATTTAATTTTTTGTTGCGATTGTTCATACTTGACGAGTAAATCCTTGAAGCAAAGCTCATTGTCCTCTAAGTCAGAGAGTATTCGCTGTTTGTCAGTGTCATATATTTTTAGACCAGTCTCACGGAACATAGAAATCAATTGTTATTTTTTAACCGCAAGTCAAGGGATCAAACTCATATTTGCATTTATAATATTAGTTAGGATTATTTTTTGTTATGCCAAAATCACAATTTATTTGCTAACAGGTGAAAATAAACTATTGTTGTCTAGTTTCCGCAGCAATCAGGGGTCACACAATTAATGAATTTCATTAAATCTGGCGCGTCTTCTGGCAGTGGTCTTCGTCGTACCGCGTCATTGAAATGAAATCATCACGATTACCATCAAAGACACGCGATAACCCAGCAGTTTAGGTTCGGTTCAGATGGTCGTGAGTGAAGACGTGTCGTATCCATTTTGAAAATCTCCATGAATGCTCAAAAATTCCTCATAATAATTTAATTCATCAACTCAATAAGTAAATTAAATTAAAGTAAAGTAAACAAAACGTGACACTTCTCTAAGTAATTATCAAATTTCAAAACAGCCTTAATTCAATTTAACGGTGCTCTTAAAATAGCTTTCGTCTTTGGCCACGGCATTCAAATGTTTTCGCAGGTAACAACAAACCTGTTTAGTTCAGAATTTCTAAAGATTAGTCTTTTTATTATGCAAGGATTCAACGGAGCATCGCGATCGCTCCATCCCAATCTTAGAATACTTGGTTAATTGTGTGTGAGTCAGAATAAACACAGTATTGAAATCGCGATTTTATCATTAGATCTGTTTTTTTTTTCTCCTTGCGGGGATATCCCCAGAGCTCATGTAGTTTTGTTTTCCTTGCAAGGTTAAAACACACAGAGCCGATTTTTTCTAAGGTTCGCTGAATCGTTTTCCTCATTGCTAAAGGACACATGGTGAAGTATTACGTGCATCAATACGTCTTCATCCATCTAAATATGACAGGTAGGATAACAACATCCCCGACCACATTATTATTATTATTTTTTTACTGTGTATAGGCCTGTATTTGACCACAATCTCAGTATGGTAAGTGATGATGTGGTCGAAGGTGGTAAGCACACAAAGCCTAGAAGGAACTGGCTCTCAAGTGCAGCTGACGGAACACACCGATAGGTGCTTGGCGACAGATTTTCAACTTGAGGGTGGTAGCCAGCCAGACGGGTACTACAAAGTACCCTACCACCGTGCTATGGTTTCCTCACGATGTTTTCCTTCACCGAAAGCTCAAGCTCATTGTAGGATTCGAACCCGGGACCTTCGTCTTGGTATCCGACGTCACTACCACTGAGCTATCATCGCCTTAAAACACATAACTTAATGAAGTTAATTTTGGGCTACTTTCCATAGCACAAGCTCTGCTTGGTTTGGGATCAGATAGCCGTGTGAAGAATGTTCCAGGATATAATCTATACTAATATAATAAAGCCGTAGAGTTATTTTGTTTAAACGGGATAATCACTGGCACTACCAGTCGGATTCGAAAATTTTCTTCCACTAATAGGAAGCTACATTATCCCCGAGTATTATAGGCTACTTTTTATCACGGGTTTATTTATAATTTTAGTTCATCATCATCATCATCATCATATCAGCCCATGGATGTCCACTGCTGAACATAGGCCTCCCCCCTTGATTTCCACTTCGAACGGTTCTGGGCCGCTTGCATCCAGCGGCGCCCAGCGACTCTGACCAGGTCGTCGGTCCACCTGGTGGGAGGTCGTCCCGCTCGGCGCTTTCCAGTACGTGGTCGCCACTCGAGAACCTTCCTTCCCCATCGGTTATCGGCTCTTCGAGCGATGTGGCCTGCCCATTACCACTTCAGCTTACTAACTCTAATTCTAATAATTTTAGTTAGGATAGCGAAATTGGGATTTAAAGAGTTTGAATGTACTTGTAGCTAAATTGCTACAATTGTATGAATCAGTTATGTTATGGCATGTAATAGTTGCGGTAACCGATCGCTTTTATCGTTGACTAGGCGGTAATAATATTTACTATGAATGAGCCTTGAAATATTGCGTATGAACCAATATTATATTGCAAATCGCATGTTGTAAATCGCATAGTAATATTGGCGAAGGCCTCGTAGTTATCGCAATAACCTAACCTAATAATCACATATATTAGTTTAAGAAATGTGTGCACATTTACTTTTGTATACCTCATGTACACACGGCTACAGATCAAGCTATACATTTCCAGTATAAGCTGATCTCGCATTGTATAGGATTTTCGTACAATGGGAGGTCAGCTTATACTAAAAATGTATAGCTTGATCTGTTGCCGTGTGTACCTACATAAAAATTACTGAGACTAAATAACTGAAATTCCCCAAAATTACATTATATTCTCTACTCTGTACCCAAGAAACTATACCCTAAATACCTTTATAATACCGGAAGGTGTGTTTGTGTTTGTAATAGCATCGAACATAGCCTAAAGAAGCGCATTATGCTTGAAATCTATTCCGCCAATTTGCAATTTGAAAGCTACCACCGACAATCTGATTGGCTAATGGCCGATTCCTATAATTTACGGACCGTTATCGGTTAAAATTAAGACTTTATATCTTTACTAATAATGAAGCAAAGACCTCAAAGCTTTGCATAGCAGACCCTCCCATATGGAAGTAGCTATCACTGGTAAAATTAGCTTACGAAATGATCTATATGCCCAGTTTGGCGATAAAAAAACCTACAATTGGTGAGCAAAACGATTCGTTTTCGTTTATAGAAACCGGGCATTAGTCAAGGACACATGCGCTCTAATTGGCCAAGTCAAGAACACACGAAGCAGTGATTAGTCCTAACTGTTCAAAATCAGTGCAAAATCACTGACTAGTTGCGGTATTCGATTGCTCGGTATTACTACTCCAAAGGGATTTTTGCGTGATGGTTTGTTTTTGGATATTCTAGTTGCGGAATTGGATTGCTCGTTATTACTACTCCAAAGGGATTTTTCCGTGATGGTTTGTTTTTGATTTACTTAAGTAAAAAAAAATAGAATAACCAAACAGCTGTTGTGTTTTGGTTTTATTTTATATAATATACCTATAGGTAAGTATATTTATTCATTACTAGCAGACCCCCCGCGGTTTCACCCGCGTACGGTTTGAATTTTCTCCTTCGAAAACCAATGCACGCCACTGATTATTAGACACAACAAATCAAACAGATATTTTTACAATTAAAACAAAAAACCTAAGTATATTATTAGACCAGGGTCGATAATTTTTAAAACCAAAAAAAATAGTAGTAGGATGAAACCCATTAGACAAGGAGGGGAATATTATAAAAATGAAAGGAAAAATAATTTACGGGCGATCTGAGGTCGGGAAGGGGATAGGGGTGAGTCTTTAAGGGTAAAAAACGGTTTTTCTCGATTTCCGGCAAAACTAAAAGTCCTATCGAAAAAAGTCAAATGGCAAAGTTGTAGGTAATAAAAAGATCTAAAACTTTTGTATTTACACTTTTTTCACATAACCTCAAAATTTATGTGAAAAATTCAAAAAACCAAGTTTTTGGTTTTTGTCGCAAAGCAGCTTTGAGTCGTTTAGTGGTATCCAGCAAGAAAATAATCGACAATAAATACAAAAAATTTGAGACTTTGACATCAGCCTTTATTCATCGCCATGAAAAAAAAAAAATTAAAAAAATAAATGTCTAAATGTATAAAAAATATATTATAAATATATTAAAAATCTATTTAAAATGTATAAATATATAAAAAATATGTATAGTAAATATATTTTTAATAACTAACTTTTGGCTTTAACTTTAAAAAAAAAAATCGAATTCGAGTTTTTTTCGATTTTTTGCATTTTCTGAGAAGATTTACTATGGTAACATACATTTTTTATTTCACCATCGGAAAGTAGAGATTTCAACGAACAGAAAACATACCAACTTTTTAAAAAAAGCTGATATTTTGACGGGTGAGTTTTCGATTGGAAATTAGGGTTTTTTCGATATTAATTCAAAATAAGGTGAAAAAATAAATATTTTTAATCAAATAAATTACAGCGTATTTGGGACATAAAAAGGTAAGTTTTCACAAAATTTCGTTAAAAAAAAAAGAAAATTGTAAAAGATAAAAATAAAAATCCAAAAACTTGGTTTTTTGAATTTTTCACGTAAATTTTGAGGTTATGTGAAAAAAGTGTAAATACAAAAGTTTTAGATCTTTTTATTACCTACAACTTTGCCATTTGACTTTTTTCGATAGGACTTTTAGTTTTGCCGGAAATCGAGAAAAACCGTTTTTTACCCTTAAAGACTCACCCCCATCCCCTTCCCGACCTCAGATCGCCCGTAAATTATTTTTCCTTTCATTTTTATAATATTCCCCTCCTTTTCTAATGGGTTTCATCCTACTATTATTTTCTTTCACTTTTTATTATTTTTAAAGGCTTCTGTGGTCTATATACCTACACTAAAAAATCGAACTCAAAGAATCTTATTTAATTATTATAACAACAAATGAGAAAGTAATTAAATTAACTACAATCAAAATATTCTAATGAAATAGAGAAAATGAACTTTTTTTTTTCATTGGCGTCACACGGGGTGTGTGTTTTGCCAATTTCCAGTTATATTATATAAGTTCTAGTCACAATAAATCACTTTCACATAGTCCTCATGCAGTCAGTCACCGTAAGGTCACCGTCCATAACTCAAAATACACGAATTTATGAAAATAAAAATGAAAACGCAACGTCCCTCTGCAAGTTCCCGCCAAAAAGTCCGAGAAAATGAACTTCCAAACAAATTTCGAATCCTAATCCGTTTAAATATTCTTTAATGTTTGACATTCCAATTTTAAAGAGCATTTCAGTTTCCAGAACAAAAGGCAGATAGAGCGCGCGAAACACGGGAGTGAGGTCAAAAAAAGCAATTAGGTACAAATTGAAAAACATATAGGTACCTGGTATTCGCTCTTGAATTTGTATTTGCTATGTTTAAGAGCTGCTGAGTGCTAATTTATTAAAAAGAAAGTGTTTTCGTTAAATAAAGATTTTTAAACAAAGCAAATACAAATTCCAAAGCGAATACCAGTACGTGGATTACGTAACTTTATTGCAATGAAATTCCGATTGAAATAACCTCTGAATCGGTAGAAATATTACAAAATCGGAAATGGTTCCATTTCTAATGAACCACTGTTTGTATTTGCGGTTATCAGAACGTAAAAAAGATATCAGAAAACCGCTTTATTGAACCGATTTCAATTCGAAAATGATTGAAATTTTGTTAGGTACGTAATCGCCTCCCAGGTATGTGTTTTTCAATTTGCATTTGCATTTTTTGTTTGCTCCATCTGCCTTATTCTATAATCTGTGAAAATCGGATTGAGATTTCAAACATGTGTCAAAATAAAAAATGTTATTTAAATCAAAAGTACTAAGGAGTATTGATATCAACTTTGATGCAAATCACCCCTAAAATAACTTTCTACCCCTTTTTGACCCCGTACGGTAATGATTTTCAATAAAATACGAAATACATCTTCCATCAATTCTGTTAAGGAATGTTTATGCAAAATTTGAAGCAGATCGGACCAAGGAATCACATTGTCCCATACAAACTTTGACCCCGTTTTTCACCCCCTTAGGGGTAGAACTTGGGAAAATCCTTTCTTATCTAATGTCTAGTCTACGTCATACAAAGAACACACCCTCCAAGTTTCAGGTCTCTACGATCAGCGGTTTAGGCTGTGCGTTGATTGTCAGTCAGTCATTCAGGACAAAGCATTTTATATGTATAGATTATTATAATTTTGGTACAATTTCACTACTATCTAGTCTCTTTATTTTTGGTAAATTATATTAAATACATATTTTTGGAGGATAGATAGGTATGTTCCTGACCAAAATAAATAATGTTTAAAAAAATAAAAACAAACAATTGGAAAACATGGAAATATTATAAAAATAATATATTATACGGTTGAACAAATCTATGATTAAAATATTTTGTTTATTAAAGTTGGTCACTAGTTCTAGCTTAGAGTAATCATAAAGTTCTAGTAATTAGGTCGTTGTAGTGGTGGAAATTCCCACTGGAATAACGTGTCGAAATGGCTTATCGAAAGTGGATGAAACTTGGCATATAGACAGATCACACAATGGATTAGCATATAGGGCAAAAGCCCTGGTTGTGGCCACTTTAATAATTTTTAATGTAAAAAAAAATCGCCTACAAAAATGAGTATCGTCTCAGGTTATAAATATTAAATAAATAAATAATAATAGGTTATAAATAAATAAAGCAGTTTATTTATTTATATTTTAGGTTTTGTAGAAAAGTGAGTGTATCGAGAGACATATTTTAACGGACTTCAAAAAAAGGAGGAGGTTCTCAATTCGGTTGTTTATTTTTAATGTTTGTTACCTCATAACTCCTTCATTTATTAACGGATTTGGTTTTTTTTTCTGGAAGGGTACACTTCCCGTTTGGTCCCATTGACATCAGATCAGGATTTGATTACTTCTTAGTGTACTTTGAAGTTGGTTTAAGTTTTTTGTAAAACAGTCCAATTATACATGTTTATTATATTTTTTTAAGATGAAAGGTTTAAAATCACTCTTGATCCAGTTGTTATTTCCATCGATGTTTCCAGGTAGATGAATTTATTGACTGTCAAAATAACATCAAAATCCTAGTTCCTAGATATTCATTTCGTATGCTTCAATAAGAATCCACACAACAATAAAAAAATTGAGCAAGATATGTATCCATTAATTATCAAGTGTCGCTAACTCGCTAATGGTGTCTGTATTTTTGCTTTTACAGTGTCACAAAAAAGTTCCTAATAGTTCCTATACACTAACGGCGCCGCTACAATTGCTCGTCAGACGCGATAATCATCAAAGATTATATTTACTGTTAGACAATAAACGAGTCAGGCTTCAACACCTTATTTAATGACTTACAAAATTGCAAGTGACCAAAACCAAGGATCCTATCCTACCCTACAATACTTGTATACCTACCAGAACGGTACGGAAACAAAATAACAAAATGTGAATATCTTTTTTCTCCCATGGAATTCGAACTTGCTGTCATAGAATAAAATAATGTCCTCGATGTGACCAACAGTTAGTTACCACCTGTACCTATATTTTGGATTAACATATAGGTCTGTTTTTATCCTCTAACCTAACGTGTAGAAAACATTAGGTCCCTGTGGGGTACGTGGGTAAAACGCCAAAGCTAATTGAGCGAGCGAGCGAAGCATCTCTGTTTCAGCTTGAAAACAAATGCTTTCGTATGTCTGTCCCACGGGTCTGTCCAGATGTCCAGCTGTTCTTCTCTACACGTCGCATTTCTCAATCGTGAGCAGACACACCGAGTTTGACGCTTCGCCATTTTGAAAAAAAAAAAACAAAAACTAAATCAACAAAAAAAAATTACGGAACTCGCGAGGTCTACAGCCACTACCGAACATGTACCCCCTTTGAATAGCGGTAAAATTATAACAATTTGTTTTGCAATTGTTATCCATGCTCGATCGGGCTAGCTGATGGTCAAACGGACAACAAAAAATAATAAACCCACATAATAAAACCACGCACACGCACCATGTCCTGCCTGTCCAATACCTCAGGTAGTCAGTTTCTCGCAAAATTATGGCCCTTAAGTTTGAATGAACGAATCTATTTACAAGCGAACAATTGACCGGTAAGGTAGATAGGGGTGGCATGATTGGAGGTTCCCAGGTTAAAGCGCCGGCCACGTGGCGTGATCCGGGGGAGAGGGGACTTGTGTAACAGCTGGGCTACGGCCGAGACACACTGGGAACTTTTAAACATGCATTATTTTATAAGTAAGTTTTTTTTTGCAACAAAAATGTTTGTTTTTTATTATTTCATAAAAGTAGTTCAGTTAAATCTGTCTACTGTCAGTTTTTATTGCAAAAAGATTTATATTTATTTAAACAAGTGGTTAAAGTTAAGTATCTGCAATAAGATAGTCATACAATTTGTTATTATTACACTATTTGCAGTCTCTCAAATTAAAAAACTTTTGTTATGATTGGTCCCGTCCCGACTGCAAATTATTGACCGACACATAGAATTTTTTTTTGTTTGGCTCTTCAACAATGAGTACACTATACATCAACAACAAAACAATTAAATTCAAAACTAAAACTTAGTGTCACATTGTGAGCACAGCATGCACTAGTAGATACGCTGATATAATTAAAACTAAGCGGGAACAGCTTGTCATTCTTAATAACATTTTTTTTGCCTCTTATGGCCTATTGTAGTCCTTTATTCTGTACTTCCTCTGATTCAATCTAAATAATATTCTTTAAAATTAAAATCGAATCCACAAACTATAGCAATAATGAGACTATAATGAAATCTTTTTTCTCAGCAGGATTGTCTGATATGTAAAAAGTAAATAAATAAAAGTCTAGGTGTGCGTCGAACCTAATGCCTCCGGGCTACTGATAGCGCATGGCTGGTGGTGCGGCTGCCGGCGCGCATGGCTTGCTGCGCTGCAGTCGCCGGCCCGCGCGCCGACACAACACGCATCTACAAGGAAACATACTAAAAGCATAATAAACATTTATACATGTTCTACAGTTCCTTCATGAATTAAACGTCCTATTTTTTCATAATAATAGTCAAGTGCGCATAATATTTTTTCCTATTTTCATTCCAAAATGTGCAAAAATGTCGTTCTGGTTCCCATGACGATGACGGAGTCAGGTATGTTTATATTTTTCATTTTTGTTAGGATCATAATTAATCGGAAGTGTTTTTATATAAGTGATCGTAAAAGATTCGCAAAACCTAATATTTACATTTTACATTCGCGTTAGCCGCTGCCTCAGTGCAGTGTGCTCGTACGTTGATAATGACACACTTTGAAGTTTTATTTTACACGATGTGTTTCATATTCCTTTTCTTTGCGTACCGTTACAAAAGTAAGTCAATTAATTACATAAATATTTAACCAAATCGTCCTTCGCATTCGTCAATATATCTGATATTTATCGGTTGCCGCCTAAACGTTTCGCGGTGCGGCCAATTGTTTTAAATTAGGAGGCCATTTATCACCATGACTGTTATTAATCGTCATGTTCGATATTTAGATAAAATGCAGAGCCGTAATGATATTATGAAGCATCGCGTCGCATCGCTTCGGCACTCGGGATGGGAGAAGCGGAGTCGCGGAACAAGCACTTAATGTACGAGCTAATTCTAATCGAGATCGTATGAGGTCGGTGTTATAAAGTGTTATTACAAATATTGACGGCGGCGTAGTCCCGCACCCGCGACCCAGTGTCCTGCGTAACTCGCGCACATGCGCACACATTTCCGATGCATTCTTTTCCATTTGAAAACATCGCGATATACCGAATCGTACACAATCATTGACGTTTAAAAACACGGCCATGAAACCCGAACTCCTTGTAAACGTATGAACTTGTTTTTAGTTGAGTGATATTTTGATACGTGACTGGATTTGGATTACTTACTCGCGATCCCGAGGAATAACAAGAAAGATGAAGTTGCCGAAATTGGATCTGTGTAAGTCAATACTATAGGTACGCTATTCTACGAGGTCTAGGTACCTATAACCTATGTTAAAATATGTGCAAACACTAGATATTTATGCATAAACTAAGTATGTTCCTATATCGAGTGATAGTCCGTATCTAATATGTAGGTATATATGCGATCGATTGCATTAACGTAGCACGCCCGGTGTTCCGACTTATTTTATAATTACGCACGAGAATTTAAAAACTACAATAACGCCTAAATATCTACCTGAGCTCATAAAATGCACCTATGCATATCGACGTACCTAGTAAAATATGTTTTCCAAGGTTATGGTTATATTTATTTACTGAAATTCTACATGCGTTGCAAGCATTTTCTGACGTAATTTCTCCCGTTTTCCCGGGATAAAAATGGGAATAAATGACTTCCCATATCGATAGCATCCCTCTACGAATTGTGTTAAAATATAAACATAGTAACAATATAGCCCTCAGCTGAGAACATAAATTGATATTTGTATAAATATATAAATCAACAATCAGACAGACTCAATTTCACATTTAGATATGTTTAATTTATAATGCATAATTCAGATGCAACAATGTTGTCCCATACTAGGTACTTTTATCTCGCGGCGCATAATCGCGACACTAACCTACCGTATTATTCACTGTTTGATGCAAATTTTGAAGAGATGATAGCTCAGCTGGTGTTTCGTCGCCAGATGCCGTGATCAAGTTCGTGGGCTTAGGGTCAATTCACACAAACACGAGACGCGACACGCGCCGCGCAGTTTTTAAGATAGCAATTGCAATACAGTGGTGCTGATTCTGTTGTTTGCAACTAAAAGAATTTAGTCTCACTATGTCTCTTTCAAACAAAGAACATAAGAAAACCTCCGGAGACCAGTGGGCGGGGAGCTTTTTCCGCCAACGCATCAGCTTCACTATCCAAAGAGGAAACGCTGCCAGCCTTCTGGGAACCTTGCCGTTAATCGGAAGCAGCGGCAGACTTCAGGAAATGGTCTATATATAGATTGTAATTTATACATATTTGTTGTAAATAAATAAGGCTTAAAAAAAGAAAAGGATGTATGTTTAGTTCTGTCAAAATTAATAATAATAAGGTTAAAATTAGTCCAATGCTTGTTTTCAATAGAAATTGAGTCACCATCTATCGCGGTTACGTCTAAATACACGCAAATGAAGATGGCAAAGACTAATTTGACAGCTTTAAATATTTTATATCCTTTCTCAATAACATTTGAAAGAAAGAGATGTGATGTGACTAAAATTCGTTTAGTGCGATTCAGAATCGGCACCAATATAGAACTTTATTTACTACATGAAAAGATACACATTTAATTGAAATAATTCGAATACGCCTCGCGGCGCCTCGCTACGCAGCGCTTTCGCGTCATGTCGCGTCTCGGTATGAACTGACCCTTAAATATATTTTTCACCTCTCTAGCCCAAAAGCGCGCCTTTATATTGCGCCTTTTGGGCTAGAGAGGTGAGGCCTTTTTGAGAGGTGAGGGGAAAAAAGGCGCAAAATAAATAAAAGTAATAAAGGAAATACTTTTTCTCACTGGTAAGTATTTACCAGTGAGAAAAAGTATTTTGAATATAGAACACTGCGAATTGGTAGTAAGGCACTTGTCACACCGCCAACGATTAGCGAGGGGTGAGTTGAGCTAGGAAGTAGTAGGAAGTAAGAGTATAAAGTCAATGGCAGATGTTTTCTTGCTCGACTATGTGAAGTGCGACGCCGACGGGCGACTACTGGCACGGAATCGGATCAGAGGTCGGGATTCAAATTCAGCACTCGATACCAAAACGATTTTGCTCTCTTGTTGAACAAATAACTAAGATGGTGATTTATTTTTTCATGTAGAGCTGTTTTGCTGCCTATCAGATGATGACCTACGATAAGATTAATTCAACCATATTTTCAGCAAATAAATTAATTTAGTTTTTCCGAATGGTTCTACTTTGTTGTTTTACCGTAGCAGTAATGGTTGTCAGTGTTATGAAAAGAGTATTTGCCGAGTTTATTCCCGGCTCTTCTCAACAAATGCATCTTTCCAAACGGTGTTATCAGACTATTTATAAGTGCCTGCTAAGGCTGATGTTTATAAAAAACGGTAACCACTTACCGTCAGGGGGACAGTCTGCCTACTTTGTCAAACATGTGACATAAAAAAACCTACTCTGTATGAGTCATCATACCATTGATGTGTCAACATCAAAATGGATAATGATAATGTCGATATATATTCAATTGTAAGGTAATTAGTAATAGATGGTGGGGTATTCAACGAAATAACTATGATAATTTCCTCAATGAAAAAGACTTCGACACTCAACGAACATTAAAGATAGATACATATAGATAAAAAGTTTATTCACCTCAATACATAATTACATCAATACCTGAGTATGATAATCCTAAGGAGATGAAAAGGCCTATGGCTACACGACATCGACACAGTGCAACATAGGTACTCTGCAATAATTTTTGATGTTGAAAAGGATTACGACTTACGAGGTATAAAATAGATGGGTCCCTGAAATGATTACTCCATAAGATGTAGATGAAAAACCTATATACATACATGTTCATAAACATGCATACTAATAGATATTCTCAGTATTAAAAACTTCTTGTACCATGAATACAGTCCATTCGTGGAATATTTATTGACATATCTGTATGTCTGTCCTGAGTCTGGGTGTAACTATGTATGGATGTACAAAAAAACAGTAGTATATGTACTATATCAGTTATCTGGTTTACATAGTTAAAGATTTGCTTAGTTTGGGATCAGATAACTATGTGTGAAAAATGTCCCAGGTCCCAGTATATTTATTTTAATTAATACTACTATTCATACTGCCACCTTCTACTTGCTTATTAACCATTTGTTTAAAATAAAAATACCCAATTTATTCAAATAGACTTACTTACTTGACGGGCCAGTTGGCGCAGTTGGTTAAGAGTCTGGTAAGGATTCCACCTATTGCGCCGCAGGTCGTGGATTCGATTCCCGCACAGGACATGCATTTGTGTGCATGAACATGTCTGTATACCCTGAGTCTGGGTATAATTATGTATATTAAGTATGTATTGCGGTCGAGTCCTTGGGACCATGGGGGTCAGAAGCTCGCCGTTTTGCTCGCACCTTGTCTTCAAAATTGATCGAGACCTCCGGAGACCAGCGGGCGGGGAGCTTTTTCCGCCAACGCGTCAGCTTGGCTATCCAAAGAGGAAACGCTGCCAGCCTTCTGGGAACCTTGCCGTTAATCGGAAGCAGCGGCAGGCTTGAGGAAATTTTCTATATATAGATTATATTTTGTAAATATAGATTGTATTTTGTACATATTTGTTGTAAGTATGTATTTACAAACAAAAAGTAGTATATGTATTATATCAGTTATCTGGTTTCCATAGTACAAGTTCTGCTTAGTTTGGGATCAGATGACCGTGTGTGAATGTCCCAGGATATTTATTTATTTATTTACCTCCACTAATAAAGGGACTAAGTCCTCGCCGCCGAGAAGAGTCGTCAATCAACTCTGCTATTTATTACTCTTCAAAATATTATTTTATTCCTCCTTTAGTTTGACTCATGGTCATGGTATGTCAAAATCATCCCGCATTAAAGTCTATGCTAATCCACGGTTAATCCAAACCTAGAAATAGTCAATAACTCCAATCATCAAACAAACAGACTATTCTCACTTCCCTCGTTAAACGTGTGTTTATCTTTATACTATTTTTCTAGATAAAAAGTTCTATAGTTTAGTATTTTAGTGTTGACCCTGACACCATTTTGTATTTAAAAACTGGCCTAGTTCTAGTGCTTGAAAGAAAATATCTGTAGTTTTTCATTAAAATTAGCTACTGACAATGATGCTTATACATTTACAACATAGATTTCTTGAAGAATGTAAACATTGTTTTATGGCATATCTCATGGCTTGCTTGCTTTATTACTTTCTGCTACATGATTTCACTAGTTTTCAGCCCCGTGGTTTTACTTGCGTTATCCTATTTTAACCCCTAAAATAGCGAATATATTTTTTGAATAACTCTTCCTTAGTAGAAGTCTATGGTTGATGAACTTGCGGTTTGAGCTCTGTTAGTTTCTCCTGTAATACATAAAATTATTAATCTTCTAATTAATAAATTATGTTTACCACATTCACGTCTAAACCGTACAGACAGGCGTGTCTTTTCACCGCCAAACGGAGTTCTTTCCACCAGGCTCTTACTTCAAAAGTTATCCTAGCGAATATGCGATCGGCTTGATCTCCTCAGCAGCAATCTTAACAGCCGAAATGTCCTGTCTCTTACTACCTATACTACCTAGGGACTTTCAAGGCCAGAGTGAATAGGTTTCTTCTAGGTAAGCTTGTTCCATCTTATGCACTTGAGAACTTGTCCATTAGAACGTCACCTTCCGATCTAATAATGGTCAAACTCAAGGCTAAAATGGTTAGATTATTTTATCTTTGATGCTAAATTATTTTGTCATTGTTTCTAACTAGCCATTGATCGCATACATCGGCCATAAATTAACCCTGACTGGTCTGTCCATATACTAAAACAATAATAGCTATAATGGCTGCACAGCTTCAATTCATTTTTTTTAAAATTCTGTTGTCCTCAATGAATTCAGATTGGTATCACGGATGGAGTGCAAAATCAGCCGACCGTTACAAAATCAGCCATTTATCATGAATGGAGGTACCTACACGCAATTAATGACACATTATATTGTAGTTTAGAGAGCTTTGGGAAAAATTCCACTTTATAGGTTAGTAACAACCTCAAAGAAATTTTGAGTAGCTATTATAGTTTGTAGGTTACTAAAGAATAAAATAATCTATGCTATATCAAAACATAATAAAAACTAGCAATGTTACAGCTGGTTTTGTTGCGTTACTACATGCCATTATAATTTCCTCGCTTAACCATAGTTTTGCACATTTAAGGTCGAGGCACAATGCCCTATGAAAATCTTTGGTCGAACCCATTGAATAATTATTACTATAGAGAAGACGCCACACATCACAACTATGTGTCGTTCGAGTGAGGCCATCCGGCGACGCTTGTTGTAGAACCATGAACGACACGGCGCCGTGAAAATCACGGTATTTGCGAGAAAAATACTCCTAAAAGTCTGTCTGCTTAGACGACTAATTATTGCTTCAGCGCTAAAGACATTTTTTTTTTACTATAAAAAAATGGAACAACCTTTCCTTATGATAGCTTCTCTATACGTAGTAATAATAGCTAATGGGTCGAACCCAAAAGTCAATTCTACTGGTAATTGAGACTGTAGTACAAATTATTGTCAGGTAATTTTTTTCAGGCCAATACGAGAAAATCCTAAGAAATATAATTCATAGATAAATCGCTTAGTTTCAGATTTATGAAAACGACTTTTTCATTTGGATTATGTAGTTTAAAAGGATTTTATAGTTTTTAAATGGAGTAACTTGTAATAAACTCCTTTTCTGATAACATTACCTTGCCTTATGAAACGATTACCTTATCTACTCACCAAACCCGGAAATCTAGGCACAATATTATAAAGCAATGAAACATAGGTATTGTTTACTGACCTATTACTAGGTTTATGGTTTAAACTAAACTGGACGAAACCTCATGCATAAAATATATACGTGAAGAAAAACATATTGCGCGGACGGAGGAGTTTATATGGCTTGGAGGAGCTGAAAGCTAAAAAAATAATATTTATACAACATAATTAAAACAAAAAAATATGAGCCATCATTCGAACGGGAGTTTAAAAAAACTTGAATTCGACGTTTTTTAATAAATTTTATGAAAATTCCCGACGTAAAAAAACTCAGCGTGCGAACACGTATAGGAGAAGTCATACTGTATTTTTTCATAACGTTGAAAATAACGCGCGTAAAAATCGTTCGTGCGAACGTGGGCTTACAGTCAAATTTCGGATCTATCAAAAGTAGATAATACCTCTTTTGTTGATCTAATAATCTATGCGTATTACAGTACAGATGCAGTCATGATGCAGTACAGCAAAGAGAATATAACGCTACGCTGCAGGTAGCGTTATATTCTCTTTGCGCTGCAGTACAGTTACAGATGGCGCAGATGGCAAACGGATAGACCCGTTTGCCATCTGTAACTGTCAAAAATAATTAAGTCAAAAACATGTGTGGAAAATGTGTGGAAACATCATTTCTTTAATCAATAAACAATTTAGTCAAGTTCTCTCGTCAGCTTCCTTAGTAAAACTGTCTCTAAATAGTGGAAGAAGAGTTACGAAACATAGAATTTCAGCAGGTTAGCTACATCAAATTAAATTAATAAAGTATAAAACCACTTTCTTGAATTCCAACTTTGAAATGCTGGTCGTGCTGGACATAACGTCGGATGCCGAGACGAAGGTCCCGGGTTCGAAATCTACAACGAGCTTTCGGTGAAAGAAAACATCGTATGGAAACCATAGCACGGTGGTAGGGTACTTTGTAACCCACCTGGTTGGACACCACCCTCAAGTTGAAAATCTGTCGCCAAGCACACCAAGCACTCGGTGTGTACCGACAGCTGCTCTTGAGAGTCAGTTCCTTCAAGGCTTTGTGCGCTTATCACCTACGGCCACATCATCACTTACCATAGTGATATTGGGGTCAAACACAGACAAATACACAGTAAAAAAAAATTGCATCTTATTTTCAAAGATAAAATTTCCTTATATATATATATATAGACTCATATATAAAAAATATATTAGGTAGTATTAGTTATTCATTCATGTAACCTTAGTGTAGCTAGATGCATAAAATCCAAAACGAACCTTCAAAATGCCTACAATGTAAAATGAGTAAAAGGCGTTCTCGCGAGAGTCGCGCGTCCTATGATTGCAATTGATTTCATTATTTTTTTAACCAGCCAAAGGATATCGTCCAATGTGCGCAGGTGGCTATCTGTTACCAAGTAGAGTGGACCATGCTGCATCAATTATACTCTGATGAAGCGTTGACCCTCCATTTGATCCGTCTAGACTACCAGCAGGTCCATGTTAAATACAATGGTATTTGTGTGTGTAGTGTAATGTTTAATAGGCAAAGTTATAAATAAGCTGTGGTGGTTCATCTAAGGAAGTTAACATCTGCGTTTAGGGCCTAGACGAACCCTGTATCACAATTTGTTGGGAGCCCTTCTACCTGACTGTGGGGAACCAAATGGAGGGTTTTTTTTGCTTACATACTTTAGGGTTCCCTGTTGCCCTGGGACCACGTATTGATACGGCTGATACGGCGGTAGCTACGCCCCTGCATTTAACACTCATTAGGTTTTCTCATAGAGATAGATAGGATCATTGAATATTCGGTGTTAGACTGCTTGACATGAAACAAACATTCTAGATGCGTGGTCAGACGTCAGATGCCACGGCAAAGCACATAGATTCTAATGCTGCAGTGAGCTTGGGCTTTCGGTGATTGAAATAATAACACGATGATGGAATGCTTTATAGCACCCGGTTGCTTGGTTTCCGCCCGTCTGCCAAAGCATCTACCTACCTGTTGACCGTGGGATGCGGCCTGGCTAAAAAAAACAAATTAATATTGTCCATCAGTTAGATTATGAAAAAATATTGGATACTTATTATTTATTTGCTTATCAAATCAATAAACAAAGCCAAAGATAAAGCGCGCCAAAGCTCGGGATTGGGGCTTCGTAACGTCACTTGTTTTTGAAAATTTTACCGTGGCGTGACGTCTAGCAGAAATTCAACACACTTATATCTTCGTATTTTTTGTTTGTCTAACAAAAGAAAAATAGGTACATGTCTAATATTCTTCGATAACGTTAATGATGAACTAAATATATTTTTTCAGCACACTATAGCCTATTTATAGCCTTCTATGCGTCTAAAATTTCTTCTCCTCAATTGGCTCAATTCCCTGCCAATGTGTGCTGATCTCCCTCCCATGAAGGTGATACTGTCGTCAAACAAGCCTATTCGTTGTAAAAAAGTTTTAACCTTCTACACTATGAGAATAACCTCTAAAATCATTTCTCAAATCAGATATTAAAACCTCTTTTAATCTCGACTGAGGTCCAAGAGTATATTGCAAATGTAGTTATTGCATCACGTCACCATCAATAACCCGTTGTTAGCTTTATCTTATTTTGCGAAACGCTGCGCATTTCAACTTAATTTGTAGATAGCTCGACAGTAGAGCTTACTTTCGTTCTCTTATCAAAATTGCATGCACTCCGTTATGAGGAAGGCATTAGTTCTGATTGAGCGTCTTATAAAAGGACCTTTGTTGACCGTTGCCATGTCGTCTCGACTGTTATCGACAGAGGCATATCGCGACGTATTCTTTATTAATGCTTTTATTGATCGCACAAAAAGTCGTCCACGATTTGTGACCATGACCACGTGACTTCCACTTGTATTGTGCTATTATTGCAGTGCAATGGTACGCACGCAGTGGTTTGCCTCGTGTTGGCGCAAAGTTTTCATAACATTTATTTTTACCACCTGCTATTCAGTAGGTACCTGACAGGTATCCCAGCATTATAATCTCGAACCTGGAAACGTAACTTTTCCACATAGGTATATTGGTTAGTAGGTAAATATGCGTCATGTTTTATCAACGTTTACGAAATTGTGTAACATCAATATCCCAGGAATTGCAAGAATATAATCTCGAAGAATATAATAGTTGATAATAAAACCCATATTAATAAGCTAGAATATCTGAAACGTAAAGCAAATTAATACATACGTAAAACCTTGTACATTTCTACAATCGATAAACCATATTAATAATATAAAGAACCATATGGAGAGCGCTATCAAATTCATCAGTATCACATACGTTTCCCTTGGTCACGGACATTTAAAAGTAGTATGGTCCGTACAGTAGACGCTTTCGTAAGAGGCGGCTATTAAAACAATTTTTAAGTCAGTGTGTCGTGATTACAGCAATGCAGAAGTCTTGCAAGCCAGCCATGCTGGGTCGAATATGGCATGCCAGTCGGCGGGCCTTGAACCTGGAGCACTCGTCGCCACAGCAGTTCGCCTGCTGCCAGTGGCAAAGAGGACACCAGACTAGTACATCATACCTAATTTACAGGTAATTGCTTCCTTGCTGCTGATTATAATTTCTTTAATAGGTTGACCTAGATGAATTAATTGGGTTTGTTGGTGTAATGATCGCCAGGGTGATATTGATCGCAGCCCTTAATACGGACTGGAAGCCTCATCATTATTAAACATAATTGTGGGTGAGAATTTAATTAAAATGGCATTTAGACTAATGGTCCTATTGCTGGTATATTTTAGATTCCAGGCCGCCATTCCAGGGTTAAATAAATATCCTGGGACATTCTTTGCACGCAGCTATCTGATTCTAAACTCAGCAGAGCTTGTGCTATGGTAACCAAATAACTGATATACTACATAATACTACTTTTTGTTTATAAACACAAACTCAGCAGAGCTTGTGCTATGGTAACCAAATAACTGATATACTACATAATACTACTTTTTGTTTATAAACACATACCCCCTTATTAATAAATAAGGTGTAAGTTAGTCTTGTAACACCCAGGTATTAAGATAGCCCCAGTCCTTTTTGTGTATATGACATTAGAAAGTGACGGATATATTTAAAACCTAGGAATACCTAGGTTTTAAATAGGTATATCCGTCACTTTCTAATGTCTTTCTAATGTAATAACTATACTTGACTTAAACCTTTTTTATTAATAAGGGGGATAAAGTTTAGACACATACACATAAAACTTGTAAAAGGCTATTTTTAGTTATAAAAGTTATGTATCATCAAATTGTAATAAATAGCTGTTAGTTTTCCGATAAATAAATACAACCAGACTCAGGACATGCAGACTTGTAAATGCCCAAAAATGCATGTTCTGGGTGGGAATCGAACCCACGACCTTCGGCGTAATGGGTGGAATCTTTCTTAACCAACCACACCAAATGGCCCGTCTAACATAATAAACTATTCTTTATGTTGCTCCATAGTATAATTTATTTCTGTGCAAATTTTTATCCCAACCCGTTTTGCCGTTACGTAGTGATTGAGTACAAACATATGCACAAACTTCGCATTTTTATTTTCTATTAGTAGGAAGTAAGATAGTTTACATGGCTTTACATGAAATTATATAAATTAAAGGTTTTATAAAAATTCGTATGATAATATACGAGAGTGTGATTTCAAAGGCGATCGAAAGACATATACTTAACCCTAACCCTAAATAAGAATTAGGCGAGTTGAAAAACCTGCAAGAAAAATATAACTCATACAGTATAATAAAGTGGAGATAATAAAATTATAATAAAGTGTCGCAAAAAAAAAACTATCGCCCGCTATCCTTGAATGTCCGTTTAATTTAATCAAATGAGACATGGTGCTTGCTGATTCTGTTGTTTACAACTAAACTAATTTTAGTCTCACTATATCTCTTTCTAAAGAAGAACATAAGAAAAGGATGTAAGAAATTTAGTTGAATTAAGTCCCGTCAAATTAGTCCAACGCTTGTTTTCAACGTAAATTTAGTCGCCATCTATCACTGTTACGTCTAAATACCCGCAAATATAAATGGCAAGACTAATTTGACCGCTTTAAATATGTTCTATTCTTTTTCAATAACGTTTGTAAGAAACTCAAACAAGGAACCCTTATAGTTTCGTCATATCCGTCCGCATGTCTGTATGTCACAGCCATTTTACTTGCAAACTTTAAGGTACCTATATTATATAGGTCAAATTTGGCTCAGATATTATGAACAAAAATGTATTTCTTGCAGATGGTTTTTATTCGTAAGCGTGGTATCAATCGGGATAGCCAGCTTCACCTGCCAGCGATTGCCCCGGAGGTACGAAGGTCCAAAAGTGGAGCTGAACTTCTTCAAGTGGTTCATATACTTCACCAACTGGGGTTTCCTGATGATTGTAATCCAAACGGGACTTGGCCTGGCGGTGGTGCATCGGTATCGGACTGACAAACTGTACAATTTACGTAAGTACCTGATTATTATATTCAAGTTAAAATGATGCCCAATTCATTGCTTGCGCAAAATTGTAGGCGCTTACTTTATAATAATAAAATCCGGTGTACCTCATGGCCCTTTAGAAAAAAGCTTCAAGTAAATTAGTACCCGACTGATACTTCATCTACCTATTAGATAAACTCCAGCAAGCTATGATACTTATTTTGACATGAGGGTATCTATCTCTCCTTGTCTCGCTATGCGTGTCACTTTTTGGCTGATATAAAGATTTGGGCTATCAAAACGGCCATTTTCATAGCGTGCCTCGAACAACTTAGCCCATTATTTCGGACTAAGTTGTTGTATTTTATGAGTGGTTCACGCAGGGTGGACCTACACGAAGTACTCGTAAGTTGATCCTATATTAGGATGACCCATTGAAACTAAAACAAGACAGGCACTTATTTAAAATCCATACATACTTCATATGTTCAGATAACTTGCCAAAATGACAAGGAAACTCAACGGTCGTACCGTCGTACCTAATGACCAACGTTTCGTTCAATTTAAGTTGTGTCATGATCTTCGCGTGGGTGATTCTATTACATAAAACAGTTCCCTTGAATTGCAGAAACGCCTCACGCGAATCAATTAATCTGAATCATGCGGTCGCGTGTTCTCTTAAACATAAAAATTTGTTGTCAATGGACACAGTACGTCGCCGAAACACATTTCAATCTAGATCTTAGATATCTATATATATATATATATATATATTACTTAAGATATTTGACTGATATCGGGGATAGAAGATTTTGATTGTCCACAATGTAATAAAATACCTATGGTGTGTAACTTTAAGCGATTTCTAATACGATCTAATGCTAATGCGATACTCTTTTCTAATGCTACTTAAATGCCAGACAGCTGTTGAGTGATGTGGTTTATGCCATTTTAAGGTCTATAAGCATATTCCACAGATTACAGAATAAGGCAGATGGAGCGCGCGGAACACGAAAGTGAAGCCAAAAAAGCAAATACAAATTGAAAATCTGATACCTGGTATTCGTTTTCCAGTTTGTATTTGCATTGTTTAACCACAGTTTATTAATAAAGAAGTGTTTTTTGTTACATAAAGTTTGTTAAACAAAGAAAATACACATTCAAAAGCGATTACCAAATACGTGTTTTTCGATTTGTATTTGCTTTTTTGGCCTCACTCCCGTGTTCCGCGCGCTCCATCTCCCTTATTCTGTAATCTGTGGCATATTCATTCATTGACCTTATGGCAAAGTCTGAACTAAGGTCATTGCCCCTCTTCGGGTCAACTTCCTACTTATTCCGTGGCATGACTCTATACCTAATAGCAATTCTACAGCAGGATGGTTTACAGTTTGCCATATATTAAGCACTTACTAACTAAGTACTTACTACTTACCTATCCTAGTTAGACGCTATTTTCAAATGCTCTTTAATTACAAAACATATCGCAGATCGCAGGCTATTTCATAATAATGACACACATAATTAAACAAAGTCTATAATAATGTTAATTGATTTGTTTATTTATACATTAATATAAACAAAGGTCGATGTCAACTTAGACAAATGACTCTACATTATGTACATAATATAAACTTGGGCGTATTATTAAAATCTATCTACATCTACATGGCAGAATGTCACCTTGACAACGATGTAATAAATATAAATGGTATCAATAAATGTGATGGTGATACACGTGGTACACCCACATTTTCGGTGCTCAACCTATCGACAGGGGTACTCGGGTCACGAACAGTTGATTGGTACAATTTCGCGTCAATTAAGATACCAGCCGACCGGCTCGCTATCCATTGTGCTTCAAATTATCCTTATTGGTTCCTCATTCTTGGCTGCGACCGTTCTCGGTGACAATAGACACAATAGCCACCACTGCATATCTACCAATAAAATGATATGATCAGCGTTCGGAGTTCAGACTTCATACAATGGTTCAACCACAGCCTAAAATCCACCTAACCATTATATTTTATAATCTACATAATTTTTATTCACATAAATAATGTGTAAAATTGAAATGTAGTTCTTGACTCTGAGCTAGTTTAAACCTAGGTAGGTTTAAACTAGCTCAGAAGTCAGGGACTAATCATTTATTTCTTCTGTGCTATAGAAGAAATTAATTATTTATAAGTCTAATTGTGAAAATGATAAATTGATTCTACTATAAAGCCTTCCTAAGAAACAAAACCACAGAATAAAAAAGACGTAATGCGTAATCTAACAATTAAAACGTATGGTCGTGACATGCTATCAATTAAAGCTAAAATCATATCTATGGTATGTATTTACTAATGTGCCTGCTAACTACTGAGCTATTATATGTAGAATGTATATGTAACATACTTCTTCTTCAGTCGGTCCCTCATTTCTGAGGATCTTGGTCACTGGAATCCCTTAAACGGACTAACGGCCTCCATCAATTCTGGTCCGAAGTAGCCCTCACCACTTGGTAAAATTTAGAAGAGGAGGTGGCTTCTTTCACTTGGTACGACCATCGTGTTGGCGACCGGCCTCGTGTTCTCTTGCCTTCGGTATTGCCAACAATGACCAGCTTTTCAAGGCTGTCATCCCCTCTTCTCATTATATGGCCGAAATATGAAAGCACGCGTTGCAGACATGTGGTGGACAGTCGGGTCTTAATACCGAGTTGGGAGAGAATAGATACATTTGTGCGTTTGGCCATCCATGATATTCGTAGCATTCGCCTCCAGCACCACATTTCGAATGCATCTATTATCTGTCTCTCTCTTGCTCGGATTGTCCACGTCTCCACTCCATAGAGGAAGATCGGGAGTATTAAGGCTCTACTAAACAAGCTTTTGTCTAATTGTACCAAATCGCTAGCGCAAGTCCAGAATTTCAGAGAAATGGAGGACCAGATTTTTATTGTTTATTTGGACAAAATCTTTTGGAATTCTCCCAAGGCATTGGCTGCAATCGTTTTGTGTCTATGCAACCAAAACTCTTTCGTGAAGTAAACATCGTGAGTAAACCATAGCACAGTGTACGCTGTATTTTGCAAGGCTGGCTTCATGAACAATGATATTTTATCGAAAATGGCTGGCTTAAAAAAATATCTCCAAACACTTACCGCTGTGTTCCGGCAACTACGCTTAAGAACCATTTCCTTCTAGTCTTTGTGTGCTTTACCACCTTCGGCCACATCATCAATGGTGAGATTGTAGTCAAACACAAGTATATAAATAGTCTCTTGTGGAAACGGATACATAATCTTACTTGTTTATTTTACAGCGTGTGAAGAGGATGAGAGCCCCATGCCAATGTCTCGGCGCACGCGCACCCCGCTCCTGTGCCGCGCTTATTGGCTGACACATAACATCGCAACGGATCTCGCTTTCGTCATCTCACTCGTTTATTGGACTCTAGTCTATGATCCAAGTATGTGAACTAGTCTTTATAAATTGACTTCATTAATTCGTCGTCTGGTCAGTGCCAAGAAAGATAAAAAAGAATATTAACTCTCGCAAATATATTAACCAATATGAAAACTATCCCGAAGTGTCATTGAAGTGACAAAACTTTAAAGAATAAAAAAATATTTAAAATAAAAAAAAACTCACACGTTTTATTGAAATAACTCAATATCTAAAATTTGTAGTTCAGAATCTAGAGATCTACCCCCTTACTCATAAAACGTTATTTTACTAATATACTGTTTAAAGCGTTTAAAGGGTCACGTAAATAACGTCACTCTATTGTCATTGTCAAATAATGTGACATTATTTACGTGACCCTTTAAACAGTATATTAGTTAAATAGGTAGCGCTTTATGAGTAAGGGGGTTAGTCTATTAGTTTGTTATGACGATGCGCGCGACATTTGTTTGCGACCGATCTATGCCTATGTGCTATTGTGAGAGAGTAGTGAATTTGTGAACTGAGTGTAGAGCTACGGATCGACTAGATTATAACAAAATAACAACCTTGACGGAACTGTTTCAAGTTTTCAACATCATAGCATAACACTTGTGACCGATATTATTAATTAATTTCATGTAGAAATCCACGACATCAACGCCCTGAACCTCCTGGTGCACGGTGGCAACTCTGTGATAATGCTGTCTGAGCTGTGTGTCACTGCGCATCCAGTGCGAGCAGCACATGCGCTCTACAGCGCCGGTGCAGGCTTGGCGTACGGCATCTTCAGCGCCTTCTACTGGGCAGTTGGTGGCACCGATAGGATAGGATTGCATGCCATATATCCTGCGCTTGATTGGAATAAGCCAGGTATGTAACTAATACCGCAGTTCCTCATGGGGAGTTTTCTATACATGACACCGTCAGAGACAATTTAGATGATCAACGCAAATCATTATAATATTCAGCTAAGGTGACAACAAGCATACAGCCCGCCGGATTGTAAGCGGTTACCGTAGCCTATAGACGCTTGCAACACCAGAGGCAATATAAGCTAACGAAGCTGATAGTCCACCTGGTTGGAGAACCTCCTATCCAGTTCAGCACTTTCCTGTGCGAGATTTATTTGTGTTGTCTGACCAGTGCCATTTTAACTAATTTCAAAGGTCTAATTTGTCGAAGCGCTCGTGGTGTAGCATGATTAGCCGTTCTTAATCGATCAGCAAAGTTAAGCTACGTCTGTCGTGGTCGGTACCTGGATGGGTGATGGGTGGGCCTAGTGGTATTTCAAATCGAGCGTTTCCGTGCTTCGCAAGGCACGTAAAGCCGTTGGTCCCGGTTATCACTTAATTGTGAGTTGGATGCCTCCTAGGCGGCTTGAAAAATTCCAACAGTAGGTTGACCACTAGCCTACCTCCACCAATCCGCGGTCGGCACGCGTGGTGGAGTATCGCCCAGTCCCTTTCACGCTCATTTGTGAAAGGAGGCCTGTGTTCAGCAGTGGGACATTATAGGCTGATGATGATGATGATGAATTTGTCGTTCCAGGATCAGCATTCGGTTTCGTAGCTCTATGTGCGGTGGTGTTGGTGTTCGCGCATGCGCTGGCGACGTGCGTGGCGTCGCTGCGCTCGCGGCTGGCCGCGCGCCTGCGCCCCGCGCGCTGCCAGCCCGACCGCTTCGCTCTACCCACGCACTGAGGAACCAGGAAACGGATTTAGGGTCTACTTGCTTGTGTAGGTGTACTCTTGGGAGCATATAATCGAGTCACCCCTCTTTTTCTTTATGAGTTTATACAATTCACTTAGACACTGCAAACATCTTTGCACAATTTAGGCGTATAGTCGCAGTGGGGAACTGGGGAATAGTTACTCTTGATTAGATTTTAAAAGTGATAACTTAATTTTTTCCATCTGGTTGGAATAAACACAAAAAAATATCGATTGATTTATTGAGAATGCATGGTTGCATTTTGATATGAATCAACCTTATCAAAGGTAAATGTCGCGTTATGTATAAAAAAACGAATGTTGCTCGATTTATTTGCTCCCAAGTGTATTTGCTTGAATCTGTTTTACATTATTCTGCCATTTTTTCTAGTTTGTTTCGCGTCGCATTGCCAAAAGTAATGTCATACTGTTGTTGCCTTTTGTGAATCTTGAAGCTCCTTGCATGCGAGCATGTCTGCACAAACTAGTTTGCGTAGGTAAGAATGTGCGGGTGGACAGCAAGACGGTAGCTTTGACATGCTGAAGACTGGACTGCGCAGTTTTGGTTGGCACAGTTATGACTTGAGCATGTAGACGGTCATTAAAGCCGCGCTTATTATATAGCCTGGCAAAATTGATTTCCACAACACACGTATCAAAATGTGTGATGTGAGTGTGTGTTCTTAAAACACTATGAGGTTGTTTGCACAGTCCAGTTTGCACGTGCTTACTTTCGTCTTTTTTGTACAGTCATGTCTACAGTTTTGGGACTGCGCATGCAAGTCAGTGTGTAGCAGGGCTATTAGTGTACGATATAGGAATGCTATAAAATACTTATTTGAAAATCAATTTTACATAATTCTCAATGTCATTACTAATATGCATTTGACAGAGCTGCCATTTTCATGTCACATGAGATTTGCGTTATGCATATCAGTGATATTTCCAATATTTTACCTAAAGATAAGTAGGGCCCGGTGTTTTTATTGCATTTTATTTTAAGATATATCTCTAATCGATGAGATAAAACGAGCTGCTATTTAATTATAGGTTAGGTTAATTATCGAAGAAAATCTGTCGCACGCAATCTACAGAATAGCCTGTAAACTCAGATCAAGAAAAAATTAAAGACGGAACGGTCTGTGTTCTTAAGTGACGCAAGTAATAGGAAGCTGGCGTTCTTGTAATTACATGGCCTCACACACACATATACACCATAGGAAGCCGATCGGTTGTCATTCCGCATTGAGACATTGACAGTGACATTAAGGCTCAGTGCTATTTGTGCCTGCTTGGGCCAGTACTGGGGCTCTACCGCGTAACTTTGGTGGTAATCGTAACAAACACCATTCATGAATTCCATCCAATCAGGGCCCACGAATGGTCATCGTCGCGTCATACCGCGTGCGCGTCATTGAATGAAATAATTAATGGTGTTCGTTACGATTACCACCAAAGTTACGCGGTAGAGCCCCAGATTTTACTCACGCACACGTCGGAAATTTTCGGCTTCACTTTCTTATATGGTGATACTCCGTCTTGATTTTTTGTGTCTAAATATGCCTGTAAATAAGTCGTTTATCATGTATAATATTGATCTACGAGTGTCATACTCGTAGTTCAATAGCTGAAATTGTGAGGTTTGTGAATCAGATAAATCTATCAAATAAATTTATCAGATTGCAATTGTTAGTGCCTCTAATACGGAAATCTGTATCTTGGTCTAGCAGTAGGTACCTACATAATGAGGTACTACCAGTGAGTGTGTGTACCTATGTGTCTTTCTGCAATTGAATTGTTGTTGTCTTTTAATTCACGAGCACACACACGTGAGGTCTGTTTGTAAAACCACTCACAAAGTGAATTATGAATTTTGTAATCATCTTATGACAATGGCAATGTTTGCGCGCTCGAGTCTTGAAAGAACTGATCCAATATAAAGTATCGTTTATATGTTGCCAGTATATTATGTGATAATATATTTTATATTTATTTTAATATATCATTGTATAAGTATCATAACGTTAGATAGACATAATTTATATTCCTAATTTCCAAAGAAATAGATAGCAATAAATTAAATTAATTATTTTTAAAATAAATACCCATTTAAAGTAACAAAATTAATAAAATGCTCGTCGCCATCAAATAAATGTGAGTATTTACTTCAGTCAGTTCAATAGTCTACAAAACTGTTCAACATTACCAGTAGAATCGAGCTAATGAGTTTTATTCCATATTATTTTGGGACACCAGACAAAAATGATCAAAAACAGTATTAATGTCACTTCTTGTTTAATAAATGTAATGTTAAAGGTCGTAATTATAAGATATTTTATAGAATTTTACTATAAAATCTTGTTGGGGTGTACTATCGATTCTCTGGTATACTAAACATAACGTAAACTCGCAAATAATTTTATAACATTTCTGTCTTTAATTCACGCTTACAAATGTTTTTCACGTACAAATGTGATTTGGATAATTGTTATTCATTCATCCTCTCCTCGTCGTATTTGGAATAAAGACATCAGGGGGCCTACCACAAGCTCTTAAAACAAGGTTAAAATAACCTTATTTGTCTTTTGTCCCTTTTTGACATCCAACGTCAAAACAAGACAAAACACAAATAAGGTTATTTTAACCTTGTTTTAAGAGCTTGTGGTAGGCCCCCAGATCCAGTTCAAATCCTAAAAAAAAAATATCATAAGAACATAAGTTTGTCGATGTTTGTTTATCCGGTGAAAAAAATTAAAAACAAAAGATTAAATTATGCACGCAGATTATGCACTTGAGAGACACAGACACAAAGATGAGAACAAAACATAAACCCCCTTATTAATAAATAAGGTGTAATAGCCCCAGCCCTTTTTAGGGTTCCGTAGCCAAATGGCAAAAAACGGAACCCTTATAGATTCGTCATGTCGGTCTGTCTGTCTGTCTGTCCGTCCGTATGTCACAGCCATTTATTTCCGAAAGTATAAGAACTATAATGTTGATATGGTAATATGGTGGTATGGTATGGTAAGTAGATTTATTCTGTGAACCGCATTAAGATTTTCACACGAAAATAGAAAAAAAACAATAAATTTTGGGGGTTCCCCATACTTAGAACTGAAACTCAAAAATATTTTTTTCATCAAACCCATAAGTGTGGGGTGTTTATGGATAGGTCTTCAAAAATGATATTGAGGTTTCTAATATCATTTTTTTCTAAACTGAATAGTTTGCGCAAGAGACACTTCCAAAGTGGTAAAATGTGTGTCCCCCCCTGTAACTTCTAAAATAAGAGAATGATAAATCTATAAAAAGTATATGATGTACATTACGGTGCAAACTTCCACCGAAAATTGGTTTGATCGAGATCTAGTAAGCAGTTTTTTTTTATACGTCATAAATTGAAATTAATATCAAATACTCAGGTCTATACTACCATTTACTTATATACCTACAGGTTTGTACGGAACCCTCGGTGCGCGAGTCTGACTCGCACTTGGCCGGTTTTTTGTTTATATGACATAGAAAGTGACAGATATATTTTAAACCTAGGTATTACTATATTTGACTTACACCTTATTTATTAATAAGTTTTATTATTGAATGTTTGCAACATTATCGCCATAGTATAATTCTTGGGCTTCATCTGCGTGACGCTTAACGTCCAATTATCGGAACAATTAACGTTGTAATAAATGATGCATTAAGCACTAAGCTATGCACTAAATGGGTGGCCACACTATCATTTGATGTGAGCTATCGCCTAATTAGCGCGCTAACATCATCCGGCCATATCTGCGTACTATTTCTAATAACGTGGCATTAAAAGCAGGTGAAGTTTAGCATTAGTAAGTATATTCCAAAGACTGGCATGTATAATATGCAGTAAAGCATTAAACATAACCGTACTCGAAATAACATTTGTAAGTATTTATTTGTACGCTAACTTTACTACTATTTGTTAGTGTGTATTTATTTATCTATACTAAAATAATAAAGCGGAAGAGTTTTTATGTTTAAACGGTCTAATCTCTGGAACTACCAGTCGGATTCGAAAAATTCTTTCACTAATAGGAAGCTACATTATTCCCGAGTATTATAGGCTACTTAATATCCCGGGAACGCGAGTGAAACCGCGGGGAACAGCTAGTTTAATATACAGAGATTTGAAGAAACCATGAAGAAGGTAGGATACTTTGTAGTACCCACCTGGCTGGCTACCATCCTCAATTTTAAAATCGGTACTGCTAATGTTTATAGGAGATTGTAGCCTCTTTCTAACATCAGGTGGACCACAAGCCTACTTGCCTTCTATAGAAAGAAAAATACCTGTAAAAAAAATTATTATGAACCGCACGTCCTACGATGATAAAAAATAATACAAAAACTGTATAGCTTTTGGATGAAGTAATATTTGTAGCTAATAACTTTTGTGATTTAAATCAATTGTGATATTTATTTATGTGACATGCTAAGGTCTTGAAGCTAAGGATTAATAAATTGTTTTTTAATATTCTCCTATGTATAAAATATTATTAATTGGATCTAATCAAATGTTCGTGATCTGTACAAATTAGTAATATAAAATTAATGATCTGATTATTTAGCAAATTTTACTGTATCTTGGCGTTATTTAACATAACTTATGGGTGGTTTTACATTGCACTCATGTATTTAAATTGACAAAAAAATAGTTTTAAAATTCTGTTTCTCATTTATTATATTGTCTAATTAATGAAGTTCGCAGAGTTCACACTTACATTAAAATAAATATCACAGTACAATAACTTCTTTAATATGTTCGGCAACTGCATGCATGCATTTATTATAATAAATACACATACCTACGTAGTAGAATAAGTAGGCAATTGTGTGATAATTGTTCCTAGCCTTAATATAATTGTATTAGAATTTATCCGCTGTGATTGCTGAAAAATTTACTAAAACAATCTAAAAGATTACATTTTCAATAAACTCCACTTAAAAATGGAATCAATAATATCGGAGACTCTATTTTAGTTGAAATCCCAAACCCCATATAACTATGTTTTGAGACTACGAATATAATATTATTATTCTTGATTCCATTATTTATATGCGTGAGTAATAAGAGCAATCATTGTTGTAAAAGTAAAAAAAGTGAAACCGGTTGGCTGTGACATTTTTTTCAACCGGTTACCTATGTAATCCAGTGTTGTATTATTAGGAATTTAATTATTTAATTTTATTGTTCCTGAAATAAGATTGTGTCCCAATGGCTAATTATAATCCTTTCCAATGCCAATAATCGTGATAATAAATATATTGTAATTTTATTAAATGATTTTTATTTTTTTACTTTAATAGTACTAGAATTATAAACTATAACAATTTACAGTAACATTAGTTACTATAAATTTTTATAGTTTTATTAAAATTGAACATTGTATTTCAAAGTGGATAATTAGCCTTGAACGAAGGTAAAAGTAAACGATTATATAAATAAAAATAAACGATAATTATACGAACGTTCACTGATAAATGTTTGTTTTTCTTTTACATACATAAAATAATAGCATTTTTTGGTAGTTTTACTCTTATGTACCTACCTATGTGGTCATGCATAAACATATATATTACCTATACCCCTACCAGTGGTCGGCGCAAGAAGCTGTGAACTCGCCGTAAAGTGTTAATAATATTAGTTATTCTGTTAAAACTGAAATGAGGACTAAATGTAGTGATATGAATAAAAATGCTTATATGCTCCTTCTGCACGTTTATGTGGTATTTGGTGAACATTCAGCTATGTGCTATGTAGATAAATGTGGCTGGGCTAAACTGCGCGCAACCTAGCATTTAGGTGAACGCGGGATAAGCCCAAGCTGGAAATTATACAGATTACTTAGATATAATTAATATGCTCCTCGCACGGTGTGATTTACAACGCCTCTTTTTCGTGTATATCTTTATATATAAAATTATACTGTACGTGTGTATATCACTGAACTCCTCCTAAACGGCTGGACCGATTTGAATGAATTTTTTGTATGCGTTTGGGTTGCGCCCTGTATGGTTTAGATAGGGTAGGGTAAGGTAGGGTAGTGTAGGGGTAGTGGTAGGTTAGTGATAGGTTAGGGTTAGGGTTAGGACACCACGCGAACGAAGTCGTGCCGGGCAGCTAGTATGTATATAAAATATCATAATTTTGAATTAATTTCTTTTTGAAGGCGATTATTTTTTTTTGTAATTACTTTTCTTTTTTAGCCTGCGCAACACAACTGAACAAAGCTTTATCGCAATTTGATGGATGACATAGGAGTGCTACGTTCGAGACAAATAGACAAACAACTATTTTTATTTATAGATTTCATCACATTAGTTGACCCCGCGTTACCCGCGAGTAAAGTACCTATACACAAAAAGTGTCGTATACAATCATTGATGATCCGTGAAGGTGCGTTGCTTCGCCTTGAGCGCGGTCGAGCTCGTGCGCACGGCACCGGGCGCTGCCGGCGCCGGCGCAGCATCCAGCTACAGTAAAAACATCAGTCGCGCTGTATTCGCGCGCTGAAACACGTGTTACAACGCGCCCTAATATACGCATACAAATTAAACGCGTTTCTATAGGATGCTATACTAAGTTTTTTTTTTGTAGTGTTGTGTGTATAAGTGGTACGTAAAAATTATAAGTTAAATTTAAAAAAAAAGTGGATTAGCATGGACGGTTTGAGTATGGACAAGCAAACTTTTGGAAAGGAAAAAGGAAAAAGATTTTTTTTTGTATTAAAACAAACCTATTAATTTTGATATAATCCTGATGATTTTGAATTTATTCAAAAGAAATTAATTATCTATAATTTTCTTTTTTGAAATTTGGCAATAATTGAAGTGCAGTTTGCGGCAGTGATAGTGACACTGTTTGGCATCGGATCTAAGAAAACAAAATCTTGTTTTCCCTATTTATATACTTGTTCTAAAAATAAGTTTATTACTTATCGCTGTTTAAATAAGAGCGTTTTATGTCAGGGTAATAACTTAGTTTTAATAAGATGATGATAATCAAATATTAGGTACAGATCAAAAATTAAAAATTCCTCATTGAAAAACCACAAAAAAAAAGGAAAGAAAAAGGTTTGTGCATTCTAATAGTAATGCGAACAAACTTGTAGTAGACTACCTCGACCCTATCTATGAAACGAGTATCTACCTACTTATATCCGATGCATTTGCACAGATCCACTTGACATTAGGACCGGTTGCAAAAGTCTACGGAAACCTTCAATATATTACCCCCTTACTCATAAAGAGATATTTAACTAATATACTGATTAAATGGTCACGTAAATAATGTCACATTATTTGACAATGACAATAGAGTGACGTTATTTACGTGACCCTATAAACAGTATTTTATGAGTTCTTTCAAATTTTGTAAAGTCGAGAAATAAAAAACAATAATTGGCTTTTATCATTGGCAAAACTCATTCCAAATATAAATTACTCTTAACCAACTCCTCCTGTTTTTTATTTTTACATTCAAGGATCCTTTATTTTCTTATGCTTTATTTTTTACGACCATGGTGCACAATGTGTTTAAAATGTAGTAAAGCCTAGTAGAGATACTCAATTTAAGATATTATGATTTCGAATTGAGGCGTAAAATAAGAACTAATTTTCAAACAAATATTTCAGCGAGAATAACTTTATTTTTATTGTGATACAGAATATCTAATATTTTATTGTGATAAAATATAGTCAACAGTGTACAAACGAAAGCCGAAAGGGAGTGAATCGAGTTAAAATGTATTAGTTAATAATTTCATTCAATATTATTGTAATCTTCTTTAAAAAAATGCAGATACTCCATTAAATCAAAAGGTATTTACAAAAAACAGCGTTTATATCGTGTAGGTAACTCATAAATACTTAAATGACAAAATAACTAATAAAATATTATTAGCACAGACTACCATTATTAGAAAAATATATAAGGACAAACTAAATAACAATTAATAAATAAATATTATAATCATGTCCTATTATTATGATTAGGTAATACTATTATTATTATTATTCGATACTATTATTATTATGTCATTTATAAGTTTTAAAACACAAGTACATAAAGTAGTTATGAGATAATCGTACCTACGCTAATCATCTTATTTAGATACAATATGATTGCTCCCAATACCTAAATACCAAATTGCTTTACAAATAGAATTATATAATTACCTATGAACATGAATCGGATGTTAAGAAACACTTCTGCAATACGCATTCGTATCGCGCACATCATGCACATCCTTAATTTTATACTCAATTGTTAATTTACATCCTTAACGTCATAATAATAAGAACGCATTTCCCTTGTTTTCTATAACTTTCAAATTGATCAAATAGCGGAAAACTAAATTTGCTATTAGGTTTTGAAGATTTAATCAAATTAATATGCGTAATTTTATTTGTAGTGTTACATTATAGCATGTATCAATTAAGTTTGGTGCGTCCATGCTTGTCGAACCGAGCACGAGCCGAGCCTCGAACGAGCACACTGCGAGCACGATTCGCGTAGCGTGGACGGGCTCGCGAGCCTCGAACGAGCGCGATTGTCAGTTTTTTCACGTACAAAAGCATTCGCATTGTGCTCGTTGTAGTCTCGTTCGTGTCTCGGCTCGTGCTCTATTCGCGTTGAATGGACGCACCATATGTGATAAACTTAGGTAGGCCCTACAAAAATATATCTGATGAGTGACATTTATCACTTGTAATGTTCATCTTTGAAGTAATCATTCAAAGTGATAAGTGTAGATTGCCTTTCGTTTTTTATTCCATCCAACTTTTGATGAAAGATCATCCCCCTACAAAAGTGTAGGGGCAGTGAAATATTTAAACAAAGGTTCTGTTCATTTCAGTCCCATTCACTATTTAGTTCACAGTGACAGTCGTATGCGTGAATATGAAACCACAGAACGAGATGAAAATATGTAAGCAAGGATGAACGATCGGTCCCCAAAAAGGAAGCTAATGCAATATTCCTAAAGGAATTCATTTTTTCGAATTTACAGCAGACTTTATGCAATTCATAAAATCCGAATCATTTTTAATTAATTGAATTGTATTAAATAATTTTTTAGCCCCCCCCTGAATGATTTCACTCCGCGTGACTCACTCCTACTCCTATACATCAGAAGTGATACAATGTAAATCTCCCAATAGATACCAAATAAATATCTAAATTATAATCATAGCAAATTAGCCAAGTTCTATAAAAAAAAACTAGTTTCTTTGGTTTTTGATGTATTCAGGCTAAACGCAAGTACCGCTGATTGTACATTTGTTAAATAAATTAGACATATATAATAAATCAGCCTAATCAAGGCTGTTTATAATCTTGACACATACATCGATCATAAGTATTTTTTACCACTTTGAATGTATTAATGTTTTCAAACAATCCTTTTTATAACAAAGATGGATACATTTTTAGTGCCGTTTGATTTATACTCCGAAGCGACACTTACATATAAAACTCACTTTACTGTCTGTCTGTTGTCGGTCGGTCCGTCAACTCGAGAAACACTGCATATATATTTTGATGCTGTTTTCACAGTTACTTAGGGGCTTTTTTGACGAAGGTTTACAAATAATATCATTGCTCTGTGACTCAAGGGAACTGCGCTGTATATCGCTGACTGATGGTAATTAGTAAACGATACTTAGACACAGTCTTCGGCTGGTTACACTGATATATATATATAGTGTGACTGGTAATTAGTAAACGATACTTAGACACATGACTGTACTCATGATAATAAACAACTTTCACAAAGTCAACAAATTTCATGATGATCCGTTCAGTAGTTGAGGCGTGAAGGCGTAACAAACAAACAAACACACATTCGCATTTATAATATTATTATATAGGATGTAGAATATAATCGTCTATATTTCACAAATACCTTATCTTCACAAATTGTTACTACTATAAATCATAGGCAAGAGGGACAGAACATCCGTCATAGAAATATCTATGTTTATTGTTATTATATATTATTGGGTTAACTAACGGCAATTCAAGTAAATAAAATAAGTAGTACTTACCTGTAAGTATCGTATTAAGGCGATGATAGCTCAGTGGTTGTGATGTCAAATGACGTGACGATAGTCGCAGGATCGAATCCTATAAATTGCTTGAGCTTTCTTTCAGCGAAGGAAAATATCGTGAGGAAACTATTACACGGTACGCACCGTGTAACAGTTTCTTAGTAGGGTACTTTATAGTACCCGCCTGACTGGCTGCCACCCTAAAGTACCTTCTAAAATTATTGGTTTGCTAATTAAGCAAATATTGTGTCACATATACGCGGTTGCCCTGTTTCTTTTATTTTATCTCAAGCACCTAAGTATGGGAAAATATCTTATTGTTTCACTTAGACAATCAAAAATGCTATGCTACTACAATGTTGAAAAATACGAAACTTAACTAACACATTTGATATTCCATCTGACTTATGACCTATAAAGTCGTTTCAATGAGTATATTTATTCAACACACACAATCTGCGGTATCTTTCACACTTTTCCCAGAATTATGTAGATAGAACCCTTCTACCAACCCTTGGTAGAGCCCTTTGCTTCCGGTGTCAGTGTTTCCTGACTCTTACAATCTATGGACTTTCAAAACCAGAGTGAATAGGTTTCTTCTGGGTAAGCGTGTTCCATATTAGGCTTTGTCACCGTCCTTTATGGACGGCTCAGAGACTAAACGCGAATAAGAGAGGTAGAGCGTAGCGTTAATTCGCTTAAAGAGCAGCTCGACTGCGGAAGTACCTCCACCTTACAGAATACCGCAGCCAAATAACTTTATGTTGTGTATAGTTGTGTTCTTGCGCGTTAGTAAGGTCGCCAGAGCTCATTGGGGCGGGGGGAAAGGTCGGCAACGCGTGAGCGATGCTTCGTGTGTTGCAAGCGTCCATATGGCTACGGTAACCGCTTACCATCATGTGGGCCGTAAGCTTGTTTGCCAACTTAGTAGTATAAGAAAAAAAAGTTGGTTTATTAAAAAACCAAAAAACAGTATTTAGAGATGAAAATACCTTGTTAATTTTTTAACTTCATTTCAATGCCTTGTAATTAATTAACATCTAAAACTAATGAAAAAAAACTGTTAACAATACCTGGCTGTGAACGTTACGTGCTTGTGCGTAATTGACCTAGGATTATTAATAAACTTAACACAAAAAGCGCGATATTATTTATAGCGTTTAATTACATTTGAATAGAAGTATTTGTTGTACATGTAGGTCAATAGTAGGCCGTACGCAACGGTTTGTTTTACCAATATACGTTGAACTTGAACTCGGTTCGCCACACACGCCTGGAATTCAAATTGTAGTAGGTACTTTGTGTTACGATTTATCGCTCTTTCATCGAGATAATGCTTACTACTGAAATATAGTTTTCACAGGGCTACCGCATAAGTTAATCTTAATGACAGGGGGGCTAAAAAAGAAGCTAAAGCAATATAGCTACGGAATTATTTTTTTCGAATTCTCCGCAGATCCTACGTAATTCCAATATTTTTGGGTAAAATAATTACTAATTAATAATTATTAATCTGGAGGGTCGAATTCATGAGTCATCTAAATAGGTTTTTAATTACCTTTGTGCTATTGTTCCGTGCGTATCTGTGGTATTGTGGTAACCTAAGTACCTACTAGTAAAATATTCAACGATTTTTTCCAACGTTGAGGTGTGATTTTCACTATAATGAAAACCTATACATTTACTATTAGGTACTCAATTATTATTCAAACTATATTTATTAAAATAATTTAATTTAATATCTATAAAAAAAAAAATTACAATACTCTAAAAAATATGTTAAAAATATGAAGGTCGTGAGGATTCACACAAGGTCATCACTATCACACACATCTGCAAAATTACTATTTCTTAAAACTAATTCATTCACAAATGTATGATAATCGCATACATAATATTCCATTCACCTTGAACACAGAGGTTGTAAATAATCGTACACTATTCGCCAAAACCATCCATCATTATACATTCTCATTGGCGTATGTTTTGTTTGCAGCCACTACCGCATATTTACGGCACCGAAGGCTACAAGCATAATGTGTAAACAAACAATAATAAAAGAAGGCCACTGAACTTTACGACAAGCATACAAAAATCAACAGTAAAATGACTAAGTGTTCCTGGAAAAATGGCTTCTTCTGCATCACAGGGATCTTCGGTGAAGAGGATGCAACTCCGGAGTCATTCTCGAGGTCGAGCGTGAGAAGGTTTTCCCCATTACTATGGCGCGTGCCCATACTAATTTGGTCGCTCGTCATTTTGTTTTGGTCGATGTCTTCCTTTTGGGGACCAACAGAAATGTACTTCCTGTACATGACACATTGGGGACTGTTCTTTATTATCCTTGAAACCACTTTCGGTATCGTCGTTGCTGTGAAGGAACCCTATGGAGGTATATCTGGTGAGATTTTACATTTGTTTTTACACTTATGCTACTTTGTTATTTACCGCAGCTCAAATTATTGAAGTTGCTAGTTCATTAATTTATAATTGTCCAACGCGTGGGCACAGAGTAGGTCCCCTCGGAACTAGTATTGCAACACTAATCGCGGCAGTTACCCCACCTGCCTGTTTCACATGGCATCCTGTCTGCGAGTATAGATTTCTCGTATCGTACGCAAGAAATACGACCAATATACAATACACCACGGCAATACACCTACCTACATTCACCCAGTTGACCCAGCTCTGACTACATTCTTGTATCACATAAATAGATGCGCGCGAACAACTCGGTCACGCATGTGCGAACTGAGAGCATTTCGCAAAAAGGGACTGGCCTCACTAGCTGCACTGCGTCAAAATGTTGCATAGACGTATCCGAAAGGAAGTAAGCGTAGACAGGCTTACCTTACCGCTTACCTTACCGTTTACTTTATAGTTAAGAGCCGTATGTAAGCTAAACGTCATAAACAGGGTTCGCTATTTTAGTGGTTTATGGTTTTAAGTTATCGGTGACCCAGTGGCCCAGATACTTAACCTGATAGACTCTTTTTAAAGGGGTACCGAAAAGATCCACAGAGGGTACATTTTGATAGCATTTTGTACCAGCTTTAAAAACCATTAGCTCACTCTTAGCGACATTATATCTGAGCCCATGGGACACCGCATAGGTCTCACAGATGTGTAACAACCTTCGCAACGCACCAATCGAAGGGCTCAGCACAACCATATCGTCGGCGTAACTAATATTATTTATGCACACACCATCCACATGACATCCAACAACGCACCAATCGAAGGGCTCAGCACAACCATATCGTCGGCGTAACTAATATTATTTATGCACACACCATCCACATGACATCCAATAAACTGACTGCTGAGCTCACGGATCAGTCGGTTCATGTAAAGGTTGAACAGTTTCAGCGAGCTCAAGCCCCCCTGTCGCACTCCACAACCAACCCATATACGTCCGAATGTACGCCTGCCCACCTCACACAATCCTTTTGGTTGTTGTACCAATACCCAAACATTGAGATTATCTCAGGCGGTAATGTAGTATCTTCCTTTAATTTTTGAAATATGTTATGTAATATGTTATGTTTTATACACAATGTACTAAAATATTGCATCTCGCTGAGTTTGCTTTGCTTATAAATGTTATGAATTCTACTACTTA
This sequence comes from Achlya flavicornis, assembly GCA_947623365.1. Lineage (NCBI taxonomy): Eukaryota > Metazoa > Arthropoda > Insecta > Lepidoptera > Drepanidae > Achlya > Achlya flavicornis. Next base: position 4,849,696 of record OX392469.1, read on the forward strand.
GTAAACCTGTTATGTAAGCTTTTGTTGTGCCTATTTAAATAAGATGAACACAAAAGGGAAAATAAATAAAAAATTAAATGTATATAATGTAATATTACTTAAATAATTTATTAGCATTTCATCGGATGGTACCACGTTATGCGGTACGCACCTAACTTGACGCAACGAGCTGATGCATGTGTGCGTGCCTGTAACACGACTGCAAAGTAACAAATGAATGCTGGTTTTGGCGCGCGATCTAGCTTACATCCGACCCTTAACTGACTGTTATTTTTCTTTGCGAGCTTGTGCTGGTACTATATATTGTTACTATATGTACTACTTAATGGTAACAAAAAACAAAATGAAAAATTTGCTTTTTTTCATCTGAATCAAGGATTTGCAATGCTTCAATATCTAGTTATCATTTAGTTTTGTATGATTTTTAAAGACAATATTTTGACTAGCGGGTTTCAAAAAAAAATTATATTAATAATATTAAGGAAGAAATAATTGTTCATTTTACCTTCCGGAATCTACTTAAAATATAATTAGAAGACAATCAAAATTGCTCAATTCAATACGAAGCCAGCGTGTCACAAGACCTTGGCAATCGCATAAGGAACGAATTGAACTGAGTGTCTCGCTATAGATCTAGCCGATCTCACGCTTCGTTGATCCTGAACTACATTGAAACAATATTTACTGAAATTTTCAGTTTAACACTAACAACGTAAACGATCGGTCTTATTACCTACACTGATAGCAAAGAAAGAGATAAAAGGAAGGTTATCTATTCAACTGACGTTTTCAATTTCAATAACGTCAGTGTTATTATAAACTTTAACGTGTGCAATACGATTGTAACAATATGCTGTGCATTAATTATGTGAAGATTATGTGTGTGTGGCGTATGTGCTTTCTGGAGCATCCTTCGCCATCAAATTTCTACGTGAGCTGTTGGCAAAGCAATCGCTCGTCTTTGCCATTGCTCGCTCTGCGGACTTTCCTCTTCCTATATTCTACGTGCGTGCTTCTTACATCTATGGTCATGCTGCCATACAGTTTTGGATACCGGTTGATTTATGTGTCACACTGGGGTTTCATTCTAATCGTGCTCACTTTGGGCTTCTCTACTGCAGTTTCAGCATATGCTTACTTTCATAGGCCTATTGGTATGCGTTTCTTCTTTAACTCTGCTTATGTAATGTAACTTTGTTTATGTGAAAATTTATATAATCATCAATCACGTTCAATTGATGTAATTCAACTTTTCGATAATTAAAAATCCACATTTGACAAAAGGATATCTATGTGGGGTATCTACGAGTAACTTTGTCGTAATATGTTTATCTCTTTTTATACATGCTGTGAAATGTGGCTTTTTAAATCACATACCCCCTTATTACAAAACATGGTTTAAAGTAAAGCCAGGTTTTACTGTCATTTGGTCACTTTCTAACGTCATATAATAAAAAGGGACGAGGCTATTTTAAAACCTGGTTTTCCTTTAAACCATGTTTTGTAATAAGGTGCGTTGAGTTTAAGCTTGCCCTTCTAATATCACTCTCAAGTCTACAATAACTTTTTCAGTTGTGACACATTTCACTAACACTCAGTCTATTGTTAGAAACCTGGGCAAGGTTAACAGCTTAATCAGGTTAAACCGGTTACCTACCCAGTTACGGGTCTTAGCAATAGTTACTTAATACATGTCTGAAGTCGCAACATCTCTTTTTCATGTCATGAAGGTCCAACATGGCGAAGCCGACTACTAGAAGTAACAATTCTCCAATAATTACGAGACCAAAGTATTATACGGCGTACACTATTGCCCGATATAGTATTCAAGGAAAATTGATCCAAAAAGGCTCCTGGATAAGAGTTATGACGAAGATTTAACTGAGACACGTATCAATGACGATCACGTACTGACTGACGATGATGCGGCTGTCATTCCGACCTCGTGCCGGTTGGAATATAAAGGTCTTTTTTATTCTGAGTGAGGGCCCATATTAAAAATCGATTTTGCTCAAAATTTGGCTGAAATATTCATTACAGATCATGAGTAGATACCGATTATTTTAGATTTGATCTCTATCTTTAAATTGCTCATAATCTCGAAAGAGGATTAGAACTACATTAATTAAGATTGATGGAATCTATATATATAAAAATCAATGCCACTTTTCGTTGTAATTTTATAACTCAAGAACGGGCTCACCTATCCAAACCAAATGTTTAGGCTTTGTTCGGACTATTTAGTAGATTGTTTATGTGAAGTTTGCACAAAATCGGTCAAGCGGATCTTCATTTATCACATTTTTTGTAACAAATGAATTCAATAAATGGCGAATCATTTTGTTAATGGGGATTTTGCTGTCAGTGTAGGGTAGGGTAGGGTAGGGTGGGGTAGGGTAGAGTATGGTAGGGTAGCACCACACGAACGAAGTCGCGCCAGGCAGCTAGTAGTAGTACGTGAAAGTGACATTACGCTAAGGCAACTTAATTTCTTTTCCAAAAGTAATACTGCAGTGTGCACAAATCTTGAAGTAAACGCATATCTATCACAAATACTCTAAAATTATTAGATTAGGTACTGTTTATCTAGAAAGGGTTTCGATTACTTCATTGTAATCGTGTCAATTACTGAGCTTTAATACTTCAAACAAAGAATTAAGTAGGTATATATTCTAAAAATTATCTATTCTATGTTTATCCTAAATACCCATGCGGCCATGCTATCAATCGCAGTCACAAATTTAGTCAAAAATAATAATTCATGATTAAGAAAAAATATACCAGCCAACTTTGAAGTGACAAGTATTATAAAAATGTATATCATTGACTCAATCAAATATCATAATTTTTCGACTAAATTATCGTGTGGTCCCTGTTTGATTTGTGACTGTGATTGAAAGCAGGGTACGTTAAAACACTGTAAAATTGTGATATTTGTGATCACAGTGTGCATAGTTATGGTCTAGGTGTAAGATGTCGATTTTCAAAATATGGCTCTACTTCGTGACATTTTTTTTTTCTTTCGCTTATCAGTATTGGTATATCATAGCCTTTCGTTACCCACATGACGGCAGCGAGGTGCATGATTTTGAGTTTTTGGACAGCCCTGTTCATACATATACATAACAAAAAAAAGGAAACTAAAAAGAAATCTAAAAATCTTCTAAATTAATCTATGGTATTTTTGGACTCCCTATATCGGAGTCCAAAAATAATAATGAGCTATTGTTTGCAAACAAGTTCGAATCCGTGCTCTGACTGCATGAATCCGTCTCTTGTTTACCTTTCTTAGTTTCAACGATCTGTACACTAGCCAAGATTACATATTTACATCACAAATATGAGGATAAGTGAATGACATAATTTATTACATACTGTATTCTGTGCACTTATTTTGTCATTTATTTTAATTGCTCACATATTTTCGTATTGAGTTAAACGTTCGAAAAAAGCAATTTGAAAAAAATATTATCCCGGAACGTCCAGGGACATCATCAACAGCCGTCTGATCCGAAATTTGTCCAGGGTGGGAATCTAACCTGAGACTAGAGACTTACCAGGTATATCTAACCACTTCAACGACTGGCCCATCGTATGGGAAAATCACAGCTCGTTCAAGCGAATGTATGTCTTCATCATTTTGATAAAGGAAACAAAATACAGTACTACTTTATTACTTAACTATTGTAGGTGGTTAAGGTTAAAGGTTAAGTATGTACTTGTGGTAAAAGTGAGTTCACGATATCTAGACAATAAGGCAAACTAACAACCTTGCAAAAATATGCGTTGAATCGAATAATAATGGCTGTTAAAATATAAAAAGTATTAACTACTTTTATGTTTAAAGCAATGGTAACAATATATTTATTTACGACAAATATGTACAAATTACAATCTATATTTAGAGAATGCCCTCGAGTCTGCCGTTGCTACGAATTAACGGCAAGGTTCCCAGCAGGCTGGCAGCGTTTCCTCTTTGAATCAATCAAAAAGCAAGCAATTATCTTTTTTGGTACCCGCAAGTGATTTCTCACCCACTACCAATTATCCAGAATTGTACCGGAATATTGGACAATACTTCATGCCTTCATTTGGGAGCTAACACTGGGAACTTTAATGAGCTGGGTCATCATGGCCTATCGTACAATAGCAGTACTATACTGGGAGAATTTCGCAAAATCGGCTCTTGTCAACACCTCGGCGAACCAGTAGTTTTAAAACCAAACTGCCTGATACACGATGCCGATAAACAATAACAGTGCTTCAAGCAATATAAGTAGTATTTGTATAATTCCAGATGCAACATTTGGACTACCATGGTACGTGAAAACGTACTGGGTTCTGTACAACATCTCCATTCCTTCCGCCTTCCTCATCACTGTCTTCTACTGGGGGATCTTGAGGAGTGGTTAGTATATTTGCTTAATTTGTAATTATTTAGTTAAATCTGCTTCCTTAAACGTATCTTGTTCATAACTACGAAGAGTTTTCTTCAAAAGATCCAAACTGATTTAGTCAATATAGGCCCTGATAAGGCACTTACGGAAACATTACGCTACCACCTGTTTGAAATGCACTGAAATCCAATGAAGTAATTATTAATAAAGAAGCTAAGCTTAATGTGTTGATACAGCTCTATCAGATGCACTTATATGGTCAGTATGGTCATGACCTTAACCTTTTTGGTGGTCGTCGAGTTTCTTCACTAGTCGGTCTGCTATTCAGGCACATCTAATCCCCATTGACAAAGCATTGTCAGATCACAGTTAAGATTTGGTGACTGATTTAAAAAAATATACATAATAAGAATAATAATAATAATTTAAAAATTTCTTAACACACGGCTCTATGGCCCCAATGAGCGACCCGATATAATTTAATACATACACTATACTTTTACCACGACTACTTCTTATATTTTGTATACTTTATTTGCGTAAATAAAATAAACATTGCAATACATTACCGAGAAACTACCTATTATTGTCCTAGGTAAAACTGTGGTAAGGGCTTGCTGGTACTTCACAACCATGCCACTAGCCGTAACCACAAAGGACGTTAGATATAAGCATTAACATCTTAAATAATTGACAGCCAAATGATGTCATGAAAAAAGGTTTTAAAACCGACATTTAAAATGCGTTACGAGGTTACTCAAGTATTAGATGCTAAAATAATATTATGCATTAAAAGCAATGATATTTTATTGAAATAGCTGTTGAAGATATAGATAATAATAATAAACTTCATGTCAATGTCACACGCTGTCCATGAGCAAAAAAAAAAGTTTAAAAATACTAATGGTGCTTCCATGCTACGCGAAGCGAGCACGAGCCGAGCCTCGAACGAACAGGATTCGTTCGTTGCTCGCGATTTCAAGCGTGGACGTACTTAACGAGCCTTCAACGAGCCTATACAACGAGCGCAATGCGAATCCCTGTGTTCGTGAAAAAACTGACAATCGGGCGGAGCGCAGCCGAGCACGCTACGAATACTCGTTCGAGGCTCGCAATCCCGCCCACACTACGCGAATCGTGCTCGCAGTGTGCTCGTTAGTGGCTCGGCTCGTGCTCGGTTCGCCAAGCATGGACGCACCATTAGAAAACTATATTTTGTATTTTCCTTGTTAAAAAAAACTTTATATAACGAAAACACTTTCTTTTTAATAAAATCGGTTTAAACATAGCAAATACAAATTTTTCAATTTGTATTTGCTTTTTTGGCCTCACTCCCGTGTTTTGCGCGCTCTTTCTGCCTTTTATTCTGTAATCTGAATCATTGAATTATTGTGTAATAATTCCCCCATGTAATAAGACCCCCATTTTGTTAATTTTCCAGGTGCAAAAACAGAAGTGAAATACGCCCCAAATCCAATACTAGACCTGATGCTGCACGGCGTCAACTCTATAGTGATGTTAGTGGAGCTGGTGTGCTCAGCGCATCCCAGTCGTCTGATGCACGTGATGCAGCCCTTGTGGTTCGCTGGCGCTTACATGATGTTCACTGTCATTTATTACTTCGCTGGAGGACTTGATCCGTAAGTTACATATTTTAAATATTTTCTTTGTTTTTTTTGACAATCTGACTATATATTGGCTATTTTTTCCAAAACATATATAGATATACGATAGGTAATCGAGTAATAATCAAAACCAAGCCAAGGAAAATATTATAGAAAATACGACAATAAATGAAACAATAATAATTATAAAAATTGATATCTACGATAAGATAATGTTCCGTTATCGAATTAATTAAACATTCGCAACTACTGTAGAAAAATCAATGCTAATAGTATGCTAAAAGATGCATACTAGCTCACATATTATAATTCAAGTTTATATCTATTCGTCCAAGGTTTATATAAATGTCTAATAAATGAGTCTTCTGAGGCAGTCACGTGTATGTCGCAACAATCGAACCTCGACAAGTCAAGTATTACTGCCATAGTAAATACAAAACTAAAGCAGTAAATTAATATGAATATCAATATCTTATTTTCACGTTAAAATTAAAATATTTAATGTTCAATCATTTACAAGGAATACCTAGGTTAACCCTAAAGTTAAACATATAGAGGTCGTCAAGATATCCTATTATATTATTTATACTGGGTGGATACGATAATACGACAATAAATGAAACAACGTAAAGTACAAACAAGTACAAAAATATGACAGCTTTTCATACATTTTAGCCGAAGAGTCATGTATGAAAATTCATGTATGTCATAGAAATAAATATACCTAGAAAGAACGTCGCCATACTACACGAATATATAAAACAGGCCAACTTTTACAGGCTGCTGCGCGTAACAGCTACGTTTTACGCTCCCTCTGCGTCATTCTGCTTGTCATAGTGACGTTCATAATGATAGCAGTTGTTGAAATATTCCCTTTAAAATCGGGAGAAATTTAAATATTAATAATTTATTTATTTTTATTTGATTTAGCCTCTAACAGTTAGGGCCTATTTTTATCGACGCGTGCACAGCTTCAATTAGGGATTGCAATCCGGATACTTCGAAACCCGAAAATGACTGAAAAATCCGGATTTTAGGGGCCTATTATAAATCCGAATATTGAGAATAAAATCCGGTTTTTTCGAATTTTAATCAAAATTGATTATAGTTTTTGTTTAACTAAAAATTTTCATTAAATATCCAGTAGATTTAGGTCAGTATTACTCTGAAATCTATACACCGCTCGGCACACACGCGGCTAGCTGCTACCGCTCATCCATCTAGCTAATAGTTAAGTCGGCCAGTGAGTCTTAGATGGAGGCGATGCGCGTGCGGCGCGAGTAACAACTCTTTGCACAACGTAATATCAAGAATGATAGTTCTATATAGTCGGGTTACCGCTGAAAGCATTTTGTACATCGGCTGATCTCAGAAATTTTTTACTTTTGTAAGGGTCTGACACACCAGCCTTCTAAGCAAGCTTCCTTAATATGAAATGTCTGGTGGTCTGTGCGCTTGGATTTTCAATTTCCTGAGCGAACGGTCTATTCATGTAGTCATAGACGGGTGTTCGTCGGACCTTTTCGCAATCAATTCCACAGAGATCAGATTCAGTTCTCTCTGCAACCTTATTTCTGCTGCATATTAACGATCTGGTGAAGCCCGGTATCTTTGGGTACGTAGACGATAGCACCGTTGTCATAGATCCAATTGTTGCGAGAGGCCATGGTAGAGCGTTTGAACGTAACTTTACAGGCAGTCTCCGATTGGGGCAATGCCAATCTGGGCACTTTTAATGCTACCAAGACGCAGGTGTGTCTTTTCACCATCAAACGGAGCCCTTTCCACCAGGCTCTCACCCTCGACTCAATAAACCGCCGAGCCAGAAGACTCATCCAATATGAGACTAATTATGACGAAACTCACGAGGCTCGACCATCGAAGAAAGGTTACTTGCCTTATCGGTTTTGTACAGGATATATTTTTGAGAGTGTGTGCAGGAATTGCTCTACCTTATTCCAACCACCATCCCTATTTTTACTCCGAACCACAAGACACGGGGAAATTTTTCTTTTGTATCCTCAATTATAATGCGGACAGCAAGGGAGTGGAACTTGCTTCCGGCGACTGTATTTCCTGACTCTTAGAATCTAGGGACTTTCACGGCCAGAATGAATAGGTTCCATTTGGGTTAGCGTGCTCCACCTTAGCCTTCGTCATTATCCTTTATGGACGGCTCAGTAGCCAAATACAAGCCCATTTTTTTTTTAAATATTACTTGCTGCAGTTCAATTCAAATTCAAATTCAAAAATTGTATATTCAATATAGGCCTTAATAAGGCACTTACGAACGTTACAATTGATTTTACCACCGGTTCGTAATACACATAAATTGAGAAGACTCCCGGCAAGAAACTCAGCAAGGATATATTTTTTTTAATTATCTTTTAATAAATTTGACAATATTAGATAATTAAATTAAAATAGCCTGTAAAGCGAACACTTCATTCAAATGCGTTCTTGTCTTCTACAAAGTCGGAAACTTTATAGTACCCTTTATTACACAATTTTTGTTTAACTACCTTTTTAAATCTATACACAGATAGTTCTTGAATTGATTTGGGTACTTTGTTATAGAAGCGCATACATTGCCCCTTAAAAGAATCCCTAACTCTGTGCCGTGTTACAGGTACAGCAAGTTTGTCCTTATTTCTAGTGTTTAAACTATGAGTGTCGCTATTTTTAGGAAAGTTAAGTATATTTTTTCGAACATAAATTAAGTTTTCATATATTTACTGAGACGACACTGTCATTACATTTATAGTTTTAAACTTATCCCTATGGGAATCTCTTGGCTTTAAGTTATATATTGCGCGAATAGCCTTCTTCTGCAGGATAAAAATTCTATTGATGTCTGCACCGCTGCCCCAAAGGAGGATGCCGTAAGACATTAAACTATGAAAATAACTAAAATAAACTAATCTTGCCGTAAATTCGTCAGTGAGAGAACGGATTTTCTTCACTGCATACGCTGCAGAACTAAGTCTATTCACTAGATTATGTATGTGTGGACCCTATTGTAACTTATCGTCTAATGTAATACCTAAAAATACAGTTGTTTTAACAAGATCCAATTTTTTTTCAAAAGGAAGCAATGGAAATTCAATAAAATAGAACACCTCTCTTCAAACTACTAATAATTAAGCATAAACTCCGCGTACAATTTAAAATTACAAAAGATTGCAAAAAAAATACAAAAATTCGAAAAATCCGGATAATCCGGATTTATAGGTGATGATAAAATTTGAATCCGGATTAGAAAAAAATCCGGATTTTGCAATCCCTAGCTTCAATACTCAATCTGGAAAGATGTATGTATGCCTTTTTTTTTGCAAGTTGGTTCCCTTTTGGTTCCATAGTAAAAGTTGATCGTATTTATGAGTACTTTACGTGGTTTCATTTATTGTCGTATCCACTCAGTATAAAGAATGCGCTACTCTACATTCCCTACCTTATATTTTAGATCGCAAATATTACTTTGTAAGTTTGCAGATGTTTTTTTTTTAATAAATCTTAGTTGCTTTGTTGTAGGATGGCTTTTTCTACTCCTAAGTGAAAAAATATACGGTACAGTAGATTTCTAATACAACCACGAATCTTAAAACAACGAAAAAACTTCAAAAATAACTTGATACCTAAGAATATAAAACAATCAATCGTAGGTAACGTACTGTTACTACGTTATACTGTATCGTACATACAGCCTAATATAGAGGTCATGTTGCGAACGGTCCATCAATGTTCTACAAGTTCAAAAATATGTCCTTATTCGAGGAGCAAGTTTAAAAACGTGACGTGTTCTATAAATTATTGAGTCACGCAGGATCCACGAAAAAGATCTCTCAAAGCTTAAACTAGATGTACGTTTGTTTGAAATAAGTATTATTGCATACGTTGTGTTTAGTGCACTTTTCGAAAATAGACCAACTTTTCATACGAATAAAATCGGAAATTGTAAAATCATTAGCGCATTTTAAGATCGATAAGTACTTACATATAGTTTTCAGAAGTAACTTAATTGCTTGAGGGCTCATTTTCCAATGACGATATAAGCGGTACCTAGGCTGGCTGTTAATTTGAAATTAGAATAGTTTTTGTATAGACTATTCAAATGAACATCAACAGCTTAACCGAGAGTACAGAGGCCGGCAAACAACTTGAGCCAAAGTCGACGTAGTGGGGGTAAGTTCGCGCATGTACACTCATGCTCGGCCAATAGCGTGGACGCGTGCCGACAGAATGCCCCCGCGCACCTCTCTTTCCACCAACGACACCTTAAAATCGTATACTGCGCACTCAAGGTCATGGCTCAAGTTGTTTGCCGGCCACTGTATCTAGGGCCTGAAAAATCGGGCCTAGTAATATGTTCGGGACACTTGTTGTGTTCAGGACATTTATTGTTATTTTTTATGATTACGTAATATTTTGTTAAAATTAAAATGTTTAGAAATAAGAAATATTAAAGAGTTTACTCCCGAGTGTACAATGATTACCCTTAGAATACGTATGAACATAAATTGTATAGTAAATAAACAGTACTTGAACCCTAAACATAGGTAAAAGTCTAGACAAAGTCTAGGTAGAACTAAGATTTACAATGTACTTTTAGAATCATGAATAACCCTCTACAAATGTAAAACTTGTTACACGATAAAGTTAGTATTCATGTTGAAACCTAAGTTAACAAAAAAGTGTTAACATGTCAACAAAACACTCGATTAGGCATAGTAATCTAGTTAGAATTGTTTCGTAAGCACCATATGTGCACACCAACTACTTACTATGTATTTACTGTTTAAACTCGCATTACCTAACGTAAGACCTAGATAATAAGTTTTACTACAAGCCCTGAATGAAACCCTGATCATATTTTGAAATTTACGTGATTTTACCCGGAACTATAAATATCAACAATAAAATTTCCTTATATATGCGAAAGGGAGACAAAATGTATCGGAGAACCTTTGGAGATGTAGTAACAGGACTACACTTTTTGGATTAGATCCTTCTAGAACTTTTAGACAAGGTTAGCGCTATATGCAAGATAGAGAGGTTACTTAAATGCACTTAAATTAGACAAGAAAAAGATATGTTTTCTCTCGTAAAAAAGTTACTCGCTCACCGCGTGAGTCGTATACACAGCGTTTATAATTTGCATATAATCAGTACATTTTTCTCTTTTAGTATCGATTCCAGGACAGCAAGTATCTACTAAGTATAGTAGTAGTAGTAGTCAGACAGATGTCACAGTAGTAGGACAGTACCGGGACAGTACCAAGTAAGGCAGATGCCAAGTTGAGATTACCATCAAGTAGTATAACGTCAGGCAGATGCCACAGTAGCGGCTAGTTAGTTACCCCATCGGTAAACTGTAAGGCAGATGCCATAGTAGCGGCTAAGTAAATTATCAGTGTAGCATCAGGCACCCATTGTCTACGTATATTTGTGTAAATCATCTATGTAATTTAAAAAGTTTGTTAATTATTGTATTCAGACAGATTGTCACAGAAGTGTTAAAATTCAATAAATAAATCGTTTATATACCAACCATACGGCTTTTCATGACGCCCTTGGCAATCCAGCAAATAAAATAAAGTACGGGAAAAGGGATCTCACGATTCGCGCATTCGTCCTAAGCGGCGTCTTATTACACGAGGTCCCCGGCCGCCCGTACATTTGGTCCTTCGAGCCGGATTATCCAAGATACTGAACGGCCACAGCCATGGTTGGTACCAGATCAACTACCGCAAGAGGCAGATCGCAGAGTCGCGATGGCGACGCACCGCCGCCAGCACCTGCAGACGATCTGGCCACAGATGCCGCCCCAACGGGGAGTACTGCCCCTACAGTAGCACCATCGTCGAGTCGTACTGCCACTGCTACTGAAGCTACCCTAACCTCAGGGTTTACGACTACTACTACCGAAGAGGAAACCGGAACCGATCAAAGACAGGCCCCTGATGACCGAATCGAACGCAGCACCATCAGGGGAAATAAGTCAACAAAGAGTCAACGAGCGCGCCGCATAGCTCTGGCTAAAGAAGAGGTAGCAAGACTGAAACTTGAGCTAGCAATAGCTAGCCTCGCCGTCATAGACCAATCTGAAGAGTCTGAAGGTGACGACGTAGGATCCGTGTCCATCAAATCCACTGCCCGGAGGGTGGACACATGGCTAGACAAGAGTCAGCGCCTGCTTGCTATTTCGAATGAGCCTCATCACCAGCCAGAGCACCGAGAGGTGGAACCGAATTGTAACGCCGCACCTGTTGCGGCACCATATCCATCCGTAGCTACGCATCCAGTCGTGCTCTTGGGCGCAACCTCGGAGACTCAGATGACTCAACAGCAGTCAAAAGTTGACAACGATGAGGGTAATAAAGGAATCCCTCAGCACTCTGTACAGGGTAATAAAGGAATCCCTCAGAGACCAGAAGCGCAGATGCCGACGGGAATAGAAGCTGCAATCACCCCGTATTCTGCGCAACAGAAAATAGATTTCAGTGAGTTAGCGTCAGCAATCACTATTGCTGTAAAGGCAGGTCAACGCGCAATGCCGTCGCGTTACCGATTCGAATTACCTGCTTTTACTGGCGCGCATCAGGATTGGCTGTCATTCCGAACAGCGTACTTCGAGTCAGCAACTGACTTTTCGGAAACCGAGAATATGACCAGACTACGCCGTGCACTTAAAGGACGTGCTAAAGAGGCCGTTGAGAGTCTGCTCATTAATAGTGCCAATCCCACTGAAGTAATGAAAATATTGGAGTCCCGCTTTGGAAGACCGGACTCAATAGCTCTCGCAGAGATGGATCGACTTAGGAACCTGCCACGGTTCACGGATTCATCTAAAGACCTTTGCATACTGTCAAGCAAGGTCACGAATATAGTGGCGACTCTTCGTGCTCTGAATAAGACTACGTACTTATACAATCCAGAGCTGACGAAGGTCACGATCGATAAGCTAACACCGACACTTCGATATAGATGGTTCGATTTCTCCGCCATGCAGCCCAAAGAGGAAGCAGACTTGCTCAAACTCACCCGATTCCTCGAGAGAGAAGTGGAATTATGGGCACCCTACGCTCAAGTAGAGGTCATACCCTCGACTTCACATACAGAGCCAGCTTCGCGCAATCCTTACAAGCGCACTCAACGTACGCTAAACGCTAATGCGAACGTTGATAGGAAGCCATATAGATGCTGTATATGTGAACGAGAGGGACATTCGCCACCAGATTGCGATAAATTCCGCGATGCCGACATCAACCAAAGATGGGATCTTGCAAAGACGCACCGACTTTGTTTCCGATGTTTACGATACAGGAACAAAACGCATAATTGCAAGCCGCCCAAATGCGGCGTCAACGAATGCCCATATAGACACCACCACTTGCTCCATTATGAGAAGCAAAGGAATACGAGTGACAGGACAGATAAGACGGAAAAAGTTACGTCGACTTGGCTGCCTGTACAATCGCAGACGTACTTGAAGGTACTGCCTGTACAGATTTCCGGACCGGCGGGAGAAGTCAACACACATGCGTTGTTGGATGATGGGTCAACTGTGACTTTGATCGACGCCGACTTAGCGAACACAGTCGGCGATTATGGACCCTGCCAACCAATGCACATCGAAGCCATAGGAGGAGCAGAAGTACCTGCTTCGACATCTCAACGCATCGCAATCACCATTAAGGGTGCAACCCAGCCACATAAGATTTACGCACGCACCATTGATAACCTGAGGCTATCGACTCAGACAGTCGCCGATGAAGATCTAGACGACTGCCAACATCTGATCGACATACAGGACGCTTTGAAGTTTGTAGAAGCCAAACCAAAGATACTTGTCGGTCAAGATAACTGGAATTTACTTCTAGCCTCAGAGGTACGAAAAGGAAAGAAGAACCAACCAATAGCATCACACACTCCGCTTGGTTGGGTTCTCCATGGTGCGCATACAAGGTCGCTGGGAAAACGCATCGACTTCGTCCATCACTTTACAATGGAGGAAAGTATGGATGCACAATTGAAACATCATTTTGCGATCGAAGCGTTGACGATTACACCTAAGAAGCCGCAGACTGATCCGGAACAACGTGCACTCAAAATACTCGATGAGTGCACAACTCGAACCGAAGACGGACAGTATCAGACGGCGCTCCTATGGAAGAATGATAACATCGCGATGCCATGCAATTACGACAACGCGATGAAGAGGCTTATCACTACCGAGAAGAAGATCGATAGAAATCCAGAGTTGAAAGAAAAGTATGAACAACAGATGACAGCACTTATAGAGAAGGGCTACGCTGAACCGGCTCCACTGGCGAAAACGATTAATAAGACGTGGTACCTACCACATTTCGCAGTGGTGAACCCTATGAAGCCGGGGAAGATTCGAATAGTCCATGATGCTGCAGCAGAAACAAAGGGGGTCTCACTAAACGACCACCTTCTCACGGGTCCTGATTTGCTGCAGTCATTACCGGGGGTCATGATGCGTTTCAGGCAACACCCCATCGCTGTCTCAGCTGACATAGCTGAAATGTTCATGCAAGTTAAGATTCGCCCTGAAGACAGAGACGCGCTAAGATACTTATGGCGCGGCAAGCGTAGACATGGAGAACCCGAAGAATATCGTATGACGTCACTGATCTTCGGCGCCACGAGTTCCCCATCTACAGCGATCTACATTAAAGATCACAATGCGTCGCGATTTAAAGAAACGCATCCTGAAGCCACCGCAGCGATTGTCAACAACCATTATGTTGACGACTATTTGGACAGCTTTCAAACGATTGAAGATGCAGTCAAGACGGCTTCAGAAGTACGCGACATCCATAAGCAAGGTCACTTCGAGTTGCGTCAGTGGACTTCCAATTCAAGTAAAGTCCTAGAAGCATTAGACGATAACGCAACTCCACAGTCAGTTATTGACCTTAGCGACGGTACCAGAACTGAAAGGGTACTAGGATTGATCTGGAAGCCGGGATCAGATGAACTTGCTTTCAATCTGGATCTGGCAAGAATACCACCGGCTATCCTCAACAGCGCAGCCCCGACAAAGAGAGAAGCACTCAAGATCGTGATGTCACTCTTCGATCCGCTCGGATTGGCATCACCCGTCACGGTACGAGCAAAGCAGATACTTCAAGAAGTATGGCGCCGTGGTACAGAATGGGATCAAACCCTGGACCCCGACCTAGCACTCCAATGGCTAGACTGGATGGGTCAGTTGAAGAGCCTAAAACAAGTCGCTCTACCCCGCTGCTACCTCAACTACAGCAATGCCACGTCACTTCAACTGCACGTATTCGTTGACGCAAGTGAAACTGCATACGCCGCTACGCTCTATTGGCGAGCAGTAACACCAGAAGGACTCGTGAAGATATCGCTTATCATCGCGAAGTCAAGAGTAGCTCCTCTGAAGCTCACGTCGATACCACGTCTGGAGCTGCAAGCTGCCGTAATGGGAAGTCGGATGGCAGCCACTGTAATAGACGAGCACCCCAGGAAACCAGAGTCCAAGACTTTCTGGTCAGATAGTAAGACGGTGCTCACTTGGCTGAAAACGGGATCCAGATCCTACCGACCGTTTGTCGCCCACCGCATCGCGGCTATAGAAGAACATAGTACGCTAAACGAATGGCGCTGGGTGCCTACGAAGCTTAACGTCGCAGACGATGCAACTCGCGACGTCCCGCTTCACTTCAATGGCCAGCATCGATGGTATCAGGGTCCAGAGTTCCTCATGGACGACCCGAGCACCTGGCCAACAGAGAAACCTACACAGAAGGAACTGACTGGTGAAGAGAAGACACTCAACATCACCGAGAAGCGCGAGAAAACGAAGCTGAGCCACGTCGTTCCTGACGGCGCTCGTTTTTCCAAGTGGGAACGCTATCTCCGCGCTACAGCTAGAGTCTTACAGTTCATCAATCTGTGCAGGCGAACAAAACAGCGTGCACATTACAAACGCACGCTGAAGAACACAGAGGCAGATCCGGATTGGAGACGCAAACAGAAGGCGTCAAAACCAAGGCCAACAGTTGCCAAACCCGATGCAACAGCAAGAAGATTCGTGCCATTGGACGCCATCCTTCTGAGAGAAGCCGAGAAACTGCTGGTAAGAGCAAACCAAGAAGAATCCTTCCCTACAGAGATGGAAGACTTGAAGAACAACAGGGCTGTATCTACCAGCAGTCGTCTGCGCCCAATATCTGTCGCTTTAGTCGACGGAATCATCTTACTGAGGTCTCGCATCGGAGCTACGAAGAATGTTGACGGCCTCGAGAAGTCTCCACCTGTCCTCGACGGAAATCACGTAACAACGAAGCTGTGGATTGAATATACCCACAGACAGCTGCTGCACGCTGGCGTAGAGGCAACAATAAACGAATGTCGCCAATACTATTGGATTCTACGCCTACGTCCAGTCACGAAGATGATGGTCCACCGATGTTTACCATGCCGCATTCGAAGAAATATGCCGTCACAGCCAGCCACAGGAAACCACCCCCCATGCAGACTGGCTCACCACGTCAGGCCCTTTACATACACGGGTCTCGACTATTTCGGCCCGATGTCAGTCACAGTCGGGCGTAGTCGCCAGAAGAGGTATGGGGCACTATTTACCTGCCTCACCACACGGGCGGTTCACCTGGAGCTGGCAGCATCCCTGACGACGGACTCTGCGGTCATGGCCCTGCGAAGGATGATAGCACGGAGAGGATGTCCTACAGAAATCTGGTCAGACAACGGGACAAATTTGCGTGACGCTGACAAAGAGCTGCGTCAATCCATCGACGCAGCCACTGAAGACGAAGCCACCAAGAGGATGATATCCTGGCGTTTCATTCCGCCAGGAGCTCCGTTCATGGGAGGAGCCTGGGAGCGGCTGGTCCGATCTGTTAAGACCGCCCTCTCAGTGATACTTCAAGAGCAACATCCACCAGAAGAAGTACTCGCAACTCTATTGGTTGAAGCGGAGTACACAGTCAACAGTCGTCCCCTTACGCACGTGTCTACAGATCCTGAGGATGAAGAAACGCTGACCCCCAACCACTTCCTTCTTGGCGGGTCAGCGCGAGTTCCGGCACCAGGCACCTTCAATGAAAAGGACCTCATCGGCAGAACACACTGGCGAGCTTCACAACATCTTGCTAACCGATTTTGGGCAAGATGGGTGAAAGAATACCTCCCCGATTTGCAATACCGGCGGGAGCCACACGGAAGAGGCGCGGAGATCAAGATTGGA
This sequence comes from Achlya flavicornis, assembly GCA_947623365.1. Taxonomy (NCBI): domain Eukaryota; kingdom Metazoa; phylum Arthropoda; class Insecta; order Lepidoptera; family Drepanidae; genus Achlya; species Achlya flavicornis. Next base: position 4,866,978 of record OX392469.1, read on the forward strand.
GACGTCGTACTAGTCGCCGACGACAACCTGCCTCGCAACACATGGCCAAGAGGGATCGTCGAAGCAATCTACCCCGGAGCTGATGGCATCGTACGAGCAGTCGACGTGCGCACCAAAAGCGGAACACTACGACGTCCCACAAAGAAGCTGATCATCCTGCCCACCGAGCCAGTAGTCCCTCAACCGGAAATGTCTTCATCGACACCGTAGTCGAAGAACGGCGGGAGAATGTTCGGGACACTTGTTGTGTTCAGGACATTTATTGTTATTTTTTATGATTACGTAATATTTTGTTAAAATTAAAATGTTTAGAAATAAGAAATATTAAAGAGTTTACTCCCGAGTGTACAATGATTACCCTTAGAATACGTATCAACATAAATTGTATAGTAAATAAACAGTACTTGAACCCTAAACATAGGTAAAAGTCTAGACAAAGTCTAGGTAGAACTAAGATTTACAATGTACTTTTAGAATCATGAATAACCCTCTACAAATGTAAAACTTGTTACACGATAAAGTTAGTATTCATGTTGAAACCTAAGTTAACAAAAAAGTGTTAACATGTCAACAAAACACTCGATTAGGCATAGTAATCTAGTTAGAATTGTTTCGTAAGCACCATATGTGCACACCAACTACTTACTATGTATTTACTGTTTAAACTCGCATTACCTAACGTAAGACCTAGATAATAAGTTTTACTACAAGCCCTGAATGAAACCCTGATCATATTTTGAAATTTACGTGATTTTACCCGGAACTATAAATATCAACAATAAAATTTCCTTATATATGCGAAAGGGAGACAAAATGTATCGGAGAACCTTTGGAGATGTAGTAACAGGACTACACTTTTTGGATTAGATCCTTCTAGAACTTTTAGACAAGGTTAGCGCTATATGCAAGATAGAGAGGTTACTTAAATGCACTTAAATTAGACAAGAAAAAGATATGTTTTCTCTCGTAAAAAAGTTACTCGCTCACCGCGTGAGTCGTATACACAGCGTTTATAATTTGCATATAATCAGTACATTTTTCTCTTTTAGTATCGATTCCAGGACAGCAAGTATCTACTAAGTATAGTAGTAGTAGTAGTCAGACAGATGTCACAGTAGTAGGACAGTACCGGGACAGTACCAAGTAAGGCAGATGCCAAGTTGAGATTACCATCAAGTAGTATAACGTCAGGCAGATGCCACAGTAGCGGCTAGTTAGTTACCCCATCGGTAAACTGTAAGGCAGATGCCATAGTAGCGGCTAAGTAAATTATCAGTGTAGCATCAGGCACCCATTGTCTACGTATATTTGTGTAAATCATCTATGTAATTTAAAAAGTTTGTTAATTATTGTATTCAGACAGATTGTCACAGAAGTGTTAAAATTCAATAAATAAATCGTTTATATACCAACCATACGGCTTTTCATGACGCCCTTGGCAATCCAGCAAATAAAATAAAGTACGGGAAAAGGGATCTCACGATTCGCGCATTCGTCCTAAGCGGCGTCTTATTACACGAGGTCCCCGGCCGCCCGTACATAATACGTATTGTAAGTTTAAAATAACTTTTTTTTTTTATAATAGTGGGAAGACCAACAGCTATTTAAAATACAAAACTTAAAACATTAATATTCATCAGGAAGCCAATAACAGGTCTTCACTTATAGGTACTAGTATAACAACTAAATCTGTGATGAGTTAAACAACACACTCCTTACATAGTATGGAAATGAAAATAACATAATAATTCAGATACATACCCGCCAAATAATTCTAAAACAGTTCACAAGTAATGCATTAATTGAAAAAGTCATTGCTTAGTATTCGCCTAGCCGATGTAACGCTTGTGCAGAAAAGATCTAAATCGTGTTGTCTAGCAAAGGTGTTGAAGTTGTTGCTTGCTCTTCACATAAAAGAATGATGTCTATAATTAGAATGGACAATGAACTATGGAAATTTTATACTATAATGTGAGATAATTAATTCTAATGGCGATCCAGTTGCTTTGTTATCAACGCGCTTCTGACACACGGGACTTTTCCAGCTGTTTTCATACTTTGACCATAATTATGAGATTACTAAATTAGATAAATCATAAAGATTTATGCAACAAGGCCCTTGTAATTTGTATTAAATTAACGGTAAACCACTATAACGAATTGTAACAATGTGGTTAAACTAACGGTAATGTTGCTAAAGTTAAAAACATTTTCCTAATAATCGCTTCTTGCAACATTGCGTTTAATAAAGGTGCGATAATAGGATTAAAGGTCATTGGCGAATGTTCATTGCACAAGTACTCAATATGAAATTACACTAAGGGTCTTTGGAAGCCTCTTGACCTTTTTGAATGTATCATATTTATGTTTTGTTAAGAATTCTCTAAAATAAAACGATTATGGCAAAGACCTGTGTTTGACCATACAGTCCACAACCTCACCATGGTCAGTGATGATGTAGTCCAAGGTGGCAATCACACGAAGCCTAGAAGGCAACTGGCTCTCAAGTACAGCTGTCGGAATACACCGATAGGAGTTATGTGACAGATTTTCAAGTTGAGTGTGATAGATAGCTAGCCATGCGAGTAGGTACCTACTACAAAGTACCCTACCACCGTGAAATTTGAATTATAGCACTGTGTGACCTAAACACTCGTGCTAAGACACTAAGCGCTCGTGGCGTAGCATGATTAGCCGTTCTTAATCGATCGGCAAAGTTAAGCTACGTCTGTCGTGGTCGGTACCTGGATGGGTGACCGCCTAGTGGTATTTTCAAATCGAGCGTTTCCGTGCTTCGGAAGGCACGTAAAGTCGTTGGTCCCGGTTATCACTTAATTGTGATATTCGTTAAGCTGGTTGGATGCCTCCTAGGCGGCTTGAAAAATTCCAACAGTAAGTTGACCTACCGCCACCAATCCGCAGTGGGCACGCGTGGTGGAGTATCGCCCAGTCCCTTTCACTCTCATTTGTGAAAGGAGGCCTGTTCTCAGCAGTGGGACATTATAGGCTGATGATGATGATGATGACCTAAACCCGCAATTATAACACACTTCTCCGTTCCCTATGTAGTCCTTTTTTTCACGGAGAAGCGTGTAATAAGTGCCGGTGTATGACACACGAGCGTTTATGATACAAAATAGTATACGATACCTACTCGTGACCTAAGTCCATTATTACACGCGAGCGTGCTAACACTACTTAGGTCACACGTATCGTAATATAATAATTTAGAGGCTTACTTTTTGCTATGTAGGCAGTTAAAATCAAATGCGCCTTTGCATCCTTGCCACAGCGAGCCTTGGTCATATTTAATTTTAGCAGACGGCAAATCCAATACCTTCGCGCTTATGTTTGCATGCGTTAAACAAAAGCCCTTTCGCAAATAAACACACACATAAACAATATTGTGTGTAAAGTCGTAAATTAATTGAGTGACCTTTAAAATATTACATCAACATGTATCATAAAAATAAATAATATTGTCCTCGAGGCGTGAACAATTATTATATCTTGTATGAATTCTATGAGTCGGGAATACTTGGAAATACCATTTTGCAGGCCCAAATTACTCAAATATACAGGTGCACTGGTGCAATCTGTGATGTTATCTTTTCGAAACCAGATGAAAAACTTTTAGTATGGGAAAGCGACTAACTCGGAAATCGCGAAAGCCGATTCACCGACGATAAAGATTTTTTTGCATTTTCCGATCCCACGACAGTAGTTATTCGACAAGAGTTTTATGAAAGAATGATATCTGTACGTGGATTACGTAACTTTATTGCAATGAAATTCAGATTGAAATAACCTCTGAATCGGTATAAATATTGCAAAATCGAAAATGGTTCCATTTCTAATGAACTACTGTTTATATTTACAGTTATCAGAACCGCTATATGGACCCGATTTCAATTCGAAAATTATTGAAATTTAGTTACGTAATCGCCCCGCTGGGCCCAAGTCTGCTATTACAATTGAGTTCCAATGAACTGTCAGTGATGTTAAAATTCCGGGTTTTGATAGACTTGGTAGCATCCGCTTAATTCAGTTGGCAACGCACGTTGGTGTGGTGTGTGCTGTGGAAATGGAGTTGTAATGGTTTCGAGTGAGAATGACATTCTTTTAATTAAAATAGTAGACTTGGTTCATTAAATATATTAATTAGAATGTGTTTTCGCCTTGGAGTTCCAGTCAAGTTCAAATTATGGGTCATAGACCCATTCACTAAAGTCATTTAAAATAAAGTTTCAGGTTTTTTAGCTGCCTTTATACAAAGATCTGTAGCATCTATGTTCTATGACTTCAATGCTAAAATTTATAGCCAGCAGAGAATGCTCGGTTATAGGTTACTTTTAAGGCAAAATTATCATTGTGGAAACCTCGGTACCGTTCCAAGAAGTCCAAGGTTGAACCAAAAACATCTCGAAAATTTCCATACAATCAAATTCTAACCGCATTTGTAACATTCTTTCCTTTTATGGAGTGCCATCCTTCAACCAAGGGCCATACAAGCAGCACTGCATTATCACTCCAAACTTAACATTATAATGTTCTGTAACTTAACCATGAGCTTGCGAAATAATGTAAATTACCATCTACATATTTCCTATGACAATTTTACTAATTTTTAATTCATGTAGGCAGATACCTACTTAAAATACGAACATGACTTTTTCATTTGAAAATTTCCTATATTTTTCCAAATAAGTTAGTAAAAACCTTAAAAACAAAACACTGACGATAATATTAAAATTGATCTTGAGTATTGCAAAGACAAAAGATCGCTTCATACAATTAAATGTAGGTTTTTACAGTAATTACTGAGTAAAAACAACATGCAATCCCACTATTGTTGTGATCAAAGACAAAAACTGTATAAACTTAATTGAATTCCAGATGGGGTAATCCGTTTGTCTACCCTGTGGTGGACTGGTCGAAGCCTGAACAAACGATAGTAGTCATAACCCTGACGGCTCTGTTCCTCGCTCTGATGCACCTCGTCGTGGTCGCCATAGCCACGGCACGAGATGCCATAGCCAGGAGGAGACTAAAAGAAGTCACTGGCATCTATAATGATGGTTTCGGAGCTTAAACTCTTCAAGAATGGCTTAATCTCTAGGGACTCGAGTTTAAGTGTGAAAAATCAGTGTCTGACTGTGATTGTGATGCCTTTGAGACAGTTTTCTTATGAGCAGTATTGACAAGTGTCGGCAAATAAAAGACAGACTCTTCTTCTCTCTTCAGACAATGATCAGTTTCTGTGGTACTAATAAACTAATCAAGCCAATGTAAATTATTCTGTTTAGCGTAATGTTACTAATAATTTAGAAATTAAGCTAAGTAAGGAAATTGGATTTTGTATGAAAAATATTGTGATATATTTAATTATAATGAAAAAGGGTATTAGCTGTTCATTTTGTTTATATTCGTGTTATTTATAACAATTGATACATTGTAAAGAATAAGCTGTGTGTAAAATTAGGATATTATTATTTAAGGTGTAGGTAGGTGTAGGTGCCAATGCTTTATCATCCACATCTCACAAAGCAAAAAGACATGAAAACAAGTACTTTGCTTGCTGCCCACTTGCCCAGTCTCATAACCATCAGCTCTTATTGCGATTCCACCTACACTGAACTGAATCGTTTTTGTGTCAAAAAGTATACAAAATGAAAACCGGCTAAGTGCGAGTCTGTCTATCTCGCGCACCCAGGGTTCCGACCTTTCTTGAAAGTATATTTCTTGGTAAGGGCCATAACTGTTGAAATCTTACCGCATGACCAAGTTAGTCTGTAAAAAAACTAGTATGATGATATCGACAAAAACTGTGCTAGTTAGAAACATCGTTCTATTTTTCCTGTAGTATTTACATCAATGTTTATCAACTTTAATTATTTCAGATTTTTCGCTTTGCAAACTTCGAAGATAATTAAGGGGGGACATTGTTTATTTTTTGTCATTTTCCAAAGTAATTATTAACTTGTTTTGAAATGTATGTACAAACTGTGGTACAAACAAAGCCCATTGCCCATTTTTTTGTGCTTTTCCAAATTTCCTTGAAATATACCGATGTGACAAACGGACGGAGTCGCACAAGGGTTCCTTTTTACCATTTTGATTCGGAATCTTAAAATGTAATTTGACAGAAAAACATTTTAGTTTATGGTAAAATTAAAGCTGTAAGAGTTGATGGTAGGTATGCATAACACAATTGCACCCACGTCGGGCAGCCCTTCATGCTGCTCACTTATTTAATCTAATTTATTCGCATTCATTAACTTGCGATGTCAATAATGATCGTTTAAAACAACACCCGACGATATGATGATAATATCCCAACATACGCACTGTTTTTACATTGTAAAAAAATTCGGCCAAGCACGAGACCGATTCGCAAAAGGAGGTTTCATTATAATGATAAGGGTGCGTCCATGCTTGGCGAACCGAGCACACGGCCACACCATTACAAAGCCTAATATTGTGGTTCTGTAGTATTAACTTTGACATGTAATGACAAGCAGGCGCTAATAGTAAAATATTCATAGGCTACGATTATATATACAAATGGCTTGTGCGGTGGGTGTGCCTCTAAATTAACTGTTATTAGTATTTGTTGTACTGAAATCAAGGTTCCATGTATACTAAAAAATAATTTAAAAAAACTTTTTTTTTTTTAGTTTTTGTTTATTACACAAAAAATCTTCACTAGTTTGAGCATTAGCTAGAGACCCGTGACAGACGGACAGACATACAGACAGCAGGCTTTTACCCAAAATATAAAGAGAAATTCCTTGGAATGTGTAGATGCTTCTTTGAGATTTTTCGATATTTTGTGAGAGATTTTAAACTTGTGGATGCTATGCAATTGGACTCTTAGTAGTGCATAGTATGTTGTTTTGTGTCCCAATCACCGTGATATACCCAAAACCAATCTAATTGTGATCATTGTCGATCAATGCGCACGAGCACGTTGTGCATATCCTCTATTAATATATGTGTAGGTATCGTTGCGTGTGAAGTCAATAGGAAGTCAAAGACTTATAATCTAATGTGAATATTTGTACAAGCGTAGGTACTGTGATTGTGTCCAATATCTGATTGTATTGTAATACCTACATGATCGTTCTGTGATTTGGTTCTTATTAGTCAACTTTTAATAATAACATTTATCCTATTATAAAATCACTGTGGTATTATTTATTTCCTTGGCACTGATTTATCTGTGTATATTTTAGAAAAACATAAAATAATCATGTTCAATCGAAACGTGTGATTATTTTTTATTAAGTATTTGAATCATTTACTGCTTTTGTTCCATAGTTAATGTTCACTATAACGAACCCAAATAATGTTTTGAAAATATTATATCAAAAAATATCCACCACTGATGATAGTAGATATAAGCTTTGTCGGTCTGTTTGTTTTTTATTCCTATCCCCTATCCTATGTAATAGCTACTTCCAGTCAAGATTTGGTTAGTGAGTTACAACTTTCAACTCTATCATCCTTTACAAAAATTAAAATGCTAAAAACCTTCCCGAATGGTTACTCAAAATAACAGCAGGTACCTCACAGGTACCTTTATTTCCGCAATGTGTCATTAATTTCAATATAATTAAAAATCGTACATAATTCAAACTAATACTAATACTTATCAAACAAATATTGATAGTCAGCGTAGCACAATCACACCTAATCAGTGATAACAGGCGCCGCGTCAAAGCCCGTTGGTTTCGCTCCCTAGTTGAAATAAACTCTGTACGAATCACAAACGTAAATATGGGTGTAGGGAAATACTTTAAAAAGCAATTCGAACTAAAAAAGTTTGGTTTAGAACATGAAAGTGCCACAGATTTTTATCTAGCCTCCTTTCAAACCAACCGTTCGACTTTACCCCTTCTGTGTATTAGGACTATAATATTCCTAGGATGTCTAGGAATATTAGTGACGTCGATGATTATGACTGGGATGTCAATAACGTTTAGTTTATGGCCAATTTTTTTAACGCATTGGGGTCTGGTTTTTATAACGTTTTGTAGTGGTTTTGCGTTTGTTGCGTCTGCTGTCGCATTTTTACGAGGATCTATAGGTGAGTTGCTTATTTGGTAATCAATTTTATATAGATTTACTAAATCCGTAGTAGAAGACATTGGCAAGCGTTTGGTCTTAGCCTCTGGGAACTTGAGAGCGAAGTGTTTTTTTTGCCCAGAGACTAAGCTTGACCGTTCAGCGGGGTAACGCCGCTAGCATAATGGGTACCATGGATAATTTAGAAGATAGTTTATTTTAAATATTTTTTTAAATACCTTTATCTTTTTTCGTTTTTAACAAAATTTATTACTAACTACATAGAAATTGTATGTATTAGTATAGATTACAGAAATAATAGCATTTCAAACAAATAAATTGTCTTTATATTTTCTATGGCTTTCTGGTAAAACATTTTCCTACAAGTCTGCTTACAGTTAAAAAAAACTTATCATCAAGGTATCGAGATACCTACAACTCTTTTATACGAAGGAATAGTTACTTTGAAATATAATTTCTCGGGGGCTAGAAAGACAACTAAAGCAATATTGCAAATGGTTTATATTTTCAGATTCTCGGCAGATTCTACGTAATTCCAATATTTTTTGGTAAAATAGTCACGTATAACAATACAATTACAATTATAGACGGTACTTTACGTAATTTCATTTATTGTCGTATCACGCCTGTGAGTTGATGACTTGCATAAAATCGGCTGTGAATTCGAAAAAAAACATTCCATTTGCAATTTCTTTAGCCCTCCTGGACTGAACCCTTTCAAATCAATAGCAATAATTAAAGCAATGGTTCAATTGAACAGATGCATTCTTTAGTCAACAACTCAACAGTAACATTAACATATTTGTAAATTATGAAGCTATTTTCAGCAACAAAATATTTAGGTAGTCATTGTAATTATCTATATTAAGGAACCGTCTTAATAATAGATTTTGTCACAGAATACTTAAATAGTACCTATTTAAGTAAAGTTCACATTTGCAATCTTCCTGGTATTGATAATGTCCAACCAAAGGCGATACCTTACCTTTAGGTGGATTGTCTGACTTCGGAGAATTGGTCATATCATAATAATGTTATAGCTTTTTTTATTTATTTTTTATACCACTTAGGTGGCAAACAAGCATACGGCCCGCCTGATGGTAAGCGGTTACCGTAGCCTATGGACGCCTGCAACACCAGGGGCATCACGCGCGCGTTGCCGACCCTAGCTTAGTTGGCGACAGTCTACATAGATATGAAGAAATCATTTGATTAGTTCTTAAGAACAATTAAGTTTTCGTACCATACATTTGTACCTTTTCTTTTTCTACTAGATTGTAGATATTGTAGGTACTTTTTCGATTACACCATTGTGTATTCCAAGGCCAGAACAAGAAAAATAAGCAACACATCTACTGGAATCATTGTGGGGAAGTTGAAAGATGATATCAAGGATATTTTTACAGTATCTCTGTATTTTGAATGTTTCATTTCATGTTTAAAAAAATGAATTAAGTACTGCATAGGTACGATATAGAGACTAACCCCCTTATTCATAATCGCATTTTAACTAAATCAGTGTAATAGTGTTCTCCGTCTCACTCTTTCGTTCACCAAATGTCACGTGTCAGATAAAGACTTAAAAATTTTAGCTAATCAACGTTTGATAACTGTATTATAAGGGGGTAAATGTTTAAAAAAATGAATTACAGCATACGATATAGATATACGCCCTTTTTTATATTCTTTATTTTTTTAAGAGGGTCTACTCATATTTGAGCATGCCCCCCTCAATATACCCCCTTATTCATAGTAAAGTCACGGGTAAAGTTATCAAACGATGATTAGCTAAAATTCTGAGTTATTCCGTTTACGTCGCGCGTAACTCTACGTCGCGTTCCTTCTACGGTGATTCCGCCTACGTCCAGTCGTAGCCTTTATCTGAGACGTGAAATTTGCTGAATTTTGCTGATCGAAAGAGTGAGACGGAGGACACTATTACACTGATTTATGTTAAAAAGCGATTATGAATAAGATAAGGCGGATAGTACGCACGGCTACAGGTCATGCTATACATTTCCAATATAAGCTGACATCTCATTGTACGGAAATCCTATACAATGCGAGATCAGCTTATACTGGAAATGTATAGCTTGATGTACATAATATCCATAAGTCGCTCACTCATTGAGGAGTAATGCGTGGTAATGCTAAGTTCTACGCTAAGTCAAAGTCAATTAGCCATTTGTAGGGCACTTATGAAGGCTATGGATACCCTAAAAATAAAATCTTTTGATGCACATTTATATCAAAACTATTTTATTCTAATAGACTTTTACTTATAAATATCCTGACTCAAAACTTTGTTTCGAAAGGTTCCATTTTGCTGATATGAGTCGGCAATATACTCAGCAGTTATAGTATTAAAAACACACGTCGATTTATCCACAAGCAGCACCTGTAACCACAAGTATGACGAGTGTGGCAGCCATCACCCTCCTCGCTATAGTGAAGGGAATTGGGCGAGCCACCATCCTACCACTAGGTGCACTAAAGCTAACGTATTTCTCGTATCATTTCAGAGGCGAGTTTTGAATTGCCCTGGTACGTGAAGGCGTATTGGGTGCTTTACAACACGGCTATACCTATAGCTTTTTTCGTCTCTGTATTCTACTGGACTTTCCTTACGTCATCTGGTGAGTGTGAGCAATATAACAAACCGGAGATAACCATACCACGGCACAGAATGTTCAATAGTACAACGTAACCACGGTGGTAGAGTATCATAGTACCCGCCTGCTTGGCGAATTACATGGTTTCGGTATGGTATGGTATGTAGGTACCTGACTAGCTGACTTTCGAATTGAAAATATATATATATTTCAGCCTCATTTGTGAAAGGAGGCCTGTGCTCAGCAGTGGGACATTATAGGCTGATAATGATGATGATATATTTCAGGGTCGGCAACGCGCGAGATACCCTTAGTGTCGCAAGCGTCCATAGGCTACGGTAACTGCTTACCATCAGGCGGGCCGTATGCTTGTCTGCCAACTTAGTGGTATAAGAAAAAAAAAAAAACTGTCGCCAATCACAACTGTCGTCGGTGTGGTCCCAAAAGCTGCTGCTTGATAACTAGTTTATGTGCATTCTATATTTGGCCACATCATCACGATGGTCAAACAAAAGCACAGTAGACCATAATATCTCATCTGCCTTTAAAAAAACCGTCATTTCCATGACGAAATTCGTTTTCATTGTGACTGCTAAAGCACGGCCATGATTTGAATTAGAATTTGAAGACGACACCTATGCTATAGGTATTAGAACATTTTATTTATAAGAGTAATAACAACGGTGTTTTATGTTAATAGACGAAGAATTCGCCGTCGATCCAGTTCTGGACGTGTTCATCCACGGTGTGAACTCTCTGCTGATGCTGGCGCTGATCCTCGTCTCCCGGCACCCAACGCACTTGCTCCACTTCTATTATTCCTTAGTAGTCGGCGTGGTTTATATATTATTCAGCATTATCTTTCATTATGCTGGTGGTATAAGCCCGTAAGTATGAGCTATATTTAAATATATAAGCATGACTTTTATGGACGGTGACTGACTGAGGACTATATGTGAAAGTGATTTATTGTGACTGAAAATTATTATAGAACTCGACACTGGCAGAAATAAGTCCTAATTTGGATTTAATTGCCAAACTTAAAACTAAGAAGAAGAAAGGGTTCGAATTTCTAATATAAAATACGATTTTTTTTTTTCTTGACAACCTAATTGGGCAAAGAAAACAGGCGAAAATATGTTAATAAAGAATCAAGCGCCCATAGGCTACGGTAACCGCTTACCATCAGGTGGGCCGTAGGCTTGTTTGCCACCAAAGTGGTATTAAAAAAAAAAAAAAAAACATCTGGTTCGCTGTGTCGGTTCTCATCGCAGTAATAAAATGGAGAGTGATGTAATTTTAGAGCAAACTAGAAGTGTGGCACTATCTGTACCTGCGTAACATTTTCTTTTCTTGTTTCAGGTTTGGCGCCTCCTACATTTACCCTATGCTAGACTGGACAAGGCCTGGTTTAGCGGCTATTACGTCAGTGGGATCTGCTATCATGATCATCATTATGCACATACTTTTGGTACTCATCACACTCCTCAGGGATGCACTCACCAACAGCTGTCGAAGGAATAGGAGCTTATCCATTTCTAACAATGGATACAACTAATTTTAATACAATAATACATTTATTTATAAAAATCGACGTTATTAAAGAGAATTTATCTAAGTATATAATATATTTCATCTGGGTGATGCGAAGAGCCATATCTTGTTTTCTTTATAATATACAGGAATGTCCCATAACTTAACTTCAAGTGGGTACTGGGCGAAAGACTAGTCTATACCAGCTTTGGTAAGCAAAACAGTGACAAAAGTCACATTTTGAAATAACAGAAAATCGACACCCAGACCAGGGGCAGTAGACGCGATGGTTATCGACAATCGTTACCGTTAGTAAACGATGAACCTTAGTATGGGATTGACATAAGGGATTTTGCAATATTTGTTCACTAAAATAGTCCTAAATACCCATGCTATCAAATCGTAGCCACAAATCATGTTTGATTTATATGTTGTTTATATGTTGATTTTAATAAGGATTGTTAGGTATATAACATTTTAATTGAGTCAAACATAATGATATTGAATTTAATGGTTGCCCAGCGCATTAAGCTTGTCCTGTACGGGAAAACATTATTCAAACACATTAATAACTAATTTAGTAGGCAACGCACATTGGCCCCGTGGAAATGGAGTTATAATGGGTTCGAGTGAGAATGACATTATTTTAATTAAAATAGTAGACTTGGTTAGTTAAATATATTAATTAGAATGTATTTTCGTCTTGGAATTCCATAACATATATCCAATTATAAAATCACTGTGGTATTTTTTATTTCCTTGGCACTGATTTATCTGTGTATACCTATGTCATATTTTAGAAAAACATAACTTTAATCATGTTCAATCGAAACGTGTGATTATTTTTTATTATTTGAATCATTTACTGCTTTTGTTCCATAGTTAATGTTCACTATGACAAACCCAAATAATGTTTTGAAAATATTATATCAAAAAATATCCACCACTGATGATAGTAGATATAAGCTTTGTCGGTCTGTTTGTTTTTTATTCCTATCCCCTATCCTATGTAATAGCTACTTCCAGTCAAGATTTGGTTAGTGAGTTACAACTATCAACTCTATCATCCTTTACAAAAATTAAAATGCTAAAAACCTTCCCGAATGGTTACTCAAAATAACAGCAGGTACCTCACAGGTACCTTTATTTCCGCAATGTGTCATTAATTTCAATATAATTAAAAACCGGCCAAGTGCGAGTCAGACTCGCGCACCGAGGGTTCCGTACAAACCTGTAGGTATATAAGTAAATGGTAGTATAGACCTGAGTATTTGATATTAATTTCAATTTATGACGTATTAAAAAAAAACTACTTACTAGATCTCATTCAAACCAATTTTCGGTGGAAGTTTGCACCGTAATGTATGTACATCATATATTTTTTATAGATTTATCATTCTCTTATTTTAGAAGTTACAGGGGGGGGGGGTACACACATTTTACCACTTTGGAAGTGTCTCGCGCAAACTATTCAGTTTAGAAAAAAATCATATTAGAAACCTCAATATCATTTTTGAAGACCTATCCATAGACACCCCACACTAATGGGTTTGATGAAAAAAAAATTGAGTTTCAGTTCTAAGTATGGGGAACCCCCAAAATTCATTGTTTTTTTTCTATTTTTGTGTGAAAATCTTAATGCGGTTCACAAAATACATCTACTTACCAAGTTTCAACATTATAGTTCTTATAGTTTCGGAAATAAATGGCTGTGACATACGGACGGACAGACAGACAGACAGACAGACATGACGAATCTATAAGGGTTCCGTTTTTTGCCATTTGGCTACGGAACCCTAAAAATCGTACATAATTCAAACTAATACTAATACTTATCAAAAAAGTATTGATAGTCAGCGTAGCACAATCACACCTAATCAGTGATAACAGGCGCCGCGTCAAAGCCCGTTGGTTTCGCTCCCTAGTTGAAATAAACTATGCACGAATCACAAACGTAAATATGGGTGTATCGAAATACTTTAAAAAGCAATTCGAACTAAAAAAGTTTGGTTTAGAACATGAAAGTGCCACAGATTTTTATCTAGCCTCCTTTCAAACCAACCGTTCGACTTTACCCCTTCTGTGTATTAGGACTATAATATTCCTAGGATGTCTAGGAATATTAGTGACGTCGATGATTATGACTGGGATGTCAATAACGTTTAGTTTATGGCCAATTTTTTTAACGCATTGGGGTCTGGTTTTTATAACGTTTTGTAGTGGTTTTGCGTTTGTTGCGTCTGCTGTCGCATTTTTACGAGGATCTATAGGTGAGTTGCTTATTTGGTAATCAATTTTATATAAATTGTCTTTATATTTTCTATGGCTTTCTGGTAAAACATAAAATGGGTAAAACCTTTTCCTACAAGTCTGCTTACAGTTAAAAAAACTTATCATCAAGGTGTCGAGATACCTACAACTCTTTCTCAACTTTTTCAACTTTTTCTTACTCTTTTTCTTACTTTGAAATATAATTTCTCTTAACTTCTCGGGGGCTAAAAAGAAAGCTAAAACAATATTGCAAATAGTTTATTTTTTCAGATTCTCGGCAGATCCTACGTAATTCCAATATTTTTTGGTAAAATAGTTACGCATTATACAAATTATAGATGGTACTTTACGTAATTTCATTTATTGTCGTATCCAACCTGTGAGTTGGTGATTTGCATAAAATCGGCTGTGAATTCGAAAAAAAAACATTCCATTTGCAATATTTGTTTAGCCCTCCTGAACTCTGAACCCTTTCAAATCAATAGCAATAGTTAAAGCAATGGTTCAATTGAACAGATGCATTCTTTAGTCAACAACTCAACAGTAACATTAACATATTTGTAAATTATGAAGCAATTTTCAGCAACTAAATATTTAGGTAGTCATTGTAATTATCTATATTAAGGAACCGGACAATAGTCTTATCGGATTGTCTGACTTCGGAGATTAAAAAACAAATGATTGCAAATCTATTCTATATATATATATATAAAAATCAATGCCACTTTTCGTTGTAATTTTATAACTCAAGAACGGGCTCACCTATCCAAACCAAATGTTTAGGCTTTGCTCGGACTATTTAGTAGATGGTTTATGTGAAGTTTGCACAAAATCGGTCGAGCGGTCCTTAATTTATCACATTTTTTGTAACAAATTAATTCAATAAATGGCGGATCATTTTGTTATGATGGTGGGTAGGGTAGGGTAGGGTAGGGTAGGGTAGGGTAGGGTAGGGTGGGGTAGGGTGGGGTGGGGTGGGGTGGGGTAGGGTAGGGTAGAGTAGGGTAGGGTAGCACCACGCGAACGAAGTCGCGCCGGGCAGCTAGTTATTCATATAATAATAATGTTATAGCACAGTCTATTAAACCATACAGTCGGTCGACGAAGCCGTCTAGACAGGGCAATCGTGCGGGGTGTGAGGGGCGAGACGCGGGAAAGCCGTTACCGACCTGCGAACAAAACGATGTTAGTAGCTCGGTAAACAGAATTCAGGGCTAACGCGTATTTGTGTCTGTAATTATTTTATATTAATTTGTTTATTTAAAATGGTGCAAACGACGTGTGCTGTGAGAGACTGCAAGTCTTCATCCTATTTAAATAAAAGTCTGCGTTTTCATCAGCTTCCACACACAGAAGAAAGGTTAATAATGGTTTGTTATCGTAGAGTGCATACAATAATAATTTTATATTTGTCATGTCGTGTCACGTTAATAACGCCAACAAAATGTCCGAATGGCGGACGGTAAAAAATATCTAATAGGTAAACAGGTATAGGTAACAGGCACAGGGCATGAGTGTTTTGAAATTTTTTTTTTTTTTCAATAGTTCTGATGATGGAGTAGGAGTGTAAGCACTGGAACTCCATAGCGGAACTTCGTATCCTGGCCGTGTTTGGGGTTGTTGGAATGGTCGTGAGATGAACTTTGACCATGTATGGTTTCCAGGGTCTGATGATGGAGTAGGAGGGTAAGCACTGGAACTCCATAGCGGAACTTCGTATCCTAGCCGTGTTTGGGGTTGTTGGAATGGTCGTGAGATGAACTTTGACCATGTATGATTTCAGGGTCTGATGATGGAGTAGGAGGGTAAGCACTGGAACTCCATAGTGGAACATCGTATCCTAGCCGTGTTTGGGGTTGTTGGTATTGTTGTGAGATGAACTTTGACCATGTATGGTTTCAGGGTCTGATGATGATGTAGGAGGGTAAGCACTGGAACTCCATAGTGGAACTTCGCATCCTAGCCGTGTTTGGGGTTGTTGGAATTGTCGTGAGATGAACTTTGACCATGTATGGTTTTCAGGGTCTGATGATGGAGTAGGAGGGTAAGCACTAGAACTCCATAGTCGAACATCGTATTCTAGCCATGTTTGGGGTTGTTGGAATTGTCGTGAGATGAACTTTGACCATGTATGGTTTTCAGGGTCTGATGATGGAGTAGGAGGGTAAGCACTAGAACTCCATAGTCGAACATCGTATTCTAGCCATGTTTGGGGTTGTTGGAATTGTCGTGAGTAAACTTTGACCATGTATGGTTTTCAGGGTCTGATGATGGAGTAGTTATTATAATATTGTTTAAAATATAATAATGCTAACAATGTTTTATTGTTATCTGCAATAAATAAATAATTTTGTAAATATTGTTTACTTGTGACAACCCTGGCCGTCGCGATACTGTCTAGACGTTGTCGGCATTTTTCACAAGATCAAAGGCGTCGGACGACTGTATGGTTATTAGACTGTGGTTATAGCTTAGTTGGCAACAATCTACATAGATATGAAGCGGTTTGCGAATGAATCATTTGATTAGTTCATAAGAACAATTAAGTTTTCGTACCATAAATTTGTACCTTTTCTTTTTCTACTAGATTGTAGATATTGTAGGTACTTTTTCAATTACACCATTGTGTATTCCAAGGCCAGAACAAGAAAAATAAGCAACAAATCAACTGGAATCATTGTGAGATTGTCGTGTTATGATATCAAGGATATTTTTACAGTATCTTGAATGTTTCATTTCATGTTTAAAAAAATTAATTACTGCATACGATATAGATACCTATACCCCTTTTTAGGGTTCCGTAGCCAAATAGCAAAAAACGGAACCCTTATAGATTCGTCATGTCATTCCGTCTGTCTGTCTGTCTGTCCGTCCGTATGTCACAGCCACTTTTTTCCGAATCTATAATAACTATAATGTTGAAACTTGGTAAGTAGATGTATTCTGTGAACCGCATTAAGATTTTCACACAAAAATAGAAAAAAAAACGATAAATTTTGGGGGTTCCCCCTACATAGAACTGAAACTAAAAAAATTTTTTTTAATAAAACCCATAAGTATGGTTAGGTCTTCAAGAGGTTTCTAATATCATTTTTTTCTAAACTGAATAGTTTGGGCGAGAGACACTTCCTAAGTGGTAAAATGTGTGTGTCCCCCCCCTGTAACTTCTTAATTAAGAGATGGTAAATCTATAAAAAATATATGATGTACATTACGATACAAACTTCCCCCGAAAATTGGTTTGAACGAGATCTAGCAAGTAGTTTTTTTTTATACGTCATAAATTGAAATTCATATCAAATACACAGGTCTATACCACGGTACATTACATATAATATATGTACCGTGTCTATACTATCATTTACTTACCTACCTACCTACAAGTTTGTACGGAACCCTCGGTGCGCGAGTCTGACTCGCACTTGGCCGGTTTTTATTTATATTATTTATTTTTAAAGACCGTTTACTCATATTTGAGCATGCCCCCCTCAATATACCCCCTTATTCATAATAAAGTTATCAAACGTTGATTAGCTAAAATTCTGTATTCTTTATCTGACACGTGACATTTGGTGATCGAAAGAGTGAGACGGAGGACACTATACACTGGATTTAGTTGAAAAGCAATTATGAATAAGGGGTATAGTACGCACGGCTACACAGCTATATATATTTCCTGGGCGCCGCTGGATGCAAGCGGCCCAGAACCGTTCGAAGTGGAAATCAATGGGGGAGGCCTATGTTCAGCAGTAATTGTTTTAAAAACACACTTCGATTTATTACATAATAGTGGCATACACAAGCAGCACCTGTAACCACAATTATGAAGAGTGTGGCAACCATCACCCTCACGGAAAAGAGAATACACCCTCCTCGCTATATTGAAGGGAAGTGGGCGACCCACCATCCTACCACTAGGTGCACTAAAGCTAATGTATTTCTCGTATCATTTCAGAGGCGAGTTTCGAATTGCCCTGGTACGTGAAGGCGTATTGGGTGCTTTACAACACGGCTATACCTATAGCTTTTTTCATCTCTGTATTCTACTGGGCTTTCCTTACGTCATCTGGTGAGTGTGAGCAATATAACAAACCGGAGATAACCATACCACGGCACAGAATGTTCAATAGTAGGTACAACGTAACCACGGTGGTAGAGTATCATAGTACCCGCCTGCTTGGCGCATTACATGGTTTCGGTATGGTATGTAGGTACCTGGCTTGCTGACTTTCAAATTGAAAATATATATATATTTCAGCCTCATTTGTGAAAGGAGGCCTGTGCTCAGCAGTGGGACATTATAGACTGATAATGATGATGATGATGATATATTTCAGGGACGGCAACGCGCGAGTGATACCCCTGGTGTTGCAAGCGTCCATAGGCTACGGTAACTGCTTACCATCAGGCGGGCCGTATGCTTGTTTGCCACCTAAGTGGTATAAAAAAAAAAAAAAAAAAAAAAAAAAAAGTGAAATGAAATGAATTATGTGTATCGTGACTTTTCAAGTTGTCTCAAGAAGTCCGTGAAAAGTTTTGACAATGACCAAAACAATTACTTAACTAAACTAACAAAAACAATGACCACGTGATTTATTGTGACTAGAACTTATAATAGGTATAACTGGAAAATTGGCAAAATACACAAGCATTGTGACGCCAAGGAAGAAAGAAAAAAAAAACTGTCGGTGTGCTCCGAAAGCAGCTGCTTGATAACTAGTTTATGTGCATTCTATATTTGGCCACATCATCACTTAACATTGAGATTGTCAAACAAAAGCTTATACACAGTAGACCATAATATCCCATCTGCCTTTATAAAAACCGTCATTTCCATGACGAAATTAGTTTTCATTGTGACTGCTAAAGCACGGCCATGATTCTAAGCCTACACCTATGCTATAGGTAATAGAAAATTGTATTTATAAGAGTAATAACAACGGTGTTTTATGTTAATAGACGAAGAATTCGCCGTCGATCCAGTTCTGGACGTGTTCATCCACGGTGTGAACTCTCTGCTGATGCTGGCGCTGATCCTCGTCTCCCGGCACCCAACGCACTTGCTCCACTTCTATCATTCCTTAGTAGCCGGCGTGGTTTATTTATTATTCAGCATTATCTTTCATTATGCTGGTGGTATAAGCCCGTAAGTACCTACTGACGCTATTAAAAGTCATAGAATCGACAATTGAATGATAAGTCAAGTTTTGTGTCGAGATTGAAACAAATGAATTATAAACCAGGATCGATGAAAAAAAAAAACGATTAACACGATTCTTGAGTCTCGACTTGTTTTAATTCTCATTCTACAATTCGGGCCTAAATGCCAAAGCCTAGGTTAACATTTTATGAATAGCGATCCCACCAAAAACATTTTTATGTAAAATGCTGCCAAAACATATCGCTCACACTGTCAAAAAGTTATCAGATCTCATGTAGAGCCAAGCTTATAACTCTACATGCCCTTACTTACAATGCCCTAACTTCACAAACTCTACACACCGTAGTCATAATATGTGGCTTGGCCGTTTCGCTACCGTCACATGGGAGTAAGGTGAAAAATTTATTCATCTAAAATACGAAAAAAAAATCTTGAAAACCTAATTGGGCAAAGAAAACATGGGATATATGTTAATAAAACTTCTAGTTCGCTGAGTCGGTTCTCATCATAATAATAAAATGGACAACGATGTAATTTGAGAGCAAACCAAAAGTGTGGCACTATCTGTACCTGCGTAACATTTTCTTTTCTTGTTTCAGGTTTGGCGCCTCCTACATTTACCCAATGCTAGACTGGACAAGGCCTGGTTTAGCGGCTATTACGTCAGTGGGATCTGCTATCATGATCATCATTATGCACATACTTTTGGTCCTCATCACACTCCTCAGGGATGCACTCACCAACAGCTGTCGAAGGAATAATAGGAGCTTATCCATTTCTAACAATGGATACAACTAATTGTAATACATTTATTTATAAACATCGACGTTATTAAAGACAATTATTATTTATCTAAGTAAGTATATTATATATTTCATCTGGGATGATGCGAAGAGCCATATCTTGTTTTCTTTATAATATACAGGAATGTCCCAAAACGTCAAGTTGGTACTGGACGAAAGACTAGTCTATACCAGCTTTGGTAAGCAAAAGAGTGACTAAAGTTATATTTTTAAAGAATAGAAAATCGACACCTTATAGACCATATCTTTGAGCACTGTGATCACAAAGAATCATGGAGAGATTTGCAAACAAAAATAAAGATTTTAGAGACATTGTGTGACGTTGTAATGAATCCTTGGTGCCTGAGGAATACTTGAGGCATTTAAAATATTTTTAGATCCCCGGGATAAAAATGCGACATTCTATGCCGTATACCGGCGAATCGCGACCAAAACCGTTATGTGTGTGGGGTAAGTATATAGAATATTTCATGTATATTAACATTGCTGATAATTTAAATCACAACATTAGAATTAGAAGTGATTCAAAACCCTCTAAAAAGTTTTATTTTTATATACAAAGTAGTCCTAAATAACCATGCTATCAAATCATAGTCACAAATCATGTTTGATTTATATGTTATTTGTTAATAACATTGTTAATTGAGTCAAACGTAATGATATTGGATTGAGTCATGTTTTAGTAAATTATACCAGCGAACTTTATCACGAACCCCGGCAAGTAGTACCAATAGATGGCGCATTTATTGCCAATTTCAATACTGACACTTGACACTTTTCATTCCCTAAAAAATATTATTGCTTATTTTATAGCGAGAGAACCATAATAATGTATGTAAGTTAACATGTACGGGAAAACATTATTCAAACACATATTAGTATCACGGAAGGTAAAGCCACGAGCGCGTGGTGTAGCGTTCTTAACCGCACAAGCTAGGTAGTGATTCACGATTAGTTGCTACCGGCGGCGGCGGCGCGTCCGCACCGACACCAACACTGCCCGCATCTAACGGTAAACAATCGCCTCGTTCATCAGGTTTGAATGAGAATGGTGAGCAAGTGGTGCGAAATGAGTATAATGAGTGGAAATTAGTGGAAAGTAAATCATCAAAGCGCTACAAACTGATTGGTCAGAGAGGGTGTGCTTCTGTTACTCAGGATGTTAAATTCAAGGCTGCAGATGTAAGAGTGCCTTTGTTTATTTCTAACGTTAGTATCGAAACAAGTGAGGATGATATCATTACCTACATAAAACAGCAAACTAATGAAAATGTGTACCTAAAAAAGATCAATATGAAAACAAATAGGCATTACAATTCTTATAAGCTGTATGTATCTAAGTGTAAGCTAGATTTATTCTTAAAAGATAATTTATGGCCAAATGGAATAACATTTAGACGTTTTGTGCATTTTATGTACCGAACGAAGCAACGAGAATCTGTTAAAGACTCTGTTAAAGTTGGTTAGAATGTTTATTTATGGATAATACAAACAATATATATTGTAAAATAACTACTTTTAACTGTAAATCGGTTAAACGGTCATTAGATAGTGTAAGGGATATTTGTAACGTTTCGGACGTAGTAGCCCTACAGGAGACGTGGCTCCTTCCCCATGATATACCGTTATTAGGAACCATTTCTAACAGTTTTGAATATACGGGTAAGTCAGCTGTAGATACCTCGGCGGGTTTACTGACCGGAAGACCATATGGGGGAGTAGCTATACTCTGGAGGGCGGGCATTTTTGAGGGTGTGTATGTTATTGATTGTAGTAGCCCCAGACTGGTTGCAATTAGAGCCACTACGAAGGGTGGTCGTTCTGTTATCTTCTTCTCTGTATACATGCCTACAAATTCACCTGATAATTTGTCTGATTTTACGGAGGTGCTGAGTGAAATGAGTGCCATTGAGGCGAGCAATGATGTCGAGAGTCTATTTATGCTGGGTGATTTTAATGCTCACCCTTATGAACTTTTTTATAGGGAATTGCTTAGCTTTTGCACAGAACAATCTTGGATTTGTGCTGATATCGAGACACTAGGAGCTTCGTCAGGTAAATACACTTTCGTCAGCGAGGCTCATGGCTGCAGGCGTTGGTTGGATCATTGTGTTGTTTCTTTGTCGGCTTGGCATACCATTATTAATGTAGGTATAGATGAAGATGTATATATGTCGGATCATATGCCTTTATTTATTGAATGTGACCTAGGACTAGTGAGGCCAAAGCGAACAATGTCTGACTTACCTCGCAATGCGGTTAAATGGGGTGAGAGAAGTGATTCTCAAATTAAAAGCTACCATGATCTGTGTAACAATAGGATGCGAGAACTTGATTTCCCTCATGAGCTGGTGGAGTGTAGTTTCGGGTCATGCAGTTTGGTTGAGCACAGGCTTGTAATAGATAAACTGTATAATACCATTGTGTGCATACTGTCTGAATCGGCTGTTCAAACATCTTTAAATGACCAGGTAGGCCCTAAAAGATGTAAGAAGGTGTGCGGTTGGAATAGACATGTTCGTGAGGCTCATCGGGAGGCTCGGCTTAAGTTCAATATATGGGTATTGTATGGTAGACCGACTTCGGGTACAATACATGATCAGATGTGCTATGCTCGCAAAGTTTTTAAAAGTCGCCTGAGGTGGTGTCAGAATAACCAAGACCAAATAAAAATGGACATAATAGCTAAACAACGAACTGATAAAAACTTTTGTAAATTTTGGAAGTCCACGGGTAAATTGGATGTTAGGCCGAGCCTCCCAGCTAGCGTGGGGGGGTTGAGTGATCCGGGGGAGATTGCAAACATGTTTATGCAGCATTTTAAGGTGCAGTCTCCTCTTGGTCCAGCGTCGGTGCTTGATTCTGGGGCTGGTCGACGGGGGGATGAAACTCTACTAAATATATCTGCTAGTCAAGTAAAAGCCATTATAAAAAACATGAGTAGAGGCAAATCTCCTGGTCATGACGGCCTCAGTATTGAGCATTTGCGGTACGCGGGAGTTCATCTGCCGAGAGTTCTGTCCATGTTTTACTCGCTGTGTATTACCCACTCATACTTACCAGTGGAGTTAATGAAAACTATAGTGGTACCTATCATAAAGAACAGGACAGGGGACATCTCGGATAAGGGAAACTATCGCCCAATTTCTCTTGCTACGATTATGGCCAAGGTACTGGACAGTGTGCTTGACTCGTGTTTAAGTAAATACCTTAATATACAGGATGCTCAGTTCGGGTTTCGACCTGGACTGTCAACTGAGAGTGCCATTTTAAGTCTAAAGCACACTGTCCAGTATTACACCACCCGTAGAACGCCGGTGTATGCCTGTTTTCTTGACCTATCTAGGGCATTTGATCTTGTATCGTATGATATACTCTGGAGAAAGTTAGGAAGCAGGCGTGTTCCAGCTGAAGTTGTTAAAATATTTAAATTCTGGTATGCCAATCAATTGAACACTGTAAAATGGTCCAACACTTTCTCAGAAACGTATAGGTTGCAGTGCGGGGTAAGGCAGGGGGGGTTGTCGTCTCCCAAGCTCTTCAACCTGTACGTGGATGACCTGATTGCCGAGCTCAGCAGCATGCGTGATGGGTGTCGTGTGGATGGCGTTAGTATTAATAACATTAGCTACGCAGACGACATGGTGCTGCTGGCCCCGACCGCGGAGGCCATGGGTAAATTGCTGAGAGTCTGTGAGACCTATGTAGCCACACACGGACTTCTATATAATATTAAAAAGTGTGAGTATATTGTCTTTAGGCCTGTCAGTGGATATCCCGAGAGTATGCTTAACATCGCACTCAATGGATCGAACTTACGTAGAGTAAGACAGTTCAAATACCTCGGGCATATCCTTACCGACGATCTTAGAGACAATGTAGATATCGAACGGGAGCGTAGGGCATTGGCTGTCAGGAGCAATATGCTGGCTCGTAGATTTGCTCGGTGTAGTGACCAGGTCAAAATCACCCTTTTCAAGGCGTACTGTCAAAGCTTCTACACGGGCAATCTGTGGGCCGACTATGCGAAAAGATCGCTAAATGTCCTACGTGTCCAATATAATAATGCCTTCAGGATGTTGTTGCGGCTGCCTCGATTCTGTAGTGCATCGGGGATGTTCGCGCAGGCCCGCACGGATGACTTTGGGGCGATTATCCGTAAGAAAACGGCATCTCTGTTAGGGAGAGTGCGGGGCAGCCGGAATAGTATCCTGAGGACAGTAGCGGATCACTACGATTCGCCGATCATGAGGCACTTTGTGCACACACTCATTGGTATAAATTCATTGGTGTGTGCATAAAGTGTCTTGTGTGAGGGTATTTGTTTTTAATAATAAGCTCAATTTAATGTAAATTTAATTAATGTAGTACTAACCCTAGAAATAAGGCATTTTACTAACCCTAATGGATCTATGAAATCTGAATAAATAAATAAATTATTATAATTAAATAAATAAATTATTAACCGATCGGCAATCACCGGTGAGGACGGTATCTGGATGGATTTCAACTCGAGCGTTTTCCGAGTTTTGGAAGGCACGTCACGCACGCCATTTGTCCTGGTTATCAGGTGACTATCAGGACACTAGGGGCTGATGATGTTGATGATCCCGAAAGGCAGATGGCGGCCGCCTGAGCATAATCTCGTGGCCTCCTCGTTCTCCGTACCTAAACCCCCTAGATTTCTTTTTCTGGGCTGCATATAAGAAAAAGTGTGCTGGAAACCAATACAAAATCTACTTGAACTGTGCTATAAAATTATGGGTCTCTCGCTTTAAAATAAGCAATATATTCATGGTATAAAAAGTGTCAAGTGTTGTACCGTATTGAAATTGTGAATAAATGCGCCATCTTTTGAAGCTACTTGCCGCGGTTAGTGTATATACCTATATACGTTTTTTTTTACTATGACGTGTCAAAGTTCACTGGCATTATTTCTAAACCATGACCCAAGCAAATATCCATCAAATATCATAATTTTTGACTAAATTTTCAATTTTCTGTTTGATTTGTGACTACGATTTGATGGCATGGTTTTTTAGTAATAACATTAATAAAAATACGATGCAAAATTGGGAGTGTTCAGTGCCCAAAGATATGGTCTAGGGTGTCGATTTTCAATTCTTTCAAATGCGGACCATAGTGCTGGTATAGACTAGTCTTTCACCCAGTACCCACTTGACGTTAAGTGTTGGGTTGGGACACCCTATGCGTGAATTTTACTGATGAGATTAGTGATTTCGCTGAATGTTTGTTTCGTCTAGAATACCCTTCTATAATTATAATAAAACTGTAGAAACAGCGTCTATTGAATATATTTACCAAAAACTGATTGGGAGTTATGGAAGAAGAATAACCAGAATGCAAAGAGATTTTTTGTCTGTCTGAACATGCTTACGACTTATAGTCCAAGATCCCAAAGCCACCAGACCTTCCTTATTTTTTGATGAACAAAATGGTGTTGAATTATATTGTAGAATCCTAGGGGCCAAACATTTCCGAAATTGTTGGAGAAGCTCACTTTTGCACGAATAATGCCTTGACGCTCGTACCTACTCACATTGTTATTCTATTTCTATTTAGGGAATGTTTGGCCCCAAAGATTACCCTGGCTGCTTGCAAAATGTATTTAAATAGTTCTCTGAGTATTACTATTTGGTTATGCCATAACTTTACATTATGAACGACTTTACCGATTGAATCCATGTTTTTTTAGGTTTTCTTATAATCTGGAGAAGGTTCTTACGGTAAATTAAAGAAAACTTAACGGTAGGGTAGAGTAGGGTAGGATAGGATATCCCTCGCGTACACGGGTGAAACCGGGGGCGTGTTGTGTCATTGACGCCGGATAACGAGACGAAGGCCCGGGTTCGAATCCTACAATGAGCTTGAGATTATAAAGGAAAACATCGTGAGGAAACCATAGCACGGTGGTAGGGTACTTTGTAGTACCCATCAGCTGGCTACCACCCTTAAGTTAAAATTCTGTCGCCAAGCACCTATCGGTGTATTGCTGCACTTGAGAGTCAGTTCCTTCAAGGCTTTGTGTGCTTACCACCTTCAGCCACATCATCACAGACACATACGGTGAGATTGTGGTCTAACACTACTGACCAAATATCATATTAATACCACGAATATTCTAATCATTATGAAAATATCATTTAAATGTGTAATCGTGAGTTTAACCCAAGCTCATTTTATGAATCAAACAAAATTCATAATAATCATAATCAGATAAAACTGATCTAAGCTAATAACTAAGCCAATGACGAATTAATATTTTACGTTTTCCAAAAAGGCCTTGCCATCGAGTTAGAGTATTAATAGAGTGACTGTAGGTACTAGAGTACGGTCCGTGAGCAACGGTCCTAATGCCTTGAAATGAAACAATTGAAACGAAGTGCGCATACATAGTTTGAACGACTAAAATACATATAATGAAAGCCAAATTCACGTTTTTAATCGACGCTTTTACCGAGTACAATTTACAAGGCATCCATGTCAACATTTTGTCTGACTGTAAATTAACTAGCGGACGATATATCCGTGAATGCATCTATATTGAAACTGCAGTGCTATTCTGTAACGTTCATTTGCAAAATCACTTCTGAATCCGCGATGAGATTAGAATTTCATATTCTTAAACTGAGTGAGTTCGACACTTGCGCCACCGAGTGATGACGGAAGTGAGAAGAACTACGACAGGTGAGTATTTTGACGTTTTTCAATAGGATTTGGTATTCTGAAACGTAATTTACCCGCCAATTCAGTTGCGAGGTGAGTTGCGAGATGACTTTCGAGATGATTTACCTGTTACAGAATAGCATAGCAGCTCACGCTTCGCACAAGGTAACGACTAACTTTATTAACGCTATCACTCTATAATATTCTAAATCTATGGGCCTTGCTGTACACCTAATTACACAAGTTGTTCTGCCGCCAGCCGTTTTCCGCGCAAGCGAATGTTTACAACATACAGTGCGCCTCAAATCGCTTATTATAACGTACCAACAAAATATCAAATTTGGCAATGTCCTATAGATAAACGGAGTGACTCAACCCGATAACTGTGAACTGCGATATCTATATCAGCATATATCAGATAAACAGTTAAGGTGTGCGTAAGTTAACCACTACATCAGTCATCATGAGTGCCTTAAAGAACTATTTTAAGCAGGAGACGCAGTTGTCAATGCTCGCATTGGAGCATCCCATACCATCTGACTTTTACCTCAGTGTTTGGCAAACGAACCGTTCTGCCGTTCCTCTTTTGATATGGCGGGCTCTGCTCTTCCTTGCATCTGTCGGCATAGTGTTATCGTCTATGATATTATATATTATAAACGGTAAATTCAGTTTCTGGTTCATATATTTGACGCACTGGGGACTTATGAGCATCACATTTGCAACTGGATTAGCTACAGTTGTTTCATTGCGCTGCTATTTTTATGGACCTTTAAGTGAGTACCTACTTAATTTTACTTATAGTATAACATGAATTCAATTGTTGTTTATTTTCTATCCATTTATAAGCGCCTAATATGTTAACTATACGAATACCACTAAAATGGAATATGCTATATACTTATACCTATTAATATGATAATTTTTATACTTCTGTTTCCCGGACTTACTAACAACTTACATACGTACAAAATATCAAATAGACCTTCGCAGGTACTTACGAGTATGTATAATCTGTCACTAATAATCTAATACCGGTTCGGAATGTTGCATTTGCCGAGAAGAGCCGGCAATAAACGCAGCAATTACTCTTTTCAAAACAAGCTTAGATTAATTACATAATAATTTATATTTTTCAAACTGCTCGTACCTCGATAGCAAAGTGATTGAGTTGCGACTTCTTCAGTCTTTATCATAAACATAATTGATCCATCGAACCATAAACAAGATATTATTTATATATTTGTTAAAACGATGGACAGCATTTTACAAATGTTTTTGAATCTACTATCTTAATTCCATTCTCAGCCTATAGCAATAATGATTACTGACGATATGATTATAGCATTAATTCACTGACAGATTGTTTGCATTGCTAATCATGACAGGCGCGGATTTCTGCCTGCCATGGTACGTGAAAACCTACTGGGTGGTGTACAAC
This sequence comes from Achlya flavicornis, assembly GCA_947623365.1. Taxonomy (NCBI): domain Eukaryota; kingdom Metazoa; phylum Arthropoda; class Insecta; order Lepidoptera; family Drepanidae; genus Achlya; species Achlya flavicornis. Next base: position 4,895,574 of record OX392469.1, read on the forward strand.
ATCGCCGTTCCCCTGGCCTTCCTCATCACCATCTTCTATTGGACCTTGCTTTTCGAAGGTAAGATATTTATATATATTATATACAATATTCAAGGATATGCATGTATAAAGAGTAGATCAGATAATCACCTGTATAAATATGTTATATGGAATTGAAACATAAATATTTTGTTTGACATACCAAACTAAAATATTCTGAAACCCTGTCAATTGAATTGGAGCGGCTGCTGTGAACCAACGAGTTATTTTGATGTATTTATTGACTCCGAGCTAATAGAAATTAATCTGATGAATAGCTACATATTGTCACCGCTCATTTAGATAATTACATATGAGTAATTTAAATTTATCTGCAATTATATCTTAAAATTTCCCATGTGTAATAATTAAATACCTACCTACATGTAACAATTCAATTCGAATGAAAGGTTTAAATAAATAGGAAAGTAGATACGTTCACAAGAATTTCCCAGTTCATAATTACATTGAGGTATTATTAAATTAAAACTAGAAAAAAACTTCTCGTGTCTTTCTCATAATTACCTATCCTGTCTAATATTACAAATGCGAAAGTGAGTTTGTTTGTTTGTTACGCCTTCACGCCTCAACTACTCAACGGATCATCATGAATTTGGCATGCAGATAGCCTATGGTATGGTATAGGTACTTTTATCCCGGGAACACGGGTGAAACCAACCGCGGGGGACAAAGTAAATAATAAAATAAGCCAATCTCATCTAAGCCTCAAAAAAGTCCCCGTAAACAAAGTTTATTATTACAATACAAATACAATAATTGGCAATATAAATTGATTAAATTTAGTTACCTAATTAGTATTTTGGACTAGAAACAGCATAAAAAATACTATCGTAGCGTAAGTAAATAATTTGTATGTTCCAACGCGAGACTAACATTCCCTAACGATCTAAGTTTTCGTTTGTCTGCTTATCCTAACTAATATTATAAATGCGAATGTGAGTTTGCTTGTTATAATCATGAAATTTTGCATACACGTTTTCAGGGGTACAGAAAGAATTCATTCAGAAAAACAGTAGGTACTGTAACCAGTAAAGAAAAATAAATTTTAGACGGTCGTCCGGCATGCGATTCGACCAACAACATTGATAGAAGAAATCTATATTAACGAGAGCGAAGCCGCGAGTAAAAGCTAGTTTTCTATAACTTCGATTATTAAATCTAATAATTACAATTTTTCAGCTGGTATAGAAGAAGAACTGAACCATGGTCTCGACGTGTCTGTCCACGGATTAAACTCTATCATAATGTTCTTCCTGATGGCAACGTCTTCGCATCCCAGTCGAATCCTGCACATATACCAGCCGCTCATATTTTGCATGTGCTACGTTATATTTGGAGTCATATATTATTTTGCAGGAGGCACAGACCAGTAAGTAATCTATACACTTGAAAATATACACGTCGAAGCCTTTCCACCCAAATATCCCAGAATTTCCTAGATTAGTGGTGGCGAACCAATGGCTCGTGCCACGTGACAAAATAATTCGGGCACGCCAATAATTAACGAAACCATATGTTATATATACTTAGTACACAAATACTTAATGTATTTTTTGATATTTGACATCTTGCACGAAAGTTCATATCACAAAAGAGCTGGGATATCTTAACACCTGGGTTTTAACAAGACTCGACTTAAACCGTCTTTTGTAATAAGGGCTGGGTTTTAAATTAAAAGCATCTAGTTTTATTTTTTTAAGTCACTAACTCCCCGCCAAATGAAAATTAACCACTTATTGAAAGTATATCTGCCGAAGACGGCTACAGTTTGATATGTATAGAATAACATTAGTTTCTGAAAAACTGGCAGTTAGTCAAGATTGTTTGATGGCACGTCACGTTTACATTATTTTATTTATTATAAAAATTTGCACGTTCACTAATAAAGGTTCGCCATCTCTGCCAGATAATACCTAAAAGTCACCCACTTTTGTGTATTGAACAGGTGTACGAATACATTCGCAGTGCAAACAATAACTTTGAAAAGTCGATAAATCACGAACCACTGGCTTGGTTTATCAGCTGTACTGTAGCATGTTTGATACGAAAATGTTAGTAGGTACTTGAGTGTACACTTAAATATTTAACGAACTTAGGTTGTTGTAAGCAATTACATCCAAAGAAGGCTCTGTACCCTGAGTGTAACGCTTCCAAAGAATTAACGTAACTAACGCGTTTACGTATTTCTAAGAGAACTTGTACTAAAAACGCTTTTTTTTTTATACGACTAAGTTGGTATACAAGCATACGGCCCGCCTTATTGGTAAGCGGTTACCGTAGCCATATGGACACTTGCAACACACGAAGCATCGCTCACGCATTACCGACCTTTCCCCCCTCCCCTATGAGCTCTGGCGACCATACTCACGCGCAGGAACACAACTTTACAGAACATAAAGTTATTTGGCTGCGGTATTCTGTAAGGTGGAGGTACTTCCCCAGTCGAGCTGCTCTTTGAGCGAATAAACGCTATGCTATTCCTCTCTCAATCAAAAAGCAAATGCGTTAGTTACTTCAATTCTTTGCAAGCTTTACACTCGGGGTACTGGTCATCAAACCGTTGCAGTGGGTATTGACTGATTATCAAATCATTGTTATTTTTTTAAATAGGCCTTCACAGTCACTTACGAATTTTTTGCCTGTAACGTAAGGTTCGGAAGGTTGCTTTTGCGGGAAGAGCTCCGGAAATAAGATCAGCAGTATTTTTCAAACAAACTCATAAAACTAGGGACTTTCAAGGCCAGAGTGAATAGGTTCAGAGGTTAGGAATAGATTTTCGTAAGCGTGTTCCATCTTACGCTTCGTCTTCATCCCTTAGAGTCGGGTCAGTAGCCAAAGACAAGATCATTTTATTTAAAAAAAAGCTTAAGTACATTGATTCTATAAGTTATATTTCAAGAGTGTGCTCTACATTTAAACGTTGTCATGGGATTTAACTCTTATTTTATTTTCGATGGTAAAAACCTTCTTCTCGTTACAGGAAAGGTAACCGGTACATATACCCAGTGGTGAACTGGGCTGAACCGGGCTCAACAATTGTAGTAGTACTGATTACGGGACTGCTCTTATTGGTACTTCATTTCGTCACAATTGGTATTGCGTTGGGTCGCAATGCTCTATCCACACGCTACGTCAAACCACCGAACCCTACTACTGAAGACGGCATGCCTCTTAGAAGAACACCTCAAGTGCTATAAGTGTGAAGAGTTATAGTGAAGCCTCAAAGCCTTTAAGGATAAGAGTGTAGGAACTACGTTTAAGCAATATGATGAGAAATCTTCTCTTGCCTACAAGTATGTGTAACGTGCCTTAGAATTATTTAAGTTTAGGCACGTTACACCTTACGACATAGTCAAAACATTTAAAACCTTGAAAGTTAAACGCACTGGGGACTTATGGGATGTATCCGTAACTGTTTTGCAGGGTATCATTGATGACATTGCTCCGCATTTAGCTTTAGTATTTAACAAATGCGTTGATTTCGGCCAATTTCCAGATTTAATGAAATATAGCAAAGTTATACCTTTGTTCAAGGCGGGAGATCCCAGTGATCCTTCCAATTATAGACCAGTTTCCATTTTGCCAGCCTTGAGCAAAGTATTTGAAAAGATTATTTTAACGCAATTGCTCGCTCACTTTAATTTGAATAAACTATTACATAGTGAGCAGTATGGGTTTACAAAGGGTCGTTCAACTATTGATGCCGGGGTAGCACTTTTAAGAAATATTTTTAACGCTTGGGAGAAATCACAGAATGTTATTGGAGTATTCTGTGATCTATCTAAAGCCTTTGATTGTGTTGATCACCGGACACTCATACGTAAACTAAATTATTATGGGGTTAGGGGCGCAGCACTTGATCTGATGAAGTCGTATCTCGGGGATAGAATTCAAAGTGTTGATGTCAATCGTATTAAATCATCTGGTTCTCCTGTGCTTATGGGGGTGCCGCAGGGCTCTATTTTAGGTCCTTTTCTATTTTTAATTTATATTAATGATCTTCCTTTTTATGTCAAAAATACCTGTGGAATTGTACTGTTTGCTGACGATACCTCACTGATTTTTAGTGTTGATAGACTGAAATCTAATTTTGACGATGTAAACGGTGCATTATCTCGGGTATTAAACTGGTTTACTGTAAATAATCTAGTTTTAAATGCAAAGAAAACTAAATGTATTAAATTTGCACTACCTAATGTTAAAAAAGTAGGCTGTAATTTAATGATAAATAATGAACCTTTAGGTCTTGTTGAATCATCAGTATTCTTAGGGATTACTTTAGACTCGAAACTTCAATGGGGCAACCAAATATCATGTCTTTCGGGAAAGCTCAGTTCAGCTGCTTATGCAGTTCGAAAAATTAGACAGCTAACAGACGTAGACACAGCTCGATTAGTTTATTTTAGTTATTTCCATAGTGTTATGTCTTATGGCATTTTACTTTGGGGTATAGCTGCTGATATAGAAACCATTTTTATTTTGCAAAAAAAAGCAGTGCGAGCTATTTATAATATGAGTTCTCGAGCTTCCCTCAGAGATAAGTTTAAACATATAGGTATCCTCACAGTAGCATCGCAGTATATTTATGCAAATATATTATTTGTACATCAGAATATTAATATTTTTGTAAAAAAAAGTGACGTGCACTCTTTTAATACTAGAAATAAGCATAAACTTGTGACCTCTGCTTATAGACTCCAAAAAGTGCAAGGTTCATTTTTAGGACTGAGTATACAATTTTATAATAAAATCCCTAATAAAATTTTGAATTTACCGTCACATAAGTTTAAGGAATGTATTAAGGCCGCTTTAGTACAGAAGGCTTACTACAATATTACCGAATATTTAAATGATAAAAATGCTTGGGTGTAGCGCTCGCTCTACAGGAAACATCTGATGTAATAAATTTAAGTTTGATTTTGAAAAGAGTAATTGCTGAGTTTATTGCCGGCTCTTCTTAGCAAAAGCAACCTTCCGAACCGTGCATTAGAGTATTAGAGTTTGACTATTCATAAGTGCCTGTGAAGGCCTATTTGAATGAATAAATTATTTCATTTCATTTCATTATTTAATTATGTTATAGATTATTGCTAAGCTGATGAATTAATGAAGTGAAAACAATATAGATCGATTTTTAAGAATCTATGCTATGAGTATAACTATTTTAGTATGTTGCGGCGCTATGTAAAATAACTTGTCCGCACTGAATGCATATAAACTACGCAATGTGGTGTTTTACCACAGGCAAAAAAGAAAGAAATACTAGTATGTCTGTATACCAGAACAAGCTGTATACTTACTACTAAGTAGGTAGGTACTACCCATAGGTAGACACGAAAAGTACCACCCAAGAATCTTATATACTGGGTGGGGATTTCGAGATGGCATATTTTCGAAACCTATGTTGGGTTAGTCATGCTGAACAACTTTTACCATGGGACCAACACAGAAATCTCAATTTTTTTTTTTACTTTTCATACATTATGATAGAGCAAGGTTGACATTTTGTAAGAAAAGTTAAAAAAAAAATGAGAATTCACTATTGGTCCATAGTAAAATTTGTTCAGTATGACTAACCCAACATAGGTTTCGAAAATATGCCATCTCGATATCTCCACCCAGTATAAGATTTCTTGTATAATCTTAATTTCTTATATATAATATGTTGCTACCTCCTTAAATGTACTGCATTAAAGAATAGATATCCCACCTTATTTATATGGTTTTATTTTCCATTAGAATTATTTTCACTCTTTTTATGGCTCACATAAAGTCTATTGTGTAATTTGTCATCATGACACCTGCTAATCAAAGCTGCCAATGTTGTCAGAAACCAGTTTTAATTACTTCAATATCAGGATATGATCAATATGAACGAATCAACACAAATTAAAACGTATCGTACAGTGCTAATGTGCTACGTGATATAAGAAAACTAGAAAATAATCAATTTGTTATTTAATAATCAATTATGGTTTCATGGGATTCATATTCATCTTTTCTCCCGTACGTAATTGTTGCTTATCTTCTCATAACTAAACTATAATTACATTGATAAACTCTAAATGTGATAAACATCAAATTAAAGATAGGCGGTCATTTACCAGTAAAGGTTGTGTGACCAAAAGCGGATAATCATAATAGATTCCTGGGTTTGTTCATATACCGTCAACCGATCTCAAACTTTACAGATCTTGTACACACGGCTACACACACATCAAGCTATATACATTTCCATTATATGCTGTACGTGGATTACTTTATTGCAATGAAATTCAGATTGAAACAACCTCTGAATTGTTAGAAATATTACAAAATCGGAAATGGTTCCATTTTTAATAAACTACTGTTTGTATTTGCAGTTACCAGAACGTAAAAAAGTTATCAGAAAACACCGATTTCAATTCGAAAATGATTGAAACTTTTAGCAACAATGTTACGTAATCGCCCCACTGATCTCCCATTGTACCGAAATACTATACAATGCGAGATCAGCTTATATTGGAAATGTACAGTTTGATGCTTTTCAACCATTTTTGAATCGAAACCGGTTCAATATAGAGTTTTGTGCAAAATGCAAACAATGCTTCATTCGAAATGGAACTATTTACGATTTTGTAATATTTCTACCGATTAAGAAAATGATTGCAACAAAGTTACGTAATCCACGTACTGATAACTGATATTCTACATTTATACATAATCGGGACTGCATCCGATATTCCATTACATATAACACTAGTATAAGAATTACGCCAATAAGAATCGCAATCTGTGTCAAGGTTGTTTCGTGCTTTTTGATAATGACCCTCTCATTCATACAAAACTAAGACAGGTCGCCGGTCGTTGTATTACTTGCTTCGATCGATGCAACTGGCTACCTAGCTTGAAATTGTTGATATAATTAATTGATGAAATTTGGCCAAAAAGAATAAATAGTTATAAATAATATGTACTGTTTTATTTCGGGAATGCGATTTATCCAGATTTATCTAAAGCGATAAAGAAAAAGATATTTATCGCTTAGGTATCCTACTCATAACTTTCATTGTCATTTTTGTCCATCTCCAAAATCCGCACATCCTACCTAGGTCTCGGCCGTAATCTCAAACTATTTTTTTATACGGCGAACTTTAACATTTAAATCAGGAAAAGCAAGTGGTTCAATTACAAAACGTTAACTCATCGTAACCCAGTTTGTGTTTAGAAAACTAAGTAATTATGTAACTAAGGTTAGGGTTTGCGCAATTTGCAGTGTTGCGACCTGCGGGTAAGATTTTGGTGGCGGGCAGTCGCTGACTGTCAGTCGCCGGACCTGTTTGCAACACCGCGCCGCGCCGCGCCAGTGCCTGCGCCGGCGCAGCCTCACACTCAACAATCGTTCTTAGTTTTCGTATTTTTATCAACATCAGCTCATGCACTGGAACTTTAATCATCGCATTGTCTCGAGACAATCATCATAAACACAACCTCGGCGAAAATAAGCGTGAGATATTTTTCCGTCAATATTTTTAAATATAGCCAATACTGATATAGGGTTCTGATAATGATAGATCTTCGATAACGACTCGGGACAGGCTCTCACGAGCATTCTCCATTGCTCGGCGGCGCGTGTTGCGAAACATAGTTTTATCTCGAATTTGAAAACTTATCTGAAGTGCTAGAAAATAACGCTGTTACGTTTGCAATTTCCATTGAACATGGATTAGAAGTGATTCATGAGACTGAAAAAGTGACGAAAAATGTTAAAATTTTATAGAAAATCCGTTTCCCTGTCGGATTTGTGGGTGTCGTCGAACGATAAGTTAAGTGATTTTTACGCGTCGTCATGGCAACGGGGAGATTCACCTGTGCCTCTCCTAGTGGTGAGGATAGTCCTGGCGTCGCTGGCGCTGTCCATCCTCGTGTGGTCACTGGTGGAAGGAAACTCAGCATACTGGCTCATTTATCTTACCAACTGGGGGCTGCTGCTTGTAACCCTGATGACTTTAAGTGGACTATTAGTTTCGGGCTTCGCAATAAGCAAGAAAACACTGGGTTAGTACTCATTTAATTATTATATATTGAAAAACAGTCATAGTATCCTGTTATCGTGAATTTATAGCTACCGTAAAATACCTTACAAAGATAACGAAATCTGTCGTAACGGACACTTTCATGCTACAAGTTTTTATTTAGTATTTCAGATACATTCATATTTGACACCATACTTTCATTTTATAATATAACATTAGTACATAATCAAGCTAAATTCAAGTAGAATTTGAAAGGTAAATTAATATTTTTTAAGAAAAAAGTGGTCGTGGGTAGCATGATTAGCCGTTCTGGATGGGTGACCGCCTAGTGATAGGACATAAACTGACCTAAACCGAACTATATATTTTACCACCAGTTCGGTTGTCAGCCTTCAATTGAGAACCAGCAAAAACTCACCAAGGTAAGGATAGTTAAACGCACGTTAGGTACAACGTATCCGTTCTTCTTGTTATTTTTAACCGACTTCAAAAAAAGGAGGAGGTTCTCAATTCGGTTGTATGTTTTTTTTTTTTTTTGTTATGTTTGTTACCTCATATCTCCGTCATTTATGAACCGATTTGGAAAATTCTTTTCTGGTCTGGTAGGGTACACTTCCCGTTTGGTCCCATTGTCATCAGATCAGGATTTGATCACTTCTTCGTGTACTTTGAAGTCGGTTTAAGTTTTTTGTAAAACAGTCCAATTATTTGTATAAATTGTTCACATAAACAGTCGTTCAAGATTTTGTTTCTTAGTAAAAATAAACTGGCCATAAATTAATAGGTAGTCAGACAATCTTTTTTTTCCTTCTTATCTGTTCTTCTCAGTTGGCTGAAAACCAAACCGGTGGTTACTGTGTAAGTAGGATCATACAGCATGTAAACACACATGAGGAGTCTCACGATTCTACAAATAAATAAATTCACAATAATTATTCCCGAAGAGGCGTAAATATCAATTTTGAATGCTGGAATACACTAGTAGGCGTCTCTATATTCACCGAACATATTTTATGTCCCGATGAGATTAGTCCCGATATGAAAGTTCATCCGATGGATGAACGCTTTCTTGAGATCCTCTATATAGAAAAGAGAAATTTCTGTATGACTTATCATACAAACTTTTTTTAATGTATCTAAAACAACAACTAGAACTCATATTACCTTCAATTAAGTATAACGTATCTATATTTAATTACTAATGAGTCAAACTCCACTTGAAAAAAAAACTGTTGGTAGTCGCTAGCTAGAAATTTACTGGTATACCTAGTGGAGTGGTTTAAAAAATAGCACAAATAAGAGCTAGTCTACAAGCGAGGTACTTCAAAGCTACAACAGCCACTCGAGCACATGAGAGACCAGATCATGACTTTGTGGCAGCAGCTTATCGAAGCTAGCTAGTAGTAGTTAGAGGTGTGTAACTCATCAAAAATACGCGAGCTGCATAACAGCTCACGGCTCAGGTGTGTGAGCCGGTTCAATGACTCAGCTCGCAGGTCAGCTCAATTTGTATGTACCTATAGTTCACGATAAGCGGGCACGCTCAATGCGTATCGCGCGTCCAATCGAGCCGACTGAGCTGCCGCGATTCGTTTGACTCCGCCCGCCGAGCGACTTTTCATACTTTAGAGTTGGAATTATCTAGTTATGTCACATATTTATATATTGAATTAAATTATTATTTAAATGGTTTAGAACGAAATAATAATTTGTAGATTAGAATCACAAGAATAATCTATGGAGGGAGTCGCAGATACAATAGGAGTTGGATTGAGCTGTGAGCTAGTCATTTTGTTGTTGAGCTGTAGCTCAACGGCTCAAACCCGTGTGATCTGATTCATTGAGCTGGTTCAGAGCTGAGTTACACACCTCTAGTAGTAGTAGCTGTAGCCGCGGCCTACCATCAAAGCCTCAAAAGATTTTGAAACCTTCATGATAGTAGTATCTTTATATAATTTATAATAGCTGTATAATAGCTCAGAGTATATAAATACTAGATAATAGTAATCTTTCTAACAATAAACCCTATCAGTTAAAAGCAATGTGTCTGATATCTCTATTAAACAATTTCCTATGTTTAATTTAGTAATATCACCGCTGATTGTTAAGGTTTAAAATAAAATAACTATTATGAACTTTATGACAGCAATAAAGGCAGATTCAATAACATGGCATTCAATAAGTATAACAATCGAAGAATTAAATACATGCGGTACGTTCAATATTATTAGTGTCTCTATCGAGAGAGCATGACCAAACAGTCTCTTGTGTTACCTGACACTTTTAATAATGTATGAACTGGCTGTCTTTAGGTGTCCCCTTCGGAACCTTACTCTTTGGCCATATAGAAAGTTTTCCTGTAAAATTCCAACTCATGCCAGAGCGGACAAAACCATTTCAAGCAAAGCAATGCCCTTTGTACCCAGTTCCTCGACGTCATTATCTTACTTCAAAATAAATGACGCAGGTTGAAGCCGTTCACAATTATTACTTCCCACGGCTATTATCATTTAGTATTGCGATGTTAATTTTAAGATTATAAGTTCCTACTTAGATTATCGTTTAATTTTGCAGAAATGACTTACAAAGAGCTATATGCTCGAAAAGGTGTGGCCAATCTGCCTAAAAAGATTTCTCTCAATCGGTACACGCACTCCTCTCGCAGCACCACTAGCTACTGACAGTAATTTTGCACTGGCACCTTTAGTTACCTTTTTTTTGAGATGCCATTTAGTAGTGGCGGGTCACCCAGGATTAGAAATTTGATTTGGCAGGCGTCCCATTGCCTCAATCAATAGCCCATCAAACAGTCCAGCAAGTTGTTGTATTGTGCAAGGATAGGTAATGGCTATGGATTATAAACCTGTTTCCTTACTCAACCACCGCATTGCTCTATTATTAGTAGGTAGCCACTAACGGCAGAACTATATAAATATCTTGCAAAGTTGCAAATAAACTCTCAAGTCATCTCAAGCGTCATGTTAGCAAGAAAGACTCATTCCGTAAACGACAGTGTAATTAATTGGCGTATCGCATATTTGTGGTCAGATTGCCGTGTCATGTTATGCAGTGACATATGTTTTGCGTCAGGGTGAGCCGCATCCGTGTCGCATCAATTAGCTCTAATTCAATAGGTAAATACCTACAATGTAATATAAAAAGTACCCGTAAGATCTTCTCCTGAGATGACAATGTGGATACTTTGAATTTATTCCAAACTATAGGATAGATTGCTGTGGGGTTTTTCCATTTTGTTACTAGATTACGACAATACAGAGAATCAAAATAAAAACCATATTAATTTCCGTATCACTTACATGTTTTTTTTTTACTTTATGTAGTCCTGTGTTTCACCACACTCTTACCATAATAAGTGATGATGTAGCCGAAGGTGGTAAGCACACAAAGCCTAGAAAGAACTGGCACTCAAGTGCAGCTGTATATTATGCTACTATACTATTAATATATATTATTATTATGGTCTCAATCAGGTACGTATGTATAGTGCAGTACATTTCGATCAAAAACCTATCCTGAGTAAGTATTCTGACAAGATTCATTCATAACTCAAATCAACTTCATGATTTAGCAATATTTTGTCACCAGTCACACCTGTCCATCGTATTGCCACATTATATGCCTTATGGTAAACTGTGGTATTGCAGTGATATAGACAGGAAGGGGGACACACGCATGTACAACACTATCATTATAGTGTTACGTAATAAATACAGAACTACCACATCAACACACACATACTTATCACCTAACCTTGAAGGGAAATAGAAATGTCAATTTCGTATTCAACGGCTATACTCGCTTCCTACTCCATGTTGTTTGTAAATACAGGGTGTTGTTTTGCATTCGTGCCATATTTACAGAACCAATAGTAAATGATTTATTTAGTTATTATAAAATAGGTAATTAATTCTGGGCTTGATAAGTAAACAATTATTTAAGATTTATGATTAACGTCAAATCAGAATAAGACTTCATAACTGCACAGAATAGGTCTGCGATCCGGGGCGAGGGGAGAAACCGGGCCGCTGCGCAGCGGTCACCAATCTATATCTTATAAATCTTTATAAAACATCGTCAAACATGGGGAGATTTTTATTTTTACAAAACTTTGAAAATAATATTTAATTTTACGAGCATGATTTTATAATTGATTAGTGTTCTATACAAGGTAAATATCAACCTCCTTAAATATGGCACAATTGCAGAACAACACCCGGTATACTAAGGTACACTAATTTCGTGCAACGCTAAATGCTAAATACGTAATATTATGTGTAACGTTTTCATTAAAGACTTAAACTTGACCCGCTAGTTACTAACAGGTTGGTAAATGCACTTGTTTTTAAATGTTAGGGTAAGATGGGGCAATCGGATGTGGCTCTTTGTTTTTTTTTATACGGATAGACTTGTGTTTTGCTCAGTGCAGCAGTGTTACAAAATAATTGAATAGCACTAGAATGCAGTTTTGACAAGGTGTTGCTGGTTGGGACAGGGTTAGGGGGGCACAGTTTTATAATGTCAAATTGTGCCTTAGAAGGCATATGCCTATAACATAGTTTAGGTTCATTGTGACTTGTGAGCAAAAAATATCGAATTCAAATGCCATTCTATCTAACTTGTCATTACGTAGAGCTGAGTCAACAGAAAAACAAGTTGTCTGTTAATTTTAATATAAAGTAGAATAAGTAATTAAAGTTAATTTGGCCACATTCCCCCTTATTACAAAACATGGTTTAAAGCAAACCCAGGTTTTAAATAGCCTCGACTCTTGTTATATGACGTTAGAAAGTGACTGACTGACTGGTTTTACTAAACTTGCTTTAAATTCTCTTTTGTAATAAGGGGGTTAAGATAATATCAACCAACCCCAAATTACCCAACGGTATTACATAAAACAACAATATACATGTAGGTAGGTAGGTACACCTACCTACTTTAGTTATTACTGCCTACCTTATTTTTCATTATTGCTGCCTACGTCATACTGTTTATTTATAACATACCTATCAGTGGCGTGCATTGGTTTTCGGACTAGGTAGGCAGAATCATGGCCATACACGCCTAAATATGCCTCTTAGATAGATTATGTTTATAGACCCGATTCGTAAAATTGTTTAGGTCAGCGTATCATTCCACACACATTTGGTATGATTCATTAGCAAACAAAATACATAATAACAGAATAATAGATTCGAATAACAGCAGCCAGGTGTTTAATAAACATAATATTCTGTGTTAAAATGTCTAAGATTTTTACCTTTGTTTTAAATCCATGAATGTTTTGGAGTTGGTCTACAGCAAGTTACCTACTATTTTCAACAAACGAAAACTGACTAAAGGAATAATTTATCGACACATTTTGCATCTTCACCACAAAATTGCTTCATTTCACACACAATACACTTCATAGATACACTTCGCAAAATCACAATAAGTAAATAACAACAACATTGCATCCAATGCCAGCCAAACCATAAACAAACCAACACAAATAAATTGCGAAGTTATATTTGAGTTGCTCTAATGTTGGTAAAGTAGTTGTAACTGTAGTCTTTTTAATTTGGATGGGTTACTTTACTTACAACAGAGTAGGTAAGGTTACTTTTGGTCCATAAATCGCGAATGTCAAATGTCAGTATGCTACGCATAGCAAAAACGTGATTTATGCTTTCGTCGTATTATCTTAAAGATGTGTGTGTGTGTGTATGAATATGCCGAAATCGTTTTAGTGTGCGTGAATTGCCGTGAATTTGAGAGGCGAACTCGCGAGTGCCTGCTTGACAAAGTTTGAAATTTCGTATTGAATGTTAGGTTAGAATTTTTATTTAAAGTGATTATGTAGTTTGATTGAATCAAAATATTATTGAATTGAATCTTATGAGGTAGGCATTGCTTATTTGCCTATATGGAATGCACGCCACTGATACCTATGTACCTAAATAAGTACGTAACGTAGACAACTTATTCATTAAATAATTGAACATTTTTGTTCAAAGGCCGTGTTTACAAAACTTACGAATATCTAAACACTAAAATCTGCCTCCTGACATAAATTGTCACAGTTAGTCACAGGAAATTTCTGGTTAAAATTACAATTAATTTACTGACGACCTATTTTGACGGACTTCACGTTTAAAACACTTAGATAAGACTATTTTAGCTCTGACTGACTATTCAGTGAGGGTGGATGTGGACGGAAGATGGAATGTTTTTTTTTTAATTTACAATCGTTCTATCTATCTATACCTACTGGATCGTCAGCCTTCCATAGAACTGTTCCTTGCTCATCCAAAAATTTTTCCTTGTGAACATAAATATTTTTACGACGGAGTAATTTTAAAGAGATCTACTTAACTAAAGCTAGTACCTATGTATGGGAACTACCATCGGGTCGACAGATTACTAAATAGTTACAAAGTAACGTGCGCGCTACTGGCTCCGAGACACTTGGAAACCCGTTCCGTATAAATAGAATGTGCAGTCCAATTTGCAGCTAGAAACAAAGGTGGATGCTCTCGTATGATTTTCAGTAATAGCTCTATGCCACATCGAGATAGTTAATATATCGAAGTATTATGGGTTTCCAAAAGTAAAAATATGCGTGTAGTTATCGCATTTGAGTATATCGCAAAAAAAAACAAGAAAGTTGCGAAGAGTTTTTGCTTGATCGCCACACGCGACTGGTGCCTCAGTTTTGCAAGCGTATATACTGCTTACCATCAGGCAAGCCGTATGCTTTGTTTGCCACCATCAATATTATAAACTCATATCCATAATGTAAAACTTTTGTTTCCAGATTATGGTCCACTTCCATGGTACATGAGCATGTACTGGACCTTCTACAACTTGGCTGTAACCATAGCTATCACGATTACTGCGCTCTACTGGATACTCTTATACGATCCTGGTACGTAGATGAATCGAATGTTCCTTATTCTTAATTATTATTTATTTACTAGTTAACGCCCCGCGCTTCACCCACGTTCCCGAAGCACCAATAATTTTCCGGGATAAAAGGTATCCAGGCCAAATACGTGTGCCTTTCATCGGAATCCGTTTAGTATTTTTTACGCGAAAGAGTACCAAACATCCATACATCCTCACAAACTTTCGCGTCTATATTCGGATTGTTTTTTTGTGTGTTAAATTACCTACATAGTAAATCCTTTTTAATTAGGTACATTTTATATATAGTTACTTTATCAAAAAGTCATTTATTCAGTTTATGCCCTGGTAAGGCACTTATGAACGTTAAATTGGTACATACAGTTGAATTTTCTTGTAAAGACTATCTTCTCTTTAAAATCCTACCTTTTTTTTTTATACCACTAAGGTGGCAAACAAGCATACGGCCCGCCTGATGGTAAGCAGTTACCGTAGCCTATGGACGCTTGCAACACCAGGGGTAACACTCGCGCGCGCCCTTTTTGAAGAACCCCATGCTGTACTCCATTGGGAAAACCACGGCGGGGAGCTCATTCCACAACATGAGCGTCCGCGGAAGAAAGCTCCTTTGAGCCCGCACAGTTCGAAACAATTCTGGTTTCAATGTGTGAGGATGGATTCCCCGTCGATGGCGTGAGTTGCGATGGTGGAAGGTAGCCGTGGGCAACAAGTCGAACAATTCCTTAGAACACTCTCCGTTGTACAAGCGGTAGAACACACATAAGGAGGCAAAGTCTCTCCTCAGACTGAGCAACCCTTATCAAAAAGAGTGTGCATATCCCTAATATGATACATTATGGCTTTGCATGAATCTTTTAATAGTACATTATGATACATGTGTGCAAATTTGATTAGTAACACTCGAGGCGGTATTAAGCGCGTGAGCCGCAGGCGAACAAGGAAGCCGAGAGTTTAATAAATCAATGCACACGAGTGTCATACGACATTTTTCAACACACATGCGAGGAAAAAAACAGACTTCAATTTTGCAATAATTGTCACTTTACGAGCGAGTGTGTTGAAAAAGTTATAACACAATATCACTCGCAATCTCACTTATTTTACTTTGACGGCGTGCTACATCTGCTGTTATAAATGAATTTCAAACTCGATAAAATTCATCATTATGGGTATTTCCCCATAATAATCAAACAATCTTTTATTAATTTGACAGAAACAAAACTAGCTCTTGGCACGCGGGCTTTCTTGTTGGATGTAGCAACGCACGGAGTCAACTCCTGCGTCGCGATTGTTGAAGTGCTGGTGTCGCGCACGCCAGTCAGAATCCTGCACTTTTACCAACCGCTGGGGGCTGCGCTGTGGTACGTGGTCTTCTCAGCCGTCTACTATGCTGCCGGTGGGACTGACATGTAAGTGGTATCCCTTTATTTACCTATTTTAGGGTTCAATACCTAAAGGATGCTAACGGAAGCCTCCGCTGTCCGTCTTTATGTCAGTGGGCTGTATCTCATGAACCGTAATAGGTAGGCAGTTGATAGTATCGCAGAATGTGTATTTCTATTGCCACTATAACAACAAATAATAAAAATTAAAGAGAGCATATGGGGGCATACAAGAAATTTCGTTACGTTACGTGTGCGAGTCCGACTCGCACTTAGCCGGTTTTTTATTTTATTTCAAGCTGACTCGGCACCATACAATCTCAAATAGTCATGAAGCTTTTTGATGAATGATACATTTAATAAAAAAACTTAATCACCTTCAAGACTTGTACTTCCAACACTGCGCTTGACCCTACACAGGCACGTAGGTAAGCGTGTTGTTAAATTCTGTGTTGGCCAGCAAGCCATGTGTAGGTCAGTAGGACGTTGTATAATAAGTAATTACGGCTGAATGGTGTGTGACTAGATATAATCAACCTTGACCGAGCGGAGAAAGTTATGTAATGCACGATGATTTATGTCATAATAAAGAAGCCCTAACTATCACCGAATAATGTAGGTAGCATAGAGGAGTGAATGATTATATGAAATTCTGTTGTGTCATTATCATAAAATGGAAGATCATTTAAAAACTATGATACTTAAATGTTGATTTTGTGGCGATAAAAAAACACCAGTCACGTCACCTGTGATTCGGACTCGCACACGATGGCTTCCGTTAATACGTTTTATTTCATTTTATATTTTTTTGTTATAGCGGCAATAGAAATACACATTAAAACAAGTGCGAGTCAGACTCGCGCACCGAGGGTTCCGTACAAACCTGTAGGTATATAAGTAAATGGTAGTATAGACCTGAGTATTTGATATTAATTTCAATTTATGACGTATTAAAAAAAAACTACTTACTAGATCTCGTTCAAACCAATTTTCGGTGGACGTTTGCACCGTAATGTACATCATATATTTTTTATAGATTTATCATTCTCTTATTTTAGAAGTTACAGGGGGGGGGACACACATTTTACCACTTTGGAAGTGCCTCTCGCGCAAACTATTCAGTTTAGAAAAAAATTATATTAGAAACCTCAATATCATTTTTGAAGACCTATCCATAGACACCCCACACTTATGGGTTTGATGAAAAAAAACTTTTTGAGTTTCAGTTCTAAGTATGGGGAACCCCCAAAATTTATTGTTTTTTTTCTATTTTTGTGTGAAAATCTGTTCACAGAATACATCTACTTACCAAGTTTCAACATTATAGTTCTTATAGTTTCGGAAATAAATGGCTGTGACATACGGACAGACAGACAGACAGACAGACAGACAGACAGACAGACAGACAGACAGACATGACGAATCTATAAGGGTTCCGTTTTTTGCCATTTGGCTACGGAACCCTAAAAAACGACGAAGCGCAGAAAAGTTAGGTTGTGCCCTTGCGCTTCGCTTGGCTCGTCTTCTGTGAAAAGAATCAAGGCGAGATCCATACATTGATTTGTACAGAAAAATAAAACATTTTAGAGGGTTTTGAATCACTTCCAATGTTGAGATTACATTACCAGCAACATATTAATATACTTGAAATATTTTATAAACCCCGCAAAACAGAACAACAACATAACGGTTTTGGTCGCGAATAGTCGCGATTCGCCGGCGCGGGCGTGCCATAGAAATTTGCATTTTTATCCCGGAGTTGTAAAAATATTTTATATGGCTCAAGTTATTCCTTAGGCACCAAGGATCAATTATAACTTCATTGTAACGTCTCTAAAAATCTTTAATTTTTGTACAAATCTCGCCATGATCCTTTCAACATTCTACCTGTTACGATTTATGATAAACCAGTGACAGATAGAAGGACGGAGGCTTAGTAATAGGGTCCCGCTGGCACCCTTTGAGTACGGAACCCTAAAAAACATTGCAATCGGAAAGGATTTGTCCATTTCATTACACTCTCTAAATAAAATCCAATGATATCGGAAGCTGAAATAGTTAGGTATTGATATCCTAAAACTTACCATAATCTTTTGACTTCCAGAAATGGTTTCCCATATATCTACGAGCTTCTAGACTGGCGGAATGGGAAGCAATCAGGCATACTAGTGACTGCGTGTGCAGCTGGCGTGATACTTATTTACTTATTGCTGTGGGGCCTTGCTGCGTGCAGGGACAAGATATCAGTCTCCCTGGTCCGGACGATCAGCATGGACCTACCCCTAGCGCCGCCGGATCAACATATGACGGTGTAATGTAGCTCTCTAAGTATAAAAATGTTATAGAACTTTACGTACTTTTGACGTTAGGTATCTTCATTTTTCCCAACGAATTCTGTGTTTAATATGTATTATATATATTAGGGGACTACACATCATTTGGATAAATTATGTATATACATGTAAAAGAACTTTGAACGAAGCCGGCAGCCTCGTTTTCATCTTATCACTAAAAACATTTTTCTTCATGGAATCGTTTAAGGTCTATTTAAAAAGGTAGATAGGTACTTTATGCGAATTTATTAGATAAAATACATTAAGTAAAAATAAAATAAACATTCATTCAGTTTTGAAAGAAATTGCTATAGCATGAATGTTGCGCATTGTATATTATTATGTCATAAGAAACATTAAGTATATTGTTAGTATACGTAAGGGTTTCAATAAATTAAACGTGTGACTTGTTGTAGTATAAGACAATTTGTAAATAAACATTATAAATTAAGCGAGTGTTTCTTAATCTTTAAATAATAATCGAGTTGAATAATACAAAGATTATATTAGAAAAACATTTATTACATACTAATATAGCAAAATCTGCATTAAACACAAAGCAACTGATTAAAATTATGATTAATAACAAACTAAATAATTATGATATGTGATTAATTAAAATTTGACTTAGCGTGTCCATGCTGTGCTGACATGTGATAGTATGTATCAATTAATATTTCATTCTTCATCATTTTTTTAACAAAACAAAATAACTATAACCAGAATAAAAACTCATTTATAAAAATAATTTCGAAATACCCCTCACTAGGTACCTATACAAATCAACAAAACGATATCATGATAATAATTTGGACAACAGTCTCAAAAAATAAGCCATCCGAAGTTTACCGTGTATATCCAAAAAAAAAAATCTTATTTACAATTTATACTTAGTAATTAGTTTACTAAATAGTGAATCGCAAACATGCAACGAGGGCACAATCAAACGACTGGAACAAGGTAATAATCTTGAGCCACTGAACTGAAAACTGACCGAAGGCCAGTATCCAAACAAAATATCTTCATTCAGTCGTTTGAATCAACATTCGAGCCATCAATTTATTTTTACGCATCATTTGGTTCGAGTAATCTATTATATTAATTTCCCAAACTACGGAAAGCTCACGTATTGCATTTTATTTCGGGTAACTTCGTTCCGAGTTTTGATTGGAACTTCACGAGCAGTTTCATACTAGTTTTCCATACAGATCATGCATATTCTAACTTAGAAAAGTTCTTAGAAAATCATTAGGTTTACATTATGGTTAGTAAACGAACTTATCAACAAAATATTGTTTCAAGGACATTTTTCTTATTATGTTTAGATTACGTTAGACAAGACGTATGACATTTTATTCCCATGTTCCATGGATATATAACTATATAACATCGACGGAAGAATATTAATAATGTTAGAAATATGACTATTAGTAGGAATTAATAGTGTACAGAGATTTCATAACTTTGTTAAAAAAGTGTAGTCTAAGTTATCTTCATCCATTAAACTTTCATTATTTTAAGCTTCCAGATGTATTCTAATATGTATTCACTTACATGCCGTTAGTTATATAGTATAGGTATTATGGTCCTCCCAAGGAACAGTTATATAACTACTAATTATACCTATACTACGGTAAATTATGTCAAATCAGTAACGGGAACATTAATTATGCTATCTATCGTTACAAATGACCACAATCAAACATACCTATTACTCTTAAAACTAAAAGGCATTTCTAGAGATCATTTTATTGGCGATTCTTTATTAATTTGGAATATTTAATCAGTTTTTAATACACTCAATTTGTTTTGTCTTACATAAAACAACACAAGGAAAGCTCACACTACTGGGAGTAAGTATACATCTGAGCTTTTACTCTTAAAACGCCATCTATCTACATACTAATATAATTAAGCGGAAGAGTTGTTTTGTTTGCTTAAACGGGCTAAACACTATTAGGAAGCTACATTATCCGAGAGTATTAAAGGCTACTTTCTATCCCGGACACGCGTGTAGGACCGCGGGGAAGTGCTAGTAGTAATTTACTGATTAAATAGTCACAGAAACAACGTCATATTGATTTTGACAATGACAGCACAGTGACATTATTTATTTAACATTAATTACTTTATTGAACATTTAATCAGTATATTAGATAAATTGCGTTTTATGAGTTACTGACGTACCTAATTAGAGACATCATTTAATTGTAATGATTCGCTATCTCTAGACCTATCCCTTTCTATAGCTATTCAATAAAAAAAGACAGGCCAGTTGGCGCAGTTGGTTAAGACTTTGGTAAAAGATTCCACCTATTGCGCCGCAGGTCGTGGGTATCGATTCCCGCACAGGACATGCATTTGTGTGCATGAACATGTAACAAAAAAGTACTATATATTTATTATATCAGTTATCTGGTTTCCATAGTACAAGCTCTGCTTAGTTTGGGATAAGATGACCGTGTGTGAAAAAAAAAACTGATATTAAATTATAATTAACGTCCCTGAGTACGACAGTGGGTTACTATTAAATGGGTAACACAAGCTAACCGTAGTAAGTGATGATGTGATCGAAGATGGTAAGCAAATAGCTTAGCAGGGTAACTGGATCTAAGTGCAGCTGTCGGAACACACCGGTAGGTGCTTGGCGAGATTTTCAACTTGAGGGTGGTAGTAGTCGTAGGTGAGGCGGGTACAAAGTTTGCTACCGTGCTAAGATTCCCGTCCCCCAAAATTAAACCTTAATGTAGGATTCCTAAACATAACTTTTGACGATACCACTGAGCAATCGTCACCCAAAATCATTGTCTGAAAACTATTGTAACAA
Source organism: Achlya flavicornis (assembly GCA_947623365.1). Taxonomy (NCBI): domain Eukaryota; kingdom Metazoa; phylum Arthropoda; class Insecta; order Lepidoptera; family Drepanidae; genus Achlya; species Achlya flavicornis. The sequence goes on from OX392469.1 coordinate 4,917,097, forward strand.
ATCTAAGATCGTCTCAATAAGGGTTATCTGTTAAATCTATGGTTACTTATATAATAATATAGATGAACCTTATTGTAAACTCATAAGGACTACTTTTCCTTGTATTTATAAACGTGTCTTAGGTCTTAGATTTGTAGCATTGTAGGAAGACCTTTATTATCAGATTATACAACTACCAAATTATTATTGTTCAAGGAAATCATCTAATCTTTCATAGAGATAACACCATAGCGGAACATTTTGTATCGCATCTGTATTTATCACGCCACTATAGTGTTATACATTATTGTTATATTGATTTTATCAAAATCTTTGAAGTTATTATGTACTAAAGTATCATAATAATTAATGTTCATTATATTTTGTATCATATGCATCGAACGACGTGATTTCACGCTAAGTTCCATTTTCTTTCTATTGTGAATTGCGTAGACAATATAGAATAGAATAGAATATAACATTCTGAGTAATTATTCACTGGCAACTGCGGGGCTAAAAAGGAAGCTAACGCAATATTGCTAATGGATTTATTTATTAGAATTCTCAGCAGTACCCCGGGTGTAAATACTTGACGTTAATTACCGCTTACTAATGCGTTTACGTAAACTATACATTTGTATGGGAGAAATTAGTAAATTAGTAGTAATAGTATTTAGTGACGTCGGATACCGAGACGAAGGTCCCGGGTTCGAATCCTACAATGAGCTTGAGCTTTCAGTGAAGGAAAACATCGTGAGGAAACCATAGCACGGTGGTAGGGTACTTTGTAGTACCCGTCTGGCTGGCTACCACCCTCAAGTTGAAAATCAGTCGCCAAGCACCTATCGGTGTGTTCCGTCAGCTGCACTTGAGATCCACTTCCTTCTAGGCTTTGTGTGCTTACCACCTTCGACCACATCATCACTTACCATAGTGAGATTGTGGTCAAACACAAGCCTATACACAGTAAAAAAAAAGAAAAAAAAAAAAAAAAAAAAGTACAATGAGTATTCCGCTAGAGGCGCTGTGCCAATGCCTATAGAGAAGTGTCGTAAACGCAAACGCATTAGTAAGCGTTAACTACCGTCAATTCTTTACACTCGGGGTACAGATTACTTTTCGAATATTTTTTCGGAATTCATGAATTGCATAAGATCTGCTGTGAACGAATTCCATAAGCAATATTGCTTTAGTTTCCTTTTTAGCTCCCCTAGTCATATAGGTACTGTGAATTTCAATCATTTTAAATCCAAAATATATATCGGCATGATACGCGAACGGATTATTGTGGCAAAATGCTGTTGCCATCAATAATCCCCAGTCCTTCCTGTGCGGGCAACTTATAAGCTATCCGGAAATGAAGGATTAAAAAATTCGTCAACTATACATTATATCACAAACCTCAGTGTACTAAATATAATTTAATGCTAACAATATAACACCTTATTCAATTGACTGCTTATAATTCATTATAAAAAGAGAAAAAACTTACAAAAATCGAAATATTGCACCCACTATTCATACATTTAATATATGCACAGGATTTGTACCAAAATTTTGCTATCATGTAAGTTTATTAATAACTTATAAATATACGCAATAGACCTATATTATATACAAGATGTTATAAAGCCGGGTTGGTTTATAAGGTATCAAAACAGCATTCAAATAATTTGTAGTTTTATAGAAATTGAATCATCAAAATATAAATATACGGTCCAGTATTCCTTTTCCTGATACAGCACATAGGTACTTTTAAATTTACAACCAAATAACACCGAAGTAGTGCTGCTACAGTCCTTTATACATAAAAATAAGAACGCTAAACTTGATGTACTAAATACAGTACAGTTGAGGACATAAATATGTACACACTTAGTGTGAAATTCATCAGCCATTTTCAATAAAATTATTGAAATGGATTAAAATGATATGATATTATGCGAGCAGAATCTTTTTTTAACATACTATTATGATTTGTATAATATTTCAACATTTGAATGTGAAAATTGCTTTTGAATGTCCTCGACTGAACGATGACCAGTCCCGACTTTTGCATGGACATAACTAACTCTATATTTATATCTAGCCGTATACTAAACGCATAAAAAACAAGGACACAATATTACAAAGACATCAAACACTTATCTAAATCATAGTACGAAAAAGACAGTTGATCAACTTTATAGAAGTGAGCGCCATTTTTTACTATTATATTTTCTTGATTACGTTATCCCAGTTTTTAAATGCTTTTCATTATGGTCGCAACGTTACTTTTGATATTCTGAAGTTGTCAGCATTTTGTGTTTTTTTTTACAATTTTTCAGCCAAGCGGGATGAAAGAGGGGTGAATACTGTTCCCAGAAACTATATACATTATATGCTAACGAAAAAAAATCACAACTAATATTGCCTCTATGGTTTTATCATGATGGATCATGTCACATCGCTTTATCAGGTCTTGTTCGCCTTATGCCAGAGACGTCCGCCGCTACCGAAAGAGATAAGAGCTATGCGACAGAAAGAGACGTTTATAGGTATTCCTCCGTACCTCACAAAGATTTCATAAGGAGTGACCCTTCTGAACGTAAGTACTATTTCTTATTCTGTGCTTATTATCAACTAACGAGTACGACACGTTTATACGTGCGTTGCGTCGCGTCTTGGCGTAAGCTCACGCCAAGACGCGCGACGCAACGCGCACTTTTTAAGATAACGATACAATATATAATTTTATTTATTACACAAAACAAGTTCTTTGTTAAAAATGAAATGTTTAATACAAGCTCCTTTTGTTGACTGTACTTGCGACAAAGTACTCATCAAAGAATCAAACGAGCCCAGAATCGATGGGGTTATGTGGTTTTATTACGGAGTTCCTATGGCTACCTTCGAGCTCCATCATCAGACCAGCCCCACGTCATCATAATATTGCATTGCCACGCGATTTGCATATTCGTGCAAAATTTCAGCTCAATCGGAAACTGGAAAGTGGGTCAAATTTAACTTGCAAAATTCCATTACAGACAACGGGACAGGTGCAAGTAAATAAAAGCTTGTAAATTACACATTTCACTGAGAATTCGAATACAAGTCGCGGCGTTACGTACGTATGAAGACGTCACGTGTCACGAATTCTCTCACTGAAATATGTACCTTTTTTGTAGTAATGTAAAGTTCTATATTGTATCGCTATCTCAATCCCTTGACTTGCGGTAAAAAAATAGCAATTGATATCTATTGTTTTCCTCCCCCGCGCGGATCACTAAACAGTCACAGGATTCAAAATGCACGCCGCGACACGCCCCAGTGTGAACTGAACCTTACAAGTAAGATAACCTACTATTATTTCCATACTATTAAACTCACCTAGCAACAGTATCACTCAGAGTGACATAAATACCTATAGCATAATAACAATGACTCGCTTTTAGCAGCCTTCTCAAATTATGAGTTAATAATATTTTGTGATTAAGTGAGCTCCTCGCCATTCATCAAGAACACTCTGAATGACGACTCGTCTACTTCAGCGTCGGCGTACATTAACTCCTCCTAGGAACAACAAAAAAAAAACATAAAAAATACTTGACACCTAATCAACTTCACCTACTAAAATCAACTTCTCATAATGATTCAACACAAGTGTTATGGCATCATAAAATAATCCAACATCAACAAATCAACCCCCTCTCTCTCTCTCTCTCTCCGAAGACTAAGGTCCGTATTTTAAAATGCCAATCAAAACACAAGTCAAGTTTTGAGTTGAATTTTAAACAATAGGAATGATTCCTGGTTAAAAATAATAGACAGAGATCCCAGGGCCGCCAGACCTTACTTATTTTCTGACGGACATAATTGAGTAGTGTTAGTTCAAACGTATGAATATCTGCTAACTTGTCCAGTCGGCCAATTTACAGGTACCAGGCATAAAAGATATGTTATTTACATTACATACTTTTCATAAATTTTGCGAGCAGATTTTCATATGTGATACTCAGGGAACTATTTATACTTTTTTTTAGTTTTGTTAGACCATTGGTAGCAGCAAAACATTAAACACAATTATAATGCCGCCGGAGTATTTGCGCGAGGGCATTATAACAATGAAAATAAGACGATTATTGGCATTTTTGATCCATGAAATAATGGGTCCATCTGATGATAATTAATACACTGCACAGCATTGGGATCTCCACCTATAATAATTCTATTCAGTCAGTCAGTCAGATTATCAAAAAATATTGGACACGTGTTTTGTTTCACCAAATCATTAAAATTCGTCAAAAATAAAGCGAGTCAATGTTCGGTAGTGGAGCTCCTGACGTCACTTTTGAGTTAAAGTGTACCACAACGTAACGTTACGCGGAACTTCAACACACGATATTTTCGTATTTTTATATATTTATATTATACAGCATTTAACAAAAAAAAATAGAACTTATATTACTTATACAATGGGCTAGTTTCCTGAAAAAATCTATTTAGTCCGGCATATAAAAAAAAGTTTTTAGTAACAAGTGACGTCACGACCCCGAACTTTATCTTCGTCAATTGTTAATGATTTGGTAAAGCAAAAAATACGTGTCCAATATTTTTTGATAATCTAACTGACGGACTAATTAGTTTTTTTTTTTTTACCCAGGTAACATCCCTATTGCCAATAATTAATATCTACTTTGTAACTTAAAATTATTTAACAAAATTATTGGTGGGTTGGAAACTATCCTATAAAAGAAACTACAAACTAAAGCAAATCGTCGTCTTTATGTTTAATTGACAAAAGAAATACGTGTCTAATATTTTTTTATAATTTAAATGACGGACTAGACAGATTTTTAGGAATCTAGCCTATTGAATTTGGAACCTGCACCAGTGATATTAGATTTATTTTCATTTATGACGATCTTTGAGACTTGATCTGAGTTTTGATCTCATTCTTTAATACAGTCTTGAGAGGTTTTAGAACATTTTAGTTGTAAGTTACAACGTATGTAGTATATTATTTACTCTGTTATTTTAGTAAGTTAGGAATTGTCAACGATACAAGGGGACCTTTGCGCATTGAAAGCTTCTAGTATTATTGATACGCATGATGAACAGTTTGGGCAGCATTTGTATTTTTGATATTTGACTTTTCCTACACAAATTGATGTTTCTTTTAATTGTAAGTACGTATATAAAGAGCACAAACCTGCATGAGATCAATAGTGGGATGCGAGTCAATAAGGCCGAGGTCTAGCGCGGGCTGCTCCGTCTCGCTCGCACTTCTCTCGCCGGCTATCTCTCCCTCTCCTTCTCCCTCGCCATGCTCCGACACCGGCGCGCCAGAGTGACGCGACACGTAATCTCTACTTATGATGAATCTGTGTAAAGAATATAACATCTCCTTTACTGAATAGAATAGTGTCTACAATGAAACTAAATTTATATTTTAGTTTACCTTACCTTAGAAACATTAAAATTATTATTTTTCTGTTTTGAAATACACACATAAAAAAAAACATAATGAGAATAAATTAGATGGCGAAACTTTGCAATCGTATTAAGTATCAATAACTAAGCACATCTACGCGATAATACTGACTATTTATTATTCAATTATTTTTAATAATTTAAATTTTATCAACGGTATTTTTAGAATGGAATCTGCAATATGTAAACAACAAAAACTTAATCTCAAATAAAAAGAAATTTAGTAAAAAAGAGAGCCACTGATCAATTACAATAGTATAAGGACATGTACTCACTCGCTATCTTCGTTAATCAGTACATTCCCGTGAAGGAAGAGATCGCTTCTGATTGTGTATATGTTGTTCTCTGAGGCTTCTGATTGTTCGACCTAATAATAAAAATCATAAAAAAATAAGTAAACCCTAAAAACATTTGTATGGGATGCATGATGACGAAAATAAAAAAATCCAACGCACCTCTTTGGCTGGCTACTGAGGTGTATTGATTTGCCGCGAAATTCGTTTTATTTCTATGCTATTCTCCTTTCGTGAACAATGACATTTAAAATATCCTAGCTAACTAGTAGAGTCTGGCAAACGAAAGTAGATACTCGAATTATTTGCTTTTTATATGGCAATGCAAAACAGAGCAAAAATTTTCTTTTTTTAATATTACAGGTAGGTATTCTATAGTAATTTTGTTGCCATGTCGATATTTTTTTAAATTTACCGCGCTTTTTCAGTATTTACTTTCGTTTGCCGGACTCTATTAGATCAGAAAGTTATTTTAAAATGTCTACATACTTGTTAGACCTATACGTACTTTGTATACTGAATGTGTATTCTGTCTACGAAACTGAATACAACTATTTTGGGGAAGGGTTTTAGTAACATACATGCTTATCAAATCTGGAATGACTGACGACGCGACAAGAAACGGCACGATTACCTAGTCCAGTAGCCGTCAGCCGAAATTCACAATATTTGTTCTTAATAATCTTCATGTTGATTAAAGAAGTTTGTTATATAAAAATTAATAAAGAATTAACTAAAAAAAGGATATATTGAGTTACTTACCTACATAACAATAAGAATTGTTAAATTTTTCTGAATATTGTTCTACTGATTTTTGAAATAGTGGTATGTTAAATCTTAGTTATTCTAAGAGTTGTAAGGTAGAATTACTGTATATGTAAAGAGAGAACTCTCTCTATTCTGGAACTACTAACAGTTTCTAAAAAAAAAATCGTCAAAATCGGTTCATAAACGACGAAGTTATCCGCGAACACATAAAAATAATTAGACTTCAAAGTACACTAAGAAATAATCAAATCCTGATCTGATGACAATGGGACCAAACGGGAAGTGTACCCTTCCAGACAAAAAAAGAATTTTCCAAATCGGTTAATAAACGACGGAGTTATGAGGTAACAAACATAAAAAAAAAAAAAAAAAAAAAAAAAAAAACAACCGAATTGAGAACCTCCTCCTTTTTTTGAAGTCGGTTAAAAAATATACGGTCGAATTGAGAAACCTCCCCCTTTTTTTGAAGTGGGTTAAAAATCATTCACATGAGTTTTCGAGGTCTAAGAGGCCCGTTTATACAAGAGGGTCTCTTCTGGTCGCTCTATCTTTGTCTCTTTTTAACACACTGGTATGTTATCAAAACGGGCCTATTATTATAATAAGGACTTTAAGACAATACAATGAAACAACAACAAAATATCTAGAACTATAAAAACAACGATATCTACGCAATATAGTGTTAAAAAAAGAACAGTAAACACTTTATATATGTAGTACATAGGTATTTATACCCACACGCGTCTTGCGCTGCGTGCGCGTTGCAACCGACTAGCGTTGTTCCGGTAGTCCGCGTGCGCGCGATCGTACCTAAACATGGGAGTGGGACAGGCCTGACCGAACTTCATTAGTAGAACCTATTTTGAACTTTTATTGGTATAAACTATGCCTAACATTTCATTAATGCGCCAGTTGGCGCAGTTGGTTAAGAGTCTGGTAAAGATTCCACCTATTGCGCCGCAGGTCGTGGGTTCGATTCCCGCACAGGACATGCATTTGTGTGCATGAACATGTCTGTATGTCCTGAGTCTGGGTGTAATTATGTATATTAAGTATTTATTTACAAACAAAAAGTAGTATATGTATTATATCAGTTATCTGGTTTCCATAGTACAAGCTCTGCTTAGTTTGGGATCAGATGACCGTGTGTGAGGAATGTCCCAGGAAATTTATTTATTATTATTTATTATTTATTAATAGTTGGGAATGAGTTAAGTAAATCAAACGGAATAATACCTGTACATCTTCCTCTAGCACGTAGTTATTATCTTCGGTAGAGTGTTCATAGACAGGCTCGGACCGCGGAGGTAACGGCCACGTACAATGCGTACGCGCCGCGTGCCATTCAGTATCGATCTCAGTATCCACACCGATTTCAGTGTCAGTCACGATTTCTTCAGTCTCCAATTCTATGTCATCGCCAGTAGCTTCTAATACAAGCGACGATTCTAGTAGTGGCTTTCCGGGTACCAGATTTATCTGTGAAATTAAAATGTCTCGTTGGCAACATTTTTGGCCCATATTTCTATATTGTTTCACCCATAGACTTGGGATATTTTCGCTACGCTAAAAAGACCAACGTAGCGTGGAAAAGAGATCACAATCTACGGAGAAAGAGACACATACATATACAAAATTTACGTTTGTAAAAAAACGATTAAGAGGACATAGCATCCCGAGTACTTTTGTGTGATTTAACATATGCTAAAATTAAAATCATACCACAAACATATTTTCGGAGTCATTTATCTCGGCTGTTGCCAGTTCTGATTCTGTAATTGTCGTGTTATTCTCCTCCTTTTTATGTACCTTCTTCATGTGCGTGTATAACTTGCTCATGTTTGTGAAAGTCTGCTCACAACCTGAATAGAAAATTAACAAATCTTCATTCTTCAAGTTGTGTGTTTATAGCTAAAGGTGTCGGTTGGAAGCGGACCGCATGCGCAGTAGCAGACGACGTTTTTCTCTTTCTTTCCTATGTGATGTGTCGCTAGCTACGGAATGTATTTCATAGCAATATATAGAAACAAGTAGTGACGCAGCGACAGTGTCGCTGCTGCTGCCGGCACCTTTATACTACAGCAGTGATCCAGGTGGTCAGGACCCCCAGGGGTCCACGGGACACTCAAGAGGGGTTTACGTTACATAGAACTAATCTTCAAATGTTTTGACAATATGGTAGAAATGTAGAAGCAGAAGGGGGGCGACCGAAACCTGAAAATTTTGAAAGTGGTCTGTGAGGAAAAAAGTTTGGGAAGCTCTGTACTACAGTAACAATGAATGAATGACGGTGACTTTTTGGCTGGAACTTTCATAGTGACGTTGTGTTTTCGTTTTTATTTTCATAAATTCGTGTATTTTGAGTTTTATTGCATGTGCACCAGTGAAGTGAAATGAAATGAATTATTTGTATCGCGATTTTTCAAGTTGTCTCAAAAAGTCTGTAAACAGTTTTAGTACAATGACCACCATTGTAGTGAAACATGACTGACCAACGACTTATGTGAAAGTGATTTATTGTGACTGGAAACTATAATATAACTGGCAGAAATAAGTCTTAATTGTGATTTGGTTGCCAAACTTAAAACTATGAAGAAGAATGATGATCGTACGGGACGGCACGGTAGGGTACCTGCATGTGTACATTGGTGTTGGTGAGCGGGCGCGGCGGCGGCGGTGGCGGCGGTGGCTGCGGCGGCGGCGGCTTGCTTGTGGTGTCTGTTGGCGTGGTCGCGCAGGTGCTCGCGGCGCAGGAAGGCGCGCCCGCACGCGGCGCACGCGTGCCGCCGCTCGCCCGTGTGCCGCCGCGCGTGCCGCACCAGCTTGCTCGCCGAACGAAACGACCAGTTGCAATTCTGTACCAATATGCTAGATCACTAACAATATATACTTATATATTATCCCCCTTACTCATAAAACGTTCTTTAACTAATAGGGTCACGTAAATAACGTCACTCTATTGTCATTGTCTAATAATGTGACATTATTTACGTGACCCTTTAAACAACATATTAGTTAAATAGCACTTTATGAGTAAGGGGGTTAATACTTATATATGTATTTAGTCCGTCTTTTACATTATCTATTACAAAAAATATTTGACACGTATTTTTCCTTATGTGTGTTTTGCGTGTGTTGAAGTTCCTCGTGCCGTCACGGTAGAGTACCTACACTTTTAATCGAAAGTGTACTCTACTCGCTTTACCTTTATAATTTTTTATTGATTTGGTAAAGCAAAAATTATTCGATATTTTTCGATAATGTAACTGACGGACTTATTAGAATTATTATTGTTTTACCTAGGAATCATCCCTATTACATGCCATTATCGTTATCAGCTACAGGTCGGTTAACTAAAGCTGGCACGTTCAACACATGTTCACGTCGCACTGCATGCGCATCATGAAATCTGTCCGTCTCTCTCGTGCGCGGTCACGCTTGTGAGTATGAAGGAGACAGTTATTGTTTTGTCAATAATATAATAAAACATACCGTATCCCGAAATTACATATGTGTGAGTACTGTGAACGTGCCAGCTTTCGTTAACCGACCTGTAATAATGTTCCACTGCTGAGCACAGGCCTCCTGCACAAAAATGAGGGTGAAAGGGACTGGCCCATACTCCCATTGCGGATTGGTAGAGGTAGGCTTGTCCTCAACCTACTGTTGGAATTTTTCAAACAGCTTAGGAGACATCCAACTGCTTAACGACTATCAGAATTAAGTGATAACCGGGACCAACGGCTTTTCCAAAGCACGGAAACGGTGGTAGCTTAACTTTGCCGATCGATCAAGAACGGCTAATGATGCTAGAACACGAGATTAAGGTGAAGCGCTTAAAGTCCTCCAATATTGTTTGTATATAGTCGTACCGGGAACCGACACGGGTATGGTCTGTCGCCGTTGTGTGCGCGCGCGTGCTCGCGCAGGCGGCACGGCATGCGGAACACGCGGCCGCACCCCGGCCACGCGCACGCGTGCACGCCTCGCACCGCCACAGGCTCCGCCGGCGGCACCCCCGCGCACGACGCCCGCGCCGCCCCGTGCGCGCGCAGACCTAGCGCCCAGAAGAAACGACGACCGCATTTACCGCACCTGATACATTACGAAACCATCAATATACGGAATACTACAGCTTACACATCTATTTATCGAGTACAAGTAATTTAAAATAAGTGTTTGAGTTCAAATTATATCATTTACGTCCTAACATGACATTTTTTTTTTTTTTTTTTTAATTCTTTATTTTTTTTATGAGGGTTTACTCATATTTGAGTATGCCACCCTCATTGATGCTACAGTACAGTCGAGGACATAAATATGTATACACTTAGTGAAATTCAAAAACGGTTTCCTCTTAAACTACTGATTGAAATTATGAGATATTATAATGGCAGTGTTCACGCCAACCAAATTAAATAGGCGTAAAATAAAAAATGTTACTAAATAGGGAAGGCACAGAGACATATTCCTTTCCTTTACGCACTATTGCGATCCCAATATGACCATCCCTTTCCCTCCATCCCCGTGCGCCTACGGCTCGCAACCTCTGCTAGAAAAAGCCAGTGTGAAGAAATACATCGAAAAAAAGAGACACGCGCCGCGCAAGAGTGAAAATAAGTGCAATCCAATATCTCAAAAATATTGCCAAAACTAGTTCTAAGTGCTTCAAAAATTGTGCAAGTGACCAGGAAATTCGGGCGGCCGCCCATCAATCGCATTTGTGACATTTTCCTAAGATTCCAGCAAAGAGGTGAGCTCCATTTTTATTCCTACATTTTCCTTTGTCTCTGTGCTAGATTGGGGTTAATTATCAAAATAGACAGCAATAAGGGAGTATCAACTAATCCCGAACCCGCGCGAAAACATATTGGTCCTTACGACCGCGAATTGATAAGGATTAGTTGTGATTGTTTTTTCTCGTGTGAAATTGCACATAGCCATTTTTGTTCACAATGCCTTCCAATCCACCGCCGACAAATTCCGACGAGCGCGGTTTGCAGCAATTGCAAAATAAGTTATCGGCTTTGTTTGGCCAAGCGCAGAGAATTTACGATGAAATTGAAAATATTAATAACGATCCGATTAAAATTGAAAATTTCTTAGCGAATAGTTTTACGATAGATACATTGCGTAAGGACTTTATGAGTGCCATTGAAGATAGAAATAAATTTCAATTATCTATATCGGAGGCCCCGGTGCCGACATACAGTTCGTTAATCGCGTTCGAACAGCTGTATACAAAGATTAAATATAAGTCACATCAATTTTCGCAAATGGCTAGTCGCGATAAGCAGGGTTCCGTAGTTAAATGTGAAAAACGTACATTAAAATTACCGCGATTAGAACTCTGCGCATTTGAAGGTGACTATGAGTCCTGGCCCATTTTCTATGAGACTTTTAAATCACTTATTCACGAAAACCTGGAGCTTACTGACGGTGAACGTATTCAGTATCTAACTGGTAGATTAAAGGGCAAAGCGCTTAGTGTTTGCCAAGGTATTTTACCCACTGCCGAAAATTATAATGTAATGTGGAATGCTTTGTTGACCAAGTACAACGATAAAAGATTATTAGCCGCTTCGTACTTAGACAAATTGTTGAATTTGCAAAGTGTGAATGAGAACTCTCCTATGATGTTGGAGGATTTTATTGATAAATTCTCATCTCTTTACTCAGCTTTAAAACAATTAAAATTACATAGTCTAGAAGACTTTTTCTTCATTCATATTGGATGTAAAAAAGTAGGGCTAGAAACCGTAAAATCATTTGAGATTAAATTCAATGATACAAATACTAGTTGCTCCGAATTCATTAATTTCATTAGAAATCAATCACACATTTTGCAACGCGCACATAATGTCTCGAAAACTATATCGACAAGTCACAAAGCGGGCAGTACTCAGTCGCGGAAAAATAATAGTTCACAGTCAGTAGGATTAGGAGCGCGCGCGTCTCATTCTAATATACAAACATTTATTAATTTGCAGGAACACAATAAGTGTTCGTGTTGTGGGAAGAGTGATCACTCGCAGTTAGCTCAATGTCCCAAATTCCTGTCAATGATCCCTAATGATCGTTACAAATTTGTAAAAAACAATAAATGTTGTATAAATTGTTTAAATAATAAACATCTTATTACCAATTGCAAAGACAACAAACGATGCAGCGAATGTAATCGCAGTCATCATAGTTTATTGCATTTCCCTAAAACCATGCCAAGTGGTAACGAGCCTATAGGAACGGGGAGCGCGACCCGCGCGCCTGAGTCCGGCCCTGCCGCGAACTCACCCGCCGGCTCAGTATCGTTGCGTGCCGTAGGCGAGTGCGCAGCTGCCATTCCGACCGCCGCGAGTGAAAACCATGCGTCTACCGTCTTGCTCGGCACTGCTCAATGCAATGCGGTTGACAATGAGGGAAACATATTTGTTTTGAGAGCGTTAGTAGATAGTGCGTCTCAGAAAGATTTAATCACGACTGAATGCTGTAAACGCTTAAATTTAAAAGTGTTTGAGCCACAGAGTAAATTTGTATCGGGTGTAGGTGACGTCATTAATCCTGTGGAAGGAGTTACCTGCCTAACTATTAGGTCTCGCTTCGATGATTCGGTTAGGTTTACTATTCAACCAGTGGTCGTAAATCGCATCACCAATGAATTACCTACCGCGAAGATAGACACGGTGCGCCTGGACTATTTAAATAATATTCCTATGGCTGATTGTGAGTATTACACTCCAGCGAATATTGACCTCATTTTAGGGACGGATTTATTTGCCAGAATTTTGGGTCCGAATTCGATATCTCGCTCTGCCGGTGAGCCTGTGGCTATTGAAACCTTACTGGGTTACGTAATTATCGGTCAAGCCCCGGTTATTAAACCCGTATGCAATATTGTTCGTTCGTATTGTACTATAGATGAAACTCTGGAAAATTGCGTCAATCGTTTTTTCGAATTGGAAGAGGTACCAAATGTGCCTAATAGCCTTACGTTAGACGAGCAAGCTTGCGAAAAATATTATTGCGATACCACACGCCGTGAATCGAACGGGCGTTACATCGTATCGCTGCCCTTTAAGTACGAGCCCTCCGCCTTAGGAGACTCAATGCGTACCGCCGAGCGTAGGTATTTATCATTGGAACGTAAATTATTATCAAATCCGGAAATTAAGGTAGAATATGACAACGTTTTCAAAGAATACCTACAGAAAAATTACATGCATCCCGTCGGTACAATTGATGAAATAGGCACATCTAATTATCAGTACGTTATACCACATCATGCGGTGGTTCGTCAAGATAAAAGTACTACCAAATTACGCGTAGTACTGAACGCGAGCAACCAAACTAGTTCAGGAAAATCATTAAACGATTTATTGCATACTGGTCCGAATTTACAAAACGATTTATTTCAAATAATATTAAAATTTAGACTTTTACCTGTTGCCATAAGTGCCGACATTCGTCAAATGTACTTACGCGTTTTAATGGACAGTAATGACACGAAATATCTTAGATTATTGTATAGGTTCGATAGTAATGAACCGATTACCGTGTTTGAGATGTCACGAGTAGCGTTCGGTTTGTGTTGTAGTTCGTACCTAGCTATTCGAACAATACGTCAACTCGCCTCCGATGAGAGCGAGCGCTTTCCGAACGCTGCTTTAGTCGCTGCGAAAGATATATTTATGGATGATTTAGCTACTAGTTGTTTATCCGAACGTGAGGGTGTCGATATTTCAAATCAGCTGATCGATTTTTTTGCAACTGGAGGATTCGACCTAGTTAAATTTTCTAGTAATTCACCGCAAGTAATGGCTAGCATTCCCGCGTCTCATCGTGTCACTGAGGCAGTCGAGTTTAGTCCGGAAAACTACCTAAAAATACTTGGTCTGTTTTGGCTACCAGCTGACGATGTGCTCACGTTCAGTGTCAATGCACAGTCGCGTGAATGTACCAAACGGAACATTCTCTCAACTATTGCTCGATTGTGGGATTTAATGGGATTCGTGGCTCCGGTAACTTTATTAGCTAAATTAATAATTAAATCATTATGGGAAAATAATATAGGATGGGACGACATTCCCCCTCCAAACGTCGTGTCTTTATGGCAAAGGATTGAAGCAGAATTGCCATTATTTCAAAATATTTAATTGTCGCGACATCTGGGCGTGAATGGCGATTGCGTCATTACAGTGGTAGGATTCGCTGACGCTTCGGAGCGGGCCTATGGCGGCGTAGTGTACTTACATGTTTATATACCTAGCGAAAGCCGCGCGACAATTAATTTGGTTTGTGCTAAGTCTAGAGTAGCACCTTCCAAAACAGTAATTACTCTGGCTAGGATGGAGCTATGTGCTAATTTAATATTAGCAAAGTTAATGCGTATCGTCATTGACACTTATGCTGATCGCTGTCAAGTATCACATGTTCACGCGTTCACGGACAGCACGGTAGCGCTTGCGTGGATTCATTCTTGCCCTACTCGTTGGCAAACTTTTGTAGAAAATAGGATCTCTAAGATTCATAATGAATTAGATCCGCGGTACTTCCATCACATTAGTGGGAAAGAGAATCCCGCAGATTGCCTTTCCAGAGGACTCACTCCGGCTCAGTTACTTGAGCATCCTCTTTGGTTCAATGGGCCTCCGTTCGTCAGATTACCTATTTCTGAATGGCCTGTGCGTAGCTTCGATCCCACCACGGTAGTAGCCGAGGTCCCTGAAATAAAGGTAAACGTTCTGGCTACTACTACTGTAACACCTTTGCCCGCGCCGCCCATTTTGTATGAGCTAGCTGGTAGAGTGTCCTCTTGGTCAAGGTTACTTAGGATAACCGTATACGTTCTTCGGTTTGTGAAAAAACTGCCTAGGAAATTCGCAGTTTCTCATTACGATCATGTCGAGGAATATATTATTCGAGACTTACAAAAGGTACACTTTCCCAGCGAAATCAAAAGTGCTCAGTCGGGAAAGAAACTACCGCCTGCTTTCGCGAAGCTCAATGCTTTCATGAAAGACGGAGTTCTAAGAGTTGGTGGGCGTCTGGTCAATGCTGACTTGAATTTTGACAGCCAACATCCAATTTTATTACCCCGCAATGATCATATAGTAAATCTTATCATTGATCATTATCATCAAAAATACCTTCATACGGGCCCTCAACTATTAATGTCTTTATTGAGACAAAAGTTTTGGATATTGTCTGCACGTAACATTGTACGAAAGCGAGTGCAACAATGTAATGTCTGTTTCAAAGCTAATCCAACAAATACGTTGCCTTTCATGGCGGACTTACCCGCGTGTAGGGTTCAGGAAACCAAAGCGTTCTGCCATACTGGCATGGATTATGCTGGCCCGTTGCACATCGTGCCTTACCGTCGTCGTGGAGTGCACAGTGTTAAGGCATACTTGTGCTTGTTTGTTTGTCTTGTGACTAAGGCGGTGCATCTCGAATTGGCATCCGACCTCAGTACCGAGGCGTTTTTAAACGCATTAAAAAGATTTATATCGCGACGCGGTCCCGTGGCGGTTCTGTACTCTGATAACGGCACAAATTTTGTCGGCGCGAAGTCAAATCTCAGTGCAACTTATCAGTTATTAGAATCGGAAGATTACAAAGACAAATTCGCTAACGTGACGCGCGATAATCGGATTGAGATTAAATTCTATCCACCACTCAGTCCCCACTTTAATGGGATATCGGAGAGTAATGTTAAAAGTGTCAAAAAGCATCTTATAAAAGTAGTTGGGAATCAGCTGTTGACATTTGAGGAAATGTTAACGGTACTTGCTCAAATTGAGGCTATTTTAAACTCGCGTCCTCTTTCAGTCTTGAGTAGTGACCCTTCCGAGCCATTGGCGCTAACACCTGCTCATTTTCTCGTTATGACTCCTTTGAAATCTCTTCCTGTTGAGGATTTGACTAATGAAAGGATCACTCTTCTCCAACGGAAACGTTTAGTAGATCACGTGGTTCAGTCGTTTTGGAAACGATGGAAGGTCGAATACCTACACACTTTGCAAGTTCGTAGTAAGTGGCTGACTCATAGCGAACCGATTCAAGTGGGAACTGTTGTTCTGCTCAAATCAGACAACAGTAGCACATTGGACTGGCCTATCGGTATTGTCGAGCGTACGTTTCCCGGGAAGAACGATAATATTGTCCGTGTCATAGACGTTAGGACTAAATCTGGAATTTATCGAAGGTCGATTGGAAAGGTTTTTAAATTGCCTAGCCAATAAACTAAACTATACATATACAGTCCACTAATATTATCATTTAGTATATATTAGCAAATTAGCTGATTTAGTAATAAATTAGATTCAATATTAACTTGTAATTTACATAATAAATAAACTTAGATTAAAAATAAAAGTTGGTGAATGCTTAATTTGATAATTAAATATAGCTTTGAAGGATTTTATCCTGTCAAGCCCGGGGGGATGTTCACGCCAACCAAATTAAATAGGCGTAAAATAAAAAATGTTACTAAATAGGGAAGGCACAGAGACATATTCCTTTCCTTTACGCACTATTGCGATCCCAATATGACCATCCCTTTCCCTCCATCCCCGTGCGCCTACGGCTCGCAACCTCTGCTAGAAAAAGCCAGTGTGAAGAAATACATCGAAAAAAAGAGACACGCGCCGCGCAAGAGTGAAAATAAGTGCAATCCAATATCTCAAAAATATTGCCAAAACTAGTTCTAAGTGCTTCAAAAATTGTGCAAGTGACCAGGAAATTCGGGCGGCCGCCCATCAATCGCATTTGTGACATTTTCCTAAGATTCCAGCAAAGAGGTGAGCTCCATTTTTATTCCTACATTTTCCTTTGTCTCTGTGCTAGATTGGGGTTAATTATCAAAATAGGCAGCAATAAGGGAGTATCAACTAATCCCGAACCCGCGCGAAAACAGGCAGAATCTTCTAACATATACTATTATGATTTGTGTAATAGTTTAACAATTAAATGTTAAACATGCGAGAAAATCGCTATTGAATTTCAAAAAGTGTATACATATTTATGTCCTCGACTGTACATACAACATTTCAAAAATCAAAATTATTTACAATTAATTACCGCCGACTTATACCCTTTTTAACCATTTCATACAATATTTTGGCCCTACCCGACAGCAGGAATGCCAGAATACTGTTACACAATCCTATATCGAACAAATGAAATAGTGTACTGCCGTTGATACTGTATAAATAAAACTGAAACCATTTAAATAAAATGATGTACTAAGATATTTTATAGACTGGTGTTTTTTTACCAAGAATCATAAATCAAAACAATTACTAAATACAAAAGTCACATACTGATAAAGTGCATCGTCAGGTGTATGGTCCTCATTTAAATGTTTGAGCAAGTCTTGACGTTTCATAAATATCATCTTGCACCTCTCCTCTATGCCATCTGTATTCACTTTTTTAACTGGACACTCTATATTAGGGTGTGGTTTGTTACTGTTTTGTTTATAATGGGCATTTTTATGTTTTCTCAGCTTCTCCTCACTCCAGAATCCCTTAGTACAATAAGGCTCATCACACTGTAAATTAGGTGATAAATATCAACAAATAATATTTTTAATTTAGGAATTCAGCAAGCTTTTTCTTAACATAAAATTAATTCTGAAGACTGATTAAATATAGTTAAATAAAGTATAAATTACTTGTATGCATACCTTAAATTTAATAGCTTTATTACTAATACAGTCTATCATTATGTTTTTATTATTTATCACAGTAGTTAATTCCACATGTGATGTATTGGGCCCCTGGTCAGGCAACAGTGTTATTGCCAATGGTGCCACACTAGTTTGATTTTGCTGTACCTTCATATTATTTTTTGATTGAGATCTATCATCTGAAAAATATGTATGAAAATCAGGAATTACATAAAAAGATAATGAAAAACTTGCCAAGGTAGAAGGAAACTGACAGCCTAGGCAAATTTTTTGTAGACATCAAAACCTAGCTAATATTGCTACAAAGACTGCAAGACCATGATTAATATCGTCGGTGATAGATGACACTGTTTAAATCACATGCAACAAATAATTACAATGTGACATTAATAGATCCCTCTCTGAGTAATAAATAATAATAACTATGTAACTTACGCTTGTTCATAACAACTTCCTTTGAGTCATTAATATAATCAAGGCACCTTTTTTGTTTTGTTTGCATCTCTATTTGTCTTTCAGGTAATACTTCTTTTTTATAAAATGGAGAGTTCTAAAAAAATTAATATAATATATTTATTAATATTCATATAATATATAATATAAAATAAACAACAGAGTATAGACGTAGCAAAGTGATTTTCTTAAGTGATACGACAATACGACATTGAATGAAACCACGTAAATTACTCATGTATACGATCAACTTTTACTCTGGGACCAAATTCGAAATCGCAAAAAAAATAGAGCTTTTCACGTAAAAGGTACATGTCTCCTCGGCAAAAATGTATGAAAAGCTGTAATTTTTTGTTTGCGTCTTTTCTTAGCATCTTATCTGTGCATACCATGCATATTGTGATAATATTATGTAGATAGGTATATTTGTGAAAAAAAATCATAATTTGTAAAATTACAGACCTGCTTATCAGCACTGTCATTTAAAAATGACTCAATATTTAGTGGATTTTGTTCTAAATATTTTTCATTATCTGAAACAAATCATAGCTCATTATTAGCAATATTGGATCTCAATATCGGAATTAGACATTTTTATTATAATTTGCACATATTCCTTATAAATTGCACATATTCCTGAGAAACTGCACATAATTATCTATCTATACTAATATTATAAAGTGGAAGTTTTCTTGTTTGGATAATCTGGCTAACCTGTGAAACTACCCGTTGGATAAATTTTTATTTTCACACATAGGAAGCTACATTATCCCTGAGTATTATATGCTACTTTTGATCCTGGGAACGCGTGTGAAACCTCGGGGGACAAATAGTTTGTTATAGAGTTGGATTGAAAACATCTTCTGCTCAGTCAAGCACTCTTGTCAGAGTGGCTGTGGTTGCAATAGGTACATGGTAGGTCTTCAACACCAATGTTCTCCTTGACTAGTGTTACAGCTTTCATTTTTTGCGGTTTTCTTCTGTACTTTTGTTGAAAGAGATATAGTGAGACTAAATTAGTTTAGTTGTAAACAACAGAATAAACACCATCGTATGTTTATTTTTTAAATGCTTGTTTTTCTTGCTAATATTTTCCAAAAAAGCGTCAAGCATTATGGATAATGAACTTCGTATTTTGTTGCAAAAATATTTTCCCCTTCAACACAGTAGGCAAAATTGATGTAAGATTAGTTAATTTTATGCTCTAGGACCATACCTTGTGGCATGCTTAAAGCTTTATTTAAAAACTCAAATAGATAAAAATATCTGATTCTGATTATTGGATCACTCAATTCCAATATTTTAATATTGGAAAAAAATATCAGAGATTCCGATATAATGATATTCATGCCCTAGTATCCTCACCACATACAGATAAACCCCTAGAGGTTTGTGTTGTGTGGTTTTTAATATATGTTGTGCTTTTTACTGTATTTTGAATGAATAAAAAAATAAAACACCAACTCGCAATTTGTGCCTTACCTTCTACATACAAGGTGATGTTGCTGTTAACATTAATTCCAACTTTATTAGCATCATTTTCTTCACATATATTTGAAACAGTTATCCTCTTTGTTGGTTTTCTAATTGTTTGAAATATCTTATTGCACTCAACATTTGTTATATTTGCATGTTCCTTTGGAATCAGCTCTTTTTCCAAACATCTTACAGTGACTAGAGATTTCTCATTTGGAGATTCATTATGTTCTGATATATTAGGTCTTAATGAGAATTTTGGTTTCCTTCTAAGAATATTTGGCTTCTGAAATGACTTCTTATTGGAAGTTTTTTCTTGTGAAGTAAACATGGTTACTTTTTTTAACACATTTGAACGTTTCAAATCTGAAAAGGGAGTTTTTTTTTTTAAATAATATACTATATATAATGCAGTGCTTTTTATATTGTCCTAACAAGTAAAGTAGGTATTTAGCGCTGAAAATAATACATATACACAACACAAACCTTTGATTACAATCAATACTCTGGAAAAGATGTAAACTTGTTAACCATGATGGTCAAACAACAAAGGTATGCAAGGGTATGTATATTAAGTTACATTTCGGCATTGCATTTCGTTCAGGTCTGTCTAGCTAACTAGACTTTAGGAGGTTTGCAATTAGCAACAAATAAAATGAAAAGATAGAATCTAACGTAGTTAATGCGTAGATACAGGGAACCGAAAGAACAATAAAAAATACTTACTTCTACATACAAGCCCGGCCCGCGTCGTAATTTAGCACTTTTTTTGCGGTATCTTTTTAATTTTGTACAAAAATATACTATGCAAACAACAGAGCGGCCATAGTTTCTAGCACAGACTAGAGATGGGTAGCTATTCATATAACTAGCCAAAAAACGGCTATACACAAAATAGCCACGGCTACGTTATCTGTCAACACGATAATTAGCTACTGGCTACTGGATGGCTACTGGCTATGGCTAGCTAAAATGAGGAGTTTTCTTAAGATACCTCTATGCTGAAAATACCTGTGTAACTATTGATAATTCGAACCAATTTGAACCTTAAGTGCACGATTTTCAGGTATTTTAACCTTTTGTAACATAAACAATCCTCCTCATTACGAGAAGTTAACGTCACACACAGCGGGTAGCCGCCTAGCCGCCAAAGGTTAATAGCCACTGTAGCCGCCACTAGCCGGTAGCTGGCCGGCTAGCCAAAGCCAATCTAGCCGAGTAGCCGAGTAGCCGCGTAGCCGCGTAGCCGCGTAGCCGCGTAACCGCGTAGCCGCCTAGCCGATAGCTGTGTGTGCGTGCGTTCACTGCGAAACTGAGTTGTGTAAGTTCCGAAAGAGTGAAATTCGAGTGCATTTCGTTATTATTAATTCGAATTTGAAAGGTACTAATTATACGAATTTAAACCTATTGTTTTTTAATTAAATTAAATTATTCTGTAATATTATTATTTATTAAATAAATCGTTAAAATCATCTGAAGTAGCGCGACATCTATGGTTTACTTGCCTACAACTAACGACTGAGTTGATGTACTGTGAAAGCTTTTAGTTCATATCCATAAATAGAGATGACGTTATTGTTGATTTTCGATGTTTTTTTTAGTAATACGTACGACCTATGAGGGAAAGTCATTTATTTTCAAAAAGTATACAACAAAATAAAAAGTAAATGAAAAACAAAATCATTACATTAATTTATTACATTATCATCTAGACTAGACTTGTTGCAGCGGCGAGGATCGAACTCAGATCGCAGTTGAACGTTATTCATCAAGCTGCGCCGCCGCTCAAGCCTAATAGCCAAATAGCCAAAATAGCTGACTAGCTAGCTGGCTTTTAGACCACATATAGCTGGCTAGCTAAGCTATTGAAATTTCGGCTAGTTACCCATCGCTAGCACAGACCACTATCAAAGAGAATATAACGCTACGCCAGTGTTGCCATCGACAATTTTTTTACTGCCGTGTTTGATGAGAAAAATTGCCGTGTTTTCAAGGAAAAACTATCTTTCATTGCCGTAGAAAATAACTTTTAAAGTAAATTCCCACTCATGTCTGTACTTCTGTGCATAATGCTTCCTTGACACAGTTGGCGCTTTCATTTTTGGTGTACTTGGCCCTTCGTCACTTTCAGAGTCCATGATTGATTTATATTATAGCTTACCTAATTTACCTATTTATCACAAAAGAAAGACGTCACACGAGAACTAAACAAAACGAATATGAAACGCAATGAAAAACACTGTCATTAGAACTTATCTAATGACAGTGTTTTTCATTGCGTTTCATATTCGTTTTGTTTAGTTCTCGTGTGACGTCTTTCTTGACGTGACAGATAATAGATAGGATCATTAGAACTTATTTATGAATGGAAATGGAATGGAAAGCGGAGAAAAAAGGAACTATAGAATTTCAATACAAATAACACGATACTAGCGCCACGCGCAACTGTAAAGCTAAATTTGTGCCTAGTCATGAAACAATAAACGGGTATTTCCCCATTAGTTAGTGTCAAAGATAAGCATTGTTTTTTTTTGCATTTTCTGGCTAGGAACCTAACCAAAATTAGACCTTTCAAAATTGCCGTAGATTTTGCTACGGTAGTAGATATGCTGCCGTAGGCCGTAGATTTCCTTTTAATTATGTTAAATTGCCGTAGAACACGGCAATGAGAAGTTTTCTTGTAGGTATTTAAAGAGTTGCTGCAAAATAACTAGGTGGCGCTGTCATCACCAAATTGAATTGTCAAATCAAAATATGCTGTCACATAACTTTAGTGTTGCCACATAGGCCAACAACGGAAGGTGTCCATCCTTTTTAATTCAAAATCGACAATTGAAAAAAAAAATATACAGATTTCTTTTATTAAGTGTTAATTGATATTAATGGCAACCATGAACATGATTAAATGAAACCAAATTTCAGAGGAGCAAAACTTAATTTTCGTTGCTTTTTGGTAACAGCCTGTTTTTTTCGTCCGAAATTAGTAATAAGAGGCGGCAACACTGGTATGAGTGGATGTTTGTTTCCGTTGTTTGCGTTGTTTGTTTTGTTGTGGAATTCACGCTTAAGGATTATTTGTTTCTATCATTGTTTTGATATTCGTTGGACATCCACCCTTGTTGCTCTTATCCACTGTGACCTTAGTGGTTCATCACTTGGAAATGTAAGACGTCCCTTATTGGTACAATTCACAACTGCACAAACACGCATTTTCAATAGTTTTCAAATCATTCAAATCTAAGCTAAATTTCACAAAAGTTTTGAACAAAACACACATGATAGTGGCATAATACTAGTTACAGACGATCTGACTGTCGGACGTCTGATGGTCAGGGCCGTGTGTAGCGCGGCAGGACTCTAAGTATATACTGTAGTCTTTGGGCAGAACGTCGAAAGCTTCCAACCGGTATTAGTAATAATTATGAGGGTCCTGCCGCACTACACACTTTCCTACGGCAGGACGTACCTTGGCCGTGTCTCCTGCGTAATAATAAAAATAGGAGTCCGACATTGGAACGTCTGTTACCAGTATAAAGCCAAATAGTTATGGGCTGCGTTCAGTAACTACGCCGTGTGATCGCCCGAAGATCATCGTAGCGTTCAGTAACAGTTCAATAACATGTGTAGTAACTGAACGCACCCATGAAGTTACATAGTTTTTTTTTTTATTGAACTGACAGCAAGATAGTTAGTTTCAGTTATATTAACGCCATCTATTGAGACTTAAAGAAAAGAAAATTAAATACCTACAAGAAAACTTCTCATTGCCGTAGCAATGGCAACGCTGCTGGCAGAACTTTAGTTCTCTTGGTAGTTTGTGGCTGGCAGGCAGCTCCTTTTCGGTTAGAAGAGTTGGCAGCACTCAAAGTGGCGGCACTTCTCCTATATACAAATGTACTCTTTGGCGGCACTGCTTCCAAAGACAGACTGCTTCATTCACGGCTTCAATAACGTAAACGTAGCGTTATATTTTCTTTGTCAATAACAACAAAAGCAAAATCCGTAAAACAATAATTATGGATTTCGATGAAATATTTGCCGATGTGGATGATATCACGGAACCATCATGCATGGATAAAGTACTCATGTACTTTGAACAAATTCGTGAGGAAGATGAAGAGTTCATACAGGTTATATATTTAAAGCTTGTTGCATGAAGTACCTATTTAGCTTGTGCTTAAAAAAACACATTACATAGGTACATTGCTGGACAATTCCGAATATAATAAATAAATGTTTTTTTTGGGTTCCTCCCTACAACAGCGACAACTAATCCTACGCCGTCTGTCTGTCTGTCTGTCACAGGGCTGTATATTTTTATCGGTTTTCACAGAATACGTATTACTATGGCCTCTAACATAACAAATAATGAAAGAGACTTATTTCCATGGTAGAGCATAGCATTTATTCGACTGGGGAAATACCTTTCAGAATACCGCACCCAAATAACAAATAATTTTGTTGTGTTCCTGCGCTTGAGTAAGTTCGCCATAGCTCATTGGGGAGGGTGAAGGGTCGGTAACGCGTGAGTGATGCCTCGTGTGTTGCAAGCGTCCATATGGATACAGTAACCAATTACCATCAGGCAGGCCATATGCTTGTTAGCCAGAAATTGCTCAATACAAACACCCCATACTAACCTCGAAATATGTTTGTCAACATTATTTGTATCCTCAATCTTAAAAACCATAATACACAGAAAAATTAAACTTGGTCTGATTATAGTAACTAATTATTTCATAGTAAAGTTGAGTTACAGAACCCCAAAATTGAGTAAGTTATTGTATAGAACCTTCCATGAGCAAGTCTGACCTACACTTGCCTGTAGATTATTTAAATGATTTACCTTAATTATACCTTAGTAGCTTCATCTTCAACAATTTATAACAAATATAAAATATTTTTCAGTTACTAATAGACAAGTTAAGCGGAAAAGAGATTACTTGGGAGCAACCCTGGTATCAGCAGTCATGTAGCCTTACGCGCACATTGAAAGATAATAATGACAACCAATTAGAGCAGTACCGCACTGATTCAATATGTAAAGAAGAGAATGATCAAATAAAGAAGAATTGGCGCAAGTTCAGAAAGGTATGTGCATTATCCACCATGCATAATTCCTTATTGAGCTGTAACTAGACAGAATTAAAACATTATTTTCACACTATTTTAGTAATATTAATAACTTTAAAAGTATTGATTAAAATTACTTTTTTACCAGAAATTTGACTTACCCGACAAGCTGATATGTCTAGCTCGATGGAGGAACAAAGATAAAAGTAGGAATCCAAGAACGGCTGAAGAACAAGCAAGACGTTATGTAACAGCTTATTTAGCCAGAGGCTTAGAAAGAGCACTTTACCAAGTATATAAACACATAATGACATATTTTGGTGGTCCAGTTAAAGGAGCATATTCACCAATAGAAGAAAAAATTATGAATATTTGTTTTTACCATCAACCAAGACATGCTGTCGTCTTTTTATCCGCTATCCTAAGTAGAGAACCCAGGGGAATCTATAAACGAATGCATTGGATGTTTCATGGTAAGACCTCTTCTCCACATGAAGTCCTAAAATCAAATATATGTAATCCTACTAGCTAGCTAATCAAAATATTTGTAATCATTCTGCCACAATTTCTCCTCCACTACCCTCCAAATTTAATGGTTCTATGACCAATGGTTTTAGCTCTGGATTGATCTCTTTATCAGAGTGGTCCTGTATACCATGTAAAAATAATTCCCCAAAAAACTTGCCACTCGTTTTCTCCCTGTAGAGGTTGAATTTTGGAAAATCCCAGGATCTTTGTTTCATTACAGTAGTACCCAACTGATAAGGCGCGTCGTGTATCGTTCGCAAAGAAAAGAAAGTATGGCCCGAAGATTAACAGATATAATGAGGGTATAATAAAATTTATGTATTCTCTCCCGTTTACAATATTTAAAACTAGGAAAAGTAATTACATATTATATAGGACTTCATTAAATATGTACCTTAGATCACTACTATAAGGTTCATAATACATTGCAGCTGTTAGTTCCGTCTCACTCGCAATTCACGCCCCTCCCACACATGGCGGCAGCTGCCGACAATAGCATTTCCCGCGCTTAGAAAATGTATCTTCTGCACAGGTACAGCGGTAAGTCATATTAGTTGGGTACTACTGTAATTGTAAATTGTGTAATACAAAGTTTCAAGTAATTATTTAAATAAAATTATTTCCCATACAAACTTTGCCACCCTCTTTCTCCCCTTAAGAATTGAATTGGAGAAACACTGCCCTCAACATGTACACTCATATTTTGCAGGGAAGCCAGAGAAAAAAAGACTCAAGTGGACTTTACCCCTTGCAACCAAGTTTATAAATCTTCTTATAGAACATTCAGGACTACCTCTAGAACAACTTATCAATAAGAGAATAGATAAATCAGTTTGGTTAAAACTTGAAGAAGATATGGAGCAACAGCACATTTATTTGCAATTGTTTTGGTACAGTACTCTTCATGTACAAATATTTGTAAAACAAGATGTGAAACTGAATAAATTGCGGAAGAAAATATTTAAAAAGTAAGCAAACATTAGATTTTTCTACACAATAGTGTGTTTACAAGCAAGTAGCAGGTAGCTGTGTTGGTGTATGATGAGATGGGCTAGATCAGTACTTTGCACATTTGATTCTATATAATATGCAGCTTAATGGTATAAATAAATATAAGATTTTGTATGCTAATAGCAATGAAATTTTTTCTTACAGATTATTATCTTCTTCCTATCAAGTATGGAGTGACATAAGATGGAAAGAGCTAGTCAAAGAATTCCCAGATGGTTTTACGCATTTATTTTTGTATAAAATTTGCTCGCGTATAGTTAGGCGTTTTCCTAAATATTTAAAAAGCCCGCTACATGAGGTTTTAAATTTTGCAATGGCTAGGGTTCGACTGTTACGTTTTTCTAACCGACGATTAAGAACCTTGGCGCTAAATGATGAACTTGTATTAGAAATAGTTCGTTACGATAAAACTAAATAGTACGAACTTTGAGTTATTTTATGGTTCTATCTCGAAGATACCATTATGATTTTTTTTTTCTCTCTGTGGCAACACTACGGACAACTTGTCAAATATTGTATCGTAATTTTAAATATAATTTTAATTATAAAAATCCTATTAATATAGTGCTTAGGTTGATTAATCACTAAATATTTGCTACGAAAATATAAGTGGAATAAATCAATTAATGTTGTATCGCTGTTTTTGATGTTAAATCAGTGTACTAATATTTCATAGTGAGTGACTCATCGGTTCAACCGTCCTTTTGGTCCAAATTCAGGCGAGTACATAGTTTATTCTGATTGTTTCACATATATGTTCTATCGCACATACTAATTAATAATATCTATAGTAATAATCCTGTTTAGTCGCTAAAATAGTCGTAAGAAAATTTACAGCAAATTGTTCATACCTGTATCTGTTGTTTTTGTTATTACTTGCTCATTCAAACTCTATTGGTCATTTAAAATACAATAACAATCCACCATGGTTGGAACACGCAAGACCTCAGCTCGTCAGACAGAAGAAAAACTGCAGATTGTACTGCAAGAACTTAAAATTTCTCAAACCAAATGTGAGCAATTAATGACAGAACGCGATGACAGTGAAAAAGAAATGCTAGATATATTATGTATGAACAAAAAGTTAAAAACTGAGATGGCAGATATGCATGTCCGGCACACAGAAGTAGCCGATCAACGGGATCAGCTTCAGAGCATTGTCGACGGGTTCAACCAATGCAGCTATGAGTTTGAAGAGGCCCTCAGGCGAGTGACTACTCTTGAGAAAGAATTATGTGAGGCCCGTAACTACATCACTCGCTTAGAAAATAGTAACCGTGAAGCAGAGGTAGCAGAAACCAATACACTTTTCGATGAGTTGGTCGGACCAGCTCCGGGTTTAGTTTCTGGTCCCTCAGCCCTATGCTCAAAACCCACTGTCACAATAGATTTAACATGTGAAGATCCAATTGTTTCTAATGGTGCAGTGCGGATAATCAAATGTAGTAAAAATAAGCTAAAGAAATACATAAAAATCAAAAATTTTATCAAAAAAACACAAAATCTTATTAAGAAAAATAAGATTGTATGTAATAACATTAAATTAAGGAAGGAACGTTTAAACTTAATAACAGAAGTAAATATGTGCCATGTAGACTTCGAAAATGGCATCCTTAAATATAACTCGGATACAATGCAACTCCAGACTGAAATTATTGGTTTAAATGATAGGTTAAAGTTTATCTCAACTAATTATGAAACTTGTAAGAAAGAGATGAACTCCTACGTTCTGGCCATGAATGAGTTGGTGGAGGTTTCTAAAAGAAATTCTGATAGATTTGATTCCCTTGTAAACAATTATAATTATGATTGTTTAAAATCTCCATCAAGCTCCTCCAGGACAGATTGTCCAACTCCCTTGGTAAATATTACAATAAATAAATGTAATACACCAAATCCTACAGAATGCAAACAGGATTTAAATAATTTAAAGAATATTGTAATGTTTAGTGATGAAATAGGAAAAAATATGGGAATGTTACTTAGTCACTGCTTGGGCCAGTCTATAACTAATATGTGTATGCCCGGTGCTTCTTATAGTCAGATATTAGATAGAATTAGTAGCAGTACATTTAATAATAATACTACATTGATAATATTTATAGGAAGAAGGGGAAATGTAGACAAACAAAGTCTAATAAAATACTTTAGTACACTTGCACAATTAAATGTAAAAAATATAGTTTTGTTTTCATTCCCGTTTCTTCAAAGTTTGCCACAGACTGAAAATATTTATAGACCATTGAATTATTACACATAGAAGCAAAGTACACGCGCGAAAAACAATCCATTCAATTGGAGCCATAATGGCTCCAAATGACCGCCGCGCTGTCAGTGTACTGAGTGACGTTTTAGTGAGTGCAGCTCTGAGAAAAATAATAAATATGACGGTTTGTGTAGTAAAATTGTGTCATAATTCATGAGGGAAGAAAGATAAGAATTCTGATGTAACATTCCACAGGCAAGCCACTAATTTTATTGTGTAATTCATCTAAAATAACAAAATTCAAAAATAAAAATACTTCTCTCAGATTTCGTGCAAAGTGTTGCCAGCT
Organism: Achlya flavicornis; assembly: GCA_947623365.1. NCBI lineage: Eukaryota > Metazoa > Arthropoda > Insecta > Lepidoptera > Drepanidae > Achlya > Achlya flavicornis. The sequence goes on from OX392469.1 coordinate 4,946,394, forward strand.
GTTTTTTGTGCGAATTTGCGTTGTTTTACGTAATTGATACTGATTTTGTTATTAATAAAGTAATTGAGTCCGATAAGTTGTTTCTTTTACTTATAGCTATTATAACCGACTAGCTGTCCCCCGCGGTTTCACCTGCGTTCTTGGGATAAGTAGTTTATAATACTTGGGATAATGTATTTTATTTTATTTATTTGGAATAGCAAACAACAACATTATACAATTTTACAAATAAAGATTAACATAAAAGTATAAAATAATGCTGTCCACTGCGCTATCCGCGTGTTAACATTATAAAATTGGTATTTAAACACCAAAAGAGGACTATTACTACACAGACTATTAAAATGTAGCTTCATATTAGTGAAATAATTTCGAATCAGACTGGTAGAAAAAAGAGAATATAGCTAGGAAAATATTGTCAAAGCGGCAGCTGTTCCGGAAACAAATTCAACTAACAGGCTTTTAAAATTTCAATTTTGTTAATGAAAATGAAATACCTAGATACTACTTAATCTTCTTTTTCTATACAACCTATCATATCTGAAACCTATCATTACCAAGGAAAGCTACAAATTGTACGATCGTTCATAGCACTGCACATTATCTTGGTTTATTATGTTAAAATACCCGAAATAAGTACTATGAAACAACTAGTAATAAATAAATAACAGGCCTTTGTCTATAATAAATTATCTAAGAGCCAGAACTTTTTAAACTATTTAATTATTTTTATGAATACTTACTTCCAATTTCACTAGTAGGCGAAATCAGAAGGTTAATTTTACCGAAAAATTTCGTTTAGCTTGCAACATTACTCGTGCGCTTGTGTGCGTGTGAGCGAGTGTAATTATATGGTACTCACGCATACATTGGTTGTCAAGTGGCTTACGTGTCGCGAGGATTTTTGTTCGATACTTCGCTTCTAAGCGTAATAATTCAATGTTATAGACACAATTTAAATATGACATTACACACTTTGACATGTCGTCATAGTGATAAGTTTCACTTGATTGATATTAATAGTTATTTAAGTAATTTGAATTATTATTATTATTTAACAGAAGATAACTTTTATCTTCCAAAATACCACAAACGACAAGTAGCAGAATCGCTATCATATTATATTAACTCAGCCAATTGTTTGGCTACTCGGACGGCTGCTTCTATTGAGCAGCATAGCTATTTACAACCATTGGAAGCTATTCCAAATAGATTGGATTCATTGGAAGCTATTCCAAGTACTAGTAGTAATTTAAATTAGAACAAGTGACAATAGAGGCAACCTCTAGCATTAGTCATAAGAATATTAACTATGAAATTATAAATGTATCCTGCCCATTATCATTAGAAATAAACAGTAATAAAATGTATAATAATAAATATAACAAAAGTAATATTAACCTGGTACACCAGAATATACAAGGAATTAAAGGCAAGGAATTAGAACTGGAGTTATTTCTGAACTGTGATAATATTGACATTTTATGTATCACTGAACATTGGCTAAAGGCCCACCAGTTCATTTTTAACTTTAGTAAGCACCAGGTTGCTAGTTCATTCCATAGAAAAGATTCTATACATGGTGGCTCACTAATAATAATTCATAACAATTTGAAATTTAAGGAACGTAAAGATATTCAGAGCCTATCTATTGAGCGAACTATAGAAATAGCATGTGTAGAGCTTGAGCAATTCATTGTCATGAGCGTATACAGACCCCCTACTGCAGTATTCAAATTGTTTGAAAAATGTATGGATGAAGCTTTGTGTAAACTAAATAGTGTGAATAAAAATATAATAATCTGTGGAGATTTTAATATAAACTTGTTGGAGGATAACGCAATAGGTAATAAACTCAAATCACTTTTTCTATGCTACAATCTAGTAAATCTTTTTTTAGAACCGACTAGAATCACTGCCACTTCAGCAACTTGCATTGATAATATTTTTACTAACTTAGAGCCAGTAACAAAGTCAATAATAAGTAAATTAAGTTCTGATCACTGTGGCCAGTTGGTCTCATTTAATATGCCTAGAAAAAAAGTGATAAAAAAAGATATTAAGTGTCTTCCTATGAGTATAAGTCGCCTTGAAAAATTTAGAAATAACATTGTCAATAAATTACCAGACGTACCTTACGATAATAATAATGTTAATGAACTGTATAACTCAATTTTTAATTTAACTAAAAATGAGTATAATTCAATTTTTTCTTCAAAAACTGTTAATCGGAAATCTAATACGGTCTTCAATGACTGGGCGACGGTGGGAATTTATATAAGTAGGCGAAAATTGTATGAATTATATAGGGAAAAACAGTATAATCATGATTTTGTTTTTTTAAATTATGTAAGGAATTACTCAAAAACATTTAAATGCGTTTGTGCTGCGGCTAAATCAATACATATAAGAAATAAAATTAAAAATAGTCATGATAAGATCAAGATGACTTGGAAAATTATAAATAGTGAAACTGGAAAGTTCAAAGTACGTAATCATGAGTTTCGACTTATTATAAATGATAAATCAATAAAATCTGATCAAGATGTTGCTGCCGCTTTTGAGACTTTCTTCACCAATATTCCAGTTTCGACTACCAAGTCTCTTAATTCTTCTCCCACCCTCGCTGTATCTTTACTTAGGAAAAATGTAAAAGAGTGTACTGTTGACTTTAAATTCTCAACTGTTACTTCTAGCGATATAATTAAAGCGTTCAAATCTCTAAATTTGAAAAACACTGTTGATCTATGGGGGCTTTCAGTTAAACTTATTAATTCTATAATTGATTGTATTGCACCTCATTTAGCTGTTATTTTTAATAAATGTATTGATTGTGGTGAGTTTCCTGATCTTATGAAACATAGTAAAGTAGTGCCTTTATTTAAAACCGGTAGTACATCTGACCCCACAAATTTTAGACCGATTTCCATATTACCGACATTCAGTAAAGTTTTCGAGAAAATTATACTTAATCAATTGATGGTACATTTCAATAGTAATAGACTGCTTCACAGTAAACAATTTGGTTTCACTAGGGGTCGCTCAACAACCGATGCTGGTGTTGAGCTTATTCAACATATTTTTGACGCCTGGGAAAATTCACGAGACACCATTGGTGTTTTTTGTGACTTATCCAAGGCTTTTGATTGTGTCCATCATAAAATACTGATCAGCAAATTACATCACTACGGCGTTAGAGACACTGCACTAGATCTTTTGATTTCTTACTTATGTGACAGAATTCAAAAGGTTGATGTTAATGGTAAAGTATCCCCTGGGTCATCAGTAACTATGGGTGTACCACAAGGTTCTATCCTTGGACCTTTTCTTTTTCTCATTTACATCAACGACTTACCATATCTTGTAGAAAAAAAACATGAGATAGTATTGTTTGCTGATGACACTTCACTTCTTTACAAAGTGAATAGACATGATTTTAATTCTGACGATGTGAACAATGCTCTTTCTGTAGTCGTTGATTGGTTTACTATAAATAATTTATTGCTAAATGAGAAAAAAACAAAATGTATCAGATTCAGTCTGCCCAATGTGAGACATTCGGACACAAATATTGTAATTAAAGGCGAAAAACTGGATCTTGTTGAAACAACTGTATTTTTAGGTATCACTTTAGATAATAAGTTACAATGGAGCCCTCACATTTGTAAATTGGTGGATAGACTTAGTTCTGCAGCTTATGCAGTGAGAAAAATTCGCGCTCTCACTGACGAATCTACGGCAAAATTAGTTTATTTCAGTTACTTTCACAGTTTGATGTCTTACGGTATCCTCCTCTGGGGTAGTGGTGCCGAAATCAATAGAATTTTTATACTGCAGAAAAAGGCTATCCGCGCAATATATAAAATAAGGCCTAGAGATTCTTTGAGAGACAAGTTTAAATCTATTAATATAATGACAGTGTCGTCACAGTACATATATGAAAATCTTATTCATGTGAGGAAAAACATAAATAACTTACCTAAGAATAGCGACACTCATAGTTTGAACACTAGAAATAAGCACAAACTTGCTGTACCTTTAACTCGGCTCAGCAAAGTCCTTAACTCTTTCAAGGGGCAATGTATACGTTTCTATAATAAAGTACCCAAAGAAATCCAAGAGCTACCTATACATAGATTCAAAAAGATAGTAAAACAGAAGTTATGCAAGAAGGGGTACTATAAAGTTTCTGATTTTGTAGATGACAAGAATGCATTTGAATGAATTGTTCGCTTCGCACGCTATTGTTATATATATTTTGTAAATTGTAATATTTATAAGTACACATTAAAAAAAAAAAGAACACTTGCTGAGTTTCTTGCCGGAGTCTTCTCAGTTCAAGTTGTATTTGGAACCGGTGTAGAGTCATTTGTTAACCTTCACAAGTGCCCTATAAGGGCCAAAATTGAATAAATGAATTTTGATTTTGATTTTGATTTTGACTACTTTTTCAAATTCAAAATCATTTATTCATATAGACCTTCGCAGGCACTTATGAAAAGTCTGACTATAATACCGGTTCGGAAGGTTGCATTTGCTGAGCAGAGCCGGCAATAAACTCAGCAATTACTCTTTTCAAACAAGCTTAGATTCATTACATAATATTTACATTCTAATCGCACTGACAACAATTACGTGCCCGGCGCGTCGGCAAAATTACAATGTACACTGAATAAATATTTAATAAGTACATGAATAGCAAACTTAAGCAGACCAGCCCCCACAAGCAGCACCTGTTCACAAGTATGACGCGTGTGGTAGCCATCGCCCTCCTCGCCATATTGGAGGGAAGTGAGCGACCCGTCACACGACGCCGCCGCGTGCATGACTTACCTAAGTCTGCCTTAGAAATAAAAAAATAACTAAAGGGAAACTACTAACTAACTAATTACTAACTGCTATTTGGGTACCTATAATATGATTCATACTTCCACCGCCGTGTTAACTTATGCGAAATATAATAAAAAATATGCATGGTAGTCACTTCAAATTATTGCAGTTTGAATTTAGAGCTGAATTTAGGGTTTTTCCCACGGAACAGAAAAAACAAGTGGAAATGCGAAGTAGGCGTGACTCGTGTCGCCACTATTAAGCGTTGTTACGCTTAATCAACGCATATTTGATCTCTGGAGTTCAACAATGATAGTAGAAGGAAAAATCATAATAATGTAGGTATAAGTATTTCGTACCATCAGTAGGTATATACGATTTAATATTAATTTCTATAAAAAGCAAATTATTTCAATTTAATAGAAATTCAAACTAAAATCATCCTTATCACTTTGCTATACACTTCATTTTGGTTTAATGGCATCATCTATTTTATTCTTAAAAATTTTCGCTACTCAATTAGTGATGTAGTCAGGTTGGTTGGATGCTGGATTTATCGACATGCATAATTATAACAAAATACGAGCAAAAGAAATCAACGTGTTGTTTTTAAAATATGAATACTTAGCCCTGTGTTTTACTACAATCTCACCATGGTCAGTAATGATGTAGCCGAAGCCTTGAGGTTAGAAGCCAGGCAGGCGGGTACTATAAAGTATCCTACCATCATGCTATGGTTTCCTTATAATGTTTTCCTTCACCTAAAGCTCAAGCTCATTGTAGGATTCGACCTTCGCCTCGACATTCGTCGTCACTACCACTGCGCTATCATCGCCTCGAAATTAGCCGCTGTATAACAGCCAATATCAGCAAACTCGCTTGTTATTTTTTCTCGCTTATTGTTTTAGTAGGTACACAAATAACGACAAGAACATGATTTTATGAACATGGTTGTAGTAGGTTCTCTCTGTACTTGCATACCCCCTGGCTAAGTGAAAATATTGTATGAATAAGCATAATAATGTATATTCTATCTATCTTGAACAAAAGCTGTTACATTAAAAGATTTTACACACAAAAAAAATATATGCCTTAGGAGTTGCCTTGTTCGGAAGGTAAACTGAGAAGACTCAGTTTACCTTCCAAACCGGTGGTAAATTCAACTGTATGTACCAAAGACTACAATAGTATACTGGCTGGTATTTACCAACTTAACGTTCATAAGTGGGCCTAAACTGAATAAATTTAATCACTTTTTGATTTTGAGACAGACGCGGAAAGTGACTTCATTTCACTATGTAGAGAGAGAGAGTATGTTAAACGTTTTTCACATAGAGATGGGTAGCTATTCATATAACTAGCCAAAAAACGGCTATTAACAAAATAGCCACGGCTACGTTATCTGTCAACACGATAATTAGCTACTGGCTACTGGATGGCTACTGGCTACTGGATGGCTACTGGCTATGGCTAGCTAGAATGAGGAGTTTTCTTAAGATACCTCTATGCTGAAAATACCTGTCTAACTATTGATAATTCGAACCAATTTGAACCTTAAGTGCACGATTGTACAGGTATTTTGACCTTTTGTAACATAAACAATCCTCCTTATTACGAGAAGTTTACGTCACACACAGCGGGTAGCCGCCTAGCCGCCAAAGGTTAATAGCCACAGTAATCGCCGGTAGCTGGCTGGCTAGCCAAAGCCATTCTAGCCGAGTAGCCGCGTAGCCGTTCTATTTAATTCAACTGTATGTACAATACCAAAGACTACAATAGTATACTGGCTGGTATGTACAAACTTAACGTTCATAAGTGGGCCTAAACCGAATAAATTTAATCACTTTTCGATTTTAAGACAGACGCGGAAAGTGACTTCATTTCACTATGTAGAGAGTATGTAAAACGTTTTTCATTCACAATCAAGCACATTAATATAACGTGAATTAAATTAAACTGTACTTTTTGTTGACTGTACTTGCATTGTCATCCAATATACTAATGTTTACCAAATATCAAGTCAATCTGTGAAATAAGCAAAAAATAAACCATAATCAAAATTGGGTTTGTAAGTTGACTGGACTGAATTAAGTAATAAAGTTGATAATTGCGTCCACTGAGAATAGTGCCAACTATTGTCGAGTGGCAGAACTTGATCGTTCAATTAAATATAGTTTGTGTGTAGATTACAAAACGTTGTATGTTCTAGGTACACTATCGCAAAATTAATGTTATATTTAGAGAGTGAAGATATATTTTTGAATGGACGATGTCTTGAGCTAATATTGTCTAAACTAGAAACGAAAACGACTAATCAAATTAATTGTTTATTGGTGTGCAATATATGAGTATCTGTTTATTTGTGTGAATATTGGCGACAGCGGTTCTGATACATATTTTGTCATTTCGCATTTCCATTTTTTTTTCTGTTCCGTGGTTTTTCCCAACTGCTGTCTGTTTTTGTCATTTGTATTTATCGTCTGGCAGTGATTTCAACTTAGCTTCTTTATAGCTAGATCTAGCAATTTTTTCATTCTAGGATTTGTACAAAAAAATTAAACATTTTAGAGGGTTTTAGATTCATTAAAAGATATTAATATACTTGAAATATTTTATAAGCCCCGCAAATCCTAACAACAACATAACGGTTTTGGTCGCTATTCGGCGGCATGGCATAGAATGTCGCATTTTTATCACGGGCATCTAAAAATATTTTAAATGCGTCAACTTATTCCTTAGGCAACAAGGATCAATTATATCGTAAATTCAACGTCTCTAAAAATCTTTATTTTTTTGTACAAATCTCGCCATGATTCTTTATTTAGCTACTTTTTCTAGCAACTTTTCAATACCTACTTTCGGAAGTTCGTAATAGGGCACTGGTCTCGAAAGAAAAAGACTAAATGCGTCGCTAATGGCCTAGGTGAGGGTAAAGGTCGGTGGCCGGGAATGAGTTTTCTTATGATACCTCTATTATCAAAATACCTGTCAAAATATATTATATATATATATAGATATTTGGATCAAATTTTAACCGATTTGACAGGTATTTTGACCACAGAGGTATCATAAGAAATCTTCTCGTTTAAAGTGTTTAAAACTAATGCTCGCTGTTTAATATATTGTGAAAATTAATAACCTTTGAAAAAAAAAACGTATTTAATTTACTAATTTTTAATTATCTTTAACAATTTTATTGTTATCTACCTATTTAGAAACATTTAGCTAAGACTTCTAGCACCTTTTTTAGGTACCAAAATCTGGCAATCTAGCAACTTTTTGCAAGATGTCTAGCTACTTAGTAAAGCTAGCAGTTGGCAACACTGTTAAACAGTATTTAGCTCGTTCTAGCGCTTATTCAAGGGCACAAAGGGCGTAGGATCAAGGGACTGTCTTCTTCTTCTTAAAGCCGTAACGCACCATCCTACTCCTAGGAGGCGGGGCGTCCTATACCTACGTCGATACGTCCTAACCCGACGGGCCTACGAACGTTCCGACCGCTAGCATCCTACCGCCGAGTCCACAGATTATTTATATAATTAACTCGCCAGTCAGTCGCCTTCATGGGCTTATAACTTAGTACAAAACCACACAAAATGGCGAAGCTAATACGCGACTAATTTTAAGTTGCACTTTAGTATTTATGCCTCGCTGTATTTTTTTACCTCTTTTATTATACGGTTAATATTAGTTGACTCTTTGTTGTGAATTGAATTTCATTTACTGTGAAAAAAAAAATATGACTCGACAGCAACAAGACCCGCATAATAAATGTTTCATTTATGTGGTTTTTTCCTTTTTCCATTTCATATTATGAAATAATAAAGTAAGAAGTATGTATATCAAGTAGATATATATATATATGTATAGGTATAATAGGTAAACGAAAATACTAAAATAATAAATAGTAAACGAAATAATATTAGAACAAAGTGTGAGATGACGTTACGTACGCAAATCTTTGAATGACGATCTCAGATATAAAAAAAAGCGACACCTCATGCTTAAATCCATCAAGCCGTTTAGGCCTGCAGAGCGTGCCAAAGAAATAGACATACATACATACACTCGAAAAACATAACCCTCCTTCCGGGTCAGTCGGGTAAAAACGAAGGAACTTGTCCCACCGGTGTTGCGCGACTGCTTGCGGTTAGGAGGATCCGACCGTCGGAAAGCGCTACACACGCTCCTATTTGCTCCTATTGATAGGACGTTCCTACCGCTTCCGACCGATATTAATAATAATTATGTCAATCCTACCGCGCTACGCACGCTCCGACGGTAGGATGGTGTGTTACGGCTTTTATTTTTAAGTTTGGCAACCAAGCCCAAATTAGGGCTCATTTCTGCCAGTGTTGAGTTATATTATAGTTTCCAGTCAAAATAAATCACATTATAGTCCTCAGTCAGTCATTCACCGTCCATAAAAGTCATGTTTTACTACAATGCTGGTAATTGAATCAAAACTCTTCGCGGGCTTTTTGAGACAACTTGAAAAGTCACGATACACATAATTCATTTCATTTCACTTCACTGGTGCACATAGATGATCTTTATTGGGTAAAATATCACCAAAAATACACAATAAAACTCAAAATACACAAATTTATGAAATTAAAAATGAAAACGCTACGTCACTCTGCAAGCTCCCGCCAAAAAGTCAAGGGACTGTCTCCTTTTACAAATGTACTCTATGACTGGCAGTTCCTTTTTGGCATAGAGTACATTTATTTGTATATTTAGAAATAGAATTAGAAGATTGGCAGCACTGGCGCACGCAGTGATTTTAGTTATTGGGAACTCACGATTATTTTTTTATTTAAATCAAAGGTTTATTTGGCTCCATGTATACTTACCACATCACCATTATAAACTACGATTATAAATAAGTGAAGTATTATACCTACTTGTATATAATAACATTTGGCTGGATTTTATCGCGGTCGGTCCATACATATCTAACTGCTTCAAAAAAATAATTGGAAGTTCATAAAACTGAAAATATTAGTTTCATAATTGCCTCCACAAAAACGGATTATATTTAATATGAAATCAAGGTCAAGGAACGACCTAGAACAATTACTGGATAGTGATGACGAATTACCATGTAAGTACCTACCTACTAAATTACTGTAACATTTTTCTTCGTAGTACATAACAAGAAATAAAGATTTAAAATTTTCAGCGTTCTACCATGAAACTGCTGACATTCCTGCCTACCAAAATGACCACAGATTTGTGTCCATTAATTCCAACAATGGAAAAAATATACAACCTGAGAAACCATCCACAGCCACAACATTACAGTCTTTTCTTAACATAGCAACTTTGCAAGCCAAAACACAAAAACTTAAAAAGGGTGAAAAGGTATTGATTAAGACAGGTATTTTAAAACAAGAAGATTTGTACTGTTTAAATTGCATAGAAAAAGTATGCAGTGATGAAACAGTTCTATGGTTTGTCAATTATCTAATATACAAAGATATGCAAATTCGTCATAAATTAATGACTGGTTGCCTTGTGGGTGATGTGTGTACAGATTATTCATATAAAAACCAGCACTATTTTTATAATAATGAAGAAAGGAAGTACAAGTTTGAAATATTATTAAAAAACAAATGAACATGCAATTGTCCCTGGAATATGGCAAGGTCTTTGTTATTAGGATAGTAAAAGAATGTTATAACATGATACAATTATATTGAAATAAATAAATACAAAATAACATATAATATGCAATCTATGTAATACTGCACAAATAAATTATGCAATAACCTATTTACAAAATTATAGAATGTTGAAGATTTAATACCTATAAACATAATATTTATAATATTGTTATTTCATCCAAAAGGTTAAATACACTGAAACTATGACTTTGTAAAGGTACCTTTTACTTGAACAACTAATTCAGTGTATCAATTTTATTCAAAAAACCTTTTGAGCACCTTACTGACTGCTGGTAACATTTTTCAAATCCTTTAGCATCACTGTCCTGTAACAGAGTTGAAATCAAATTAAATAGTTAGGTATTTATGTCTGTCTTGTGAAGTGTGTAATTATAGTTCATTCGAATTGGAGTGATGTCGTTTTTAACAGTTTCAAAATGGGCATTTTTGTTTATGCGTTCGAATTGGAAAATTTCAACAATTTTGCAACTTTTGCCACAAACGATATTTCCCAAATCAAACGATTAGATACAAAAATGACATTTCCATTCTGATCGCCTGCTTGTCACTTGTCTCAACCTACCTTTTTCCTTCAGTTAATCATTAAACAAAGTTAATCTAACAAATTATTCTCTTGCCTGTTAGTATTTCTATAAACTTTTACAATAAAAATTAGAATTTTCGCTTCCCGTATGAATTTTCCGAAACTTATCTGTCAGATTCAAAGATGTCAAAATATGATCACAAACGACCCTGCCTCGGAGGTGGGTCAAAATTTGCAGTTCACGATGTCGTTTTTAACTGTTTCCAAGCAAAACGAACGGTGAACGAAAACAGTTCAAAACGCGAATTTCGCCCACAACTTTCCAAATCGAACGCCAGTTATGATCGTTTTTGGCATTTTTACCCGACTGACCCGGAAGGAGGGTTATGTTTTTCGAGTGTATGTATGTATGTCTATTTCTTTGGCACGCTCTGCAGCCTAAACGGCTTGATGGATTTAAGCATATGAGGGGTCGTTAGATTCGTCTGAACTGTGGGAGTGTCATAGGGTATATTATTTTTATATGGCGTCTACGGATAAGAAAAGAGGGGGGGTATTAAAAACAAAAATTTCGTTATTATAACAATATGGGTATCAAATGAAAGCTTGTGAACAGCCCATTCCATATATGTATATATTGTAATACTTTTATGCTACCATTTTGACGTGAACTGCAAAAAACGATGTTTAATGCAAGGACAGTAGGTATATAGGTGCTATAAGCGGTTACCGTACGTAACTCACAGAGTTGCGATGGTTGTAAGCGTTACTTTACCGTTCCGCTCATTTACTTACTCTAATACTTACAACTCATTCTGTATATGACTAAAAAGTCTGAAATAAATTAAATTATTAAATGAAACAAAAAACCCGACTGCGTAAAACAAAAAATAACTGAAAAGAGAAAAACAAGCTTTTTAATCTATAGAATTTGGAATATAACTTGAATTTTATAAGGTATTGCAGTCGGGGATAAACTTATATTAAAAAATAACACATACCTACTTAGGTTATTGGTTTGTCACCGACTGCAAGACCTTATAACATTCAAGTTATATTCCATATTCTATAGATTAAAAAGCTTGTTTTTCTCTTTACAGTTATTTTATGTTTTACGCAGTCGGGTTTTTTGTTTCATTTAATAATTTAATTTATTGACTGTTATTTTTGCTACCATACCCCAATTCGAACGTACCTCTAGAAAAATATTAATTTGATTTCATATTTTTCACCTTATTTGATAGGTACATACATAATATGGATCCCTGATGATTCTATCACCCTCAGGGTCAAAATCCCCAAATAGCAACAACTTAGCTGTGCTGTGTTTAGGTGCCCTTTTTTTGAGGTCCTTGATATTTGCTTCATCCATACCAAATATGTAATCATAATGATTGAAATCTTCTGATGAAATCTGTAAATGTCTTCAAATTAAATACTGCAGTAATTAAAGGGACAAATTATTAAACTTCTAATTTAGTTAATATGCCCACACACAGAAAGTCAAATGGGTTAATAAAAAATGTTTGAAATGAAGAAATTTCTTGCCAGCTAGTTTTGCTTATAAATTTAGGCCATAAACAATAAATAGTCTTGATACAGCCCCAACATCTAAAAGTCCTCGGTCACACCATGAAGATATAAACAACCAATGACTTTGGTGGGAACTTACAGAGTGATGTTGCATTATCATTCTATTTTCATAAATTCCTGCATTTTGAGTTTGATTGCATATTAAAATGGTGGTGTTTTATCCAATAAAGATCAATTCATGTGCACCAGTAAAATTAAATGAATTATGTGTATCGTAACTTTTCAAGTTGTCTCAAAAATCTGTGAAGAGTTTTAGTAGAATGACCACCATTGTAGTAAAACATGACTGGACGGTGACTGGTAATGCGGACTATGTGAAAGTTAATGTGCTGACTATATGAAAGTGATATATTATGTACTATATGACATGGTCATGAACCAATTAAAAAAAAAACAACCAATTGGAATTTGTAAGTAATTTATGACCTACTTGTCGAGCATGGTTATTATAAGGGACTTCATGTTTCTTCATAGTATCCAGAGCCCTCCAATCAGGTGGGTTCCCAACATGCCAGCCTCCAATAGCCGCACTGTCTATTTCCCATTGGTCACCTAAGTTCATATCATTGACAGTTTTCTGAAAGACTCCTTCTGCTATTGGTGACCGGCAGATGTTACCTATAATACAGGTTTTTTTAAGACTAACAAAATTTTAGGTTTGGAGGTGGGCATGAATACAAAAAATATATACTCAAAATGTGCAATAGAAATCTGCTGTTCCATATGCATACAATGGTTGAATAACAACTCCCGGCATAGCTAGCAATTGCAGTCACGTAAGGGATATTTACTTTTTTGAATTACGATGAGTTTTGTTAAATTATTAAGCACTAACCAAGACATATAAAAAGGGCTTTTTTCTTTGTTTCTGCCATTGTCTCCTTGCTTAAATGAATAAAATCACTAAGTAATTAAATCTCACTCAACGTTATAATATGTTTATGAAAAACTATTTACATCGAAATCAACGAGATCACTACACTACCTGACTGACACCCATAGATAATACACTATTACTATAGCTAACACCTATGCCCATAGAATACAATTTAGCCTATGCCTGACACTACCTACTCTTTGATCATAATATACAACTTCTTCTTCTTATTTTTAATTTTGGCAACTAAGCCCAAATTAGGGCTCATTTCTGCCAGTGTCGAGTTATATTATAATATCCAGTCACAAAATCACTTCACATTATAGTCCTCAGTCAGTCACCGTCCATAAAAGTCATGTTTTACTACAATGGTGGTCATTGTACTAAAACTCTTCACGGACATTTTGAGACAACTTGAAAAGTAACGATACACATAATTCATTTCATTTCACTTCACTGGTGCACATGGATGATCTTTATTGGGTAAAATACCACCAATAAAACTCAAAATACACAAATTTATGAAAATAAAAACGAAAATGCTACGTCACTCTGCAAGTTCCCGCCAAAAAGTCCAATATACAACTTATTAACTAATCTGTGATCGTAAGGTGCGTTCGAATTGGGGGTATGGTAGCAAAAATAACAGTCAAAAATGCCAAAAACGATCACAACTGGCGTTCGATTTGGAAAGTTGTGGGCGAAATTGGCGTTTTGAACTGTTTTCGTTGACCGTTCGTTTTGCTTGGAAACAGTTAAAAACGACATCGTGAACTGCAAATTTCGACCCACCTCCGAGGCAGGGTCGTTTGTGATCATATTTTCACCAAAGAATTTAAAACGTCCAGAAGGATAGTCGCCTCTATGGGAACATGAAATAAACAAGCCAGAATTGACAGTATTTGACAGCCGTGCGCAGTACGAACTGAGAGCGATTTGCTCAGGGAGCCCCTCAAGCGGAGTGAAATTAAATGTCATGCTTTAGTAAGGCGGATTATCCATCTGGGTAGAGGCACGATGCCCTATGAAAATCTTTGATTTTCACATCTTTGAATCTGACAGATAAGTTTCGTAAAATTCATACGGGAAGCGAAAATTCTAATTTTTATTGTACAATTTTATAGAAATACTACCTAACATGAATGTAAACGACTGATTTCCGTCGAAAATTCTAATTTTTATTGTACTTGTAATATTATAGAAATACTAACAACTTATGTGAACATACACATACTTTTGTGAATGTCAACTCGGATAGTGTATGCCAGCTTTATATGGCACCAAAGACTACAATAGCACAGTTTACAATAGTATACTTATGGCACAGAAGCTCCCTCCCTTCTCCCTCCGGACGAAACGGATTAGCTGACTCCCCTCCTCTTCTAACGTAGTTTTCTCTGTTACGACTTATAACCTACTTAGCTTATAACTTAGTGATTGATAACTGTGGACGCCACTCTCCGTTTTAGCTAGCATATAATTAAAGATATTTAGGAAGTAGAACAGAACAAAGGCTTGATTGTATCATCAATCTATGAGATAGGACCGACATTTTGTAGGACCATATGTGGACCATAATTACCAATATAAATATGGGATTCAAGTGTTTTTGTCACCCGTGAAAAAATCCATCCCCACTCCACTGATTATTTGAGCGAGTCAATTAGTCAATCATGAGCGTTACGACAGACAGGTTTTAATTAAATCCATATTAAATCAACGTTGTCAAGTTTGTCACCTATCTTGCATAAAATTTTAATAAATTTACGAGGTACGTAGCGCGTAGTGAGAAAAAGTTGACGCTCGCTACTACTGCATTGTTATTTAAGCGCCCGTCTCCACCAATGACATGACATGTTCATTATCAGTCTTGTCGGTCGTACGTCCTGTGCGTACGTCTCTCGACGGTCTTGTTCCGGTATTTTGAACTTGCGTGTAATTTGCATTTATTTTCATTCCGAAGCTATATAGAAAACGTTAATAATGGAGCACGTTTACAAATCTATTAACAATATACAAACACATCTGTTAACCTGGGGTAATCCTTTCGACTGTAATGGTCAGGATGTTATCATTTGTATAACTGGAAATCCGGGAGTGCCTGATTTTTATACAGAATTCGGCTCAGTCTTGTCTGAAAACAGTGGTTTACCTGTATGTGTCATAGGTAAGTTCTGTATATAGTATTTAGGTGGGCACCTATATTATTTCAAGTGATTCGTTCGGTATAGGACCCGCCAAATTCAAAATGTTAAAACCCAATTGATTTATATGTTTCGGCTATTCCGAAAATAATTTTTGTTTTGATTAATGTCCGTGTCTGAGGATTGTACTAAGATATTTTTTTATTAGTAGGTATAGAGCCGCGGACGTTTACGAAAGACGTTGGTACCTAATTATAATTTAATTCGAATTAGCAAGTTCTATGAAACGGATCATTGAGTGTCTTTATTTTAATAGTACCTAACTTACCTACCTATGTTTTTGAATAGTGTCAATGAGGTAGGTAAGTTATTAATTAATTGTTATTTTATTCTTTAAAGGCCAAGCTGGTCACGAAGAAGTTCCAGACGATCGCTCCAATATATTGAAAGGACAGGAACATTTATTTAATTTAGAAGGTCAAATACAACATAAATTAGACCTTATCAACAACCACATAGATAAGAAGAGTAACTTACATATAGTGGGTCATTCTATTGGAGCTTGGATGACATTAGAATTGGTGCAAAAAGAGAACAATTTATCTAAAAGGATATCATCCGTTAATTTATTATTTCCGACATTGCAAAGAATGGCTAAAACGAGAAGTGGTAAATATGTAAACAATATTTTACGAAGGATCAATATGTTCGTACTATTTTTATTCACATTCTTGTATTCACTTCCTACTTCTATTACCTCTTTATTAGCCAGATTATATTTAAAACTGAATTCATTACCTCTGCATTACACCAATAGAATATTAAAATTCGTTAATCCAAAAGTTGGAGAAAAGGTGCTCTTCTTGGCTTACGATGAAATGGACAAGGTTTTGGAATTAAATACCGAAGCAATGGCAAAAATAAAACATCTATGTAATGCTATATACAGTCCTACAGATAATTGGGCGCCACTATCTTACATGGACGATTTGAAACAATTCCATCCTCCCCTTATAATGCAAGAAGTTAATGTAGATCATAGTTTTGTTTTAAGGTCTTCAGAAAGAATTGCTGAAATGGTAACTAAATTCATAAAAAGCAGAAACGACAATTAATGAATCTACGATGATTACTATTCTTTTGGTAGCTTAGGGTCAGCTCACACCGAGACAAATATCCCAGCTACAAAAAAAATGCGATCAAATGTCAAAATGATCGCTAAGCGATTATCGCTCGTGTATAGCCTGCCATAAAGTTATATATTTTATCGCTATCTTAAAAAGTGTGAACTGAGCCTTAGAATCAATCATTCCAAAATCCAATAGGTACTAGAAAATGTATTTATATTTAGTTAATTAGGTACTATATATAAGGTAAGGTATATCTTATTAGGTGCTACACTGTAAACAAATAGGATGTAACGTTTAGACCTAGACTTACCTAGTTAATTCGTATAGTTTTTAAAATCGTACCATGAGTCACGCACCCTCTTGCGGTGCGAGAGGCAAGTAATTTATCAAAAGTGAGACACGTGTGCTATGTGGTTTTATATATAGGAAGCGAGTGGGTGTGTGGTGTGCGGCCCGCCCCTGGCGGCACTTTTTGGGGGTGGTATAATTTCACAATAAATATGAATAATAGGAATATCTCATAAATATTTACTAAGTCATTTAATTCAGTAGTGGATTTACACATTTCCCAAGTAGGTATAGGTAGGTTACCGTCAATCTATTTGTCAAACCCATGGTCAAACTATTAACCATTATATATTTATTGTTAAATAATCTCTACATAGGTATACTTAGTATAAAACGTCGCTTTCCACGTTTGTCTGTGTATCTATCCGCCAACTCCTCTTAACCTCTCGGATTTTGGTCCGGACCATCAGTTAGGTACCTACCTAAATATTTACAAAAAAAATACCATTCCCCCTTATCTCCGAAGATAGCAATGCAAAAATCTGAAATAATTACAGTTGATATGTATTGATTTAAATATTATATTATGTAAAATAAAACGGCGGACAGAACAACGCTTTAGTACAGAAAGTAAGCCTTCTGTACTAAAGCGGCCTTAATACATTCCTTAAACTTATGTGACGGTAAATCTAAAATTTTATTACGGATCTTATTATAACATTGTATACTCAGTCCTAAAAATTAACGGAGTCTATAAGCAGAGGTCACACGTTTATGCTTATTTCTAGTATTCAAATAGTGCACGTCACTTTTTACAAAAATATTAATACTCTGATGTACAAATAATATATTTGCATAAATATACTGCGATGCTACTGTGAGGATACCTATATGTTTAAACTTATCTCTGAGGGAAGCTCGAGAACTCATATTATAAATAGCTCGCACTGCTTTTTTTTTTTCAAAATAAAAAAGGTTTCTATATATCAGCAGCTTTACCCCAAAGTAAAATGCCATAAGACATAACACTATGGAAATAACTAAAATAAACTAATCGAGCTGTGTCTACGTCTGTATCATAAGCAGCTGAACTGAGCTTTCTCGAAAGACATGATATTTGTTTGCCCCATTGAAGTTTCGAGTCTAAAGTAATCCCTAAGAATACTGATGATTCAACAAGACCTAAAGGTTCATTATTTATCATTAAATTACAGCCTACTTTTTTAACATTTGGTAGTGCACATTTAATACATTTAGTTTTCTTTGCATTTAAAACTAGATTATTACTATTTTTACAGCAGTTATGGCCCAAACCAAGAAATATACGTTCAATGAAGATGGAACTCTCGGTGAGCGAGTCATACTCAAACTAGTACTTGGCTGGTTTTATTTTTAACTAAGTATAATTTCTCGTCTATCCCATGATGTGGTGTGTAGTTATTGAGCTATTGTTACTACCTACGTATAGAGAAGACGTCACACATCAAAACTATGTTCCGTTCAAGTGAGATCATCCGGTCACACTTGTTGTAGAACGATTCATCTTAGGCTCAGAGCCGTGAAAACCACGGTGTTTTCGAGAAAAATACTCCTAAAAGCGTTCTGATAGCGTACGTGTTTCGACTGTCTGCTTAGAAGACTAATTAAAATAATTGTTTCAGCGCTAAAAAGAACTTTAGCTGAATCTAAAAAATGGGACATAACCTTTGCTTATGATAGCTTCTCTATACGTAGTAATAACAGCTCAATGTGTGTAGTAAGTTAAGTCGCGTCGTTCAAAAATATTGCGGGTGTGTGAAAACCATTTTTCGATTCAAGGATCCATTTACGAAATATTATGCTTAAAATCGATTTTAATGCCCCTAAGCCACCACCTAAACTGTCATTTTTGGAAATATGAAAAATAAACACCGCAGCAGTATACAGCGTGTAACGGCTGACCGTTATAATATTCAAGGAAACCTATGCACAGTTCCGTCTTAACCATAACACGGGGCCCTAAATTGGTTAGTACAAAAACAAAAGTATTTTAAGATATGTGCACTTTAATTTATTAAAAAGTAATTACCTGTTATGTTACAAGTTAAAAGACAATTTTATACATAGTTATCTAATAATAACTGTTGAGTGGATTATGTAAGTCCATCTCAAGCTGGGCGCTTTATTTAGAAACACGTGTCAAGTGCTAAAAACTATAAGTTTTGTGTCTCAAAATAAAGCATACAGCTGGTTTGTAATATTATTAATTGCTAAAAAATAAGTACATACAATCGAAATGAAAGAACACAAAATGAGTATCTGATATACAAATTGTAAATAATGGCACTGAAATGTAAATAAATATATCTGGGCCTTCAAGAGTAGGTCTGTGCGATTAAGATAATAATTCTGGGGCAGTACATACATATAGTTTGTTGGTTTTATTCTTTTACAAAATAAAATAAATTATGCCAAGTAATATAGACAATACGAAAAATTAATAATTAACTAGCTAGGATATGGAATCTGTAATGTTTTGGTATCATTGTTAATCCATTTTTGATAAAGTTTATCACAGCAACGATAACATATTTAATTTTGATACAAGTTTAATCATTCATTGTAAGGACACCAGAGATTACAATTAGTTTCATTGGTTACATTGTTACTAAATAATGAATATGAATCGGTATTGTAGGTACCTATAACGGCAGTCTTAAAAAGTTAAAATTGCAGTTACAGCAAATTAAGCTATGTAATAAATGAATGATAACATAATATACGCTTATTTGATGTAAATAATATTATTTCATAATCTTCCTTGTAGTAATTTTGTGTAGTTATTTTAAATAAAAAAAATGATTCTAAATTATCGTTGTTTTTTTACACGCAACCTTCTTTTTGAATTGAGCTGTTAAAGTTCATTAATTCTGATCGAACATAAAATATCTACAGCATTACTTAAAGAATTGTATTTTATATGTAACTTACAGTTGAATATAGCGTTCTAAGCAGAAAATATAAAAATATATTTTCTTTCACATCAGTTTTAGAGAAAATAAATGAATGAGATTCAGTTCAAACTATTGCACTCGAAAAATAACCTAAGGTACCTACAAAACGTATTTGTCCTTCTATTACGACATTATTATACAGATTATACTTCATTACCAAAATGTTAAGTTGAATGGCAGTCTTTTACATTTTTTTTATTCGTTTTTAGCGCGAATAGAAAAGAAACCAAATGGTTTAATATATTATAGTTTGCATTTGATTACCTTATTATAGAGTATACCTAATTAAATTTAAGTTTCAGTAAGTATAAACTAATTTAAAGAAAAATAAAAAAAATACATAAACAGATCTAAAAATATACTGCATGATGACTTTTATAGAGGTGCTAGTGAAAAGCGAAACTCAAAATTGCAATAATTCCATCAGTTACTGCCACGATTAGAATATCTCCAATATTTTTCTTAAACAGGAAGGATCATCATCAATTCGATATAAGCAGTGATTGCAAGGTGATGTATCGATTTATGGAATGTATTTTTGGAGACATCAAAGTTCAAATATTCAATCCAAAATGTATTAATTCAATTTAAAGAATATGAGATGTAGATTGTGGATAATGGGAGTTAAATAATTTCATAGAATCTAGAACTATGTACATATTTGGAAGTATGGATAATGTAAAAGTTACAAGGTTTCTCATAAATGAACTGAATTTGAATTAAAACATTGACACGTACGTACATAATAATTGTGCGTTAATTTTTATAATGGTGTACAGTTCAACATAACATAGGAACTAGACGAGTCATAATAATTCACAGACTATCAAAGTGGTCAACCTTAAGTATTTAACATCTACAAATGAAAATTATTCGATAGAAACGCCATCGTACAACGCGGCAATTCTATTTACGCACAACCTCCCGAAGTAAAATATAATTATACTATTAATAAAAACATTCATTATTTATCATACCGCAACACTAACATACTCTCCATAATGATCGAATATGATACAATACAATTATAATTTTGAAATCTTACAAACTAGGGGGATACAAAATTCGCACTAATAATACTCGTACATCGAAAGGGGTCACAATCACAACGTACACCTCACACGAAACGTAAGCTCACTGGCGCGACATCGTGCCGCGTCGGGCCGGGGGCCGCCCGCTAGCTCAGCACGTCGTCTCGAGCAGCGGGTCCGCCGCCGGCACGGGCGTGGACCCCGCCGCGGGCGCGGACCCCGCCGCGGGCGCGGGCCCCACCGCCGGCGCCGGCCCGCGCCCGCGCTCCCCCTCCGTACACGACCCGATCAGCCGCTGCGACGACGACTTGTACAGGCGGCGCGGCCCCGCCCCCGCCCGCTCCTCATCGTCCGACAGCGCGCGCGCGCCGGCCGCCAGCCGCGCGGGCGAGGGGCGCGGGCTGGGGCACGTGCACGCGCCCAGCGAGCGCGCCGCGCGCGGCGTCCGCGGCACCACCGGCCCCGCGACGCGCCAGCACTCGCAGCTCTCGTTGCCGCACGACTCGCACACCACCGGCGACCGCCTCTCCAGCTTGCCGCGCTTGAACGTCGCCGGCTCGCGCTTCCGGTCCACGTCGAGGCTCGCGGCGGCGGCGGCGGCCACCGTCGCGGCCTGCACGCGCGCCTCCGCCCGCAGCGTCGAGTTCCTGATCCAGGGGTCGAGCGCCGGGCGGCCGGAGCCGCGCGCCCGGCCCAGTGGCGAGTGGAGGTCGAGGTCGCTCATCTTGCGCCAGGGGTTGCCGAGCACGCCGACGGCGTCGCTGGCGGCGCGGTCGCGGCGGCGGAGGCGCGGGCGCGGCTCGTGAGCGGCATCGTCGAGCGCGAGCAGCGACGCGTCGGGGGAGGAGCGCTCGCTGCGCACTGCGCGCGGGCGCAGCGCGGGCGGGGGCGCGAGGGGCGCGGCGGGCGCGGGGCGCGCGGGCGAGGGCGCGGGGGAGGGCGCGGGCGAGGCGCGGGGTCGGTCCGAGTGCGAGCGCGCGCGCGGCGTGTGGGCGCGGCTGGCGGGCGTCACGTCGCTGAGGGAGCGGAGGTGGATGCGCCGGCGCACGCCCGACGACGGGGAGTCGGCGTCGGTCACGTTAATGCTGATGTTGTGGCCGGTGGCCTTCTTCTGTTCCGTGGGCTCTTTTTCGTTATTGTCCGTTTTATTGATCTCTTTGTAGTTTAGTGGGCTCGCGGAGCCATCGGCGTTAGCAGAGTTTTTGATGGGGCCGGCCCGGCTGGGCCCGGCCCCCGCTAGCTAGAGGAGTCTCTCTGTAGCTGAACTCGAGGTGCCGGAGCTCAGTGTAGAAGCAGGATTTTGATCATCACCTAGTATTACGTTACGAAAGGTAGTACTTATGTTACATTATTTTAAAATCACAATCTTAATTTGGTAATAAATATTAACTGGCAGTGTAACTGGTTATGGTTAGTTTAAACTATTTTGAAGATTAGATGAGAAATTGCAATGCACAATGATCTTAACTTTTGCAGCAAAATGTCGTGTCCAGCCTTGCTTTATAAGATTTTATTGGCTGGAGCTGCAGCCGATATTGAAATTATTATGTACCTTGGCCATAAAAGCTCAAAAAAACCTGAGCTCTTTCCTATGTGTGAGATGTATCGGTGCCATCTTTTTCGAATCGCATGATACGTTGGTTTTTTATTAAACGACTTCAAAAAAAGGAGGAGGTTCTCAATTCGAATGTTTATATTTCTTTTTTTTATATCACCAAATTTAATGCTCTTGTAATTTTTTTTTTAAGTGAACTGTTTCGTTCAGTATAGTATATTATTATTGAGTTTGATGTCGAGTATTCTTTGCACATGGAGTTTGTATCAAGTATTTTTTCACAAGGAGGTTGTATAGCATTGAGATGGAGGTCGAATATATTGGTGTGTTCTAAATCCAAACACTAAAATAGTGATAGAGTGCGCTGTCTAAATGTTTTACCCGTTTAAATTAAGAATGCTTGGTCTACACACATATCACTTGCAGTGAGGTACAAACTTATCATAATCGAGATTATACCTATCATAACACTGTGCGGTAATGTAAAGTAAAAAGCACTAGTGCGTAATAAGCTGCATTAAAAGTGCTTTATATACTGTTTTCAGTGAATAACATAAGCTTGGGAGGTAATGGTATACAATATTATATTTAGTAGGTCTGAATCTGAATGGCAATTTCTTGTAACGATCGGAACATTACCCAAATAACGGTAACTAGTTATGTCTATAATAATATCACAGTTTATAAAACCATACAGTCGTCCACCGCCTTTGATCTCGTGGAAAATGCCGACAACGTCTAGACGGTATCGCGACGGCCATTTAAAGTATGCTGTGTCCCGAGCTACTAACATCGTTTTGTCCGTAGGTCGTGCTCGGCTTTCAAGCGTCTCGCCCCTCACACCCCGCACGATTGCTCTGTCTAGACGTCTTTGTCGAACGACTGTATGGTTTTATAGACAGTGATAATATAATAATAAAAAAAAAGTTTTTATAATAATACCTAATACCACTTTTGGTTACCAGGTTACCACTACCAGGATAACTTGATTTTGAAGCCAAATGTTGAAGAAAGGTTTTAAAATAAACAGCTTAATACAAAGAAGCTTATTGAAGATAGGTAACTACCTGCATTCTGTACTAGTGCAAAAACTCTTTGTGTCAAGTGTGTGTAAATTCAATGCCGTGTAGCCATTACGACGTAATTAATAAATAAAAACTTTCGCATTTATAATAGGTATACCAAGGATTGTAGGAAGGTACACCTCTTAAACAAAAACATTATATTAATAGCACGGAAAAATATTTACCTTGAGTTGTCTGGCCTGTGGCCGGCAGTCTTTGTCAGTTGAGCAATTCGACGGAAACAAAGCGTTTCAGTCTTTCTAAATATTGGTTGAACAGTTCAACATCGTTGTGGCCTGCACCCTGTAAATGTTAAGCAATTTATATTGGGTTCTATATGTTCATGAATTAAGGTAGGAGAGGTAGAGCATAGCGTTTATTCGCTCAAAGAGCAGCTCGACTGGGGAAGTACCTCCACCTTACAGAATACCGCAGCCAAATAACACCTCTTTAAAGTGGTGTTGTGTTCCTGCGGTGAGTAAGGTCGCCAGAGCTCCATGAGGAGGTGCTATGCTGGCAGGGTGTGGACCAGCGGTGTGGTACCGACGTAGGGCTGTGCAGGCACGGCGTGTTGTTGCGGCGGTTAGGGAGACCCGGTGAAACGGCTGCCCGCTGGCCGCCCGCAGGTTGTAGGGGTCCCGAACCCAGGGATCACATAATCTCCGCCCTGGGAGGCTGACCCGCCGCCTCGCGCATAATCCTTGGTGCAGTTGGTCGTGCCGGAGGAGGAGACCGGAGTGGACCCGGCCGACTGTATCAGGGGGGGACCGGGGGCCCTTCCAGCTGCCGCACCAACAAACTGTATCACCTGAGCAGCATTCTGTCGGAGTGACACTGTGCTTTGTCCCTTCCGCTGCCGGCATAGTACCTCCTCTTAAAATTCTCTTCATCTCCGTTTTAAATGGCCCGTCGAAATAGAAGAAAACGTTCGTCAGCGGCTTCCCCGTCCATATTATCTATGGACTTTTGCAATATCAGGGGTCTTCATTCGAACATCAATGCAGTCCACCAACATCTAGAGACTGCAAAGCCGACTCTGCTATTTCTCACGGAGACACAAATATCCTGCCCTGATGATACATCGTATCTAAACTACCCCGGGTACAAGCTGGAGCACAACTTTGTGCGCCGTGCCGGGGTATGTATGTACGTCAGGGAGGATATTTGCTGTCGCCGTCTCCATGGCCTAGAAGACCGGGACCTGTCGATTTTGTGGGCGCGCGTAGATTACGGTGGCCACACCAAAGTTTACGCGTGCCTTTACAGGTCCCACAGCGGTGACGCGGACACAATCCGGTTATTTGAGCACCTGCAATTGACGACTGACAAAGTACTGGAGCAGTACCCCTCCGCGGAGTTAGTGATATTAGGAGACTTCAACGCTCACCACGTTGAGTGGCTTAGTTCTCGATCCACTGACTTCGCGGGTAGGACTGCTCACGACTTTGCCCTGGCCTATGGCTTCTCACAACTGGTTGTTTCTCCTACGAGAATCCCAGATATTGAGAGCCATACTAGTTCCTTACTGGACCTTCTGCTGACTACGCGACCGAACAGATATACAGTGATAGTGGATGCGCCACTCGGCTCATCGGACCACTGTCTCGTCCGGACACATGTGCCTTGTGCGTCGACCAATTTGATCCGGTCACCCGGGCGTCGACGCGTGTGGCACTATAAGTCAGCAGACTGGGATGGATTGCGTGAATTCTTCGCATCGTACCCGTGGAGGCAGCTCTGCTTCGCATCAGATGATCCTGACACCTGTGCAGCTGCCGTCGCTGAGGCGATACTGGCGGGAATGGAATGTTATATCCCAAACCCGCTAGTGGCTGCAGGGGTGAAGAAGCGACCGTGGTTTAATCGGCCCTGCAAGGATGCTAGACAAAATAAGCAGACCTTGTATGAGGCTTGGACCACGGCCCAAACTAATCAGGACCCTAACATCTCTGATGCGAAACGCAAATTTAACGCTGCCTCGAGGTTCAGTAAGCGTATGATTGCCAGGGCTAAGTACGATTTCGTCGGCAGGTTTGGTGAGAGGCTGACTAGCCTTCCCTCTGGGAGTCGCGCTTTCTGGTCTCTTGCCAAAGCTGCTGAGGGAAACTTTTGCCAGTCGTCCTTGCCACCACTACGTAAGCCGGACGGAAACTTGGCCCATAGTGCTAAAGAGAAGGCTGACCTTTTAGGCTCTATCTTTGCCTCGAACTCGACTTTGGATGATATGGGCACTACACCGCCTACCATTCCGCGGTGTGACAGCTCCATGCCGGAGATAAGCATTACCCAACGGGAGGTCCGGCGGGAATTGCTTTCTCTGGACATCCATAGGTCGAGTGGGCCAGACGGCATACCGGCAGTGGTGCTGAAGCGGTGTGCTCCTGAGTTGTGTCCAGTACTGACGCGTCTTTTCGCGCTTTCCTACACCAAAAAGGAAGTCCCGTCTTTGTGGAAGACTGCCCATGTGCACCCAGTGCCCAAAAAGGGTGACAGATCAGACCCGACGAATTACAGGCCTATCGCCATCACCTCCCTTCTCTCCAAAGTCATGGAGCGAGTGATCAACACGCAGCTTTTGAGATACCTGGAGGATCACGATTTGTTGAGCGACCGACAGTATGGCTTTCGCCACAGTCGCTCAGCTGGTGACCTCCTTGTGTATCTCACGCACCGTTGGTCACTCGCCATCGAGAGTCAAGGTGAGGCATTGGCAGTGAGCCTAGATGTGGCGAAGGCGTTCGATCGGGTCTGGCACAGGGGTCTTCTAACGAAGTTACCATCATACGGGCTTCCCGAGGGATTGTGCAAATGGATTGCCAGCTTTCTGTCCAGCAGATGCATAAGAGCCGTCGTCGACGGTAGCTGCTCCGATAGCATGGACATAAATGCTGGCGTTCCGCAAGGCTCTGTGCTGTCCCCAACACTGTTCCTTCTGCATATCAATGATATGCTGTCTATTGACGGCATTCATTGCTATGCGGACGACAGTACAGGGGACACCTATTATACGGGCCGTGCAAATATCCCTCGTTCCGAGGTTGAGGAAAGCCGCGAACGGCTGGTGTCTGAAATCGAGAGTACACTAACTAGTGTCTCCGATTGGGGTCGACTAAACCTAGTCCATTTCAACCCTACCAAGACTCAAGCCTGCGCGTTCACCGCTAAGAAAACCCCATTTGCTGTGGCTCCACAGTTCCAGAACACGTCCTTGAACATCAGCAAAAGCATCGGGATCCTTGGCGTCGACATTTCTAGCGACGTTTTGTTCCGAAGTCACTTAGAAGGCAAGGTTAAGCTGGCATCCAAAAAGCTCGGAGTGCTCAACAGAGCGAGGCAGTACTTTACATCGGGGCAAAGGCTGCAACTTTACAAGTCGCAAGTCCGGCCTCATATGGAGTACTGCTGTCATCTATGGGCGGGGGCACCTGGATACCAGCTTGATCCTTTAGACTCGGTTCAACGACGTGCCATAAGAATTGTCGACGATCCCGAGCTCACAAGCTGTTTAGAGCCCCTCAGTCTGAGGAGAGACTTTGCCTCCTTATGTGTGTTCTACCGCTTGTACAACGGACGGTGTTCTGAAGAATTGTTTAAGATGATGCCCACGGCTACTTTCTACCATCGCAACTCTCGCCATCGACGGGGAGTCCATCCTCACATATTGAAACCTGAATTGTTTCGTACTGTGCGGGCTCAAAGGAGCTTTCTTCCGCGGACGCTCAGACTGTGGAATGAGCTCCCCGCCGTGGTTTTCCCAATGGAGTATAGCATGGGGTTCTTCAAAAGGGGTGTGAAGAGATTTCTGCAGGGTCGGCAACGCGCGCGTGATACCCCTGGTGTTGCAAGCGTCCATAGGCTACGGTAACCGCTTACCATCAGGCGGGCCGTATGCTTGTTTGCCACCTAAGTGGTATAAAAAAAAAAAAAAAAAAAAAAAAAAAGGTAAAATTTGATAATAAAAATGTATTATTATTACCTCAACCCACAATGGTTCCACGGCACGCGGACAACGTTCGTATATGGCTAGTCCGTGGGAGAAGTCTATTACCTCATCTTCAGTTCCATGTATAACAAGGACCGGAGAGGTCACCTTAGGAATTTTGTCGATGCTGCAATGTGAATTAAAATTATTTGGTTAGTTCATACTCATCATAGAATCTTTTCCAGAAAATCAATTTTAAAAATGATATAACATGTATGTATATCTGCTAAAGGGTGGCCAATATAAGAATTCCACCAACTACTTCCAACTCTAGAATCCAGACAAGTAATGCCCAGCCTAACACCTGTTTAGATTTTGTTAAAATTATTTTACATATACAGGCTGCTCTGTATTATTTTTTAACGTCATGGAAGCGGTTGATAGAGCATAGCATAATACTCGACTCTATATAATTGAAATCTGATTAACAAAAAACTTAAATCAACTTCAAAATACACTAAAAAGTAATTAGATCTTGACCAAATTGAGTGCCCCCTCCTTTTTTAAGTTGGTTAAAAATCGAAACAAAACTCACAATAAATATGTACACATCAAATCATATTTTAGTGACACGTATTTCATGGTGGGACAAGGTGAAGAAACAAATTTACTAAATTAATACTGGCATGCCTCAAAAAAATGTGTAGACAGATGGTTGACAGCTATTGTATCTTAATTACTGGAGACAAGTGCGAAAGTGAAAGTAGAACGGTGGCGACTATGCAGATGACCTGGCCATACTTGCATCACATGAATCAAAGATACAACCATTGCTTCAAATCTGTTTCAGGAATCCCTATAGAAAATTGAGAACTGGTGAAAACAGTCTGTTGACAGGCAAAATCACCTAAACTCCATTGTCAGATGACTTAAAAGAAGACTGCCATACTACAGACTTCTTATGTAAATAGCATGTTGCAGGTCTGCCATTGAGCACATACCTTATAAGACTACTTTTTACAATAAAAACAACTAATACTAAATGTAGGAATAAGGAACAAATTTAACTACAGGGCAAAAGGCTGACAAAAAAGCAGTACTACCATTGTGTGTCTTAAAGCCCTTATCAGACCGGTATAGTTGTTGAGATTAACACCCTAACTTCCTAATCCTAATCCTAACTAATATTATAAATGCGAAAGTGAGTTTGTTTGTTTGTTACGCCTTCACGACTCAACAGATCATCATGAACTTTGGCATGCAGATAGCCTATGGTGTGGAGAAGGACATAGGCGACTTTTTATCCCAGGAACGGGGGTGAAACCGCGGGCGGGGGACAGCTAGTAAAAATAACTTTGCATTCACACTTCAATATGAATTAGACAAATACAAAACGAATGGACCATACCTTCAATTAAACATTTATAAGTATGTAATTTATGAATATTTTGTGTATTCATGTAGTTGAAGCAACAATAACATGAATTAGTAGAGCATGAAACATCAGGTAATTATCTAGGGCTAAGCTATTATAGTGAAAGTATTATCAATTTTTGTGTAACATGCAGACAAGGCTGCCATACTATAAATGCTAAAAAGTATGCTGCAACTCATATAAGAAATTTATATAACACATAAAAAAATGTAACCATGTGAAATGAAGAAACCGGCCAAGTGCGAGTCAGACACGCGCACCGAGGGTTCCGTACAAACCTGTAGGTATATAAGTAAATGGTAGTATAGACCTGAGTATTTGATATGGATTTCAATTAATGACATATTAAAAAAAACTACTTACTAGATCTCGTTCAAATCAATTTTCGTTGGTAGTTTGCATCGTAATGAACATCATATATTTTTTATAGATTTATCATTCTCTTATTTTAGAAGTTACAGGGGGGGGGGGGGACACACATTTTACCACTTTGGAAGTGTGTCTCGCGCAAACTATTCAGTTTAGAAAAAAATTATATTAGGGGGCGTCCACAAATTACGTGAGATGTTTAAGGGGGGGAGGGGGTCGAGTTAAATCTCATCTAATCTTACGTTGGAGAGAGGGGGGGTCTCGGCAAATATCACGCAATTTTTTTCTCTCTCCATGGACTGAATTAGAGTAGATATTCTTTTTTTAATCTCAGTAGTTTCGATTTAAGTATTCTATTGTTACATTTTTATTACACTTATAATTAAACTCTCAGCAATATTGATTACTAGTCTTAACTAGTCTTCAATAAAAGCACGAAGCAAATTATTTTTTTCTTTTTACAATAACAATCCAAAGCGTTTACGTAAGAAATCCACATTTTGAAAAATCTCACGTGAGATTGGGGGATGGGGGAGGGGGTTGAATAAAATCTCACGACATCTCACCAGGGGGGGAGGGTGGGACAGAAAATTTTAAAAAACACCTCACGTAATTTATGGACGCCCCCTTAGAAACCTCGATATCATTTTTGAAGACCTATCCATAGACACCCCACACTTATCGGTTTTGTTAAAAAAAATATGAGTTTCAGTTCTATGTATGGGGAGGAACCCCCAAAATTTATTGTTTTTTTTCTATTTTTGTAATCTTAATGCGGTTCACAGAATATATCTACTTACCAAGTTTCAACATTATAGTTCTTATAGTTTCGGAAAGAAATGGTTGTGACATATGGACGGACAGACAGACATGACGAATCTATAAGGGTTCCGTTTTTTTCCATTTGGCTATGGAACCCTAAAAACATCCTTTTCAATACTTTTACAATTCAATAGTTTGTAAAATTAAAATGGGTGGATTGTTGTGACTATTATAAAAAATGTAAGAGGTTGCAACCTTTGACTAGCACTAGCCTTAGCTACCTACTTATTGAGTCTGCACAAAATTAAGGCTCCAATTTAACTTTTTTTGCTTAATTCATATTTATTGGTAGCATGACTGGCCAGCTGGCGTGATTGGTTAAGACTCTGGTTAAGATTCTGCCTATCACACCGCAGGTCGTGGGTTCGATTCCCACACAGGACATGCATTTGTGTGCATGAACATGTCTGTATGTCCTGAGTCTGGGTGTAATTATGTATATTAAGTATGTATTTACAAACAAAAAGTAGTATATGTATTATATCAGTTATCAGGTTTCCATAGTACAAGCTCTGCTTAGTTTGGGATCAGATGACCGTGTGTGAGGAATGTCCCAGGATATTTATTATTTATTTATTACTTTCTAGTTGAATGTGTTGCGAGTGAATAATGATGGTAAAAAGTCACTTAATATATGTAGGAATTATAATTATAATTAATGTAGGAATTATATGTATTAACAATCCCATACACACCAACATCTAAATTTTACTTTTGAAACAACATGTTTGAGCTACATGATTGGATAACAAAGAATGTGATGAATTATAAAAGAAACTGAGCTGTGACAAACAGGCACAAGCAAACTAAAATTATATGTGTCCATATTGTGGAAGGGAAAATTTTAATACAAATTATCAATAAGTGAAATGACATATTGGCTAATTATGCCTAATTAAAAAATATTTATATTCAACCATGGTCCATTTTTTTATTGTAGAATGACCTGAATTAAATAATATTAACATTAAGGGACACACATCCATCTGATATACTATATAGTCTACATTATAAACGTTTGTCCTAGTTTTGCACTGGATATGAAGAGTGAGCCTTAATCATAAATAATTGATAGCATCCACAACTATAAAATATTACAACAAATTGGTAGGTATAGGTATCTGGAATTGATAAGGAGTTGGTATTTAAATCATACAATCATTTATTAATGAGTCAGAGAAGGTCAATCAATACCTATAAACAAGCCCGATATTCTCAGACTATAATGAGTTTATAATAATAAATAGATCGCTGTAATTGTAAACATGAACATACATACAAATAACACGCTACCCTGCATGTTAATAAACTGCATATGTCATACATAAACCTACCTATTTAGCGAAAGTACAAAAACAAAAATGAATCATAAACCTCATTTTGTAAATGAACAGAAGATTATTGGTTCAAACAACAGAACCAGAGGTTTAATCATACTTTTTAATGAAGATACTTTCATTATGAAGCACAATGAGTCACTTTAAACTTTTTCAATAAGTACCTACAATAATACAATGTTGATATATTACCTGGGAAAGGCATCAAAGAACCAAGTCCTTTTGGTATTAGGGAAGGCAACGCGCATACCAGACATGAGCGGTGAATGCAGCACAACCGCTCCCACCTCATAGCGAGCTGCCAGATCCACCGTGGGCACAGTCCCAATACTTTGGCCATACAATATGATGTTCTCTGGGCTGATGCCATAGCGGGTCCGCAGGGCTTGCCACGCGGCGTCTATGTCTGCATACAGATTCTTCTCTGATGGTTTCCCACCACTCACACCATACCCAGAATAGTCATAGCTGAATATGTTACAGTTTATTCTAGTACCTAAACCTAAATAAAAACTGCTCATTTGTCCGAGATCTACGGCATTTCCATGGGAGAATAATATTGTAAATCGAGCGTTAGGGCTGCAGCGAACAAAGAGGCAGGCTATTCTGTTGCCTCTCGACGTTCTCGAATAGAAGCCTTCGATATTCTCTTTTTCCCGTTCTGAATATTGCCATTCTGCTCGTTCCGTGAGCGTTAAAGAAAATTTTGATCCAGTTTCGTCAGGTGTAAATGCATACGTAGGTTCGGGAGGTAGAAACGCAAGCTTAGCCGCGATTTTCCCCGGGCATGGCGGACAACAAAACAGGCAACAGAGTTCACTGAAACTTAATCCGTTCATGATGAAAATTTAATGATATTCATATGAAATTTACCGAACTATCCATTACAAAACCACAACTCACAAATTACTGGTCATGGCGAAAATAAAAGATTTCACAAAATTGACAGTTCATCAACAATTTTATTCAGCCATGACGGCTGTGTTGCAAGTGATAAAAAATATGAATGAAAAAGGATAAGGAAAGGAAAGGATCATAATCAAAGACAACTGTCTTGACAGTCTTGAACACACTTGAACAAATGCGCGGCTAACGGCAAAGGGCCAAGTTTTGACAACCTTAAAAAGTTTACAATTTCAAAGAAGTTATTGTTATTTCATAATCGTAAAGCGATAAAACGGTTCGTATGACATTTCGGCAGGCAGCAACTAGAAAACTGACGTTGCGTTTTAGTTTTTACCCGACTGACCCGGTAGGAGGGTTATGTTTTTCGAGTGTATGTATGTATGTATGTCTATTTCTTTGGCACGCTCTGCAACCTTAACTCACAGAGTTGCGATGGTTGTCAGCCTTACTTTACCGTACCGCTGTGCTCATTTACTTACTAATGCTGTACATTGTTTCTGTCCTTTCTTGAATATGGGAGTGTAGTCTGGCGACATTTCGCTTCTCATTCTTTGCGGATTGAACGAGTGCAGAAGAGGTTTGTGCGGCATCTGATACGTAGTATCCCCTATAGTGGTTTGTGGGCATCTGGCGTACTCTGCTGGTGTGTCCTGGCGATCGTACTCTTACAGCAGTAGTTTAGTCAGGTTTAAAATGATCTCCTTAGATAGATAGGGATATGTTGGATATGACCTTTCTGTACAAAATTCTGCGTAATCATACCTATATGCTGAGTAGATTCTCATTTAGAGTTCCTTAAAGGTTGCCTCGCGTCCCCATTGCTCCCCTGGTGTGTCCCTTTCGTAGAAGAGTCTTTGGTACAATTCAACAGTCCCACGACTGAGCAAATTGTATAGGTAACAAATGTAGTGGATCGACAGATATACACCAATTATCTTTACGGGTATTTAAGCAGCATTTAGCATTGATTTTGCTAAATTAAGTTAACTTAAAACTTGTTATTTTAAACTTTATAAGTATTTAGCCCATTTATTTTCTGTACATGTTAGGTTTACCTTTATTTACATTAAGTATCAGGACATGTTAGGTTTATGATTTATTTGATAGTAAAAATGTTAATAGCCGTTGGTGAACTAATAAATAAAATTAAAAACAAATGCTCATTCATTAATAAAATTAAAAACTGAATTAAATAAAATTATTAAAAGAAATAAAAAACCCGACTGCGTAAAACAAAAAGTAACGGAAAAGAGAAAAACAAGCTCTTTTATTTATAGAATTTTAAATATAACTTGAATTTTATAAGATACAAATATTATAAAAAAAACATACTTACTTTGGTTATTATTTTGTCCCCGAATGCAATAAGTACCATATCAAATTCGAGTTAGATTATAGAGGTTGTTTTGCTCTTTTCAGTTTTTTTTTGTTTTACGCAGTTGCGTTTTTTGTTTCTTTTAATAATAATTTAAAAAAACCTCCTTTTCTTATGTTCTTTGTTAAAAAGAGACATAGTGAGATTAAAATTAGTTTAGTTGTAAACAACGGAATCAGTGACATTTGATTAAATTTTAGTTAGAAATTCATGTCAGATCAAAAAACCAAAAAAGTACTACAAATACATTACCAAAGAATCATGGCGAGATCCATACATTGATTTGTACAAAAAAATAAAACATTTTAGAGGGTTTTGAATCACTTCCAATGTTGAGATTACTTTACCAGCAACATGTTAATATATATATGAAATATTTTATAAACCCCGCAAAACATAACAACAAGGTAACGGTGTTGGTCGTGAATAGTCAAATTCGCCGGAATGCCAGAGAAACTCGTATTTTCATCCCGGGTTTCTAAAAATATTTTAAATGGCTCAAGTTATTCCATAGGCACCAAGGATCAATAATAACGTCATTCTAACGTCTCTAAAAATCTTTATTTTTTTGTACAAATCTCGCCATGATTCTTTATTTTTATAAAAATAAAACTCAAAATACACGAAATTTTAAGTTTTAGTACTACTCATACGTCTGTGCTGGAAACCACAGCTGGAAACTATAATATAACTCGACACTGGCAGAAATTAGTCTTAATTTGGATTGGGTTGCCATAACCAAGAAAAAAACGGTTCGTATGGTGCATCGAGGAAGAATCACTTGAGATTTACTAAATACTCAAAGACTTGAGAGTAGGTACCTAGGTAGTCAGTGATTTTGAATTCAAATTCAAATTAAAAATTTCTAAGGTAGGTACGAAACTAAAGAAATTAGACCTGCTAAAAAGGTAAGATTGAATAATTTTAAAAATAATTTGGAAGAGAAGTATTTGCAATGAATTTAATAAATCGTGTCCTATAAAAAAATTTAAGATAAACAGTAAACTGGAATTTAGTGATTGGGCCACTAAAGGAATTAGGAAAACATAACCCTCCTTCCGGGTCAGTCGGGTAAAAAGTAGGGATACGCTATATGAACTTTGTCATTTAAAATTTAAAATCGGGTATACTTCCATAACTAATTAGGGTTCAGCGGTATGTGGTATTAGGATTCGGTGGACGTAGGGATGCAGGCAATGAAACAACGTTATACCATCGCTTCGTAAAAGTCCCGTATGAGGAGAAGAAGCGACGCAACAAACTCCTCATGGACCCAATTAGGTTTATTGGTTCTAATTTCACAATTATATTATCACTTCAATAACACTTTATAAACGGGTAGCATAGCTACTGCACAGAGGTGTGCACAGCTCGAGAGCTTGCGATAGACTTTTCTCTATAAATAAATATTACTCAAAGTCTCAACTCGTGTTCCGACTCGGCTGAGGCTTTACTTGATCAACCTATTCACGAATCTTCATTCCCCAGTTTTAAATTTAGTTACGTTAAGTACTGTTCTTTTCCAGATTTAATGAAGTTAAGTATAGTAGTGCCAATTTTCAAGCCCGGGTGTAAAGATAATCCTTCTGATTATAGACCAGTATCCGTTCTTCCAGCACTTAGTAAAATCTTTGAAAAATTGTTGCTTAATCAAATATTAGGGCACTTGAATAAACATAAGATACCTACTACATAGTCATCAGTTTGGTTGTTTCACGAAAGGGAGATCTACTTCATATGCGGCGGCAAAATTATTGAAACACATATATGAAGCTTGGGAGAATTCACAAGATGCAATTGGCATTTTTTGTGATTTATCCAAGGCCTTCGATTGCGTGAACACCGTACTCTGCTCCTTAAGCTAGAGTATTATGGTATTCGTGAAGCGGCTCATGATCTTGTTCTATCTTATTTAAGTAATCGCCAACCAAAAGGTAGGAATTTGTGATACAACATCGAAGGGATCTTTAGTGAAAATGTGGGTACCCCAGGGTCAATACTAGGTAAATTTCTATTTCTAGTGTATATTAATGATTTACCATCTGTTGTAAATGGTCTCTCAGATATAATCTTGTTCGCTGACGATACTTAATTCATTTTCAAAGTAGACAGAAAATACAAAGAACTTATTAAAGTAAATGATACCATGTCAGTCAATAGTCTCAAAATGGTTTGCTGTAAATAATTTGTTATCTAAATAACAAATAATATAATATAATGTTAAATATTTGTTATTTCTAAGAAAACTAAATGTTTAAGATTCTCCCTTCCAAATGTAGTGCAAGTAGACAGTCAGGTATTAATAGATGGCATCAGTTTGGAATTAGTTAGTAAAACAGTATTTTTGGTTATAACTTTGGATAATAAATTACAATGGGGTCCTCAGATATAATCATTAACTGGTAAATTAAGTTCTGCTGCATTTGCTGTTCGTAAAATCAGACAATTGACGAATGTCGAGACGGCTAAATTAGTTTATTTTGCATTATTTCCACAGCTTTTTATCTTACGGCGTATACCCACGGTATTACTATGGGGAGCTGCACCAGATATTGAGACTATTTTTATATTACAAAAAAGAGCAATTCCTGCAATTTATAGTATGGGTGCTCGTGAATCATTAAAGGATTTATTTAAGGAAATAAACGTTATGAGTCATAACTTATGACCGTTCCTGCACTTTATATACCTATATGAAAATATAAAAAGGAAATACTTGTACCTGGTATTCGCCTTTGAATTTGTATTTACCTACCTACTTTGTTTAAAAAACTTTATTTAACGAAAAACACTTTCTTTATTAAACTTTGTTTCAACAGTGTGTCTTGGAATCACGGGTGTTTTCAGGACAACACCCACGGCAGCGATTGAGAGATACCTACCTAAATATCCCTCCTCTGCACATGATGGTTGAATTGGAGGTAAGTAAGGCATTACATCGTCTTGCTGTTGCTGGACTATGGAATGCCTCCAAGCCAAAGACTAACCATACAAAGTTCGATGAAAATGAAGGCCTGGATCGGGTAACAAGCATGCTATCTGATAAAATGCAACTTATGTTTGTGTTTGAAAGGTCTTTCAAAGTCCAAATCCCTACAATAGAGGACTGGACGAAGGGACTCGATCCACCAGAGCAAGAAAGTCTGGTGTGGTTTGATACACTGATGGATCCAAAATGGAATCAGGTAGAGCGGGAATATACGCAAAAGGTTACAAATATAGCAAAAGCTTAGGGAAAATGGCAACTGTATTTCAAATCAGAAACATATGCCATAATAAGCTGTGCTCAGGAGAATATAGATATTGGGACCAGATGTAAATCCATATATATTCTTAGTGACAGTCAGACTGCAATCAAAGCCATGGAATCCTACAAAGTGGACTCCAAACTTGTTCTGGATGCTGTCCAAACCCTAAACAGGCTTGGGAAGCATAAGAGAGTAAGACTGATATGGGTCCCTCGGCACAAAGGAATCCATGATAACGAAGTGGCAGATGAACTGGCAAGAGGGCTCAGCAAATGATTTTGTGGGTCCAGAACCATATATAGGCATTTCGACGTGTCTCGTAAAAGCTACATTTAGGGAGTTTGCAGATCACAGACAATGAACACATTGGCTGTCTAACACCGGTCTACAACACTAAGAAATTCCTAGGCTCTACGTTCAAAGCCCGGGAATGCATTTGAAATATGAGCAGGGGGCAAATCCGCTACCTGCTTGGGGCCTGTACTGGGCACTTTGGAACCAACGACATGCTCATGAAGATGGGTCTAACCGCGACACCCATGTGCAGGTTGTGTGGGGAACATACGGAATGCATGGAGCACCTTCTGTGCACATGCGATGCACTGGCTGGTAAGCGAATGAGTCTCCTAGGGATCGGATATCCAAAACACTATAGGCTCATAAATCCTAGCCTCGTTGTAAAACTCATGAAAAGAGTTTTCAACGAGACTGGGGAGGAGTAGGTTATCTAGGGGAATAGATCCCAATGGGTCGAAGTATCCGAGTTATTTCTCGGCTCCTGCACAAGATAAGTTAATATTATTATTGTCGCACTCGGAGGGTTGCGTCCCTCCGTGTGCGAGTCCGACGACTCGTCCTTGGCCGGTTTTTAAACCACGCAGCGAATTCTATACTAAGAAAATACTTAGGTACCTACTCGTAGATATCTAAGTGTTCTAATAAAATAATATAATTAGGTATTATAATAGAAAAGTCTTTATTTGTAAAAAATAATAATTAATTAAAATACAAGAGATCGTTAATCATTTTAGTAGCATCAGAGGTATAAAATTAACAAACCTACATAAGTTATAATGATTAGTCGTGTCAATAAAGAAACAAATCTAATGGCGGCGCTCATCACTTCCTTCATGCTTCCTTCGTTCTCCAAGTAGGTATATAGTATGTTTCTACGGTTCGCGGTTTAATGGACATTTTATAAATAAAACTCTCGACTATAAAAATCTAATGGTCCGTGGGTGTCTTTGGTTTTGAAATCCACTGTCTACTATTTTGTTTTATCTTTATGACGTTAGTTATTTGGTATATTGTACTTGTGTATTGTACCTACATTATTTATCCAAAGGGAATCTAAAATCACGCACCGAAGCCACATTATTTCTGTCTTTACCACTTTTCAAATATCCAATTGACTGATAGTGCTGTAATATATAAATATTATGTACCTATATCCTATCTGTGTGTCTGGTTAGGTAGGACTGACCCGTAGGTAAAAGCTGCCATTTTAGATTCGTTTTTTCATTGCTACTGAACTGACAATATATGCCATGCATTCGTTTACCAACAACGGTATCACAAAATATTTGTTTATATATAGTTCTAGTTTAGTCACACTAAGGTACACACGGCTACACGTCAAGCTATAAATTCCCAGTATAAACTGACCTCATTGTAAGGAAATCCCATACAATGCGAGTTCAGCTTATACTGGGAATTTATAGCGATAGCTTGATGTGTAGCCGTGTGTACAGCAGATCTCAATTATCACTTATTGCACTCCTGAAAATATATTTTCATTACAAATTCCTTATAATGAGTGATGATAGCAATTTTATAATACATATAACAATAAAACGCTATAAGTATAGCTAACACAATTTACAAATAGGTTTGTTTGAAAATAACTAACTTTAGTTCATCCAAAAATAAAACATACACATTCAGTATGATTTAAATAAGTGTAACTAAAAAAAAGTAAAAAATCGAGATGAAAAAAATTGCGAAACCTAGAAGCCAATACCACAGTCTATTATATGGCCGTCGCGATACTGTCTAGAAGTTGTCGGCATTTTCCACGAGATCAAAGGCGTCGGACGACTGTATGGTTTTAGAGACTGTGCCAATACTATGGATAAGCCATGGCAAGTGACGATGTGTAACCGAAAGTTGGCAAGTACCTACACAAATCATAGAAAGGAATCGTATATCTTTTTTTAAGCTTTCGCGAACTAAATTCAACGTTCGTGAACATCGTCGAAACGTCGAGGTTAGTCAAAATTAAATGACAATAATCTGTGCGCGAATAGACCCGATACATTAATATTACAATAACACAGAATGTAGGGCCTTACTTCGCAGTAACAAAATGGGCAATACTACCAACTATTATTTTTAAAACAAACTAGTCACCGTTAAAATCTAAAGCAATTAAATAATTCTTCCAAACAAAGTCGGAAGATAGTAATTAAACATGCATATTCCAAATAATACACATAAAACTACGATTTATGTTTCATTCTTGACTGTGACATGATAAACACAAAACATATTGCTGAATGAATCTAACTAAAGGGAATGTGGTAGGTAGAATCCGAACCAAACTTAATGGCGGCTGTGAAGTGCGCTGCGAGCCGGCTTTGCGCAGGTTCAGTCCACTCGAACTCGAATGTACCGCATACCTTCGTTTTCGCTACTGCGCAGTCCGCGCCTAATATCACAGCCGCCAATAAGTTAGACTCAGTCTGTATCAATATTTTCTCAGACTAAAAATTAGGTACTTCGTTTTCTTTGCATTCCATAATTATACATACAGTGTGGATACTTCCATACGAAACCTAAGTTATGTTACAACAACTTTACTTTAGGACCAATGTACCAAGGACCAAGTATGAAATTACGAAATACTTTTCTCATTATTTGCGATTAAAATTTGTTCAGCATACCTAACTTAGGCTCTATAAGCGAATAGTATGTACATTTCGATTTTTTTTAAATAAATGCTTGTCATAATACAACATTATTTTTTTCAATCAGTGGATTGACAAATAAGTAACATAATTCGAATAAATGTCCAGCAGTTCGATACGGTACACGTTAAAAACACAGGATTACACAAATTTTACAACTCTTAAAACAACCGAGTCAATTAAAATTATACATAGTAAAATAAATATTACGTTAATTCATTATCAGACTTCTTAATAAAAAAGCTACTCAATATATTATTTTGTAACATCAACATACATAGTTACTATATTTTTGTTTGTCACCAATAAAATCACAGGTCGGTATATCTTTCTTTCGGGACCCAGAATTCTAATGCCGAGTCGCAAGTTCCAATCACTAAAACACCATTCAAATACCGTAACTGAAATAAAAATCATGTTACACATTAAAATACCTTATATTATAATGTATTTTTTTCCAGATATATTTATAGCATCTATCTTTGTGGTAAAGTTAATAAAACACTTTACAGGAATTACGGCGCGATTGAATATAATTTCTGTTATGCCTCCTCTGCACGTAAATAGATGTGTAGCCGTCCATCAGTTACACTAATATAGTTTACACGCAGAAAAATAGATGGCGCCACAAACATCCTGCATCGCGCTTACGAAGTTTTTCAGGGTCAACAACGCGTGAGTCAGGGTCGGCAAAAAAATTTTTTTCGCATTTTTTTTTTATTAATATAATAAGTTATGTTTTTATTCAGTTTAGCAACATTAGATTGCGTCGCTGTTGCCGGACATCCCCGCCGCGTGCCATCAAAAGCTGAGGATTCCCCGTTCTGTTTGTTTAGATATAGAATACTGAGTTGTATGGATAAGTTCGCTAACAAAAGTAGCAATTTGACGTGTCACATGAGTTCTTGGGCTCTCGCTTTTACGATAATTCGTATTGTTTTTTACAAGCGTAAGGTTTTGTCGTATCAAGAACGCGTAATCACATTAAAGAATAAAAATGATTTTTAGGAAGTATCTTTAAGCATAATTATGTACATTGTATTGTATCTACTAATTTTAACGACTGTGTATAGATGCGAAAACTGACCATTTGCCTATGTCAAATAATTAATCTTAGAATCTTCTTGCGCTGGCAGAGGGCCCCGCAAAATGAATCTTGCCCACATCAAATTTAGGTCTTACGTCGCCGCTGGTGTCATCCACCTTGCACCTCCATACATGTATCAAGTGTATGAAATCTGCTAATACATGGACGTGTAGAGGAGGCATTACACAAACGGCCTAGGTATTCAAATAAATATCTGGATAGCCTCGTAATTACCTGAGTCACGTCAAAAGTGCTGCTTTCAATGTTGGTATACTCCTGGGGTGGATAGCTGTTGTATAAAAACTTTATTTCACCCCTGACTGAACAAACGATCATGTTTCCTTGACTTTGATAACATCCAGTTATCTTACTAGAGGGTTTTATTATAGGCGGTTCTGGCCATACTTCATGGGTTTTTATATATTTGTGGTCTTCAGGGTGGAAGAGGTGTAAACAACCTTTAGAATCACCAATGTACAAAGCTGAAGGGCTCCAACTGATGCACACTGGGTAGGCTTTCCCAGTAGGTATCTTGACATCGCTCAACATCAGTTTCCCAGCAACTCTGTCCCAAATAGCTATTGTTTTGTCTTCGCTCACTGATGCTACCAAGTTGTTGTAGGCTTGGAGAGCTAGAACAGGACCTCTGTGTGCTTTATAAAACTGTTTATATTCAGGACCCGCACGTTTGTCGAACAAAAGAATCTTTTTGGAATATAGCCCCGCCATTACTTCATTGCCAGTTGATACTACAGACAGCGCCGCCATACCACACCTGTATAATTATCAAAAAATTTATAAGCCATATATTTTATTGTGTAGCATGACAGGATTTAGTGTATTATTTCACGATTTTGATGCATAAAATCCTCAAAATAGATTATATTGATGGCCTTCAAGGTGATGATAGCTCAGTGGTAGTCACCTCGTATGTCTTGCATGACGAAGGATGCTAGTTCAATGAGTTGAAAGGAGCTTCAGTATCTAATATAATGGTGAAGGAAAACAGCGTGAAGAAACCATAGCAGTGGTAGGCGCGGCACTAAAAACAAGGCGCCGGAAATGGCGATGGCTGGTACAGTCTAAGGAACAGACAAATGCTATGGCAGACATGTTACTTGTTAGTTTTTTTTTCTTTCCCGTGTTTATTTAATTGTTTTATTTTTATCATGTGATTTAGTTATAAGTCTATGAAGTTAGTTGAAATAAATAAATTATAATTGTTGTGTATAATTAGATTTTGTACCAAACCTGAATGTTTGAATGCATTCAAATCCTGTGGCTAAGTCCCAAGCTTTGACTGTGTTATCCCAAGAAGCAGAGTATATGGTACTGGCAGAGTTTATATTATCTGGTGCCAGATCCCATACCCAACCCTCATGTGCATCATGCCTTATCTGCTTTGGTTTAGCATCTGTAGATGTGGTAACATTGTCACTCTGGTCATGAGGGCTTATATCCAGAACGTTCCACAATGCCATACCACGGTCTCTCCCACCTGATATACATATTTCACCATTCTGACAAATAAGAATAATTTACTTTAAAATTAACTATTACTTATCTATACATAGTAAACATATGAGTTATGATCACCAATTTGTATTTTTTTTGTAAATTTTCTCAGTTTCAAGTGATGAAGTTATTGATGCGAATAAATACCTACCATCTAAGTTTCTTCACCTTACTGGTTATAATTTAAACCGGTTTTGATAGTAAGTATTTGACTATCACGTGTAAGTTATCATAGGTAGGTGTGATATAAGATGTATTTTTAACCGACTTCAAAAAAAGGAGGAGTTTCTCAATTCGGTTTATTATTTTATGTTTGTTAATATTCTTTTTTTTTTTCTGGAAGCTTACACTTCTCGTTTGGTCCCATATTCATCAGATCAGGTTTTAATTACTTCTTTTCTTAGTGTACTTTGAAGTTGGTTTAAGTTTTTTTATAAAACAGTCCAATTATACAGTGTGGAAATTGTTTACGGGTCAGTAAGGGCAGCTACCTTAAGGGTTGAAGCCACGCGAATATGGTCTGACGTGACTGAAGTGACTTTCCTTTAATTTTTGATTAATTACAATCGGGATTTACGGATTTTTGAAAAAAGGTACAGTCAGCGAGAAAAACGCGATTATGAAAATATAAAAATATTTTCTAAAATTTCCACCCTGTATATTGTGTAAATTAATTCACGGTTGATATTTTTAAAATACTTCAAGTTCATAATATACTACTCATTGAAATATGTATAAATGCAAATGATGAAAAAATCCTAAGTTTATTTTGGGTCAAAACCCTTGTCTCAAAACCCATTATCTTGAAAAATTTCCATCCTCATGGGCTATTTTGGTAGATAATTACAATTAGTTGAGGCCATGTAATATTTAAGCTATTTTATTTACTTAATGGGAAACAGATAAGATAACAAATGACTATAAATTAACATCTAATTTTAATTAAAATATCTACAAAATCTGATGTTTGTTTTGACTTTCATAATCTTTCTCTTAGTCTTAACTTACAATATTAATATTAAAGTTGGAATGGTAACTAATTAAGTTAAATACTTACATTGACTAATAGGACTGTATCAACTGCTGCAAAATGTACATCTTTCACAACTATGTGTCTCATAGTATCTTTAACATTCATCCATTTCTTCTTCTCAACATCCATTTCAACACAAACTTCTTCCCAGTCCACTGGAACCTCATCCCATATTTTCAAATGAAGCAATGTTGGGAATGCTCCATTTATTTTACTGTGAACCCAATACTTCCACAGGCTGTTGTCTGCTAAAATATCTTGGAAACGCTGGCATACCTTGCTCATAGTATACTTTAGAAAATGTGCATCCAGAAATGAGCATATTTTCAATATTATCTGTAATTAATGTATGTTTACTACCTTATCTATTTAGCAATCAAATTGAATTTTAAATATCTGGATATATTTTTATATATGACAAGAAAACAGGATACACTTTTTATAAACTTTAAACTTTTTATAAAGTGTATACATTGTGTGTACAGTGTATACATTGTATACAATTAGTGTAAACCGCCAGTCTACAAGCTAAATTACTGGTAATGTTTTGGTCATTAGAGAATAAAGTAGGGCACTGATTATTCTAGATTTAATAATTTATATAATTTACCTCTACAGGCATGTTAAGTAACATAGAATCAGTATTCTCAAATACATTGCTGTCTTCTGGACTTGCATCAAATTCATTTTCAATATCTGTTAGTTGATCCTTCACTGA
Source organism: Achlya flavicornis (assembly GCA_947623365.1). Lineage (NCBI taxonomy): Eukaryota > Metazoa > Arthropoda > Insecta > Lepidoptera > Drepanidae > Achlya > Achlya flavicornis. The sequence goes on from OX392469.1 coordinate 4,990,845, forward strand.
CTGTAGTGTGTCACACATGTCAACAACTTTTTGGAATTATCTAAAGGTACAGAAAATAAAATATGTTCATAAAAAAATAAAAATTCCTGTTTTTGTATAAAAATATGTTAATGTAGGTATTCCTATTGGTATTATTTTTTAAAAGCTTTGTCCAACCACACACAAGTATGTAAGTAATCCATCCAAAAATTAAAGCAAGCCACAAAACTATAATCTGGCTCTTTTATAATAAATCGTAGTAAGTTTTAACAAAGGATTCAATCACTATGTCTGTTCACTCAGGTCAATGACTATAAAAGGAAAGGTTTACCTTGAGTTCTCATTCTGTAAGATAACAATGCAAAAAAGGTATATTCTAAATTTAATCATAGTTCTAACGATAGATAAGAAAGAAGGGAAAAATAATAAATTAAATTATTTGTATTTATAACACAAATATATGGTGGATAAAGTAACAGATATCTTTTTGTATCTTTATCAGAAAAGCTGAAACTAAAAAAAGCAACAAACCAAGGACTGTTCTTGTCTATCGATTTAATTTATTTGAAATGCAATGCATTAGATTTATGCAAATCCACAACAAAACAGAAAACACAAGTCACAGTTCACTCAAACACAAAACAATGTCAAGTGTCAACCACAGACAGACAGATCAATGTCAACGACGAACATGAAAATTGTTAATGTCACTGTCAATGAGACAAACCAGACATGACGGGCCAGTAGCTTTCTCTGTCTACGGGCCAGTTGGTTAAGATTCCACCTATCGCGCCGCAGGTCGTGGGTTCGATTCCCACACAGGACATACATTTGTGTGAATGAACATGTCTGTATGTCCTGAGTCTGGGTGTAATTATGTATATTAAGTATGTATTTACAAAAAACAAAAGGAGTATATGTATTATATAGTATCTATATATATAGTTATCTGGTTTCCATAGTACAAGCTCTGCTAGCTTAGTTTGGGATATGACCATATTGACCATGTGTGAGGAATGTCCCAGGACATTTATTATTATTTCATAATTATAATTATTTTTTTACCTATAATTTACATTTTTAAATATATTATTATGAAAAAAAAAATTATTATTAAAAGACAAACCAAAACAACCAAAGATAATATACGTGGTGCCGGTGAGTGAGAAAACCTTACATTTATAGTATAAAATGTTAGAAGTTCATTTTATTTTACTTCACTGGTGCACATGGATTGATCTTAATTGGATAAAATACCACCAAATAAGGCAATAAATAAAGCGGGAACGTGCAGAGGGACGGTGCGTTTTAACTTTTATATTTATAAATTCATGTACCTATTTTGAGTTTTATTGCATACTAGCTGCCAGGCACGACTTCGTTCGCGTGGTGTCCTACTAACCTATACCCTAACCTACCCTACCCTACCACTACTCCTACCGTACCCTACCCTACCCCTACCCCTACCTTACCCTACTTCTTCTTCTTTTTCTTTCATAAGAACCTTATCCTGACAATAACAAACACAACAAAAAAACAATTAGCGAAATCAGTCCAGCCGTTCACGCGTGATGGCGTGACCAAGGGAAATAGGGATTCATTTTTATATATATTATATAGATTATCGGTGGTATTTTATCCAATAAAGATCCATGTGCACCAGTGAAGTGAAATGTAATAAATTATGTGTATCGTGACATTACAAGTTGTCTCAAAAAGTCCATGAAAAATGATAGCACAATTGGTCATTATATGTGAATCCAAAACACACAGCATTTTATGAAGAAGCATCTACAGATATTTACCATATTAAGCATGAAATTGTATACTTTACCTCTTCTCTCTTATATTACCTGTCTCTTTCACGCACAGCAGAGCGCGACATGTACCTGAACTGGAGCGCACCTGTGAACTCATAGCCTCATAGCATGTACATATTTGCCGCTGAAAGCATGCAAATTTTTTTCGTACTATTTTTTATTAAATAATAGTGATTATTTCTTCGATTTCAAGTAAAAAATCTCTAGTTTGTGTCAAGATAGAGTTATTGTAAAAGAATGAGAGATCATTCTATGTTAAAATACCGAAGATTCTGCGGGTAAGAACGGTGTTTATGTAGGGTCGGATGTTGCTATTTCAGTAAAAAGCAACCGACTCGAAGCCGCACTGGTGTCTCCAGGTATTGAAGGCATCTTCTTCATCTTCGGAAGATGAAGAGGGCAAACCCTTACCACCTCTAAATGGACGCCGTAAGTAAAATCAACTTGACACACAACAATTGACTCTATAATGAATAAAGTTAAATATTTCCGGAATTTTGGCTCAATTACCGTAGAAGATTACTTCCACCACATAAAATTCGTATTTGAGTCTGCAGAACCCAGTAACCAAGTTGAACAATTAACTTTTCCAGCCTCCTTACTTAGTTAATCATTGTATGAGAACACTATTTTCAATCAGGTAATTAAAATTCTCACTTTGAAGAAAAGAGGGAATTCCCTCTGCAAAGAAGTAGAGGCTTGAAAAGGTTAAATCAACTTCAGCATGTTGATATACAAATGTGGAGAGGCAAACGGTACAAGTCTTTATCTAGGATTATTCAGCTACACCAAGTTTTGTTGCATTAAAAATTAAGCAAGAATTAAGCCATTTTTACAAAATAAAAAGATGTTTTAGCTTCTGCTGAATATATGTCAACAGCCTTGACTAATAATTAAGTACGGGAAGAACAACAGGAACTTTTAAAGCAGGGTTTGTAGGATCTCATTAAACTAGGGTGCAAGAACCCAAATGACTGTTTGAAAAGATGTCTGGGCTACTGGGGCCAGACTCCAATTGATAAGTGCATAGACAAAATAATACAATTTATTTGTGGCAGAAGGTAAGTAAATTATAGTCAAATGTTAAAAGTCCTTTTGTGGGACTTTCCTACAGGTGCCAATTACCTTTCTTTCAGTCACATGAAGATTCCCAGAGATGGTTGAATAAACCAGAATTTAATAAGGTACAAGATGTCCCTTGTTCTTTATTATATTGAACTGTGTCCAGTTACATTAGATCCTCTACATATTACAAACATAATAGATAGAGATAAATTACTAAGGCCTCATAAGGCCTCCCACTAACATAACATAATAAAACAATGCCTAGCAAAATCAGAAACAATATGAAAATATATTAAGCAACCTAGCATTCGGAGGAGGATGCTTGAAGCACCATGCACAGGCATGGGAGGAGCTTGGTGCAAACCAATTTATTTTAAACATCATTAGTTGTAGTCGCAGTCCTTTCATAACAAAACTCCTATATTTAAAACCCCTTTTTACTAAGGAAGTTCAACAAAGGGATTCCTATAGAAATAACGTTAGTAAAAGATAATAATAATAATCTAATTGAGGACTTACAAGAAAAAGTATTTTTGTAAGTGCAAAAAAACTGGGGGGGGGGAGAGTGCATACCATATTCGACCAATCAGTTTTCACTCAACAGACTAGTAACCAGGCATTTCTAGACAGTGTCTTATACAGATGTGGCCGAATTCTTAGAGGAAAACAATTTGATGGCAAGAATAGACCTGCAACAGGCCTATTTTTATTTAACAATAGCAGAGTCACGCCATCAATTCCTAAGGGTTTACTATAAGAACCAAGTACTAGCCAGTACTTTTGCAAAGGATATGATCTTGCATACAACGGAGTATTAGTAAATAAGAATCTTACTTAGACTACATCCTAGTCAATCAGGACAGAGGCTGGCTACAGAATCAGGTCTCGGAGACTTTCAATATTCTAAAAGTTCTAGGTTGCCATCTCAATTACCAGAAGTCTGTCACAACACATTTGCAAGAGCAGGAACATTTGTGAAACACGTGCCTTTTGTGAAACACCAATAGGTGCACTCCAAAGAAAAGGGAACTGTGCTATAAGACAATAGACATACCAAGTACAAGAGAGTGACCCAGACTTTACTAGGACTCCTCAATTTTACAATCATTACTACCCCAGGAGGGTACTAACGGCTAACACAATGGTTCTTGAGAAGCTTCACTCCTCAAAAAATAAGAGAGAATTCTCTCCTCCAGCATCAGGAACTATGATGGTGGCAGATTGTCATAACTCACAGTTTAGTAGCACTGCACACAATTCTTAACCACAGACGCAGCGGATGCGAGCTGGGGTACTCACCACAATGAGAGGTAACTAAAAGGCAAATGGTGTGCTCACTACAGGTTGTGGCACTTAAATGTAAACAACTGTTTGTGGTGTACAAATTTTTATGATGCGTTAGGTTCTCACCAATAGTTTCTCATATTCTAGTACAATACGACAAGACACCCGAAGCGCATATAGGAAACAAGGGCGGCCTTGCAGTCCCTAGTCTTATTGAAATTAACGACAAAGCTCGCAGAGCTCACTGAAGTGCTAAATATATCGCTCTTGGCGGCGTACCTCTCGGGGAGATACAACGGCATAGCCGACCGCCTGTCCAGAAGCCGACAAGTGCCGGAACGGCACTTGTTGCCCCCGGCCTCGGGGGCCGTATTCAGAATTTGGGGCGTACCAAGTATGGACCTATTCGCGTCAAAGGAAACCGATCACCTCTCCCAGAACCGACCAGTGCCGTAATGGCACTTGTTGCCCCCGGCCTCGGGGGCCGTATTCAGAACTTGGGGCGTACAAAGTAGGGACCTATTCGCGCTAAAGAAAGCCGATCACCTCTCCCAGAAACAACCTGTGTCGTAATGGCACTTGTTGCCCCCGGCCTCGGGGGCCGTACTCAGAATTTGGGGCGTCACAAGTATCGAGCTATTCGTGCCAAAAGAAGCCGATCTCCTGTACAGAAATCGACCAGTGCCGGAATGGCATATGTTGCCCCGGCCTCGGAGGCCGTACTCAGAATATGGGGCATACCAAACATCGACCTATTCGCGTCAAAAGAATCTGCAGTTGTAGACATTACAGGGGATTCCAGGAGATGGGTCAGCCCATAGAAATATCATAAGTATGGTCAGCCATTTTATTTTTATTAATTTTTATATTACGACGCGTTCAGTCAACCTTCTTGGAAGTTTGCGTTGGCATGAGTATTTCCACCATCCAATATAATGCCACTGGTGCTGCCCCACGTAAACTCCGCGACAGGGATGATAACTACTTTATTGCCTTTAGAGAGCTTTAGTGTCAAGCAAGTTTTTCTTCCATCCAAGATCATAGTAGATCTTTGTATGGTGATATTGTAAAGCTTCTTTTCAGGAGATTTAATTTTCCATTACTGTGTCGTGAGATGTTAGGTATGTTTTATCTTGATACTGGTTCTGCTAGAACCTTCTGATCAGTTAGCCTAGATCAGTCAGATGCCAGGTTTCTAGATAAGTTACAGCTTATGGACAAACTGGCATATAGATTATACTCCTACATAGAGAAGCAATATTCACTTATTCAGCTAGTAATAGGGTCCTGTTTGGCACCCTTTGGGTACGGAACCCTAAAAATTTCATAGTACTAAGAATTACACAAAGACAAATTCTTTGTATATTGTTTTGAAAGCTATATAAACCGCAGACAAAGAAGATTTATGTCTGTGATATAAGCCCACCAGAGAAGGAAGCACCCATGTGGAAACAGAACTGCTTTTTGACTGACTTAATAATACTCTGATCAACCAAATATTGTTTGATACTGTTAGATGAAGAACAACAATGCCTTCATTTCAAGGAATTCATGACATAATTCATGACTTTCAGAGTTGTCTAATGATAGTTGATAATGATGACATTAATAAGTAGAATAATATTTAGGCCAAAATTTGGCTCAAAAACAGACAGTGCTGATAAAGACCAATCGGGTTGGTTATTGTAACAGCACCTGCACATGCCCGGTACAAAATAAAAAGCAGAGATGATAAAGAGACATAAACATTTTTATATCATTGATGGGCACACTTAAATCAGCTACTCAAACTATGATAGCAAGTGAGATTAAAAGCTGGTATAAATGCTTCACCAGGCAGTGTGCGACTAACAATCTTTAGTATCTCGCTCTAGAAGCTTTTTAGAAACTAGATCATTAGAAGAGAATCCTACTGTCGTGCCATAGATAGAAAAATAGAGTTTAGTCCAATTAAAAATAATAAGGATAAACTTTTAGATAATTGTTAGATTTTTTGTATTACAATTTTCTTTTAAATTATTAATACTGCATACTTGATGTATGTTATTTTGATCTTGGAATGATTTCTAAGTAATTTATATATTTTTTTTTTTTTAAATCTTAAGATATCTTAGTAGAATACTTATCAAGTATTTTCTTAGGCTACCTACTAATAATTTTAATTCATGAGGCTTTGCTTCAAGAACTTCCCTTAAGTTTTTGATAAGGTACTTACATAATAAAATAAGATGTTTATACAAACATTACTTGTAATTTGAGATATTGAATTTATAACTTTGTCCTTTATTATCATTAATTAAAGGACATTTAAAGATATATTATTAGATATAATAATAATGAATACATGAATGAATATGCATAATTTATTATAACATTGAGAGCATATTTAAATTTATTTATTTTCACATAGCATTTGTATGTACTCTTTCACCAGCAGATAACAAACAAGTCTTCATAAAATGCTGTGTGTTTTGGATTCACATATAATAAGACTGTTTTGCACTCCAACAAAACAGTTATTATGTGTGTGAAAAAACACACAGCATTGGAGCAAGGCTCTTGCCGGTGATGAATGGAAGACTATGAGTTCACAGGTGCGCTCCAGTTCAGGTACATGTCGCGCTCTGCTGTGCGTGAAAGAGACAGGTAATATAAGAGAGAAGAGGTAAAGTATACAATTTCATGCTTAATATGGTAAATATCTGTAGATGCTTCTTCATAAAATGCTGTGTGTTTTTTCACACACATAATAACTGTTTTGTTGGAGTGCAAAACAGTCTTATTATACTAAAATTTTTCATAGACTTTTTGAGATTTTACTAAAACATGACTGGACGGCGTAGGACGGTGACTGATAATGCGGACTATGTGAAAGTTAATGTGAGGACTATATGAAAGTGATTTTATAAATAAAATGTATGCGACTGAAGGACTTTGTATCCATGGTCATGAACAAATTAAAAAAAAAAGTTTTAGTCTGTGGTAAAAATTTATCAACAATCAATCTGCCAAATAATCGAAGAATTTGCATTATTTTGTACCTATTAAGAAAAAGAGAGAACTTCTTGTGATTGTGAAGAGGATTTCAAACTATTTAATTATATTCGAATAGTATCGTTTCCATTGATTGTTCCTCGCCGACTATCATTTTTAACTGCGGCTTGACCAAGTAAGTATCTACTATATCAATGGAGGCATCAAGTGAACGTGGTGAAAAAATGGATTTGGAGAAGGAGTTAACTAATAAGTTTTTAAGTGGTCAAATGTCTTTCGCGGAATATTCTAGCGAATGGTACAGTTGTGACGAAGAAGATGATAATGAAGATACAGGTAAAAGGACAGATGATGAGCCACGGCCTTCTGTGAGTAGCGTACAGATAAGCGAGAAAGGATTCACCAAACGTCGTAAGTACACACGTTTATCGACAGCTCTTTTGGGATTAATGGGTGAAGCGAATCTACGATTTGCTCGCGGAGAAAAGGAAATGGCCGAAAAGATGTGCCATGAGATAATAAAACAAGTCCCAACAGCCCCAGAACCATACCAAACATTGGCACAAATTTATGAGAATGATGTTGAAAAGTCACTACAGTTCAGATTGTTAGCTGCCCATCTAGGCCCGGCAGATGCTCATGAGTGGCTGCGTCTTGCAGCAATATCAAAACAAAGGAGTGATGTGAAACAAGAAATGATATGTTACACACAAGCAATTAAAGCTGAGCCATACAATTTAGAAACACATCTAAAACGTCTAGAGCTCCTCACCCTTCTGGAAGAAAACAAATATCCAATCTCATCATTAAATATCACGAGAGTCAAATGCTATCACAAAATAGTGTCTTCTTTACCTCTCAGTGAAAGTGAAACAGTCATGAAGTATGCAAAAATGGCTGTTACCTTGTATCATAACAATAATGAACAGGAGCGTGCACTTGAAGTGATGGCATCTGCATACAAGAAATGTTCCTCAGTATTTACCATGGAACATACAAATATTTTTTTAGAACTGTTAATTGCAAGGAAACAGTTCCAAACATGCATAGAAATATTTGTTGCAAATGTAGGTGTTGATATAGAAGCTGAAATAACAACAGTTAAAAATTCTGACAATGAGATAGAAGAACAAACAAATTATTTAAAGTGCTCTATCCCAAACAACCTACCCATTGATTTGAAAAGCAAGTTGCTAGTTTGTTTTATCCACTTAGGTGCAATTAATTTAGTGCAAACTTTGTTGAAAGATTTTTTGACCAATGATGTAGAGAAAGCAGGAGATTTATATATGGATATAGAGGAAGCACTATCTTCAGTAGGCCATCATGAGTTGGCAATGCAGCTGCTGGAGCCTCTTGTGAGGAATAACAGCTTTGACCTGGGAGCAGTGTGGCTCAAGCATGCAGAATGTCTACAAAATTTAGGAAAAGAGGATGATGCTATTGAGTCGTATTACAAAGTACTAAAGCATGCTCCCCAACATCCTGATGCCCGTAGAAAACTATTTGCAATACTCGAGAACAAAGGAAACATTGATAAGGCATTAGATGTATTAAGTCAGGACTACAAATATGCAGTCAGTGCTCGTATATTTTATGAACAATGTTTAGCCTTAAAAAAATATAATAGAACTTTAAAATATTTAGAGGTTGGTGAAGCATTATTATCAAAAACATTTGTGCGGTATAGACATCCAGAAGAATTAAACATTGCATGCAAAACTAAAGTAGGTATTGATTGCATACACAGCTTCAGAGCAATGAGAGGTGAGAATACCTACCATGAGGATGATCTTCACTTTGATGAAGATGAAACATTTAAGTTGACACCTCAACAAGAGTGGGACCTTTTCACTGAACTATTAAAAATTGCTTGTGACAATAAACAATATTTTACTATGCAAAGATTATCATTTGGTGCTTTAATGTCAAAAAGCCTATCATCTCATCGTCTGGATATTGAATTTTACTGTCTACAGGCATGTCTACTTAGTCAGGACCACCAAAATGCTTT